>CM077030.1:162679167-165079167 GCA_039090855.1 Macrothele yani | reverse complement strand
AAGGGTTAGCAAATCTTTGATTTATAAGTTATCGTGCTTGTTCATACAACAGAGGAATGATGTTGATGACATGTTACAAAGGTGCCCAAAATTTTCAAAACTCTACGTAAATTAAATAAGTTCTGGTACTACGCCAATCATTCTCAATTTCTTAGTAAAATACCGTAATGCGGTATTGTTGCATACCAGGACAACGACCGGCCTAAAATTCCACTTAGGTACACTGTGACGTGCCTGCCCACCAGGACGCACACGACATAAAAGCAGATAGCAGCCAGAACGAACGTCCGCGTAGCTCAATTGGTAGAGTGATTTATTCCGGAATGAGGGAACCCGGGTTCGAGCCCCGGCGTGGACAAAAATAACGGAGAAATTTACTTCGTTATAATGGCGCCCGAACTTTCCGGATGACCCGGCCGTTCAAAATCTCGCAATGGTGTGATGTTCTTTCCACACCGCGAGATAGGAAAAAGCAGAGAATCCCTTCTCCAGCGCTTCGAAAAATATATTTGTGTGACGTCGCATTCCACACACCAGATTGACTGGGAGTTCTCAAGTGCACGTACTACAGCGGATGGCTGCCTGCGACGATTCATGCTCACGGCTGCCCCGTGGGCCATGCCCCCGGCCCTCTTTCGGAGGGGGAGGGGGGAGATGTGACGTACCTGCCCAGCAAGACGCACACGACATAAAGGCAGATAGCAGCCAGAACGAACGTCCGCGTAGCTCAATTGGTAGAGTGACTTATTCCGGAATGAGGGGGTCCGGGTTCGAGCCCCGGCGTGGACAGAAATGATGGAGAAATTTACTTCGCTATAACGCAGAAAGAGAGTTGTGCATTATCATAATGATTGACACTGAATAGTTATCATCATGTTTCAGTTAATACCAGAGGAATTTGATGGATTTTTTTCACTTTTTATGTCGTCAACGCGAAATGTCATTGGGGTTTTTATTCTGTGCATAGTGTTTTTGTTGCTCATTGTTTCGTAATATTAATATTTTAGTGTCGCACTTAAGCAATTTTTGCTTCTGTTTACTATTTTTGCAACTCCTTAGTGGAGGTTCTCCTGGGGTGTTTTTTTTTTTTTCGTGTAATTTTCGGTACTCCCTGAGGGTTTTCTTTTTTCTTTCTCATCGCTCATCAGTTCTTTTCCAGTGATTCCTTCTTGTTTATTGTTTCGATCCCAACAGTGGATCCCTTTGTTTATTATTGCGGATGGTCAATGGTTTTGTATTGTACGCAATTGTTTGTTGTACTGAAATCTATGTACGTGTTGATGCTAAGTTTTGTACTTGTAAATGGGTTCATTTCTTACGAGAGGTCTGCGATACAAGTGAATCCCTTTGAGGTATGTTGTTTTTCTTGCTGCAAACTAATATATGTGTAATGATACTGTTCTGTGTGCAAATAACCTAAGTCTTGTTGCATTTTGCATGATGAAAATCACGGAATTGTGCCCTTTTCCCATCATGTGTTTGATTTACATTTTCATTAAATATGTCATGCTATTATTCAGTATTATCCTCAGTGTTTGTAAATATCTTTCTCATAATCTTTTGTTATATATCGTGGTGTCACCCTTTTATATTTCCCACCTTTCCTTTCCCATTTCCTGGAAAAGTCGTTTACAGTAGTACCAACTCAACGCACTTCTTTGACTTAACAATGCTTTGTTTCCCAGTGCTTGTTACCATTTTCATTTATGTTTTTTTATTGTGGCGTTGTACCTGCATATTTTCTCATGTCTCATCTCCCGTTGTTGACATTGAATGCGATGTTAAAATGGCATGCTATTGTATCACTGTGCCCTGTGTCGTTTGTCTTCATGTTTGAATCGTAGTTTGATTCGTTTTTTGTAATCTGTTGTTTGCCCCTTCGTCAATTCACGTTACTTACTGGTCATCATGTCCTGCAGTGACAGACATTGTTGTACACTGATTGCATTTGTGCATATAATTCATTTGTTAAGCGTGTTTAGTTATTTTTAGTTATATGTACGTTTGTAGCACAGTCATGGTTACTCAATAAACTGGGCGTGGGGTGTTTCTCCACGCCTGCCGTGCTTTACCGACGAATACTCTGGAATTTCCTGTCTTACGCTGTTTTGGGGGTCATTGCTACAAAGATCTGCAGACAAAAGATCTAACACAGAAACTGTGCAAATTTCAAGTGCAATTTACTATTATGTCTTATACAGAAAAGTGTATAATCAGTGCACCTTTCTAGTTCTTACTTATGGATCAGAAACTTGAACCTTAACTAAAACAGACATTCAAAGCTGCGGTCAACTCAAAGAGGCATGGAGAGTTGTAAACTTCGTGTAACCAAGAAAAATTGGTAATGGAATTCATGGAACAGGAAACTTATAAAGAGTTGATTTCAACATGACCACAAAGCAAAGACTCTGAATTGACAATGAGATGGATATATATATATATATATATATATATATATATATATGCTAGAAGAACTTATCACCGCTGGACAACTGAAATGCTATACTGGATGCCAAGAAATAGAAAAAGGCTCAGAAGAGCCGAAGTAACATGGCAGGGGCCCCAGTGAAAGCTCCTGTGTTGCAACATGGCCACAAAGCATAGACTCTGAATTGACAATGGGATGGATATATATATATATATATATAGGGACATCTCAGTAAGGGAAGAAAACAGATTATGGCACTGAGAAAAGAAGATGGTTCTGTAACAAGAAATAGAGGCGAAATTTTGACAAGAGTGAAAGATTTCTACTCCAAATTATATGAAAGGGATGATATATGCACTCCAGACATCATGAAAGATACCAGTACCAGAGTTCCTCCAGTCCTTCCAGCAGAAGTTGCACATGCAATCAAGAACATGAAGCGAGGAAAAGCTCCAGGAGAAGATGGAATTACTGTAGACATCATACAAGAAGCAAGTGGAGAAATCGAAACAGTACTCGCCCAAATTTTCACTCGATGCCTTAATGAAGGAAAGATTCCTGAGGATTGGAACACCGCTACAATGATCCTGCTACATAAGAAAGGTGACATTGAGGATCTCGGAAACTACAGACCTATCAGCCTCCTATCAGTGGTTTATAAAATCTTCACTAAAGTTCTTTCACACCGCTTGAAGGTAACACTGGACATGGCTCAACCGAGAGAACAAGCTGGATTCAGGAGTGGCTACAGCACAATAGATCATATCCACGTGCTGAGAGAACTAATTGAAAGAGCGAGGGAATATGAACTTCCATTGTGCATGGCTTTTATCGATTATGAAAAAGCCTTTGATTCGGTGAAACCATCAGCAGTTACAATGGCTCTGAAAACCTGTGGTATTGAAGATGCATACATTAATATTATTAATAACATCTATGAAAATGCAAGTGCAAAGATTAGGCTGTTTGAAAATGCAACACACGTAAAAATTGGAAAGGGAGTGAGACAAGGTGACACCATATCTCCGAAGCTCTTTAATGCCACATTGGAGGGTGTTTTTCAGTCACTGAGCTGGGAAAACAAGGGGATAAAGATTAATGGAGATTATCTAACCCACCTTCGTTTTGCTGATGACGTAGTCATTTTTTCAACTACCCCATCAGAGCTGCAGAGTATGATCCAGGAACTTGCTGACAAGAGTAAAGAAGTGGGATTAAAAATGAACTTTCAGAAGACAAAAGTGATGTTCAATGCTTTTACAAGAAATGAAGATTTATCGATTGATGGAGAAAAGCTGGAGATAACAGACACGTACGTTTATCTTGGACAGCAGATATCAAGTGAGGGTCACATTGATGAAGAAATTAATCGGCGTACAAAACTTGCATGGAGAGCTTTTGGAAGAAACAGCATAATTTTCAAGAGCAATATGCCATTATGTCTTAAAAGAAAAGTGTTTGATCAATGCATCCTTCCAGTGCTTACGTATGGTGCAGAGACGTGGACCTTAACTAAAAGAGACATACAAAGGCTGCAGACAACTCAAAGAAGCATGGAGAGGTGCATACTTGGTGTAACCAGGAGAGATAAGAAGAGGAACTCGTGGATCCGAAAAATGACAAGAGTGGAAGACATCATGATCAGAGTTAAATCCCTGAAATGGCAATGGGCTGGACATACTGCCAGAAGGACAGATCATCGATGGACAGCCGAAATTTTAGATTGGATTCCAAGGGACAGGAAAAGACCCAGAAGAAGACCACGTGGGAGATGGGTGGATGAAATTCGAAAGTATGCGGGAGTGACATGGAGGAGACTGGCACAAGACAGACCGTTGTGGAGGAAACTTGGGGAGAACTTCGTCCAGCAGTGGATTGATAATGGTTGACAATGATGATGATGATGATGATATATATATGCTAGAAGAACGTATCACCGCTGGACAACTGAAATGCTATACTGGATGCCAAGAAATAGAAAAAGGCTCAGAAGAGCCGAAGTAACATGGCAGGGGCCCCAGTGAAAGCTCCTGTCTTGCAACATGGCCACAAAGCATAGACTCTGAATTGACAATGGGATGGATATATATATATATATGCTAGAAGAACTTATCACCGCTCGACAACTGAAATGCTACACTGGATGCCAAGAAATAGAAAAAGGCTCAGAAGAGCCGAAGTAACATGGCAGGGGACCCAGTGAAAGCTCCTGTCTTGCTTAATGAAAGTTACTTCAATGAACGGAAGCGAACTTCTTTAATCATTAAAAAATTACCATCAGTGAAAACTGCCTTTTTAAGATGCCTCAAAGAAACCTATGACTTCTTAATGTGCCTCAGTGATATTACAGGGTTTATCAAAGTAATGGAAACACTTACTGTTCGTGGAGAAATTTTTATAATATTTATAAACTGCAGGCCAAACTAGAAATTTCAGAACAGAACCAATTCGACATGGAATAGACTTATGCAAGTCATGTACATACGATAAGGGATTTTGGGACCATTCTTCCTACAAAATGTGATCTGACCTTTTGTTCCAGATATTCCCACAAATGTTCAATAATATTGAGGTTTAGAAATTGAGGAGGCCAGGATAGCTGCTGTATTTCAATTTCATCCTCATACTCTGCAAACCACAACATGATACGTTTCGCGCAATGCACAGGTGCATTACGTATTTGCATGAAACCAGGGACGGTCATTAGAGAACAATGCCTACAACACTGGGTGCAGAAGAATGTATCCGTACGTTGCAGATGTGACACGATCCTGCAGAATAACCAATTGCCCTTAGGAATGTCATGATATGGCACCACACAACATCAGGCATCCAACTCCATGCTTCACAGTCTAAACCAAAGAGTCGAGGTGATACGCTTCTGTAGGTTTTTGCCAGATGTACGCATTATCAATGGTGGTAAACAATGTGAAGCGCGACTCATCAGACAAGAGGACACGCTGCTAATCTTTAGCATCCCAGCTTTTGTGTGCTTTGCACTACCTTACACGTTTTATTGCATTGATGTTTATAATCAGAAATTTGTGGGTGGAAAACGGCCATAAATACCGGTATGGTGGAGTTTCTGAGCAACTGCTATGACGGAAACGGGATCATTCCGACTGATGTTTAACTCTGCTTCTATTTGGCAGTGCTGTGGTCTTGTGCTTCCGTTGTACAATCCGTGTCATTCCGAAAGGTGCTCCTATTTGTGGTGACGTGGTCTTGTGTTTCCGTTGCACGATCCGTGTCATTCCGAAAGGTGCTCCTATTTGCGGTGACGTGGTCTTGTGTTTCCGTTGCACGATCCGTGTCATTCCGAAAGGTGCTCCTATTTGTGGTGACGTGGTCTTGTGTTTCCGTTGCACGATCTGTGTCATTCCGAAAGGTGCTGCTATTTGCGGTGACGTGGTCTTGTGTTTCCGTTGTACAATCCGTGTCATTCCGAAAGGTGCTCCTATTTGCGGTGACGTGGTCTTGTGTTTCCGTTGCACGATCCGTGTCATTCCGAAAGGTGCTCCTATTTGTGGTGACGTGGTCTTGTGTTTCCGTTGCACGATCTGTGTCATTCCGAAAGGTGCTGCTATTTGCGGTGACGTGGTCTTGTGCTTCCGTTGTACAATCCGTGTCATTCCGACAAGTGCTCCTATTTACGGTGACGTGGTCTTGTGCTTCAGTTCCACGATCCGTGCCAACGTTCGCCTATCCCTGTCTGATATCATCGTATGGTATCCACAATTTGCACGTTCGGAGTGTCCTTTTTGATAGGTAGTCAATCTTCGATACAGTTCCTCGTGTTATACCAACTATTTCTGCTGTTCTAGTTACTCAAGCTCCAGCAAGATGTGCCCCGATTATCATGACTTTTTAGAGATAACTGAGGTCTAACATTGTCGACAATTACTCCATAAGAGCTATTTCACCTGCGACCATGGCACTGCTACGTGATAGCCGACATCGTACTGTATTCCTTTATATATCTCACATCGCGGATGACGTCATCCCTGTGATTTGCATACGGTGCATTGCATGTACTCCAGTCGCAGTCAGTGTTTCCATTATTTTGATAAACCACTGAACATCATCCTACGTACTATATCTGAAAACTTTATCTTCTGGGGAGGAAAGTTCAAGACTTTGACGCTTAACAAAATATTGCCTTTTCATTTGCCAGATTGTTTCTAATACCAACTCCATATTACGAAAGAACTTTGAGATTTGTGATGCAGCTTCATTTAAAGGTTTTAAGGTGGATGTCCAGTGGTTTTTCTCCCTATACTTCTAATGAAAAAAATTTCGACCCTATTTTCTCAGTGAAGAAAGATTTCCCATACATCAAAATTGGCCCACTGATAAAAAACATTCTTAGATAGTACAATCAGTGTTGTTTGCAAAACACTGTCTGTTAAAAATCAATATAGCCGCCCAGGTGGTGCAGTGGTCTGATCATTCGTCTGAGATGGGTCCGGGTTCGAATCCCGGTGAGGCATGGATGTTATGTTTGTCTTACGGCACTGGCTCTCTCCCTTCCCTGGAACCAGTGACCCTAAATTAGGGACGAGCGACTGCTTATAGCCCATTGAGTTGCTCACGGTGGTCGTTAAACCTCCAATAAAAAAATCAGTAACTTTACTTCGATGTAGTGGCAAGAAAGAGTGGCCCCACCTGTAAGCAAGGATCATAACTATATTGAAGTAAAGTTATTGGTTTTTAATATAGTTCAGGACAGTTTTTTGCAAACAACACCGATTGTACAATCTAAGTTAGGATGTTTTTTATCAGTGGGCCAATTTCGATGTATGGTAAATCTTTCTTCGCTGAGGAAATAGGGTTGAAATTTATTTCATTGGAACTGTGGATAGTTGAAGCAACTTGGCACCCTGTTGAAGAATGAATCTATGTCAGGATGTTACTGTGGATAGTTGAAGCAACTTGGCACCCTGTCGAAGAACGAATCAATGTCAGGATGTTGCTGTGGATAGTTGAAACAACTTGGCACCCTGTTGAAGAATGAATCTATGTCAGGATGTTACTGTGGATAGTTGAAGCAACTTGGCACCCTGTCGAAGAATGAATCAATGTCAGGATGTTGCTGTGGATAGTTGAAGCAACTTGGCTCCCTGTTGAAGAATGAATCTATGTCAGGATGTTACTGTGGATAGTTGAAGCAACTTGGCACCCTATTGATGAAGGAATCTAAGTTAGGATGTTTTTTATCAGTGGGCCAATTTCGATGTATTTGAAATCTTTCTTCGCTGAGGAAATAGGGTCGAAATTGTTTCCATTGAAACTGTGGATAGCTGAAGCAACTTGGCACCCTGTTGAAGAATGAATCTAAGTTAGGATGTTTTTTTTATCAGTGGGCCAATTTCGATGTATGGGAAATCTTTCTTCGCTGAGGAAATAGGGTCGAAGTTTTTTTCCATTAAAAGTATAGGGAGCAAAAAACCACTAGACGTCCACCTTAACAATAAGTGAAATGTGTGGTAAAAGAAGTTCCAGATTCTGATACCTTTATATATATCTTTATCTTCTTATGACAAACATTCGATTCTACTTTCAAATGTTTAGTCACGAGAACTTTCAGCTGTTGGTTCTCAAAAGTGTTACTTTCTTAAGGTTTCTCTTACAGAACCTTTAATTTCTCCTATGTATTCTGAAGCTGAAACATACGCTATGGTTTCTTAACAGAAATATTTTCATGTAGCTACCTCAAATAATTTCTTGTCCTTTACATGCTTTAGAACTAAAACTAACGACACCACTCTCTTTTCAGGAATGTTTGTGTATCACAACAAAGCCAGATGTTACTGGTTCAGCACATCTCAGACTGGGAATTTACGGGAGTACAACCTCATTGGAGTCGTATCCTTTTGCCTATGTCTACTTCTGTCTTCTTTTTAATGTTCTTCTCCTCTGTGTTTCGGATTAATTAAAAAGATGAAATTGAAATTAATTTCCTTAACAACTTCAAATCACTTTCAACATGAGCTGTACACAAAATTATATGGTATTGTTCCCCAAATTTGTTCTGCGTGTTCTTTAACTAAATATGTCAACTTTCGCTTTTGGCGGCATTTTCTGATATCTGGAAAACTATAAGGGTTTTTTTTTTTTTTTTTTTTTTGGCGCTCAGTACACAATTTTTTGCACAGAAAGACAAGAATTACGTGCGATGAATAATATACCTAAAATTACGTGCGAGACTTGTCGATTTATGTACTAAATGCTTTATTTCTTCAGGGAATAGATATCCAACTTAAATATTCACTACATTTGTTTTTCCAAACAGTTTGATCAATATTTAATTCCCGAAGCAATCACTGAAACATTATACAGGGTGTCCGAGAATTATTGGACACATTACAAAATTATATAAAACAAAACATTAAACAGATAGAAAGAAAGTGACTGTACTAACTTACAATGCAACTACACAAGTTAATAAATTTCGATGTGAGATCCCTTGGTTGCTCGTAGTACGCCCAAGCGATACTCGATTTCATGCCATGTATTGGCAAGCATCTGAGGAGTTATGGAATTAATAGCAGCTGTGATACGCTGCTTCAGTTCCTGCAAATCAGTACAAGGCGTCTGATAGACACGATCCTTCACATAACCCCACATGAGTTGGAGTTAGATCTGGAGAGCGAGGAGGCCACGCAATGGGACCACCACGCCCAATCCATCTGTTGGGGAAATGCTCATTTAGGCACTTACGTACACATGTTGACCAATGCGGAGGCGCGCCGTCTTGTTGGAAAACTACGTTGTCATATCTTTTGATCTGGGGTATAGCGAAATTTTCTAGCATATATCCGAGTAAATATCACCATTTATGTTTTTTTTTTCGCAAAAGAAGAAAGTGTCAATCACTTCTCTTTTGATAGGGCGCGACACATTAATTTTTGGAGAATCACGTTCCAGTTTAATAGCAGCATGAGGCGGTTCACTGCCCCATATCCTACAGTTGTGACGATTCACAATACCTGATACGTGAAATGTGGATTCATCATTAAAAATTAAAGTACAGAGAAAGTTTTCATCGTTTTCCACTCAATTCAGCATATCCACAGTGAAATCGTATTGCAGAGTGTGATCATTTACATGCATCTTTTGCACTATTTGAATTTTATAAGCATGAACCTTTAATTTCTTGTGCAAGATATCGTGAACTGTCGATTTCGGAATGCGCAGTTCTCTGCTTGCTTTAAGGACGGATTTCCTGGGGCTTCGTCGGAAACTTTCATTAACTTGGTAAACCGCCTCACGGCTGACGCTAGGCCTACCGGATCCTCCATGATGTTCCACATTGCCAGTTTCTTTAAACTGTTTCACCCACCGCTTAATTGAATTCGTTGACGGAGGATTACAACCATACTCTAAACGGTACCGTCTTTTAACTTTAATGACAGACTTTAATTCCGCAAGCCACAACACACACATCGCCTTCTGCTGTACGGATGACATGACTACTGTTTGCGCATTTCTCATACATTCCTCATCAGGCCACACCTAGCGTCATCTATCGGATTCTGGGAATAACAATTCTGCAAAACAAAAATATAGAAACAGTGTTAGTAATACGTGACATAGAAAAACAGACAATGATCATAGTTTTTTTTTTACATAATTTTTTAATGCGTCCAATAATTCTTGGACACCCTGTATATACGTTTAACATTCATCTATCCTTCAGAAATGAATCTAATGATTTGTTTTATGGATGAATGGATTCTAAATCCTGTATCGTTTTTGCTTGACAAAAAGCCGGAAATTTCTTAACATAACTTATCATTAAGACAGGTTTAAATTACTCTACTCTATGTCTTTTTCCGTAAGACGGATTGCTGAGAGTTTAGTACGATTCGTCCAACGATAATTGGTTCAGTGCCGATTGTCCGAAGTGACAATTGCTCTAAGGACACAATTAGTCGAGTACTCTTTCATCCAATGCACTTCCTACGTGCATTACCGCGGATACATAAGTTATGTTAGATCAAATTAGCATATTAATCATTCCCTAAAATTGAAGAATTTCAATTTAATTACGATCAGGAACGCAGAAACCGCATGTGTTACCAGTTTTCGGGGACAGTACATAACATTTCCGTTAAACGTATCCCACTATTGGACCAATGGGTATTGAACAAAGCGTACCATCGGACGAATCGTACATCTGGGTGAATGGATGTTGGGCCAATCGTACCATTTGACAAGTCATCACTGGATGAATCGAAGAAGACCGAATTGGTAAACTTTTTGTATGAGACGGAACTGAGTATGATCAAGTTTTCCTACATTTTTTCGCTTTTCCTGGGTCTTCGTCTCCCCGCCAACCTGGTCACGTCAAAGGGTGTATTTTTTTTTTTTTTTTTTGATTGGAGGTTTAACGACCACCGTGAGCAACTCAATGGGCTATAAGCAGTCGCCCGTCCCTAATTTAGGGTCACTGGTTCCAGGGAAGGGAGAGAGCCAGTGCCGTTAGACAAACACAACATCCATGCCAGACCGGGATTCGAACCCGGACCCCTTCGGACGAATGATCATAGGCCAACGCCTTAGACCACTGCGCCACCGGGGCGGCGAGTGTATTTGTATTAGTCACTATGTATCTAGGAGCTTTGTAATCTTTCATTTCCGTAAAGGGCTTGAATTTCATGCCTCAATCTCGTCGGAGAGATTTCATTTTACTTCATGAAAATCAAAAATTATATTTAATATTCACTAATTTCTCATGAGTTAATATTGTGTGATACATCCGCTTCAAAATGTGGTTTTTGTGGTTGCAAAGCTGTTCATTGTACAACCTGTTGACAAATATCCTTTTGGACTGATTCTTGGCGATACGTGGCTTCGGATTTATGGTTATCTAAGGTTATAGGAGACTTCAGCCTTTGTGAGTATCACTCTCCTCTAAACCGCAACTTTTTTAGATAAAAACAGGTACCATTTGTTTTGTTTCTTTCTCTACTTGCATATGAGACTATTCCAAAGAATGGAGATTTGAAATTCAAATGTAATGCATGATGATACCGTAAATAACTCCCGCAGGGTATGTATGAAATATTTCTTTTGGTACTCCATGAAATGAAATTCTCATGATTTGGTATCATTAATCAGCATTAGAACTCTCTCTTGTTTTTCCATGAGAGGAGTAGTATCATGAACTCTGATTAACGCAGAACTCAATCCATTGTTATTAACAGAAGTCTCATCCACTTGTGAAAACTGGAATTTTTCAGGAATGAGGAAAAACTACTGTCAATAGGTTTACCATACGTCCCAGTCTTACCAGGACTGTTCCGAATTCAGGGTCTTGTCTTGGCGTCCCGGCCGGTTGTTTTGTCAAGGTCAGAATAAAAAACAAATTCATTATACAATAAACCCTCTTTAATCCGGACCACGACTAAACCGGACAGCAACTGGCTATGTCGTGCGGGTTGTTGTCGGAATTAGGCAAATTATGTTTGCAGGAGATTAAAGAACGAAATAGGGGAAAAGGTTGTGGGTATTAGTTGTGTGGTGCCTATATCTTTGAGAACTGTCTTCAAATTGCAGCTGATGTCCTACCTTTTGAAATAGAAGCTCTGGTTGTCAAACATTATGATAAAAATAGTTATATTAAAAAATATATAATAAAAAATATTTGTCATCATTTTGAAAACATTCTTACCTCAGGAGCTGCATGTCTCGGTTTATTTGCATGAAAATATGTGCTATAAAGACGATACAATTACACTGATCCAAGTATTTCGTAACAGTACCATGATAATTTAATAATATCATTTAGAATAACCATTCAGAACTTTGTCTTGGTTATGATAGATTCTGTCAACATTTGTCCCGGTTTTGAACTAGAAAAATATAGTAGCCTTACTGTTAATAGATCTTTCGTGGTGTTCTTGTTGCGATTTCACTTCGTATAATCCCTTTAGAGTGAAGGCGGTGTATAATGAATATAGCTTCTTCTAATGCTTCTTCTACTAATGGTTGTTGTGTTATTAATTATATCATGAATAAACTTTCCTGCTAGTAATGTAATAATAATAATGAACAAGCTTATAACTGGTAGTAATGTTGTAGTAGTAATTAAGATGAATAAAGTCTTATTCTGGTTGTTACTAATAACACTTAATGATATAAACCTAACAGCCAGACAGAGGTCTGACAAAACTGTGAACTGAGAAAAACGTACTTACTAGAACAACTTTTTATTAGAGAAACTCTTGATATGATCCAACATACACTTCACCGGACACACAGCTACTCAATAAAACGTAGCTCCTTGCACATGAACGAAGCTCTACTCACATAAACGAAGCTCTCCTTACGCATATAACCAAAGCTCTCCCTACGCACATCAACAAAAAGCTCTCTCCATATAAACAAAAGCTCTCCTAGGTATCGTTGAACGCGCCTATTTATACTGGCTACCACCACGTCATGACTTACACTCATTGCCAGATCTCATTCAGCGGGAGAAATAACATCTCGTTCAGTAAGAAGATAATTTACATAGGAAAATAAAATAACCAGAGATAGTAAAAATCAAAAGGAAAGTGAATCTAGAGTATACGTTACAGGTGGTTTAAAGGTCTTTTCTTTAGCATTGAAGGCCGTGAGGAATCATCCCTAATTTATGTTACCGGGAAAGGAGAAAAACTAGAACGGAGAATCAACACACCACCAATATCTTACGCTGGATTAAAACTTAAACCTTTGCGCGCTGAAGCTAATGTTCTAACCGTTTGGCCATCGAAGAACTCATGTTTTAGGTACTCTTTCTTGTCTAGTTTCCTTTCAGATTTAAATCTTATTCTTTCCTTTCTGTTTTTATCTGCGCTTTGCATTTCTTGATTAAGTTTATGTTTAGTGTTCCTTTTATTTTTCTAAATTTTTTCGCCTTTCAGCAAAACTTTACATCATTCAAATAGTAAATCACGAATTCTAAGCCTTTTTATGACTTTTCAATTAAAGATGCGATTGTTATGAGGGTAAGAAGATAACAACACAGGCAGCTTGATTGTAAACTTTGACTGACAATTAGTTTTTCATCAATTTTTAAGAGCTGAAACTGTGTCTAGTTTGCCTCACTCCTTTCACTTGAAAGATCTAAAATAAAATCTATATGCTGTCTTAGGGAAAGCATAATTGAACTCAAATTTTCAGCTTTCTTTGTCGGCAGTTGTTTTGCACCAACCAAACTGGTGCTCGGAGGTTTCCGTCAATGGAAACTTCATCTTAAAGGTTTAAGTCCCACTGATCCTAAGCTGATTTTTATTTATTTTTTATTTTTTGGTAGTATATTGCTGTTATTTGTTTTTGTTTGGAATATGTTTTCCTCAGACAATGTTCTAAGTCTAGAATGTTCCCTATTTTAAACTACAACATCCATTTAGCGAATTATAAACTACAGACATACGAATGTTTGTCATAAGCTTATCACCATTTTTATATTTCAGTGTATTTCAAAACATTGGGCGACGGATGAAAAATGTTGTATAGGTGTTCCCACTAAAATCGGACTAAATCTGGGAACAAGGTATGCCTACACCTGCTTTGTTATCAAAAAGTGTAGTTATTGTGCCTTACTTATTAGTAAACCTATTTGCAAGTGCAACGAATACAAAAAGTTGCCTACAACGAATACCTGGAGGTTGCCGCCATAGCCGGTTATAGATGAAAAATAGGCTTGGCTGCTGCTTGTTTGTTAAACTTCTATTTTTCCCATTCTGCTCTTTCCTTTGAAAGTAATCCTGTCCTCAGCCTTCTCGCTTCTACAGTATGTCTTTACCGGAGTTTATGCCTCCTTTGGAGAAAGACGCCCCTTCCTTATAATCAAAGAAGCCTCAAGCACTTCTCGTGAGGTGCTTATGTGTACAAAGCACAAAAAGGTGTATTCCCCCAAAAAAGGGGGGCAAACAAACCGAAAATATAAGCTTAGGTTTTCCCTCTATTTTATTTAACAAAATCAGTGCCAAAATTTGTACATGTATAATTTGCTTCTTACACGAGACTGAAAGTGCTGTGATATTATAAGACTACATCGTCATGAGTGCTTTCAGAATGAAAGAAACTTCCATGGAATGTAATTTCTTTAATTTTATGGAGCATTTCTGCTTACTGTCATTTGCTTGTTTTGGCAGTTTTGTGATTCCTAACGGTATAGTTTGTTGTCATGTAAAAACGTAGATACCCTTGACATTTCTCTTAGCTTATGGGATTAGCAGTGTATAATTCAATCATCTTGGATTTACACTTCCCCACAGCGTGCTACAAGAAACTCTTGAGTCCCCCTGTTGTGCCGAAACATCTCCAAAATGCCAACGTCGGAGTCTGGAAATTCGGAGTGGATGATTTTGCGGAGGTCATGCCGGTAAGATACTATTTTTAATGACTTTTGCCATCTGTATTGATGTTCAGTGTACTTTCAGTTTTGTGACAAAACTGATACGCGAAATTTAATCATACAGCACCTGTTCTTCTTCGTATAGCATTTATAGGTCGTCCAGATTCCTTGCCACCGAATTCCGCCACAGTCCCATTAAGATTACTAGTAAAGGATACATTAAGCTGAGTAGTAAACCCATTGTTGAAGGAGAGTGCAAATCACACAGGTAACCATAGGAAACTGCTCAGACGTCCGGAGCGGATTTTCGTGGACCCATCCATGCATTCGCGTTGCGTTCGGGAAAACATCTGAACTGAAATACCATAGGAGGAATTGCTGTATTTGCTTCCAGCAATCCCTTCTTTCCCTGTTTCGGAATTTCGTCTTAAAACCGGCCACTGCAACTCAAACAATGAAAAACGTTCTGCTAAATTTTAAAGTGATCTCCTGATGAATTGTGCCTGCCAACACAGACATTTCCTTTCAATATTATTATACATGAGATCAGTGTTAACATTTCTTAAATGGTTAATTCATTCGTTAGAAAATTTTATTGCTCTGGTGTCTAAGTTATGGTCTTTCAAGGTTAACAGACAGTAAGGTTTGCTCATCCCGCCTTCTTCGCAGAAGAAGAATCGTGACGTCATTGAGTGACATCACCGTCCTAACACACGAATAATCTGACGTCACTGAGTGACATCCCGTCCTAACATGTGAATCGTAGATCCGAACTGTAGCTATGGAGCAAGATGCCTTGCCAACAATTTTTATAACTCAGGCACAAAACAAAAGCTTATGAAACAGCACATTACATTAAATGCAGAAGAAATTCATAGTCATGTGAATACTTTAGTAACGAAGATTTCAAAAATACCTCCCGCACATTTTCGTTACATAAAGGACGGGAAAACAGTTGTACTTTTAAATGTTAATTTAGTTACAAATGGAATCTTTGCTGTTTTTAAATAAATTTAAGACCGAAAACGCACAGCAGGACATATTATTGTCATATAATAAAGAATTTTTTCATAAGGAATAGGAAAAGCATCTCGGCAACATTCCCCAATTTTTTTTAATTAGAAATTGAAAACATTATGCATTAAAAAATGTGGTAGAATTTATGAACATTATTCCAGCTGGTTTACGAATAATAATTCCGACACGCTGGTATGGTGCAGATGCAAAGAAACGTGGCGATCAGGTAGTCTTAAGATGGCGATTTGGACAGTGACGTCACAAAGCAACCACCGGACGTGCAGGATAAACAAAACCTTGTCATAACCTGGATGGTCTTCAACAAACTATTCTACTACTGTCGTGAAAAATCTGTGTGATAAAGAACAATATTAAGAAGAATATTGCGCACAAATCAAGATGTGTATCGTGTCAGCTTTTCAAACGGATTTGACGTTTGGCCTCATTAACAATATTTTAAATTTCTTTAGATGAATGCACTTATACAACGTCAGGCACGATTAGATGATTTTTTTCAAGCACCATAATTGCAACGAATGCGTTACGAATAAAGAACGTATAAAATTAATCGAATTGTTCTACAGGTTGGCGCAAGATACTGTGATACACAAAGTACAAAACGTATTTGGAAAAATAAAGGTTAATTTTTAAAGTATTGTACCTATGACGGTTGATTAGTCTCAAACATTGCTGAAAAATATATTTCTTCATTTTATTATCAAACAGGATCTATACCCTTGTAGGGGCAGATAAATCAGTCTCCTGAGTGCACGTGTACATGTTGACATTCTTCTGATTATTCTATAATATTCAGTTTTCTTTATCTCGCCTACCAAGGCAAAAATCTGTTTACTAGTGGAATTCCGGAGATATTCATACACGCTAAGGAAAAGCCCATAGGACACCCGTCCATTCATTCTAAAGGCTACGTCTAACGTTAAGCCGTAAATGACTGACAGACATTCTTGGTGTGCAAAGCGTTCTACAGAACTTGATTTTCTGCCATTATGGCGTAAAGGCAATGTTTCTGTGTCAACGGCGAAATCAGATGCCCAAGCATTTTATAGTTGTGCATCTTATCTCGGCGATCATCTGCGTTCAATAGAACGTCTCGGCTTATCGAAACTTTAGGGCAAAGAGTGAGTTTTCCATGTAAGTCATCGGCAAGTCGGACACAGAGCTTTTTTTTTTTTTTTTTGTGAAGGACAACTAATAGGACCGGTCAGACGAAACGGACGGCTGGTCCTAGTCGTGGAGAGCAGCAGACGCAACGTACCGGAAGGCCGCGGGTGGCCTAGTGGTCAACGTTCGTCACTGCCACGGAGAAGACCTCGGATGCGATCCCAGCAGGTACGAACGCTTGAACCACTAAATATCCGCCGTGCGTCGGATGGGCACGTTAAGCCGTCGGGCACCGGGTACCCCCCCCCTCCCCGGTAATAAATAAGGGCGTCTTCCGAGCCCTTTCTACCTCGCTTCCGTGTTACTTTCCTATCGGGCACTCTAGCCCAAATCTCCTAGCTACCTATTTCTAAGGGTTGTTTAAGACCTGGGTTCAGACCCTCGCTTCCTAAAATCCTCAAATCCTCTACATATGATCTGATTTTATCTGAACGTACCGGAAGGCATATTATATCGGTCACAAACGAAAAGAGTTTTGCTGAGAGTCTCCCGGTTGGGGACGTTCAGCCTTTTTTTTTTTTTTTTTTAGAGTTTAGAGAGCAGCCGCGGCAGTTACCAACGGGACCGGACGATCGCCCGGAAAGTTAATGTTCTCTTATTATAAAAAACGACGTTGGTTTCCTAAAAACGTCTGTTTGATCTGACTGCCGAACTCTTACCAGTGCCTTTTTATTATTTATTGCCTTGTTATTATTTGGTAAAGGGTTTCCTAATTAGCGCATCGATCTCACAAAATAATTCGGAGCTTCGCACTTCTGTTATCACTAATGATTCCCTGTACCTTTTTATTAATGTATGGCATGCAAACCGTTTTTACTACGACCGGATACTAGTAGTCTTCCATTGATTCTCTTACATGGTAGAAACGTTTATGCTTCCGAAAAACACGTGCACGAGGCATACAATTCTCTCTATACGCATGTTTCATAATTTGAAACGTTTCCGTGACACTCTTGCCACAGTCTGACACAAAACTTGATGTTTGCTCTTCCTTCCATTGTTCCTTCATAAAACACACACACAGGAGAGACGTGCAGTCGAGCTCACGCTATGTTCTCAAACGGCGGCAATTTTCAGTTAATCTTGACTGCAGTGATTAAGGGACAATCGCTCTCTCATTTCATGTTTACTTAGAATAGATAACAGCATCGCCACTCATCTCACATCAGTCCCGAGCCGCGGATGGCTTAGTGGATAGTGTTTCAGACTATCGATGCAAGGTTCGAACCTGAGCTGATCTTTCAGAGATGGTGTGATTTATTAACAATCGCTAAACATCCGCCGTGCATTGGACGAGCACGTTAAGTGACGGCCCCCAGGTTGGACCCACTGATTAAATGAGTATCCTTTCCTATGACCCCCCCCGTGAAATTCTCTCACCCCTCTGTGTGCAACATTGTACTTGTACGGTGGCGCCATCTTCTGTACTCTAATCTCACTACAAACTGTTCTGTCAAAGTCGCTAGATTTGCTCTCATTCCTTCCGTTTCTGTGTCCTGCCCAAAAGGCGATCTCGCTGTAGGTGGCTGGGACCTAAACTCTACTCACTGTGGACGGAAGTCCTACAAGAAAATGATAAATACTTGGAACGACGATCTCACATCAGTCCCGTTTTCCAATTGCCAGCCTGTGAAGCTTGGCACTTTGGATCGTTCCCTTACATTGCTCCGTAAATACATTGAGTTGTCAGAAAAGTCATGACGTACTTTAGCCATGTTTTGCGAAGGTCATTTATTGATAGAAAGAACAAAGATCAATTAATGATATAATGCCCGTTTTTTTCGATAACCTTTTGCCATCTTTCAGTGAGCTGCAGAATGCCTCGTTCATAGAAGGACTTGTCTTTCATGGCGAAAAACTATACAAGGTGCTGATTTACAGCCTCATCTGAATTGAACGTTATACCACGCAAGGACTGTTGAAGAGAGCAAAACAAGTGGAAGCCTGACGGCGCAAGGTCAGGCGAGTATGCTGGGTGTGGCAACACATCCCACCCAAGCTCCAATATTTTTTGGCGGGCGATCAAGCTTGTGTGTGCTCTCGCGTTGTCGTGATGGAACACAACACCTTTATGATGAATGAGCTCTGGACGTTTCTGGATGATGGATTCGTTCAAACTGTCCAATTGCCGACAGTACACATTCAAATTGATTGTTTGGTTCCGTGGTAGGAGCTCGAAAAACACGACACCTTTAAAATCCCAACACACTGAGACCAGAACCTTCCGCTGATGAATGTCTGCTTTGGATGTCGTTTGAGGTGAAGCAGCACGTCGGGACCAAGACCGTTTGCGCAGCACATTGTTGTACACAATCCACTTTTCTTCACCTGTTATCAGTCGCTTCAAAAAAGGATCGTTTTCCTCACGTTTAATGAGCATATCGCAGATGTTTATACGCGCCGTCAATTGAGCTTCTTTGAGTTCATGTGGAACCCACACATCGAGCTTGCTTACGTATCCCAGCTTCTTCAGGTGGTCGTGAACGTTTGAATGATGGATGTGCAATGTGTCTGCAATCTCTCGTGTCGTGTAACGTGTGTTTGACTCGATCAATGCCTTGATTTGGTCGTCATCAACCTCGGTTGGCCTCCCGGACCGAGGAGCATCGTTCAGATCAAAATCACCACCACGGAATTTTGCGAACCACCACTGGCACTGACGTTCTTGTACAGCATTATCACCGTACACTTTACGCAAATTTTCACATGCTTGACGCGCGTTCTTCCTTTTACGGAAGTAAAACAGTAAAATATGGCGAAAATGCACAGTTTGGTCTTCCATCTTTAACTTGATGTCAAATCTCCTCAAATCAACCAAATCGCTCACTATTCCTTTTAGACTGCAGCTAGAACTGGCACCTGTCTAATGCCATAGCGATAACAGAGCTGCGCATGCCTCTAGTACTTCCAAAACCGCCCAACCGCCATCGAGTGCCAAAATACGTCATGACTTTTCTGACAACCCAATAGCATTGTTATGAGTCGGTTTTTAACATCGGTATCACTTGGCAATAAGCACAACAAATGTTTGTTTGTTTTTTTTTTAGATTTTTTACAGTTGTTGGAAATTCATTGTAAAAAGTCATGTAAACAACAGTTCAAGTCCATTTTTGATTTCATGGAAAAAAATTTTCCTTTAGCTGTTGAAGTTATGCGTCACTGGTTATTAAGGCATTTCAGAGGAAAAACAGTTGGTGCAAAACTCTTTTCTTCTTTCACAGGACGTTGCAGTAGGTCTCAGAGAACTCTTAGTATACGAAGGAAACGTAGAAGAAGACTTCTGCATGACTTATCAGGTAATTCAAGTAATTTCAACTATTTTTGAAACGAAATCCATTCATACAGTCATTATATATTCATAAAAAAAAACAAGTAAAATTTGTTCTATCAATAAATATATGTTTAGTTGTTTCGTTACTTTTTCACTTTCTGCTACTAAAAGGGGATAATAACAAATCAACAATTTAAAAGTCATTATTTTGCTAAGCTTTCTATGCTTACATTGAACGAATGCATATTTTGTTGTTTCTTGAACTTGGATAAAGTGAGGTCTCTCTTCTGAATGTGAACACTAACTACACTAATACAAGAAATACTTTATTTGATGCTGACGTTAATTGAATGCTACGTTTGTGAAAACACAAATTTCTTGGTGGCGAGGATTGAGGCCGCATACTTCTGCTCCGGAGCTGAATACTTTCCCAATTAAGCTAAACCTAAGGAATTCATCTATGCAAACTTTGCCGTCTATATATATCCCCCTCCCTTGAGAGAAGCAGGGGCTCGAAATCTCAGGTTCCAGGTCCGCCGCGAACCATGCTTGAAGTAACTTTAGAAGAAGAAATCTATATTTTAATTCTATACGGTTTTTTACTGTGAGTCCCATTTTGAGAGAACGACTGAACATGAAGGTATGGTTGAGGTATCAAAATAAAGGCCTTACTATGTAGATGTGCCAGTCGAAGAGAAAAATGAGATTTTTTTTTTTTTTTTTTTTTTTTTGATTGGAGGTTTAACGACCACCGTGAGCAACTCAATGGGCTATGAGCAGTCGCCCGTCCCTAATTTAGGGTCACTGGTTCCAGGGAAGGGAGAGAACCAGTGCCGTAAGACAAACACAACATCCATGCCTCACCGGGATTCGAACCCGGACCCCTTACGGACGAATGATCAGAGGCCAGCGCCTTAGACCACTGCGCCACCGGGGCGGCAAAAAAAAATGAGATTGGGGCAACGGTTCGGGCGTTGTGGGGCGGCAAACTTCCCATGTAAAATCAATGGGAGAAACGTGCCGTTGACATCCGATCGCCTGCGGTTGACTCACGCGCTGTTGAAGGCGATAGTATGGAGGGACTCAGATAGTCCAAAGTCTGAAGTCTCTTCTCAGCGAACCGTTGTGCAAAACAATGCTAGCAGGGATTTGTTTGAAAGTTCTTATCGGAACAGCGAGCACTCGAAGACCTGATTGCGTTGTGCCATTGTACTGTGTGATGTATACATACAATTTAACACTCATTCGATTCAGTTAATTCACGTAGGTAAGACGTTTCCCATTATGTAAAGATGTTAATAAACGTTTCATATGACTTTATTCTTTAAAAAAAAAAAAAAAAAAAACATTGTCGATTCCGACGGGTTTTGTCTACCGGAAAAAAACTGTTGGTCGATTCCGACGGGTTTCGTCTATCGGGTTCGGATTCCGGTGAGGCATGTATGTTGTGTTTCTCTTACAGCACTGGTTCTCTCCCTTCCCTGAAACCAGTGACCCTAAATTAGGGACGGGCGACTACTTATAGCCCAAGCGTTGGCTTATGATCATTAGTTCGAAAAGGGTCCTGATTCGAATCCCGGTGAGGCATGGATGTTGTGTTTGTCTTATGCCACTGCCTTTCTCCCTTCCCTGGAACCACTGACCCTAAATTCGGGACTAGCGACTGCTCATAGCCCATTGAGTTGCTCACGGTAGTCGTTAAATTTTGAGTCACAAAAAAAGAAAAAATCACGAACCTGGACTATTGTCTTTACTGAAGTGGTTGAATGAATTTGTCAATCATTTACATTTGTTGTTTCATATCAGTTTACTATTTTCAAAAAAAAAAAAAAAAAAAACTTACCGTCGATTCCGACGGGTTTCGTCTAGTTCTCATTAATTCCAGACGATGTGTGGAAGGAACAACTCGTATGTCGGCTTACATGCTTTGTGGTTGTTCACAGCACAAAACGCTGAACTTGAAAGAAAATGACAAGAACAAAATAAGTCCTTCTGAATGTATTTCCACAGAAGTACGTTGTTTGTCATGTTTAGCATTTCAACGTGTAAAAGCTAGCTGTGACTAAAGAGCATCAAGCACAGGAAGAGAAGAAAAGTAGAAACTATCAAAGAAAGATAGTCATCTGTGCCATAAAAACACAACCAGTTTAGGCAACTTGGGCATTAGATTACGTTATTAATAAACGCAACTGGTTTTTCTCAACAGGGTATCGAAATAAGCGCAAGTATGTTGTAAACCTGCTTTGGCAGAATCCCCCAAACAAATAATATGTTATTCTTAGTAGCTTCGCGGTAGTACTAAAACTATGCTTCATGCTCCGACATATAATTTTGAGTGACATATTAACAACACATCTCTCTCCACTTCATTGTTTTTTCTAGGTTTCCGTTGAAGAATTTGGTGCAGTGAAGACTCACATACTGAAGGCAGATGGAGAAAATCTGCCAGTCACTAACGAAAACAGACAAGGTGAGCTTTTATAATATGTAAAGTGTGTATCCTAAATTTGAGCTATTTTACACCCTGCTGCCTGGCAAAGTTCTTTTTATTTTGATACAAAAGCAAAGCTTCAAGTTATTAAGTAACGGAAATGAAATTTTAGGTGTGTACAATTTTTGCTATTTAATCGAAAATAGTTTCCTGTTGAATAACAGAAAGGATATTTTAGGTGCCAAACATTTTACAAGGGCCTGTTTCGATGAAAATGTAAAAGCAAGCGAGGCAAAAGGAGCAATTTATTTAAACCATGTGGTTTTCGTAATTACTTACATTAAGACACTATGTATATGATTGTTAAATCACAACCAGCCAAATAATTAATTAAACCCATAAGTATTTTGATTATCTATACGAATATATAAAGTGAGAAAGTTTGTGTGTTTGAGGTAATCTCGAAAACTATTGAACCGATTTGGAGAATTCTTTCACCTTCGGGAAGCTTATTTCTTTCCGGTGGGCATAGACTATTTCGTTTATTATTATTTTTTAAATTTTTGGCTGTACTACCGACTCAGAACGCCTTCAAGTAGCTCCCTATTTCCTGGTTATCGTTTTGCTTTGCTTACATACAACCTGATCACACCCAACGTGAAAGAAAGTAGTTCACGGTAATATACGGAATTCTTTTTTACTAATCTCGAAAACTACTGAGTTGATTTGGATAATTCTTTCACCGTTGGGAAGCTTACTCCTTTCTGGTGGACATAAGCTATTTCGTTTATTTTTTTATTATTTTGTAGAAAATTTACTCCAAAGAAGTCACAACTGGTGTGTGAACGAGCTGTCGTGTCTCCAAGAAATGCATCTTTTGATGAAATAAACGATGATATTTTGCAAAAACTTCCCGTCGAATACAGAATTTACACATCGATCGATACTGTCGTTAACATGGAAGATACAATGCATTATCAACGGGAATTTTTAAATTCTTTAAATCCCTCAGGACTTCCACCGCATTGTCTCAAATTGAAAGTTGGCATCCCTATAATATTATTACGGAGCCTGAATTTTCCAAACTTGTGCAATGGTACAAGATTACAAGTAAAAGCGCTGCTTAGTAATATTATTGAAGCCATTATACTAACTGGGCCAGCAGCTGGACAAATGGCACGTATACCCAGGATCCCAAAGATTCCGACGGACTTGACATTGATGTTCAAAAGATTCTAATTTCCTATTAAACTATCCTTCACGATAATGATCAATAAATCCCAGGGCCAAACTTACAAACATGTGGGATTGGATTTGCGTCAAGAATGTTTCTCTCATGGACAGTTATGCGTCGGCTTATCGAGAATCGGCAGTTCAGACAATCAATTAATTTTGATAACGACTGGAAACGAGACAAATAATAATAATGTACACTATCTACCAACAAGTAATTGGACACCTGTGGTAGCAAAGGAAAACGAAGTTTATTCACCTTCAATAGTTGGTGGAGCCTCCACGAGCGGCGATTACAGCTACGACCCTCCGGGGCATACTCCCAACCAGGCGTTGTACGACGGCTAGCGGTATTTTCTTCCAATCGGCTTGGAGAAGACAGGTCAGTTCCTTCACCGATTTCGGACGATGGGGGCACCCCTTAAGTTGACGCTCCAACTTGTCCCAGAGGTGTTCGATAGGGTTAAGGTCTGGGCTCTGCGCAGGCCAGTCCATTCGATTAACCCCATTGTCACCATACCAAGCCATGGTGGACCTCGCAACATGACAGGTGGCATTGTCATCCTGAAAGTAACATGGGTCCACCCCATAAAACTGCCACAACGTAGGAAGCGCATGGTCGTCCAAAATCGTGCAGTAGGTCTCGGCGTTGAGTCAACCAGGAATTGCGACCAAGGGTCCCGTGCCATACCAGGAGAAACACCCCAATAGCACAATACATTCCGGCAGGAGGCGTCTCCAGGCAGACGCCAAACCCAGACCCTGCCATCCGAACGGTAGAGGGTGAACCTTGATTCGTCGCTCCAGAGAACCTGTTTCCACTGTTCAATGGTTCACTGTCGACGTTCTTTGCACCACGTTAGCCGAGCAGCGCTATTGGACTTGGTGATCAAAGGCATGTGTACGGCAGCACGTCCATGATAACCGAGCAGATGGGCTTCCTGACGGATGGTATTCATTGAAAGAACACTCCAGGATGCCTGTTGAAACTCCTCGCGGATGTACCCCATCGATTTGGTGCGGTTTTTTCGAATTTCTCTGGCCAGCACCCGTCGGTCTCTAACTCCCAGTTTTGTGGGTCTGCCGGGTCGGGGCACATTCCGACAGTCACCTCTCATCTTCCACTTGCCAAGCACGTACGCCACTGGCGATTTTGGATACTTCAACTCGCTGGATATGTCACGTATCGATCGGCCATTTCTGTGATACCCGACGATTACACCTTTCTCGAAATCAGAGAGCTCCGAACTGCGTGGCATCTTGCATGCGACTGGTTGCGTTGTTGTTTCCCACACGATATTTAACGGCGGCGGCCGTGACGTGTATCAGGACCGCAGATATCATCGATTGCAGGGGTGTCCAATTGCTTGTTGGTGGATAGTGTATATGCAAAGGCATTATGGATTATTTTCAAAAAATAAAATAAAAATTATGTACTTAAATTTATGTAAAAATTAATTATAATTTTATTTCACGTGAAAAACTAATTGCCGACCATTTAATCTTTCGGCCAATTTCCTCCATCGGTTGCTATGAAATTCAACTACAGTTTTTAAAAATGAATGGATCGGATTACACGTGTTAGCATAGCTCTGTTTTTTCGGTGATATCTTCCACGCGGGCGAAGCCGTGGGCACACCTAGTTATTTATATTAAAACACCTGGTATATTATTGGTGGGTTCAGTTTTCTTAAGTTCCGGAAGCGCTGTCTAGGATTATCCATTTTTTACAGTTTAGGCTCGTATGCCAAAGCTGAGAAAATGGTCCATTTCCCAAGATGGTCTAGTGGTTGGAGTAACTGCCTTCCGATTATATGGTCGTGGGATCGGTCGCAGGTAGGTTGTTTCTCTGAACCATTGAATACTCTCCGTGCGTCAAATGATCACGCTAAGCCATCGGCTCGATGATATAGGGCATTCTTTCAAATAAGGTCGCATGTTCCTTGCCCTTATTCTATCTTCCCGAAAGTGCTCGTTGTGACGTCATAGTTGACACACCCAACTTTCGCGACTCGTACTTTCAATATGATACTCCTACTTCTCTGACCTGTCTACCTTGTAACGTACCAGGAGATGTGACGTACCTGCCAGAAGGACGCACACGACATAAAGGCAGATAGCAATTAGAATCAATGTCCGCGTAGCTTAATTGGTAGAGCAACTTATTCCGGAATGAGTGGACCCGGGTTCGAACCCCGGCGCGGATAAAAATGACGGAGAAATTTACTTCGTTATAATGGCGCCCGAACTACCCGGATGACCCGACCGCTCAAAATCTCGCATTGGTGTGATGTTATTTCCACACCGCGAGATAGGAAAAATCAGAGAATCCCTTCTCCAGTGCTTCGAAAAATAAATGTGTGTGACGTTGTATTCCACACACCAGATTGACGGGGAGTTCTCAAGTGCACGTTCTACAGTGGTTGTCTGCCTGCAGCGATTCATGGTCACGGCTGATCCGTGGGCCATGCCCCCGGCCCTCTTTCGGGGGGGAGATGTGACGTACCTGCCAGCAGGACGCACATGACATAAAGGCAGATAGGTATCAGAATACATGTCTGCGTAGCTCAGTTGGTAGAGCTGCTTGTTCCGGAATAAGCGTACTCGGGTTCGAATCCCGGCGTAGACCAAAAATGACGGAGAAATTTACTTCGTTATAATGGCGCCCGAACTATCCGGATGACCCGACCGTTCAAAATCTCGCATTGGTGTGATGTTATTTCCACACCGCGAGATAGGAAAAATATGAGCAGCACTTCGAAAGAAAAAGAAAAATAAGGGGGAGATGATGTAACGTACCAGGAGATGTGACGTACCTGCCAGAAGGACGCACACGACATAAAGGCAGATAGCAATTAGAATCAATGTCCGCGTAGCTTAATTGGTAGAGCAACTTATTCCGGAATGAGTGGACCCGGGTTCGAACCCCGGCGCGGATAAAAATGACGGAGAAATTCACTTCGTTATAACCTTACGTCGTATCTGAGCCTCTAGGTTCAATTCGATGCAACTTCGTTTCTGATACATAGCATAATTGTCCCGTGGGACATACGTAGTTGCTCCTAAACTAGTGATGCCATATTCCTTCTAGTGATGCCATATTCCTTCTTCATGCAAAAAAGTCATTCACGAATGTACATTCAATTTCCAGGTTGTCACTGCGCTCATTGAGTAAACCATTCGTTTTATGGATAATAAAAAATTGTTACCCAGAACTGTTAATTGTGAGCGAACTGTTCATCATTCACGGTGAAGAGTCATCGGAATTATTCATGAATGATCCATCACTACTACACACCTTCCCTGTGGATATAAATACTACGAGAAATTGTTGGGAGCGTATCTCTGAAATTTCCGACACTTCATTAGTAATATCACTCATTTTAGTTCAATACGTACTTATTGCACCCATCACACAAAAGATGTCACTCGTTTTAATTCCCTAACATTTTCTAATTACGCAAGCACTCAGTTAAACCAGCTGGCTTAGAATACGTGCTTTCCCAATTTAGCTCAAAGCACAGAAGTTGTTCGCTCAGCGAAATCTTGAAAATTCGTCAAAGTATAATCCTACACGTCAACATTCCTATCTGGTTGTCATGGAAGAAAGATGACGAAACTGCCAGAAGGCCCTTGACATCAGCCAGAGGAGACATGGAATGTGGAAAACGAAATAACGGCCATGTTGGCAGCCATTGTTTGGGAGACAAGATATAGTAAAATCGAACGAATTCGCACATGTTTCTCGAATTCCCTGGATTCACAGCCAGTCTGGATAACTTAAAATAAAAGCCACTGATATGAAACAAGGCCGAAAACACAAAGCTAACATTAGAAAGAGGAGTTCCCTCTTTTAGTGACGACATGCAGAAACCAAGGCTTCCGATTGGTTTTCAATGCTGTCGCGTGTGAGGTCAAACACGACACCGACGTATCAGGGCGTGTAACATGAGAGTGACGTCATAAACGTTGGAAACTCATCTCTATAATGTCATGGCCTTGTGTTTTCTAGACAGCCTTGTGTGAAACCTAACAGGGTGAGGGTTATTGATTGATTAAAGGTATGTTATCTAGTCTCGATATCACAATTATTCTGCTGACCAAATACTTTGCACTGATCCACTTCATACATATGCACTCAGTGAAGGCAGTTAAGACCATTTACCTAATATTGTATTGCCTTTAGGACAGCAGAAATTCGCCAAGGCGTTGATTCTGTTAAGTATATTAGCCCACGCATGTCGAACAGCATCTTTCAGTTCACTTAGGTTGAAGGGCAGGAGATGAAGAGATTCTGATGTAGCTTTCGAGTTTATCCCGTAAACGTTCTGCGGAATTGAAATCTGGGAAGTTAGGTAGCCAATGAAGCAGGAAAAGTCTTCAACATGTTCTTGAAATCATTCAGACACAATCTGAGTACTATGACGCCTTTTGGTTTTTCTGTTGGAAGTACACATCGCCATGAGAGTAGAGTGACCATGGTTGGATAAACTTGTTCAGCAACGATGTTTAAATACGTTTGAGAAATCGAGCATGGAGTCCAGTGAAATCAAAGAGCCCAAATCTCCCATCAAAACATGATCCACACCATTACACAGCCTCCGCCAGATTGGAAAGTCGTGTCGATGGAAGATAGATGAGTGTACCTTTCAAGTCCACATGACCCCTTTCTAATAATTTCGGATGAACATTTGATGCTTCCGCAGCCACTAAAGCCGTTTTGCTGTTTTCGCTGCATACAATGTTGTACGGATGGCTCTTCTGCTATTGTAACGCAGATGATGCAATGCACAACGAGCCGTGACTTAAACGCTGTTTGTCATTGTTCCTGAATCAAATCCTATGTCATGTGACACCCTTTTCGGCGTCTGTTGGACCCTACAAACCTGGATGTCCTCCTCTCACCTTTGGTGGACTAGCCAGTTAAACTGCTGCGCTTCCATATACCGTAAGTACAGCAGCTTTGTTGATACTCTCATCACGCTCTACTTTGAACACCCACTATCATCCCTTGCTTCAAAGTCCATCTGGTCACGTGGCTTTATCATTAGGCTTTCAGTAACATATTCCGAACTACGACACCTTCGTGGCGCAGTGGTTAATCGGTTACCTTTGACCGTTCGTCTGAGATGGGTCTGGGTTCGAATCCCGGTGAGGCGTAGATGGCGTGTTTGTCTTATGACACTGGCTCTCTTCCTTCGCTTGAACTATTGGCTCCAAAATAGGTGCGGACGATCGCTTATAGCCCATTGTGTTGCTCACAGCGGTTGTTAAAACCCCAAAACAAAGAAAGAAAGAAATATATATATTCCGTACTACTGCTGGGAGCATACTCTATCCGGTGGCTGAATCGCCTGAGGCGCTGACGTTTGACCATTCATCTTAAATGAGTCAGAGTTCGAGTTCTGGATGAGGTATCGGTAATGTGCTGGTTTAATGACTCTGGCCCTGTCCTTTCTGTGGGAAAAACAGCTCCAAAATAAAGACGGAATATTTCTTATAGCCGTGGGAGTTGCTCGTAGAGGTCGTTAAATCTCGAAACAAAAAAAAAGTGGTATTCACTTAAAATGGTACACTCATTCTAATACACTACACCAGTGTTTCTCAAACTTTGGTCCCTCATGGACCACTTTAAGCATTTCTTTACTTATTGCGGACCACCAAGCGGGGGTGGGATGGGGGGAAAGTCTGGGTAACTTACCTGGGAGAAATTTGAAATTGAAAAATATATTTTCTGAAACAAAGATTGCCAACCCTGGTTAATAATAATATTGGAACCTACTGGACACCCTCATCGACTGGTGGTTACGACTCCCCCCCCCCCCGCTACAAGGAAGGACCCGACTAAAGTATTCCCCGATTTATATTATTTATAGGCGGGCTTACAAATATGAGCTTCGGCTCGTTTACCCCCTCCGCACTAGAAATGTAATTTTTGGTAAATTTTAACTTCTTTTGGTAAATTTTAAGCTTTTTTTCAGCAAATATTTAGCTGTTTTTTACTTGAGCATAATACCGTCACCAAACAGGGCCAGTAAGCAGTTGCCACCGGCCTTAGGCAGAAAATCGCCAAAAAATTCCGACCAGGTTCTTAAACTACCGGTTGGTTGCAAACCCTATCTGAAACAAGAGTACCTATATTTGATAAAGGAAGAGCTTGTTGAGTTATGATTTTATTTTGTCAGTTGTGTAACGAAAAAGAGATTCGCTTAAATAATTGGCAATGTAGTTACAGCACGGGCGTATTCAAGGAAGGGGTTTTAAACCCTCCTATAAACGTCAAAAAGTAAAATTTAAAGCAGGTAATATTTATGGGACCTTCTCCGAAAATCGCAACCCCCAAACTAAACTCTGGCTACGTCCATGAGCCACGGTAAAAAAATTCTCCATAAAATTCAAGTTACATCATATGCAGAATGTTATATGGACAATTATATTTTGATTTTCTCTTTTGATTTTAATACTTTCCTGATAGCCCACGTATAAAGGTTCAGTAATTAATAAAAAAATAATAACTACAATAATAATCACAGCATCTGTGAGAGTTGCTGCTGCTTGCGATCTTTTATCAAGCTATGTATAACCAGTTGGATGACCGGTAGTCTGAGTATTAAAGTAGCTTCCACATCTAATCTACGAATATATCTTTTCTTGCTCTTAATTTCATCTATATTCAAAAATCCAAACACACAGCTGTAAGTAGTCTGGAACGGAAGATGTTTAATGGCTTTATCTGATAGTTCTGGATATTCGTGTTGAGCATGCACTCAAAATTTAAGAGTAGGGATTTTCACATTCTTCATTCATTTTTCTTCTGAAATTTCCTACGGACCACCAGTGGTCCGTGGACAACACTTTGAGAAACACTGCACTACACTATTGTTTGTGAAAATTACAACACCAAGAAATAATTGCGCTATTCAAAAGAAGTTTATATCACAGATTCCTCATGTTACAGGGTATAACTGATCACATTTGTATAGCTATAAAAGATTTTTTCGCATCAAAACTCAGTATCGTGTAAAGCGAAGCAACAATAACAGACTCTACACGGCCTGGCATTGAACGGAAGAGGTCCTTGATATCGTTCTGGGGAATATCCTGCCAGGATGCACATTTGTAGAGCTATACAAGATTTTTTCGCATCAAAACTCAGTATCGTGTGAAGCCACCTCGAGCAACAATAACAGACTCTACACGGCCTGGCATTGAACGGAAGAGGTTCTTGATATCGTTCTGGGGAATATCCTGCCAGGATGCACATTTGTATAGCTATACAAGATTTTTTCACATCAAAACTCAGTATCGTGTGAAGCCACCTCGAGCAACAATAACAGGCTCTACACTGCCTGGCATTGAACGGAAGAGGTTCTTGATATCGTTGTGGGGAATATCATGCCATGATGCACATTTGTATAGCTATACAAGATTTTTTCGCATCAAAACTCAGTATCGTGTGAAGCCACCTCGAGCAACAATAACAGACTCTACACTGCCTGGCATTGAACGGAAGAGGTTCTTGATATCGTTGTGGGGAATATCATGCCATGATGCACATTTGTATAGCTATACAAGATTTTTTCACATCAAAACTCAGTATCGTGTGAAGCCACCTCGAGCAACAATAACAGACTCTACACTGCCTGGCATTGAACGGAAGAGGTTCTTGATATCGTTGTGGGGAATATCATGCCATGATGCACATTTGTAGAGCTATACAAGATTTTTTCGCATCAAAACTCAGTATCGTGTGAAGCCACCTCGAGCAACAATAACAGACTCTACACGGCCTGGCATTGAACGGAAGAGGTTCTTGATATCGTTCTGGGGAATATCCTGCCAGGATGCACATTTGTAGAGCTATACAAGATTTTTTCGCATCAAAACTCAGTATCGTGTGAAGCCACCTCGAGCAACAATAACAGACTCTACACGGCCTGGCATTGAACGGAAGAGGTTCTTGATATCGTTCCTGGGGAATATCCTGCCAGGTTGCTTCTATGCGAGACCAGAGTTCATTTGTGGTGACTGGCGGAGGCGCTTGACTGGCCAGTTGCTTAGCTACCATGACCCAGATAGGTTCTATCGTGGACATTTATATCAGGCGAACGTACAAGCCTAGGAAGAAGCTGTATCTGCCGTGCATGGAAAAAGTCTTGGACATTTCGGGCCACATGTGGCCCATCATTTTCCTCCTGGAATATAGCGCCAGGATAACTCCTTCAGAGTTGTCCTGACGCTATATTCTTTTTATTAGGAAGGGTATCATCTCTGCCTCTAAAACAACATTGATGTATCTCTGACTGTTGTGAGTTCCCTCAATTCGTGTCAGGCGACATCGCGAATGGAACCCAATGGAACCCCAAACCATGACGATTGGCGTTGGGCCAGTATGATGCTGCTAGGTGCCGTTCACCACGGTGCCTTCGAACACGTATGCGACCATCATGATGCAACAGATTGAATCGTAACTCATCGGAAAACACGACCTGTTGCTAATCAGCGCGCTAATGTCTGTCTTAGAGACCCCACTGAGGCGTCTGTGGTTGAGGGTCAAAGGAACGGGTTGCAATGGACTGCTAGGGACCAATCCTCTGTTAAGCAGACGGCGAAGTCTCACCTCTGACAGTGCTCCACTGCTGCGCTAATACCGTGGATGTCGCTTTGCGATTGGTCACTGCCATGCGGTAGATATGTCTGTCATCCGTGCATTCGTGCGATTTTGCGCGCCATTTCCCAGATTTCTGTGCGTCCAAGCCTCATTTGCACAGTGACGCCATGTTCACATCACTGTACTGTCGTTTCGCACCATACGAGTGGTTATTTCGCGGAAGGAACCTTCTCTCTTTCAACGGTCCTTCCTCTCTCAAAATCCATCAATTGTTCAGCATGCGATCTTCTTCTGCAATGGGGCATAGTGAGACACAAGGGACTCTCTTTAGACTCAATGTCGGCTCTTCACTGATAGCAATATCTAGTTTGAGCCAGTTTTTTATACGCGAAACCGGACACTTAAGAGGGTGTTGGTCCGAAATTACATGCGCATTTTCACTGCCATTATAATCATTTGCATGTCCCAACCTATTATACTTATCCTCAAAGTTTCAAGCTAATACCAGCAGTTCTTCATGGTATTACGGTTTTCACAAACGTACACTAAAGAGCAATTGAATTAGAGATACCTGTCTAGTAACGTGTAGCACCACCTTTCGCCATGATGACGGCGGCGATTCGTCTCGGCATGGACTCGACAAGACACCAAAAGCGTTGGGAAGCCATACGGATCCACGACCCCTGAACAAGCTCCCACAGTTCACGAAGATTTGATGAAGGGGGTCAGAGCCTCGAACATCTCTCTCGATGGCATTGAGGTCAGGTGACCTACCTGCCCAAGGAAGCAAGGTCACGTCGGTGGAGTGTTCATTCAACCATTCGGATACAATTCGGGAGCTGCATTGTCTTGTTGCAGGATGAGGTCCCCACTGGGATGTTGAAGACGCACAAACGGGAGCAAATGGTCGTCCAGGATATCCTGGTAACGTTGACCTGCGAGGGACGATGTCACACGTACCAGGGGTCCCATTTCAGTCCACGTAAACAGTCCCCAGACTTGAATGCTACCCCCACCAGCTTGAAGATTACCCTGCTGGCAAGCAGGATCCATCGCTTCATGTGGTTTGCGCCGTACTCGTATCCTGCCATCCGCATGTACCAACGTGAATCCCTACTCATCAGTCCAGGCAACATTTTCCCACATGTCTAGGGTCCAGTGGCGATGTTCCCGCACCCATGCTAATCTTTGCACCCTGTGATGTGCGGTCAGCAGCGGTACCCTCGTGGGACGATGGCTTCTGTACCCCATAGCGAGGAGATGATTCTGGATGGTGTGGCTGCTTACACGTTTTTGTGCACCAGCGTTAAATTGCCGAGTGATTTCTTGCACTGTGGCCCGTCTATCCGTTGCTACAATGCGAGCTAGCCGACGATGACCCCACTCATCCACACGCTGTTGTCCACGGCAGTTGGCCCTTGCAGGGATGGTTTTACCGGATTCGATGTACTCACGGCGCACCCGTGACACAGTGGCTCGTGAAAATCCCAGTGCCTGCCGACGTCCGAGATGGAGTGACCCATTCGTCGGGCCCAAACAATTTGCCCACGATCAAATGCGCTTAGATCCTTTGTCTTACCCATACCAGGTCCGACTCTTACTGATTCACCTCGTATCACTCCTTATATTGTCGGATCGCTGCATACGTCATGTCGTTTCCGTTTACAGGGCCGCCCACAGCGCCACATTTGCATAACGCCAGCTGTCTCTAATTCAATTGCTCTTCAGTGTATATTGCCATACTTAGTTCATAGTGCAAAATCAATTTACAATTGCTTTGATACAGCGTCTTTCTTGTTGGGATATTCTCATGTAATCACAATTTTAGGCTTTGGAAAACCATACTCAGACACGTTATATGTTTCCAGCTTTACTAAATGTGCTTAAAAGACCAAATTGGTATTATCTACATACCGTATCACGCCGAAGAGAGATTTATTAAAACAAGAGAAATTTATTGAAGGAAGTTGTAGAACTGATTACAATCTAATTACTCAAATAACTTAATCATTGCCTTAATGATCAAAATAATGTTGTAATGCTCACGTCACTCTGAAAACTTGGGAGCGTTCCTCCCAATACACTAGACTTGAGAACAGTTCCTAGTAAAGTCATGGGTATAGGAACAATCACAAGTGGGGGAATTAGTAAAAATAAGGGAGAATTGCAGATAAGAATTTACTTAAAAATGGTTCAACCGCATGATCAAATCATCCCTTACTTTAGTGTATTTAGGAATATACAGGAAACTGTGTATCACATATGCTGATCCGAAATTCCAATGATCAGATCATATATAGAGGATTTAAGGAACGGAGTGTCTGATCTCAGGTCTTAAACGACCCTTAGAAATAGGAAGCTAGGAGATTTGGGCTAAAGTGCCCGATAGGAAAGTGACACGGAAGCGAGGTAGAAATAATCCCTTATTTTTTACCTGGGGTCCGACCGCTTAAAGTGCTCATCGAAATCACGGCGGGTATTTAGTGGTTCAAACGTTCATACCTGAACAGGATCGAACCTGAGGTTATCTCCATGGCAGTCACGAACGCTGACCATTAGGTCACCAGCGGCCCGAAATTCCAATGAAAAAGAAGGTGATAATGAAGACTGAATTCAATAGGTACATAAACTTTGCTGGAAAAAGTTTTAATTAAGCTTTATATCTACAGTCAATGTTGGAAACTCCTACACTGAAAAAAACTGTTCTCCAAAGTTTGAACTTATATTCTGGAATGGAATTTAATAAACAACAAGAAATAACAGAAAGGCAATAAAAGTTTTATTCACCCATAAGCAAATTCACGTGATACTCCCTAACTTGGCTTCCTTAAGTGTGTTCCAATGGAAATAATTTACTTTTTTTAAGTGTACTTAGCGAAAAGCTTAGAAAACGACAAATGCTTTTCTTTTAGATATTCTTCAACAAAACCCTGTCTCACATTTTTGACATTTACATTATCTTAAAAAGAAACATTTGATTCTCTCTCACAAACACACACAACTCCAACTCCTTCAGCGCTTTCCTCTCTGCAAAAGTGCATATATGAAGTCGTTATAGTCTATAACATTTTTCAGTTTTACTATGTCTCTCCTGTGGTCAGAAGTACAGGTGTCTCGGTATTCACCCCAGTTTGAGTCCTAGATGAGGATGGGTTGTGTACTCTTCCTTTGGCAGTGGTTCTGTCCCTCCTACGCATTGTGTATGATATTTTAAGATTTTAGTTTTCTGCTTACAGATTTTATTTAATTTTTTGTGAGAACAGCCACATAAATATCGAACACTTGAACAAATAATAAAACAGCCAGGATTCAGTCAACTTAGAGCACTTCCAGAGAGAATTCAATTCGTCTTTTTTTCTTCGTATCTTGTAGACATAAACCCACTATAAAGTCAACAATTCACATCGTCCAGTCAAAAAATTATGACCACCCTTAATGTAAGAAGGAATCATAACCATCAGCTAGATGGCGTGCTTAGCGACATATTCAAATCATGTAAAGCACTTAAAAGGATACGAACTCGCGGAAGGTATGTAGTTTCGTTTGAAAATTGGGGAAAAGACGTGATCTAACAGAGTTTGAATAGGAATGATTGTTGGCTACCGACTGAAAGGGTGGTAGCATTACAGAAATGGCCGATATTGTGGGCTGTTCACGTAGTGCAGTTGTTAAAGTATTCCAGGGCTGGAAGGACCTGCAGTTATCAGGGAAACACATGCAGTCATTTGCAAAAGTTTAAGAGCACCTGTCAATTTATTGAAAATTAAGGTTTTCAAAGAAACAACTAATTACTAGTCAGAAATATTTGAAAAAATGACACCACAGATAAATACTTAACATTCTTTAGAGCACAAAAACACCGAAATTAGTGCTTTGTGTGGCCACCTTTGTTTATTATAAGGGACAAAATACGATGTGGTATACTCTCAATGAGAGATTAGTAGTAGTCACTTGAAATGTCTTTGCACCACACGTACTTCATCGCGTCAATCAAAGCTTGGTAACTTGATGGCTGTTTTTCTGCTACCTTGTCTTTAAAATGGTCCACAAATTTTCGATGGGCTTAAGGTCGGGACTATTACCGGGCCAGTCAAGCGCAGTTAGGTTTTTTCCTGCAGATAGTCCTTTACTGTCTTGATCTGTGGCATGGAGCATCATCATGCATAAATATTGTGCATCTGTGCACTTGCATATGAATTAACAGCTTCTCACGCAACATTTCCACATAAAAAAAAGGGACCAGTGATATAGTACCTGTCAGCAAAAAAGGATAATGAAGCAGTACCGAATGCTGCTATAGCACCCCATATCATCTGACTAGGCGTATTTTTCATCAAACCTTTTGCCTTTTTGTTGTCGAACATGTGCTTCACGTGATTCAAATTGACGCACAATTGAATCTTTGGAAAAAAAGAACTTGGCTCCAATTGTCAGCAGTCCACAATTGGTGACGCTTCGCAAACTAGAGTCTCTTCTTTTTCATGACAGAGGTTAGTGTAGGTTTACGTGCAGATTTATAGGACTTTTATCTAAAATCTACCCTAAGACGACGAGAAACAGTGCTGATACTAATATCAGACCTTTTTGAATGTAGAAGGCCTTGATTTTCTTGCACAAACTCCTCTGGGAACGCATAACTATTCACATTATGGTATTATCATCACGTGGAATTGTTTTCTTTGGACGTCCACTTCTTTTTCGGTCGCTAAATTGACCAGTATCTCGATATTTCGTGATCGTATTATGAATAGCAGTCTTGCTCACATTCACCTTTCTGCTTATGTCACGTTCGGAGTATCCTTCATGACATAAAGTCATTACTTGTGCTCTCTGAGTAACACTTAACGACGCTTTTTTGCCCATTTTTTGCTATATAGAAAATACGTACAAAACCTCTCGGCATGAAAGCCAGATGCAAACTGACGCTCACGCGCTTCCCCCAATTCAATCAACAGCTGCTTCTGTAGGGTGATGCAAAACCGACAGAAAGTTGAGTAATACAGACAGTAGTTGACGCAATCGGCAGAATCTCCTAATACCAACAGGTGGTCCTAAACTTTTGCAAATTACTGTAATTGAGTCTTACGGGGCATCGATGACCATTGTCAGCGAGGGCTATCCCGACGAGTACGATCCAACAGACGGACCACAGTGGAACAACTGGCCTGAGCATTTAATGCAGGCACATCGAGGATGGTATCGCAGATCACAGTCCGACAAACTTTTCTTTCTGTGGGTCTCTAGTGCTGCCGTCCACTCGAAATACCCATGCTGACGGCCAGACATAGACGATTACGGCATGAATTTGCATGCGATTTGAGGCTGACAACGGTCGTCCCCCCTTCCTCCCGGTCGTAACAATAGAAATGGTGGCACACAGAACAAAACTGCAACAGCGCAGGAGAATAAGATTAAGAAAACGTTATATCAAATATCAAAATATCTTTGTGCTACATAGTGATTGTGACGTACCTGCCAGCAGGACGCACACGACATAAAGGCAGATAGCAATCAGAATGAACGTCTGCGTAGCTCAGTTGGTAGAGCGACTTGTTCCGGAATAAGCGGACTCGGGTTCGAATCCCGGCGTAGACCAGAAATGACGGAGAAATTTACTTCGTTATAATGGCGCCCGAACTATCCGGATGACCCGATCGTGCGAAATCTCGCAATGGTGTGATGTTATTTCCACACCGCGAGATAGGAAAAATCAGAGAATCTCTTCTCCAGCGCTTCAAAAATAAAATGTGTGTGACGTTGCATTCCACACACCAGATTGACTGGGAGTTCTCAAGTGCACGTTCTACAGTGGATGGCTGCCTGCAACGATTCATGGTCACGGCTGACCCGTGGGCCATACCCCCGGCCTTCTTTGGGGGGGGGAGAGATGTGACGTACCTGCCTGCAGGACGCACACGACATAAAGGCAGATAGCAATCAGAATGAACGTCTGCGTAGCTCAGTTGGTAGAGCGACTTGTTCCGGAATAAGCGGACTCGGGTTCGAATCCCGGCGTAGACCAGAAACGACGGAGAAATTTACTTCGTTATATGATACAATCTAATAGCTGTCGAAGCACGAAAAAACGATGTAGGTCTTAAAGCGTTTTAATAAAATCTAAAATATATACACACTAAAAAACGCTATATCTTTCGCATGTGCTGCACGTGCATCATCAGGCTATGCACTGATCAAGTCCGGTGCATGCAGGTATATATATATACATTCAGTTTTAATTTAGTGTTTATGTATATATACTGTTTATCAGAAAATGTATGCGCATAGATATCTGCGCAGGGTACAATAAATAAACATGGGAAGAGGTATGCATGTAATTTCAAACACTAAATTAAAACTGAATCTCTTGCCAAATGCTTTCAAGAAGAAGGTATAATAACTGGGGTTTCATTATTGCAACATTGCTCACCGTATGTGATAATAAACTTCTTTCAGAAAATAAAGTAAGTCTTTTGGTATGAGTTCGCAAGATAATAAATGCGCCGTTCCATAATGGTATGAAATAGTCTTCCTTCACTACGCGAGCGAGGGCTGTAGCAGATGAACCAGTTCTTACAGAATACTTGTGCTCCTGGATTCGAGACGATAAGCTACGAAGAGTGGATCCGATGTAAGTTATAGTGGTACGTGGGGAGTCGTTACTCACCAAGGGAATACCGTATACACCACATTGTCTCAGGTTGTCGGGTTTATCTTTACGAAAGGCATCAAAAAGACAACAAGTAGCCACCAAAATCAATTTTGTTTTTTCGACATAAATTACGCAGTAGTGGAGTGATAAGTCGGTGATAAGATAATGAACCAAAAAGTAATAAATAAGAGAATGAACACAAAAAGTAAAATAAATGTGATATAACGTGTTTTTAATCTTATGATCTTCACAACGATTGTGGTCTACTACAGGGTGTGGCAGAAAAGCGGATGTTTTTGATTTCTTCGCGAAAGTTTCCCTAATTAAGTTGGCAACACTTATGGATCGTCACTCGTTTCAACAAACGACGCCATTTGCAGAGATATGAATCGGTGGAGTGGAGGTCAACGTCTGTAGCTGCTAAGGCTGTCTTTGAATGAGTGTAACAGAAATTCTGTCCTATATCTGTAATGCAAATTCTTTTGTACACATTTTCTCGAAAAATTGTACTTTGTAGAGTTGAAATTTTGAGCACAAATAAAAACGACCCATATCCAATACGTGTCGCAGTTATTTTTCCAAAAAAATTGTTACAATTTTTTTTTAATTCAATTTATCTTACTCGAAAGTATTCCAATTTGGCACTAGATGGCGCCAGAAGCTAGCTTGGCAGTGTTTCTGTGTGGAAGAAACGAAATTTCTCATTTCTGTCTGATTTTTTTAATTATCTAGGCCAAATATAAATCAAAGAATGGGCACTGAAGTGAGATTGGAATCTTGTCTTCTATAGATCATCTTAAATTCTACTGTACGTTCATTTTTGAAGAGAAAATGGGTACATTACCAGAAAACACTTGAATTTGAGACAGAAACTACGTCTACTTACTAAGCTCCACCCCCAAACAATGTCATTGGTTAAAACGTTATATTTTTAGTTATTTTGTATTTTCATTGTGAAGCCAACGAGAGGCCGCTTCCATTCTGAATATGATAAGGTCTTCAGTCACTCGCTGACGCCAACTTCTGGGACAATCCCTCAAGACGTAAAAGCCACTCCCAAGGAGTGATATTTTGCGCCATCTATCGCAGAAGATGAAGCCTAACACTCATTCAAAGACAGCCTTAAGTCATTTTGCAAAAATGGTCACTGTGCTGCTGCTGTTAGACGAGAATATCGGTTTTATTTTAATCTCGGGAGGCATGATCCTATTCCATCAGAACATGCCATCAGTTTATAGGTGAAGACTTTTGAAGCTACGGGGAGTGCACCGAAGCAAAAACCTACAGGTAGGCCTAGGAGTATTTGAACATGAGAAAGAATACTGTAAGTACAAAATGTTGTAATACAAAGTCCAAAACGTTCTTTGAAATGAATTTCTTCAGCAGTGGGGATCTCAAGTCGTAGTGTCCACAGAATCTAACTGAACGATTTACAGTTATAACCCTGCAAGATACAGGTTGTGAAGCAGTTAAATGAAAATGATTACGAACACCGGATGGCTCTGTGTGTTGAGCTTTTGGCTAAAATGCAAGGCAATGAAACTTTCTTGAGTTTACTGTGGATGAGTGACGAGGCCCACTTTCATTTAGTGGGTTTGTGAATAAACAAAACTTACTACTGTTCAGAAGATAATCCCCGTCAACTGCATCAAAGTGGTTTTGTGAATAAACAAAACGCATCTTAGTGGTTTTGTGAATGAACAAAACAAAGCTACTGGTCAGAGGATAATCCCCGTCAGCTGCATCAAAGGCCGTTACACAGTCAGCGAGTTACAATGTGGTGTTATAACGAAGTAAATTTCTCCGTCATTTCTGTCCACGCCAGGATTCGAACCCGGATCCCCTCATTCCGGAATAAGTCACTCTACCAATTGAGCTACGCGGACGTTTTATTCTGATTCCTATCTACCTTTATGTCGTGTGAGTCCTTCTGGCAGGTACGTCACATCTCCTGGTACGTTACAGTGTGCACAGTGCAGTCTCTTCAATGGGAAAAATCGGCCCTTACTTTTTCGAGGATGAGCAAGGAAAGCAACAACGGTAACATCCCACAGGTATGATATCATGCTAGACACATTTGTCGCACCGCAACTTGCACACTTTCCTTCAGATGAGCCATTTTGGTTTCAGCAAGACGGTGCTACGTCTCACTGTGCGAGAATTTCCATGGAAGCCGTACACCAACTTTTTGGAAAGCGCATCATATCCCGGAATTGAGACATTTCGTGCCCCCCCCCAGGTCACCAGACTTATCAGTTTGTGATTACTTCTTGTGGAGGTGCCTTAAAAGTAAGGTGCATGCAAAGTGCTCACATACCATTGCTGAGCTAAAACACAATATCCGTACAGAAGTCACAAATATTCCAATTGGAATTTTGGAACGTGCCAGGGACGATTTCCGTCGAAGAATGTCCGAGTGTAGACGTCAAAACGGTCGTCATATACAGGACATAATATTCAAAACATGAACGTGACTGTGCATATTTCACAAATGGCAATGTGTCAGGGTGCAATGGATGTGTTTCTAATTTTTTTTTTCTCATTAAACGAAGTATCAGTTTTGCTGCACTCAAAAACGCCCGTTTTTCTGCCACACCCTGTATTTTGCAAAGCGCAGGGGAATCTTGATGTGCTAGGGGAAGGATGTTGATAGAAAAGCAGTGAGTATATCAAATGCTCAGAAAGCGAGTTGTTCAAAAGATTCTCTCCGAAACTGACTCCATGGCGGTATGCTGTGGGAGTATCACGTCAGAAAAGTTGCAAACAGGTGAACTACTTCTAGGCAAAAAGAGGATGGGTGAAAATATGCTTTAGATTATATAATTTGTGACTACTAAGCTTGCGGTGTTAAGATAGAATAATAATAACAACGTTTCGCACAATAAAATGTTTATAATACATCGACTGTAGTTTCGCAGAGCGTTTCCTCAGGACGAATGGAGCGTAAATGTTCAAATCATTGTGACATCATCAGAATTCTGACGGTCACGGGTTTTGGTGAGTTGTTTCCACGCGCTTGAAAGAAATGGAGTCGACGTCATGTCGTTGACAAGCCCGAGTTCCGGTATATGTGGAAAGCTGCTAATACATTAAGCTTGATAGTCGAGTAAGGTTTATCAATAAGCGTAGCGTTTCCAAACAAAAATGTATGGTTATTTTCTTGACAATGTTGAGCTATAGACGACTTCTTCAGTTCATAGTTCCGTACATAGGTCATGTGTTCCTTCATACGGATACGTAAAGCCCATTCGTCCTGAGGAAGCTGAGCCAAACGCTCTGCGAAACTATAGTTGATGTATAATAAACATTATATTGTGCGAAACGTTGTTATTATTATTCTATGCTTTAGATTCTTCTTAAAAAAACTGTTTCCTCATAGTGTCTGTTAAAGGATTAGTCGAAACGTACATTAGATTCGTTTTTTAAAACTGTTTCCACATGATGTTTGCTTCGTGAATCGTTGCTACTATGTATTAATATTCATTTTATCATATTTTATTTGTAATACTACATTTAATTAAATCTTTCAGGTATATCCAGTTGTTTCGCGTATGCAATATAAACACATATGCGCATTTTTTCATGGTGGGATTTTTCACCTCAAAATACGAATTTAGCGAGAATTTTCATGGGTCCCGAAGTTTTCGTCATATTCGAGTTCTACTTTAAAATGAAGAAGTAGCAAAATTTATACAAGAACAGGAACTCAAAAAGAAAGGATTATTTAAAGATATACGACACACTTCCCTGGAGCCATTGACCCTAAAATTAGGAACAGACGATTCCTTGGACCCTTAGTAGAGATACTCATGGAGGGCATTGAACCTCGAAATTGCCGCCCCGGTGGCGCAGTGGTCTAAGCGATGGCCTCTGATCATTCGTCCGTAAGGGGTCCGGGTTCTAATCCCGGTGAGGCATGGATGTTATGTTTGTCTTGCGGCACTGGCTCTCTCCCTTCCCTGGAACCAGTGACCCTACATTAGGGACGGGCGACTGTTTATAGCCCATTGAGTTGCTCACGGTGGTCGTTAAAACTCTAATAAAAAAAAACCTCGAAACTGAACACACGAACAAGAACTCATTACAGGCAGAGCTTTCAGACTGCTGTACCCGTTAATTGTTGATCGAAGATATTAATCGTTGACTCTTTTTGGAGTTGTGAGCGACTGCTGTAATTGGACACAACAGTGAATTAAATAATACCGGGAGCTATATCAACATCTAGAAATACATTTTACAGTGAATGTTGGTGCATAGCTTCATGTAGGGAGCCATTATCTAATTGAGTTTCAGCCTAAAGAGCGGGCGGGATAGGGCGCCTATCTTGATGCGTAGAGGGAAAAAAGGAAAACCCTGAACACTCTGCACACGTCTACCCCAAAGAGGCAGGGTCGAATGCATTTGATTTCGAAGGAAAACATTGATCAAAGTAAAATTCTGAATAAACGTTTGATTTATTCTTTAATTAGCTTACTTTGTGTAAAAAAATTGTTTTAAAACATTCTACATTTTGGTTTACACAGGTCATGTGACATGCGAAATTGAATTCAGTGTTAGACAGGTCATATAAACTTCAGAATTCCATCTCGCAAAAGTGTTATTTAAAATATTGCACCGTTTACGAGTGTTTCGTTCCACAAGCATAGAATAAAGGTAGTCCCTATGCAATATCCAAGCAGACAGTTTTGTAGAATCTGATGACTGTTATTTACAGTGCCATAAAAGGTAAAATATGATTACATGGCTAATCTGAAGCATTTTCTAGATATGTATAATACAGGTATATGATTAAATTTCCCTTTTGACCTTTCAGAGTATGTCCGCCTCTATACTGATCTCATTCTGAATAAAGCCATCTACCAGCCTTTCAAGGCCTTCTACTTGGGATTCCACAGCGTCTGTGCTTCAAACGCTCTCATAGTAAGTAGGCCTCTTTTCCCGCCTTTCTTTCTTAAAGTTAAGCATCGCGTTAATTTATGTACGCTGCTGGCCACCCAAAATGCAACACCTAGAAGGACACGAGATAGCAAAGCCAGATATCCTGGACACATAACAACAGATACAAAGATGAAACGATTGAGCTTACAGGCCCGTGCGACTTGCGGAACACGCATACATCAATAGTTCGTGTGCCCCCCATGGCTGGCAATAACGGCCGCTACACGCCGCGGCATCGAACGAAATAGGCTTTGGATGTGGGCTTGGGGTATGTCGGTCCAGATTGTTTCCACACGTTGCCGCAGTTCATCAGGTGTAGCCGCGGGTGGTGCTTGCCGGGCCACTCGGTTGCTGATCAGCGACCAGACGTGTTCGATGGGCGACATATTAGGAGAACAGGCGGGCCACGGCAGCAGTGACACCTGGTGAGCCGTGAAGACTTGTTGCACGATGAGTGCCACGTGCGGGCGCGCATTGTCCTGTTAAAGCGTGGCCGCTGGAAGGTCCTGCAGGTAAGGGAGGACTACAGGCTCCCAAACGTCGGAGATGTAGCGGTGGCTGTTGAGTGTACCGGCGATGCGTACCAAAGGGGTGCGGGTATCATATCCAATTGGTCCCCAAACCATAACGCCAGGCGACGGACTGGCGATAATGCAAGCTTCATACAGTTTCTCACCGCGTTGCCGCCACACGCGGATCCGACCATCGTGGTGTTGCAGGCAGAAGCGGGATTCATCGGAGAAGACAATGTCGGGCCATTCCGTAGTCCAGGTGCGGCTTTCAACAGCCCACTGCCGCCGCACTCGCCGGTGGTGTAACGTCAATGGTAATCGGAGCAATGGGCGCCGTGCGACAAGTCCCCGCTGCTTCAGACGGCGTCGAAAGGTACGTGCTCACACAGGTTGTTGCGCAACACACCCTAATTCCTTCGCTAACGTTCGTGATGTAGCAGTGCGAGCCGTCAATGCCCGCCGCACAACATGCCGGTACTCTCGTTCGGTGGTGTGCCGTGGCTTCGGCAATCGCTCACGTCGGTCCGTCCGTCCCTCCTGCACCCTCCGAATCCATACTCGCTTCACTGTGGCTGGATGTCGTCCCACACGGTCGCCGATGTCTCGGTACGATAAACCGCTGTCGAACTCCGAAACGTGCTGGAATGACTGTCGTATTCTGCGACAAGGCATCAGGAAGCTTCCCACGCACAGGTCCGGCAGCACAACACACTTCAACTACTTACACCCCGCCTTCTGTGCACCCTTCTTATAGTGCTTCTCGGTGGCGTGCCGGGCGCACATGATTTGCATATGCCCTGAAATGCTAATCGTTTGCATGTCCTCTCGCGGGCGACGCATGCTGCTAATTTCAGGTCAATCGGATGCTTCCTTCTTGGTGTTGCATTTTGGGTGGCCAGAAATGTATTATAGTCTCTAGACTAGACAGGTCATATCACGTGTGAGGTTTTATATCTCTTAAGTTTGATTGCCGGGTCTTATGAAACACCTACAGGAGCGTTTAAAAAACCTAATCACATAGTCCAGATCATGGTCGTCTGGCTGCCATATTGGAACCTCGCCATATTGCTAAATTTTAGTTTCAACGTATCTCCGTAACCAGTTGTCCGATTTTGATATTTTTAAAACTCACTTTGCGCCTTTTTGTAAGACAAAGTTTGTTGTATACTGGTAAACCCAGAAATTTTTGAGATAAAACGTTGGCTTTAAAAAATGGAAAAATTGCAGTTTTTTAGTAAAAGTGTTATAAAGGTGGGAAGAAAGGTCTAAAATTATGTTTTCGTAAAGATAAATGAATGTTTAATTAATGATGAATCTGAAACGTATGCAATGGAGTTGATAATAATATTATTAAAATCTATAACATGTTTCGTATAAAACAATAATGAAGATTGAAAATTTTGAGATCGGCATTTCAACAGGATTATTATATAAGGTTTTGTGCGCTCTTGTAGTTGTTTTATAAGACCATTAATCAAACTTAAAAGGCATAAAACTTCACGCGTTACATAACTTAACTCTTGCGTTATTACGTAATTCGCACTTAAAGTAATCATGAGTGCTACACAAGGCCAGAGTTGTGCGTAACTAAAACGTGAATTCGTGGACTGAACATCTACGTGATGGCCTAGTGGTTAGAGGTTCGGACTTCTGGTCAGTTGCTCCAGTTGGGTCCTGGTTCAAGCCCTGGATGAGGTGTAGAAGCCTGTATTTGGTATACGACGCTGGTGCTTTTCCTTTTCTGGATTCAGTGGTTTCATGTCAAGGTCAGTAGAGGACAAGGTTATGCTTATCCTGCACTTCCGGTGGTCACTTCGAGACGTCGTTGTACAAATCGCCATAGTAAAGCTACACATTTGTCACGTTTTTGTGTATGTGCACCACAGCTAAGTGTCAGAATTATTATTCGTAAATCAAAAGAAATAGCATTCAATAATTCAATGAGAGCAAATTTGCTTATTTAAAAACTGAAAAAATATGCATTCAAATGCAGATTTTTTCAGCTTTTAATTAAGTAAATTTGTGGAATGTTGCTGACAAGACTTTTTTTTTTAGCCTGGCGAAAAAAAATGCCTTTATAACATCACAGTAATATAATAAAACGCACTCTGTTTTTTGTTTTAATTTACATAAAAATAGCAAGAATTACCCTTACAACTCAATTAACCGTCAACAGTATAATCCGTTTCCCTCCCCTTTACCTTATAAATACTCAAGTAACCTTCAACAGTATAATCCGTTTCCCTCCCCTTTACCTTATAAATATATAAATATTCAAGTAACCTTCAACAGTATAATCCGTTTCCTTCCCCCTTTTCCCTCCCCTTTACCTTATAAATATTCAAGTAACCTTCAACCGTATAATTCGTTTCCCTCCCCTTTACATACCTTATAAATACTCAAGTAATTTTCAACAGTATAATCCGTTTCCCTCCCCTTTACCTTATAAATACTCAAGTAACCTTCAACAGCATAATCCGTTTCCCTCCCCTTTATCTTATAAATACCAGGTGTGATATATGAAAAAAAAAAGTATCGAGGGACGCGGGTGGCCTAGTGGGCAACGTTCGTGACTGCCACGGAAAAGGCCTCAGGTTCGATCCCAGGCAGGTACGAACGCTCGATCCACTAAATACCCACCGTGCGCCGGTTGATCACGTTAAGCCGTCGGACCCCGGATACTGCCCCCCCCCCGGTAATAAATAAGGGCGTCTTCCCTCTTTTTTACTTCGCTTCCGTGTCACTTTCCTATCGGGCACTCTAGCCCAAATCTCCTAGCTTCCTATTTCTAAGGGTTGTTTAAGAACTGGGGTCAGACACTCCCTTCCTAAAATCCTCTACAATCAATCAATCAATCAAAAAGTATCGATATTGGATTTATTAAAAAAGAAGAAGTACAAGACTTGCAGATTTGAACCTTGATCGCTTTCGAAGTAGTCCCCTTCTGAATCCACACACTTTATCCCAGTGCTGTTTCCACTACTCGAAGCATTTTTGAAGTCATCTTCTGAAATAGCGAACAGCTGCTTCGTAGCATTCTGTATTGTATCTCCTCAGTATCTTGAAATCTTTTTCCTTCCAAGTGGTATTTGTTTGTGGGGAAGAGAAAATAGTTGAAGAGAGCGAGATTTGGCGAATAGGGAGACTGTCGGATTTGTGCAGTGCTGTGCTCAGCAATAAACTACTGCACAAGCTGCGATTCGCCGCCCCGGTGACGCAGTGGTCTAAGGCGCTGGCCTCTGATCATTCGTCCGTAAGGGGTCCGGGTTCGAATCCCGGTCAGGCATGGATGTTGTGTTTGTCTTACGGCACTGGCTCTCTCCCTTCCCTGGAACCAGTGACCCTAAATTAGGGACGGGCGACTGCTTATAGCCCATTGAGTTGCTCACGGTGGTCGTTAAACCTCCAATCAAAAAAAAAAAAAAAAAAAAAAAAAAGATGCGATTCATGGGCAGGCGTGTTTTAATGGTGGAGTTGCTGCTCGCCACTCTCGTGCAATGCCGTCATTTTGCCACGAACTGAGTCCCTCAAACGCTGCAAAACTTGACAGTAATTCTCCTTTTTGATTGTCTGGCGTGATGAAGTGCACAGTCGAGTCACATTATTGTGATCACCTCCTGCTTTTGACGTCAACAGCGCGTAGCCAATGAAAGAAGGCACGTGTCGTGAGCTGGCCTGGAGGGTATATAAGGGGTGCCGTAGGCATTCTGAAAACATATCTCTCGCTGCTGTCATGAATAAAAGGAGCCATTTATTAGATTTTCAAGAAGGGATGATTATCGGATTTCGGGCCAAGCGTGGCAGTATTTCTCAAACAGCGCAGTTCGTGAACTGTTCGCATACTGCTGTGGTTAAAGTGTATCGTGATTGGAGAAATTGCACCATTGCGAATAAGCGACGTGGAAACTGCGGAGCACCACATGGCACTGATGAGAGAGGTGAAGGTTGGCCGCGAAGGTGCGTGAGGGCCGATCGACACGCTACAGTGGAGCAACTCACTGGCCGAATGAACCAGGGGGCTACCGGAAGTGTATCTAAAACGACAGGTCAGCAATCCCTGCTGTGTATGGAGCTCCGATGCAGAGGGATGGTCACTGCACCTATGCTAACGAAGGTGCATCGGCAGAAAAGGCTTACATTTGCACGGCAGTATCGGAATTGGACCTTCGCTGATTGGTAAAGTATTGTCCTCTCCGATGATTCACGTTTTTTCTGCTTCATCGAACGGATGGACGTTGGCGTATAAGGCGAGAAACATCGGAGAACAAACACCTTTCAACCATTGCTGGAAGAACACAAGCCGTTGGGGCAGCGCTATGGTCTAGAAAATGTTTTCGTGGCATTCTTTGGGTCCACTCATACCTGTGGAAGGCACTATGGACCGAATTCATTGTGAATCCATCCTTGCAGACCATATACACCCATATATGCTAATTGTCTTTCCTGGGGCAGACGAGATCTTCCAGCATGACAACGCGACGTGTCACACAGCTAGAAACGTCCGAGAGTGGTTGGAAGAGCACGATGAAGACTTCAAAGTACTTCCCTGGCCCCCTAGTTCCCCAAACTTTAACCCAATTGAGCATCTGTGGGACCACCTCGATCGTGTTATTCGCTCTATGGATCCTCCACCACACACTCACCAGTAGCTGTCCGATGCACTGCAGTTAGCATGGCTCCACATACCTGTGAACACCTTCCAGCACCTTATTGAGTCACTCAAAGCCCGCCTAGCTGCTGTTCGCGCTGCACACGGCGGTTACTCTGGATATTAGCTCTTGGTCACAATAGTGTGACTCGACAGTGTATATTCATGATGAAAAATTCCCTCATGTCTGAAAATACAGACAGCATCGTCTTGACATTTCTGCGGCTCCATCGTTCTTTTTTGGGGGTCTGGGAGAGTCTGGGGTCTTCCACTGTGAAGACTGGGCTTTAGTTTCCGGGCCATACTTATACACCCACAATTCATCACGAGTTATGATAGTTTTTAAAAAGTTTTCGTCGTTTTCGATGCACTCAAGTAGGTTACAAGCAGCTGAAACACGAGCCTGTTTTTGCTCAGCTGAGAGCAATTTTGGCGCAAATTTGGCTGAGACGCGTCTCATACCCAAATCGTACGTAAGGTTCGACTGAACTGAACCGAACCTAATGTTGAAGTCTTCAGATAACTTAGGAATAGTTATTCCACGATTTTCCCGCACAGCTGTGCGCACAACTTCGACGCCGTTTCCACTTTTGCTGGTTGTGGAGCCTCCCAGACCTTTCAACACTCTCAATACTTTCACGACCATCTTTGAAACGTTTATACCACTCATAAACTTGTGCCCGACTCATACAATCCTCCCCATAGACTGTAACTTTAAGAATGTCTTTGAAAGTTTCGCCAAGTTTTGGGCAAAATCTGATGCAAATTCGTTGATCTTTTTTTCGACCTGACAAAATGCGACAAACAGCTTCACACACACACGTAAGAACAAAGCACTACTGTAAAAAAGCCGGACGTGCTGGAAAGATGTGACTCACTGCACATACGTAGTAGGTTTCAATGTCAACCTGTGCCAAACCGTTTCCAGTTGTGTCGCGCGATTCCGAACTTATCCAACCAGTCTGGATACTTTCTGATCACACCTCGCATCTGCAGGAAGCGTTCTTGAAATCTGGCTTACTCTAACCAATATATTCAAAACGCTGTTAATTTCCTGTGAATGTAATATAAATACTTTTCTGCATTAACTTTGACTGAAATTTCACAGTTTCATTCCCTGGTTGCAGTTTAAAATTATTGAAAAAAGCTTTCATTTCCGTAGATATAGTTCGGACACAAAATTCAACTCTTATGACAGTTACGTTACCGGTTCTTGCCTGCGACGGAGGCGAAATGAGCAAACCTTGTACATTATTAACCTTAGTCCCAAGTTAGGGATGGGAAACCCCTTATAGCCTCGGACGCTCAAGAAAACAAAATAGATCATATTCATTCATGGTGCAATTTACAGAAGTTTTGTTCTCCCTCCAAGAATCCTAAAAATAAAGTTTATTCGGAAACTTGACAATTAAGGTTGTTCCACCTAAAAACTCTGCCCTATGTTTTCAATGGTAAAAACGTCTGCAGACATTTTCTTCTCAATTAATGTATTCCCAAGGATGAAAATTTGCACATCGATAAAAATAACTTTATATTATAGCCTAGCACACTTCATATTTGCTAAAACTTAACCATATTTTTTTTAAATCAAAGCATTTTTTCCATGCGTAGTGTTCAGATATTATAATAGATGGCGCCACCGTCTCAGATCGCTCACTAATTGTAATCATGTCGCATCTTTTTCAATAATTTTATTAATTTTCGAAATGGAATCAGCACTTGAGTCTATCCATGCGATAATCTGGAACGTTTAGAATGATTTAAGCCGCCTAGATTAAATTTTCTGACAATAATTTAATTGAAAATGTTATCAGAACGGTAGGAGCTGCTGATTTTTAATACCGATATAAACCAGCAAAGTCACTCTGCGGCGTTTTCTTTTCTAATATGAGAACTATGATCTTCTAATGTCTTTGGTTGAAGCCAATTCATATGGAAATCTCAGTCTATTTACACACAAGTTGGCTGCGTGGTTTAGTTTCCACGGAATGAAACCTCTCTCCAGGCCTGTCTTGTCGACAGCCCGGACTGACTCATACAGCAGATTTGTTATCCCCGGGGTTGCGACCAGTGACGCAGCTGAAATTCATCGCTGCTTTACTGCTTTAATCTGTTCTATGAAATCTGTTGAGAGATGCAGTTGAGTCTCTCCTCGGACACCAGTACCGGTCGTCCGAGGTGGAACTACTGAGAATGGACTGGGCTGGCCATCCAGCCAATGAGCAATGTTTGACCTGGGACAAAGCTCTCCCCACAGTACAGGGTAAGGAACTGTTCCCGGACGGTTCTAGGATAGATGGTAGTGTTGGCGTGGGGTTCTGTTTATCCTCGGATGGCAACGAGACACACGCGGAACGAGTGAAACTATCGCCCAACTCCTCTGTTTTTCAAGCAGAGTTGTTGGCGATCAGGGAGGCGCTGCGATGGGGGCTCTCCATCAAGAGCGAAGGGGCTTGCAGCATATTCTCTAATAGCCAAGCGGCTCTGAAAGCGCTTGGACAGTTCGGGAGTAAGATTCCGCTTGTCAGAGAGATAAAAGCGCTACTCAAGTCGGCGGGAAATATGGTGGCTTGGGTTCCTTAACCAGCTACTAACCGGTCATGGTGTTTCGCCGGAGTACTTCCGCAGATTCGCGTTCGGGAACGAGTGTGCAGCTGTGTTGTCCAGATTGCAGATGTCGCACACATGATTCTGGAATGTGCTTCTCTGTCAGGTAACAGAACAACTTTGGTGCCAGACTTGGCAAAGACGAGGGACCTTTCGATCCTGCTCACGTACCCAAGAGCGCGGCAGGGGATCGCCGAGTTGGTCAAGCACCTCATAGAGACGCATACGGTCTACCTAATCGAGGGGTGACTGCAGAAGATTGAAGAAAGAAGATAGAAGAGGGATGAAGACGGAGAAAAGGAAATGTGGACTCGAGCCCAGAGTCATCACCGTAGAACTGGCCCTAGTCCTGCGGCAGTGTAAGTATGAGTGTAAATAGTTTCAATGTAAATAATTTCAATGTTAATTTTGTGTGAGAGGGCTCATAGAAAAAATGATTTATTTCCCTCTGAAAATGAGTTCCTCAGTGTATAAATGTGCATGTACCTATTTTTTGAATAAAGGGCACTCGCCCCAAACACTTCGCGCTAGCATTCGATTCTCCCAGGCAGGGGTAGAGATGCTTTCTAGCCCCTGCCCTATGGCACGCACACACGGGTCATGACGGAGAGGTGAGAAGTGCCGGACCACGGGGGCAGCAGCAAGCTGCGCGTCTACGGACCGATGCTGTCCGGGTGGAGGACTGTTGGATCCTGGCAGGATTACTCGCAACGCCGTCACTTTTAATTTCGAGAGAGTCTGTTTAACCCTGTGGAGTCCGCAATTGGATGGTACAGGTTAATGGTCATCAGCTAGTCTTTACCCTTACAATATGAAGTCAATTAAAAACAAAAGGAGTGATGTTGAATGTATTTGTATTATTTTATAGTTTCGCCATGGTTTCTTCTTTTTTTTTTTTTTTTTTGGTTTGGTACTTTGGATTAACAATGCTTAAATAAGGGAAGTTGTTTTGCTTCTTGTGATTCATGCGTGACAAGAACATTTTCTCGCCCCGAATAGCAACTCGCTGACGTTCAAGCTCACATACTCCTCCTCCTCCGCTGCCTCGTTCATAAATTCTTGGTTTCAATAGAAGCAGCATAGCATTGTAAATAATTTTGCTCCTGGCAAGCCTTCCTTTTGGAGTTTCAATTTGAAACCGTTCTCTGAAACTCTGACAACAATGAAAAACGCTCTACTACATTTTGAATGGCCTACCACGATCTCCAGATGAATTTTGACTGCCGCATGTACACTTGCATAGACACTCTCATTTATTATGGATGTTGACTATTTTTTTCCATATATGATATGTTAATGGACTACAATACTTAGGCAAATCTTAAATATTTCATTACGTGAAAGAATTCCTTTGAAGATATAAAGCGTTTTCCTCAGTTGTTTTCTTCTAGTTATGGCATTTGCACGTCCTAAACGAAAATATAGTGTTACTGGGGGAAAGAGGTTGAACATAAAAATATCATTATCGATAGAACAATTTAATTTTCTTGTCGATTCATTTAGATGTTGCGCCCAGAAGAAGTTGAAATGTTAGTCTGCGGATGCCCAACTCTAGACATGGAGGAACTACGCAAGGTTACTGTGTATGATGGATTCCATGAAGAAGAACCAATAATAAAGTGAGTGCATTCATTTTGCCTCATATTTTTCATATTTGTATTTTTAATATAAATAGCGAATTTATAATTAGCGGTAAAGGACAACGAACATGTACATAAAAAAAATGCCATGTCTCTTCCCCGAGGTTCGAAATGTAGCACTTAAGTCACTTTCACAAAAAGTTCGAAACACGTAAGTCTTTTCTATTAAGTATTTCTCTTAAATTTTCGTTCAGAATTCAGCTGCACTGTTGACAAAACAGTATACACCTCTGTTTTGTGAAGAGTGCTGTCGAATTTTTCTTTTTATCCCTCTTGCAAATTTAGATTCTCCACCAGTCACACTGTTCCATCTCGTTTTTACAAAGTTTTTCATTTACGACCAGTGTATGGTTTTAATTTTTTTAAATTGTTTTAAATGCTTTTCGGTTAGTTTCAACGAAATAAAGAGCAAAAATTAGGAAATTTTTCAGCATTACCTCAGCTCCGTAGTTGGACCTGACAGCTCCGTAGTTAGATTCCGTAGTATGCAGTTCTGTAGTTAAATTCCATAGTGTACAATTCCGCAGTTAGACTCCATACTCCATAGTATACAGTTCCATAGTTAGATTCCGTATTATACTGTTCCGCAGTTAGATTCCGTAGTATACAGTTCCGTTGAGTACAGCTCCGTAGTTCAACCTAAGGCGCCCACGAACGTGTGTGACGCTGAACTTCTAACACCACGTGCTCGTCCGCGACAGCAAATGATATCGCCTTCATTGCATCGTAATTTCTATCAAAATCCTTGCAAGTAAAAAAACAATACTTCTTTCCAACTGTTTGAGGAAATCTTCGTACCGTATTCGTATTGCGTTATGTTTTCCTGTTATTAACGCATTTCTGGGAATTTCCCAAATATGCAATCCCTTCTGAAAATTACAACGCAGTCTTTTTAAAAATCGAAGTACAGCAAAATGTCAATATCTTTCAAAGCGACGTATTATCCGCATCGGTGTATAATCCGCAGAACCTAAATTTATAACTTTTTTAACAGATCATCCATCCACAGATTATATGACGAAAAATACGCGGTACTTTCACAGTGCAAAAGGAATTAAACACATGTGGATGAGAAGGACGGATTTTATTTTTCAGATAATTCTATCTCTGTTTTGAGGTCTAGCTAGGTGAACGACAGATGGGAAAATGCTCGCGTGGAGGAACAGATATGACTCAGACAAAGGATTTGTATGTCAATTATCTGGCAATCTTCACACGTACAAATCAATCGACACTGATCCCGAAAACGATCAGGCAGTAACAACAATAAAATTTCCCTAAATTTAGGTTTAGTACCGATGCATCTAAGCTTAAGGTGCGGTTGTTACAAGCGGGGAACATTGTAGTCCTCAAGGTTTGCTGACGCCTGACTGCACGCCGTGTACAACACAGTGAAAGGAGGGAACAGACAAGATGTCTTGACTGGACAGGGGACAGGAAGGGGTATGAAAAATTAGAGTTGAAGGTGTACACACCGAAGCTTCAAGAAATGAAATTGTAAGCTCCTACAGGTGGGCATCAGCAAGTGAGCCCGGCGCTAATTGTTGTACGGGTGTATAACTTCCAAGTAGTGGGCATATAGGCCGGTTTAATAATGCGAGATATCTTTCAGGATAGGGGAGTCAGGTGCTGCGAAAGATAGTTAGTTCGCTGTTTAGGTTGACTAAGTTTATGAGGTATATTATCTTCTTCTATTTGTGATAATTGTAAGTTAGTAGTTTAAGTAGGCTCTATAATTATTAGTTACAGCTAATTCGAGTGGCAGTTGCTTAAGTGAGTTTTTGTATGATTATTGATTTTTGTATGATTTTTTGCGTAGTTCCTTTACATTTACTCCTTCTTAAATGTAAGGAATGAGGTCAAATATTGTTGTAGAATATTGAATTTCGATGTATAGTATAGATGCATAATATTGAATTTCGATGTATAGTATAGATGCATAATATTGAATTTCGATGTATAGTATAGATGCATAATATTAAATTTCGTGACCCACAGTATGAGTCGTATCAGATTTTGAGGTTGGGGGAACATATAGGCAGAGCCCCTAGTTACGGTAGTGATAATCATCAGCAAAAAGAGGGTTTGAAAAGAAATAACTGAGACTGGATTGCTTAGATTTTTGGTCGACCACAGTAAGAGAAAGTCCTTTCAGTACATATTTTGAGGAATTAATCTAAGTTTAGTTACTAGGCAACTCATATTTATAAACAAAGACATCGCTTTTCCACGTTTTAGCAACACATAGCGACCGAAAAATTTTTATTCGGTCACCGCTGGGGGTCCGAATCCCAGATCTCTCGATATCCAACTGAGCGCGTTAGCCTTACACCACGGTGGCCAACGATCCACGGCGCTGTGTGTATTTTTCTGTCAGCTTCTGACATCATAAATCAGTAAGATGGGCTCAGCTACTGACACGTCTCACTCCAAAGGATCTCGTCCTTTGGATTTAACTGCTATAATTAATATATAGCCAGTGCCGTTAATGCCAACCAGATGGAGACGCCTCAGTAGCTGAGCCCATCTTACGGATTTATGATGTCAGAAGCTGACAGAAAAATACACATAGCGCCGTGGATTGTTGGCCACCGTGGTGTATGGCTAACGCGCTCGGCTAGAGATCTTGGATTCGGATCCCCAGCGGTGACCGAATAACAATTTTTCGGTTGCTATGTGTTGCTAAAACGTGGAAAGAGCGATGTCTTTGTTTATTCAGTGACGCCACGTATTTGGAGGATTTTCACTTGTATTTAGCTAAATGAATCTACCAGATTTAACAAAAACGGCACAGAGCAACGCACAATTATATTACACATATGCGATTATGCTTCACATTATGTTTTCAATAATTTCCTAATACTGATATTATCCCAACAGGTATGGACTTTGTAAGAAGGTCAGTAACCAAGGTGAAGGCGTCCGCTAGTGACCGCTGTGGGTCAGTCGGAGCAGTTGAGTGATTCATGCGTAATGCTTGTGTAGTTCGTAATGCTTGTGTAGTTGGGGTGGTTAGGAAGGGAGGGAGAGAGAGAGAGAGAGAGAAGGTGGGGTGGGGAGGGAGAGAAAGAGAGAGAGATGTTTCTTATAAGATTACAAACTTAAATTCATAATCAGCCTTATGAAAAAAAAAAAACGACCGAAGTAAGTTAAAATTGGAAACAAATAGTAACTTTCCATTGAGATTAGTGTCCATGGTTCCCATACTACATACATTGAATAAATGCTACGTACTGCACTCACTGAAATTTTTCTTTTACTATGGATAACATTATCAGCGTAGGGTAAAATGCACATGAACGGAATTTTTCGCCAAAATTTCTGCCAAACACTTCGAAATGTGTGCCTCCCATCATGCTTACCCCCCCCCCAGCCCACCCAGTGGGGTCGCCACTGCAGTGCACTACCCAACAAAGTTCCTGAACTCAATAGACGTTACGGGTGTGCCTTCGCACGCTCTGCGGCTCAAGATTGTTGCACTTATTATGCTTTTCAAGATCCTGGATCCATCAACACTCTGCAGTGAAACACGATTGACTGTCAAGAAGTTCATGTCAAATGTCATCGAAGCCACAATCGTTATTGGTCATGCTGCAGAAGACCATATTTTTATTTCACGCATTCCAGTCGTCCCATCTGACCTTCCATTTCAGTTTAAACGCCTACAGTTTTCTGTTCGTCTTAATTTTGCCTTGAGTATGAGCAAGGCACATGGTCAGTAGTTAAAAGTTGTCAGATTGAACCTGAAAAAACGCATGCTTTTCTCATGGCCAGCTCTATGTTAGTTTCCCAAGAGCCGTTAAAACTAAAAGCCTCTTCATCTTGGCTTCAAATGGAAAAACTGAACATTGTTTACCCAGAGGCTCTTTAAAACGTACTAGCGTTCCGGAAGAACTGCACGTTATGCTGATCACAACACATTAAAAAAATACAAATGTTTCAAATATTTCAATTTCCTATATTCACAGTCAACAAAGAACTGTTGGTTTCAGCCAGTCGTGCCGGCACAAGTATAGTTTTAATTCTTTTTTTATTCCTTTCTTGCGATTACTGAAACATATTTCAATTAAATGTTTTCGTGCAATATATTGTGTATAACATTCATAATTTCGGGAAAACTCGGATAACGCAGGCCCAGAAGCCGATTCATATATTTCATGTGCTTATGCCTACCAGTTGGAAGCTTATTGAGAAGACAACATAGAAAATGAACAACTTCAGGTGTGAAAATTACACTGAAAATATCGATATTATATCTTCAGAAAGTTCCGTTATCTCTCAAAATTAATATAAAGAGTAACGTAACTAGATAGATTTCACTCCTGAAGGAATGTTTGAAAACGAAGTTATCGAAATTCACTCTGACAGAACGATCCTCACAAAAATGTAATACTGAACATAGTAGACCCGATATTTCAACAGCAAATAAAAAGACGAAAACAACTACACAGCCTGATGTGTATTTTACAGTGAAAAGAGACCTGATTGCGAGAAATCGGGAAATGCAGTGACCGAGGCGCAAAAAACTATTTCTTGACAACAGAGGCAAGCAAGACCGTCTAGAAAATCCGAGGCCATGACATTAGAGAGATGAATTCCCACATTCAGTGACTTCACCCAGAAGCTGAGGATTTTGATTGGTTTTCAACGCTGTAGTTAATGACCTCAAAACACGACACCATCGCATCAGGACCCATGACGTCACAAATGGAGGGAACTCATCTCTCTAACGTCATGGCCTCGTACTTTCAAGACGGTCTTGGGGCAACAAGCTATCGAGATACATACTTTTGGTCATATAATAAAACTCATACATCAGTGGCGTATCTTGGGTCCGAGACCTGAGCTATCCCCCCACCTCGCTCCCCCGCTCCCACACAATACTGTTTTTGAAAAAGAGCGACGTTTATTATTTAATTGTTAAGTAATAGAAGTAACATTTTTTTCTAAATTATGGGTACATGCTATTGCTAACATGATACCAAATAATTATGAGAATTAGGATTTAAACACTTATTTGTACAGGAACTCCATTCTTCTTTCCTTTTGCGTGAACTTGAGTGTTACATTTTCACAAAAATGTTTCTTCTAAGTGCTTCTTCATATTTAAAAATAATGTTTTTCTCTATTAACAAACCAGTCAAGTTGCTCGAATGTGCATGTCCTTGTGCTGCTCTAAGATATATCTTGATTATTTTTAGTACGGAAAAACTTCTTTCGGCAGTTGCAGTTGTTGATGAACAGTTTAATATTAGATCTGCTAATTTGTACAGCTCAATAAACACTATGTTCAATTATTCAACTTTATGTAACAAGTAATGTTTCTTACTTATTTGTTTTGTATTCATCAAGGGAATTAAACACCTTCAGTTCATTTTTTAATCGAGCTGTGTCAAAATTTGAAGCACAGAGTTCTTTAAGCTCTGATAGTAGATGTTCAGGGAAGCTTTCACAAAATTTATCAAAACAGTTCTAATCCAACAAAGCCACGAATTTAAGATCATTGATTTTAATTCATTGACACTTCACACAAACTGAAACAACTCTCGCGAAACACGCGCTTGAAGCACGGAGGGACTAAGGTAGTCCGAAATCTTCTTTTTTCAGAGCGAACCCTTGCGCAAAAGCAATGAATCACTCACCTCCGTAAATCATTCGTGTTGTAATGAAACTCTAGAAGGAGATAGTATTGAAGCTCTTCGCAACAGAACAGCGAAGGCTCTCGGACACCTACTTGCGTTATGCCGTTGATCATCGCTCGCCAGACTGATTCCCATAATCGAAAGAAGCGAATCCGCTCGTGTTTTTTCGCACCGAAAGCATCGACATATCTTAATTCCGTTGATAATTGACTTTTATTTGTGTATATTTATTTGATGCATTTCTGGGCTTCGCAGCTACCTGAGCTAGCCTCGAATATACGCCACTACTCATTGTGCTGTTGTAGAACATGACGTAATGTCGTCATTAAAATATGCTGCAGGTGAAACGTTTGCATCGATAAAATCTGAATTAACATAAAAACATGAGTTTTTTGTGTTATGAGGCTTTTCGATATAAATCACTACTCATAAGCGATCTTATACAGTACTGAATTAGACATCTCCAGTACTTCATATGAATTCCACAAGAACCCTAGACCTTACGTTATACATCAAACAACGTACGGAAACAGTTATATCTCATCCCCCTCTCCCTATCTCTCTCTCTCTCTCTTCCAGTTTCTTTCTTAGAAGAAAGACTGATTTTGTTAAACTTAAATGAAACAGAAAACGTTCTTGTTCTTATAGAAACGCAATACCTTACAGGGAAACTGTTCTTTTTTAAAAAGACTAGTACTTCGTGAGACTTCTTTTTTTCTCATACTGATTAACTGCATAGCTTGTCCAAAAACAACTGAGAATGTTTTTATAAAAATATGCAATACTGCGTTCTACCTTGGCACGAGTCTAGAAAAAACGATAGTCGTTGTAGTTACCACAGCAACCTGCAGGGTCCGATTTAGGTCAGTCGAGGCCCTGTGCACATCCTATGTCTGGGCCCCCCTCTATTAAAACTTTCAGTCAAACAGTCAAAAAGAATATTTGCTGGTAAATATTTTTGTGCAAACAGTTTTTCTAGCAGTAAAAACATTAAAACACATCGCACATGCTGGTCAACTTTATGCCAATATGGCTTGTAATAGACAAGCATTCACACCACTTGTACTTCAGCGCACGCGCAGATCTTGCAGCTGTAACATTAATTATTCTGGAAATCTTTTTTTGTTTTATAGTATCATTTACGGAAACAAATAACCATCCTCCCAGAGATATAATTTAAAACACCTAGTTTACCATAAATTTAATGAAAATGATGAACCAATGGTAAGCTGTAAGATGTAATCCCTCACAAAGTCTTACAGCTGACCACACACATTGTGGGATAAATTATCGCAACACTCCATGTAAATTATTACAACAGTTTTTAAATAAAGTAGTGCCAACTGAACTTCTTTTGAATTTTTATTTATGTAAAAATGAACCCTACATGAATATTCACAATTTTTCTTCTCACAAGACTAACATTAATACTAAAATATTTTTTAGTAAATTCTACATGTTTGCTGAAATGGTTTTCATGTATATTATACTGTATTGCTTCGAATATAGGCTGTTCCCTTTGCATTTTAATTGTTACAAATAAGGGTGAGATTAAGATGTTCCACTGGCTAATCACAGCTCAGCGCAAGCTTTATTATGCGAAGTAATAATTTGGTTTCTAAAATCTCATCCTAAATTTTGAAACCGAAACCGTATAATAATTTCGTGCTATAACGGAAAATATATTTTGGTTCTGAAAATTTATATTATTGTTAAGGCAGTTTGGAGGCCCCTCCAAATTCTGAGGCCCTGGCAACCGGACACACCTATTTAACACGCATGCGTCGTCGGTAGTGCGCAGTTTAATAAGCGTTGTTTCGTGAACCCCAAACAAGTGGTTTCGCGCTACGATTTTTCGAAAAAAATGGATGTGAAAGAGGAACAAAGATGCGCCATTAAATTTTGCTGTCGACGTAAGAAGTCTGTCGGAGAGACTTTCCGTCTTTTGCAAGAGGTTGATTGCAGAGGCAGAAGGGTTTTTCATCTTGAACTCCTTTTTCAAGAAAAAGCCACACAGGAAATGGACATGGAGACATCCAAATGGGACGACAAGTAAAATTGATTTTATTATGTGTAACAAAAAATTCGTCATAGAAGACTGCAGTGTGCTAAACAAGTTCAACACAGGTAGTGACCATAGATTGGTGAGATGTAAGATGCACCTCAATACTAAACTCGAACATGGCAAGCTCATAAGACAAACAAAATGTATTGACATAACCAACCTTAAAAAACACCATAATACCTTTAAGTTGGAACTGAAGAACAGATTCTCTGCTTTAGAAGGCCTAACATCGGAAGAAGTGGATATTTCTGAAGTTAACAGAAAAGTAACCAAAGGTCTTATGGAAACAGCAACAAAATTAGCTGGGTCTAAGAACAAGTTGCATGTGAAAAATTATCAGGAAAAACCAAAATGTTGATGCAAAAAAGAAGAGAGATGAGGACAATTAAAGACGATGTGACTTCCAAAGTTTAATATATAGAGCTATGCAAGACAGTACGAAAAAGTATTACTGAAGATGTAAGGAAATTCAACTGTGAACTAGTGAGGAAAGCAATTGAAAACAACCAAAGCCTAAAGATAGCAAAGGGACATCTCAGTAAGGGAAGAAAACAGATTATGGCACTGAGAAAAGAAGATGGTTCTGTAACAAGAAATAGAGGTGAAATTTTGACAAGAGTGAAAGATTTCTACTCCAAATTATATGAAAGGGATGATACATGTACTCCAGACATCATGAAAGGTACCAGAGTTCTTCCAGTCCTCCCAGCAGAAGTTACACATGCAATCAAGAACATGAAGCGGGGAAAAGCTCCAGGAGAAGATGGAATTACTGTAGACATCATACAAGAAGCAAGTGGAGAAATCGAAACAATACTCGCCCAAATTTTCACTCGATGCCTTAATGAAGGGAAGATTCCTGAGGATTGGAACAACGCTACAATGATCCTGCTACATAAAAAAAGGTGACATTGAGGATCTCAGGAACTACAGACCTATCAGCCTCCTATCAGTTGCTTATAAAATCTTCACTAAAGTTCTTTCACACCGCTTGAAAGTAACACTGGACATGGCTCAACCGAGAGAACAAGCTGGATTCAGGGGTGGCTACAGCACAATGGATCATATCCACGTACGGAGAGAACTAATTGAAAGAGCGAGGGAATATGAATTTCCATTGTGCATGGCTTTTATCGATTATGAAAAAGCCTTTGATTCGGTGAAACCATCAGCAGTTACAATGGCTCTGAAATTCTGCGGTATTGAAGATACATACATTACTATTATTAATAACATCTATGAAAATGCAAGTGCAAAGATTCGGCTGTTTGAAAATACAACACACATAAAAATTGGAAAAGGAGTGAGACAAGGTGACACCATATCTCCAAAGCTCTTTAATGCCACATTGGAAAATGTCTTTCAATCACTGAACTGGAAAAACAAAGGGATAAAGATTAATGGAGATTATGTAACCCACCTTCGTTTTGCTGATGACGTAGTCATTTTTGCAACTACCCCATCAGAGCTGCAGAGTATGATCCAGGAACTTGCTGACAAGAGTAAAGAAGTGGGATTAAAAATGAACTTTCAGAAGACAAAAGAGATGTTCAATGCTTTTACAAGAAATGAAGATTTATCGATTGATGGAGAAAAGCTGGAGATAACAGACACGTACGTTTATCTTGGACAGCAGATATCAAGTGAGGGTCACATTGATGAAGAAATTAATCGGCGTACAAAACTTGCATGGAGAGCGTTTGGAAGAAACAGCATAATTTTCAAGAGCAATATGCCATTATGTCTTAAAAGAAAAGTGTTTGATCAATGCATCCTTCCAGTGCTTACGTATGATGCAGAGACGTGGACCTTAACTAAAAGAGACATACAAAGGCTGCAGACAACTCAAAGCGGCATAGAGAGGTGCATGCTTGGTGTAACCAGGAGAGATAAGAAGAGGAACTCGTGGATCCGAAAAATGACAAGAGTGGAAGACATCATGATCAGAGTTAAATCCCTGAAATGGCAATGGGCTGGACATACTGCCAGAAGAGCAAACCATCGATGGATAGCTGAAATTTTAGATTGGATTCCAAGGGACAGGAAAATACCCAGAAGAAGACCACATGGGAGATGGGTGGATGAAATTCGAAAGTATGCGGGAGTGACATGGAGGAGACTGGCACAAGACAGACCGTTGTGGAGGAAACTTGGGGAGACCTTCGTCCAGCAGTGGATTGATAATGGTTGACAATGATGATGATGATGATGATGATAAAGATTAATGTCTAGGGAATATCAACAGTTTACAGATGGCATAAGGAATTTATGGATGGTCGGGATTCGGCGGCTTTAATCGCACATGGAGAAAGACCTTCAACGAGTATTACAGAGGTGAACATCAATACAATAGATGTTATTATATGGGATGACAGATACCTATCAATTAGAGATATCAAAGATATGGTTCACATTTCAAAATCATCAATTCGCGCAATTTTAACCGAGCATTTGGGCAGAAGACGAGTTTGTTCAACTTGGGTTCCCCATTTCTTTTTATGTGCGGCCCAATGCAAGGCCGCATATGGCCAGTTCTGTCGGTTCCTATTTGAAAAAAATGAATATTAAATTGATGCCACAATCCTGCCTATAGTCCAAACTTATCACCATATGACTTCTGGTTGTTCCCCGTTTTAAAAAACCCGTTACCGGGACGACAATTTGAGACTGATCAATAACTTATTAGTATTCAAACGTTCCTCCCACAATTGTCCAAACGTTTCTCCCACTTTTTGAATGTCTTTTGGAATTCTTCTTCAACAGTATTTCAAAAGAAGAATTCCAAAAGACATTCAAAAAGTGGGAGGAACATTTGGGCACCTGTATTCGATGCAATGGGCAGTATTTCGAAGAAAAAAAAAATGACTGCTACCTTGATAATAAAGGCACGCGTTTTTCTACGCTTTCCAACCATAGGTTGAAAAAGCGTATGTGCTCCAGCTTTTTCCGTCCGTCTGTCTGTCGGCACGATAACTCACGTAAAAATGGTTCGATTTCGATGAAATTTTAGTATGTGGTAGGGGACCCCTGGGGACGAACCGTATTGAAAATAGAACAAATGGGGTTGAAGGTCACGACATAGTAGCGCGATTCATTTCATTGCCCTTATGCCTCATAACTTGCGTAAATATATTTCGATTTCAATGAAATTTTAGTATGTGGTAGGGGACCACCTGGCCACAAACCCTATTGAAAATGGGCAAAATGGGGTCAAAGGTCAGGACATAGGAGCGGAATCACTTCCATCGCCATTATGCGTCATAACTTACGTAAAAATGCTTCGATTTGGATGAAATGTTAGTATGTTGTACGGACCTCCCTTGGGACGAATCCTATTGAAAATGGAAGAAATGGTGCCAAAGGTTAGGACAGAGGAACGGGATCTATTCCGTAGCCCTTATGCATCATAACTTACATAAAAATGCTTCTATTGCGACAAAACTGCATCGTGTTATTTCGGAGGTATACTGAGCCGGTTCTGTTGAATATCATCGAAGTGAGATCAAAGGTCAGGCCACAGGAGCGAGATTTATTCCACAGCCATTTTCCTCATAACTTCAGTAATGATTTCTGGTATGTTGGAAAGCGTATTATAATCAATGCATTGCATGATTTTACTAACTTGTTGTTTTTGCTTTTTATAAAACCATTCCAGTTGTTTTGGGACAACCCATGTGTAAGGCTGATACTTCGTTAAAGTTTATTTTTTCTGACAATGGACGTGCGAGGACAGTCTTTGAAATGGCATTAAAAAGATTCAGAGTTCTAGATGGTTAGTAATTAAACAGAAAATAATAGTTAGTTTTATCGGAAGGAACTTTAAATGGCAGGAAATAAAAATAATCGAAATATTTATCCGATTTCCAATTGAAGACATAATTAAAAATGATGCAAAGTGAAGAGGCAAATGTGATGTTTCGCCCCTGCTTGCGAATGAGTACAGAGGCAGCTGTCTCCTTTTTCCCCTCGCTTCCGACACGAGGGGGGCGGGGGGAGACGCGTTGGATGTGCAGTGACCTTGCATTTCAAATGAAATCCCAGTGAAGACAAGTAAGCACGCTCCAAGAACACCTTATCAAATTAAATATTAAGAAATATATATGTTCAAACATCCTTCCAGAAGTCACCTTCCTGAACACTTGCTGCACTGTCCGTAATTTCTTTCAATAAACTAGCAACCTCTTAACTGTTACTTTATTCCAAGACTTCGCCTGTCACTAAAAATGGCAGTAACAAGGATAAGAATTCCTTGTTGAACTGGAAAGAACGTTTATCGTATTGACATGCTCTTGCTTCCAAAACTTCAAAATTCTTCAAATAGGATTATTTTGGGGTCATTTGAAAGCCTTCAGGACAAATTAGCCTTCCAAATTATCCTATGTTTCTGGATATTCGGGTGTGTGTGAATAACAACATAAAAGTAACCACACATCTAAATATTAAATGATGAAGTAGTTCTAAATTACTTTAAGATTAGTGGCAAGATATCAAGCGACATTGTTGCATTTGTTTCAGTGATAGATAATTAAGAAGACAATAAAGTCGCATAAATCTGAGAATTGGTGTAATATGAAAAAATATTTTTATCTGCCGAGCTTTCGCCTGCCATTGGAAGGCTTTGTCAAGGCAACTAAACTTGTTTTTTTAGAGCCAGTGACTCTAATTCAGAGATCTGTTGTTCTTCTTATATTTTTAAACTCATTTTTTCATGTTACAATAATTCACGGATTTATGTGACTTTATTGTCTCCTTAGTCACTAGTGGTGTATTTAACATCTTTTGGAAGTATCCTTAAGATCTCTCGTGACAGATAATGCTACTTTTTAATGACATTCATTTTTGTATTATTATTCTTTCAGAGAATTCTGGGAGATCTTGAAGAGTTACAGTCCAGATCTGCAGAAACAGTTCCTGAGGTTCACAACGGGAAGCGATAGAGTGCCAGTTGGTGGAATGGGGGAAATGACTTTCAAGATTACAGCACTGAATCACAACACAGAAATGTAAGATGACTCGCTGACTACTTTATTTATCTCCGTCCATTCCTATCCAATAGCATGCTGCAAGGAAAAACGAGCATATACAGGCATCATATCTCCCACTCCAACTCCCTTCGAAGTAATTTTTTTCTGAATTTACCCTGAGAAGGTTTTATCGAGGTTGAGATGCTGCCTTCTCGGAGGGACTCAGTTGCAGTACTGTGTGGGATATTAAAGCTGTGTTTCTTTTTCTCAAGAGTACGTTGCTTTTCTAGAGCCAGTGACCCTAATTCAGAGATTTGTGGCTCTTCTTAGCTTTTTAAACTCATTGAGGATCGTTTAACAGCCAAAAATGAAAATAATCTCTCGCTTATGTATATCAAGTTTCGAACAGAAGCTTCACTTGTTCATCTCTACAAAGCATGTGTCCTTTGGACGTTAACTACATTATTTCCCAGTGAGTTTCCTGCTGTTTGATCTGTCCAGTATGTCTGGAATGAATGAATGCATGTATGTAGAAGATTTATAGGATGAAAGTTAGACCCCTGCTTTAAAACAGCCCTTGGGAGAGAGCGGTAGGAGATTTGGGCTAGGTAGCCTAATCAGAAAGTCACACAGAAGTAATTAAGGAAAGGAGAAAACTAGTGGCACCCAACTCAGTCTGCCGCGGAGAAGGAGGAACAGACCACATCAAGGCAGGAAAAGAGGCGCTGGGCTCCATGGACAATCCAAAAAGGAATTTGTCACACATCCGAGACATTGGAGCTCTATGTAAGACTGGCAGAAGGAGGGGATCCAACACCGGTTACTGTTCTCAACCATTGATCCTAAAGGTCAGAGTCCATCATGATCCATAACACACCTCCATCAGATGATTCAAGCAATTTCATTGCTGTTCGACAATCTTAGCGTCATTATCAGGAAGCTACAGGAACAATAGATGCCCTATATCTGATCTGGAGAGTCTTAAGCTAGCATTCTAATCATAGCCCTCAGCTTCTCTGCTTAGTCTGTTCGGGTAGTGTTTCACGCCATCGAAGAACGCTTTAGTGAATCAGTGGATGAACTCATTAACCTTTTTGACTCGTAGCCGGTCTGTTAGGTCTCTGGTGGTAGTCCACCCGTACGGCTCTGTTCTGCACTCAGAACAGAATAATGAGAGATAATCCTTATGGCTCTGTTATGCATCACCTTAATTTTGTCTTCTGGTACTTACTAGCGCCACTCCACACCTGAGCAGCATAAATGACAACTGAGACACTACCGTCTTGTACATCACATTATGGGGAGTTGTAAAGTAACTCCTCTTAGATAGCAGAATACCCCGTTGTTCGAGGCTAGCCTTATCGTTTTCCATGTGTAGGAGGCGTTGGCTACTCATAACGGTATGGCATTGCTCTTAGATGAATTGGCCTTAATCTATCGATTTGTGAAATCAGTCTCCGACTTAGAGAGGTAATCTTGAAAGAGTTTCACTATCTGGTCTTATTCAAGGATCTGTGGCAATTGCGGTATCATCTGCATACATCTTAACATGACCCTGGATCAGTTTGGGTAAGCCATGTAGATAAAGGAGCAGCTTCATACAAAGAACTGAGCCCTAAGGAACTCCAGCTACATGATCTTTTCATGAGGCAATTCTCTGGTAATTCTTTCAGTGAATTTTGGGTCACCAACGTAGGATCTCATCAGTTCCGTTTGTAGACGTGAGCACCGGAGCAGCTGAAGTTTTTACAGCAAGCCGACGTGCCACACCCGGTCGAACGTCTTACTGAAGTCCAAAAAATGTTGTTTCCCTAACACTCGTCTTTTTCACGTCCTTAAGAGGTGAATTCAATGTTAACTTTCTAATATCGTTATTCCACTGTTAAAAAAACCTACGGGTAAATGTGTGTTGTATAATCTGATGTTTCTATTTGTACACGGCTGTGCTGAAGCAAATATTCTGGTTTCCAAAAGTTGAAAAACCTAAAACCCCGTCTTAACTATATATAAATCGGAGGGCAGGTATACGAGTAAATAGCTGTATGTAAATACTGCGTTCGAGAATTGTTGAAAACAAGAGTTTTAATTCCCTATGTTGTATTCCAATACAGAAGAATGGCAAAATGCTGAAGATTAAATGAGATAGCCCAATTTTGATGCAACTGTTACCCCATGCTGTTGTTAAGGCTGTCTAGCTGTTCGTAGTAATCTATACCAGAGGTTCCCAACCTTTTTGTATTGGCGGACCGGCAAAAGTTTGGGGGAACTTTCTCTGACCAGCGATGCCGAAACTAAACCTTTAGGCTATTTTCCAGCATTTAATCTAGTAATATTTTATATTATAATGATCACTGCTTACAGTCCATAATTTATATACCAAATTATTCCATGTCATCTGCTTACAGTTAATATTCATTTAATTTGTTAATATTCTTTAATGATTAATAAGTGTAATCCATAATCAGTGTACCACAATATTCTCCTTACTGTTAACATAATCTTTTTCTTGGGTCAATGTGACCTCTGCTGCTGCTGCCTTGGCGATAATCTTCTCGAGCCGTGGTTCCAGCGTAGTTTGTGCAAAGCGCAGTGTAGCACTAATGTCCATTATGTTCGTGTGCTTTGTTTTGATTACCGAAACGGCTGAAAAGGTTTTCTCGTAATAAATACGTAGTCGAAAAAGTTACCAACAATTTATTTAAGAGCTTTGCCGCTGAGACTTGGATATTCTTTCCCCATAATACCCCAAAACTGAGCCAGAGATTTGGATCTGAATATCGATACCAGACTGGCATCAAAAGGAAGTTCAACAAAACTTTCCTTTTCCTGATGAGCTAGCCTGAAGAATTTCAGATACCAGACTGGCATCAGAAGGAAGTTCAACAAAGCTTTCCTTTTCCTGGTGAGTTAGCCTGCAGGAGTTCAGATCTTCTGTGAAGAGATTAGCGATCCAAGCTTCCTTTTACCTTCCGCGACAGATGTTCAAAAAAATTTATTTAGATTTCCTCTTACTTTGACTCTATTTCGATTCAAAAGAAAAATAAATAAATTCCCTCGTTTCTCGGTGGCTGGCAGAAAAAACCCTCGCGAACCGGCAGTAAAAAACCTCACGGACCGACAGTAAAAAACCTCGCGGACCGGCAGTAAAAAACCTCGCGGACCGGCGGTTTGGAAACACTGATCTGTACCACTCCCTTTAAGGCTGTCTTTGAATAAGTGTGAGAGAAATTCTATCCTATATCTGCAATGTAAATTCTTTTGTACACATTTTCTCGAAGACTATTACTTTGTAGTGTTGGAAATTTTGAGCACAAATAAAAACTACCTATGGATAATATATGTAACAGTTATTATTCCGAAAAAATTGTTAATTTTTTTTTTAATTCAGTTTATCTGACTCGAAAGTATTTTAATTTGGGCAATAGATGGCGCGATAAGTTAGCTTAGCAGTGTTTCTGTCTGAAAGAAACGAAATCTCTCATTTCTGTCTGATTTTTTTTGAATTACTTATGCCAAATAGACATAATTGAATGGGGCCAAAAGTGAGACTGGAAACTTGTCTTCCATAAAACATCTTAAATCCTACTGTACGTTCATTTTTTGAAGAGAAAATGTGTATATTAGCAGAGCACCCCTGAATTTGAGCTATAGGAACTCCGCCTATTTACTAAGCTCCACCCCAAACAACGTTATTGGTTAAAACGTAGCAGCGCATATTTTGTCTTTTCATTGTATTGCCAACGAGAGACCACTTCCATTCTGAATATGGCGAGGTCTGTAGTGATTCGGTGACGTCAATTTCTGGGACAGTCACTCAAGACGCAAAAGCTACGCCCAAGGAGTGATTTTTTGCGCCATCTATCGCACAAGAGGAACCCTAACACTCAATCAAAGACAGCCTTTAAAGTAAATCATTCCAGCGGGTGAGCGGGAGACTTGTAGGAGCGGGAGACTTGTAGGAGCGGGATTCAGGAAGGAACTCGTCTCTCGATATCAAGCTACACATGTTCTATGATACTGAATGTTTTTCTTCAGACAGCAGTATAGTGGCCTTTGTCGTCCTGTAAGAGAATGGCATCATCTCTTGCTCCCACCTACGGACGCAGGATCGGAAGGGAGGCACAAAATTTTGCCTGCGATCAGTGACGGAGCATGTTGGGAGCACATACAGATCTGTGTGGCAGCACAAACACAATTGGTGCTAAATCATGTCACTAACACCACCGTAGGTCTCCCGTTCCCAGTTGCTTGTGGCACGAGAATGTGCTTCCGGCTCCTTCCATATCAACTGGCGGCACAAATCACTATGGAGTGATCTCAATTCATCCAAGAAGGTTGTATCTATTGGAAACAGGGTATTGAATGGGTCATCCTTTCCGTTTTAACTCTTTGGCTAATGTAACGTGTAGCGTGAAAAAATAATATTTAAAAAGTATTGAAAAAAAAAAAAAGACTTTATTTTGAAAAAGTTCTGAATAAACGATAAATGCTTAATAATTTTTAGTCTGCGCTTGAACTCAATCGCAATTTTAGTTCAGCAAAGTATTTTGAGTTTGTTATTATTTTTACGCTTAAAATATCGTAAGTATGTCTTACTTTGTATTTTGCTAACTCGTATTAGAACAAATTAGTTTGCAAATTACTCTGAAAATGAAAATAAGTTATATTTTAGTGATAGCATTATGTGTAGAACGATAAAGAGATCGGGAGATCCAGTCAGATTCCAGCTCCAAGGCAAAGTTCTGAAAAGTTGTCTACATGAATAAAAAATAATTCCGGCATCTCTGTGCCAAAAACCAATAATTTTCTGTGTCTTCCAAACGAACTGGAATTATGTTTTCATGATTTTCTATAACTAAGATGTTTTAAGTTCAATTTTTTGTGGTAAGCCTGAAAGGTAAAACGTTTTATTGTCTTTCAGACCTAGATTTTTCGGAATGATATTCTTCAGTTAAATTCTGTTAAACGCGGTATGATTATGTAAAGCACACACAGTATGTCCGTTAAGTAATGAGACAAGAAATTTTAGATCTAAACAACAAACCATATTTTGAATTGTCACTTACACAGATTCAAAATAACATCCCTGCAACTCCACACAACGGCAGGATCTTTCGAAAAGGTGTTCAAAGGCGCGGTGGAAGTCCTGAACCCAAACCCCTTTCAGCCTGTTGGTCACAAATCGTTAGATGTACACAATGTCGCTGAAGCGATACCTTTTTAAGGTACACTTCACCTTTGGAGATAGAATAAAGTCTGCGGGAGCCAAATCTGGCGAGTAGGATGGATTCTCGATCACATAGATCGACTTTGAAGCCAGACTACTTCACAGGCACCACACATTGTGCGGCCGCGTTGTCATGCAACAGAAAGAAATGGTTTTTGTGGAACAGTTCTTTCTGACACGTCGCATTCGGGCTACAAACGTTGCATTACTCCTAAGTAATACCGACTGTTCACTGTAGTGCCCTCTGGAACAAATTAGCGGTGGATAATTTCAGCAGAGTTCAAAAAACAATTACCATTGTTTAGACACGTGATTTTTGCAACCGGACTTTCTTCTGCCGGGGAGAAGACGTTCCACCGCCTCGGTAGCTTAGTTGTCTAAGCGCTGGCTTATGATCATTCGTCTGTGGAGGGTCCGGGTTCGAATCCCGGTGAGGCATGGACGTTGTGTTTATCTTAGGGCACTGGCTCTCTCCCTTCCCTGGAACCAGTGACCCTGAATTAGGGACGGAGGAAACCTGCTGCTATCTCTTTATTCGTGTGTCAACGTGTGGGGCACAAATCTCTAACAAATCTTCCTCCTGTGCAGATCTTTTTTTTTAAGATTACCCTGGTCGTTTCCTTACCAACACCAAACTGTTCAGCGAGTAGCCAAGTGGTTATTCGCCTGTCATGGGTAACAATTTCGCTAGCCTTCACCACGTTTTCATTTCTCTGTACAGAAACTGGACGTATTGTGCGTGGTTCATCCTCGAGGGACTCCCTCCCATCTTTAAACGTTGAAAACCAGTAGGCCGCCCCGGTGGCGCATTGGTCTAAGGCACTGACCTCTTATCATTCGTCCGTAAGGGGTCCGGGTTCGAATCCCGGTCAGGCATGGATGTTGTGTTTGTCTTACGGCACTGGCTCTCTCCCTTCCCTGGAACCAGTGACCCTAAATTAGGGACGGGCGACTGCTTATAGCCCATTGAGTTGCTCACGGTGGTCGTTAAACCTCCAAACAAAAAAAAAAACCAGTAGAACACCTGTGAATTGGTGAAAAAATCATAGCCGTAAACTTTTTTTAGATCTTGATATACTTCCGTGGCAGTTTTCCCTAATTTACAGTAAAATTTTATCACAGCTCTTTGCTCCATTACTCAACTTCTGACACGCTCCACTCACCTAGTCTTACTTTAACAGTGGTCACACGAAAACTGCTGGGACGCCCCGGTGGCGCAGTGGTCTAAGCGATGGCCTCTGATCATTCGTCTGAACGGGGTCCGGGTTTGAATCCCGATGAGGCATGGATGGTGTGTTTGTCTTACGGCACTGGCTCTCTCCCTTCCCTGGAACCAGTGACCCTAAATTAGGGGCGGGCGACTGCTTATAGCCCACTGAGTTGCTCACGGTGGTCGTTAAACCTCCAATATAAAAAAAAAAACTGCTGCGTCACCCAACTCGAAAGTTGCTCCTGCGATTACAGCACACTCTAGCGATCAAAACTATAAACACGCTTGTTACTTTTGTTCAAAGGGCTGTCCCGTAAAGATATCTGTCTAATTGATTAACGGTCACACTGTCTACGTAGACAAACACTGTAACTGATTTTTTTCTTCTTTTCCCAGGTTGCCAATATCTCACACTTGCTTCAATCAGCTGGTTCTGCCAAGGTATAAGAGTAAAGAAATCTTAAGAGAAAAACTGACTATCGCAATTTCGAATGCCGAGGGCTTCGGTCTGGAATGACGTCATGGAATTCTACGTCATATGACATTGCGTCGTTGTCACCAGTCCGTTGCCGTCAATGAATGGTCTGCATTCACCCTGTTATAAGCGCCTAGTTTTTCGACATATTTGGCACAATGGACTGTATCACACCTAGTGATACTTCTCTCTCACCATCAGAGACTTCGCTGGTTACAGTGACTGTCTCCGTCTACTGTGGACAACGCGTCTTTTGTACATTATACGTGAAACGCAGCGTCCAGTTCATGTTTGTCAGCAAAAGAACAAAACACGGACTAAGGAGTGACAGTATTTCTTTCATTCATGATATGATTAACACTACCATGCAAATAGTTTCCAATAAATTATTATTTCTGTCGTTAGTATTGTATTGGTTCCTCTTTAAGTTACTATATACAACTAATCGAATTTCCTGTGACACAATTGAACAAAACAAATAACGTGACGTGTATTCCCTTTAAAACGCGTAGACTGTTTTGCTTTGGAAGCATGGCATCAGGTGAACACAATGTCTGTTAAATAGTTTATTGCTTTATCTAGAAAAGAAGAAAACTATCTATAATTAACTTCAACATGCTTCAGTGTAACTTTAGTGCAACGAATATGGAAGAAAAAATATAGTCGTGTTTTCAGGAGTCCAGATTTTGCTACAAATGTATCAAAAGCAGAAATTAACACTTATGTCCCCTGGTGGACAACCCATTCTTTACCAAACATTAGAAATTATGTGAAAAATATTTTCCATCAGGTCTTGTATGCGATACAGGAAGAATTTTTCAAATCGGAGTTTTAGAAGCAGAAATAACGCAGAAAACGCAATTTATCCTTGTGCCCCCTAGCGGAAAGTCTATGATTTACTTGGAAAATTTTGAATTTGTAGGAAAAACATTTCGCATCGAAAGTACTATCCAACAAAGAAGGAATTTTTCAAATCGGACACCTAGAAGTAGAGATATTGACAAAAGTAAGATTATACATCTACGCCCCCTGGCATAGAAACCATGCATTATTTTAAGAAGAAAATGTTTCTAAAAGGTTTGTCGACATGAGTACTATCGGTCTATGAACGACGTTTTTTTCAATCGAGAATTTAGACGCTCATATTTTGCTGCAAATACATCAGAAGCGGAAATTAAGATTTACGCCCCTGGTGGCCAAACAATTTTTTTACAAAAATTAGAAATTATGTGCAAACGATTTCCCATCAGGAGCTGTATCCGGTGCAGAAAGAATTTTTCAAATCGGAGATTTAGAAGCAGAGATATAGGGGGAAATGCAATTTACCTCTACGCCCTCTAGCGGAAAGTCTATGAATTACTTGAAAATTTTGAAATTATATGAAAAACATGTCACATTGAAAACACTATCCAACAAAGAAGGAATTTTTCAAATCGGACTCCTAGAAGTAGACATATTGACAAAAATAAGATATACATCTGCGCCCCTGGCGGATAAACTGTGGAATATTTTAAGAAGAAAATCTGATGCCACTCACATCGATAAACCGAAAGGGTTTATCGATGTGAGTGGCATCAGTCCACGAAAAAATTTTCAATCGATATTTTAGAAGCTCAGATTTTATGGCAAATACATCAGAAGCAAATATTAACACTTACTGGTGGCCAAAGTATTTTTTAACAAAAATTTGAAATTATATGCAAAAGATTTTTCCATCAGGAGGTGTATCCGCTGAAGAAAAAAATTTTCAAATCGGAGTTTTAGAAGAAGAGTTATCGGGGAAAATGTAATTTACTTTTACGTCCCTTAGCGGAAAATCTATGCGTAATTTGAAAAAGTAACTATATCTAAAATACTCTTCGATATAAATGGAATCGAAAGATAAAAAAATTTTTTCAATCGGATGTTTAGAAGCAAATATGTGAAATAAAACGTATTTTTGAATTCGACATCATCTGCATTTACGCCCTCTAGCGGCCAAATTGTACATCGTAAAAAAAAAAACAAGATGAAGGATCATCATTCGCATATTTCAAGCTTCCCAATGCAAAAAGAATTTTTCAAATCGGACTAATAATTGCAGAGATATCATGGTACAGGCGGACGGACGGACGGACCGGTAACATATAAGCACGATCTTTTTACAAAAGACGTGCTAAAAATGAAATTTAGAAGATGAAAAAGGGGTGGGGAGAAAGGAAACTGAAATCTCTTGAAATATAAAAAAATAAATCACATTATTAGTTTGTTTGACAGTAGCTGAGTTGCACGGTCATTATTGCTGGAATAAAAATAACTCCTAACTGGCATGAAAAAAACCTATTTGTTTTTTAGTTTTTAACGTACCAGGAGATGTGACGTACCTGCCAGAAGGATGCACACGACATAAAGGCAGATAGGAATCACAATAAAACGTTCGCGTAGCTCAATTGGTAGAGCAACTTGTTCCGGAATAAGCGGACTCAGGTTCGATTCCCGGCGTAGACCAAAAATGACGGAGAAATTTACTTCGTCATAATGGCGCCCGAACTATCCGGATGACCCGACCGTTCAAAATCTCGCAATGGTGTGATGTTATTTCCACACCGCGAGATAGGAAAAATAAGAGAATCCCTTCTCCAGCACTTCGAAAAAAATAATAATAATAATAATAAAATAAAGGGGAGATGATGTAACGTACCAGGAGATGTGACGTACCTGCCAGAAGGACGCATAAAGGCAGATAGGAATCAGAATAAAACGTCCGCGTAGCTCGATTGGTAGAGTGACTTATTCCGGAATGAGGGGATCCGGGTTCGAATCCTGGCGTGGACAGAAATGACGGAGAAATTTACTTCGTCATAAGTTTGTTATTACGGTTCCTTTCCGTGTAACCACGCAATGGCCTCCAGAAATTATTCATTCCGAATATCGGCTGACTCTTCTCCATCTTTAATCGCGCATTCTTCTTCTCTGGTGCTTGGAGGTAACCTCTTCTTTCCGAGGTCAACAGCCAAACTTCACTTCCGCACTCAAAAATAAAAGCCCTCAGATTCCCGCCAATAAACACTTCTCCCACGCATGTATCACAAGACCACTAATAGTTACCGCAAAACAATGAACAGGATAAAGTTGAACGCTTTGTCTCTAGCGCAATTTCTCTTCATAGCACTATTTCATATTGCCTAGAGGGATACACTTGACTAAAACGTTCCCATGTCATTTTTTTCTATAGGCAATTAACCACCTTGAAATTTTTTAACAGCAACTTAAGATTTCATAGTCACTTGCCAAGTGAGAAACGGTGTTTCATCCGTATGCGCAACTACGCTTCCACCTCCGGGTTCTGTGTGTGTGCGTATGTGTTCTTTGGTAAAGTTATTTTACATTTTGCGTTTCTGAAAAATGCCCATGTAGCAAACAATCATTGGCGCAGCTGTTCCTACTGATTCACTTCGAGAAGTAATTTCTTTTCAGTTATCCATCGTTCGTACTGTATCATTTCTACACTCAAGCTCAAAAATTAAGGATAATTGTTAATCACAAAAAAATGCTGCACAACATCAAGTGATTCGTCATGCAAACTACTCATACCTCTTCCCCGGAATGACTGAAGTTCATCTATTGCTCCAGCGGACCGATGACAGGGCTAGGAGTACAACATATGTCGCGTAGCACGCGGTGGGTTTCAAAAAGAGAAGTCAGAGCAGCAGAATACAGCAGGTGTTGTGCGTGTCGGAGGTGCGATAGTGCTATATACCAAATTAATGTGGCTTAGTGAACCCATATTGGTGACGTTATGCGGGGAAGAATCATCGGTCTACTCGAGGCTTGCCAAACACAGATTGCAGTGTCCCAGGAGCTGCATGCCCCACAAAGTATCATTTCTAAACTCTGGCGGATGTTAAAACTGGATGAAAATGTGGCTCGGGGCTTCAGCACAAGATGTCGGTGGATTACAACGCCGCAACAAGAATGTCTTTTGTCATTAAAGACCTTGGCAGAGACCTTTTAATTGCCACAGGCACCACAGTTTCAAGGCTTGCTGTGTACAGATGATTGAGTGAGTATGGCCGGTATGCCCGCGGGCCTGCCAGATGCATTCCGTTAGATGCAGCCCATTGAAGAGCCCGTGTAGCTTGGTGCATGGAACATCATGCTTGGACAGCTGACCAGTGGGCCTATGTTTTGTTTACTGACGAATCCAGATTTAGTCTGCCCAATTATTCACGCCGTTTCTTCATCTGGAGAGCACCTGTGACTCGGTACAACATCCTTGAACTTTATCGTTTTGGCGGCGGAGGGATTCTAATGTCGAGCGGACTAATGTTGGGTTCACATACACCCCTTCTTCTGTTCGAAAGAGGAACCACGACAGGCCAGACGCACAGCGATGTCATCTGCAACATCATGTCCGGTAATTTAAGAGTGCAATGAGACCTGAGTTCGTGTTTATGGATGACAACGCACGTCCTCGTCGAGCCACCTTAGTGCAGGAATACCTAGAAAGTGAAGATATCTCCTGCTTATAGTAGCCGCTCGTTCTCCCGATTTAACCTCATTGAGCATGCATAGGACACACTCAGGAGACGTATTGCAAGACGTCATCCACCTCCTAGAATTCTTTTGGAATTTCCGGCAGCATTAATGCTAGAGGGGGACTCCGTACCTCAAGCAATTTGTTAATCTGGTCCTGAGTATGCCCATACGCTGTACTGCATATGGCTCTGTGACAGGCCAACGTACAGTATATTGACACTTTACTTCCTTCAGGAAAAGGTGGAAAGGCATGAATTGGCTTTTTGGAAAGATAGAAAAACTTTCTGGAAGTACATGAGACTCAGGAAAAATAGGGGAAACTAAAACCGGGAAGTTGTAAGTTGTGTGAAAAATAGGATCGGGGAAATAATATGGGAGCCCAATGAGTTAAGTGAAAGATGGGGTGAATACTTCTGTGAGTTATTAGATCAAAGAGGCAAAGGCGTTTCTGAGGCAGAAACAGATGATGTCTCAGTGAAAGATGGAAGCACAGGAGGGATCTCAAGAGAAGAAGTGTGTAAAGCTCTAAAATCTCTTCAGAATGGTAAGGCTCCGGGAATTGATAGCATAACTGCCGAGATGTTGAAATATGGTGGTGACTCTGTAATTGACAGGTTAACTGAAATTTTCCAGTTGTGATGGGAGTTAGGAACGGTCCCTCGGAATTGGAAGGATGCTATCATTGTTCCCTCGTATAAGAGAAAAGGTGATCAGACTGAATGCAAGAACTATCGTGGTATTAGCCTACTAAATGTGCTAGGGAAAGTGGTTGGTAAGGTTGTTATTGAAAAAGTACGGGGTCTTACATCAGAGAAAGTGTGGGATGTCCAGATTGGTTTTATGCCTGGTAAGGGTTGCACTAACCAAATTTTTGCGATACGCATAATGATCGTAAAGTATCTGTCTGTTGGTAAGAAAGTTTTTGCTGCCTTCATAGATTTAGAGAAAGCTTACGACAGAGTAAGTAGGACACTTCTGTGTAAGGTACTGAATAAATATGGTGTCACTGGGAATCTACTTAATTGTATAAAAGCAATGTGCGCTGGCAGCAGAGCTTGCGTACGAGTGAATGGTGTTTTATCAAAATGGTTTTTTGTTGGTGCAAGAGTCATACAAGTTTGTGTAATGTCACCGTGGTTGTTAAATACTATATTTATGGACGCGTGCATGCGTGATGCCAAGATGGACAATACCGGTTTACGTCTTGGTAATAATATCCATGTGTGCAGATTGCTGTATGCTGATGATACTGTCCTGTTGGCAGAGAGCAAAAGTGAGTTGCAGAGTATGTTGTGCCGAATGTACGAAGTTTGCGTGAAATTTAAACTGAGTATAAATAAGGAAAAAAACAAAGTTATGGTTTTTGAGCGAGGAACTGTTAGTACTGAATGTAATATAAGTCTAAATGGCACAACGATTGATCTGGTGAATGAGTTTGTGTATTTAGAAATCATGTTTGACAGAGTGAACAAATTAGATAGTGAAATTAGTAGACAAGTGAATTCTTCATTGAAAGTCATGGCTGCTTTATGAGGTTTTCACAGGAATGATGGGTTCTCAAGAGAGTCAACCATAGCTGTGTATGAAAGTGTAATTGTTCCTACTCTGATGTATGGCAGTGAAACCTGGGTACGACAGAAGAAACATGAAAGTCGTTTGTGTGCTGGAGAAATGCGTTACTTATGGGGGTTTGTGGCAAGACACGTTCTGATCGTGTGAGGAATGAAGATGTGTTGCAGTTGTGTAATGTAAGCAAAATGTTGTTAGCAAGGTGGAGACTAATATTCTTAGGTGATTTGGCCATGTTAAAAGAATGAGTGATGAGATGCTTACTAACAATTTTTTTTTTGCCCAAGTGGCAAGAAGGAAAGGCTGAGGAAGGCCAAGGAAATCATGGGAGGATCAGATTCAGGAATGTCTGCATGAGAAAAAGATTTTGAGTAGAAGTATAGAAGAGCTTGTGTACGCCGTGTGATAGATGTCAGTGAAGCTCGTGTTGTGTTTCAAGTTCGCTGTAAACGGATAAATTCGATACAGCAACAGTTAGTAGTTGTATTTCTTTGTGAAGCTAACCTCTGAATCTCAGAGGACAGCTTAATGATACGTATGTATGTACTTTCTTCACGATAAAACTTTCGTGTTCCGCACGAGATGTGCATTACAGATTAGCTCCAGGGAGCTGTTCTTCTTTGTTTTGACCACTACGGCGGATTCTCTAGCGGGTTTTTTTTTGTTTGTTTGTTTGTTTGTTTGTTTGAATTTTCGTTTAGTCCAATATGTTCCATATCTTGAACATTTTCGTGGCAGTCCTAAGGGTGGAAGGGTAGAAACTGATATTATCCTTAATTTCCGAGCACGAGTGCATTTTGCTTTTTCTAAAAATATTTAATACACGAATGACTAAGGTAAAGTATTTATAATGAAATACAAATGAAGTTTTCATAAACCACTGAAAATAAAAGTTCAGAGAATTCACAACTTCCTTTTCCCGGAGGGGCTTGCTTACCTTTCAAGGGACTGAGCCCCCTAGCCTCCTGCTATCTGTCTGTGTGCCTGAATGTGGTGCTCGTGCACAACAGCTTTACCCTCACGTGGTTGCCGGACGCGGATTGGACAAACCTCGGCACCTATGTAGAATCGGGACTCATCGCTGTCGTGCCTGTCACGTGGCTCTGCTACGACACCATTCCAACTGAGCTGGGCGATGCTCCACTTTAACGGCATTCGATGCAATGACTGCTAAGTGCTCAAACCTGCCTTCTCCAATCTTCGGTTCACCGTTCGAGCGTGACATGGATTTCCAAAATTCATGCTACAACCTATCAAATGCCTTTTGAAGTAGTTTGTTGCTTCGCATTGGCCTGGCTACAAATACGCCGATCGATGTGTGTTGTCGTCCGCCACTTCAGCGACGGGTGATGCCTTTTTGCACCCACTGTCACCAACAACGTCCAACTGTTCTGGCATCCCGATGTACATAAACCGCGATTCGACGAATCGACCAATCAGCTTCAAGGAGGTATACGGTCCTTCAGTTCTTCAGCTTTCAAACGCGTCCAACTGGTGTGGCATCTTCGGCCTTAGATATGCTGTAGCGTCCGTCAACACTGTGCTACTTTGTCCCGTACGACCTGGAGGCTGAGGCGTGAGACATGACATGACTTTGGAGGCCCGTGTACAGGTCCTGATTTACATCTACGCCAGCAAGGCTCTGGCCTAGGGCCCCAGAATCTCAATGCAAACCAAAATATTTTACTTTTTTTGCATTAATTAATTATTATGAATGGAAAGAAATATTTGGGTGAGGGATCCTTTTTTCTTTCTGAAATGAAGATTAACACTGGTGTTTTTACTAGGCTCTTTCATTACCACCTCATTTCACCTGCAGCTAAATGACATCATATCGTGTCACCTTCATCTGAAACTTGCAGATGAAATATAAATGTGCTGTATTCCTATATATACTATACAGCTCTTGAGAGAGGTTTTGCATTGCTGAAACACTTTGTAGAAATCTTGAGAATTTCATATGTAAAGTATCAGATTTTAAAATTCCTTGGGTCTAAATTAAGTGAATTAATGAGCTGAATAACGTGGTTTTGTGAGTGTAAGAATTATCCAGTTATGCATGTTTGCTCAAATCTAAGTATCATTCCTCTGTTAATATAATTAATTTACTGTAATATTGAACACATCACAGGGGATTAATCAGCTACATGGAAGTTCACCTTGCCCCAAAAAAATCAGTCGGCACCAAGTCTAAATAATGTTCATCGATTAAAAATAAAATTAAAAGAAGATAAATAACTTAGCATCTGTGGATATTTGAATTATTACATAATTAAATGCGAAAATAGCAATACTAAACTGTTAAATAGTATTTTACTTACCGGTCTATATTTTTAAGTGCGAATTTCGATGCTAATATTAAGATTCAATAAACGTAAACATTATTTTCTATTTTTTTCCAGCACAGTGTCCCATTTATTAAATCAACTTTTAAATTAATTGATAATATTTAGTGACGACAAATGTACTTACTCTTTCAAGAATGTGGATGGGTGGGGGCCTCATCTTGTGTTGTGCCTAGGGCCCGATTCTGTGTAAATCGGGCCCTGCCCGTGTACCGTTTTACCTCTCACACATTTCATGCTCAATTCGTTCCATAATCGAGCCGCCTCAGTGGCGCAGAGGTCCATACGCTGGCTTCTGACAATTCGTCCGACAGGGTCCAGGTTCGAATCCTAGTGAAGCATGGATATTGTGTTTGTCTTACGGCACTAGCGACCGGTCGTTTGTCGGGAGCGGTTACGCGAGTGTCAGTGCTCTGGAGAGTGTTTTGTACGCGAGAAAGCGATTCGAAGGCAGTTGCCCTAAGGCTCGTCTGGAAAAGCGGCCAAACCGCTTTTCCACTTTTTTTTTTTTTTTGTGGTTTCAACTGCACCAAAACTTTTGAGCTGTACTTTGGTTCGTCCAAATTGCCCTTTTGAGGGCAATCTCCAGGAGTGACGCTAAGTCCGACAGTCAACGGGTACATCGCCGTCGTGTCGGTCCCCCTAGTCTCCAGAGTAGTCCAAAGCCCGCGCGTGACCATTTGCTAAGTTTAGGCTAGAGTGAGAGAGCCCCAGGATACCCACTCAGCACTTAGTACATTTTTCTTGCAGAGATTGTTGCAAATCAAAAGGGGACTCCCCCTAAAACAGCTGGGTCAACCCGGCCTTGCAAAGTGATAGCCAGTAAATTGCAAACTCCAACTTTGGCAAAGAAGGGAATTTCTTCTTCCCAACCTGGGTCCTCCCGGGATTCACAGAAGCCTCAACCCAGCCCACCGAAGGCAACTTCAGAGGAGAACCAGCGGGTTGAGACTACTGTGTTGACTACCCCTGCTGAGTTCAGCGCACAGAATATTGGCCATTTGTCGGAAGGAGAGTCCATCCTGGGCGATGACTCTAATAGGGTTTCCAAGCCAATATCCAATCTAATTAGGACAGTTCTGCGCAACATACAAGATGCCCGTGCGCAACAGAACATCAAAAAGCAGTCCTAAAGAGAAGGCTGCAAGAGAGGGATGAGCAGAAACGCTCAGTCCCTGAGTCAAAATCCTATACCGCTGCGGCTAGGACAGGAGCCCAGAACGCCCAAGGGCGAGCGCTGGCTAAAAAGAAAAAGAAGCTGGTAGAAGACCGGAGACACGTTCTCCTGGTCTACCCCACCAATGAAGGCACGTCCTCAGATGACGTGAAAAAGATCCTTCAGTCTGCAGTGAACCTGGCAAAGCTGCAGATCGGGGTAAAAGGATTCCGCCGAGTTAGGAAAGGTGGAGTAGCGGTCGGATGTTCGAAGGCAGAGGATGTTGGCCGCCTGGAGGGAAAGCTGAAGAGCAATGTACTGACCAAGGATTGCTACCTCCTAAATACCCCATAGAAGAGACTTCCCCTTCTCATAAGTTAATATACAACGTTGACGAGGAACTGTCTTGGAAGAATTTTGAGGACGGGATGCTCGAGCAGAACCCCGACCTCGAAGCAAGAATTTAGGCTAGATCTTCTATCAGTGCTAAAGGTGGTAAGGTCCATTTGGGTGATGGACGCGGAGCCGCTGGCCTTTAAGGCATTAATGAAAAGAGGAAGACTGAACCAGGGTAGGTCAGTCCTCTGCTTGTGTGAGTTTCTAGGGGAAGTGCGGTGCTTCCTGTGCAGTGGCTTTGGTCATTTCAGAAGTGATTGTCATGTGAGTGAAGATAGGTGTAGCAAATGCGGTGGGGTGGGTCACCAGCATCACAAGTGTGAAGCTACACACAAGTGCAGTAACTGCACTGCAGCAAATTCTAAGTTCCACCTGAAGCTCGATGTAAACCACTCCAGCTTCATGATGATCATATGTAGAGGATTTTAGGAAGGGAGTGTCTGAGCCCAGTTCTTAAACAACCCTTAGAAATAGGAAACTAGGAGATTTGGGCTGGAGTACCCGATAGGAAAGTGACACGGAAGCGAAGTAGAAAGGGGGAGAAAGACATCCTTATTTATTACCGGGGGCCAGTACCAAGGGTCCGACGGCTTAACGTGCCCATCCAACGCACGGCGGATATTTAGTGGATCGAGCGTTCGTACCTGCCTGGGATCGAACCTCAGGTCCTTTCCGTGGCAGTCACGAACGTTGCACTAGGCCTCCCGCGGCCCTCACTCCAGCTTCAATAAGGCCTGTCCCAGCCTTATTAGGGAACTCGAGCAACTTAAGTCAAGTCAACTATGGATGACTCGATCAAATAAGGTATTGAAGTACTTCAGCTCAATGCCTACCATGCGAGAGCTGCAACAGCGTAGATTCATAAAAAAAAGCCAGTGAAGTTTCAGCCAAAATCCTGCTTTTACAGGAGCCCTACCATTTACACGGTAGAATTGCTGGGTTCCCCAACTCCTCACGGAAATACCACTCTCGAGCAGAAAAGCCCTTGGAGGCCACGGTCGTTCTAAACACGGACTTCGCAATCTTTTAGCTAGAATGTACACTCAAAGTGGTATTCCTGGGCATCGAGAGCGATACGGAGAAAAATTTCTTAGTAAACGTGTACAGCCCGCCTTCGGGTGCTCTCTCGGAGATGCTTGACTCGATCTCGGAGATCACCAGCAACACGAGACTATCATAGCTGGAGACTGCAATGCGAAGAGCCCCCTTTGGGGAAGTCAGGATGAGAGGGGGAAACAACTTTTGGACTTGGTCGGTTCCTCAGAACTGATGGTGAGGAACGATCCGGATAGTATCCCCACGTTTCAAGGAGCTCAAGGGTGGTCCTGGGTCGATCTCACTCTCACCCGTTCCACGAAACTCTCATTTCACCGGTATTGGAAGGTCCTGGACGATGTGAGCTACAGCGACCACCTAGCAATTTTTTTTATTTTTTTTTTTTGGTTGGAGGTTTAACGACCACCGTGAGCAACTCAATGGGCTATAAGCAGTCGCCCGTCCCTAATTTAGGGTCACTGGTTCCAGGGAAGGGAGAGAGCCAGTGCCGTAAGACAAACACAACATCCATGCCTGACCGGGATTCGAACCCGGACCCCTTACGGACGAACGATCAGAGGCCAGCGCCTTAGACCACTGAGCCACCGAGGCGGCCCACCTAGCAATAACCTTCAAGGTGGGAATAGAGAAGACAGGGAAAATTCCAGGAAAAGTTTCACCGCCAGTAACCTCAATTGGCTGGAACTAAAAACACAGGTAGATAAATTACTCGGAGATAGAAATGTGACGATTTAGAAAATGTAAATGACCTGAGCCTATACTTCATTCATATCACAGAACAAATTATCCCCATCTGTGAGGGTTTCCGGAAAGCCGCGGGGGAGGAGGAGGAGGCCCAGCTTCCCTGGTGGTCGGAAAAACTGAGTCTACTAAGAGGGAAGGCCAGGGTATGCAGAAGGAGAATGCAGATAGAGAGATTTGACCTTGAAATTAGGCAACTCCTGAAAAAGGAATATGATCTCTCCGACGCAAAGTATAAGACAGCATTGATCGCATCGAAGAGAAAGTACTACATACGACTGTGCGAGACTGCTCTAGTAGGAATTCCCTATAAATTAGCAAGGGGCTCCATCACCGGCCCACTGTCACTGGCATCTATCAAGACAGAGAGTGGCAATAACACAGTCACTATGAAAGATACAGTGGAACTTCTGATATTCTCCTGAACCACCCCTTACCGGCTGATGAGGAGTCAGGGGTACTCTATAATAGCGAGCAATAAGAGCAAGCTGCAGAATCCCACCGGACACTAGAGACGACCCGCCGTTCGGAGCTAGGGGCTGCAATCAACAGCCTTAACGTGGGCAAAGCCACAGGTAAAGATGGTTTGGATTTGGCTATTATTCGCGAAGTTTTCGCGGCTAATCCAAGGTACTTCGTTTGCTTCCTGAACAAGTGCCTAGAACGTGGGTGTTTCCTTGGATTTGGAAAACCGCGGTGCTCGTTCTCTTTAACAAAGAACTAAAGAGCCGATCAGACTCCGTGGCGTATAGTCCGCTTTGCCTGCTTTCAGCACGGAGTAAGGTGTTGGAAAAGGTCCTTGTGACCCGAGCTACTCACTTCCTTCTCGGCCAAGGAAAGCTCTCCAACCGCCAATTCGGTTTCATACTGGAATGGTATACCAGTCAAGCACTAGTTAGCCTGAAACAGCAGGTGAAACTCAATAAAGGAAAAGGGCTGCAGACCTGCCTCGTCTCTTTGGACGTGCCGAGTGCGTTAAATAATGTCTGGTGGCCATTGGTCTTGGACCGTCTGAAAAAGACTTGGTTTTCCTAGAAATCTGTTCCTGTTGGTTAATGACTTTCTCTCAGAAAGGAGGCTTGAGTTTGAAGTCGGTGATCGAAGTTTTAGTAGAGGGTATGCGAAAGGATGTCTGCAGGGCTCCTGCTCGGGCCCATTGTGGTGGAATATCATCGCGGACACAGCGCTTGAACTTCCTTTGGAAAATGGAGTGGAGTTGCAAGCCTATGTGGATTACTTTATCCTATTAGTATCTGTATCGGGTAGACACGTGATAGAGCAGAAAATACACACTGCTCTATCACAGCTGGAACGTTGGAGTAAGGAGTGTAAGCTAAGCTTCGCTCAGAGAAAAACGACACTTGTAGCTATTGCTAAAATGAGATTATTACCCCTAAGTTTCAGTTTAATGGCACACGGTGAAATCCGTGAGGTAAATGAGGTATCTGGGAGTAATCCTGGAAACTAAACTGTCAGGGCTCTCTCACCTAAGATACCTGAAAAACAGGTGTTCAGATACTGAACATAATTAGTGGAATGAGGCTGACTGGGCTAGCCAAAAAGGTGGTATATAAGCAAGGGGTCGAAAGAATCCTAACCTATACGTGTTCAGCAATGTGGTCGGACACGGTTAGGATGAACAATGGTCTAAACCAGATTCAGAGAAGAGCGTTGTTAGGCATAACTAGGTGTTTCCGCACGACCTCCACAGCTGCACAGCAAGTGCTAGCTGGGTGTGAACCGGCGGACCTAGTAGTTGCGAGGGAAGCAGCGATGCAATCCCTCAGATTCGACAATGACGTAAATCTACTAGGAGACCACTTTCCTTTCGGTCGTTCGACGTAGAACTGCTTAGGACTGAATGGGCTTGTCACCAGAACAAAGAAGTTTGTCCCACACTGCACAAGAGCCTCCCTTCAGGGTGGATGCGTAGGTGCGGGGTTGATGCGAACTCTGAAATGGCAGCAAGACGCACGCGAAACAGATTAATCTCTCGCTTAACTCTTCTGTCTTTCAGGCAGAGCTGTTGTCGATTAGAGAGGCGTTGCTTTGGGCTTTGCCAAGCAGCAACGCGAGTGAAATAAGGATTTTCTCTGACAGCCAAGCTGCCTTAAAAGCGCTTGGTCAATTCAGGAGCAAACCTCCCTTGGTTAGGGTGATAAAGTGTATAGTTGAGACTGCAGGCAATATGGCGATTTCTTTCCACTGGGTCCGAAGCCATGTCGGACCCATTGGAAATGGGCGAGCAGGCCAGCTGGAGAAGGAAGCCGCTGGCAAGGTGGATACAGATTTCCATCTGAGGTCGCCACTGCAAAGCGTTCTAACCCAGTTGGAAAAAGCCACGTTGGTGGAGTGGCAGAAAAGGTGCAGCGAAGGGGATATGGGAAGAAAACGAACCGTCTGTTTCCCAGAGTCTCTACCAGGAGAGTTGAATCAGATAGGTTCCTAAATCAAATACTTACCGGCCATGGCGTACCGCTGGAGTGTTTCTGCCGGTTTGCGGTGAAGAAACGGGCGTGAGGAGGCGGGGCCCAGTCCGCCGACGTCGCCTACATGATTCTTTAATGCGATTCTCTTTCAGGTAGGAGAAAAGTCTTCGTTCCAGAACTGGAAAAGACGGGGGAACTCTCGATCCTGTACGATCACCACAAAGCGAGATAGGGTCTCATCGAGTTGGTCAAAGACTTCGTCGCGAGTCCAGAAGAGTTGTTGATACAAGAATGAAGGGCGTAAAGTGGAGAACGATGACTCCGGCCTAGAGTCATCGCGTAGCACCCGCCCAAGTGCTACGGACATTGTAAAATAGCAATGCAAATATTTTTTCACTTTTTCATCTCTGTGAGAGGTCTCATGAAAATAAAGAATTGATTTCCCAATGCATGATACCCTCAGTGTAAACAAAGTGCATGTATTTTTAGCCTAAACACAATAAAGGACTTTGGTCCCAAATTTCATCGCGCTGGCGAATATATCTCCTAGCCGGACGCAAAATTAAGAACCCCAGACCATTAGCACGTCACACGCGCGGGCTATTGCAAAGGGGTGGGAAATGGTTATCCTGTGGGGGCAGCAGACTTCAGTCGGTACCTTAACCAATCCTGTCCGGGTGAAAGATTTGCAGGAACTTGGCACGATTGCTCATGCAACGCCTTCACTATCAAATTTTTGAGTGAGTTCCAGATATCCCTGCAGAATCCGCATTTCGACGGAGCAGGTAAAATTATCAGCCTAGCTTGCAACACTGGCTCTCTCTCTTTCTCTCTCTCTCTCTCTCTCTCTCTCTCTCTCTCTCTCTCTTTCTCTCTCTTTCTCTCTCTCTTCCTTGGAGCCAGTGGCGCTAAATTAGGGACAGGTAACTACTTATAGCCCACCGAGTTGTTCGCGGTGTTCGTTAAACCTCCAAACACTAAAAAAAATGTTGTATAATCGAATGATTTTCATATCCCACCTGTCTGTACTCACACCTACCCATTTGATTCTCACACGATGGATCAGGGATGCGCCGCGGCCATTTTCTGCTCGGATACCAGCCCAGGTTTGCCGCCCCTTTGTAAGAGGAATACATTTTACATTTTTATTTTTTTGTATTAGAAAGTATGAGAGGTAAGTACCTATAGAAACAATTTTCTATTTCCCTAAAATTAACAGTTTTGGCGATGAGATTCATATATAAGATATATTTTATACGACACACAAGTATACGCATGTGTGTGTGTGTGCGTGTGTGTTTGTATGTAAAACCACATGGTGCAGGAGACGGGGCCGCATAACGCGAAAAGGTGTCGATTTATATATGTATATCCCTGTGTTGTCTATCATAGCCAAGGAGGTTAGAATGAGATATCTGGATATGCCGTTGTTAATGGAGCAGTACCACTTTGCGTGAAGCCTATAACCGCGAGCGACGGCCATCAAAGTGTGGGAAAGTTGATGGTTTCAAGGCTGTTGCAATGCATTCTGTATTGGCCAAATCGCCTTCTTCCGTCGCAAATGTTACCAATTTCGCATCGTAAATTTCTGCTCATGTGTGAGAAAATGCTGAATTTATAAAATTCTTAATACTTTGAGGCTAATTCCTATTTTTATTTTAAAATGAAATACATGAACGTTAGTGCGAATTTTAAACAAAACATCACACTAAAATTGAAAACCTTACTCGCGTAAAAAGTATAATTCATTCCGGTTTGATATTAACTTGATCTCTGCAACCAAAACCACGCAATTCCAAAATACACACAATTGAAATTAAATAGGTATCATGTAAACCACTGATGTAAACAACGTCAAATTCCCATACCTTGGGGCTTCACGGTTAAGAGACTCAGGGCATCTCCAGAAGTATTATTCTAACCTCCTTGATCATAACATATAAAGAATGTTGTTGACCATTACTTCCTTATGAATAAACCAGTGCCAGCTGTGGTTTACCCTGATAAAAAAATAATGGTCGTTTTATTTCACAATAGCTCAAAAGGTTTTTTGCTTCTTTCCGTCGCAAGTTACAAATGTTGAAGGATTTTACTTTTATCTGAACATTGAAGGCAACAGGGATTATCACACAAAGCATAGGTTTGGCTTACTCCCAGTACGGTCAAATGGTTTTTTTATTATTGGAGGTTTAACGACCACCGTGAGCAATTCAATGGGCTATAAGCAGTCGCCCGCCCCTAATGTTGGGTCACTGGTTCCAGGGAAGGGTGAGAGCCAGTGCCGTAAGACAAACACAACATCCATGCCTCACCGGGATTCGAACACGGACCCCTTTCGGACGAATGATCACAGGCCATCGGTTAGACCACTGAGCCACCGGGGCGGCGGTCAAATGTTGCACCGTGGGAATAAAAGCACGAGTCTGAAATAAATAATGAGTTATTTTCACTAAAGATTAGGTGTGCATTGCGATTTCCCCAGTAAAACTTATTAACTTACCCTATGTTTTTTATATTAATTTTTATATCATAAAATTTGACTGAGACTTTTTGCCGCCACCGGGAACCGCCCACCCAGGTTCTTTTTTTTTTTTTTTTCGTTTTATTGAGGGAAGGTTTAATGACCACCATGAGCAACGCGGTGGGAAATAAGCAGTTGCCCGTCCCTAATTTAGGATCACTGGTTCCAGGGAAAGGAGAGAGCCAGTGCCATACGACAGACACAACATCTATGCCGCACCAGCATTCGAACCCGGACCCTTCTGAGACGGATAGTTTTAAGCCAGCGCTTAGATCACTGCGCCACCGGGCCTACCCGAATAATGGGTTATAAGTTTCGTCCGTCCCTAATTTAGGGTCACTGGCTCAAAGGAAGGCAGAGAGCCAGTGCCGTAAGATAAACACAACATCCATGCCTCACGGGATTCGAACCCGAACCCAGTTGGAGGAAAAGTTGTAAGCCAGCGCTTAGACCACTGTGCCTCCGTGGCGGCCTAGTGTTCTGGGCACATCCTGCCCCCTTATTGGCGCGTCACCGGTTCCGGCTCCTTCTGGGTGGTGCGATTTCAATGTCGAGCAGTGCATTAAGGAAAATAATTTTATTTGACTGGATTTTCAGAAGTCATTTGAGGCTTTCCCGGTGACGCAGCAGGCTAAGCGCTGGCTTCTGGGCATTCATCCGAAATGGGTCCGGGTTCGAATCCCGGTGAAGCATGGAGGTTGTGTTTGCCTTATGGTACTGTCTGTTTTCCCTCCCTAGAGTCAGTGGCCCTAAATTAGAGACGGGCGTCTCTTTATAGCCCATTGAGTTGCTCACGGTAGACGTTAAACACCCCCCCCCAAAGACAACCCGGGTGGGCTACCCCGGTGGCGCAGTGATCTAAACGCTGGCTTATGACTATCCGTCTGAAAAGGGTCCGGCCGCGTTCGAATCCCCGTGTAGCATGGAGGTTGTGTTTCTCTTATGACAGTGGCGCACCCACGGAGAGGCGATGCCTGCCTTGGGCTGACAGAGCGGAAAATCTCTACGTCGAAGTTTGTTTGTTTGTTTTTTGATTGAAGATGTTTTTTCTTATAGGAGGTTTAACAACCACCGTCAGCAACTTAATGGGTTATAAGCAGTCACTCGTCCCTTATTTAGGGTCGCTGACTCCAGGGAAGGGAGAGAGCCAGTGCCGTAAGACAAACACAACATCCATGCCTCACGGTATTCGAACCCGGACCCATTTCGGACGAATGATCTGAGGCCATCGCTTAGTCCACTGCGCCACCGAGGCTTGAAGATTTAACGACCACCGTGAGGAACTCAATGGGCTACAAGCAGTCTCCCGTCCCTGATTTAGGGCTACTCGTTCCAGGAAAGGGAGAGAGCCAGTGCCGTAAGACAAACACAACATCCATGCCTCACGGGATTCGAACCCAGACCTCTCCCGGACGAATGATCATAACGTCGATGTTTGAAACAAAAAATCACGATACGCGATCTACATATACTTCTTAATCGTATACCGTATAATTATAACATATTTTTTTTTTTTTTTTTTTTTTTTGATTGGAGGTTTAACGACCACCGTGAGCAACTCAATGGGCTATAAGCAGTCGCCCGTCCCTAATTTAGGGTCACTGGTTCCAGGGAAGGAGAGAGCCAGTGCCGTAAGACAAACACAACATCCATGCCTGACCGGGATTCGAACCCGGACCCCTTACGGACGAATGATCAGAGGCCAACGCCTTAGACCACTGCGCCACCGGGGCGGCAATTATAACATACAATAATTATAAGGGAGTACTGTAAAATAAATTTTTAAAAATCTAACCAGGAAAATAATTTCATCTACTGCTTCTTCAAATCATTGAACTTTCTTGTACTGCAACATTATTTATTAAGAATAAATGTACAAAAGTCAACCTCCTTCTCAATTGTTAGAACACCTGACTATTTTCCCGGGTAAGTTGAGGGAGGTCACCCCCACCTTGGGAAAATTCTGTGTGTCACGCATCCCCCCCCCCTCTGGGAAATTTTTGAGTGAGCTACTGTTTTATGTTTTATGGCACGTATGTCTCCATTCCTTGTAGTCAGTAACCCTAAATTAGAGACGGCCGACTGCTTATAGCCTATTGAGTTGCTCACGGTGGTCGTTAAATCCTCAACGGCCAAAAAAAAAAACAGAACCCGGGTGGGGAGCCCGGTGGCGCAGTGATCTAAGCGCTGGCTTACGACTATCCGTCTGAGAAGGGTCCGGGTTCGAATCCCAGTGAGGCATGGATGTTGCATTTCACCTGCAGCAAACACAATCAATGAGCTTATAGCCAATCGATTTGCTCATGGTGGTCATTAAACCCTCTTTAAAAAAAAAGGCCATTAGGGTATAGGTGTGAATTATGAAGCTTATGTTTCGCTAGAAAGAATTTTTTTTTTTTTTTTGCCGCCCCCGCGGCGCAGTGGTCTAAGGCGTTGGCCTCTGATCATTCGTCCGAACGGGGTCCGGGTTCGAATCCCGGTCAGGCATGGATGTTGTGTTTGTCTTACGGCACTGGCTCTCTCCCTTCCCTGGAACCAATGACCCTAAATTAGGGACGGGCGACTGCTTATAGCCCATTGAGTTGCTCACGGTGGTCGTTAAACTTCCAATCAAAAAAAAAAAAAAAAAAAAAAAAAGAATTTTTTTCTTTTTTTCGGGCAAAGTTTTGAGGGGAAATAGTGTCTTTTTTTTTTTTTTTTTTTTCCAAATTTTAACGTAATAGTGCAAGTTGATATTTTGAATATTTCAGTTATTGTAAATGAATAATTGTTCTTCTGTGGTTTCTCATAAGATTGTTCATTTATGATTATGAACTTTAGAAATGACTAATATGTTAATGTTTTTTTTTGTTTTTTTTTATTGGAGGTTTAACGACCACCGTGAGCAACTCAATGGGCTATAAGCAGTCGCCCGTGCCTAATTTAGGGTCACTGGTTCCAGGGAAGGAGAGAGCCAGTGCCATAAGACAAACACAACATCTATGCCTCACTGGGATTCGAACCCGGACCCCTTTCGGACGAATGATCAGAGGCCATCGCTTAGACCACTGCACCACTGGGGCGGCATGTTAATGTTAACAGTAACACAGTGTTGTAATTAAAAAATTATAATCACTATCATTGCCGCCCCGGTGGCGCAGTGGTCTAAGCGATGGCCTCTGATCATTCGTCCGAACGGGGTCCGGGTTCGAATCCTGGTGAGGCATGGATTTTGTGTTTGTCTTACGGCACTGGTTCTCTCTCTTCCCTGGAACCAGTGAACCTAAATTAGGGACGGGCGACTGCTTATAGCACATTGAGTTGCTCACGGTGGTCATTAAACCTCCAATAAAAAAAAATAAAAAAAAAATTATCATCTTTTTCAGTCTTTTCTTTTACATGTTGTTCCGGAAGTATACTTCACCGGCTCTGCTGAATATCATGGAAATGGGGTCAAAGGTCAGGTCATAGGAGCGAGATTTATTTTACAGCCATTATCCTCATAAGTAATGATTTTTTACTCTACTTGAAAGTAATGATCGTTTAGTTGCAGAATATCTTAAAAGGATTCGCAGAAGATTTTTTCGTAGAAATCGTTTATTAAGTGTGAAAATTAAATTAAGATAGGTTAATGTATCTTGAAGTCCTCTTTTTCAGGGAAGTGGCGCTTATTTCGTTTATGCTTGGATTACGTACTTAGAAGTACGGATTATAACGAGCTCGGCGTCGATTAGGTGAAATTAGAATATTTTGAACACATTCGTTGCTTCTTCTGCATGAAAAGTGACATGGCATTCAACGGCAGCTTCGCCTGCCATGTTGGTAACTGCGGGTATACTGCGGGCATCCAGATTTTTAGTTAGAACGATACACGATGCTTTCCAAAGAATATCTAACGCTTTGATGCTTTGTGTGTTGAAAACGAAACGGTGAAAATAGTCACGCACAGTGATTGCACGCTGCAGTGTGTGTAGTTCGTAAAGTGTAAACAATCATGGACATGGAAAGTGACTGGAGAAATTGTGTTCAACTTTATTGTAACACAGTGGATGATAAATCTAGCATTGCAGTCATTAGCAATGGTAAAGTTATTAGTTTTATAGATAAGTAATGAATAATATAGTTCCGTTTTTTTCATTTAATTTTTGTTGCTTCAAAAGACCGGGTAAACAAAGTCCTATGCCCTTGTTTTTGAAGTTTTGCAATGATTTACAGCACTCAGGTCACGTGCAAACTACATTTTTAAAACGCAGTGAATTATTAAATTGTTTTGGCAAAGATCAAGCATGATAAACTCGCAAATCTCTAACTGTTAACTTTATGTGAGAGAAGGCAATTTTAAAGAGGCAAAAATAAGAAGTTTTAATTGCGTTATTAAATTCCTTCAATGAACAGAATGCTTATGTAAAATCGTAATTATATACTTCATAAGGTGTAGCTCCGATTTTTTTTTTTTTTTTTTTTTTTATGCAGAATGTTACAATGTTAGTGAAGCTGTGATACCCACATTTCCAGTGGCGACTTCAGATCTTTTGAGGCCCTAGGCGCTAAAAGATTCAGGGGGCACCTCCTGCTGAATCATTAGTAAGAAAAACTGTTATTGCTTTTTCAAAAGTTTATTTTATGTCGATTTAAGGAAAAGAAAAATGAGAATACTTGATAATTATCAGTATTAAACCAGGGGTGGTAAAAGTTTTAAGAAAATGTTGCAATACAATAGAAATTTCTTTTAACCCTATTAAATAAGAAAAAAATAAATACTATGATATTCTGGAATTTCTTTATTTTTTCAGCCTAAATATTAGCTTTTTTGGTTTAGACTGGTTTAGGGGAGAAAGTATTTGATTACAAAAACAGGAAGAAATAAAAGGAAGGTTACTGAGGAAAAATTTGATTACCCTACCTCAAAGGGGAAAAGGCAATATATAGCAAACACCTCCCGATCATCAAGATAGTTTCTACAAGCACTCCTCATCGCAACTCAGGGAGGAAGGAGGTCCAATCACAGATGTTTTCTTTGGCTGGAAGTAGCTTGTAAATAATTTATGTAACAGCAGGGTGGTTAAGTATTCACTTTACACAATGGAATGCTAAATTGTTTTAATGGAATGCTAAATTATTTTAATGGAAAGCTAAATTATTTTAACTGTTCCATTCAAAACAAGGACATCAATAAGAACTCAAAAATTTGGAGTATCAACAACAGCAAGAAAAAATATATGTTACTAATACAAGAAAATAAAATATCAATTCACAATACAAATAAAGTGGTCGTTTTAAGGATTTATTTATTTTGGTCTCTGAAAACCAAAACATTACTTGCAATCCAATTAAACATTTTTGGGGGCCCTCAAGCTCTAGTGCCCTAGGCGCGTGCCTAGTGCGCCTAGTTGGAAATCCGCCACTGCACATTTCCTTTCACAATACCTGCCATATTATGCTCTAAAAACAAAGAACATTTGAAATGAAGCTTTTCTTCCAGATAATGGATTCAAAGGTAATGATCTACAGGGCATGCACATTATCTTGTAGCTGCCTAGGTGAAGTAGTGGTCTAAGTGTTGACTTGTGACCATTTGTATAAGTGAGCTCAAGGTAAAAGTGATTTTTTTTTTCTTCAGCGCTGGCTTTCCTCCTTCCCTGGAACCAACGGCTCTGAAGCAGGGGCAGGCGACTGTTTATAGCCTTTACAGTTGCTCGCTGTGGTTGTTATACCACAAAACTGGAAAAAGAAACATCTGGCTGTGCATTTCATTGTTTTAAGTGTTGTTCATACACTTCTTTTCTAGACCTGGTTTGACAGGAACAGATTATGTTTTTGAAATGATTTTAACTTATGAATATTTTAAAATATTAACTTATTGCTCTTCATGCCTTAATGGATGTATGTGTTTTTGCTTGCAAATACTTAATCACATGGCAGTTTTCACTATTTCTTGCAGATGAGTAAATGTTGAGTTGTGTACTATGCAATTCATATATCTTCACTCAGAAAAATCAGAAAAAAGTATAATTTTTTGGTATTTCCGTGTGATTAACATGCATGAAGGACCTATTTTGTCTTCCAGTTGGTTGGGGTTAGTGTTCCCACAGTGGGAGTGTCTGTTATGCAAATTTGTAGTGTTTTGAAACTATTTGACCAAACACAGTTTTTGCTCCAGTTTTTCAAAATAAAAAAACAAGTATGTATTTTGAAGCTTAAAACGAACTGCTTAGGGTTGAAGTTTATCTGTTTCTTTTCATTTTAAAGCTGTTTTTAAACTATTTCCTGGTTTTCTTCTGTCTGTCTCTCTAGACTGAATTACGCTGTTCAACTGCATTCAAAGAATGTGTAAACATTTAATTATTAGATTGATATTGTAATTATTTTAATAACATCTTACATTTAGTCCTTACAGCCCTTATGCATCTGTGCTTGTGTATCAGTATGACACTCAGGTCGTACTCAAATACAAGGTGAACTTTTACTGTTGAAATGCCACTCCTAACAACTAAATGAACAGTTATCCTATGCTGTCAAATATTTCAAACTAGATATGAGACTAAGGTCAGTTCAGACCACTAAGGCATCTAACCAAGATAACTGGAGAAGCAACTGTCCTCATTAAGGACAAACTGAAAGACTGGTCTGCATGAATTTAATAAGATAATCTCTGTGGGTTAAAAGTATACCCCCTGTATCATATTGGATGGCATAACTGTAAACTAACACTGAATGGAACTTGGTACAGATCAAGTACCAGAGTTGCTTAATTTTTAGACCAAAATTAGGCTTAGGGTTCCTCAAAAGTAGTAAATAGCAAGGCCAGGGCAATCTTGTATCCTTAAGCTCAACAATATAAGAACAAACAATTACCCTGTACAGTATTTTCATATTCACTCAAAATTTATTATGAATATCAAGACCTTGAAGCATTAGCACTAGTATGTACAATTTGTGATGTTTCTGTTTTGCTTTTTTTTTTTTATCAATATAAGGTACTATGACTTCAATTTTTGTAGAAAATTATATCAAAAATAATTATTATGCACAAAAATGTCTTTATTTTCATTATCTTTTTACAAACTGAAGATTTTCCTTTTGAGTAATTGTTTATTTTTTTTTGTTTTTGTAGCTATTCAGAATAGAAAAATCCAACTTCTTGAACTTATTGAAGAACTACAGTAAGTCTGCAGCATTTTATTTTTAATTTAATAATTTTAAGTGTTTTTCTGAGTAATAATAAAATTGATCATTTATGACTTGCAACAATATTAACACATCAGTTAATAACTATGGTTATCATCCTTAAAGATAACCTCTGTTGGAATTGTCTTTCAAAGTGGGAGAAAAGCTATTCCGTGCTGAAGCACAAAATCATTATTACCATAGCTGGTTGAGTGTATCTGCCTGTTTCATAGCCTTATGCAAAAATGTATGTGTTTTTTTTTTCCCTTTCAGTTTACAGTAAGCCAGTGGGCTGTCCTGTCTTCACAGCATTTCCTGCAAAAATCATAATTTTTTAGAGTTTTTTACAAGTTGGACACACTTGTTTTTATTTTTTTCCCATAAGAATGCTTTTTGATTATGATAGTTGATGCTTTCTTTCAATTTCCGGTGGCAGAAATGGTATTTAATATTTTGAATAAAGCTCATGTTGAGAAATGGCTTCCTAGTTTTTAATTCAATTACTAATCAAAAACAGCTATTATGGGAATTTTACTAGGAATTTTTTTATTTAAATTGCAAATTTTCGGAGAAAACTCTTCTCCTTCTTCAGGCTGTCTTTTTGTTGTCACTTATTCCCATCACTATCACGGTTACGGTTAACCTTGAAGGTTACAGTTTTCATCAAATCCTGCCAGATGTTAGGCAGGGAAAATCCTTTGCAGTCATTGATGATGGAATTTTGATTTTTCTCAATCTCTATTCCTTCTTTTAGCTTTCTTTTTTGAAAATTGCTTTGGAAACTGATGACTTAAGGGAATTCCAATCCAAGCTGTGACTAGTTTCTCTAACATGCCTATCTAAATCAGTCTTGTTGAAGCAATTTTTAATAGCAGCTTTATTGCAGATTGTGATTTGTTTTTAAGGAAACTTTAAAATAAATCACAATCTGTCACTATTTTAGGAAAAGAAATATTTTATTCTCAAAATTATTATAAATGCTAATTTCTGATGTTTTTGTATTTGATTCTTGTATCGGGATAAACTCAGTTTGTTGACATTTTTGCTAATATTCCATGCCAACTAACATCCATTATTTAGCTATTCCCATTTAGGTCAGGAAATCAGTTCTGTTGTATTTTATAATTATGAAGTTTCTTCATTAATAATTTATTTTGCATGCTCAATATACCATTTATGATGCAACTAAAAGAAAATTGGTATCAGTGGCTACAATTGCTTATGGTATATTGTTTTGCAGGCAGTAATATACAGTAATACCTTGACTTTATGCTGCTGATTTGTTCTGCATTCTGTATCATAATTTCGGGCCATCATAGAAGTTGTGACATCAATTCACATAAGCAATAATAAAAATTACTTCTGGTTCATTCTTGAATGGAAGTTAAAAAACACATTTGGCACATTTAGGATTTACTAGATTTACTCATGTTAAGCCAGTAACATTTTAATCTTATAAAATAGTTGCAAACCATATTTTTTAAAATTTATGAAACCAGGATTTTGTAAATTGAAATGGTGTGTATCAGAAAAATTACTGTATATCATGTTAACTTCATTGAGTTAAATGAGTTTTGATTTTTTAAAACTTTTTTGTAGGTCAACCATAACTAGCACAGATATTTCATTGCGTGAAAAGGGAATCAAGCTGTTGACAGAAGTAATGAATTGTTTCCCAAAGGACTTCCTCACTACCAAAGAAGGTACTTTAGTTTTTATCATACCTAATTTTCAAGTTTCATATCAACTTTTATTGTTGATATGCAATGCATCATTTTCATTTGAATCTTTTTGTACTGGTGGTATGTGGCACAGGTTGATCTTATTCATATCCACTTCCTGTTTGTTTTTTGTTGTTTTGTTTTAGATCATAGCACACTCTTTGAAAGCTTTGAAAGTCACTTGTACTCTGGGAACCACCATTTAATATATTTTGTCTCTAGATGCAAATTTTTTAGTTAATTAAATTCAACTAAAATTATTATATGTTACTATGTGTTGCTGCCTCAAATAAAAGAAGGTGCATCACAAGTGGTCCTATCCTATGTTATAATTAAAGAAATGCATACTATCCTATATTTTGTTAATTATTGAGCATCTGCACAACCACAATGCTTAATTGTATGAGTTGGCTTCTGCAGTTTCATTGTACTTTAGCCCAGCTGTTTTGTGTTCTGTGAGACACATCAGAAATGAGCTTTGCAGTTGATATTCCAAATGTGGACTTTCAGAATTTTTGTGTAATTAGGAAATGAAATAATTTTCGGAATTTAGAACTTCTATGATAAAAGTGTCCATTTGGTTTTTAGGAAACTAATTTTCTGATTGGTGTATCAGGAGTCTTAAATTTAGCAAACATGATGAAAAAGATTGGCATAATCGACTTTGTGTGTATGTGCATGCCCAAGTTTTCAGCAACTAATTCTTGATAAAAAATTTTATTCACCACTTTTTTTTTTTTTATTGTGAGCATTGATCATAGGGCCTTTTCAAGATTGAATTTAATTTTAGGTGCAGTTTTAACTGTTTGCTACATATTATCATTATCTTTTATTTATCTTAAATTTTCATTGAATGTAAAATTTAAGTGATATTAATTTGCCTCCTTCTATGAAAAGGTGGAGGATTGTGATTGTGAATTTTGGGAAGAAATGGAGCATTTAAAACAATATTAACAAAGCTAGAACATTGCAACCTCATTGTATATGAACTTCCTTTTTTATAAAAGGATAGCATGTTTATAGTAATAAAAATGTGGTTTTTCAATAAAAAAATATGATCTGTATAATTTTAAATTATTGAGGCCAAATGAGTTATGGAGATAGATGGGTAATGATAAATTTGTCTTAAGTAGCATATCAGAGTGGTTGTATCCAGATGAGTGTAAACAAATTTCAATAAGTTATGCCACACCTTGAAGAGATTATTTATACAGTATTTAATAAGTAAGTAACATATAGGGAACAAATTCATAATGCAGTACTGTATTAATTAATTGAATTTTTATTTACCAAATACTGTATATGTCAATCAAACATTCTGGCTGGCAAACATTCCATCAGTAGTCAATTGTTTCAAATTTGGTTTCTCTTCATCATTATTTCCTAGCATGTTACAAGGTCACAGTGATATCAGTTATCAAGAATGTTTCTTGTGAGTCTCATCTAAAAGTTCAAATTGCTCACAAAACTATGTGAGAGTTATAAACACACTGTAAATTCCAAGTTTCATGTTGTTTAAACCATCTTATTTGAATGTTCCAACTATTAAAACTTTTCGTGTGATAAACTTTGGAATAAAAATTAATTTTCAGCATTTGCCATTTTAACAAACCAAAATGTGAAAATATTATGAAAAAACAATTGAAATTTAGCAAATGAGTATACATAATAACAAGAAAAAAAAAAAGACAGAAATTCTGTACTTACAAATCGTAAAATCAAATGACCCAGTCTCCGCAGCAGTCACTGAAGACAAGCTTTACCACTGATACTGAACCACGAAATTGGACACAGCATTTCGATAAATGAAAAAGTTGTGTGAACACAGAGCATTAAAACCAATGAAGCATTAGAAACCTTGTGATAAATAAAAGCTGTCATTGTAGTTAAAAAATTTAGATTAAAAGCAAAAGAATAAAAACAATGACCAAAGTTAAAAATAGGGAAAGAACAGTGCTGAAAATGGTGATGATATCATTGAACCCATGAACAAGAAAAATAATATTGAAGAAATTAAAAGGCCAACCTCAGAACAATGGACTCCAATACATTGAAACTTGGACTGGTACATCGTAAGAGTGCTATGCATTTTGGCACTTATAGAAGCACTGTTGTCTACACTGGATGCAGCATAAAGCCCCTTTGCACCTGAGGACGACACAGTGGATCTGTGCCAAAATTCATAGGGCTCTTACAATGTACCAGTCTGAGTTTCAGTGTTTGGGATTCCATTGTTTTAAGGTTGGCCTTTCAATTTCTTTAATATTACTTTCTGGTTCATGGGTTCAACAATATTATTGCCATTTTCAGTACTGTTCCTTACCTGTTTTTAACTTTGGTCATTGTTTTTATTCTTTTGCTTTTAATCTAAATTTTGTAACTTCAATGAAAGCTTTTATCACAAGGTTTTTTTTTTTTTTTTTTTATGATTAATTGATTGTTATGCTCTGTGTTTGCAGTTTCTTCATTTTTTGAAATGTTGTGTCACATCTTATGTTCCACAGTTGGCAGAACACTGCTTGCCTTCAGTGATTGCTGCGGGGTCTAGGTCCCATATGTCTTATTTGATTTTATGATTTATTGTTTTTATATTCATTTGCTGAAGTTCAACTGCTTCCTCATAACGTTTTCACATTTTGGTTTGTTGAAATGCCTTACACTGAAAACTAATTTTTTATTCCAAAGTCCACAGAAAGTTTAATTGTTGGTACTATCAAATAAGAAGGTTTCAAACAACATGAAATTTTCATTGAGCGATTGAATAACTGACAAACTTTATGCTACACAAAAATTGCACTTGTAAAATAAATCCCATGGGTTCAAGTTTTCCATCTGGGAAGAAATTCCGTCTTTCAAAACTTTCCGATAATGGAAGTTAAGTAAAACTGTGCTAAAATATCCCTGTATTAATAAGGTTTTTTTACTTGCAATTTTCTTTCTGCCTTGTATTGTTCTTAAAGATCATTTTATTCTATAAATGTTTGTATTTCAGCTTGGAAATATTGTAACAATTTCCAAAAATGAGAGTTAGACAGTAAAGAGAGAGATTGTCTTTGTGCTTTATGCAAAAAATCATTTAATCAAAGTAATGATTTGATTTGATTGAATGATACCTTAATTAACTCTACAAACAATTTTAACTGCAACTTGCCATTGCAATGGATACTCGCAAAACATCAAGTAAGAAAAGCATAAAGTTGCCTTATGCTAATTATTTTATATGGACAATTTATGGCAATTATTAGTTTCTCATATTTTCAATAATTTGTTTTCAAGCAACTTTAAAGATTGTTAAATTTATTAACCATTTCATTAATAAAATAATGTTTTTTTTAAACTGAATGTTATTAAATTATTATTTTGTCTTTGACATCTTTAATAATAAAGTTACTGCATGAACATTATTATAGGTATTGTACTCAATCCTCAATAGGGATGTGTGCAAGCCACATTATGGCCAACCATTATGGCTTTTTTTATTCTTAGAACTTTGATAATTTAATGCAGTTTTAACTTTTTTTCAAGGAAAGTGTGAAAGGTTACATTTCTCACATCTGATATGTGCTATGTGTTACAATTTCTTACATTTTAACATCCTATGAACTTCAGAAGATTCTCTTACTTCCATAGCCCAGTGAATCATTGACAGTAAACTAGAAGTGTTGTGCTTTAATTGGAACTTCATTGGTGTGTAATGGATGTCTATGGTCCATGCCACAGTATCTGTGGATGCTTAGTAAATGCAAACATCTATGAATGTGCAAGATATAAACTTATTAACTATAATTATGTGAAAAGAAAGCAAAATTTAAAAGGTTTAGAGGACAAATGGTTTGGGTCTTCTCATATGTTCAAATCATTGCTAAAGCATGGGTGATTTTTCTATGCTATATGCTCCCTTCCCTAGAACCACTGCTCCTAGATTAGGATTAAGTATTTTTCTTTCTCTAGAAAGGTCTTTGAATTCCAGAGAAAGATGTAGTAATAGTGATATGCATGTGACAAGTTATATTCATTTATACCTTTCTGTAAGTCATCCCAAATGTGAAGTAGGTAATTTCACTTAGATGTTTTTTCTTATAGACCTGTGATATGTCATTTTAATACAATGAGATTTTGAACATTTTCAGTGGAGGCCATGCTAGAATTTATGATTTTCCGCCTTCATGATCATCATACAATAGTACCTCATGCTCTGCAAGGACTTCTTACTCTTGTAAGTAAGCATTTCACTTATCATCATTTAAGAGTATTGTATTTGCAATTCTGTCTCCATGTCACCCATAAACTACCAAAACAAAAGGGTTTTATTCTGGTGTGTAGTTTTCAGGTATGTGGTTCATACCTATTAAAGAGAAAACTTGTAATCGTAATCTTTTTGATATGGTGTTAAGTTTGTAAATGTTTCTGCTCAACTATAAATGTTATGTACATAGGCAATTAGCACCCCATCATTAGATTAAGGTATTAATTACCATGTGCTTGTTTAAATACAACATACAATTGTGCTTTGCTTACTAGTTAGCTGTCATGATAAATTGCAGTGATAAAGATTACTAAATTTTGTTACAGTTTGTGTTCTGGGTACCCAAAACAGCTTAGAAATGTTAAAAGTTTTAATTAAAAAGCTACATTGAGCTAATTAATCAAATAAATAGTTATTTTCAGAATAATTCTTCTTGCATTACTTAGCAGTTTTGATAATTTCATCACTTGTGTGCTTGACGATGTGATGCATAGCGTACTTGTAAAAAAAAAAAATGAATCGGAAATCCGAGTTCGCCGCCCTGGTGGTGCAGTGGTCTAAGCGATGGCCTCTGATCATTCGTCCGAAAGGGGTCCGGGTTCGAATCCTGGTGAGGCATGGATGTTGTGTTTGTCTTACGGCACTGGCTCTCTCCCTTCCCTGGAACCAGTGACCCTAAATTAGGGACGGGCGACTGCTTATAGCCCATTGAGTTGCTCACGGTGGTCGTTAAAAACCTCCAATCAAAAAAAAAAAAAAAAAAGGAAATCCGAGTTCCATTCTAGTCTAAGGAGATGCAAGTTTAGAGAAAAATTCTCAGTGTTGATTGTTGAACCTGTAGGTTATGTAATGATTTATGGTTATAAAACTTTTATCACTACATTAATAACTTGTAAATTATTGGCAGTGGAGGCACATTTTAAGCATTGATGCAGTGGAGTTAATTTTAAGCATTGATGCAGTGGAGTTAATTTTAAGCATTGATGCAGTGGAGTTAATTTTAAGCATTGATGCAGTGGAGTTTTGTAAGCATGCATGGTCAGAGAATTTTCTGTGAAATCTAACATTCATTTGGCTGTGCCATTCAAAAAAGAAACCCATTTTTTAAAACCAAAAACTAGAACATTTAAATCATTTTATTGGGATGGAAGAAAAAAATAACTCCATACTTATTGAGAAATGTTGAATAATTAATTGGTATCATGAGCATGAAATAACTTAGATAATAAAATTGTTGCATACATTCACAGGATTTCTCAAACTCAGACAAATCACATACTGATTTTTCTAAATAGTTAGTTGCTCTATGCTTAGAGCCTAAAAACACACTTATTTAATACAAATAATGGGTAGGCAAATTATTGATATCATTTGACAACCTATTATTGATTTTTTTATATGTACCCATTCCTCATCCTTCACAGTCTGAGCCAGACTGCCACCCCGGTGGCCGAGTGGGCTGAGGTGCTGGCTTCTGATCATTTATCTGATATGGGACTAGATTTGAGTCCTAGAAGATGCTTGAGTGGTGTGTGTGGCTTATAGCTCTAGTTCTCTCCCTTCCCTGGAACCAGTACACCCAAATTAGGGATGAACAACTACTTATAACCCTTAGAGTTACTCTTGGTAATCTTTAAACCCTGAAACAAAATAAACTTGGTCGAGGCTCTATAATCATAAATTTACACACTATTTTCTTCCATGCGTACTCCTTCCTATTAGTGGCTCATCTATCACAGATGTTTTATCTCTTTCTGCCTTTGCTTAGGTACTCTTTCATCAGATTTCAATTTGCTTGAAGAATGTATTTTCTCTAAAAGTTCTCTATGGTTGATATCGCATCAAATAACTCTGAAATGGATTTAAACACACTTGAAATGAGTTTCAACAATCAGGATTAATTTAAATGTGCACAAGTAAAGTTGATTTCTATCATGAGTGCACTGAATTCATTGAAGAGAAAATGTGTTCTGCTGAAGCATTTGATTCTAGCAAAGGCAAAAACTGACAAACAACTGTTTCATTGTAGATGATTACTTCAGCATGGGAAAGTCAAAATGTCCATTACACTGTCAAAAATGTGTTTTTATGACTCTGAAAACTCCAAGATATGTGACAGCACAACATTTGTTGAAACATCAGGACAGAGCATGATAAAAATCCTTAAAACCAGGACTTTCCTGAATAAACTGGTACTAATAGGATCCTAGCATTCAAATAATGTATGTAATCTTTATTATTTTGCTTTGAGCAGTGAAGTACTTCTTTGAATTTTTAAACTTAACTCGTAGAATCTGCATCACATCATGACAGAAGTTCCTGTTGAATTTCAGAAATATATCAGAAACTGAACCACTTCACAGTACACCAAAATAAAAATAAAAACAGATTCTGTTAAAATATGTCACTTTAAATATTAATCGAGGCCGGCTTTAGCATTCATGGTGCTCGGTGCCTTGACACATTCAGCCATCTTGCTACCCCAATTTTCGATTTCCTTGCTTTCAATCTATCAATAGTTCTCCACCATTCAAAGCAATGGCGTGTAGCCATTCTTCTACTAACAGTCCAACTCAAGCTCCAATTGCCGCACCCTGTGTAGAACAACATTTATCAAGGTTACATGTCTTCCAGCTCGATGATGTACGGTGGTTATTTGCATATTTCCGTTGGAGCCAGCGCAATGTTGCTTGAGGACACTGATTTAGCGTTTTCCTATGTACATGTCTCTGAAAAATCTTCACAATCGGTCACCTTGTTTTTGACATATTCTTGAATTTGTATTTGACATGGTAATTTTGGGCACCAGTGTGTCTAAAGGAAATTTCATATCCTCAATTTCAGGTGGCCCAAAAATTACAGCATTATTTATGTATGTAGAATTATTTTTTTTCCACACTTCTGGGGATCAGCAATATCTTACAGAAAGGATGAGGAAGTATTTGGGATAAATAGACTATATACTAATGATCTGATTATTTCCCAGCAAAAACAGTATTGCTAGCCTAGCACTATGTTGCCGCTGCCGAACCGTCAATAAAATGTCCGGGCGGCCAGCAGAAGGGCCAGCAGTTCAGGCCAACAGCTGGCCAACAGTTTGCACCCCATCAGTTGTCATATGCCACAACAGGGCCATCAGTGGTCCAGTAGCTGCCACAAGTGGCCCTTCAGTGGCCCTGCAAGTACTTGCCAGAAATGATGGCTAGTCTAATGTGGTCTGCTAGTGGGCCGTTAGTGGCAGCCAGCAACCACGTGTCGTAACTGGTGGCTTGCCGAATCTTGTCCGCCAATTTCCCAGTAGTAGCAATAATTAAAAAAAAAAAAAAAAGCAAGGATAATCGCAGTTTCCTAAAGCTACAATTTCTTTTCTACCCTTACGAAGCTTGTGAATTAACGCACGGCGCTGGGGAAATTTTCTCGACAGACCGGAAAAACGCTGTTTGCATCTGACTAGATTCGATCCTGGGCCGTTTACGTGGAAGCTGCGCTCGCTACCGACCGGACTAATTCACAACGCTCCGGTACGTGCTGGAAGCTATCTGTTTGGTATGCAATTTGTAATCGAATGCTTCCCTCTTTCATTTTATAATATTGCGAGGTATTTTTCATAAAAGTCAGTTTCATATAATTGATAAATTAATTTTTTCAACGTAACGATAGTTGTTTTTTTTTTACCTTAAGGGAACTTCACTCATTTTCAAGGCGTGTACATACTTAGAGTCGCTTTCCAAAGTTTTGTACTGTCCTTCCGGCTTGAAAAGAGATTGTTGAATAAATATATATTTACCCGGGTTCATGTCACAAATTGTTGAATAAATATATATTTACCCGGGTTCATGTCACATTCTGTTACATTTTTAACGTTGTGTCTTTCCTTTCCACGAATTCCTCACAGTCTTGTGTATTCAACCCATGGATGAGTACACCACATAGTGTTGCTTTTTTTTCTTTCAAATTATTAATAAATTTTGTACGCGTATAATTCTTTTTTTTTTTCCAACAAACGCTATTTTAATGGTTTTCCAGGATATGTGTTTCAAGCGGTTTCAAATTTTTTCTTGTTATTCATCCACTCCATTCCATGAATTGTTATTCATGGGAATGGAGTGGGTGTATTTCATGGCTGTAATCTAGTAATTCACGGCTTAATCTGATATCTTCGTCGACGTAAAATTTCATTAGGAAATTAATCCACCTCTCCACATATGGATTTTTTTCTTAACATCCACTAAAATAACGCGATGGCGATAGCGTCGTCTTCAACTAACTGGTACCATGAGAGACACAGCAAGTGTTGCTTCTGCGCATGCGCAGTCCCATTGCTTGCACCTGCTGTTGGGTTGCATTGGTTGCCAGCAACGGGCCACTAGTGGCTCTTGCTTGGATGCCCACAATTCACGGCGATGCTGCAGAGCCATCAATGGCTCACCAACGGACCACTACCGGGCCGTGAGCGGCAGATTTCAGCCAGCAGTGACCCATCACTGCCAGCTGGTGGCCAGCAGTTTCCCAGCACTTGTGTTTTTGCTGGGTTAGTGCAGCAGCCAAATCATTCTCAATTTCTTTGTCAATTGAAGCCAAAGGTGAATCTAATTCAAAATGTATAGAATCCTAAAACCACACCCCCACACACCCCACCCCCACACACACACAATCCTTATTTTGATAATGCAGCTTATTGTAAAGATTTCTCAAAGCCTTTTGCAGCTTTCTGTTCTCATGCTTCCTTTTCTCTTCTGATTTTGTTCTCCTGATAACTCTTTTGGGGTTATTCTTTCAAGTTATTGTTCCAGATATTAGCCTAAGAAATGTGCAAGTCTTACTTAGACAAATATAAATATTACTAGATGAAAGCTCATCAATAATGATGGGATAAAATAAGATATGTGGAGTAATTTCTTAATAACCAAATATTTTTTTTTCTTTTAGTTTGTGATGCCCAACTGTAAAAGTATGTTTCATGAACATTACAACAATACAAAAAAAGCATATTGGTTGGGGCAGGGATTCGACAATTAAAACAGGAGAGCGTTCTTTCCACTGCACCACTAAAGTGGGACAAACATTCAGACAAAGGAAATTATATTGTTTGTGATTAGAAAAACAGTATCAGCTGCTTGGCACAAAATTTCTATTATTAATTTATATCAAGTGCAAAATATCTCAAGATGACTCACATGAACTGTCTGTGCTCTCAAGGAGGCACCCAGCAATTTTTCGTGAGATTTGTGCCCTCAGTGGGGTTTAGGCACAACTACCTATGTCCCATGGGATTTCTGTGATGCTTATCAAAGCGACGTCACATTGTATTGATCCTAGGGGCTCCTCTATTGTGGGGTTCCAGGCTGTAATGTTACAGTGGCATTTCCATTATGGTCAGTTGCTCTGGGGCAGGCAGCTTGGTGTGCCCAATCAGCATGTGGCGGATGTTTGGTGTGCTCAGCTGATCGCACATCCATATGGTCGGTCATGCGGAGAACTCAGCCAATCATGTGGTCGATCATGCGAAAAACTCAGCTGAGTGCACGGACATGTGGTTGGAATGGGGTTGCTCTAACCACTAGGCCCTCCACTCTCATGAGAAGATGGCTGCCTTTTCTGTCCACTGTTGGGAGCCTAGATTTCTGCAGAACTTTTGAGATGCCCCACGCCAATGCGAAGTCACAAGTTAGCTAGCATTGGCTGAATTTCTCAGCATGTGACCTGGGAGATGAAATTTGTGGAAGGGTGGCAGAAGAGCGCATTGATCCCAAGATCATTGTCAAAAAACAGTGCTCATCATTTCACACTTAACTTTAACAATACTCTATTCTGATAATTTGGATTGTTACAGTGCCAAAAAGACCTATCATTGCTTATCATCTCAAATTAAAATACTTGCAGGATATTTTTCCTTTTTTATAAATTCTCTACCGTTTTACAAAGAAAAAAAAATTCATCTCGATGCCCTACTGAGCTTGGCACCCAGTGCGACAGCACCGCTTGCACCACCCTAAAGCTGGCCCTAATAGTAATATTACTTTTGAAGATAAATCCTAAAGATATGTGTGTATGTGTATGCAGTCTTGATTCATACCTTGAATAAAAAATTTGTTGAATAGTTTGAAATGTGGCTTTCTTTTGTTCAAAAAAGTAACTGGTATGCTAAAACCAGCTATTTATGCATATTCTATAATTTACAGGGTGACAGTCAATAACCCGGACATACATTTGTACATGAAATCAGATTTTTATGAATAAGAACATAGAACCATGTTGTACATTCTGCAAGTGCATGATCAACTTGCTGACAAAACACATTTACATATTTTCAAAATGGCCACCTTTGGCTTTGATACAGAGCTTTAGCCTCTTAACGAAATTGGCAACTACTTGCCGCACTTCTTCAGACATGATTTTGTCCATAGTAAGACCCCTCTTGAGAGACAAGATTTCTGTGTGGCTTCACACAAGCCCTGGCCTCCAACATGGACCACATTGAGTTATCTGTCGAATTTAAATCCGGTGAGCATGAAGGCCATTCTGCAAATGTTATGACTTGTGGAAAATGTCCAATGCACCACTCTTAATTTTTCTTAGCCTTGTGTGCTAGTGCCAAATCTTGCTGGAATATCCAATAATTATTTCCTAAGTGCTTCTGAGACCAAGGAAGCACCGCATTCTCCAAAATTTGTTTTTGATATACTTCTTGATTAATTTCCATGCCATGTTCAATGAAAATGAGGGATGTTTTGCTTCTTGAACACACCCCACCTCAAACCATGACTGAATGGGGGTGCAGGCGATGTGTCATTATTCAAGATGGTCCAGGCAGTTCAGAGGATTATATTCTTGTATTCTGATGATTTGTTCTTTCTTCAACAGTGAAGACTTTCTCGTCTGTGAAGAGAATGTTCTCCCACTAATGATTGGTGGCGTATGAAATGGTGTTCGACATCTCTGATGCCAAGCTTCTTTATTCTTTTCTGTAAGGAACTGGGCTTAGCGAATTTTATATGGCTTTAGACCAAGGTTCTCTTTGGCAATGCGACAAACTGTTTTCCCTGTTGATGCCTATCTGGCTAGCGATTTTTTCCATTGATCACCTTGGATTCCTTTGGATCCTCTTTTTGATGATCTGGCAATTCCTTGGAGTTTTCATCTTTCTACCTCTTCCTGGATGGTCATTTGTGTTGCCAAGTTCCTTGTACCATTTTATGGCATCACTGATGGTTTGTTTTGGAACTCCAAGCAACTTCACCATTTCACATTTGTGTTTTCCAGCTTTATATACAGCTCAATAATTGCAGTTCGCTGACAGGACATTCCCAAAGTTAAAAGATACAGCTTAACTGGCTTCAGTACATGAATATAAAGGTTTGTAGACAATAGCTAAGCAAAATTGTTCCCGTATAGCAATATGTGTTTACCATAGGGCATTTGAAACTTTGTTTGGGTTATTCATTGTCACCCTGTATATGTAAAATGTTACCTTTTAAGTTATTATTTGTTTTCTTGTTTCCTAATGAAATATTTTCATTTTCTCAGAGTCAATGTTCAAACTTTCCTAAAGGATATGCCTCAAAAATGCTTCTGTCCATCTTTAAGGAAGTTCATGTTCCATCTCAGCTGCAAAGTGATCGGTATGCTGTGTATCAAATGATTGCAACTCTACTGCAATCTCAGTTAGAAGGTACAGATTATCTTTTTTGTTAAATCATTACTTTTGAAAGGTAAAGTTGATAATAGTGGCACAAAAGTTGTAATACACACTCCAGCCACTGAAGTAGAAAACTTTATGCAGGTGTACATAAACGTCACTTACGCAGCATATATGCAAAACACGTAGTCGTGTGTGTCACCACATGATCTTGGTAACTATTTAAGACTGCTGCTTGTCAGTAATTTTCAGTAGTGTTGATCACAATTGGAAAAACAAAGGATCTTTTGGAGTTCGATAAAGGGCTTATTGTGGGCGCTCATCTGTCTGGAGTGACAATTTTTAAAACAGCAGAGCTAACTAGTTTCTCAAAAGGTGAGATGTCCCTGGTCTTTAATCAGTGGAATAACCCACATTGCTTGTCTAGGAGGTGTAACTGGTGCAACGACAATCTGTCAGGAGCAAGATTGCCATTGTTTGACAAGGTTTGTATAGAGAAGCAGACTTCCTTTGTGCAGCAGTTGACTGAAACATTCAATGAAGGCTGTTCTCAACCTGTACCTCGGTGAACTACTGTATGTATGTGCAAGGAACTGAAGAGGATTGTTATTGGCAGTTACATGTCTATACAGAATTCTGCAAAGAACCAGAAAGTTCATCTATAGTGATGTCAGGAACACAGCAACTGGACACTGGAAGATGAAAAAAATCATTTGATCTGACGAGTTGCAGTACACCTTGTTCTGTCCGAATGGTAGGCAGAGAGTTTGGCATGAGCCCCATGAATCAGTGGACCCAGCTAACCTTGTAAACACAACTCAAGGTTCTGGAGGTGGTGTCATGGTGTGGGGCATGTTCTGTTTGGTATGGAACAGGTCCCCTGATATTGCGGGGAGGTCCTCCAAGGGGTATCTAAACATTGTTGCCAATCTTGCCAATCAAGTCCATTCTGCAGTGTTGAATTTTTATTCAGCAGGTGACAGCTGTTTCATGGACAACAATAATACTGCCCAACATGCAAGATGTGTTCAGCAGTGGTTCAGCAAGCATGACAGCAACTTCCACCATCTTCCCTGGCCACCACAAAGCCCGGATCTGAACTCCATTGAGGATGTATGGGACATGTTAGAGAAACAGATGCAAGAGCAAGATCCTCTTCCGTCTAATCTGGGCCAGTTAAAGGACATTCTAGTGAATGCCTAGTATGCTGTAGACCTAGATGCATTCAAACACCTTGACGAATCTAAGCCAAACTGCATATGTGCTGTAATTCAGGCTAAAGGAGGTCCAACCCTGTATTGAATAAGTTTCCAATTCAGTGGGTGGTATGTTTATTTAATTATACTTCTATGTCATGTTCCTTAAAACAATAGATCAGTTTTATTTGGTTTGTTCTCTAGTAGTTATATGTAATATTATTGAATAAGGCTATGAGAGTGCCTTGTTATTTCTATAGCATGTACCTTGTTTTTCCATAAATTAAATGCAGTTGTGCCATGCATATTATCTAACTGCTATGATACAATTTGTTAAATTATGCGGATGAGAGTGTCAGTGGCATTCTTAGGTGTTTTTGTGTTTAAAATTTTTGTGTTTGGACAAAAATTTAGTGATTATACTGCATCATTTCATCCAGTTAAAAGAATTTCTTCTGAGTGATAAAATTCCTGCAGACCGGTGCGTCACATTGACTCTAGCTGCAACTGTGTACAGAAATTCACCTTAACGTTTCAAAACCATAAGAGATTTTAAGTTAATCCAGTCAGGAAGATGTCTGCTGAATGACTCTTTTGTACAGTGGGATGTATCAGACTAGCTTTTGATGAACAAATATTCCAAACTTGTATATATAGGCTCATCTTTAAAGTTTGGAACCTTTAAGAAATGGATCTGAATAATTTGATGCAGTTAAAGAGGTGCATCATACATATCTCTAAGCTATTCTTTAAGATTCAGACAGAGGTTAGCTCCTTAAAGAAAGTTTATCTGCCAGATTAGTGTTTTAAACTAATGATGCTCGATTTTACTTGCTTTTGAGGTATCAAACTTCTCCATTTACAGTGATCTTGGTACACAACTCTAGCTTCACTGACATCCATCACCCACATCTCACACAAGACTTTTTGTACTTCATACTCATTATCTTTTTCTTATGCAGACATTCCTGAATCTGGTCCTGCCATGATTTCTGTGGCCTTCCTCTACCTTTCTTTCCTGCCACTTGGGCTGAATAAGTTCTCTTAGCATCTCACCACACATTCTTTCAACATAACCAAACCACTTCAGAATATTTGTCTCTGCTCTACTAACAACATTTTGCTTAACATTACACTTGTGCAACAGATCTTTGTTCCTCACACGATCGGAATGTGCTGCCTTACGACAAACCTCATGGTAAGTAATACGTATCTCCAACACACAAACTACTCCAATGTCTCTTGTGCAGTACCCAGATTTCACTGCCATACATCAGAATAGGGACAATTGCACTTTCATTCACAGCCATTCTGGACTTTTTTTTTTAGAACCCATCATTTGTGTGAAATCCTGAAACTACTATGACTTTCAAAGATGAATTCATTCACCTACTAATTTTATCATCTAATCTATTTTCTCTGTCAAACATGCTTCCTAAACATACAAATTATTTCACCCAATCTATCTTTGTACAAGATGAATGACTCTGTACATTGTTATGAATTTGTGTATAGTTGTAAAGATGTCTTCTGAATTTAAAAAAAAAAAAAAAAGTTGCGATCTAAGCTGCTTGACTCTGGTAGCACTCATAATATAGGCAGAGTGAAATATATGGCCATAGATGTTCACAGTGTTCATTCAACCCTGAAACAGAAACAAAAAATGCCAAGATTGGTTTCTTTGGTGGCTTAACTGGATTCAGGTGGCCAATGGTCATGTGAAATGGCTTGTTTTTGCCACCTGGTTCACACTGATATTTTCTGTGGCAGTCTAGGCACTACCGAAAATTTACTGAGTACTCAGTGAATTCTACACTGAATTCAGTCATTAAAATGTTTGGACTTTCATATTTTATGTTTCATTTTTAATTGGTGATTTCATTTGTTGGTATTTGTTTCTGTGCTTGCTGTTTATTGTTGAGTGGTTGTGTAATTTTTTTTTCACAATAAAAATAAAATTTAAAACTAAAATAAATGGTTATTTCACTGGCTGTCAGAAAAGAAATTTGAGGAAATCTAAAGTGTATAATTCAATAGGGCAGCTTTTTCAGATCCAAAGCCAAAGGGAGTCAAAGCTTTAGTAATAACATCATAATGAATCATTTTTGTTTACAATTTGAAATGTATTAAATGATACCCATCACATGCTTGAGCTACTTTTCTGTTGCTATTGCTTTACAGGGAGAACAATTACTGAAATTGTTAACAAAAAGAAGTAAATACAGTTTCACACATTTGATTTTTATACCTAGTATTTTTTTCTTTCTTAACTTCTTTGGGAAAGGGGAGTGCACTAAACATGCCATGAGCCTTTGTGAGGATAGAGGGAATTCTCATTCAGGAGAACAAGAGCCCTCAAAATGTGGTATTTGCCTACAGCCCCCAAACTGTTGGGTCCATCACTGAGTAGGAGGTAGTGCAAGTTTGATGGACAGATGCCACTGTAATCCATTAGCCTTGTACTTTGAAATTTCTGGCATTGCATCTCAGAATACAACTACTGGTGCCAAAAGTGATTTTTTACAGACTTTCCAGCCCTCAGCAGAATGTTCTGACAGATAAAAAACATCCTGCCACTTAAACTAAAAAAAAATCCGAACACCTCCAATGCAGAAACGTTTATGCTTGTGGTATACATGAGAGTTCTGGTGGTGAGATGGCCCTGGAGAGTTGTTCTCTATATGAAATAAATTATTTGAAAAACTCTTATCATAGGTGGAACACTTACCTTTTATTATTACATCTGTTATGCACTGTTAGATGAAGCTAATCAGGGGTCGATCCAGGAGGCATTTGATACCATTGAGCGGTATCTTCACAAAAATATTTTAAACTGTGATGGTTTCTTCACTTTCAGTAAAATTTTATCTTAAGAAAAATATTTTAGTGTGAAAGGCATCTTGAATATTGTTGTATTTAACTGTTTTTTTTTGTTTTTTTTTTTTGTTTTTTCCATTGTTATGAATTGTTTTCAGTAAAACGGTCTCTGACTGATGTGTATCTATCACAGTGTCATCACTAGCGGCAACTGAAGCAACCCTCACTGGAAGGAACCCCAAAGCATTATGGCAGCAATTTTTTTTTTTTTCCTGTGTGCTTTTTCTAGGGCTAAGCAGAAGTAAAGATGGGCACATCGGTGGATACTCATTTCCGAAACATTCACGCATCGGTAGTATCGGTAGAAATTTTCAATGTGTCAGCGAAAACCTCAATGTTTTTCTAAGGAGCCAAAGAATATGCATCTTTCCCATCTGCAGTAGTTACGGGCACATCAATGACCTTTGATGACCGACCTGAAGTGTTATTATTATCATTACTATTATTATTTTCTGAGATCTCAGCTGGAGCAAAATCACAGAGTTGTATAAAAAAATGTGTCTGCTTACAGAATCATCAAAACAGAAAACTTGCTGCAAATTCAGAAAGTGTGAACCACAATTAGCAATAGAATAAGAATACATTAAAATAAAAAATAACAAAAAAAAATAAAAAGAATTTACTGTCAGAATAATAATTATAGAGGATTAAAATTACTCTAAACACAAAAAATAGGCAAATTTCACAAAAATAAGCAAATTTCACAAAAGTAGGGCAAATTTCACAAAAATAGGCAGAATTTCCCAAAAATGGGTATGATCTGTAAAAACCTGGATGTACCACTGCTGATATAATTTTTGCTTTTGATGATGAAATATGAAAACGATTAAAGAGTGCATCTCAACTGGGATGCCACAAGCAAAACATGGGAGTTCATCCTTGCATTGCCAAAATCCTGTCACATACTCCATATGATAAATGTTCCATCATCCGTAAAAAATAGTGTACAGAAAATGTGATAGATTGCTTCAATTTCAGTTAAATAAGAAAAAAGTTTTCCATCACTGTTCTAAATGTGATGTTATTAATGAGGTTTTTAACCAAGAAATTTTCCCTTTAACTGATTATCGCCTCTTCAAGACATTTCCAATGATGTTTCTGATCTGTGACAAAAGTTTACACTGTCGTTAATTAATTCATCTCTATTTTTAAATATTTATAAATGATTTTTCTTTACATGCAGCCCACTTGTGCACATTTATTTCATCAAAGTGTGTATAGTAAAAACTGAAGGCGTATTAATAACATTTTTGTTATGTATTTCCATCCACTTGAAAAAGCATGTGCATGCAAGTGGTGCTACATGTAAGTTCTAACCTTTAACACAGTTATTGTTATTTAGTCTGTACCTTGTTTGACATATTAAACTTTCACACAGGTTGTAGTTATACTGTACTCAGTGAAGGAAAAGGTTTTTTTAATTATTATTCAAATCCGTAAGCAGATAGTGATTTTTATAAATTATCAGCATGTGCTTTTGTGACTATTGTACAAATATCATAGACTATGAAAGAAAAAAGAACCATTGACTGCAGCAGATGAATCTTCTGCTGCTGCCTTTTGTAGACTGGGATATTTTAAATAGCCTGGGCATCTTGTTCTTTAAGTCTATTGGTCTGACTCCTTCAAACATTTTTTTTTTTTTTGAAGGGATGTCTTAAGGGCAAGAGTTTATAGAATGAACACAAAGACATTCCTGAATCGGGACAACACATTCATCATGAATGTACAACGGCATAGATACCAACTAGTACGGATTTTTGGTTGCTGTTACGGAAGTACGGAAACACCGCTGAAATTACGAAAAATCGCCATTTGATTTAATTTTCTGAGATAGAAACAAATTTTCATCAACTTAAAATTTTTTGTTGGTTCTTCAAGTTTTTCTGGGGGGGGGATTAAATGCTACATTCTGTGTATTATAGATTTCTGCATCTAATTGGCAATCCATGTACCGTAGACTGAGCAGCAACCACACTATGCTGGCTCAGCATTTCATTCCATGACACCGCTCCCATTGGTTCTCTCCCTGCCGGACGCAACTACGCAGTTTAGCTCTGTGTGGACGCTGCTTAGGCATTCGTTCCGAACTCCCATGATGCACTTCGTGCCTCCTGCGTGCAACCAGGGCAGTTGCTTTCGTTTCTTGTAGGCCGTAGCGCTTCTGCTTTATTGTCCTTGATGCTTTTTGGTTCTCTCTGCTGCACGTGCTACCCTACTGTTACATCACGGAAGGGTGAGACGATTGTGAAGTTTTTTTGCGGTTTTCTTTCATTTATTAAAAATGAAGCGTTCTTTAGACAAACCTTCGTCATTGAAGAAGAAACAGTGTTTTCTAGAAACTTACAATAGAGATTGGCCCTGTTTTGAGAAATCAAAAGTTTCTGTGAACCACGTGTTTTGCAGAATTTGTAGATGCGATTTTAGTATCGTGCACGGTGGACGGGATGATTGCCGAAGACACGCAGAATCGAAAAAGCATAAATCTTTCGGTGAGTTGAAAGTTCAGTCAGTAAGCGATTTGTTTGCATCAAAGGAAAACAGCGTAATAAATGCAGAACTTATGTTCACTTCATTTATTGTGGAACACAATTTACCCATAGCAGCTGCTGACCATGCTGTACCGTTATTTCAAGCCATGTTTCCCGATTCAGCGATCTCAAAAAAATATTAGTGTGGAAGAACCAAGGCTACTGCACTAATTCAGCACATGGCCAGTGTTTCTACAAGTAACATCGTATCTGAAGTTAAAAAAATCCTTTTTCTCTATCTACGGATGGAAGTAATGATGCTCAAGCAAATAAACTGTATCCCATTACAATAACATATTTTGATGAAAAAATAGGGAAAAATTCAACTGTTTTGTTATCATTGGTTGAATCAAGTAATAATACAGGTGAAGGAATATTCAACGTTTTGAACAACGAGTTTGTTAAAAAAATATCTCTTGGAGCAACTGTGTGTCATTTTCCTGTGACAATGCTAACACTATGATAGGTCAAGTAAAAGGTGTTGTTTCTCACATAAAGAAGGTTCAGCCTGCAATCATAGTGCAGCGATGTTCATGCCATTTAGTAAATTTAGCTGCACAGAAATCTGCTACTCAACTGAAAGGATTTAATGTTGAGCAGTTTCTGATACAGTTGTACTTTTTTTGGAGAAAAGTTCAAAGAGGAAACACAATCTAAAACTGAGTCAAGCTGTTTGTGGTACTAAACCACACAAAATTCTAAAGCATGTCAATACTCGCTGGTTATCACTTTTGGAATCCATTGACAGAATTTTAGAACAGTGGGAGGCTCTAAAACATTATTTCAGTGACAATGAAGAAGCTAATTCACAGTATAAAAACCTTGCAAGTATGATTGGTAATCCTTCATCTAAACTTTATTGTCTTTTTTTATCTGCTACTCTTCCTTTGTTTACATCTGTTAACGTGTTCTTGCAGCAGGAAGCTCCGCTTGTGCATGTATTAAAAAGAAAACTTCATAGGCTGTTATCTGAATTGCTTGTACGATTTATCAAGCCATCGGCATTTGATGTGACAGCAACATCTCTTGCAGATAGAAATTTTGAAAGAAGGAGAAATCAAAAAGAAAACTGTGATCTCGTAATTGGGTCAAAAGCGAGATCTTATATAGGCACAACTGCAGATTTGAGTGAAGACACAGTGGCTACTTTTTATTCTGAGGTAAGGGAATTTTACAAGGCAGGCTGCAATTACATTTTAAGAAAATTTCTACTTAATGATGAATTTCTGAGTCATGCTGAAATTGCAGATGTAGCATTAAGGCAAAGTGTTTCTTTTGCATCAGTCCAATATATGTGTTCCCTGTTTCCAGTTTTGAAACCAGAAGAATCTGACAAGGTGGAATCTGAATTTGCTCACTACCAGTTTGAAAAGTGTAACTGTGCTGTTACTTCTGGGAGAATGGATGAAGTGTGGCACAGAATTTCTTTAATGAAAAATGAAAATGGCCAGTTGAAGTATGAATCATTAAGCAAAATTATGAAAATGATTTTAATAGTCCCTCATAGCAATGCAAGTACAGAAAGAATTTTCAGTATTGTGAAAAAAACATGAATGAATTCAGACCTAATTTAAGTACTCATGTGCTGTCTTCTTTATTAGTAGAAAAAGTAAATAGCATTGCACACAGTGAACTATGCTATCAGAAGAAGTTTTCACAAATTGAATTAAGGAAAACCAAAATGGCAACTACAGCCAGTTTATCATAATAATTTGGCCAACATTCCAAGGAATAATTTTTCTTCATGTCTGGAGGTAATTTATTATATTTTTCTGGTAGACAGTATTTTAAATTTTCCCACTAGCAAATTATTTTTATTGTATTATTATTATTATTATTTTGTTAATAGTTCTGACAGATTAAAATTTGTTGCAGTGTTAAATACCCAAATTTGCCGCTGTAGACTGGATTACTGAAAATTACTGAAAAAAAAAAAATGTGTTACTGAAAATTACTGAAAAATGAACATGTTGGTTACTGAAAACTACTTTTAGAGGTTGGCATCTATGCAACAGTTAATTTGGATATTCTGCTGCAAATGTCAAAATTTTCTCTAGAGAATTCAGCTCTGCCTAAACAGCGTAAATAGCCAACATTGGTCATAGTAGATTCAGCCATATAGATACAGCTGTGTAGGAATTTGATTTGATTTCATTTGGTTTTGGTTAAATCCGTTGATGTTTATTAATGGGTTGTATATCAATATAACCACTCTGCATAATAAGTGATGTAATTTTAAGACCAGGGGTTTAGTCTACAATATAATGGAAACCTCAAAAAAAAAAGTGAAAAAAATGGACCAAATCATTTTATCCATAATTGAATTTAGTTTCTTTTAATTTCTCAGCAAATTTTATTCACTTGTCTGGGATTAACTTTGTGCTAGGGATTATTGCAGCTAGACAACAAGAGTTACAAGAATGTAAAATAGTTTTCTTTGGGAGCATGTTGTACTGTGGAATTAATCAGTCCAGTTAGAATGTCTCGATGTGTTCTTCCCCTTTTATTGTATTATTATAATAACTTATGCAGCTGTGTGGGAATTTGCTGTCATAGATCAGTTTCACATTTTTAATTTTGTGTTTGTGACATCAGAAAAGTGGTTACTGCATGAATATCTTAGGTGTATGGGCATAAAAGCAAAATTGTTGAATAGATATGGGATCCATTTGGCATTAACAGCTTTCAAATTTTGTTGAAAATACAATTATTGTTATTTGCTGTTGGTAGAAGCATAAAAATTTTAAATGTGATAATATGCATTCAGCTATTTATTTTGTTTTTCAGATTTAAAAAATATGGAATCGATGGTGTTTGGTTTCATTCAAGTCTTAGATGGTGAAAGAGACCCACGGTGTTTGCTGCTGGCCTTTCATATTATACCTCAGCTTATTATGCACTTTGATATAGGTAAGAAACATTATAGTTGTTCAATATGTACACTGTGTATCAAAATAATTAAATTAAGAGAGCTGTAGATTGTGAAATATATTATTTCATTTTGTGTTTTAGGTCCCTTTACAGAAGACTTGTTTGAAGTTATGGCATGTTATTTCCCTATAGACTTCAATAATGTGAGTACTTTGCAAATGCAACTATCCATGTGAAGTGTATGTGTATTTAAACCCTGCTTTTCACTTTGTTTTGTAGCATTTTATAATAATCATAATTATTAGTACATTTTATGTATTTTCAGGAGATGTTAAAATGCTTTAGATCAACAATGTGTGTGAAAAACCAATATAATGCTTAAGAGAACATCGGTAATTAAAATTTAGAAGAAATTACTTAATATCAGATCCTGTAAATTTCTTATATTCGTCTCATATTCTTAGCAGTACAAATTCATTGTAATGTACACTCAGAGAAAAAAAAATTGGTGCATCTCAAAGCAAGCATCCCATCATAATGAAACTTAGTAGAAGAAATCATAAAGAAGTGATTACAATACCATAGCAGCAGGGCTCTCTATTTCAGGAGAGTTGTAGCATAACTGTTACAGATGAATACCTTGTAAAGCTACTTATGGCTGTGATGCATGCTAGTACACCATGTTGCATGGAATCAAACAAAACTCTGATGTTGTCTTGTAGAAGACTGTGCCAAGCGTCCTGTATTTGCTACACAAGATCCTTGGTATTCTCTGATGATCATAGCTGATGTCCTAACATCTCCCAGACACTTGCAATTAATGCCCTTTATCACCAAGCACTACATTCTAGTTCTGACACAGTACTCCTATCATTAACTAACTGTAAACAACATTTGTAGCAAAACAGCATATTGCCCCAATTTTTGATCCTGTGGCACATGGCATTTAAACAACATTTGGAGCAAAACAGTATATTGCCCCAATTTTTGATCCTGTGGCACATGGCATTTAAAGAAGTGATATTCTGCCGACCTTGGTACTCCGCAATAATAATGCCACTTCATGATTTTTAGTAAAATAAAAAACAACAAGTGTTCTTATGTCCTCCCCCTCCCCCTCAAATCTAGTTGTGTAGCCAGGTAACTAGAATTTTTTCTTCTTATATGCCCAGGCCAATAATTTTCATACTCCAAACATTGCACTTTATAAGCCCTTTTGAATGAAAATAGAAATATTTGCCTCGTCCCAGATTAACTTTGAACCACTTGCTAAGAAGTGCTGTTGTTGGTTCTTGTCGTTTCACCCATCGCTATTTGCCGTGTAGTGACACTGCCCCAATGTATGGGACGTGTGATGTACCTTTAACCATTGTTCATACTAGTATTTTGTGTTCATGTCGTTGTTTCATTCATCAACACTATCATCATTTCTTTTACCATTCTACCAGATGAATCAGTGACCCTGAGTCATCTTTTAAACGATCAGTGTGACGTCTCTTCTGTTTTATCATTTCTTCGTGTTACCAGTGTTTTACGTTTTGTGTAGTGTGTTGTTGTTTTATCATTGATTTACAACTTTTAACCCAGAGGTTAAGCTACGATCGCTATTTTCGTAAAATGTGATTAATTAATCAAAAACACGCGAGAAAATTAGCGTTCTGTCGCAAAAGGCACCAGACATTTAAATATCACAGAGGTGATTGTGTTCCGAAATTTCCAAAAAATTGAACTCCCGTAGTCCAGGGAAAAAATTTAAATTTAAATTCCACCGCTAATTCATGGGTAAAAGTATTCCGTCATCCACTGTTCGGTCTGATGGTGTAGCATCAATTCATCGACGACGACGATTCATCACGCGTTAGTTCATCCACTACGACGAATTGTAGCGTGTCAGTTTGTCGACAAAAGAGGCTAAATTTTTTTTAGCATTTTGCTACAACTTTTCCCTTCATTTTAGCATTTTTGCTACAGCATTTTTTGAGCCAGCTTAAACTCTGTTTTAACCTTTTGTTGTTCTGTTTTATGATGTCGTTGTTTATATTTTAACCATGTTCAGTCATTGTTATGATATTTCGTTACTGTGTTCAATTGTTGTATACGCTGTACCAGTGCTTTTCGTTTTTCTTGTTTGTTATTGTCTTACCGGCCATGTACAGTTATTGTTATTGCTTTATCCTATTTTTGTTCTGTTTTGATGTTGTTTGTTTCTATTTTAATACTCTGATGTGGCACTCTTTGGCCCTTTGAGACCCTTGCACCATAAAACCCCAAACAAACAACCAACCAGCTATTGTTGGTTATCTCTCACGTCCTTTAGAATAGAGATTTCATCTAACTTCTATGGCTTACCTTTCACTTCATAGCTTTTAGCACCATGCTTTCTAAAGACCAAGTCAAAAGTCATTCACAGTCCTCTGACACCAAATGTAAATCCTGATTTACTTCAGGAAATGTTTGGAGAGCTGATTGTGATATGAGTGTTGTATTTATCTTTCTTTATTTTTCATGGAACCAGTGATGATTTTGAGATTAGTACAAACTTTGCAAAATATACCTATTTTGACACTTCCGTTATATGATTACTACAATATTTTTTTTTTTTTTTTTTTTTTTTTTAAGCTGCTGCTACCTGTAAATTAATACACTGACTCTCTTCTGCCATTTTTCAGCAACCAAGCTGATTTTCCCGCCTTCTTCAGGACAAACATAGCTGCCAATTCTTCCGATTTACCCGAAAAGCTTCCGATTCACCCGGAAAGCTTCCGATTTCCGATATTCCGATCGGAAAGTGATTTCTTCCGATTTTTCATTCTCATACCAAAAATCCCTATTTTTTTTTCTCCCCATTTCAAGAGCAAAAAAAAAAAAAAAAAAATCTTTATTCCTCTTCAAAAAATACTTAACACGAGATGATTAAAAAGAAAAAATTCTCCTTATTTCTGTTGTGACGAGAAAGTGCGAGCGACATGGTTTCCTGCTCGCCGTGGACTTTTGGATGGATCACTGCGGCTAAAATGTCACGTGCCCAGCCTCACCTTCCCCTGCGCAAGCTGCACAATGCTGGTGACCTCAATTCCCATCATGACCTTGCTCTGCGTAATGAAGGGTTACAATCACATTCTCTCTCTTGGTGCCCCCCCCCCCTTCTCCTTTTCAGATAACGCATTGTTCATCCCCCGGGTTGGGGTCGCAACTGCTCGGTAGGCCAGCGTGGGGTGTGTCTTGCATTTGAGCACATGTTATTACTCCCAGTTCGAAATGCTGTTTCAGAACGTAGTTATCGTAGAATAAAAATTCAAACAGATTTTAAATCTGTGGAATTTTTAAGCCAAGATCGATACCCATAATTACGAAATTAGGCAAAAGCTGCTAGTTTTGTGAAATTAAAAATGCATTGAGGCATGATTTCATAACTTCTTCTGTGGCAATAAATTTGACCTAACGAAAGAATGCTACTATAAGAGGAAGTTAAAAAAAAAAAAGTCCAATGTTCATTGCTGGAGAAGCCAGTGCTTCTCCAGCAATGATTTTTTTGCCTGGTCCATTAGTCGATAAGTTTTCTACGCTTTCCAACCATGCTTTTTTTTTTTTTTTTTTTTTTTGTCGCTCACATTCTCTCTTGCATAAAAATGTCTTGGCTTGATTCAATGAAATTAATATGTTGGGGTACTATTTTTTCCTCTGCAAATTGCATCTCTTTAAGCTTTTACTATAGCAGTTTTACTTGCATTTTTTTCAAGTGTCAATAAATTTAGTATTAGTGATTCACGATGAGCAGCAATATCAAGGGGGGGGGGTACTATCAAACATTCCGTGATGCGTAATCTGCGGAATTCCTGTGTATTGCAAAATCTTCAAAAAATGAAAAATATGCATTTTGCACTACGTGTCGATGTAATTTCAGCGTTTCACGTGGTGGAAGGAATGATATTACTAATCATATTTCTAGTGCCAAGCATAAATATGTTGACTGCGTGGGAAAAAAATACTATACGAAATAAACTTCCTTTGTTAAAAGTTATAATGAACTGGATGCGATTCGTGCAAAATGTTTGTTCACTTCGTTTTTAGTTGAGCATAAGTTACGAATTAGTGTTACTCGTTTATTTAATTTTTTTTATTTGACTGTCTCATCGTCCATCTCTCCATAAGATAATCCTAGCAAGAAAATGTATTTTTTTTTAAAACATTTTAGTTTGTTCCGTGACGACTTGGGATACGATCCTATTGGATTTGGGGGTCAAAGGGTGGAACATCCTTATTTTTAGATGTAAGCTTCCATAAAAAAAATTTTTTTATCTCTCTATAGATCATAATGATATAGCGTAGTAATGAGAAATTATGTATGGATAATCGAAATAAACGTGCCGATAAATTCAAACATCTGTAGTCATATCAATTAAAAGTTGATACTTGATTTAGGTAACATATCGTTTTTTAATCGATAGGTTCAGTACATTTAATCAATATGTGCGACAAGTAATTTCACTGAATATATCAATTAAAATTTCATCGAATAAATCGCTTTTTTTTTTTTTTTTTTTACGATTTTTGATTTCTGAAAGTTGGCAGGTATGGGACAAAAAAATGACACATAAATAAATATTCAAATCATTGTGACATCATCAGTGATGTTGATGGTTACAGATTTTTATTAGTTGATTTCTGTGTGCTTGATACAAACGAGGTTGATGCCATGTCATTGACAAGTTGTGAAGAATTCTGACATATGGATGGCTTCTAAAATGTCAAGCTTGATGGTTGAATGCATTGTGTAATAAGCTTAGCTTCTTCATATCGAAATTTATGATTGCTTTCATTACAGTGTTTCGCTGTCTGTGATTTCTTTAGTTCACAGTTCCATATGAAAGTCTTGTGCTCCTTCAATTGATAACACAGCCCAACAAAAAAAAAAAATGAAGTTAGACCTATTCTTGAGTATATTTGGGGCGCTGATTCCAAAAATGGCATCAGTGTTGCCCTATCTGTTCTAGTTTTGGAGATAGGGTATACCCACCCTATATGCTGATGTGCAGAAATATTGTTATTTTATGTGCGTAAAGTCAGTGTATATTGTTATTTTATGAGTGTAAAGCCAGTGTCTGTTAGTCTAATTGGGAGTTTGTGAACAGATAATCTAATACAACCAGATAATCTAATGTGATCTAATTTTGTTTGCAGATTGAGTAGACGCCATGGCTTCCCCACGAAGAAGTTGCTTGAATCATCCAGATGTCTTTTGCTACATTTGTGGCGAGTGCACCCTTAAATAAAGTAGGAAACCTATTTCTGAGTTTGTGAAGAGGGCATATCTTGGTTATTTTGGATTTCAGCTTGGAGACCAAGATAAGTCAAGGGCTCCCCATATTGTATGCAAAACTTGCACGGAGCATTTACGGCAGTGGACACATGAAAAAAGGAGCTCTCTGAAATTTGGAATACCAGTGGTGTGAAGGGAACCTAAAAACCACCATGAAGACTGTTATTTTTGTCTTGTCAACATCAAGGGCATCAGTTGAAGCAATTAGACATATCCTGACCTCGATTCAGCAAGACGACCGCATCCACACTTAAAGGAGGTACCCATTCCATCTTTCATCCACCTACCAGAGCTGCCATAGGATGAGGAATCAAGCATGTCTGATCACATACAAGATAACAGCAGTGGGGAAAGTGACAGTGATTTCGTAGGAACTTCATCAAGTGCTCAACCTTTTAACCAACATGAACTGAGTGACCTCATCAAGGATCTGAACCTCTCAAAGGAATCTTCAGAATTGCTGGCCTCCAGGTTGAATGAAAAGAATTTACTTCAATCTGGAGTGAACATTACTTTTCACTATAGCAGAGTAAAGGATTTGCTGCTCTCTTTCTCTAAGGACAACAACCTAGTGTTCTGCAATGATGTCAGTGTCCTCAGGAAAATGGGTCTATATCATACATGCCAAATGAATGGCACCTTTTCATTGATAGCTCCAAGGGGAGTTTAAAATGTGTTCTTTTACACAACGGCAACAGATATGGCTCAATTCCAATTGGTCACTCAGCCAGTATAACAGAGACATACGAGACAATCTCTCTAGTCTTGCAAAACCTGAAGCATCAAGAACATCAATGGATGATTTGTGTACACCTAAAGATGGTGAACTTTCTCCTTGGTCAGCAAAGTGGCTACACAAAATATCTGTGCTTTATATGTCTTTGGGAAAGCAGAGACAAACACGACCACTGGATAAGAAAAGTGTGGCCTCTCAGAAAAGATGTGGTACTTGGAGAACAAAATGTCATTAAGGAACCTTTGGTAAGCAGAGACAAAATCATGATAGTTAACACAGCAATCAGACTTCGCTAAATTGGCTGTAATTACTGTTTCATACATAAATACAATCACATCAGAAAACTTGAAAATTTCATTGTCGTGGAGCAGGAATGGACTGATTGCTGTGTTAATTTTCATGACGTATGTGCCACGTATTATGAGAATATTTCTTTCACTCTGTATAGAAACAAAATCATCCCGCTACCTTTACATATCAAGCTAGGCCTAATGAAACAATTTGTAAAGGTGTTGAACACAAAAGGTTTGTACTTTGACTGTTTATCACATACATTCCCTGGACTGAGCATGGAAAACCTGAAAGCAGGGATTTTCGATGGTCCCCAATTAAGGCAGCTTATAAACGATCCATATTTCATAGATTCAATGGACAACATTGAGTCTTGTGCCTGGACTTTGTTTGTTCTAGTTGTCAAAAACTTTTTTGGCAAACATAAGGCAGACAACTGCTCTGAATTAGTTGAGGACACGCTCTCCAATTTTAATAAGCTTGGCTGTAATACACTGGCATGCAAAAATTAAGGACGAGACGGTTTTTCCAATGTAACATCGTGCAGAAGTGCTCCACATCGACTCAAATCATACCATAAGATCCCCAAGATGTAAGAAAATGGGACAAGTGAGCAAAACCGTCCAAACAAGGAATCCAAAGGATACAAAGGCACTTTATTGAAAAGGTAGCTTCAAGCACAACTGGGCAGAAGACAAAAACTTCCATGTGACAGGCGGCTGCCAAGAAAAATCCAGTCTTTAGTAGGGGATATGATCACCCCTGACTGTGTTGCAGGATTTACAACATCTGCCCATGCTGAGGACGAGGTTGTCAAGGAGCTGTTGAGGTATCGCGGCCCATTCCTCTTGTAGCGCCAATCGCAGCTGCGGAATCGTTGCTGGCGGCTGGTGACGTGCTGCCAAGCATCTCCCGAGAAGGTCTCACACGTGTTCGATTGGATTTAGGTCCGGATACCTTGCGGGCCAATCCATGTGTTGAATAACTTCACTCTCAAACAGCTCTGTGACAGCCACTGTACGATGAGGTGTAGCATTGTTGTCCATGAAGAGGAACTCAGGACCCACAGCACCTCTAAACAGACGCATGTGAGGCAGGAGAACCTCGGTACAATAGCGGACACCAGTGACTGAACCTCCTTGGAAGATGTGGAGGTTAGTACGGCTACCAAGCATGATACCGCCCCAAACGAGAACTCCGCCACCTCCAAACCGGTCCCTTTCGATGATGTTGGAGGTGTGATTGCGTGTTCCCTGCTCTCTCCAGATGTGAATACGTCCAGAATCGCATGTCAGACTAAATCGGCTCTCATCCGTAAAGAGAACTCGACCCCATTGCTAATGTGTCCAGTTCTTGTGTTCCTGGCACCACAGAAACCGCCGTCTTCGATGAGCAGGCGTTAATGGCACGCACGATACTGGTCGTCGTGCAAATATAGACCACCTTTGTGCAGCCTCCTGGCCACGATAAAACGCGATAACGGACGTCCAGTTGTCTGTTGCATGTGCCTTGCGATTTCTCCCGCTGTCTGCTGTCTGTCTCTTCTTGCCTGTAGAACAATGTACCAGTCGTCCACCGCTGTGGTTGCTCGTGGACGACCACTGCTAAACTCTCGGACAGCTGTTTCTGTCGTTTGAAATGCTCTCCATGCTCATGAAACGATGCTGTGAGCGATCCCGAACTCCTCGGCCACACTAGTCACACTTCGACCTTCTTCCAACTTCCTAATGACGCGACCTCGGGTAAAGTCATCCAGATGTTGTCTACTGGATTGCCTGTTGGCCATATCACACGGTGGCAGCAACTCGATGTCGTTCAAACCGATGTACACCGTGCAATAGCTTTCACCGAATTGCTGAGCGTACACCACCTGTGTGCTTTATACCCTTCAACACACCCCCACCCCCCACCCCCTATGTCATGCTGCATATATGTGCATGCCCTACCGTACCGGACCCTAGTCTATCTCCTGAGTGGTCTTTCGGTCCGTTCTGCCTGCTTGTTCCGCTGTTATGTTAATTTCTCCTCTTCGTCCTTAATTTTTGCACACCAGTGTATGAGCATCAAGGTCCATTACCTACACAGCCACCTAGATCGCTTTCCAGAAAACCTTGGTGATTTAAGTGTAGAGCAAGGTGAAGGATTTCATCAGGACATAAAAACTATGGAAAACAGATGCCAGTGTAGGTGGGATACCCACATGATGGCAGATTATTGCTGGAACCTTCAGCGGGACTGTCCTCATAGATCTCACTCTAGAAATTCCTATAAAAGATGTTTCTCATATGTTGAATGACTGATCAGTTTGCATGCTCTTGTGTTGAAATATACAGATTTAGTAATATGTGCTTTTTTCAATAGTATGTATAATAGTACCAATATTTGTCATGATCATGTCAAAAATAGCAGATCGTGCGATGTAGGATCCCGAAATTTGACGGGTGACTGGTGGAATCAGCATATAAGGTGGGTATGCCCTAACTCCAAAACTAGAGCTGATAGGGTAAAACTGATGCCATTTATGGACTCTGCACTTCAAATATTTCCAAATATATCCAAGATTTTGTAATATGTGCTTGTTTAAATAGTATGTAATATTAATAGCATCAATATTTGTCAAATTCATGTCAAAAATAGCAGATCATGAGATGTAGGATCCAGAATTTTGACGGATGACCGGTGGTATCAGCATATTTGGTGGGTATGCCCTATCTCCAAAACTAGAGCTGATAGGGCAAAACTAATGCCATTTTTAGAATCAGCGTCCCAAATATATCCAAGAATAGGTTTAACTTTCAAGGCACCAAAATGTGTGTAGGGCAGTGGTCTGTCTTAAATATAAATGGCTCCATTCACATGGAATTCTATAAATGCCCCATGAATTTGTATCATTGGTATTGTCTTTTAATCCAAAGTTCATTTTGTTTATGGATTTGAAAATCACCTTAAAATTAAAAGTTGTGAGAATTTTTGAAATTTTGAAGGCAATGCTCTCAGCAAATGGAATGACAGCAAAATTATCTCATAATGGACACACAACAGGAGTCAATGTAGAGGCTGGCCTTGGTTTCAGAAATTTTTAAGAACATTGTTTATAATCGAAGGGCTGTATCCCCTGTGTGCTGTGGTAATTAAAAGAAAGTAAAGTTCTTTCTTTAAGCAGTCTTCATTTTAGCATATATGTACCACATGATATACATAACTGGAGAAGGCACTGTCAAGGCTGATTCGCTTGACATATGAAGGTGAAGAAAGAGTGAAAGGTTTACGATTTGTTGTAGTTGCAAGAGATCTTTCTGATCATGATTACCAGGATGTGAAAGAATGGTTGGCAACCATTAGTGTCAATCTCATTGTTAAATTGTACATGAGGATCAGTGGAGTTAATTAATAAGTTCGACTAATTGGAGAATTTCAGATTCTGCCCCTTCAAGAGGATGAAGTTATCTTGTACATACTAGTATTACATTTATAGGTCAAATTTCACAAGCAGGGATAATTTTTTTCTTCAAAATAATGCATTAGATTTCACATAAGATAAGTGACAGTTGTCTTCTCATGGCTAAACCTTCCATGAGTTCATAGAATGCTCAACAAAAAAATAAAATTGTTTTGTTTCACACAAAATTTCACAAGTCTCAACATTTCTTGTACTTGAAGTTGGCTTTGGTGATTTTATACACAACTTGCTTTTAATGATTCTAGGGTTCGTTTTAGTGGAACATAGATATGATGTCTTAGGATGGCAATAATGTGAATCTATATAAAAAAGTAGTGGGGGGCAATTGACAAACTAAATGGAATATTTACATGCCATGCATCATAACTAAGCTGGGTCATTGCAAAGCTTAACTGCGATCAACACGAAAAAAAAAATTGATTATGATTAAACGTTTATTTCTTTATTCCTATATGACTTGGAGATGGGTGGATGAAATTCGTAAATATGCGGGAGTGACATGGAGGAGACTGGCACAAGACAGACCGCTGTGGAGGAAACTTGGGGAGACCTTCGTCCAGTAGTGGATTGATAATGGTTGACAATGATGATGATGATGATATGACTTCACAATGTCTACGATTTGTAATAAACCTGATGTCCCCATTTTATTTTTTCTTGTGGGTTTATTTCATCTAAAATTTCAGCTCAGTATTCTTTAAACACCTTTGAACTTTCATTACCATCATTCATGTTGTACACATCATTAGCTCCCTGCTCATTTCTAAGATAATTCTATGTTCTTCCTTGGAGACTGTAACTTGTTTCAGTGTCCAGTAATACTAAATCAGCAGTTTTACATGATGTTCTGTTTGTAAATGGGGCATTTATGATTTCTTAGTTGACTCACATAAATGATATTCACATGAAAACTGTAGAACTTTATATATTTAAAACAGATTGCACAAAAGGCATACACATCAAAAACTGCTAAGAAGTATATTTAAAACAACTGAAATCAACCACATAATTGAATTCTGAATTATTTTGTTATTATTATTTTTTTTATGTTGCCTCTAGGAAGTGCTGATATTAAGGATCATATCCAGGCATGCATATGTTAAGATATTCAAAATGTTATCCTCAAGAGTGAAGTGGAAGCTGCTTGAAATGTGATTCATCATTAGATACGTGGTCATTTGTGAAAATCTTTAAAAATGTTAAAGAGTATTACAACACAGTATTAAGCACACTGGACAAAAAATTAGTCACTCCTGAAAGAACGTATCTAATAATGAGTGATGGTGCCTCTTGCCTTGATAACAGAATTAATCCAGTGTGCTAGAGACAAGGTTGTGGGTGTATTGAACATTGATTTGCAGCCACTCGTGCATCAATTAGTCCCAAAGTTCCACCAGAGTACGTGGGTGTCTATTCCGGCGTTTCATCTTCTGTTCCAAATGATCCCACAGATTTTCGATAGGATTTGAATCTGGGGATTTGGCGGGCCAGTCGAAGTGAGACGGTGTTGCTGATTGTTCGTCGTGCCACTCAGACATAGCTTTAGCCCTGTGCATACAGCAATTGTCTTCTTGGAAGACAGGACTGGCAATGTGTTGCTGCTCCTGGAGATGTAGGGCAAAGGGCAACACTTCTTCATTCAGAATACGGGGGTGCACATGCTGGTTCAAATTATTCATCATTACAATGAGAGGATACATTTCATGATACAAAAAACATCACAGAACACCCTCCAGCTTGAACAATACCTTCGACATAATCAGGATTAACGGCTTAAAGGCTTCATTGGGCCTGCGATGCACTCATCGCCTTCCATCAGTGGAGTACAAACAAAAGCAAGACTCATCGGACCAAATTACTTGTTTCCAATCCTCCACAGTAAAGATTTGGTGCCTCTGAGCCCATTGATAACGTGTGACTTTGTGACTAGCTGTTAAAAGGGACCTCTTCCATGGTATCTGCTCCAAATGTCTATCGCATGCGGTTCTTGTCGCAATGTCCTTTCGGAAATTGGTTGGAGTGGACTTTCATTGACTGTTTGGAGCAATTATTGCCTGGTTTGAAACAGATTTGCAGTTACTTGGTGTGTAATATGGCGGCGGTCCGTGTTGCTGAAAATCATTTTCCAGCCACAGTTGCCTCTCCGATTTTCAGTTGACTGCAAACTACGCCATTGTTTGTAGACATGCTGGATAGTAGGTTTCAACACACCAACAAATTGGGTGACTTCATTCACTTTATGTCCGTGGACACGGACAAACACGATGGCTCCTTTTTGGCACTCAGTAACATTGTCTTACGACCACCCATATTGCAGGCTAAATTGAACACACACATTGCTCTTCACCACTGCACGAGACATAAATGATCCTGTAGACCACGTCAGTGCTATTTATCTTCCAACAATGCTATCACGGCACCCCCTGTGCGACCGGTAACTTTCTACTAGCATTTCTGTTAGGGGTGACCAATTTTTTTGTCCAGTGCTTATTTTGAAAATGCTACTGTAATGTAGCCACCATGGACCACTACTGTGTAATGCACATCTCTACAGTTACGAAGCTGATGTCTTAGACTTAGTTTTGTTAAAATTTGTGTTTAATTTTCATTTCTGCTTTTATTTTTTTTATTTTTTCATTTCTCCCTATCTCAGTTTTGAAATACAGTATTATAATGGAGACTGAAAACATTTTAGATTCTTTTTTTTTTTCCATTAATATGCAGTGGTTAATGCTTTGAAGGCCAGTTTGCTTTTCACAAACTAATGTGGGATTATTAGTAACTTTTTATACCATGTTAATCTATACCTCTTTTAAATACCTTAAATGAGAAACTTTGAACTTAATATTGATTTAAAATACCACTATTATAGACAAATTGTTCTGGTCTCTTTAAGCTAATGAGTGATTGAGGTAAAATAAGCAAGCAAATTTTCTTTTATCATGTTCTGTTTTTGCATACAGGCCCAAAATGTCTTGAGTTTAATTTCAAAAATGTCTTGAGTTTAATTTCTGTTTATATGTGTGTGAAACTCTTTGTGTATCACAGTCTGTGCATCATCTGAAATATACCTGTTCATACCCTATGTTTGTTTCTTCATGCATTTTTATTTGTTATTTTTCAGAGATCTGCTCTGAATATGGTAATCTCTAAGGAAGATCTGTGTGCCTCTCTCCACAAATGTCTTATATCAAGCCCCAGATTTGCTCCATATTTAATTCCACTTCTCTTGGAAAAGCTGGAATCAGATGTTCATACTTCCAGATTGCATGCTTATCATGTTTTGGTAAGTCTTTGTTCTTACACATGTGCTAAGTAATGTATGAACAATAACAATGATGGCTAATCTTATCTTTTGAACAGTAGATAATACTTTATCAGCATTGTATTTGAAGGGCATTTTTATTTGGTATATCTTAGAATAAGTGTTCCCGTTGTTAACAAGTATGAATGAATTCCAATTAGTAGTTCTAATTCTGACTATTATATAGCTCTAATTATTCAACTATTCTCTTTTACGTGCGATATTTCAAAGCAACTTGTACAAAAATCTAGCGGATAATGCTTACCTTGGCATTTCTTTCTAGCGATGGGAACATTTCACGCACATGTTTTCTAGTCTTTGTTGATGTTATTGTCCTAAAGTCCGTTGTATGCGATGACTGGCTTTACTTCTCACACTTTTCGCTGGGTATACTCATTGGATTTTTGCCTTAGGATTCAAACACATCAGTTTTTACTGTTCATTATACTCGAAATTTTCGCCCATACTCTGGGCATCCTCAGGAGCGTGGCGACTTTACCACCGATGTTCGTGGTTAACTTCGCGCTAATGGAGTCCGATACTCCTTGTTGCCATTCGTCGGATATACTTTCCTGGATATATTTCGTTATCAAGCCTGGCTGGCGCCATCTATGTTTCATTAAAACACTTTATTTATTATTTTTATTTTTTTTCTTCTCCTATTCTGGTTTTCTTGTCTTTTTTGCCGGTTTTTCTTTTGTTGTTGTTTTTCTTGTCTTATTAGTTCTTTCCACAGGCCCAATAATGTGCTAGGGTCGTTCTGGTTACATACCCTTGCTTTATTTTTATAGATTAATATTGCTTCTTCCCTCCTCATTTGCCTTTCCGATTTTTTATTCTTTTTTAGTATCAAAGAAATTTATGGTACACATTATCAACATTCTGATCATGTGAGGAATGAAGATGTGTTGCAGTTGTGTAATGTGAAGCAAAATGTTGTTAGCAATGTGGATATTAATATGTTTTGGTGGTTTGGTTATGTTGAAAGAATGAGGGATGAAATGCTTACTAATAAAATTTTTTTAGCCCAAGTGGCAGGAAGGAAAGGCAGAGGAAGGCCAAGGAAGTCATGGGAGGATCAGATTCAGGAATGTCTGTATGAGAAAAAGATTATGAGTATGTAGTATAGAAGGTCTTGTGTATGGCATATGATGAGTGTCAGTGAAGCCCAAGTTGTGTGTTAAGATCACTGTAAATGGAGAAGTTTGATATGGCGACAGTAAGTAAATAATCAGTTAAAAATTTATCTGGTAGTTTGTATTTCTTTGTGGAGCTAACTTCTAAATCTCAGAGAACAGCTTAGTGATATGTATGTATGTATGTATGTATGTATGTATGTATGTATGTATGTATGTATGTATGTATGTATGTATGTATGTATGTATGTATTATCAACAAAGTGATTATCCAGATTCTTTCTTGTAGTTTTATATTTTTGATTGAAATTTAATTTTTGTCATAATTGTTTATGAGAAAATAGGTACAAAGTTTGAATTTCTTTTACTTCTCTCCCTTTATTATTATCAGGTTGTAAAGAAAGTATTTGAAAAATAGAGACACATGCATTTCAAGTTTAAAAAATTGTACAGAACACTTAACTTAATTGTCCAGGTAGTCTCCATTGGAACTGATGACCTTGTTCCACCAATCTATGAGTTCAAATATCCCGTTGCAATAGAAGTCTGGCTAGCGGGAGTTGAAGAAATCATCCTTGCAACGTTCCACATCATCGTCATTAGCAAAGTTTTTCTCAACGAGAAAATTCAACAAAGACGGGAAGAGATGAAAATCGGATGGGGCAAGGTCTACGAAATAAGGGAGGTGTGACAATATTTCCCATTCCAGCTCATGCAATTTTTACTGGGTCTGTAAAGTAATATGTGGACAAGCGTTATCCTGGTGAAAAACAAGTCCATAGTAATAAATCAATGCAGAGCGCTTTTCTTGCAGTGCAGCATGGAGATGGTCCAACTGTTGGATGTAAGCATCCGCTGTGATGGTATTGTTCCGTGGTAAGAGTTCATAGTGAATCACACCACAACAATTCCACCAGCAACTCAGCATCACCTTCCATTCATGAAGGGGTGGTTTAGTGACCTTCTGTGGGGTTGTCTCTGCTTGGTCTATGCTCTTTGTTGCATAACATTCATGTACATGACCCATTTTTGATCACCCATGACCAACCAATGCAAAAAAACTTCAGCTGTATTTCTCTTTCACACAGAGTAACAGCAATGGAGTAGCATTGCATCTGATTCTGGTCAAAGTATGGGGTACCCATTTGTACAATTTACATGAATATCCCAACTTCTGAAGTTGGGTGTTGATGGTCATTCAGTTCCTCTGCCAGTTCCCATAGTGTTTCATCAGGCTTGGTCGATAGCATGTGTTGCAGTGTATCATCTTCAAACTTACTGGGCCTGCCACTTCTGGGCACATCAGACCGATTCCGTACACCAGTGTCGAATTTCTTGTACCAGTCATAGCAAGTACTCTGTCTGATAATATCGTCACCAAACATGTTTCGCAATTTTCCAAGTGCTTCCGTAACTTTCACATCATTCAAATGTCCGTAGAGCAATATTACATGCACAGCTTCCTTCAATATCACCATCATATCATCGCCACATGCAACTAATCTTCACGACAGTAGCATACGTTCTGTCCTTTGGATCTGTTCTTTTGTGCATAGTACTCTGAAATGTTTACTTCACCATAGGCCTGCAATATCTTGTATTACACATGCCACATACAATTTTTTTCAAAAACTTTCCTTACAACCTGGTGTTGTTGTTGTTGTTATTATTATTATTACTATTATTATTATTATTATTATTATTATTATTATTGAATTTCACTACATAAGGATAAAAATGACTAGCATTTAAAAGATACATATTAAGCCTTTTGTGCTAAATATGTATGGCAATATTTCCAGAGTGTGTCTCTTGAAAATAAATTATTTTTAGACAGTAAATATCCAGGCATATAATGGCTTCTAACACTTTAAAAAACAAATCAAAGCTTGTTTGAAACAAATGTTTGCCACTATGATGGTCAAGTGGTCTAAGGCATTGGCTTCTAAGCATTCATCCAAACTGAGCCCAAGTTTAATTCCTGATGAAGCATGAATGGTGTGTTTGTCTTACAGCAATGACTCCATCCCTTTCCTGAAACCATTGGCCCTCAGTTAAGGATAGGTGACTGCTTATAGCACTCTGAGTTTCTCTTGAGGGTTATTAAACTTTAAAACAACAACAAAAAATTTCTTCAGATGCATTGAAGGTTGTCTACATCTAATTAATGTATTTTTACCTCAATTATTGATTTGTACCATCAATCCACACTCTTTGTTCTAAGTTTGATTTGTGGTCTGTTGACTGATGTCATAAAATATTGCATCTATCTTGCTAATCTTTCATTTCCCATGTGACTTCACTCATATTCAAAACACCTCAATATGTTCTCATCAATTTCTTCTTGTACTAAAGAAATACCCAGTCCAGTTGCAATGTTTATGTTGTAAATCTATATTTTTCATTCAGAAGATTGCATTCTTCTACTAAAGGTCTCCTTTCTTTTTTTTTTTTTTTTTAAAACACTACTCTTGCTGCCACGAAAAAAGGAGATTTGTATAGACACTGTGTTTTATTTAGCCAGTTGTTGTTTTTTTTTTTTTTTGCTTGTATTGTTTGCTAGCATCTTAATTGGTTTCATAAGATTCATACATTTCTTTTAAATATTATATATCTTCGAGCATCAGTGTCAAATATCTTTATTATGATATTTTTCAAAATCACCTCTCTAAATTCCTTGCTAATGCGCAACAGTGCTTTTTGTTGATAAAGCAAGTGATATAGTATACAAACAAGTATTTCAAATTATTGATAATATTTTATGGCATGCTATAATTTTTCTAATATTTTTGTGAATAATTTTAATTGCTTGTGTCAGTTATGTTTGTTTTCACGGTCTCTCATTTTGTTTTTCTCCTGTGATAGGAAGCATCTTGCAAAGTATTTTCTCCACAGGATTTCCATCCATTCGTGGAACCTTTGTGGATTGTTATTAAAAAAGAGGTAATAGCTTATATTTATATGTATTATTTTGTTCATGATTTTATTGTGTGTTTTGTAGATGTTTCCTCATATAAAATAGCTGTTTGTCTCTGTGCATACAGTTTTTGTGAGCAGATGAGTGACCAAAGATAATTATTTCTTTAAAAATGAAGAGAGAGAGAGAGAGAGTGATTGATTGATTGCATATATCATCGCTGCAGACAACTCAAAGCAGCATGGAGAGGTGCATGCTTGGTGTAACCAGGAGAGATAAGAAGAGAAACTCGTGGATCCGAAAAATGACAAGAGTGGAAGACATCATGATCAGAGTTAAATCCCTGAAATGGCAATTGGGCCGGACATACCGCCAGAAGAACAGACCATCGATGGACAGGCGAAAATCCTACATAAATTTGCAAATTCTAGAAATACTTGTAACCATCTTATTTTGCAAATCTGGGAGCAAAAGGAATTGCAGTTTCTGCTGATTTTTGGAACTCTGGCTAGAAAAATCTTACTAGACAAATGAAATATTAAAATATTTGTATTGTTTGGAAAGTCCTAACAATATTAAAAAAAATCTATGCTATCAGTGTTGAAGTAGATATTGCTGCCAGCAAGCACACCACAACTGAGGTGATGCAGCATTCTGGCTAACCACAAAGTGACACTTTAAATTTTTTAGCAGATTTTTTTTGGGGGGTGGGGGTGGGGTGGGACTTACCAAATGGGTTTGTATATTTGGCAAACATGTTTAACACAGAAAACAGATTTGATGGTGAAATTAGTAGGTGGGTGAATGTAGCGTTAAAAGTTATAGCTGCCTTAGGGGATTTTTAGGGGATTTTATGGGAATGATGGGTTCTCCGAAATGTTCCAAATGGCTGTATATGAACTCTCGTACTCTGATATACGGCAGTGAAACCTGGATGCTGCAGAAGAGACATAGAAGTTGTTTGTATACTAGAGAAATGCATTGCATACAAGAGATTTGTGGCAGAACATGTTCTGATGATGTGAGGAATGAGGGATGTGTGCAGATGTGTAAATTTTGTTAGTAAGGTTGAGACAAATATTCTGAGGAATTTCAGTATGCTTGTCTCCTTCTGCCTAAACAAACATTAAATTACAAGTTCAGTTATCTCACACACTTATCCCAGAGCTATTATTCACTCAATGGACAAAACGTTAGATACTTATCCAATAACATGCTGGTCCTGCTGTAGCATGAATAACAGCCTGTACACGCCGAGTCATCGACTCCACCTGATGCTGGAGGGTTTCTGGAGGTAATGCCAGCCTCTCCTGGGTACTGCAGAAAAAACATAGGAGTCATTTGTGTGCTGGAGAAATGCATTACTTACGGGGGGGTAGCAAAACACATTCTGATTGTGCGAGGAATGAAGATGTGTTGCAGTTGTGTACTGTAAAGCAAAATGTTGTTAGCAAGGTGGAGACTATTATGCTTCAGTAGTTTGGCCGTGTTGGAAGAATGAGTGATGAGATGCTTACTAAGAAAATCTTTTTAGCCCGAGTGGCAGGAACGAAAGGTAGAGAGGAAGGCCAAGGAAGTTGTGGGAGGATCAGATTCAGATGAGAAAAAGATTATGAGTATGAAGTATAGAAGGTCTTGTGTACGGTGTGTAATGGATGTCAGTGAAGCCCGAGTTGTAGTCAAGATCGTTGTAAATGGAGAAGTTTGATACAGCAACAGTAAGTAAAAATTATCTGGTAGTTTGTATTTCTTTGTGGAGCTAACCTGTGAATGTCAGAGAACAGCTTAGTGATATGTATGTATGTATTGTTGCATCATTGTCCCACAACTCTGCCAAGACATTGGTCGTGGGGACATTGAGAGCCACTGGATGGTTTCAAAATCAGATTAGTGTTCCTCGAGCCATGCCTGGGTGGTTGTGACCCAGTGTGGGGGTGCATTGTTCCTGAATCAGACCATTGGCCACAGGATGCACAAAGAGCATAAAAGTTTGTAGGTGATCAGCCAGCACATGCTGGTAGCATGCATCAATTTAGGACCTCTCCAGACACAATAAGAGACCTAAAACGGCCCATGAGAAGGCTCCCCAAATCATCACAGATCCACAACCACCTTGAACAGAGCCGACCTGACACAACGTCCAGGACCATGGCCTCACGCTGTCGACATTATGCCTGCACCCTTCCATCGGCTCAGTACAGCTGAAAGCGAAATTCATCTGACCACACAATGCGCTCCACTCTGGAGAGGTCCAGTTTCATTGTTCCTGGCATCAGGCAAGGCATAATTTCCGTCGATAAGCAGTCAACTGGGGCACACAAGTAGGGCGTCGGTTCCTGTAGCCTAGGGTATGTAGCATGTGCCATAGTGTTCACTCGCTGATGCTGCTAGGGCCTCTGATATTTAACCTGGATGTGATTTGCTCCACCATTGCCAAGCAGTTAGTCTGTATGAGCCTGGATAGTCTACATAGACTCCAGTCATCAATGGCATGTGGTCGTCCACCTCTTGCTTTCTGGGTACTGGTATGCCTCTCAATGGTGTACTCGTAGTATACCCGTGATATGGTTGTCCTCCAGAACTGTAGGGTTCTTACCGCTTGGGCGATAGAATGACCCATCTGTTTTGTGCTGACTATGCGTTCACGACTAAAGTTGCTCAGATCCCCACGTTTACCCGTGTTCCTTGATTGTGATACACTGTTGGAAAGCCCCGCTGTCTGCCAGATTTACAGCAAATTGTAGCTTGTTTCGCTGCATAGCTCAGGAATACTCAAAGCAAGTAAGGGAAGAGCTCTTGCATGTGCAGGAAATTATCGCTCCAGATGATAAATTTTTTGCAAATTTCATCACGAATATTTCCTTCAGTTTTGCAAGCAGAATGACGGGTTTATTTTTAGACTAATTAGGACATTGCACAACATTTTTTTTATTGAACTTTTTTTCTGCAAAGGCTGTATATTTTTTTTTAATGCAAATACCACCCACAGAGATGTAACTACCATGTCATAAGTCTTTACATCATTTTAGGTATTTTTCTAATTGAAAGTATGTATCTGTGATTGACTGTTGAAGAGATAACAACTTGTTTCAATCTATTTTTAGGTGTATGAGTTTGTGTATTTAGGAAGTATGTTTGACAAAAAGAAGTAATTAGATGGCAAGATTAGTAGGCAAGTGAACTCTTCATTGAAAGTCATAGCTGCTTTAGGAGGATTTCACAGAAATGATGGGTTCTCAAGAAAGTCTCAAATGGCTATGTATGCAAGTGTAATTGTTCTTAGGCTATGTATGCAAGTGTAATTGTTCTTAAGTCTGATGTATGGCAGTGAAACCTGGGTACTAGAGAAGAGACATAGGAGTCATTTATGTGCTGGATAGATGCGTTACTTACGAGGGGGAGGGGGGCAAGACATGCTCTGATTATGTGAGGAATGAAGAGGTGTTGCAGATGTGTAATGTGAGGCAAAATGTTGTTTGTAAGGTGAAGACTAATATTCTTATGTGATTTGGCCATGTTGAAAGAATTAATGATGAGGTGATAACTACAAGAATTTTTCAGCCCAAGTGGCTAGAAAGAAAGGTAGAGGAAGGCCATGGAAATCATGGGAGGACCAGATTCAGGAATGTCTGCTTGAGAAAAAGATTGAGTATGAAGTACAAAAGGTATTGTGTGTGGCGTGTGATGGATGTAAGTGAAGCTCAAGCTGTGCGATAAGATCATTGTAAATGGAGACATTTGATACGCACAGTAAGTAAAATCTAGTTCCATCAGCTAAACATTTGCTTGGCAGATGGTCTTTCTTTGAGGAGCTAACCTCTGAATCTCAGAGAACAGGTTAATGATATGCATGTATGAATGTATGTCAATCTTTTTTAAATATCTGGTATGTGTTGATAAATACACTTGACATGTACTGAATTACAAGTATCAATAAATATTGCAGTTTGAGTTCCATTACTTATCAATCACCTGGTATATAAGTTTCTGTAAGGACAAACAAAAATTAACAGTTTTCTGTGACTTGACAGATTTTAAGGTGGTAGTGCTTTTGGTGAAACTATGGCTCCTTGTAATATGTAGATATTTGCCTCAGTTTTTCTGCTGGTTTTAGTATTTCTCAGAACTGATATTAGATCAGTAGAAAATGTTCAGTTGTTTCCATTCTGTGTGTACTTGAATTATAAGAACTAATGTACTCAAACTTCCTTTACAAATTCTGCATGTTGTGTTGATGGGCTCTCCATATTTTGTGTTAGCACTTACCCTGTAATTAGACTAAATCAGATCAATACTAAATATGCTGTAATAATCTAAAGAAAGTATTCATTCATGCCTTTAGGTATTCATGGGTAGTAACGAAGAACTGGAAAATGCAGCCTTGAAATCATTAACTGCCCTTACGAATGCCATTACTCCTTCAGATCCTGATGTAAGTAAATAATTATGAATCATGACTTTACTTCTAACCTTAGTTTGATTTCACCATTATCTTTTGTTCTTTGAACAAATTAGTGGCTTGCATGCATAGTGTTTGCAAAGAACAAACCCAAAAAAACACAACTCCTCAAATGTGTAAATTTTCGACAATAAGCATAGCATGAAAGGTGAATTTTTTTAATATGGAAAGTATTTTTGAGAAACTAATTTCTGAAAAAGATTCTAAAATGTAAAAAATAGGAAAAAGTCGTAAAACTTTCAGAACCTGCAGAGGGAGTTTTGCATTTGAATCTTATTCATCCACTGATTTGATATATGGTGTCTATATAAAATAAGCAAAACTTATATAATCTTTTGATATTGAGTTTACATAACTAAACTCTTATCATTTTTCACACCATTCAATTATATTGATTTTAGTAATGTACAAAAAAAGGTTACTTCAGAAACGTTCCTTATTATCTTCAATGACAAAATTCCACATTCTTTGGTGTGACAATCCAGGGAGTCCTCTCTGTAAAATCTTTATTGAAAGTTGCTTCTTTTAACAATTATTTTTTTCCCTCATGAACTATACTACACTGCCGGACAATTGCTAAGGACGGATGACAATAGCAATAATAGCAACCATAAAATGGAAGGCAGGAAAATGTGGAAATTAGCATAAGTGCGGGATACAGTAAGACGTGTTGTGCGTATGCAAATTTTGGATTGCCGAACTTGTTCGTGACGTCATAACGCTGATAAGAGATATAAAGGATTAGACGCGTATTGACCGTTGTTGTTCAAACGCAAAGTTGAAAGGGAAAGAATCAGTTGACGAACTTGCAATTTTCAGTATGTCTTCCCGACATCACCTAGATGATTTTACGCATGGCCGTATTATTGGCAAGATTGAAGAAGGGCGAAAAATAACAGATGTTGCCAGGGAGTTCGACGTCAGCCACAGTGTTGTTTCAAGGCTTTGGAAATCATTTCAAACAAATGGAGAGTGTAGAAAACGTCACGGGGGAGGTCGTGTTCGCAGTACGACACCTGCAGAAGATCGATACATAGTGCTATCAACAAAAAGACACAGGCGCAGCACAGCTAGTGAGGTAGCAAATCAGTTTATGGCTGCTACTGGCAAGCGGATCTCCCGAAAAACTGTCGCCAGACGTTTGCATGAAGGAGGACTATACGCCCGCCGTTCTGTTGTGTGCATCCCATTGCCCAGACGTCACCGTACCGCCCGTTTGCAATGGTGCCATCAACATCGCAATTGGACTGATAACGACTGGTCTGCTGTCCTCTTCTCAGATGAGAGTAGATACAGTCTATCATCTGATTGTCGACGACAACTGATCTGGCGTGATAGTGGTACTGCATATTGTCCAGCAAACATACAGGAAAGGGACCGATATCCAACATGTAGTGTCATGGTATGGGCTGGCATCATGATCAATGGCCGTACGTCCCTCTATGTGCTTCCAACTGGGACTATGACTGGCCAACGATACATTAATGATGTTCTGCTTCCTCATGTTCGCATGTTCTGTGGTGCTGTCGGTGATAGATTCATTTTCATGGACGACAACGCAACATGTCATCGAACAGTCGCTGTCCAGGAGTGTGTTGAGAGCGAGGATATTCAACGCCTCGTATGGCCAGCACGTTCTCCAGATCTGAATCCCATTGAAAATGTGTGGGATGCTTTGGGGAGGAGTCTTGCTGGTCGCCAATGCCCTCCAATAAACAAGGACACCCTCATCAGTGCACTGACAGAGGAATGGGATAAATTACCCCAACAGCTGCTTGATAATGTTGTGCAAAGCATGACACGACGTGTGGAATCTTGCATCGCCCTCCATGGTGGCCATATCCCGTATTGACATCTTACGCCGGAACGCCTGCGGACGGTAATTGCATTTTTTTCACGTTTATGTATTCTGCACAAAATGGCCTGTTTGTCCCTTGAACACGTTCCAAAGCCTTCTGGATTTCAGAGCACAATAAATTGTCTTTCTTGTAATGTCCTGGCATTCTGACATTATTTTATTTCACTTGGCATCCAACCACACTTACTTTTTTATGCGCTATATAGCCGTTTATGATCCGTCCTTAGCAATTGTCCAGCATTGTAGTTACTTTTCATCTCAAAAATTAAAGAAACTCAAGCTCACCAAGTGCTCATAAAGGCATGTGAGATTACAGCATGTAACCAAGAACTTTTACATTGTGGATTAAAATCACTTAAAATTAATTTTTACAGCTAAAAACCAGCTTTATACAGAATTTATTTTAAAATTATTTCTAAACTATCAATAAATACTTCAAGATATCCCCTAATACACATATTTCGTCTTGAAGCTTTTCATATGTTGACACATACATCTTCAGAAGACTATCAAACTCCTGCCATCACGTCACATAAACAACACAGTGCACAGAGTTAAAATTCTCTACTGGGCCCACCCCACGCATCGAAAAACAACTGGGCTCTTATGTTATGTTCCAATCACTCCTTGCAGATTCCTGTGCTACCATCTCTGAGTCAGGTATTCATTATCTTTTTCTTTCTTTACGCTTATATTATGTTTTGCTTCTCTTTTTATCAATGTTCTCTATGCCTCTGGTATATTATGCAGTTCCTGGATATTGCCAGCAATATTTTTCCATTTTTCGATTGCAACTGCCTCAAAGTACCCGAGTTCCCATTCACTGCAGTGGCTGTTGACAATTGTGATATCTTCGAATTGCAGAATAGTTTTTTTGTTCTAAACAGTACTGTATCAGTTCTGTCTTTTCCTCCTTTCTTTCCCAGTTTTTTTTTTTTTTTTTTATGTTGATCAAGACGGCAAATAATAGCAAGCAAGAAACTCCATTATCGGAACAGAGGATGTATATGCCATTCCTACTGAGCCATCTCAGGATATTCCTTAAAAAAAAATTATTATGGAAGCACAAAAAATAGATTAAAAAGGCATCTTGATCAACATATAAAAAATTGGGAAAGAAAGGAAGAAAAGACAGCACTGATACAACGCTATTTAAACTATTCCACAATTCGAAGATATCACAAGATTTCTTGTTTTTATGTAAAGTTACCAGCACCTGTGATACTGTTACTTCATAGTTGTTTTAGTATGTAGTAAAATTACCCAACTGGTGTTAAAATCAATACTATAAGTAAACTTACTCTTTGCATTCTTCATGTCACTTGTAGAATGGAAGGTAAAATGCAAATATTCACCTGACATATCTTTATCTTGAGTTGGTGTCAAAATTTTGGAAATGAAAATATTTTTTGTGAATATTATTAACGCCAAAGAAGTGTAGCATCATTATATAATCATGCCTGCCAAGTTTTCCAGATTTTGCTGTTGTCTTCCGGTTCTTCCTACGGAAAAAGCATTTTTCTGGATTTCAACATGTTTTTGCAACCGCAAAAAAAAAAAAAATAAGTACTGTAATGTACATGTATTTTTTATTTATTTATTTATTTGTTTTTGGTTTTAAAGAAATTTTACTGGATATGCAGTGAAAACAATTTTCTTAAAGAGAGGCCCCTGCAGGGGGAGGGGTTTGAAAATGTTGCAAAGAGAAAGTCGTACAGAACAGACTAGGGTAGGTGAGAGAAGAGTTACAAATCCTTTCTCACATTTCGTCTGGTGTTCCTTTCTCACATTTCGTGGTGTTCCTTTCTCACATTTCGATGTTTGGTGTTTATGCCTTTGTCTCTGACACTGAAGGCAGCAATTATCCATTCCTGCTTCCTCCCTGCTGTCTTGAATAAGCTAATGGAGAGAACTCTCCCCTCCCCTCCCCTCATCCTCCCATCCCGACCACCGGTTCCGGTTTTTCAGCAGTGTCGGATTGGGACAATTCTTGACTCCTGAAAACTCGCAGGAAATTTTTGGCGCCAAAAGTGTGTACACAGGAAGAAAATATTTTTATACAACCCTGCGTATCCTTTTCAGAAAAGAAAAGCAGTCCATACTAAATGTTCTCAGATCGAAAAGTATGTGTCATTAAATACCCTTCGATGATCGTGCGAGAGTGGCTGAAGTTTTGCCATTTTCACCCTCATAAACAGGATCAGAGTCTGACTTTTTGTTTTCTTTACTGGCTGTGGGCTTTCTATACCTGCCAAGTATTCCGGATTTCATGGAAGTTTTACCGATTTTGGGGTAGTTTTTGCGGTTTTACGGCTGGAAGATAGTTTCTTCCAGATTTTTGCCAAAACGGCTCGTGAATTCTTTTTTTATTGATGGAAACTGATATTGTTTTATTTTTGCTTTGTGTAAACTCCTGCTTTTGTTTTATTATGATCTCATAGTGATTGAACCTTGTTATCTCACGTTTCTAGCAATAAGCAATATTTATTTATAGATCACACAAACCCCCTCTTTCCAATCCTTCCAAACTCCCTCTCTCTCAGTGTCGGAATAGCTGTGCTAATTGTGCCGAAGTATGAATTTTTTTAAATTCTGAGCTGTGCAGAGTTTGCCAAAATGCGTAATTACACATCTAATATGCATCCAAATTTTACCAACATGTAAGAATATACATCAGGAAATTTTCTCGGCGCATAAAAATATGCATTTGGGATGGTATTTCTCTTTCAAAAACGGAAGTAAATGAAATAAAGATTTTTTCCGTGATTGTAATTTTATTTGTATTTCAGTTTGAAAATGGAGGGAAAAAATTCAGAAAACGGAAATTTGACATCATCTCAAAAATTTTCCTGTAATCTTCACGTATGAGTGTGCGACAGCTTCAAGGAATTTCTCCTTTTCCTTCATAATTTGAGTTATCCTCAAGATCGATGCATAACTGGACAGAAATTTCAGAGCAGTTGGTAGTGGTGAAGGATATTTTCCGCCTGGAACTTTTGAAAACGGTAGTTTAGTCTTTTAAAACTCTCGAAAACGGAAGTTAGACACAGTGAGGATTTCTCCCGTCATCATAATTATATTTTTCACGTGATGTTTTCTCTGCCTACTATTGTTGTTAAATATCATTTTATTTCATAAATATTTGTATTTCAACATGAAAATAGAGGGGAAATGTCTGAAAATGAAAATCGGATGTAGTAAAGATTTCTCTCGTCACTGTAATTTTTTTTTCCTAATGATGTTCCAAGCATGGATCCTGTATTTTTAAATATTTCTCCCCCACCCCAACCCCACACCCCAAGAAAAAGGTTTGTGTTTCAGCTTGATAAAGGGAGAGGTGTTCGAAAACGAATGTGACGAAGCTGAAAATTTGTAAGAATTGATGCATTGGGTTCCAAAGTATTCATCTTTTATCTGAAATAGTGAAAGCTATCATTCATTCATCATGGATAAAATTGTCATCCAAGGGCATAAAAAAAAATAAAGGTCACTGTCTTGTCATTGCTTAAATGAAATAAATTTATTTTTAAAATTGCGTCTCATTTTACAAAAGTACAAAACCTTGAAAATCATCACAATTTCTGAACTTCATCTATGAGTGACTGATACAGAAAAATAATTGAAAACAAGTATAAAACATACTGCTAGCACATCCCATACATTACCACTCTCCCCTAATAATAAATAATTGTGAATTAACAGTTCTGGTACTGTCACAAATCTTTGTGGTTTTAAGGTAAATCTAATTGCTTTTAGGGAAAATCTTCTTGATTTTATGGTAAATCTCCTTGATTTTTGCTAGCAATCTTCTAGCTTTAGGAAAAAATTTTGGTTGGCAGGTATGCATAATAAGTCTGTTGCTTTGTTTCCATAGTGTTTTTCACATGCAGTTTCATTCATGATTTCGTAATATTCTGTACATTTATGCATAAATTCCATGTTAACTGCATGCCTTCTGGCAAGTCAACTCTTATGCTGTACCTGCATTTTAAAATTCACCCAGCCTAAGGATCCCATTTGTTTTGATTTTCCTGATACAATTCTGATTTAATGGATTTTTTCAGGGCTTCATCTTAGAGTCTGACCAAATTTGGTTTGGAATGCCAGATGTCATGAGTTTTCCAAATCATAAAAATGCATTCTGTTAAAGCATACAGTTAGTTTTGATTTTTCCATAGTAGAGTAATAATAAAATGAAAATACCAACATTACCACAATCAAAGGTTTATTATATTTATTGACTATAGTTTCGCAGAGCTATTGGCTCGAAACTATAGTCGATATATAATAAACCTTTGATTGTGGTAAATGTTGGTATTTTTATTTTATCTCAAAACCACAAGTTTTGTAGTCATAAATTATATAGAGTAATAATATACAATGTAAAAGTTACCGTAAGTTGTTCTTTATTTGGCCTAGATCAAATGTTTTTTGGCCAAATATAATGCATAGCAGGAATAGCCAGATACATGGCTTAATGTTTAATTGTGTATTTGGTACATTGTACCATAAAATATTCTGTTCACCATGTATAATTGCTATATATAAAACTACGCTAAGCTTTAGACAATAAAACAAAACTTTTAAAATTACTTTTACATAACCAAGTCATCAATGGTATTCCTTATTGTAGTTAGCTGTTCTTTGGTCTGTAAGTCCATTATTTTTCTTGCTGCTGAAATTTTTTACTTATTCGTGGTGTTGCTTTCTAAGCCAAATTTCAATGTTTCTGTTAAAATCTTCTTTGTTGTGATGATTTTGCCTTGACAGCAATGTTGCCTTGTTGTAATGTTGTTTAAAGCAAAAATAAGTAAAAAATATTGAGTGGATATATCAAATATCCTTTCCAACAGCTTTTGAAAGGCAGACTACTAAATAAATAGTAGGAACCAGAGCACCAAAATTACAGAAAACAGAGGTACGTGAAAGAAATAGAATTTAAAATATGCTATTGTGAATTAAAATTCCAGAGAAACTAAAAACAGTTAAAATCAAATTAAAAAATCTGTTCATGCTGGCAACCCAATATAGTATCAAAACATGCCATCTTGTTAAAAACAGTATGCTTTTCACTGAGCTATGCTGCTGGCATTATCAACACGGTTACACTGAAATTAGAATCACTGCCAAAGTGCTTGTGTCAACACACCTGCACCTTATGTCATTTAGGCATTCAACTTCATTTGCTATTGGTAAGGTGCAATAAGCCGCCCCGGTGGCGCAGTGGTCTAAGGCGCTGGCCTCTGATCATTCATCTGTAAGGGGTCCGGGTTCGAATCCCGGTCAGGCATGGATGTTGTGTTTGTCTTACGGCACTGGCTCTCTCCCTTCCCTGGAACCAGTGACCCTAAATTAGGGACGGGCGACTGCTTATAGCCCATTGAGTTGCTCACGGTGGTTGTTAAACCTCCAATCAAAAAAAAAAAAAAAAAAAAAAGGTGCAATAATATTTTTGTTAGTAAAAAAATTAAAAATAGGAATAACAAACATTTTACTTGACTTGTGTATAGTAGGTGATGCTGAACACCTAAATGATGTACAATGCAGATGCTATGACATAAATACTTTAGTGATTATTCTACTTTCAGTACAACACATCATACATACATACATATCACTAAGCTGTTCTCTGATATTCCGAGATTAGCCCCTAACAGAAGGAACTCGCTGTTGCTGTATCAGATGTCTCCATTTACATCGATCTCGGCACACAGCTCGAGCTTCATTAATATCCATCACAGGCCACACACAAGATCTTTTGTACTTCATACTCATTATCTTTTTCTCATTGAGACATTCCTGAATTTGGTCCTCCCGTGATTTCCTTGGCCTTTCTCTTATCTTTCTTTCCTGCTACTTAAATTCTCTTAGTAAGCATCTCAACATTCATTCTTTCAACATGGCCAAACCACCTAAGAATATTAGTCTCCACCTTACTAACAACATTTTGCCCCACATCATACATCTGCAACACATCTTCATTCCTCACATGTTCAGAGCGTGTCTTACCCCCCCCCCCCCAACATAAATAACACATCTCCCAAGCACACAAACGACTCCTATATCTTTTCTGCAGAAATCAGGTTTCACTGCCATACATCAGAGTTAGAACAATTACACTTTCACATACAGCCATTCGGAACTTTCTTGAGAACCCATCATTCCTGTGAAATCCTCCTAAAGCAGCTTTGACTTTCAATGAAGAGTTCACTCACCTACTAATTTCACCATCTAATTTGTTCTCTTTGTTTAGACTTATCCTGCATACAGTACTAACAGTTCCTCACTCAAAAACCATAACTTTGGTTTTTCCCTTATTTATACTCAGTTTGAAATTTATACAAAGTTTGTACGTCCGGGCCAGCATACTCTGCAACTCACTTTCATTCTCTTCCAACAGGACTGTGTCACCAGCATATAGCAATCTACACACATGGGCATTACCAAGACATAAACCAGTATTGTCGATTTTGGCATCATGCATGCATGCATGCATCCATAAATATATTAAACAGCCATGGTGACATTACACAACCCTGTCTGACTCCTGCTTCAATAGAAAACCATTTCGATACACTGCCATTTACTCGTACATATGCTCTACTGCCAGCATACGTGGCTTTCACCATATTGAGTATATTCCCAGTGATACAATATTTATTTGGTACCTTCTGCAGGAGAGTCCTATTTATTTGATCATAACTTTCTCTAAATTTATGAAGGGAGCAAAAACTGTCTTACCAACAGACAAATACTTTTCAATCATCAAATGTAATGCAAAAATTTGGTTAGTGCAGCCCTTACCAAGCATAAAGCCACTGTACATCCTACACTTTCTCTGATGTAAGACCCTGCGCCTTATCAATAACAACCTTTCCAAATACTTTCCCTGTCACCCTCAGCAAACTGATACCACGACAGTTCTTGCAGTCTGATCATCCTTTCCTTTATACAAAGGAACAATGATAGCATCCCTCCAACCCTGAGGGACCATTCCTAACTCCTAGCACAACTGGCAAATATCAGTTAACCAGTCAATTACAGAGTCACCACCAATATTTTAGAATCTCAGCAGTTATGCCATCCACTCCCAGAATCTTACCATTCTGAAGAGATTTTAGAGCTTTATTCATCTCTTATCTTGAGATCCCTCCTGCACTTCCATCTTGCACTGTGACATCATCTGCTTCTGCCTCAGAATCACTTTTGCTTTCATGCTGTAATAACTCATAGAAGTATTCATCCCATCTTTCACTTAACTCATTGGGCTCCCATATCATTTCCCCAATCCTATTCTTCACATAGCTTAGAATTTTATTTCCCCTATGTTTCCTATGTCTTATTTACTTCCAGAGAGTTTTTCTATCTTTCCACCTTTTCCTTCCTATCTTTTGCCATAGTCTGATGAACCAACTTGGCTGCCTCATGCTTCTTACAGTGATATTCTTCCTCAGAAACTCTACCTTGCAGCATTCTCAAATATGCTTCTTTCTTTCCCTTAACTTCTTTAATCTCACTGCTTCACTAAGTATCACCTCTGGTACCCACCATTGCAGTACCACAGACCTCTTCAGCAGCAGTGACAATATAGTTCTTGAAATATACCCACTTCTTTTCTACATCTCTCTGACAAGACTTCAACTCATTCAGTCATTCACTGAATAAATCAAAGTAACTCTGATATTCTTCTGACAGCCGTTATTCTTTTCATTACAGGCCTCTTCCTATTCCTCTTTCTCCAACCAACATTCATTTTCACTCGTGACACTAACAATAAATGATCAGAGCCAACATCTGCACTTCTCATCACACGATTGTCAACAACTAAGTGTTTCAGACATTCATCATAAACAACAAAATATATTACACTCTTTTGTCCCAGAGTACAGTTTTCCCAAGTGTATGTGTAGATATACTTGTTACTGAAAAATGTATTAGATACCCGCAATCTATTTTTTCAATTCAGAGCTCAACTAACCTTTCACCATTATCATTCACACCAGGATCATTAAACTTACCCAGAACATTTCAGAAATCCCATTCTGAACACCTACTCTAGCATTAAAATCCCTGCTATTATAACTTTCTCTTTAGCACCAAACTGGCTCAAAACAGCCTTTAGCTCATTCCAAAAATCTTCCTATCAGCAGGTTCTGAATCACTAGGGGCATACCCTACAACAATTACTATTCTCTGAAGTTTCACTTTCAGACATGCAAAGTGAAACTTCAGAAAATAGTAATTGTTATAGTGTATGTTCCTTGTGATTCAGAACCTTGCTGATAGGAAGGAAGATCTTTGTAATGATGGGCGGTCTTAGTGAGAGATGGGTTTGCCTTCTCAGGGCGCTCCATGGGCAACAATGGCACACAGAACAGCAACAAGGGCCTCTGTGAATCCTGGAGAGGTACCAGCTAGTCTGTATGACATTGGCAAAAAGACCCCAACTAACAGGGTTATGTTCCAGGATCCTTAGGTAGAACAACCAACTGGAACCGTTAGCTGTGGGCTGATCGCCCGCACTGATGTAACTTTATGATTTTTATGACTCTAAGAAAGAATAAAACTTCAGTACAGCGCCGTTAATAATGTTGGTGACATAGCTGAGCAAAATGTATGCTTTTCTTCATATCAATTTCAGTTCTTTTGAGTTTTGATGAGATTTTAATTCACAATATCTTATTTATTAAATGCTATTATGTAATTTTGGTACTTTGTTTTTCTAATGTTTGTTGTCCATGGTCTGCCTTCTGAAAGTTGTGATTTAACTGAAAACATATTTGATATTTCCATTCAACATACTGTTAGTAACCATTTTTGCTTTAAACATTTCTGTCACGGTAGTGTGTGTGTCGATGATGATCTGTATAGCTGGTGCCTGTGTTCCTCTTCAACTGCCACAACTGAAGAAAAACTGTAAAGGAAATGGTGTCAGAGGTAGGAACATCAGTTGGAAGTGTTCATATCATTCTCCACAATGATTTGAACTTGGTTCCGAAAGTGCTAACTCCTGAACAAGAAGCACAAATGACTCTTGCAGGCAATCTAATCACCATGGATGATGAAGTCATCAATTTTCTTAGTGTCATAATCACCAGAGACAAGATATGGTGTTTTTTATACAATCCACAGTGAAACATCAGTCCTGCAAATAGGAATAAAAATCATCACCTTGAAAACAGAAACTGCATTTGGTCAAGAGTGAAGGAAAATTAAAGCTGGAAGTTTCCTTTGACTGTGATGGCCTTGTGCACTAAAATTTATTCTAGAATAAAAAACTGTGGTTAAAGAAATGTATGTCAGTATGGAACATCCTCCACTTTTTACCAAAAGAGTTTATTTCCATTAAGAACATCATTCTGATTTTTTTTCTCAAAATTAATTATTTTCCTTACATAAAAGAAATACAACAACACATCACTGAGATGCTCTCTGAGATTAAGAAGTTACCTCCACAAAGAAATACAAACTACCAGATAATTTTTATTTATTGTTGCCATATCAAACTTCTCCATTTACAGCGATCTTGACATACAACTCGGGCTTCGCCACCATCCATCACACTTCGTACACAAAAGATCTTCTGTACTTCATACTCATAATCTTTTTCTCATGCACACACTCCTGAATCTGGTCCTCCCATGACTTCTTTGGCCTTCCTCTGCCTTTCCTTCCTACCACTTGGGTAAAAAAGATTTTCTTAGTAAGCATCTCATCACTCATTCTTTCAACATGGCCAAACCACCAAAGCATATTAATCTCCACCTTGCTAACAACATTTCCGTTCACATTAGACAACTTCAACACTTCATTCCTCACGCAGTCAGAACGAGTCTTGCCACAAACCCTCCGTAAGTAGCGTATTTCTCCAGCACACAAATGACTCCTATGTTTCTTCTGTAGTACCCAGGTTTCACTGCCATGCATCAGAGTAGGGACAATTACACTTTCATACACAGCCATGCGGGAGTTTCTAGAGAATCCATCATTCCTGTAAAAACCTCCCAAAGCAGCTATGACTTTCAATGAAGAATTCACTCGCCTTCTAATTTCACCATCCAGTTTGTTCTCTCTGTCAAACATGCTTCCTAAATACACAAACTCATTCACCTGGATAACCACTGTGTCATTTAGACTTATATTACATTCAGTACTAGCAGTTCCTCACTCAAAAGCCATAACTATAGTTTTTCCCTTATTTATAGTCAGTTTGAATTTCATGTAAACTTCGTACATTTGGGACAACATACGCTGCAACTCACTTTTGCTCTCTGCCAACAGGACAGTGTCATCAGATTACAGCAATCTACACACACACGGATATCATGAAGACAATCTACACACACGGATATCATGAAGACAATCTACACACACGGATATCATGAAGACAATCTACACACACGGATATCATGAAGACAATCTACACACATGGATATCATGAAGACATAAACCAGTATTATCTATTTTGGCATCACGCATGCACATATCCATAAATATATTAAACAGCCATAGTGGCATTACACAACCTTGTCTGACTCCTGCACCAATAGAAAACCATTTTGATAAAACACCATGCACTCATACAGAAGCTCTACTGCCAGCATACATGGCTTTTACACTATTAAGTAGATTCTCAGTAACGCCATATTCATTCAATACCTTCCACAAAAGTGTCCTATTTACTATGTCGTAAGCTTTCTCTAAATCTATGAAGGCAGCAAAAACTTTCTTACCAACAGCCAGATGATTTTCAGTCATCATGCGTAATGCAAACATTGTTAGCACAGCCTTTTTGGCATAAAATTACTCTGAACATCCCACACTTTCTCTGATGTAAGACCCCATACTTTTTCAATAACGACCATACCAAATACTTTCCCTGGCACACTCAGTGGGCTAATACCACTATAGTTCTTGCAGTCAGTCTGATCACCTTTTCTCTTGTACAAGGGAACAATGATAGCATCCTTCCAATCCCGAGGAACCGTTCCTAACTCCCAGCACAACTGGCAAATTTCAGTTGACCTGTCAATTACAGAGTCACCACCATATTTCAACATCTCGGCAGTTATGCCATCAACTCCTGGAGCCTTACCATGCTGAAGAGATTTTAGAGCTTTACACCCTCTTCTCTTGAGATCCCCCCCCCCCCTGTGCTTTTATCCTTCACTGTGACATCATCTGCTTCTGCCTCAGAATCACCTTTGCATTATTGATCTAATAACTCAGAGAAGTATTCACCCCATCTTTCACTTAACTCATTGGGCTCCCATATCATTTCCCCAATCCTATTCTTCACACAACTTACAAATTTGTTTCCCCTATTTTTCCTGACATACTTCCAGAATAGGTATTTTAAAAAAATGAGTGAACAAAAAATTTAACTGGCATGGAGGAGGTGCAGTTTTATCATATCTAAAAATAAAATTAATGGTTCGTTTGTGGTTTTAAGAAAAAATTTAATTAAAAAAAAAAAAAGCAGTAGCACATTTGCTGTCATTTTCAAGCTTGGCCACTACTGGAAAGTAGAACTAAGAAATAAGCCCTTAAATGTAGAACTAAGAAATAAGCCCTTAAATGTAGAACTAAGAAATAAGCCCTTAAATGTAGAACTAAGAAATAAGCCCTTAAATGTAGAACTAAGAAATAAGCCCTTAAATGTGGAACTAAGAAATAAGCCCTTAAATGTGGAACTAAGAAATAAGCCCTTAAATGTAGAAATGAGCCCTTAAATGTAGAAATAAGCCCTTAAATGTTACACCTTTAATTCTCTTAAATGTAAATAAGTACTGTAGCATGTGAAATAAGAAATGTGTTTTTATCTGTTCTGAAATTTTATCTAACCATGTGTTGAGAAGTATTGTAGATGTTTCTGAGCTGCTCAGCATAAATTTTCTGAAGTGTCATACTCAGAGTTCACCGATATGCGTAATTACACGTCTAGTACGCACTGAAAAGTGTGTTTACGCATCAAAATTTTACCAACGCATAAAAATATGCATCAGGAATTTTTCTCGACACGTAAAAATATGCATCAAAAATCGCATAAAACACACATCAACGCGTAAAAATATGCATCGCAAAATGTGTAAACTATGCATCGAAGAATTTTAATAGCATAAAAATGCTCATCGGTATTGTGTTTCGTCTTTCAAAAACGGAAGTAAACAAAATAAAGGTTTTTCCGTAATCTTAATTTTGCTTTCCTGCGATGTTGCTTCTGTCCGGTATTGTTATATATCATTTTATTACATAAATATTTGTATTTCAGTTTGAAATTGGAGGAAAAATTTCCGGAAACGGAAATTCGATGACGCAAAAATTCCCCTGTACTGTAATCTTCAGGCATGAGAGTGCCACAGCTTTGAGGAATTTCTCTTCATCCATCATAATTTGGGTTACCCTCGAGATCGATGCATACTGAACAGAAATTTTGGGGCAATTGGTAGTGGTGAAGGATGCTTTCCGCTTGAAACTTTCGAAAACAGAAATTTTGTCTTTCACAACTTTCGAAAATGGAAGTTAGACGCAGTGAAGATTTCTCCCGTAATCGTAATTTTATTTTTCACACAATGTTTCCTCTGCCTAGTATTGTTGTTAAATATCATTTTATTTTATAAATATTTGTATTTCACCTTGAAAATGTAGGGAAAATGTCCAAAAACGGAAATCGGACATAGCAAAGATTTCTCATGTAACTGTGCTTTTTTTTTTCCCAACGATGTTCCGAACACGTGACCTGTGTTCTTAAATATTCCCCAAAAAAGGTTTGCATTTCAGCTTGATAAAGTGGGGTGGGGGTGGGATGGGGGAAGTCCGAAAACAAAAGTGACATAAGCTGAAAAAATTGTGTGAATTGATGAATAATGATGTTGAAAAGTATTCATATTCTCAAAGTTACGCTATTTATCTTTTATCTAAAATAGTGAAAGCTATCATGCATTGATGGTCCTCAGACTGAAAGCTCTTTTCAGCATAATGGATGAAATTGTCATCCAAGGGCATTAAAAAAAAAGTGACAATAAAGAAATGGGAAGGGAAAAAAAGATATCAGCAAAATGAAAATTTAAGAACTGGATGCTGTGCAGCTGCAGAGTCAACAGAAGACAAATGTGGCTGTGGAACTTGCTGAGAAGTTCATTAGATATTTTTAGATATCTATAAGAATCTCAAAATCGCAATGTATTCACTTCTTGAACACATTGCTGTTGCATGTGGTCATTACAAAACATGATAAATTTAATGTTATTGTTTTAAAATATGAATATTATATGTATTATTAAAACAAGAAGCAAAACGGATCCAATTTCTAAATACATTGAGTGGTAGTGAAATATTTTTTAATATGAAAAAAAATCTGGATTGATTTTTCATAATCGCCCACCATTTTTTTAGTTTTTTTTTCTATTTGATCTATTAATTTTTCTAAAATACACCCCACTTTTAAAAATTACTCCCTAAAGTTTTTCAAAGGGGTAAAAATACTCCTTTAAGAATTTTTTTTGGCAAACTCTGGTCATACTCCAAAATCTAATGAACTGTGTAAACATATAATATTGTAAAAGTTATAATATTTAATTTTATAACGTTGCAAAAGTATGTTTTGGTCTAGTCCATGTCTACTTCTCATTTAACTCTGTGTGTGTGTCTTTTAAGTTATTTTTAGTAAATTATTCGATTGAAAAAAATGTTTTTAAGAGAAACCTACATTGAGAATGTTCACATTATTGGAATCACAATATATTTGTGAACAAATATTTTCATTAATGAAATGGAATTAATGTAAAACTAGAGTTAGAACATCCAGTATGGTGTAGTGCAAAACTTGTATTATTTGTATTCCAGAATCCAATGAACTGTGTACGCATATAATATTAGAAAAGTTACATTTCATGTTATGGTATTGCAAAAAGTATGTTTCGGTCTAGTCCTCTCTACTTCTCATTTAACTCTGTGTGTGTCTTTTAGGTTATTTTAGGTAAATCCTTTGATTGAAAAGAAAAAAAAAATTCAAGATTAACTTGTAGTGAAAATTTTCACATTGTTCGAGTCACAATAATTGTGAACAAATATTTTCATGAATGAAATGGAATGAATGTAAAACTAGAGTTAGGGCATCCAGTGCTGGTTTAGTGCAAACTTGTATTAGTTGTATTGCTCCTGTTTAAAGAAAATGGTGTAGGTACACTCAAACTAAATAGTTTTTAATTACAGAGGTTTTTATATATTTGGGAGAATTTTTATAATGAATTAAAAAAATGTTTTGGTTTTTGTATAATAATGGGCAGTTTTGTTGTGAGTTTGCTTTATTTACAGATCTGCTCTGTGCTTCAGCCTTGTATTGTTCACTTGAAATCTAACTTCCAAGCTTGAAAATTTGGATACCATGATGTTACAGTCAGTGCCAATATTTGGCAATTACAAAATGTGTTGAAGTAAAGTTAATTTTACTTCAATAAATATAGTACCTTATGAAATTATAGATGATATATTGCAGTAACAACAGAAGGGCTTTCTTGTGTATGAAAATTGCTATTTCAACATACTTATTTTTAACATCAATAATGCATGAGAAATATTTACACAAAAATTATACAATCAGTAGTATAATCTAGTTAAACTACCGTATTTTCTGATTAAAACGTTGTGGTTCTGAACTCAATTGTAGAAATGTGCAGCTCTAATATGCAGCATTTTATTATGTGCAACTTATAACCATTTTCAGTAACATTATAAATTCCAACCATCATTGGCAATTTATAAAACTGCTTTATAAGTTGCTTACGATAAGATACTGAGCTATGAAGAAGGTGTCTTCATTAATTATTTGCATAGGAGCCTTGCGATCTGGCAGATGAAGTAGTCTGGAGACCCACATATTTATGAGTGACTGGACAATTTGGAGAGATCCAATTTATTTTTAACATGGGCAGATTTTTTGAAAAATATTCTGTATTGACATCCACCACAATTTTTTGTCATTTGTTACAAAATGGGGAATGATAATTTTTATGAACTTGTGTCAACAGAAATTTTGAGATAAAAGAAAAACCAGCTATAAATATTTTTCAAACAACATACTTTGGAATAGCAAATCTGTAAAATGCCAATTTGCCTTCTGTTCTGGGGAGAGAGAAAAGTGGATTTTTTTTTACCCGTCCTTGCTCATAGTACAGTCAATGAGCATGTTACAAAAAGAATCATCTTCTTCACACATGAAATCATAGACATGTCTCCCTCTTACCAAACACATGAGCCATTTTGTAGCTGTCAACCATATGCTAAACAAAACATTTTCCTCACAATCCCCAATCAACTACCCAAGTGCTGCAGGATTGGTAACAAACACCCCACTGTGAAACACTCATGACCTTTCATCCTCAACCTTCTAGTATGGTGTGAAGCTCATTTACACATTAAGAGGAAAAATTTTACAATTATAGCAAGGAAATGTCAGTGGCAATTTCTATTTTGTGCATCACTTCCTGCTCATATATATCACTTTCATTTGATGTGAATTTCACAGACAAGTTGAAGTGTATTTAAAATCAGTGATTGGAAGTAGCAGTGCTGCTGTAGCATGCTACTTTTACTGTAGGATGGCATGTAGCATCACTACAAATAGAAAAATATAGTTGTAGCAGTAGAATGCTACAGAGTAAAGTAGATTATATTGGAAAATTATGCTACAAATCATGCTACTTAAAAAAAAAAAAAGTGAAAAAATATGTTCTTCAAATCACATGACATTTTCAGATTTCCTGAAATGCTATTGGCTGGAACAAAAACTCAGTGTGTCCTGCCTACAATCACATACCTGACTTGACTTACATTCTGAAAGTTAGCAAACCATTATTTTTTTATTTTTTTTTACTTATACCCTTTTGCCTGCTGAACATATATAATATGCTATTTAAAAATATTACATAACAGCTGTGATTAAACCATACCTACAAACATGTATGGAAATATGAAGAAATTTTTCTTCTACCTATAAGCAGTATAATAAAGCATGGTGTGTGCTGATGCTTTATTATACTATTTGCATGGAGAGAAATAAATTATTCTATCCATTTTCATTTTGTTCACAAATAGTATGTATCTTATGCATGTTGCACTTTGAAGTCTAACATCCTATTAAAAGAGCATTGATGTAGATGTGTTGTTTTTGTTGTAAGCAAGAATGCATGTGTGTATGCAAAGAAAACTATAAAATGCAGATGCTGGATACCTTTACATCTAATGTTCAAAAATGCATTTCTTGCTCAGTATTTCTACATATTTCAACACTATATATCTGCAGTTTTGGAATTAATATAAAAAATGTGTTACATATGACAGTCAGAGCTAAGAGGTAAATACAAAGGGAATTTATTTTTTGTAATTTATCTTGGTATTTAGCTCTCAATGCCATATGTAAGAATGTACCTATAAAGATCATCTCAAGAATTTGTACTTTTAACTTAATTCTAAAAGTGAAAAAGTAGCTAAAATGTTCAAGAAAGTAGCTACTTTTCAGAAAAATTAGTGTAGCTAGCTACTTTCCATGGAGAGTTGTGCTTTTAGCAAGCTACTTTTTCAAGAATGTAGTTGTAGTAGCTAGCTACTTTTAAAAAAGTAGCTTAAAATCACTGATGTTAAAAATAGATAATTTTCTAATGGCCCATTGCCTTGCTTATCTCCAAGGAAAGGCATATAATATGCTCTGCTACTATTATAATAAAAACTTATTGTATCTACATATTGGTGTGAGGGGGGGTTGCTCCTCAAATAAAAATTTGCTGTGGTATACTTGCTTACGGTTTTTAACTCGGCGCAGCATTATACTTGGTGCAATGTTATTCTTGAAAAGTATTGCATACTTGTGCATATAAAGTGGCTCAGCAGTATTACCCACTATGTTTACTTGACACATTTTTATATTGTAAAACATTTTAAATACCAACTTTTAGGTATATAAATATATTTAAGAGTTCCATGTAAGTAGTTCAGTAATATGAAATGATTTTGTGCAATTTTTTTGTCCTTAAATAACAATTTATAAAGAAAGAAATAAAACTTTACAGCATGTGGTAAACAGCTAATGTCATGATGGAGTATAAATTTTTCAATGACATGTAAACTGTCCTGTTTCAATACATTTTATTCATTATTCTCTGATGATATGAACCATGACTGTGCAAAGTTTATTGCTAATTAACATCTGTGCTACATGTATGTTAATGGCTTATTTATTTAACTGAAGAAACCACTTATGTCTATATAAGATGTGAGAAAACTTTCTCTCTCTCTCTCTCTCTCTCTCTCTAGAATAACACTAAGTTTCATGAGTACCTAGCAGAAATCCTTAAAGGTAATGATCATATTATATTTCATACATTATGTTTTATGCTTGAATAGGCCACTCTGTCTATCCAGTTATATAAATTTGCATTATATTAATATTTCATTATATATGGTGAAATATCGCACGTCTACATTATTCAGTTCTTGTGTACTTCGTATTAGCAACATCCTTATTGTATATACTGGTATCTCTGTTCTACATATTGTGCTCATGATACTACCCCTTTGGATCACTCTGTATGATGGAATTTATATAATTTAAAAAGAAAAATGTGAAAAACAACATCGTTTGCCCTCATTTTGTCATCTCCCATAGACTGACAATGATGGTAAGGTGAGATGACAAAACAAGGGCGAGTAATGTTGTTTTTTACATTTTTCATTCTAAATCTAAAAATTCTGTTATACAAAGTTGCCAAAAGGTTATAGCGTTACAAACATAACACATAGAACTGGAATTCTCAGTATATACAGTAAAAACGCTGTTAATATGTAATACTCATAAATTAGCTTCTTATGCTGTGTACCTCCTTCCCAAAATTCTTAATGAAGATCAGCTGGTTTGGTAGTTGTTTGGGTGGTGTATCCGTATAAGATTATGGTTTACCATATGAGTTAGAGTTTTATTTTGTTCTCCTGTGCTGTACATCTTTGATCCAAAATTCATTGTTTCGATGAACGAAAAACTGCTTTGACAAGTTGAGCAGTATATGCTTATACACTCAAGTAGCAAATTAGTAGGAACACCCAATGAAACAATAAGGCACTTCCCTTCCTCACTTACATATGCAACTATGAGATTTCTTTCTGACAGCTCACTGCAAAGGATTCTGGTGTGTATGAAGCATCAATAGTGACTCATGATTTAAGTGACTTTGAAAGAGGCAGGATAGTGGTGCTAAGTGGGTTGGTGCAAGGATCTCAGAGACAGCAAACCACAGCTATGCAAGAACAACTGTATTGAAGGTGTATGATGAGTGGTGCACAAACATCAAGACAAGCAGTCTGCAGAAATGACTGGTTTGACGTTTGAGGCCAGTGCGGCTAGAGAGGATTGTATGCTGTAACAGATGAGCTCCATTGCATCAAGTAACTGCACAGCCTGCAGCACATTGGCACAAATGGGCTATAATAGCTGGCATTCCCTTTATGTACCACTTAACTCTGCTAAAAATAAAAAAATAAAAAAATTCATGTACAGTGGGTATGTGAGCACCAAAACTGGACCCTTAAGAACTGAAAAAAGGTTTCCTGGTCCTATGAATCATGTTTTCATTTAATACACACTGATTGACTGGCAGGAATATAATGTCAGCAGCACAAATTGATGGATTAACTGTTGAAACAGGTGGACAAAGTGTGATGGTTGGGGGTCTGTTTTCATAGTAGGCATTGGGTTCTTTAATATCTACGGAACAGTGTTTTGATGCCACAAGGTATATTAACATCACTGTGAACTAGGCACACCCATACATATGCATCGTGTTACGTGCAGGAGGACTATGCATGTAACACGATGCATATGTATCGGGAGGGCTACTTCCAGCAGGGTAATGCACCATACCACAAGGCTCGGATTGTCACAGAGTGGTTCCAGGACATTGACTTCAAAGTGCTAAAGTGGTCCCCACAGTCCCCAGATCTTAACCCAATTGACTACCTGTGGAATGAGATGGAGAGAAATATTTTCAACAGAGATCCTCCTCCAGTGAACATTTGGCAAATGGCAGATGGCATCAGATCATCTTGGCTAACTGTTGAAGCCAGTGGAGGTGATGTTTTGGTCTGGGGGTCTGTTTTTATAGTAGACATATTGGGTTCCTCAATATCTATGGAACAGCATTTAAATGCCACAAGGTATGTTAATATTGCAAACTAGACACACCCATACATATGCATATTGTTTCCTGATGGAGAGGGCTACTTCCAGCAGGGTAATGTGCCATACCACAAGGCTACGATTGTCACAGAGTGGTTCGAGAAGCACAACAGGGACTTCAAAGTGATAGAGTGGTCCCTAGATATTAATCCAGTTGAACACCTGTGGGATGAGATTGAGAGAGCTATTTGCAACAGAAATCCTCCTCCAGTGAAAATTTGGCAATTGGCAGGTGCTGTCAAGTTAGTTCATTCAGCTGAATATACCTTAGAATGTTATGAGCACCTCATTGAATCCAAGAAAATTGCTATCGGGGTGCATAATTTTTTAAATCAAGTTAGTCTGAATAATTTATTCAAAGAGATGATATACTTTATTACTTTATTCTGAATTGTTAAATAAGTTTTAGTACTAAAAACGGTGAAATCCGTTTTATTGGTGTAGTATTAGAAACACTAGTACAAACACGCTAGCTTTCACCACCACGGGTGGCTTCTTCAGGCATAAGTATTCCAATGCAAAAACAAAAACAAACAAAAAAACAGAGTTCCAGTTATGAATTCAAAAATAGAAGTTTGTTATAGATATTATAGAACGTGCGCGTCATATTCTAGATGTGTGATTAGGAGCGCGCATATTAATGAGCGTGCGCCATACATGTGGGAGGTCCATTGACGTTTCCTCGTTACATATCCCGTGACTGGATAGCATTTCTATAGTTTCTCTGAGGAGGGTGGCTCTGGCGGTTGTGTATTGTGCTATTTTCTTTATTTGTCCCCACAAAGGTGTTGCAGAATTGTTGGCGACTTCACGCGCTAATGCCGTAGTGAGAAGTCCTCTTTTGACATCTCTTTGATGTTCCTGGAGTCTTAGTCTCAGAGACCTCTTGGTCATACCCACATAGTTCTTGTTTGTTCCGTCCGGGTACAAGAGGGGTATAGTTTTAGTAATTTTTTTTTGGGGGGGGGAGGGGGTAAAAACTGTTTAATAATTATTTTAAATTTGTATAAGTCCGTGCTGGTAGTTCATTATTCATTTTTTGTAACATATCAAACTGCATTCATCATCTCTTTGTAACATGTCCATCTTTGTCAGTGGTGTTCTATTTAAGGTGTTGATATCTGAAAAGCATCAAAATTTCTGTAATGATTCGGAAGATTCCTGCTTTAAAAAATTTATATGGTTAGCGAGTTTTCCGTACTTCTGTGTTCTTTCTGTTGTGTCTGGATGGATTTCCCTGCCATGCATAAAAATTTAAATTCTGCATCTCCCAAATTTCATCCAAATTGGTGATAAGTGAACTGCAGTAGTGTTATTTTTATGAAATATTTATCAACATTCAAAATGCAATATTTGTTATTTTCTGCAATGATCTGAGCAAGAATTTCTATTTCTTTAGAATGTGAACACCACCTGTGTCAGCCAGAGATGATGCTGATACCTTATAGTGCTAAAGTACTTGCTGCCATTATCTCTGCATCCATCATAGCTGCTGACAAGATCTTTTCTTCTGTTATGCCATTACTATTGCAACAGTATGCTGTTCAAACTCAGGTAAGGAATTTGAAAAATTAAAATATTTTATGCTTGACTTATTAACCGCTGTACAAATAGCAAGGCTGAAAGACTGCATGAATCAGTACTCTTTTAAATGGTATTGTTAAGGTATAAGGTTGGGTTCTGACACCAAACTTAAAATCCACCTTCTGCTATTGTTAGAGTTTAACTGTTTACCAGGATTGGTAACTGAATGCTATCCAACTGAGCTGTGTATCATCTTGTATAGTCATTAGTACTAGTGCACAACCCAGAATATGCAGAATTTTCTAGGCCAGAAGGTGCTTTTACGCTAGTAGACAATTGTTACATGTCCAAATGATCATATCCATCCAGGACCTTTAAGCTAAACTGAAACACACCAGCTTAAACCAGTAAGGGTAAGGGAACATCTAATTTATTCACTCAAAAGTCTAACTTGGAAACTCAATCTTGTCTTGGCATTGAGGAGGAAAGTGGATTATTCTATTCTTTGTTTGAAAACAGTGTTCTTCTGCAGGAGAGAAATGCTGATATGGAAGGATTTTACTCTTAATAGTTTGAAGGAAACACTGACTGGTCTCATGTTCTGTGATGATATGAGTAAAGGAACCCTTTATTAGGTTGCTGAGATCACTGATAGTTTCCTTTGACCCGCATTAGCCCTCGCACTTCTTGAGCACAATTTCATTATACATGCTGAAAAAACAGAATAGTGAGTACATGGATTGTAAGCCTTGCTTCCCTGCTTTATCTGATATATCCAGCAAGGATACAATCTTTTGGACTCAGCTCTGCAAACTTTGAGAAGCCAATTTTTACTTCTGAGTACGCAGTTTTAAACTGTTTGTAAATCTCTCTCAGATTGTTTAATAGAACCCCTTTTTATCTGTTTTTTTTTTCAGCTAGTGCTGTTACTACCACAATCTTCTTTCTCAGGCATTGGCCTTTCTACATAACGATGGCAATAAAATAAATCTTGCACCAGATCAGCTGTCTCCTGTTTTAATATCTTTCCTGGCTGTAGGTTTGGAGTTGATAAAATTCTCATTTCCTTTACAGTGGTTTTACCTTTCTTGCCATTTAATTTAAGAAACTTAACTCATCCTGCAAGTTTTGCAAACTCCGACTTTTTGGTAGCACAGTACGAATTTGTAGCTTTCAAACTCTTCACTTTGTACAATTGAACATTTCTTTAAGCTGAGTAATAATTTCTGTTTTCAGTCAGATGTTGGGAGTTCAGCATCAGGAAAAGATTAACAAACTTTCTTCTGTAGAAAGCATGATTTTTTTTAAATATATATGAGGTTATTTTTGTTTATGCAGTCTTTTTTTTTTTTTTTTTTTTTTTTTTTACAGGGGTTTAACCAACTGACTTTAGATGCATTCAAAATTTCTAATGCACTTTCAGAAATTTCTTTACTTAGCTCACCTTTGCTACTACTATGGCTTATAATAATAGGTTAAGTATCAGCTTCATCAGCATGTGACAGTGACTGGGTGTCATCATTTTCAAAGTTCACATGCATATTTAGTCTTTGAAAGTTGTTTTTATCTCTCTATTTTTGTAACTTATCACATATTTTTTATGAGTTTAACCACATGCACACATCAGTTCTGAGAAACAGGGTGTATGTTCTTTTTCACATTATAGTGTCTCTTTTCTTGAAAAGAACTACAGCAAAGGGCTAAAATGTGTGACATTTTAACACTTAAAGAGAAAAAATATTGGCAACAATTTCCCCAGTGGAATAGCAGCACTATTTTTTTAAAGGAACCATGTATTGGCATGCAATATATTTTTGGTGTAATACCTTTTGAGACCAGAAGTGAAAACAAACAGTAGAAAGAGAATAACAGCTTAGAGCATAACATATTAAAGACTTTCTGTAACATGTAGCAGAACAAAACTAGAAGTCTGAGATATCTGCAGCTGACTGTTTCATTTGACTAATGAAGTAAACAAAGCTGTATTTAAGTAATGAAAGTCAAAAACAATCTGAACCTGCCATTATTCAAAACCCAAGGTGCTTCTTGTTTAGAAGGGATAGCACGATTTGTTGCCACCCTTATGATAACAGCAAAATATGAAGGGGGGGGGCTTGGTACCAAAAAAATCAGCAAAACCTCGGGAGAAAATTAATGTTTTCACTAAAAACCTGGAAAAATCAGGGAATTCGTAATCCTGTGCTATTAAGAGGCACAAGAGAAACAGTTTGCCACAAAAAACCCATTTTTATGTTTTAGCCGTAGCATGGCTCTTTCATTTTTACTCGCAGTAGTCTTTCTCCCTTTCACTACAACACCTACAATGGAAGGATGCATTTAATGTATTGACTAACTTTGTATTTTATAAATATATCAGGTTAAACTTGTTACTTAATTTTCAAAATACTTGCAAAATGCTATTTTGTCCATTTAGAGAATTTTTGGTTGAAATCCATTTCAGTTAAATGTTTTACAAATAATAATCCCACATTGTGGTCCTAACTTGAAAGTTGACATACTGATAAACGAAACTCAAGGATGTCTTGTATTTTTTTTTAATTGCAGTTTTTCTTTAAATATTCATGGTCAAAGACAGGTTCTTTCTGTGACCTTGAAAATGTCAACTTTAAAAAAAAAGAAATTTGGCACATTATATAAAAACTCTTATAAAATGCTTTTAAAAATTTCACACACAAATTTCAAACTTCTAGCCCAATTAGGTAATGACCACAACTACTGAAATACTGTCTGAAGGTCACATTTTCTAATTTTCAAGGTCATGTAATTTGAAACTTAAATGGGTGAACAGAGCTAAAATTTAGAATTTATGCAGAAGTGTACATGCCTAACAATCACATCAAATTTCAAAAAAATCAAAACAGGTAAGGTTGAAAATTGCTGTTTCATTGGTTGACAGCCAAGTTTATTTTGAACACCTTTATAAAATTTTAATTCACATTTGAATGCTATTCAATCTCAGCAGCTACCCTGTGTGCATGAACAAAGAAAAAAATGTGCTACTTTTCATAGCCATGGACAAAGCAAAATTGAAGTCTTTTCTAACCATAAGTTATATATGATGAAGATTATATTGTGTTTGAACTTCAGTTGGGTATTTAAAGCACGTAGCAAACACAATGGCTTTCTAATAAAATAACTGCCTGACAGTGTCAGACCATGCACAAACTGCTTTCCTGATAATAATCCATAACCATGCTACAGGAGTGGAACTAGATGAAATTCCACTCTTGTAGAATGTCCTAGACTAGGTGAACTCTAAGGTAGACTTTAAATGTTTGGATTGCTTTTGTTATATGTTCTTCCAGATAAAATGAGGGGGGCACATGCTGTTTTAGTTTGGAATGAAAAATATTGTACCATTCTTTAAGTTAAATGTCTGCGCTGCCAATTATAAATGAAAAAAAAATTCTATTTTTGGATGGGGGGAGTTGTGGGTATAGGAAGGTTGTTTTAGTGGGGATTTTTTTTTTTTTATATGCCAACGACCTTACATGTCATTAGAACTTTATTACACAGAATGTTTTTAATGAGGACTTAAGATAAAACTTTTAATCTGAAATTACTCAGCCATCTGACAAATTCTGCCTTGCATGTTGTCACTGCTGTAAATCTAATTATCATTGCTTCACAAAGCAGCTCTTTTGCTATGCTGTTCACAACATCAATACCTGCACACATGTGTAATGTATAATTAAGAGCGTAAAAATTCAAAAGATAATTTAGTAGACAGCATTTTAAGCCCTGTTTAAGTACTGCATTGTATACTGCAACCTTAGTTCTCTAGTCAACCTCTTTCAAGAGTGAAAAATAGTTTTATCCAGCTGGTGAGAGATGTTCTCTGTTTTTGCAGATTCCATTGGCTAGTTCCTTATAAATATTAAATGTAATTTCTGAGTTATTTAGAAATTGCAAGAAAATCAGTTGTGATATGGCACGTATAGACAAAAATTCAAGGAACAATCTGCTTGATGCATTAAAAATAGTGCAGATGCACTGTAACTAAACAGTTTCCCTAACCCCAAGCCATATTATTTACATTGCAAGTACAGTATTTTCATTTTAAAATATACACATAATTTGCATATTTTGATGCATGTTTAAACATGCATATGCAACAATAGAATATGTTATATCGTAAATTTTAAAACTACACATTTAATGCCCCAAGCTTTTATATATCCCTTAAGTACCTATTTTCTCTTCTAATTTATTTCTTGGTTAGTTGTTACATAACTGTTTTGTCTCTGCTAAACATATTTGTCATATGACAAATTTTGGAATTGTGAATGTGATCTCATTTCCCCAAAGGAAACCCTTGTCACTGGTTAGATATGATTAATTAAGTGTTATATTTAGGGAATTCATGTGGCATGGGAAGTAGAAAATTGGAATATCACTTTAATAAATATAATCATACACATGCATGTACTAAAGTACTGGGGAGGTTGTGGGGAGGTTGTTTCCCTCTAACCAATATAGCCATTGACTGGGTGACTGGTGTTTGTTAAGAGGTAATTTATGAAGAAGGTGAAACTTGTAACTGTGAAGTCACTCTAGAATTCAGCATGACACCAAGGAAAAAAATTTCTTGGGTTTTGTTTGTTTATGTATAGTAAATGAAAGATACTATAGTTGTATAATGTTACTTTGTGTGTTTCTGTATTCCCATTACAATTTATTCTAAAATTTGTTTGGAATATTTTTTTATGTTTTTCAGTTCAGCCAAAGAAAGGCTATCTTAGAAATGGCAATAAAACTTATGGTTTCCATGAAAGAGATCAGCTCTCAGAATGGTGAGGTGTTGTTGTTGTTGTTCTTGTTGTTCTGTGCAAAATCTAAATATCAAAGGAATTTATGGTTTAGTGATACAGTAAAACCTCTGAATAGTGGGCACCCTGGGACTTCTACTTTTGTCTGCTATCGGGAGGTGTCTGTTATTCGGAAGGTAGACTTTTAAGCACAACCAGGCTCATAATACAAAAAATGTCATATTAAATATGTGTGTGCAACATATAAGTAAAATGATGTTTTTTGATCAAATGTATTTTTTTTTCTATTATTTTACACTGAGAAACAATACAATATGTGAGAAATACATACATTGCAAGTACAGTATTTTCATTTTAAAATATACACATAATTTGCATATTTTGATGCACGTTTAAACATGCATATGCTACAATAGACTATGTTATATCGTAAATTTTAAAATGCACATATTTACTGCTCATTATTTAATTAAATCAAGAATTTTTTACTGTAAAAATGTGACGAAAGTGGTTCAAGGGGGGGAGTAATTGGTAGCATGCTTTTACAAATGTATTTTTAAATTCTCCAATACTGTTGCCCCCCCCTATAACACTTTTGTTTATAAAAGAAATTGTAACTCTTCACTACACTTTACAGCATCTTTAAAAAAATGTCACACGTCTTTTACCACTGCATCAGATGCTACCTCAATCAAATCATTTTCTTCCAATGTATTTAAAGGAACAAACTTTCGAACATTGTCACATTGGTTTGAAACTCTGGCTTCAGGCAACAATAACACATAAACATATAAAACGAGCAAAACATACAGAGTCACTCTATCTTGCAAAGGTGGAAAAGAAACCCCTGCAGTATTCACCCTCATTCCTCAAAGAAATCAGCAATCTAATGAATGAAAAAAATCTTGCAATCTGTAAAGCTGATAAAACTGGCTGCCCTGTCATTATCTCCAAAGCTGTTCTCAATGAAAAAGCCGAATCATTCCTCTCAACTTCAAACTGCAAGGTTCTAAAATCTGATACCACCCCCAAACTTAAAACTGCAGTTGAAAGACTCAACAAGAAACCCACTCTAAAGACCTTTCTTGGAGATTTTACACCACCACCATATTTCTGAACTCTGCGCTTATTCTTCCAGATTAAACTTCATAAAACTGGTTTTCCTCTTCGACCACTCGTAGAATATACTTTCTCTCCCACCCGTAACCTTGAAAGGAGGATTGTGGAAAAATGTAAACATCTCGCCTCCAACCACCCTTTGTCAATTTCCTCCACTAAAGAGTTCATTAAAAAACTCCCTCCTAGCATTGAACCCTTTGAAAAAATGTTCGCTCTGGATGTAGTCTCTCTCTTCCCTTCAGTCCCTCTTTTCCACTCTCATATGCTGCTAGTACAATTGCTAAAAGAAAACCAATCACTCTGGCCCACTAACAAAAGACCTGTATGACTGCCTTCGAACTCAAGAAATCTTAACTGTTTCAAGTTCAACAACAAATACTACTGTCAGCAAGAAGGACTTCCAATGGGTTCACCTCTCTCTCCACTTCTGGCTGAAGTTTTCATGCAACATATCGAAAAAACATAGTCATAGAACACAATCTACAACCTTCTATTTGGCTTCGATATGTTGATGATATTTTTGTAATTTGGCCACACAATAGAACTGACCTTGAATCTCTTCTTGAAAAGATTTCCCTAAAGTTGCCATCAATAAAATTTTCCATCAATGAAGAATCACAGCAAGGCATTGACTTTTTGGATGTCCACCTGGCAAGGCAAGGGAATCATCTCAACAGATCTGTCTACAGAAAATCCACTGCAATAGCAAACATAATGCCATTTTCATCCCACTCCCCAACTGCTCACAAATTTGCAGCCTTTAAAACTTATGTCAATTGTGCCAGGATTGTCTGCAACACTGAATCGTCCTTCAATGAAGAAATTGACACCATAAAGAAAATTGCCGAAGCCCATTAGTTCCCACCTTCTACAATTCAAAAATTCCTCCAAAATTCCCACTTGAAAAATATGTCTGCTCTCTCACCAATAATAATGGGAAAACCACCATTCATTGGTTCTATCCCTTTCCATGGATCCTTCTCTTATAAGATGTGTAAACTTTTCAAAACTATAGGCTACACTCTCACAGTGAAACCAAACCCTTCTGCAATAATGTGCCTGCTTAAAGACAGGGATCCTGTCTCACCCTTGAACACCCCTGGAGTATATGCTATTCCCATTTCAACTTCCTCTGGTCTCTCAGTATATATTGGAAGCACATCTGAAGCATCAAAACAAGACTTGGTGAACACAAAAAAGATCTTTCCAATGGTCTTCCAAAGACAGTTTTATCTGCACTAACCCTTGAAGACACCTCTGCAGTTCCCATTTGGAAAGAAACCAAAAAAGTTGCCCCATTCATCAACAAGGCATTTCTGCGTTTCCAAGAGAGCATTAAAATTTTGTTCACCAAAAACTGCAATTCAGAGACCCCTCACCAAATCCCATTTATTTGGATCTCTCTTCTAAAATCTGGCAACATTTCCAACACCCCAACTTCAAATTGTAGTTCTGGCAACCAACCAGCCCATCCAGTCGATTGTGGGTGATCAAGGTTGTAGGATGACCAAAAGCTACTGCTAAACGAACATTTTACTGTATGTGACTATGTGTATTTTGCTCATTTTATATGTTTACGTTTGTCACATTGTTTGTTGCCTCTTTGATTCACAGATCTTCATTGACCGCAATTCATTTTTTTTGCATTTCTTTCCCTGTTTAGACACATAATTAGCTCAAAAATGACATCTACATATTTTTCTTCTGGACTGACAGCAAATATCCCATTTTGTTTGAAAGAAGCTGTTGTACCCACTTCTAAAAAAAGATCAGCCATTTTGAAACCACAAACCACCAGTTTTTGTAATACGGATCTTTAGAACCAGTAACCTTTTTCCATCCAAAGAAGCTAAACAGAACTTTTGCAGCAAAAATTTGGAATATGCGAATTTTGCGTTTAGCATTTTTACCTGTTATGCAGTAATTACATGGTTTTATTATTTGAGTTTTGAAGTATTTACATACTTTCTTTGTTCTGTTTTCCATATAATACATGAAGAACAGAACAAAGAAAGTATGCAAATACCTCATCATCAGGAATTTCCACTACCAAGTGGATTTCCTTGACCATATAGTTCAGCCAGGGTCTTCCACCACTTCTCTCTATCCGAGGCCATCACTTCATCCAGTCCATTATTTTTTAAACGTGATTTAATCTTCTCCATCCTTTTTCTCCTTGGTCTTCCTCTTTCCTGAAGCCTCCCACTCCATCAGATTGTTTGGAAGTCTTTCTGATGACATTCTCCTTACATGGCCAAACCATTGCAAATGCAAACCTCAAGATTAAAAAAAAAAAAAAAGTTTTTTTTTTTTTTTTTTTTAACTGTCTTACAACCAAAATCTGTGTCCGCTATTAGGAGGGAAATACACAGAACCGTATATACTTCGGGACTGGGGATCACAAAACTGTCCATTAAATGGAGATGTCCGCTATTCGGAAGTGTTTGTTGATGGGGTTTTATTCTATAGTATTGTCACATTATGTATTTCTGATTCACTGAATGTTTTGTTAGCAAGTTTAGTCAGTAGTTTGTGTAGATGCACACATGTCCAACAAAGTAGTGTAAAGAATGTTTATCCTTTTCTATTGTGACTGGTTAGCATCATATCCTTTCTTTGCAGGTGCAGAATCACTGCATACCATTATTCCCTTGAAACTTCAAAGTTTTGTAACTCAGATATGAAATTTCCCATACAATGTGTTTTCTCATTCAAAATTTTGTAAGTTTGAAAGAGAAATTAGTTTCATCTAGCTCTTCACTCCCTGCTGTACTCAATTTTTACTTTTGCTTGATTGATTAGTTTACAACAAGGGTCCTATGACTTTAACAAATCACTGCCTCCTTCCCCTCACTCTGAAATGATAAATTAATTTTTTGACTTTCCTTAATAAACCAAGTAATTTAGTTGGGATTTTGGGGATGTGCAAGAAATACATGTAGCATTTTTAATAAGGAAATTTTATTCTGTTTATGAGGAGAGTGAAAAAATAAACCTTACAGTTTTTTGAGGTGTAACCATTTCATTGGAAGTAAAACAAAAATAATCAAATTTAAAGTTTAATTTTTAATGGGAAAAGCAAGGATTTTGTTGTTGTTATATACAGGGCGTTTCCAAAAGTCATGGTTCACTTTAATAACTCAAAAGTGAATTGTAACGGAAAAACAGAGTCAACAGATATTAATAATAGATGATATGATATTTAAGGGATGTGTGAATGACCCCCAAGGCCTCCCTAATTGGGAAACGAATTCTAGTAAACGAAGCAAGATAGAAAAAAAATTCCAATTACAAAGTTGTACAGCATTCTTACCTTAGTGTAAATTCATGGAAAAATTTCCAATAACTCTTAAAGTTCGGGCTTTGCCCTCTTGAGCTATAACATATTTACAAGGAAAAGTTGTTTTCCCCGCAAATCTTGATATGTTTCTGCCTTTCCCTAAGCTTTGGAGGTAAAGGAATCTGAGTTGATGGTTTTCATTGGTAAAGTTAAGGGTTTGAAAGCACTTCTCACTGAAATAAGTCCCCCACCCGTCCAACTTTTCCCAGTTTTCACCAAGAATCTGTAAACTCACCTAAGCTTTTCATAAAATCCCGCTTTGCAATAAATTTAAGTTTTGGTTCATGTATCTAGAACTTTAGAAGGAAATCCTGGAAAGTATGCCCCTAAGCCGAATCCCCCCCCCCCCCCGCTCCAAATTGTTCCCTATGGTTACCCCTTCAGGAGCTCAACAACTACAAAAATCAGTAGATATTTAGGGGAGAAAGCAACTCAACTAAGAGGCCCTGGCAATAGTGATTGATATATCAGGATAAAACAAAAAATGTGAACAAAGTTTTTTTACCACCAACCTGATAGCTGGATTCAAAAAAGCAATTGTCCTCACAATGGCACTGTGGCTTGTTGTCGAAAATAGCGCTAAACTGCATAAACTTGTCTTAATATAGTAACTCATTCTTCTCAAATAGAACGCTGTACAACTTTGTAATTGGATTTTTTTTTCTAACTTGCTTTGTTTACGAGATAGCTTGGGCTTGGGGGTCATTCACATATCCCTTAAATAGATCACATCATCTCTTTTTAATACCCATTGACTCTGTTTTTCTGTTCCAAATCACTTTCAAGTTATTAAAGTGAGCCACGACTTTTGGAAACACCCTATATATATATATATATATATATATATATGGGATGTAAGGTCAGGTGATGCGTAACATCACAGCCTCTCCTTGACAAATGTCAACCCCGCCTTCTCGTGGTGCATCCTGTTCCCACTAAAGGGGCTCTGACGACCGCCCATAGCGGTATAACTATACCATCGGGATCAGAGGAAATGCTATCCCACACTCACCAACCCGCTTGGCCAGCGTGGTGAGTTATGGCCAAACCCCTCCAAAATGATTCCACAACTTAAATCTTGGCCCTCAGTCTCCGGCAGCTGGAATGTACCTGGCCAAGGCAGCGGCCAGTGCGACATGAAGGCAGAGGGTGCTAAGAATCCCCGGAGGACCGGACTAGGCTGCCATCTGATGCTGACCTTGGCTACTTCTTACAATGGACGCTCCCTATCTCCTGATTCAAGGCTTCTTGAATTGGAAGAGGAACTACAAAGGATCAAGTGGGACATCGTGGGGCTAAGTGAGGTAAGGAGAAAAGGAGAAGATCTCATCGAACTGAAAAAGTGGACATCTCTTCTACTATCGTGGGACAGATACTGGCAGAACTAGTGGTGTTGGATTTATAATAAACAAGAAACTGAAGGACAAAGTTGTAGAAGTTGAAAGTTCCTCTGACAGAGCTGCACGACTTGTTATCCAACTCTCGAAAAAGATACCAGGCTCAGATTATTCAAACTTATGCACCCACCACAAGTCATCCTGAAGAAGAAATTGAAGAATTTTATGAGGAAATTTGTCATCTAAATAATAAAGGTAAGCAGCATTTGAAGATAATTATGGGAGATTTCAATGCAAAAATAGGGCAACGGCAACAGAATGAAACTTCAGTAGGTAAATTCGGTCATGGCAACAGAAACCTGCGTGGAAATACTCTCGTTGAGTTTGCAGAGGCAGAAGGGTTTTTCATCTTGAACTCCTTTTCAAGAAAAAGCCACACAGGAAATGGACATGGAGACATCCAAATGGGACGACAAGTGAAATTGATTTTATTATGTGTAACAAAAAATTCGTCATAGAAGACTGCAGTGTGCTAAACAAGTTCAACACAGGTAGTGACCATAGATTGGTGAGATGTAAGATGCACCTCAACAGCACTAAACTTGAACGTGGCAAGCTCATAGGACAAACAAAATCTATTGACATAACCAACCTTAAAAAAACACCATAATACCTTCAAATTAGAACTGAAGAACAGGTTCTCTGCTTTAGAAGGCCTAACATCGGAAGAAGTGGACATCTCTGAAGTTAACAGAAAAGTAACCAAAGCTCTTATGGAAACAGCAACAAAATTAGCTGGGTCTAAGAACAAGTTGCATGTGAACAAATTATCAGGAAAAACCAAAATGTTGATGCAAAAAGAAGAGAGATGAGGACAACTAAAGAAGATGTGACTTCCAAAGTGGAATATATAGAGCTATGCAAGACAGTAAGAAAAAGTATCACTGAAGAGGTAAGGAGATTCAACTGTGAACTAGTGAGGAAAGCAATTGAAAACAACCAAAGCCTAAAGATAGCAAAGGGACATCTCAGTAAGGGAAGAAAACAGATTATGGCACTGAGAAAAGAAGATGGTTCTGTAACAAGAAATAGAGGCGAAATTTTGACAAGAGTGAAAGATTTCTACTCCAAATTATATGAAAGGGATGATATATGCACTCCAGACATCATGAAAGATACCAGTACCAGAGTTCCTCTAGTCCTTCCAGCAGAAGTTGCACATGCAATCAAGAACATGAAGCGAGGAAAAGCTCCAGGAGAAGATGGAATTACTGTAGACATCATACAAGAAGCAAGTGGAGAAATCGAAACAGTACTCGCCCAAATTTTCACTCGATGCCTTAATGAAGGAAAGATTCCTGAGGATTGGAACACCGCTACAATGATCCTGCTACATAAGAAAGGTGACATTGAGGATCTCGGAAACTACAGACCTATCAGCCTCCTATCAGTAGTTTATAAAATCTTCACTAAAGTTCTTTCACACCGCTTGAAGGTAACACTGGACATGGCTCAACCGAGAGAACAAGCTGGATTCAGGAGTGGCTACAGCACAATAGATCATATCCACGTGCTGAGAGAACTAATTGAAAGAGCGAGGGAATATGAACTTCCATTGTGCATGGCTTTTATCGATTATGAAAAAGCCTTTGATTCGGTGAAACCATCAGCAGTTACAATGGCTCTGAAAACCTGCGGTATTGAAGATGCATACATTAATATTATTAATAACATCTATGAAAATGCAAGTGCAAAGATTAGGCTGTTTGAAAATACAACACACGTAAAAATTGGGAAGGGAGTGAGACAAGGTGACACCATATCTCCGAAGCTCTTTAATGCCACATTGGAGGGTGTTTTTCAGTCACTGAGCTGGGAAAACAAGGATAAAGATTAATGGAGATTATCTAACCCACCTTCGTTTTGCTGATGACGTAGTCATTTTTGCAACTACCCCATCAGAGCTGCAGAGTATGATCCAGGAACTTGCTGACAAGAGTAAAGAAGTGGGATTAAAAATGAACTTTCAGAAGACAAAAGTGATGTTCAATGCTTTTACAAGAAATGAAGATTTATCGATTGATGGAGAAAAGCTGGAGATAACAGACACGTACGTTTATCTTGGACAGCAGATATCATGAGGGTCACATTGATGAAGAAATTAATCGGCGTACAAAACTTGCCTGGAGAGCTTTTGGAAGAAACAGCATAATTTTCAAGAGCAATATGCCATTATGTCTTAAAAAGAAAAGTGTTTGATCAATGCATCCTTCCAGTGCTTACGTATGGTGCGGAGACGTGGACCTTAACTAAAAGAGACATACAAAGGCTGCATACAACTCAAAGAAGCATGGAGAGGTGCATGCTTGGTGTAACCAGGAGAGATAAGAAGAGGAACTCGTGGATCCGAAAAATGACAAGAGTGGAAGACATCATGATCAGAGTTAAATCCCTGAAATGGCAATGGGCTGGACATACTGCCAGAAGGACAGATCATCGATGGACAGCCGAAATTTTAGATTGGATTCCAAGGGACAGGAAAAGACCCAGAAAAAGACCACATGGGAGATGGGTGGATGAAATTCGTAAATATGCGGGAGTGACATGGAGGAGACTGGCACAAGACAGACCGTTGTGGAGGAAACTTGGGGAGACCTTCGTCCAGCAGTGGATTGATAATGGTTGACAATGATGATGATGATATATATATATATATATATATATTCTATAAAGAAGATACCTAAGCAAAAAAATACATATATAATTTTGACTCACGCCTAGTACAACATAGAAAAGGTTATGTATCTACCTGTGTGAGTAAAAGGAGAAAAGATAAAAAAATAAAATAAAACAACTGAATGTAGAAGGTGTCGAGAATACTGAGCCTTGGCTTTATCAAGGACCAGCAAAAACTCTGCATTTTCTCACTTCCACAAAGACCTAGTTGGAAATGGGTTTCTGCAAGGCCATAGATGCAAGTAACATTCCCACCTAAAATAGTTTAAAAAATATATATATGTCAGGTCCTCCATAGAGTTGCTTGACCTAGCACTAGTTAACAATTTCGCTTGCATCCATTAACCTTCCTGGCCCGACCCATGCTCTTCATCTGTTACTATTAAGCAGAGAGAAGAAGATTAAAGAGAACTCAAGCTGTGAGAGTGACATAATAATTAGAAATGATTTTCAGCCATAACGAAATGCCAAGTTCGTTAGAGAGAGAATTTAAACCTGAAAATCAATGCAAAAGAAATCCAAATTTTTACATTGCAATTAAAAAAGGAAATATTAATTTTTAACGAACAGATTTTTGAAAGAAAACTTGAGTCTAAAACCCCTACTCTACAACTTATGACAGCACGAAAACGAGAATAAGTTAAAGATAATAATTAACTAAAGAAAACTTTGTGAAAGTTATATACCTTAAACAGTTAGTTGCAATATGTACAAAGTATTTCAGCAGTGCTTTAAGTGCATAATTAATTAGTTATTAAAAACTTAACTACTTTGAAAAAACAGCGCATTGAAAAGGAACAAGCTTAGCCATCTTCTGTTCCTAGGTACCCCAAAAGACGCTCAAAGTTACAAAGAAAAGAAAGAGTTAAAACCCGCAAAAATGTTAACAGACAAACCAATGCCTAAAAGCTGAAAAGCTAAAAAACAACAGAGAAAAAGTACATGAAGTACAAACATTGAACTTATAAAACCTAGAACCCAAAAACAAGGAAGAGAGCTTACCTCTTGTGTGACAAAAACTTTTCTCCTCACAAGAGAAGAACATGGCTGACCTCTTCCGCCACTCCCTAGTCGCTGGGGGGCAGAGAGGGTGGGGTTGATGGCCTCCTCATACAGCAAGAAACCAACGCGCGGAGATTTTAACCAGAGAAAAAAATATATAAACTTAAGACTGTGGATCTGTATGATCAGAAAGAGCAGAATTAACTCTCCAGAATACATGAGAAATATTATAAAATACACGAGCAGTGTATTTAATAATCTTTGCATGTATTAAATCACCTTAGTGAGCTTCTATAGATTAATCAGAATCTTATTAATTTTAATGTTGGTTTTACTATTTTTAGTATAGCTATCCTAGTGATGAATAACTAGTTTTCTTTTTTATTTGTTTTTATTTTCTTTTATAAACAGATTTTTAAGCTTTTTTTGTGATTTTGTTTATATTATTTAATTTTTTGTTTTAATAGGACCGTCATATCCATAGCACTAAGGTTCCTTTAGGTAGTTAATAGGCATCCTCTAGCCAACTTCCTTACGGCTTTGATTGGTCAGAATCATATTATTAACTGTGTAGAAAATTAAAGCAGTTCTGCCAACCTTACTCTATTATTCAGAATAATTTTTCTTAAAGTTCTTTTGATGAAAGAAGAGGGAATTTCGTTCTCTAGAAAACTTTCTAATAGTATATTAATGTGGTAATTGAAGTCCAAATTGTTGCTGCAGATTCTTGAAATTCTTAGGACCTGAGAAATTAGTACATTCTCAATTACTTTGGTTGAAATGTTATTATTCCAGTGTAGATATTTAATTACTTTGAAAGGAAAATTAACTCTTTTATCAAAGAGGCTAATAGATGGGTTACCTCTGTTGAGCTTAATGCTTAAGTCTAGGAACTCAAGTTCCTGATTACTGTGGTTGGTTTTACATAAGTTAAGAGAGCTAGGATAGATATTATCAAAATCACTCTCTATAACTTCTGAATTATTGATACACAGCAGATCATCAATATATCTAAAAGTGTAAAGGTAGTTATCTGATCAGGTGGGGTGATTTTTAATGAATTTATATTCCTTAAAGAACAGGAATAGATTAGCGATATTCGTGGACGTTGATGTTCCCATGGGAATACCGTTCACTTGCTTATAGAGAGTATTATTATATAAGATATGGTTATTTTTTATGCAGCAATTGAGATAAGAGTTCCAAGCTCCTACATTAACAAATTGGTTAAGTTTAAATTCTGCATACAGCTCTTTAAAGGTAGTGATTATATCTGATAGAGGCAGATTAGTATAGAGGTTTTCAAAATCATAACTGTTAATATCTAGGGGACAAACTTTGAGTATAGTAGAAATTACTTCTGCATTATTATTAATTATCCAAAAATCTCTGTACATCAAGTTAGAACAGTTTCTAATGTGTTTCAAAACCTTCTTTAAGACATCTTCAAAAGCAAGATCTATTTTCTTTTTATGACTCCTTACTCCACTAGCTATGAACCTGAACTTCACAGGATCCTTATGAAACTTAACCGTTGCAAAAAGAAATGGAAATTCAGGCTCATATCTTCTAGTTTGTGGAATTTTAAGTTTCTTGAAGAATGCCTTAAACCGATTTTCTAACTGTTTGGTAGAATAACTTACGGGCTCGTATGTTACTCTATTATTGAGTTCCATAGTTAACAATTCAAAATAGAACTTCTTACAGATAATTGCAAAATTATTGCTAGCTTTATCCGTAGTGGTAAAAATAAATTGGTCTTGTAGTTTGGAGAGTGACCTTTTAGCTTCTCCAGAGAAAAAGAGATTTCTGTCGAAACAAAAGTCCAGACCTGCCAACTCACCGGTGAAGCTATTGATTATATTATATTTCCATTCTGCGAAGGCCTCAATAGGCTGATTGTACGTTAAACTGGTTTTTACGATGTACCTATTAACATCTTGAGTGAAGCTCTCAAGAATCCTTTCTTTGGAAATTGTGAAGGAAGGTCTGAATTTAGAGCCATACTCTAATAAATTCCTAAGCTTTTCATTTTCAACAAAACTCAAGTTTCCGGTGATAATATGGTTGTAATTCTTATCATAGTGAACTGTTTCTTTATGTTCATCACAAGAACATGTAGTAATTACAGGAATGTAGCTCGAAGAGTTAAGTTTGTAGTTTTTAACTATTGACCCTAAGGTCTTAACATATTTAAAACTTACAATAGACTGGTGCCTGTGGATGGGAAAAAAAAAGTTGCATTATTATAGAACAGCTTCCTTACATTGAGATTATCGTAGGCTTTATTTAGAAACCTGATGGTAACAAAATTACTGGAAAATTCTTTAAGAGAAATTTTATCTTTAAGAATATGTTTAAGAATGTCCAGAACCAAAGCAAAAACATGCTTATCAACATGGTCAGCAGTTTCATTCCAGAATTTGAAAAAACTTTTAAGGACAGAGTGCTTGAAGGACTTGAGAATTTTGTAAGTAGAGGTTATTTCGCACATCAAGCAAAGTTGATTTTGCTAACTTGCTAATAACTCTGGAAAGCTTTAAAACTGGCACTAATTTTGTTAAAAATACTTACAAAATTCTCAAGTCCTTCAAGCACTCTGTCCTTAAAAGTTTTTTCACTTTTAAGGACAGAGTGCTTGAAGTTCTTAATAACTAATTAATTATGCACTTAAAGCACTGCTGAAATACTTTGTACATATTGCAACTAACTGTTTAAGATATATAACTTTCACAAAGTTTTCTTTAGTTAATTATTATCTTTAACTTATTCTCGTTTTCGTGCTGTCATAAGTTGTAGAGTAGGGGGTTTTAGACTCAAGTTTTCTTTCAAAAATCTGTTCGTTAAAAATTAATATTTCCTTTTTTAATTGCAATGTAAAAATTTGGATTTCTTTTGCATTGATTTTCAGGTTTAAATTCTCTCTCTAACGAACTTGGCATTTCGTTATGGCTGAAAATCATTTCTAATTATTATGTCACTCTCACAGCTTGAGTTCTCTTTAATCTTCTTCTCTCTGCTTAATAGTAACAGATGAAGAGCATGGGTCGGGCCAGGAAGGTTAATGGATGCAAGCGAAATTGTTAACTAGTGCTAGGTCAAGCAACTCTACGGAGGACCTGACATATATATATTTTTTAAACTATTTTAGGTGGGAATGTTACTTGCATCTATGGCCTTGCAGAAACCCATTTCCAACTAGGTCTTTGTGGAAGTGAGAAAATGCAGAGTTTTTGCTGGTCCTTGATAAAGCCAAGGCTCAGTATTCTCGACACCTTCTACATTCAGTTGTTTTATTTTATTTTTTTATCTTTTCTCCTTTTACTCACACAGGTAGATACATAACCTTTTCTATGTTGTACTAGGCGTGAGTCAAAATTATATATGTATTTTTTTGCTTAGGTATCTTCTTTATAGAATGTGAATTCTGAATTTTCAAAACTGCTGCGTTGCGCGTTTTGATCTTCAGGTTATTTTGCAACCTTCGTTTTAAATTCTAAAGTTTTTTCTTTAGTCTTCAGTTTTGCTCTTAAGTATATATATATATATATATTCTATAAAGAAGATACCTAAGCAAAAAAATACATAGGTTATTTTGCAACCTTCGTTTTAAATTCTAAAGTTTTTCCTTGGTCTTCAGTTTTGCTCTTAAGTATATATATATATATATATATATACTGTATATACAGGGTGTCCGAGAATTATTGGACACATTACAAAATTATGTACAAAAAAAAACTATGAGCATTGTCTGTTTTTCTATGTCACGTGTTACTAACACGGTTTCTATATTTTTGTTTTGCAGAATTGTTATTCTCAGAATCCGATAGGTGGCGCTAGGTGTGGCCTGATGAGGAATGTATGAGAAATGCGCAATCAGTAGTCATGTCATCCGTACAGCAGAAGGTGATGTGTGTGTGTGTTGTGGCTTGCGGAATTAAAGTCTGTCATTAAAGTTAAAATACGGTACCGTTTAGAGTATGGTTGTAATCCTCCATCAACGAATTCAATCAAGCGGTGGATGAAACAGTTTAAAGAAACTGGCAATGTGGAACATCGTGGAGGAGCCGTTAAGCCTAGCGGTGAGACGGTTGACCAAGTTAATGAAAGTTTTCAACGAAGCCCCAGGAAATTCGTTCATAAAGCAAGCAGAGAACTGTGCATTCCGAAATCGACAGTTCACGATATCTTGTACAAGAAATTAAAGTTTCATGCTTATAAAATTCAAGTAGTGCAAAAGTTGCATGTAAATGATCACACACTGAGATACGATTTCGCTGTGGATATGCTGAATTGAGTGGAAAACGATGAAAACTTTCTCAGTACTGTAATTTTTAGTGATGAATCCACATATCATGTATCAGGTATTGTGAATCATTACAACTGTAGGATATGGGGCAGTGAACCGCCTCATGCTGCTATTGAACTGGAACGCAATTCTCCAAAAGTTAATGTGTGGTGCGCCCTATCAAAAAGAAAAGTGATTGGCCCTTTCTTCTTCTGCGAAAAAAACATAAAAGATGACATTTACTTGGATATGCTAAAAAATTTTGCTATACACCAGATCAAAAGATATGACAACGTCGTTTTCCAACAAGACAGTGTGCCTCCGCATTGGTCAACGTGTGTACATAAGTGCATAAATGAGCATTTCCCCAGCAGATGGATTGGGCGTGGTGGTCCCATTCTGTGGCCTCCTCGCTCTCCAGGTCTAACTCCATTGGATTATTTCATGTGGGGTTATGTGAAGGATCGTGTCTGTCAGACGCCTTGTACTGATTTGCAGGAACTGAAGCAGCGTATCACAGCTGCTATTAATTCCATAACTCCTCAGATGCTTGCCAATACATGGCATGAAATCGAGTATCGCTTGGACGTACTACGAGCAACCAAGGGATCGCACATCGAAATTTATTAACTTGTGTAGTTACATTGTAAGTTAGTACAGTCAGTTTCTTTCTATCTGTTTAATGTTTTGTTTTATATAATTTTGTAATGTGTCCAATAATTCTCGTATATATGTTTCGTGAAATTGTAACATAATTACCACCCAAGTGGCTGAAAGCTCTTAGGCTTTGGGCTGATAGTCCAAGTTGGCCTGTGTTCAATTCCTAGGTGGGGTCATCATCATCATCATTGTCAACCATTATCAATCCACTGCTGGACGAAGGTCTCCCCAAGTTTCCTCCACAACGGTCTGTCTTGTGCCAGTCTCCTCCATGTCACTCCCGCATATTTACGAATTTCATCCACCCATCTCCCATGTGGTCTTTTTCTGGGTCTTTTCCTGTCCCTTGGAATCCAATCTAAAATTTCGGCTGTCCATCTATGGTCTGTCCTTCTGGCAGTATGTCCAGCCCATTGCCATTTCAGGGATTTAACTCTGATCATGATGTCTTCCACTCTCGTCATTTTTCGGATCCACGAGTTCCTCTTCTTATCTCTCCTGGTTATACCAAGCATGCACCTCTCCATGGCTCTTTGAGTTGTCTGCAGCCTTTGTATGTCTCTTTTAGTTAAGGTCCACGTCTCTGCACCATACGTAAGCACTGGAAGGATGCATTGATCAAACACTTTTCTTTTAAGACATAATGGCATATTGCTCTTGAAAATTATGCTGTTTCTTCCAAAAGCTCTCCAGCCGATTAATTTCTTCATCAATGTGACCCTCACTTGATATCTGCTGTCCAAGATAAACATACGTATCTGTTATCTCCAGTTTTTCTCCATCAATCGATAAATCTTCATTTCTTGTAAAAGCATTGAACATCACTTTTGTCTTCTGAAAGTTCATTTTTAATCCCACTTCTTTACTGTTGTCAGCAAGTTCCTGGATCATACTCTGCAGCTCTGATGGGGTAGTTGCAAAAATGACTAGTCATCAGCAAAACGAAGGTGGGTTAGATAATCTCCATTAATCTTTATCCCCTTGTTTTCCCAGCTCAGTGACTGAAAAACACCCTCCAATGTGGCATTAAAGAGCTTCGGAGATATGGTGTCACCTTGTCTCACTCCCTTTCCAATTTTTATGTGTGTTGTATTTTCAAACAGCCGAATCTTTGCACTTGCATTTTCATAGATGTTATTAATAATATTAATGTATGCATCTTCAATACCGCAGGATTTCAGAGCCGTGGTAACTGCTGATGGTTTCACCGAATCAAAGGCTTTTTCATAATCGATAAAAGCCATGCACAATGGAAGTTCATATTCCCTCGCTCTTTCAATTAGTTCTCTCAGTACGTGGATATGATCTATTGTGCTGTAGCCACTCCTGAATCCAGCTTGTTCTCTCGGTTGAGCCATGTCCAGTGTTACCTTCAAGCGGTGTGAAAGAACTTTAGTGAAGATTTTATAAACCACTGATAGGAGGCTGATAGGTCTGTAGTTCCTGAGATCCTCAATGTCACCTTTTTTATGTAGCAGGATCATTGTAGCATTGTTCCAATCCTCAGGAATCTTCCCTTCATTAAGGCATCGAGTGAAAATTTGGGCGAGTACTGTTTCAATTTCTCCACTTGCTTCTTGTATGATGTCTATAGTAATTCCATCTTCTCCTGGAGCTTTCCCCCGCTTCATGTTCTTGATTGCATGAGCAACTTCTGCTGGGAGGACTGGAAGAACTCTGGTACCTTTCATGATGTCTGGAGTACATGTATCATCCCTTTCATATAATTTGGAGTAGAAATCTTTCACTCTTGTCAAAATTTCGCCTCTATTTCTTGTTATAGAACCATCTTCTTTTCTCAGAGCCATTATCTGTTTTCTTCCCTTACTAAGATGTCCCTTTGCTATCTTAAGGCTTTGGTTGTTTTCAATTGCTTTCCTCACTAGCTCACAGTTGAATTTCCTTACGTCTTCAGTGATACTTTTTCGTGTTGTCTTGCATAGCTCTATATATTCCACTTTGGAAGTCACATCTTCTTTAGTTGTCCTCATCACTCTTCTTTTTTGCATCAACATTTTGGTTTTTCCTGATAATTTGTTCACATGCAACTTGTTCTTAGACCCAGCTAATTTTGTTGCTGTTTCCATAAGAGCTTTGGTTACTTTTCTGTTAACTTCCGAAATATCCACTTCTTCCGATGTTAGGCTTTCTAAAGCAGAGAATCTGTTCTTCAGTTCCAACTTGAAAGTATTATGGTGTTTTTTAAGGTTGGTTATGTCAATACATTTTGTTTGTCTTATGAGCTTGCCACGTTCCAGTTTAGTGTTGAGGTGCATCTTACATCTTACCAATCTATGGTCACTACCTGTGTTGAACTTGTTTAGCACACTGCAGTCTTCTATAATGAATTTTTTGTTACACATAATAAAATCAATTTCACTTGTCGTCCCAATTGGATGTCTCCATGTCCATTTCCTGTGTGCCTTTTTCTTGAAAAAGGAGTTTAAGATGAAAAATCCTTCTGCCTCTGCAAACTCAACGAGAGTAATTCCACACTGGTTTCTGTTGCCGTGACCGAATTTACCTACTGAAGTTTCATTCTGTTGCCGGTGCCCTATTTTTGCATTGAAATCTCCCATAATTATCTTCAAGTGCTGCTTACCTTTATTATTTAGATGACGAATTTCCTCATAAAATTCTTCAATTTCTTCTTCAGGATGACTTGTGGTGGGTGCATAAGTTTGAATAATCTGAGCCTGGTATCTTCTCGATAGTTGGATAATGAGTCGTGCAGCTCTGTCAGAGGAACTTTCAACTTTTACCACTTTATCCTTCAGTTTCTTGTTTATTATAAATCCAACACCACTAGTTTTGCCAGTATCTGTCCCACGATAATAGAAGAGATGTCCACTTTTCAGTTCAATGAGATCTTCTCCTTTTCTCCTTACCTCACTTAGCCCGACGATGTCCCACTTGATCCTTTGTAGTTCCTCTTCCAATTCAAGAAGCCTTGAATCAGAAGATAGGGAGCGTCCGTTATAGGTAGCCAAGGTCAGCATCAAATGGCAGCCTAGTCCGGTCCTCCGGGGATTCTTAGCACCCTCTGCCTTCATGTCGCACTGGCCGCTGCCTTGGCCAGGTACATTCCAGCTGCCGGAGACTGAGGGCCAAGATTTAAGTTGTAGAGTCATTTTGGAGGTGTTTGGCCATAACTCACCACGCTGGCCAAGCGGGTTGGTGAGTGTGGGATAGCATTTCCTCTGATCCCGATGGTATAGTTATACCGCTATTGGCGGTCGTCAGAGCCCCTTTAGTGGGAACAGGATGCACCACGAGAAGGCGGGGTTGACATTTGTCAAGGAGAGGCTGTGATATTACGCATCACCTGACCTTACATCCACTAGGTGGGGTATAAGGTGGTATGCTTTTCATGTATGCTGGTTCTATACCATCCCAATAATAAGTAGTTATAGGCATTGGTAGTTCTTTATATAGCTTTAGATGCTCCTGAGGATGATGGGTTTTAGCACTGTATCATCACAGATGATGGAAAATGGATATTCCTACATTATCCTACCATTAAGAAATAGTGACTGAGGCCACGCCAGTAGCACAGTGAGTGGTGCAAAGAGGGCAGTCCAAGAGTAAAGTCATGCTGTGCATTTGGTTTAATTCTGAGAGTCCTGCACACTGGGAATGCATGCCAGATAGTCAGACTGTGGATTGGACTCTCTATGCCAAACAACTGCAGTGGGTCCATGATGCTGTGTGCCAATGCTACGCAGCAGTAATCAGTAAGAGGTGTACGTTGCTACAAGTGGACCCAAGTCACACCTCCAGAGTGGTTGGCCAGAAACTACAGGAATCAGAAGGGTTGAGATCCTACCCTATCCTCCATACAGTCTAGACCTTGCCACATCCAACTACCACCAGTTTCACTCCATATCTCATTTCCTACAAGGGCAGCAGGGGTAGATGTGGAATCTGACATCAGAGTTTTTGTCCTCGAAACTTGCTGTGTGGTACCACCAAGGATCATAGCTCTGCTAGAATGTTGGCAAAGGACTATAGAAAATAAAATCTATAATATTCAGAGTTGAAGATATATTCTTCTCATAATACGTGGTAAATACGTCATGATAATTGACACCGCAATCAGACATCGCCAAATTGACTGTAATTACTATTTCACACGTGAATTAAATCACATCAGAAAACTCGAAAACACAGATACTTGCGAATTCGCCATCGTGGGTGGTGCAATGGATAGCGCGCTCGAACAGTAATTGAGAGCTGCAGGTTCGAGTCCCACTCTACGGCGATGAAATTTTAAAGTTTTCTGGTGTGATTTAATTCACATGTGAGACAGTAATTACAGTCAATTTGGCGATGTCTGATTGCTGTGTTGAAAATCTATAATACTTTGCAGAATGAGGTGAGCACTCGTGGCTTTCTTACATCGTTAAACTTTTCAGCTGCAAATAGGATGAACTTTTGACTCACTATTGTATAAATATAGTGATAGGTTATAGTGAGACAATAGCAGGACTGTGAATGCAAGATGCCTTGATCAACAGTTGACTGGCTTCTAGTGTGGACTGATAACACTGTGCCACGTGAGCAATCGCTCCATGCATGACATTTCAGCAGCATTAAAGATTCATAGGTCAACAGTTGGGGATATGATATGCTAATAAAAGTGGAATGGGGCTGAATCTGCCAAGATATGACCCAGTAAAACTTTGAAGCTAACAGAATGGTACAAGAGAACTGAACTGTAAAGTACTGTTTGCTCAGAATGCAAAACAACGAAAGAAATATTCTTCATAAATTACGTAGAACAAGGTCGAGATTTTAGCAATCAGACATGCCTGAATCTATAATGTTGTGATGGTGCATATTGACAGCAAAACTAGCGATTCAAGCATGTCCGATTGCTGAAATCTTGATGCAAATCAGTGTTGTCTGCATTCATGCAAACTCTTTGTAAGACTATTGGAACTGATGTTAGCTGCAGTACATTGCATGATATGGGTCACCATGGGCAAGCAGTCATCCAGAAGCTGTTAATCATTTAGACTAATGCCACACGCTGATTAAAATGGTGTAGGAAACATCAATCTTAAACTGTAGACCAATGGGAAGCTGTGTACTGACAAATCACAGTACATAATCTACCAATCTTATGGTCATTCCTAGGTGTGGAAGATGTCAGGAGAAAGGTACCTACTGGGTTGTATCATACTGTCAATTAAACTTGGTTAAGATAGCTTGATGGTAGGGAGCTGTTTTTTTTTTTTTTTTTTATGGTTTGGCTTGATCCCATTAGTTGTTTTGGCCAAACCTATGAATGCTGAGCTTTACCTTGATGTTCTGCACTATCAACATGGCTGCACTTTGCAGAAAGCCCATTCATCTATCGGGAGAACAATTTACCATGTCATATTGCTTGCATTGTTACAGATTGGGTTGAGAACATGAACATTAAAAAGTTGGACTAGCCAGTCCAGAATCCTGTTCTGAATCCTGTAAAAAATATCTGTGATGAATTGGGTCATCAGGTACATGGATGAAGAGATCAACCAGGAAACATAGCTGAGCTGGTCACTGCTTTGAATGGTGGAGCATATTGGCAGACATTTTATCATATTAATTTGAGCAGTTTGTCTTCAATTTACTGGACAAAGGTTCATACTTTTGTATGATAAAGCATTGTCTACAGCAACAACAACAAATCTGAATCCACTGCTGTGTCATAGAATGAAGTTGACTGATGCAGGTATAAGTTCTAATGTGCTCTACCATATTAGCCATGCCAGATCTTGTACACAAAAAAGAAAATCACTCAGTTTCTTATCTTGTCACACCTAGTATAGCATTAATTCGTAGCAACAGATTTCTTCAGCATCCCCTTTCTTCGTTTGGTTTTCACATTCTCGTGAATAGAATTGTTGAAATTGTATACGGCCTACTTTCATCACTGGAATTTGTGACATACATCCGACCCTAGATGTGAGAAAAGGTCATGTAATGCTACAATGGGGCAGGAATAGCTTCGACTAGCGCAAATCTGAAGGTTCTCGGATATCTACGTTCAGTTGTTTGGAATTTCCTTGTCCTGGGCAGTGTAATGACTAGCATGCTCGACCAGAAATCGAGAGGTTCGATTTCCACTCCAGGACGATGGAAATTTTCAAGTTTTCTGAAGGAAGTGGTCACATGGAATACAGTGAAAATGTGCCAATAATAGCATTAGAATTGTTGATTTTTAATTATACAGCAATTTGTCCTATGCATATAAGATAATGAAAATATTGCTGAGAAGATTATTGTCTAAATAACTGGTATATTTTATTGTTTTGTGTTACTGATTAGTAGTTCCTTGAACGTTTTGTGATATTATCATTGAGTTGATGGTAAACCTTCCACGTTCGGCCCAAAAATAGTTTTATGAAGCGACGATAGATGGGGACACGTTATCGCTGCATCGTGAAGGGTTTCGTTACGTTGTGAAAGTGGCAAAGGAAGTGAATAATATGAATGAAAGGTGGTGCTTAAAAGGACCTTTTGAATGTTGATTGTGGCATATGTGTGAAATATTTATTTTCACGGAAGAATATGAAACTGTGTAGCTAGCAGAATAAAAGCAAGGAAAGTTTTATCTGCCAGGGAAGAATGGTTTGATCGCAGGAATCAGGACTTCAAAGCAATGTTCAGAGGAAAGGCGGCAATTGCGTCGGAATAAATATTCCAGAATATGGTCTGCCAAGTACATTTACATTGCGAGGCTACCACAAACTGTGAGACTAGTTGTCTGCAATACGAATACCAGTCGCTGACTGTCTCAGTGGATGTGGCCATGTGAAGTTTCTTCATTCGCCTCATCGTAAGACAATCCTTTGGCGAAAAAATACGTGAGAATCATCACTCTATCAATAGGAAACTCAGCATAAAAAATACACGTACCAAGTGTGCAGGAAGAGTACTTCTTCCAACACATGAATTGTACTAAACGATGAGACGCATCGACACATAGTGTCATGAGATGGCTGAATGCATTTTACATGCGAGAAGAGCAGAGGATAGGCGAAGTGCTGCCGTGGCGCCATCTATTATTGCTTTCGGAACTAGCGGGGCCGAACGCGGAAGTTTAGCCGAGTTGACTACCATTTCTTGGTTTCCTAAAAAAACCTTGTGATCACGCCTTTACCATTTCTTCAAAGGACAAGTTAAGAGGGGGAAATGTTGAGTGGTTTGCTTGCAAACATAACCATTGTTGAAAAATATTTTTGCATTTATTTTATATTTTTCTAGTTTCTTAAAATATATGCATGTCTTATTTTAAAAAAAAAAATACTACATTCCTCAGAATAAGAAATCTCCTTGGAGGCAATCTTCTAAAGCTAAGGGGTTTTTTTATAATCTTCAAAGTGATGTCTGAGACAGTTTTTCATAATTTCTTTATAATTTAAATTTGGCTTTTATTTTACAGGGATTTATAGGATGAATTTCCATTTGTCAAACTCTCAGGTTGTACTCCAACCTATCGTTGGGATTGACTCAGGAGAGTAGGTGTTGCCACTCGTGTGATAATGATGAATAGCTTGTCTGGTCTTTAATTGTAAGGGATAAACTAAGGTTATGGTTTTTGAATGAGGAATTGTTAGAAGTTTTCTGTCATTGCTGATAACATACAACCAGGCTTCTTCTTAAAAGGTTGGAGCCTCCCTGATGGCTTTAAGATTAGGAGTTCCGGGTAGAAGGAAGGAATGAAAATTTGCGTGATGGTCGGCCTCAACCATTCGGCATTTCTTTGATTGAAGATCCTGATTCTCGTCAGGGCTGAAAAGAAATTGCATGATTTCATCAAAGTGTAAGAATGAGACTTTGTTCGCAAAGTAATGTAGTTCAACTCAAGGGTCAAAGGCTTTCCGCTTTCTTTGAGTTCAAAGTTATCGTGGATTTTCAAGAGACTTGTGTTTTTGTTCGCAAGAGACTTGTTCTCAGACAAAAAAATATTTAACATGAGGAGCCTGGTGCCAGGCTCTTCACGTTCCAGAGAAACAAAGTGTTGTCCTAAAGAAGAGACCAGTTCTCAAGAGATAGCTCTACATCTTGGACATAAGGTAGTTCCAGGAGTTTCTGGAGTGAGAAATAAATGAGATTGTATACAGGAATGTGTGTTTCTTGCCTACCCCTTGCCGTAGGGTTTGGTAGCTTTAAAGTAATTACTAGGTGTATGGAGTTGTGCTGATGAATGTTGAAATGTTAAAGTGAAATTAATGGTAATACTTCTGTGTTCAAAAGATTAGAACTAAGTGTCATGGCTGTTTGTAAAATTCTAAGACACTTGTTTTTGTGTGTTGACCACTTATAGATGTTTGGAGATGTGATGTTTGTTGTTGTTTGAGCTTTGTTCTCAAAAAATTGTTGTCTTAATCTGGGGGACCCGTTGTAAAGTTCCCCGGGTTTTAGAGAAACAAAGAAAAGTTTGAGATTGTTTCATCCTCTTGTAAGTTGTCTGCATTTTCCTGTGGAAATAGTGGACTCTAGTTTGTATTTTGTGCTTCTTTTCTAGATATTTGTTTTAAGAGTAAAATAGTGTGTATTGAATAATAGTGGTTAATAGATAGCCTTGTTTTGGGCTTTATAGATTGTATTCAAATATAAATGGATGTGCTTTATCTTTGTTGTTCATAGCGAGAAAATCAATTGTTAATTGAACTTGTTGATTGTTAATTTTGTTTAAATGTGATTTTAAATGTGATGAGAAATTGTAATTCAAAGAGATGTGCTCTTGAGGATTGTACTTGTATGTTTAAATAAAGACCATGTTTGGTCCAACAAGGTTATTCGCTGGTGTGGGTCTCCTGGTCGGGGTCCGATGAGTTTCCTATCCTCCCAGGTTGAGTAGTGTCGGGGTTGTTTGGGCCTGTGGCTCCTCTTGAGTGGGTGGGATTGCTATCACAAACTATTTGTAACTTAAGTGAAGTGTACTTATCCTGTTGTGCCTTTAATTAGGCAGTATGGGAAATTGGTCATCAGTCTTACTGAATGCAAGATCAGTCTAATGGCACAGAGATAGACTAGGTGAATGAATTTGTATATTTAAGAAGCATATTTAATAGAGAAACCAAACTAGATGGTGAAATTAGTAGGCAAGTAAATTCGTCTTTGAAAGTCATAGCAGTTGCTTTAGGAAATGTTCACAGGAATAATGGGTTTTCAAAAGTAGTCCTGAATAGCAGTGTATGAAAGTGTAATCGTTCCTACTCTGATGTGTAGCAGTGAAACCTGGGTACTGGAGAAAAGACAAAGAAGTTGTTTATTTGTTGGAGATTCATTAATCGCAGGTGGTTTGTGGCAAGACACGTTCTGATCATGTGGAGAACAAAGATGCTCTGCAGATGTGTAATGTGAAGCGAAATGTTGTTAGCAGAGACATATTCTTAGATGGTTTGGGCATGTTGAAAGAATGGTTGGTGATATGCTTACTGAGAGAACTTATTGAGTCCAAGTGGCAGCAAAAAAAAAGGTAGAGGAAAACCAAGGAAATCATGGGAAGGACCAGATTCAGGAATGTCTGCATGAGGAAAAGATAATGACTACGAAGTATGAAAGGTCTCGTGTGAGATGTGTGATGTATGTCAGTGAAGCTCAACTTGTGTGCCAAGATCACCATAAATGGAGATGTTTGATACATTAAGAGTAAGTAAATTCTAGTTCCATCAGTTTTAAACTTTAATCTGGCAGATGAGCTCTCTTTGAGATGCTAACTTCTGAATCTCAGAGAATAGTTTAGGGATATGTATGTATGTAATTGTGACCTCTTTTTCTTTCAATTTCCACACCTTCTTCCAGTTTCCTTTTCATAAAGTGCTGTTGAGTCAAAGTCATAATGATGTGTTGAAGATTAAATTTCAAAAATGTTAATAAAAATTAATCCTAGTAATCCCTGTAGAATAAAATGCAAATTTAAATTATAATAATGTCACTGCTGTTTATCATGACTTCGTTAAATCCAAATATTTTTTTCATATAAACCGAATTTCAGTCAAATTTTGAAAGTATCTTTGACATTTCTTTCACAAGATAACCAAAAATATGTGGTCAATCAATAATGTTTTCATAATCAAATAAGCTGAAATCCAATGTGTAAAAAATGTAACAAGCTTTATGCTGAATGTTTAGTACTTCCTGTTAAGTTTTATGAAAGGTATTAGAATGATTTGATTAGTTATTTATATTAACTTTTTATAGGTTGTAACCCTATGGAAAAATTCCATGATTCAGTGATGTCTTTGTTTTTCTCTGTGTTGGATGATAACACTGAGCAACTTAGCAGCCTAGGTCTCTCTGCTCTTTCTGAAGCTATAGACATTAAGGGATTCTTAGAAGAACGCCACATGGAATTGCTTGCTCACCATCTCATTCATATATTGATATCAGGACAAAGAGAAAATCTCAGGTAAATTAGAAATTGATCTTTTCTTGTGATTCAGAAGTAAGTTTGTATCCAAAACATGAGTAACACCTTTTTATTAGCAAATTTTTTTCTGAACTTATACATAGATACGTCCAGAATTTTTTTTTTTTTTTGTAATAGTATTCCAACCACAACTAGCTACAAAGACTGTAATCACAAAGACTGAAACACTTAAATGCAAAATAATAGTATTTTATTAATTAAAAAAAATTGTCACCTAGCTATTCTCTGAGATTCAGAGATTAGCTCCTCAGAAAAAACTCTTCTACCAGATTAAAGTTTAAAATTGGTGGTGCTAGATTTTACTTACTGTTTATGTGTCAAACATTTCCATTTACAGTGATTTCAGCACACAACTCGAGCTTCACTGACATCCATCATATGTCTCACACAAACCCTTTTGTACTTCATACTCATCTTTTCTCATGCAGACATTCTTAAATTTGGTTCTCCCATGATTTCCTTGACCTTCCTATATCTTTGCTGCCACATAGTTCTGAAGTAATTCTCTTAGTAAGCATCTCACCACTTGTTAATTCAACATGGCAAAACCACCTTATAACTTTTATCTCCACCTTACTAACAACATTAGTACTTTTTCATCCAATTTCATATCTGCCCACTGTACTGTTTTTCCAGACAGATTCCCCCAATTTATTGCCAAATTCTTGTGGTTTTTTATGAAACTTTTGTTACACATCTATAAAATTACCTTGTGTGTGTGTGTGTGCGTGCGTGCATTTCATTTGAAATTGTTTTTAAGCAAAATGAACTGTTTCTGGTCATATTGGCCAGCCAGTCAAATGTTTTCATAATGGCAGTGTGTTGCAAGAATGCAGTGGGAGGGGGTGAAGTAAAAAGAACAGTTCCCAAAAGAATGAACAGCACCACATTGATCAGCAGACAAGAACAAAGCATTCAGTTTTCCTTCCCCAGTGGGAAATGCACCACCACAAAGTGTCCTCTTTCTCTCCAGTTTGACACTTGATGCATTTGACCTATAGCCCAGTCTTTGCTGGAGAAATCTCATCTGTCCGCTTCTGAATTTATTTATTTTTTCTCCTCGTTTCCATATCCCAAAGACAAAGAAACACCAAGTAGTGGTCATGAATGAAGAAAGAATTTGTGTGTATGAAATAGACTGCTGTTTACACTTAACCAGTGCTATTTATCTAACTAAGTGGGAATGAGTTACACGTGATAAGGTAGTGACATAAAGAGGTGCTGAATCTTGGAAGTGAAGTCTTACCTCAACAGCTGTGTATGAAATAAAACAGTGTGGTCAAAATCACATATTTTTCAGCAATCAGGTTGTGATGCTGAGAAATCACAATCTGATTCTAAAAATAATGTACTTGTGAATCCCCATGTATTTGTGAAGAATATTTCTTCCTTAATTTCTGTGATAAAACAGTGTGGTTTTTAATCAATGGGATTCTAAAAAAGCGATGTGGTACTGTGATCTTTTCATTTAGAATTATTTCGTTAATCACGGACATGGTGCATTAGTTCATTTTGAGCCAAGTGTTTTTTATTTGCAATATTTTGTACCCTTTGTGTTTAACAGGATTTTTTAAAAAAAAATGCTCTGCCATTGCTAATTTTGTGCTTTGGGGTGAATGTTTTTTCATTAAGAACTTCATTGCCTCCTATCTCACTTTGAAGCAGCACCAATTTCACATTTGTTCTTTGACTTGAAATCGGCAATTAGTGTGTTGGTTGTCCTTCCTTGGTTTCTGAATCTGGCATTTATATCTTAGAGACACATTTCGTTTTTTATGCAGGAATTCCCGATTTTACTAGACAAAATTGTGGCCAGCACTAAGCAATGGATTAGAATTCAAGCTCAGTTCTGTAAACGGAAGATTACTGAGTTACTCTCTGACAGCATGCTGGGAAACTAATGTGATGTAGTATCAGATAAAACAAATCACTTGTAAATTGAATCATAAGCCTTTTCATAAAATATCAGAAGTTATTCTTTCAATATTGTGAGTTCCACATAGTGTGTTGAATGTAAACTTATTTTTAGCTACATGAGAAACTAAAAAAGATTTCTGCTTTTCCCTCTCAATTGAGAGTATGGAAAACTTGCTTCTTATGAAATACTGGTAAATTATGCAGCATTTTTGAAAGCAAAATCTTCTACTCAGCTGCTATGAAAAACAAATGTTGTTAATGAGTACCAGGCTCAAGCCTAATCTAATTAGGGAATTTCGTTAGTAAACTCTGAACCTTTTCTTTCAAGAAAGACATATATATTGTTGTCTTGTTCATTATCATCCATAATATCTGCACATTAGATAGCTAGAAAGTTTTTGAATGTCAATACTAATTGATCGAATTTCTTTAAAAAAAATACAAAAATGCAAATTTGAGAAATTATTTAGTACATATTACAAAACTCCTATTAACATTTTATTACTTACTGTCACCAGTAATCTCCATTGTGCTTGGAAAAAATGTTACCCTTTCTTGAAAGGTCTGTTTCCACACACTGTATCAAGGTTATGTCCTGTAAATTCCCAGATTTCCCATTTATTTTAGTTCTGAATTCCATATTTTATAAATTCTGGATTTCCTTGAAAAATATTCTAATGTTCTAAAGTTTTGTGCTTATTTTTTTCTTCTGTTCATTTTTCTGACTTTTAACAGACTGAATTATTTTAACCACTACTGTGCATCAAAATGGCTGAGTATCAAAATGTAAGTGATAGTGACTTGAAAGTTGCTAACCTCTCTCTTAACAGGCATTTATGCAACATACAAAGCGCTACAAATCCTGGTGAGACTTAAATAAAAACCAGATAACTCTAAGTTCTCTCAGCCATATCTCTTTTGTTTTGTTTCAATCATAAAGTTGGGTTTAAACTGTCATTCTTATGTAACCGAGTGAAAAGTGACATATCTGATTAAGATTGAAATTGCTTAGGGTATATTTTCAAATGTTTATTTAGGTATTAGAATAGTTCAGATTTGCCAAAATAAGTTCCTCATCTTCTGTTGTTGTTGTTTTTATTTAGATATGTGTTTTTCTTATTTCAATATATCATGCACACATATACTTAAACATAAATAACTTTGCAATGAATTATAACTTTTAATTTGTAAGCATCAGAAATTTTTGTACAGTTTTACCTACTCTATGCACTAGTTTTACACATTTTAAGGATTACAGTAGAGCTCTGACAGTATATAGTATTTCACTACTTTCCTTAACTGATTGTTTTTGTTTCTCTAATTGATGATAGTTAAAATCAAAAGAAGTTTTACACCACAGTGTAGGGGGGCAACATGATGTGCCTTAAAAATCTTTTATTTTTTTCTAGTTGGCAGCTATGCAGTGAATTTCACATGTAGTGTTATCAATAAAGCATAAAAAATGAAATGAATTAATAGCAATTTCACCTATAGTGTGCCTTCACGAAATTTCTGTTTGAAGCAAAATTTACTGGTGCAGTACACATTCATATACAAAATGTTATTCAGGCTAGCAGATTTGTTTAAGTTCATTTATTTGTGTGCCTTTTACTTGAAACTAATATGTTCTAGACCTTTTACACTTAGGGTACTGCTCCAGAAGTAAATAAATGCTTTATTCATTCTTCACCATGTGCCGAAGAATCATATAAAGTGAGCACTATCATCTGTGTTCTTGGAATTTATGGAATTATTTCCTATCTCACAAGAACCTACACTGGTGTGCAAAAATTAAGGACGAAGAAGAGAAATTAGCATAACAGCGGAACGAGCAAGCAGAACGGAATGAAAGACCACTCCGGAGATAGACTAGGGTCCGGTACGATAGGGCATGCGCATATATGCAGCATAACGTTGGGGGGTGGATGTCGGAAGGGTATAAAGCACACGGGCGGTGTACGCTTAGCAATTCGGTGAAGGCTGTTGCACGGTGTACATCTGTTTGAACTATGTCGAGTTGCTGCCACCATGTGATATGGCCAACAAGCAATCCAGTAGACGACTTCTGGATGACTTTACCCGAGGTCACATCATTTGGAAGTTGGAAGAAGGTCAAAGTGTGACTAGTGTGGCCGAGGAATTCGGGATCGCTCACAGCATCGTTTCACGAGCTTGGAGAGTATTTCAAATGACAGGAACAGCTGTCCGAGAGTTTAGCCGTGGTTGTCTATGAGCAACCACGGCGGCGGACGACCGGTATATTGTCCTATGGGCGAGAAGAGACAGATGGCAGACAGCGGGAGAAATCGCAAGGCACATGCAACAGACAACTGGGCGTCCGTTATCGCGTTTTACCGTGGCCAGGAGGCTGCACAATGGTGGTCTATTTGCACGACGACCAGTACGGTGTGTGCCATTAACGCCTGCTCGTCGGAGATGGCGGTTTCTGTGGTGCCAGGAACACAAGAACTGGACACATCAGCAATGGGGTCGAGTTCTCTTTACGGATGAGAGCCGATTTAGTCTGATGAGCGATTCTGGATCTATTCACATCTGGAGAGAGCAGGGAACACACAATCACACCTCTAACATCATCGAAAGGGACTGGTTTGGAGGTGGCGGAGTTATCGTTTGGGGCGGTATCATGCTTGGTAGCCGTACTGACCTCCACATCTTCCAAGAAGGTTCAGTCACTGGTGTCCGCTATTGTACCGAGGTTCTCCTGCCTCACGTGCATCTGTTTAGAGGTGCTGTGGGTCCTGAGTTCCTCTTCATGGACGACAACGTTACACCTCATCGTACAGTGGCTGTCGCAGAGCTGTTGGAGAGTGAAGATATTCAACGCATGGATTGGCCCGCAAGGTCCCCGGACCTAAATCCAATCGAACACGTGTGGGACCTTCTCAGGAGACTCTTGGCAGCACATCACCAGCCGCCAGCAACGATTCCGTAGCTGCGATTGGCACTACAAGAGGAATGGGTCGCGATGCCTCAGCAGCTCTTTGACAACCTCGTCCTCAGCATGGACAGACGTTTTAAATCCTGCAACGCAGTCAGAGGTGATCATATCCCCTACTAAAGACTGGATTTTTCTTGGCAGCCGCCTGTCATATGGACGTTTCTGTCTTTTGTCCAGTTGTGCTTGAAGCTACCTTTTCAATAAAGTGCCTTTGTATCCTTTGGATTCCTTGTTTGGACAGTTTTGCTCACTTGTCCCATATTCTTACATCTTGGGGATCGTATGGTATGATTTGAGTCGATGTGGAGCACTTCTGCACTACGTTACATTCGAAAAAACGTTTCGGCCTTAATTTTTGCACGCCAGTGTATAAAGTGCCTTCTACATCTTCCCCTTCCTTTGGACTAACTGCTGTGATTCTTTTTTCCCACCCTTTCTTGACAGTGTTCAAAAGGCTTGCTGTTTTGCTTTGATTGATCATCTTGCTTGACAGAACACATGATCCATTTAAGGTTAAGAATAATACACTGCTGGACAATTGCTAAGGACGGATCATAAACGGCTATATAGCGCATAAAAAAGTAAGTGTGGTTGGATGCCAAGTGAAATAAAATAATGTCAGAATGCCAGGACATTACAAGAAAGACAATTTATTGTGCTCTGAAATCCAGAAGGCTTTGGAACGTGTTCAAGGGACAAACAGGCCATTTTGTGCAGAATACGTAAACATGAAAAAAATGCAATTACCGTCCGCAGGCGTTCCGGCGTAAGATGTCAATACGGGATATGGCCACCATGGAGGGCGATGCAAGATTCCACATGTCGTGTCATGCTTTGCACAACATTATCAAGCAGCTGTTGGGGTAATTTATCCCATTCCTCTGTCAGTGCACTGATGAGGGTGTCCTTGTTTATTGGAGGGCATTGGCGACCAGCAAGACTCCTCCCCAAAGCATCCCACACATTTTCAATGGGATTCAGATCTGGAGAACGTGCTGGCCATACGAGGCATTGAATATCCTCGCTCTCAAGACACTCCTGGACAGCGACTGTTCGATGACATGTTGCGTTGTCGTCCATGAAAATGAATCTATCACCGACAGCACCACGGAACATGCGAACATGAGGTAGCAGAACATCATTAATGTATCGTTGGCCAGTCATAGTCCCAGTTAGAAGCACATAGAGGGACGTGCAGCCATTGATCATGATGCCAGCCCATACCATGACACTACATGTTGGATATCGGTCCCTTTCCTGTATGTTTGCTGGACAATATGCAGTACCACTATCACGCCAGATCAGTTGTCGTCGACAATCAGACGATAGACTGTATCTACTCTCATCTGAGAAGAGGACAGCAGACCAGTCGTTATCAGTCCAATTACGATGTTGATGGCACCATTGCAAACGGGCGGTACGGTGATGTCTGGACAATGGGATTCACACAACAGGACGGCGGGCGTATAGTCCTCCTTCATGCAAACGTCTGGCGACAGTTTTTCGGGAGATCCGCTTGCCAGTAGCAGCCATAAACTGATTTGCTACCTCACTAGCTGTGCTACGCCGGTGTCTTTTTGTTGATAGCACTATGTACCGATCTTCTGCAGGTGTCGTACTGCGAACACGACCTCCCCCGTGACGTTTGCTACACTCTCCATTTGTTTGAAATGATTTCCAAAGCCTTGAAACAACACTGTGGCTGACGTTGAACTCCCTGGCAACATCTGTTATTTTTCGCCCTTCTTCAATCTTGCCAATAATACGGCCATGCGTAAAATCATCTAGGTGATGTCGGGAAGACATACTGAAACTTGCAAGTTCGTCAATTGATTCTTTCCCTTTCAACTTTGCGTTTGAACAACAATGGTCAATACGCGTCAAATCCTTTATATCTCTTATCAGCACTATGACATCACGAACAAGTTCGGCAATCCAAAATTTGCATATGCACAACACGTCTTACTGTATCTTGCACTTATGCTAATTTCCACATTTTCCTGCCTTCCATTTTATGGTTGCTATCGTTGCTATTGTCATCCATCCTTAGCAATTGTCCGGCAGTGTATCATTACAGTATATGGTTTAATATGCAATGTACCTTTTATCCATATTAGACTTCCAGCACATTTTCGGTGTGACTATCCTGGTATTCTCATACTAGATGTAAACTCAAGACATGTCCTAGGGAAATTCACTCTGGTTCTGTAAGTGCTGTCTTGTTTTATTCCATATTAGATTCACATACATAATATCGTTCAAAAATATGATTCCAATTATCCATTATATTTCTTGTCATCATTCATTGATATATGTTTCTACAGATAATACAGCTACCTTGATAAAGGTAAACTGAAGACATGTCCTAGGAAAATTCATTATAGTTCTGTAAGTGTATTCACTATGGTTCAGCTACTTTGAAAAAGGTAACTGTATTATCTGCAGAAACATATATCAATGAATGATGACAAGAAATATAATGGATATTTGGAGTGATTTTTACCAATATTATGTATGTAAATCTAGTATGGAATAAAGCAAGACAGCACGTACAGAACCAGAGTGGATTTACCTACGACATGTTTTGAGTTTACATCTGGTATGGGAATACCAGGATAGTCACACCAAGAATGTGCTGGAAGGCTGAAATGAATTAAAGGTACATCACATATCAAACCATATAATATTATTCTTAACCTTGAATAGTTTATGGTGTGTTTCATTAGGTGTGTACCTGAAATTAAAAATATTAGGTGGATATGTGATGTATGCAAAACATCATCCATTTATGTATAGCTTACTACCAGGACCCTACATTACCGCTATGCCTCATTTTTTTCAGAGTTTCTTCCCAAGTTAGGTTCAGTCCCGACTTCCTTAGTCTGAAGAGATCTTTATGTCAGGCATGAAGGTGGAAATGGCAGAGTAGCAAGTTGAAGCACCCAAATAGGAAAGTCATGAAACAGGTGGAGTGTAACTAGGAGGAGGAGAAAAGCAGATGGAAGCAGTGACACCCATGTGGGTTTTCCAGGGGGGTTGGTAATGGGACACCAATCCATCTGCTGGGGGGGGCACAGCTCAGCAGATGGGGGTTGTCATAACTTGTGCCCTTGAGAGGCAGAGAGAGAGAGAGAGAGAATTTTAGGAATTTAACATTGTGGGAGGGAACTTTATACCAACAGAACATAATTCTGAACTAATTATGAGTTTCAAGAACCAATTTTTTGCAAAAAAGGTTGCTAAAAAATTAACAGAAAATAAAATTGAGTTGTAGCTGATGCTGAGATGAACCCATTTAAAAGAAACATTATTTTTCTCAAGTTTATTGAGCACTGAGAAAAACAAAATGAAAGGAATGCTGTTTGCTGAAGTATTTAAGTTTTTGCAGCAATTCTAATATTTATGAGAGAAAACAAATTGCAGATTTCTCTTGCTTTCAGAAATTTATCTAAAGCTCTCTCTTCTAAGTCCAAAGCAATTCAAGTCAAAAGCTCTTCTAAGCAATTCAGTACTTGGGCCTGTAGTAGCATCAGCATTTAGACAGTGCAACGTTCCTTGTGTTCTATGGGTTCCAGAGCTGATGGCTCACCCAGGTGCCATTGCTGACCGACGACACAAGGGTGTGCGTCTCACCTGAGCTCAGGAATACTGCCAGCGGACACAAGATGGCTGGAAACTTGTAGCCTGAAACTACAAATTGCAGTACCAACTGTTTCAGGTAGATGGCTGACTCTGAGTGTGGCAAAAAACCCACAAGGCAATCGATCCTGCATTCCTACAAGAGACACCGTGGGCGGCTTTGTTATGGTGTGGGGTGTTTTCAGCTGACACACTTTAGGACCCTCATACAGATGCAGACTGCTCTGACTGGTGGGGCTATGTAACCATCCTTCTGTATCATTCACACCCATTTGTGTCATGCAACCACTCTGACAGTTGCAACTTCTTTCAACCCAACAATGTGCCACCGTGTACATCCACAGTCGCTCAGTTATGGCTGGAGGAAAATTCCACCATGGAGTTTGGTATCCTGATTTGGCCCCCTCTTTCGCCAGATTTAAACACCATCTAACACATGTGGGATGCTGTTTAACGTGCCGTCAATGCCAGATATCCATCGGCAAATATTACGGAACTGTGGGACAATCTTCAGGAAGCATGGTGTTCATTGTCTCCACAGTACTACAGAGAGCTCATAGAGTCCATGCCCTGTCACATTGCTGCCATTATCCATCACAAGGAGGACCAAAGTGGTATTAGACAGGTGTCCCTGTTTTTTCGGTGTATATACACAGGGTAGCGCAGATAAAACCAACCCCAAATGCAAAAGATAGTTGTGCAGTTTTATTTGGTCATAACATACCGTACATTTCAGTTGCATGTGGTATGGTAAATAAATGGAATTTCTAACTAAAAAAAAAGGGTGTAATGTTAATAATTGACACGTTTATCAGCATTTTTACATACCTTTTCAAAATCTGTGTTGGAAGTGGTCACCACTTTCCTTGATGCATTTTCCCACTCGTTGTAGCATTTTCAGGTAAACGCCCTGCAATTCAGTGAATAAAATTCTGGCAGTCTCTTGCCATATGTTGGTTTTCAACTCTTGCAACATTTGAGGGTCGTTGCAGTAGACTTTGTCTTTTAGTGAGCCCCCTTCCCTTCCCCAGGTAAAAGTTGTATGCTGATAAGTTTGGAGAGCAGAGCGGCTATAGATCCTTATTTATTGTCCTTTCCTGATTAAAATTACTGCAGAATTTTTCCGTTACTCACTTATAAATGTGGAAAGAGCGATGACCTCTATTTGATGTTGCTGGTCCACGTCAAATGTCTCTAATAATTATTCATTCGCCTTCTAATTATTTGTTCAGCTGCTGCTTACCATCTTTGGCGAATTCCCAGCATTGTGCGGCACTCCAAGAAGCAACGTGCCAAATTAGCTTGGCAGTCAGTGTGTACGAGTCTGGAGGAATTTGTGGCCGCTGTGGTGTAGTGGAAGCATATCCAGCGCGGAACTGAAAGACCCTGGGTTCGATTCCCGGTGGCGGCCAATGAGAATTTTTCCGTGACTCACTTATAAACGTGGAAAGAGTGATGACTTCTGTTTGATGTTCCTGGTCCACGTCAAATGTTTATTAAAATATTATTCATTCGCCTTCTAATTATTTGTTCAGTTGCTGCTTATCATCTTTGGTGAATACCCAGCATTGTGCGGGGCTCCAAGAAGCAATGTGCCAAATTGGCTTGGCAGTCAGTGTGTGCGAGTCTGGGGGAATTTACGGCCACTGTGGTGTAGTGGAAGCATATCCAGCGCGTAACTGGAAGACCCTGGGTTCGATTCCCAGTGGTGGCCAATGAGAATTATTCCGTGACTCACTTATAAACGTGGAAACAGCGATGACCTCTGTTTGACGTACCTAGTTATCATTGATTTCTATTAGCTTTTGATGAATGCACAAGTAAATAAGAAGCTATGATTTTCAAAGATTATGATAGCATTTTCTTAATTTCCGAGGATTATATGTTGTTCTATGCATTTTTTTTTCAAATATTGCCATATTAATTCTGTATTGTTGTTTTTTATTACTGAGCTGCATATTTTGCTTTCCTTTTTTCACATCACATTTTATGAAAATACCTCCCAAATTTTAACGTTCTTAGTAATTGTTTATAAGTAAAAAGTTAGCTAAATCAAATAATTTTTATTTAACCTTGGTAAAAAAAAAAATTATCTCTGTAACCTGAAAGTTTAAACTTAACATTATGCACTCATCAGTAATATTTTGCAATAAAAGTAATCCTTTTACCACAGAAAAAAATGAAATTATCTCACATAAATTTTATATTTGTAACTTTCATATTACAAATATAAAACATTGCTAAAATATAATGTCAGGCTTTACTATTTGAATAATGGAAAACAAAAAATGCAAGGTGCATTATGAAATGCATGAGTTTCTGTGCTGGGTATTACTTTCCAAGAATATGGGTGCTCATTTAGTATGTAAGACTTTGTTATACATTGCAATTATTGTAATGATCTTGCTTCTAAATTTTACTGTAATGAACTTATTTATCATTTGCTATTGTTATCTTATAACTTGTGGGAAATTCTTCTTTACAAGAAAAGAAATTTGGCCTGACAATCCTTCCCCTCTCTTTACACATACACACAGGTCATTTAAAAGTTGTATAAGCAATGAATATCTTAATCCATAAAATATAGATATGTATCTGCTCTTTGAATTTCTTATGCAATAAAGAATCCTGAAAAGCACTTGACCTTCAGATTATTTTTTAAATCTATGTAACTTTTCCTCACTATAAGTTTTCATATGTTACTTTAACATTTATTGTGTGGTTATTCCTTTAAGTGGCTGAATGCACATTTTTTCTATAACTGTTACAAATGCTAGTGTCTTTCATTTTTATGTTTCATCTGTCCAAAATCTTCATCTTAATTTTCAATTACTATAGCAGTCATTTAAAAGTTTGACAAAATCTTAATTTGTTTTATTTATTTATTTCTAGGTCTCAGAGTCATGTTGTTTTATCAAAACTATCTCGTTTACACCCTACAGTCACTCTTGTCCATATAATGCCCATTTTGAAAAAACAGCTGGATGGTATGTAATGTTTGATATCTTTCTATTTACACACATAGTGGTTTATTCAATAATAATGATAAAGTTCCATTCTTACAAGCATATGTTGTTATATACTCTGGTAGATTTATGTCAAGTTCAGAAACAAAGAAGACTGCTGCTATCTTTTGTGGAAGGGTTTAAGATCCTTATGTGCATCAAAAGCAAAAGAAATTTGCCCCATTGATTCTAGGGAAGCGAAAGAGAGAGAGAGAGATCCAAGTGCTGAAAAAATAAAATTAATATCCTACTTAGGATTTAAATACAGCCATAGCAGTATGAATGCTGTTATCTTCTGAGCTGCAGACTCATTAATTGAAACAATACCAAAGATCAATTGTCAGATAATGAGTAGTCCAAATCCAATGGTATTATTTTATGATGCTTTCAGATGAGCTGGTGTATCCTTTCTGCCTCTGTTTTCATGGCAGGAAGGTATCGGAATGCAAATACAGTAAAACCTCAAAAGTCCTGCCTCCAGAAATCCGGCACTTTTCTGATTTCATTTTCGTGAGAACATCCGATATTTCACCAATAACCATGGAAATCTCCCGATGTACCGTCTCAACAACACGTCGGAAAATCGTCCGATCTCAGCATTCAAATTGCTGATAGCCGCCTACGTGTAACATCAAAGGGGGGGGTCTCAAATTCGTCATCTCATTGGCCCACACTGAAGTGATGTGGACCAATAAGGCGATGAATCGGCGTGTACATTTGAAATGCGTGTGATGATGATATGTGCTTGTTGGTGGAAGTATGTGGATTCGATCATGTAATGACATCTACATCGGCCTTCAGAATGCATCGCGGTACTCGCCTTCGCGATGTATCATAATTTCGTCCGTCAAAAAACTGTGACATCTATGTAAAATTCACATCAGGTTTTTGCGATGTATCGATACATCGCGCAGCCCTAGTGGTTGCTCTGGCTTTTTTCAAATTTTTGCCAAACCATTCGTCAAGTTTAATTTTTTTCGACGGAATTTTATAATAAATAATACAAAAAGGTAATCGCCAAAACTTTTTTTCTGTTGCCAAAATGATTTTTTTTTTTTTTTGCAAATTGCAAAGAATGCAATCACAAGCATGACTCTTGCATATTTAAAAGGCATAGACATGAAACTTTTTGCTAAAGTGACCTGTTCTGTGCAAGTACGTGCCTTACGTAACACCTGTTAAGCAATTTTTGGATAGCTTTGCAGAAATCCGGAATTTTCATAAATCCGACACTCATGTGGTCCTGTCAATGCGGGATTTTCGAGGTTTCACTGTATGATATACTATTAAAAATCACCAATCACTTACCCTAAAGATCATGGTAATTTCCATCCACAACACACTTCAAGCACATCAATTATCGTAATGTTGTTGGCCTTCAAAGGTTTACAGACATCTTGCTTACGATTCCTTCTTCCGGGGATGAAACATCGGTTTTTTTTTTGGTTTTTTTTTATTTGCTAGACAAACTATGCTGGGTTTTTTTAACCATATGAGATGTAACCATAGCTCGTCAATTCCATAAAAACCACACAAGCATACTACTCATTCATACATTCAATTAAAAAACTATGTACGTATTTACACTACATTACATTCTCATTACATTCTCACTTGCAGTAGGAGTAGCACGGGTTTTGAAACAGATGGAGCATTTTGTTACTCACAGTTGACAAAGGTTTAACCAACTGAGAATGTAATGTAGTGTAAATATGTACTAGTCGCACTTCGACCTTCTTCCAACTTCCCAATGACGCGACCTCGTGTAAAGTCATCCAGATGTCATCTACTGGATTGCCTGTTGGCATATCACACGGTGGCAGCAACTCGACGTAATTCAAACCAATGTACACCGCGCAATAGCTTTCACCGAATTGCTGAGCTTACACCGCTTGTGTCTTTTATACCCTTCTGACACCACCACCACCCCGTCATGCTGCATACATGCGCATGCCCTACCGTACCGGACCCTAGTCTATCTCCTGAGTGGTCTTTCGGTCCGTTCTGCCTGCTCGTTCCCCTGTTATGCTAATTTCCCCTCTTTGTCCACACCAGTGTAAATTTTTTGCATTTTTCTTCCCCGTAACAGTACACACCCAATCTAAACGGGCACGCGATGCCACTGATATATACAACCTGTTCACCAACACATGGAATTCTATTTCACACATTCTGTTTCACATGTGCTCGAAAGAAACTTAGGAATGGAGGATAGAAATGGCGGCATTCAGGGCAAAATTGTTGCAACAGCGTAGGGGAATCTTGATGTGCTAGTGGAAGAATGTTGACGGGAAGGGAGTACATCAAATGCTAAAAAGCAAGCTCTGCAAGTCTCTCCTCACTACCAACTCCAAGGGGCTATGCCTTGGGGAGTGTTGTTGGCAGCTGAATTGAAAACAAACAACCTGCTTCTAGGCAAAAAGAGACTGGGTGAGGGCTTGGTAGATTTCTGGGCAGTGATTGAAGAGAGGGATAGGGGAGTAATGAAAGTGTTATTCTACAAAACTTAAGGGAACAGAAATTTTAAACAAAACAAAACCAAAACAAATTTAATGTTTCCAAATATTTTATTAACTACTGTAGTTAATTAAATATTTCAAGTCCAATTGTTATGGGTATGTAATATTATATAAATATATATATATATCCATATTATCTCATATGCGTATTTTTAATTTTTACATGGTAGGACTTTACTCCCCAAAATGGATTCAGCAAACGCTTAGATTTAGCAAGGATTTTCATTGGTCCCAAGCTCCTCATTATAAGTGAATTCTATTGTATATGCAATTCGTAAAGCACTATATTTGGTGTATTACCAGTTACAGTCCATGCTTAGAATCAATAAGAGTGGTGATGTACAGACGATGGGTGATCATCAATTCCCACACTGAGGATTTATCTTCCACACTATACTGAGACATAACAAGACGTTTAGAGAAAAAGCTAAATGTTGCTAATGTGGATGTGCAGTGTCACCAGAAGGAAGGGACAGGACCAGAAATAAGGGTTAGTTAATGTGACAGACATAGCAAAAAGGCTCAGGTGGCAAGACTGCTGGTATGATCATGTTTTGAGAATGGTCAAGGATGCAGAGTCATGGAAGCATATATTGTGTCAACAATGACATGAAGGAGAAGAAATTGAAGAGCAGCTGACATAAGACAGAGTGAATATAAGAATTCATAATTATGGCCCCACCTAGATATAGGACTAAACATTCTACAGAAGAAAAAGAAAAAGAAGAAGAAATGTGATTCTAGCTGGGAGAGATTATCTATGAATTTTTAATTCTGTGAAGTACTTTTTGCTTTGTTAAACGGCAATTGATACAACCTTTAAAAATATGTTGCATCAAAATGCAACTTTTTTTAAAGTTTGCATCAGTTATGCTGGGTTTTTGTTTGTTTTGCTGTGCAAATAACTATCATTCTAGTTACTGTCGCAAATATCTTAATAGTAGATGCAGTGTATTGTTTGTGCCATTTCATGCCTGAATATTTAAAAAAATGCAAAATCATGTTTGAAAAAGAGCCAGTTAAGTTTATTAAGTGTTCTGAGTAGTTTGATAATTAATGCAATTTTTGAAATGCAGGTCTTGTTAAGTGTTCTGAGAAGTTTGATAATGAATGCAATTTTTGAAATGCAGGTTTTATTTGTTATCTTTTTTTTTCTTTTTGTTTTTACATTTGGATGTAAATCTTTTTTTTTTTTTATTGAAATAAAACCAAGTGCTTTTTTTTTTTTTTTTTTTTTTGAGGGAGTGGAGTGGATAACTTTTCTGTTTTTGTTTTTTTCTCTTAAGAATTGGATAATTCTGACATCATAAGCTTTGGCAAGATCTTAGAAGCATTAGTGTCAGCTTCTAGCCATCCAGATGTCTTAAAAGTGTCATTGGAATCCATGATTGCATTTCTTGATACAGTGATGTTAGGTAAGGCTAATTTTACTACATACAATGAGCATTTTTGCTATACTGATATTTAAATTAATGAAAAAGAATTGGAGTTTGTACAAATATCTTCTTATAGTGTTGCTTCTGGTTTCTATCGGAAAATTTTCTCATGGCCAATGTCGTTAAGTTTTTAGACATAATAACAGCCTGAGCAGTTTAAGCTGAAATAACTTTTTAGCTTTGTGGGAGGACTGAATATTTTGAAAAATAACTTGCCTTTATTCAGGAATAGGCAGCAAAAAATTGATTATGTAACTTTCCAATTATAATGCTACCACATTAAACTCAGTTTTATAAACATGCAGCTTTGAAATGCAGTGTTTTACTAGATGTGGCTTATAACCATTTTCTGTAGCATTGCAAACTCCAGCTGTCATTTACAGTATTACAAAAAATTGCTTCATGAATTGTTTATGATAGACATTGATTGAGCTAAAAGAATTTGGACTGCTGACTTTCATTGATTCTTAGCATGGAAGCCTTGTGGTCATGCAAATGAAGACTCAAAAATGTTCTTATGGCTGTGTTGATGGTAGTGCTTCTTATGTTTCAACAGGTGCTCACTCAAGAGTGAGAGAGAGAATCAATCTAATTTTTATCATCAGCAAACTTTGCAAAAAAATTGTGCTAGACTAACTTCCTACTCCTTTTTTTTTTTTTTTTTTTTTTTTTTTTTTTTTTGTCGTTTGTGGCAAAATGGAAGGGAAACACTACATCTACAAATTTATCAGGTATGCAAAATATGGAGATCAACAGTAAAGACATAGCTATAAATAATTTTTGAATTATGAACTGTGTAATAAACTTTTAAATGTAGGTTGTAGGAAAGCATGCTGTCCTCATTAAAAAGTTTTAGGAACACAGAAACACTTTTGACCCTACTTAGGTCTTGATCACCTAAACAATCGGAGCCAGACTAGTTGCCAGATTTGGATTTCCAAGTTCCTAAAATAAAAGAACTTGAAAAAAAATCCTTGCTTTTTTGCTTTTTCTTTAACAATGACCATCCTCTCTCTCTCTCTCTCTCTCTCTCTATATATATATATATATATATATATATATACTAGCACAAGACAGACCGTTATTTAAGAGGCTTGGAGAGACTGATTGATAATGGTTGACAATGATGATGATGATATATATATTATATATATCCTCGGGCTAAGTGAGATAAGGAGAAAAGGAGATCTCATTGAACTGAAAAGTGGACATCTCTTCTACTATCGTGAGACAGATACTGGCAGAACTAGTGGTGTTGGATTTAAAATAAACAAGAAACTGAAGGATAAAGTTGTAGAAGTTGAAAGTTCCTCTGACAGAGCTGCACGACTCGTTATCCAACTCTCAAGAAGATACCAGGCTCAGATTATTCAAACTTATGCACCCACCACAAGTCATCCTGAAGAAGAAATTAAAGAATTTTATGAGGAAATTCGTCATCTAAATAATAAAGGTAAGCAGCACTTGAAGATAATTATGGGAGATTTCAACGCAAAAATAGGGCAACGGCAACAGAATGAAACTTCAGTAGGTAAATTCAGTCATGGCAACAGAAACCAGCGTGGAAATACTCTCGTTGAGTTTGCAGAGGCAGAAGGGTTTTTCATCTTGAACTCCTTTTTCAAGAAAAAGCCACACAGGAAATGGACATGGAGACATCCAAATGGGACGACAAGTGAAATTGATTTTATTATGTGTAACAAAAAATTCGTCATAGAAGACTGCAGTGTGCTAAACAAGTTCAACACAGGTAGTGACCATAGATTGGTGAAATGTAAGATGCACCTCAACACTAAACTCGAACGTAGCAAGCTCATAAGACAAACAAAATGTATTGACATAACCAACCTTAAAAAACACCATAATACCTTCAAGTTGGAACTGAAGAGAAGAACAGATTCTCTGCTTTAGAAGGCCTAACATCGGAAGAAGTGGATATTTCTGAAGTTAACAGAAAAGTAACCAAAGCTCTTATGGAAACAGCAACAAAATTAGCTGGGTCTAAGAACAAGTTGCATGTGAACAAATTATCAGGAAAAACCAAAATGTTGATGCAAAAAAGAAGAGAGATAAGGACAACTAAAGAAGATGTGACTTCCAAAGTGGAATATATAGAGCTATGCAAGACAGTACGAAAAAGTATCACTGAAGACGTAAGGAAATTCAACTGTGAACTAGTAAGGAAAGCAATTGAAAACAACCAAAGCCTAAAGATAGCAAAGGGACATCTCAGTAAGGGAAGAAAACAGATTATGGCTCTGAGAAAAGAAGATGGTTCTATAACAAGAAATAGAGGCGAAATTTTGACAAGAGTGAAAGATTTCTACTCCAAATTATATGAAAGGGATGATACATGCACTCCAGACATCATGAAAGATACCAGTACCAGAGTCCCTCCAGTCCTTCCAGCAGAAGTTGCACATGCAATCAAGAACATGAAGCGGGGAAAAGCTCCAGGAAAAGATGGAATTTCTGTAGACATCATACAAGAAGCAAGTGGAGAAATCGAAACAGTACTCGCCCAAATTTTCACTCGATGCCTTAATGAAGGGAAGATTCCTGAGGATTGGAACAACGCTACAATGATCTTGCTACATAAAAAAGGTGACATTGAGGATCTCAGTAACTGCAGACCTATCAGCCTCCTATCAGTGGTTTATAAAATATTCACTAAAGTTCTTTCACACCGCTTAAAGGTGACACTGGACATGGCTCAACCGAGAGAACAAGCTGGATTCAGGAGTGGTTACAGCACAATAGATCATATCCACATACTGAGAGAACTAATTGAAAGAGCGTGGGAATATGAACTTCAATTGTGCATGGCTTTTATCGATTATGAAAAAGCCTTTGATTCGATGAAACCATCAGCAGTTACAATGGCCCTGAAATCCTGCGGTATTGAAGATGCGTACATTAATATTATTAATAACATTTATGAAATTGCAAGTGCAAAGATTCGGCTGTTTGAAAATACAACACACATAAAAATTGGAAAAGGAGTGAGACAAGGTGACACCATATCTCCAAAGCTCTTTAATGCCACATTGGAAAATGTCTTTCAATCACTGAACTGGGAAAGCAAAGGGATAAAGATTAATGGAGATTATCTAACCCACTTTCGTTTTGTTGATGACATAGTCATTTTTGCAACTACCCCATCAGAGCTGCAGAGTATGATCCAGGAACTTGCTGACAAGAGTAAAGAAGTGGGATTAAAAGTGAACTTTCAGAAGACAAAAGTGATGTTCAATGCTTTTACAAGAAATGAAGATTTATCGATTGATGGAGAAAAACTGCAGACAACAGACACGTACGTTTATCTCGGACAGCAGATATCAAGTGAGGGTCACATTGATGAAGAAATTAATCAACGTACGAAACTTGCCTGGAGAGCTTTTGGAAGAAACAGCATAATTTTCAAGAGCAATATGCATTATGTCTTAAAAGAAAAGTGTTTGATCAATGCATCCTTCCAGTGCTTACGTATGGTGCAGAGACGTGGACCTTAACTAAAAGAGACATACAAAGGCTGCAGACAACTCAAAGAAGCATGGAGAGGTGCATGCTTGGTGTAACCAGGAGAGATAAGAAGAGGAACTTGTGGATCCGAAAAATGACAAGAGTAGAAGACATCATGATCAGAGTTAAATCCCTAAAATGGCAATGGACTGGACATACTGCCAGAAGGACAGACCATCGATGGACAACCGAAATTTTAGATTGGATTCCAAGAAACAGGAAAAGACCCAGAAAAAGACCACATGGAAGATGGGTGAATGAAATTCGAAAGTATGCGGGAGTGACATGGAGGAGACTGGCACAAGATAGACCATTGTGGAGGAAACTTGGGGAGACCTTCATCCAGCAGTGGATTGATAATGGTTGACAGTGATGATGATGATGATGATGATGATGATGATACACACACACACAGGGTGTCTGAGAATTATTGGACACATTACAAAGTTATGTACAAAAAAAACTATTAGCATTGTCTGTTTTTCTATGTCACGTATTACTAACACAGTTTCTATATTTTTGTTTTGCAGAATTGTTATTCCCAGAATCCGATAGGTGGCGCTAGGTGTGGCCTGATGAGGAATGTATGAGAAATACGCAATCAATAGGCCATGTCATCCATACAGCAGAAGGCTTGCGGGATTAAAGTATGTCATTAAAGTTAAAAGACAGTACCATTTAGAGTATGGTTGTAATCCTCCATCAACGAATTCAATTAAGCGGTGGATGAAACAGTTTAAAGAAACTGGCAATGTGGAACATCGTGGAGCAGCCGATAGGCCTAGCGTCAGCGGTGAGACGGTTAACCAAGTTAATGAAAGTTTTCAATGAAGCCCCAGGAAATCCGTTCATAAAGCAAGCAGAGAACTGTGCATTCCAAAATCGACAGTTCACGATATCTTGCACAAGAAATTAAAGTTTCATGCATATAAAATTCAAATAGTGCAAAAGTTGCATGTAAATGATCACACTCTGCAATACGATTTTGCTGTGGATATGCTGAATCGAGTCGAAAACGACGAAAACTTTCTCAGTACTGTAATTTTTAGTGATGAATCCACATATCATGTATCAGGTATTGTGAATCGTCACACCTGTAGGATATGGGACAGTGAACCGCCTCATGCTGCTATTGAACTGGAACGCGATTCTCCAAAACTTAATGTGCGGTGCCCCCTATCAAAAAGAGAAGTGATCGGCCTTTTCTTCTTCTGCGAAAAAACCATAAATAGTGACATTTCCTTGGATATGCTAGAAAATTTTGCTATACCCCAAATCAAAAGATATGGCAATGTCATTTTCAAACAAGAGCCTCTGCATTGGTCAACGTATGTACGTAAGTGCCTAATTGAGCATTTCCCCAACAGATGGATTGGGCCTGGTGGTCCCATGCCGTGACCTCCTCGCTCTCCAGGTCTAACTCCATTGGATTATTTCATGTGAGGTTATGTGAAGGATCGTGTCTATCAGACGCCTTGTGCTGATTTGCAGGAACTGAAGCAGCGTATCACAGCTGCTATTAATTCCATATCTCCTCAGATGCTTGCCAATACATGGCATGAAATCGAGTATCGTTTGGACGTACTACGAGCAACCAAGGGATCTCACATCGAAATTTATTAACTTGTGCAGTTACATTGTAAGTTAGTACAGTCAGTTTCTTTCTATCTGTTTAATGTTTTGTTTTATATAATTTTGTAATGTGTCCAATAATTCTCAGACACCCTGTGTGTATATATACATACACTCATTGTCATAAAAATCCCAGCACCAATAAAAACTGCGATTAACGTGAAACTTGGCGAATAGCTACGGAGAGGGCAGACATGCAAATTATTAAAGTTCCGTGTGATTCTGCATACCATTCCGTCCAAGACCGGCGCTGCAATCACAATCCTTTGGGCTTATAAGGTGCTGTGCAGAGGACCACATTTGTGCTAAAGTGCATGGTAAGAGTCAGGTGAGATCCCTGAGCAATTGACATGCCGAGGAGCTTCCGTAGATGTGCATACAGGCAACTAACAGAGTTTGAACAAGGCTGTATCGTCAGAATGAGAGAGGCAGAGTGGCCCGTGCGCCAAATCGGCTGCCACTTGGTCCAGTCGGACAGTACGGTGTGATCATGTTGGGAGCAATGGACATGGGAAGGCACCCAAACATGGAAGACTGGCTGTGGACAACCCAGATACAATCACGTCCTTGTCCAGTATCCAGAGACATGTGGTGGCTGTACAAGGGAGTCTTGTGTCTGCCAGAACCATTTTCAGATGCCTGGCAGAGCTGAATCTGCACTCTTAATGGCTCTTATGTTTTCTGCCATTAACACCTGACCATCGTCGGCATCAATTGCAGTGGTGTTAGTAGTGAGCAACATGGGATGCTATGGACTAGCGACGTATAGTGTTCAGCGACGAATCCCGCTGCTTTATGGGAACAGACGACCACCGTGCCAGAGTGGGTGAGTGCTACAATCCCTATCTCACTGTTCAGTGGCACACATCCCAAACTGCAGGCTTGATGGTCTAGGGACGTGTATGACAGCCGGACTTCCCTCGCAGTGATCTGAGGGATATTGACAGCCCAGCGCTACATAGAGGAAATCTTGCAGCCCCATGTGCTGCCTTTCCTGGCGGGGCGGCCAGGAGCCATTTTCCAACAAGATAATGCCTGTACGCACAGGGCTCGGGTTTCCCAGGACTGTCTATGTCATGCTTGGACGCTTCCATGACCTGAAAGATCACCTGATCTCTCGCCCATCGATCACATGTGGAACCAGATGGGACGCCAACTTTCTCCATGGCCCAGTGTTCGTTATTTAGCGCATCAGCTGCAAGAAGTGTGGCCCAATCTGTCCCAAGATAACATACAGCGTCTCTTTGACTGCATGCTGGGCCATATCACTGTATGTATCCAAGCATGAGGCAGTCCGATGTGGTACTAACGCTGACCGGAATGTGTACCTATGTCTGCCAGAAATTGTCCTGCTGCTGTGATATTGTAATCACTTCTGTCCTTGGTATGTACCATCGCACTACTGAAATATTATTTCAATCCAATGCCTCCTTCTTGGTGTGCAGATTTTTATGACAATGAGTGTATATACCAGCTGTCATGTCTGTTCTCTGAATGGTGAATCTGTAAAATCATTTTCTGAACATACAATTGAAGAAAAAGAAAAGTAATGTAAGATACATAACAGTTTTATGATTTAGAATAAGGTCATGACATCATTGCATACAAGTTAGCATAAAACAAACCAGGTTTTGGCACTGCTAAATTTTAAATCAAAATTTCATGGAATTTTCACAACATTTCTGGGATAACTATCTTTGAACCTATCAGCATTTCAAATAGCAAAGCCAAACCACCCTTTTAAATTTTTGGTTTTCAGACTTTTCTAGGTGTATAAGTGGTAGAAAAATTCAAGCAAACAATATTCCAAAGTCGCCATTTTGATTTCTTGGGTTTTTGGACTTTTCTAGGTGTACGGACCTTAAGGCCTATCAGCATGCCAATTTTCATATCTCTAGGTCATTTAGAAGTGGTCGAACAATTTGCGGCTGGGAACACTTGCATTTTCCTACTTTGCTTTCTATGTGTACTAGCAGGGGTACCCGGTATTTCCCAGGTAAATATTCGTGGAATCACCAAGTTCAGCGGGTGAAATTTTATGAATGAAAAATATATTCCTGTAATTTTCCCGTTAATACCAAATTTGGTGATTCTAAATTGAAAACTGTAGAACTTTTTACAAAAATTTTGTATAGGCACCCTTTTACCCCTTCCAAAAACCATGTACGGTGTAAGGTAGAGTACCATTAGATAAATACCAAATTTGGTGGTTCTAAATTGAAAACTGTAGATTTGTATAGTGAACAAACAAACAAACAAACAAATATACAAACTTTCACTTTTATATGTACAGATTACCAGATTTTTCTCTCAATTTTTCTGAGTCTTAAAAATTACTTCCCAGAGAATAGAAAAACACTTTTTATTGAAGAGTTACTAATTGCTCACTAATTAGTGATCTCACTAAATTACCATGTAAAAGAATATGCACGATGAGAAATTGTTATATGCTTCGAAAATTTTATATGATTCTAATGCCTCTAACTGTTGTATGGTAATGGCGCTTCTACCAAAGACGAAGTAATAGAAAATATTTACTTTTTGCACTTCTGGAAAACTTTTTGCATCACCTTCGAAGATACTTACATTCAGCACATAGGGATCTTTTCCTTCAATCTCATTAATTTTTTCCAAATACCGCATTTTGTACTCGAAAGTTAAACTTTCAAAGTAAGACACCATCATTTCAATGGGGACTGGTTGTCCTTCACTTACGCGAGATTCTTAGATGTCTCTCGCTTACGTTACTAAGGCTCATTGCCATGAAGAAAGTCACGTGCCTGCTGCATCCTCATAGGCAGTGGAAGCCCCGAAAGAATGCAAACAGCGGTTTTTTCTTTGACTTGTCACTAAAATCGTTACTGCTTGGCTCCCTTTTGTCATAGGTTAATGTTTCATACACCTAAACCTTCCTCGACAAATGCTCTACGGAATGGTAAAAACCACATCAAAATCCATCCGGCGATTCTCAAGCTTAGCCCGAACAAACAGAGAGACGCCTACCGGGGACTTCATAAGTAGTACTCATTTGTAATATTGCACACTGCCTCACACATGAAATTAGACTGGTGTCTTCTTTTTTTCCAAACGCATAAACTACTGTAGGTGTCAGCCAGAAGTCTAAACAGAATTCACTTCCCACTGCTGTAATAAATATTCCAGTGTTACACAGTCTTAAGTGCCCTTAAGATTGTGTAGCCAATTCTTAATTCTGCATTGCATGTTTTCTTTTTCTTCAAGTTCTGCATTTAAATTGTTTCTACAGTGATAAGAAATGTGTAGAAATAGGACCACTAAGTGAATCATTATATCATTACTGTTAGCCTTTGGTGATGAAAAATTATTAGTAACAGTACTGATAGATGTTATATTTTATGCCATCATACCCAAATTTCCATACTGACTTGCTTGATGCCCATTGTGTTTTATACTTCTCTCGAGAACTACTAGAAAAAAGTGGTCAAAAGTTTTATTAACAGAAAAATTGAAAAAAAAATGCATTTAAATAAAAAACTACACCATGGGAATGAAATTCACACAAAAAAAAAAAAAAAAGCTGTTGGTAGGAACATACATTTAATGATGTAGTAATAGATGGCATCATTTCGAATCGCTCTTTGAGTCATGAACTTTTAAACAGTGGTTGCCATATGGCTTTGCATTAAAACACTTTCTCACTGAAAAAGAAATCTCAAGCCGAAAATGTTCTGTGTTTATTTCTTCGTTTGGATTTATGAACTCAGGGCTCACTAATGTGATCCAATTATCATTTAGAGTTTCAGTCCATTTTATTTTTTGAAATCAGTCTTTTTATGCATTTCATTTGCTGAAAAAGCTGTTTGCAGTTTTACATTTGAAGTGGAAAAGTGCCCTTAAGATAGTGGTGATTGGGGACAGATTTGCATAAATCATACCGTAGCTTTTCAAGGTATTTCATTGAATCACTCCATATGCATAGCTTTAGAATTTGCAAAATTATGCTACACAGATCGCAAAATTTTTCACAGCTTAGTGTGAAATGCATTGCAAAACGTGATTCAGTACCTATAAAATCGTAGCTGACATTGAGTGATTTTCTGTAGCTTCAAAAGCATGTATCTCTTTTCACTTTTTAACTTCTTACCTCCTTAGGTTTTTTTTATTTATTTATTTTATTTTTATTTATTTTATTTTATTTTTTCAATTTCTATTTTTTTTTTTTTTTTTTTTTTGCATCAGGTATATTTGTGGCAGGGCCATCCAGATCACAGCTAACTAATTTCTTTCTAATAGCTTCCCTAGTAATTCTCACATTGAAGCATCCTTTTATAATTGCTTTGCATGTTCCATCACTGTTGAATCATTTCAATTCAGTAAAACTTACCATATATGATTGGTTAGCAACTTTTTGTGTAGCCAAATGAGAAGGAATGGCAGAAATCCACATGACACAATAACAATTGACGAATACACTAAAAGTATTGTTAAAGGAACAATGCTTTAAAAGTTGTGTACAAAGGTGAAAAATTTGCAAAACAGGGACATTTCACTCCTCTCATCAAAATCCCATTTTTTGGAAGTCTATTTTAAAATCTGGCAACATCTGACTCCACTATTTTATGAATTTCCAGTTTTACGAATTTTTCTCATTTGTGTCTGTATTTAGTGTCGTTTCTTTAACAATAATTTTAATGTATTTATCAATTTTTGTGTAGGTTAGACAAGCAGAGGCTTAGCAAAGGTGCCTGGGGATAAGACACAGTTTGCACCCCTTTGTTAAATACAGCATAGCAGTGTTTGTGTGTTTATTTCGGGGCTTAATGAACCCCATGTGCATTTAAGTTTTAAATAAGCCTTTCATTCCTAATTTAGGGTCGTTTATTTAAAGGAACAATGAAGCTCAAGTTGTGTGCAGAGAGGTCATTGTAAATGGAGGCATTTGATACACTAACAGTAAGTAAATTCTAGTTCCATCAGTTAAACATTTACTTGGCAGATGGCCTTTCTTTGAGGAGCTAACCTCTGAATCTCAGAGAACAGCTTAATAATATGTATGTATGTATATTCAAAGGAACAGTGTGAACCAGTACTATAAAAAAAACACAACACATATGTCTCTTCTTGGATTTGAACCCACACTAAGAAGTACCAAGAATCAGAAACCCACATTGAGCAATCAGCACCTAGAGTTACAAACCCATACTGAGCTGTTCCAACAGTCAGTCGTGTGTGTGTGTGGGGGGGGGGGATAATAATGGTAGGCCTATTTTTCTACATAACTTAGTCCCTTTGAAGGTTGTCATACTTTTTCCAGCAATGCTTCAAGGCTCTTATGCCCTCCAAATAAAATTATTTGTGAAGGCTGTCAAAATAAGCTTCCACAGCGTCAGTAATGTCTTAATCCATCCCAGAATGTACACCCGACAAGTTATTTTCAAGGTCTGGTGCCCCCCCCCCCCCATTTTGAAACATGTTTATGCCACTGAATTTTGCATCACCTTTACAGCAGAAGTGGCAGACTTCCTCTTCTTTGGAGTGGGTGGGTGTGCCATGTTTCATTCTCTGTTACAAATCATTGCCAAAATTCTTTTGATTGGCTTGAAACAGTGCAAGATTGTCTTATGACATGTTCCATCTGATCAGCTTTTTCACAGGTGTCAGGAGTCAGGAGTTTTGGAACTCAGCAGGCAGCAACCTTCATTATTGCGAGATGTTCTGTCTCACTATTCTATCTGACCATTAAACATGTGTTGTGCCATACAGTTTCTTGAGTGATGTTATCAGAGGGTCTGCCAGACCAAGCGTCATCTTCCACTCTTATGCTCCCAAGCTTGAATTCTGCTGCCCACTAATATACAGTACTGTATGAAGTGGGCATCCTCTCCTAATGTTACCACCATATCTTTGTGGATGTCCTTTTGCTCTAACCTTTTTTTATGTAGGTACCAAATGGGGAAATAAGAGCTCTCAGCCCTGAGCTCTTTTTTCTCCACTTTTCCTTTTTTGGTTCACCTAGTCACCTTGTAGGATCTGAAAAAATAAAATAAAATAAACATAATAACGAAACTGAAAAGTGGTCTCTAAACATGTAAAGACTTGTATTATTATTATGTCCCCAAAAAGTTACAAACCCATGAATACTACTTCATGGTGGGGTGAGAGCTTTTGGGATGCCCTACATAAGAAGGGATAGTAAAAATGGGTGTTTTCATCTTCTTAAACACCTTTTTTTTTTTTTTTTTTTTTTTTTTTTGAATGATTAGACAGGTGACCAGGCTTCATCTTTCTCAAAAGTGAAAACAATGTCTCTGGTCAATTATTTTCATAACAAAGAATGACGAAAGTTTCAAATGTAACAGTAAAAAATATGTGCTGTTGAATTTGAGAATAGAGACATTCAAAATAAGCAGAACTGCACCTTTGGAAAATGCACCAATCAGTGCTCACTAGCTATTTTTTCTTCTTTTTTTTTTTTTACCACTAACAATTTTATCCCTTTTACTAACAATTTCCCACACTTAGTACTGGCTAAAATTTTGCCCTGTGTACACTTATTGTTTTTCATTTGCATTCTTATGTTCAAAAGTGCCCACATGCTTTTGCTGCTCACTCTGTGCTTTAGTGTTGTGTTGAATATGAAATATATGATTTTCTTCAGAACAGTTCATTGATTGTAATTCTGGTTTAATAATATATCTCTTCATTATTGTTGTACAAAAAACAGAAAGGGTTTTTTTCTTTCCCCCTTAAGGAAACTTTCCAGTTGAGAATTCAGTTTTGGCTGCAAGTAGCCTATTTCGTGCCATTACTTGCAACATTTCTGCCATGTCCTTGCCAACAAACTTTTTGGCATCATGTGTCATAGAGCCATTAGTGGTGATTTCTTTAAGAACAGGCTTTTCTGAGGACCATGAGAAACTGGAGTCCGTCGAAGTCATTTGTGATGTAATTCATAACGTAGCTTGTAATTTGGATTTCAGGTAATGACATTTTTCTTCTCTCATAATATAAGTATTATGTTTATATTTCTGACTACTGTAATATGTTACTTTCAACTACTAAGTGTACATTTATGCACGTGTAACTCTCTCTCTGTCTCTCTGTCTGTTTGTCTCTATCTATCTACACACACACACAAGAAAAATCAAGCTGATGATCATGTAACTATCATTTCATGTCTTTGGTTTCCCCCGGGGTCCATACCAATCATAGAAATCCTGAAAAGTACTTGACTTTCATTATTTTGTTGTGCAGAAGTAGCAACATGTTTCACATTTGTTATACCCATCTGTATCAGAAAAAAAAAATATGTATGTTTCCTTCTACCATTTATTGTATTTTTTTCCCTCTTCGATAAGTTTTTGAAAATGCTGATTACAAACCTAAGGTTGAGTGGTGGTTCCACATCCCCTCCTGCCCCCATTGTACAGTAGAGGTTCCAGAGGAAAATATCTGGTGAACTCTCAGAGAAAATTCTCGTTTTCATTGTGCATGAAATAATTAAATCCCTCTAAAAAGCATGCTTGATATCTAAATATACATATCATATCATATCGTACCATATCATTAAGTTGTTCTCTGAGATTCATAGGTTAGCTCCACAAAGAAAGAAAGACCATCTGCCAAGTGAACGTTTAACTGATGGAACAAGAATTTACTTACTGTTGGTGTATCAAATGCCTCCATTTACAACGATCTTGGCACACCGCTTGGGCTTCACTGACATCCATCACACATCACAAACAAAACCTTTAAAAGTACTTCTTACTCATAATCTTTTTCTCAAGCACAAATTCCTGAATCTGGTTCTCCTATGATTTCCTTGACCTTCCTCTACCTTTCTTTCTTGCCACTTGGGCTGAAAAATTTTCTTTAGTAAGCATCTCATCACTCATTCTTTCAACATGCTAAACCACCTAAGAATATTAGTCTCCACCTTACTAACAGCATTTTGCCTCACATTACACATCTGCAACACATCTTCATTCCTCACATGATCAGCTCGTGTCTCACCACAAATACTCCATAAGTAATACATCTCCCCCTGCACAAAAACAACTCCTATGTCTTCTCTGCAGTACCCAGGTTTCACTGCCACACACAGGGTGTGCACAGGTGTTTGAAAACCTGGAAAGTCTTCGAAAATCATGACATCGTTTTCAAGGCCTGGGATATCTTGGAAAAAAAGGTGTTTTTTAAAAGCTGTCTGTCTTGTAAAGCCTTCAGATTTGAAATTAGTGTGCTTCAAAAAATTTGTTGGAATTTCTTTCAGAAAATCAGTGTTACCTTTTTTTTTTATAGCATGCCTTTTATAAAAAAGATCGTGCTTATGCTACTGGTTTGCTCACCAGCCCGCCATTCGTCCGTCTGTCTGTGGACACCATATCTCTGTATTTATTAGTCGGATTTGAAAAAATTCTTTTTGCATTAGGAAGCTTGAAATGTGCAAATGATGGTCTTTGCATTCCATCTTTTTTTTTTTCTTTTTCTCACAGTGCACAATTTCTTTGCTAGAGGGCATAAATGCGGGAAATATCAAATTCAAAATACACTATATTGACAAGTCACCGGACACCTAGAAGGGAAACACAACATAGCATTTATTGACATACATTAGTATAATGTCGGTCCACCTTTGGCCTTAATGCATGCACTGACCCTTCGAGACATGCTTTCGACAAGGTTTTGAAACACAGTAATAGGTATGCGCTTTCATTCAGTACATAATGCTGCTGCTAACTGTTGCTTAGTAGTAGGCCTTGGTTCCAAACTTTTTATGCGATCCTCTAATTCATCTCATAGGTGCTCTATGGGATTAAAATCAGGTCTCTGTGCTGGCCAGTCCACACACGATATGGAATTATCATCGAACCATGCCATAACAGTCCTTGCTTTATGGTTTGGTTCATTATCCTGCTGGTACCAACAAGGCTTGGTTACATAGTATTGCCACAGAGTTGGTAGGGCATAATTGTCCAGAATATCGAGGTAGAAGTGCTGGTTAACAGGTTTGTCCATGATAACCAATGGGCCAGGACCATACCATGAAAAAAAACCCCACACGAGTACACTGCCAGCTCCAAACTTGACCGTAAGAACAGTACACAGTGGTAAACAGCGTTCCCCCGGCTGCCACCATACCCACACACGGCCATTAGACTGATGGATCATGTATCTGTATTCATCAGTCCATAGGACCCGTTTCCATTGATCCATGGTCCACAATAAATGTTCTTTACACCATGCTAAATGATGAGTAGCATTCCGGGTGGAGATGAAAGGCTTATGAGCAGCAGTATGACCACTGTAACCCATGGAATGAAGTTCTCTGCAAATGGTACGTGTGCATACCGAGGTTCCAGCATTTTTACTTACTTGTACTCTGAGGTTTCGTGCAGTACTCCGTCAATTAGCTGTAACGATTCTCCTGAGGCTTCGACATCCTGTATCACTGGTTTTCTTTGGTCTGCCAGTACGTTTTGCTGCTTCAGGCATGCCATGTGTCTTTCATGTATTGAGTATGTCCAAAACAGTTGACTTGGGTATGTTTAAATGCCTCTCGGTTTCTCTTATGGACAACCCACTAATATAACACCCAACAATCTTTCCTTTCTCAAAGTCAGTTTTCTCCCGCTGCAACATTTTCACTCAACCTCACAGTGCGATATGATTGCGGTCAACTGCAGGCTTGTTTTTATACCATTTGCAGCTGTACCACATCTTAACAGCACAGCAGATTCGTTCATTTGCTTTTGAAGGGGTGTCCGGTGACTTTTGTCAATATAGTATATATTTTATTCCATATATTTCAGTGGCGTTTCCTGACACAGAAATAAAGGCGTTGGCACAGATGGAATAATGTGTTAAGTGTTAATTCTCACGACCCCCACCCCATGTCTTTTCTTCCAACAAATATTTCAATGTTGCTCCGAGCAATTTACGGGTAACTTTAGAAAAAGTCTGAATAAAATTAAATCAAGAAAGACAGTGTTCATTACATAAGCAATAGGAAGGCGCCTAATTAAGTACATTAACCTACTTAAATATGTATTTACGAAAATAAAGTAAAAAGAATTACATAATAAAAATTCAGCAAAACAAAGTGATTACTTATGGTCATTTGAATTCCAGTTCCATTCTTCGTTCTTTCTGCAGGAATTTCTTGATCACTTCTTCATAGAATTTGGATTTATCCTCTTGTCGCATCGTAGAAAGTAATTCTTTTTCAATGGAGATAAGACTTAGATTATCCATGCGATGCTGGGTTTGTGTGGCACGGCAGAATGTGTGGATCCGCTTCAAGGACGAAAACCACCGCTCGACGGATGATGTTGTGGAAGGAATTGTTGCGATCAGCATAGCCAATCTGTATATTTCCGTAAATCCATGCATTAGGTTCATTTCCAATAAATAATCAACAATTTGAATTGGTGTTTTGTCTGAACCTTCATTACAAGAATACCATACATATAGTTCATTCTGGAGTTCGCTCAAATTAAAAAGATCGCCATAGATTTCCTGCAATTTTTTTAATAAATCGCGAGGAAAATTTTCTCTTTTCTTAAAGTAGGTCGTTTTTGTTGGGTTTAACAAATCAAAGTACTGCAACATTTCAAACGATGCAAATCTAATTGTTATAGGATTGCTAATATTATCAATTATTTTGAAGTAGTGTCTCCGGCAGTAGTCTTTCTCTGATTCATCGTTCAACCTCTGTTTTTTATTGGACGCATTTCTTCCTGCCTTACTTCACCATGAATACAAGACCACAATGGCTCAAAATTCTCCCTTTTGCTTTGCAGTTGCTGTTGAAACTCAGTTATTTTAGAACTGCAGTACAAAATGTCAACATTCGTGGACTGCAGTATACTGAATAATACATCTGAAAAGGCAAGCAAATTAGATAGAACCTTTATAAAAAATATGTTTTTGAATTTCTTTAAAAAGCCAACAAATCCTCTTGCTGTCATTGCAGTCAAATGGTCGAAGTCCCCACTTTCACTGACATGTTCAAAAAACATTATCAATGCTTCTCTGTTTTCATTGACTGTATGAACAAGTCTTGAGGTAAAATTCCATCGGGTAGGAGCTAATGATGGTAGCTTTCTGGACATGAAAGCAGAAAGTTGGTGTAATCTTTTAAGAGAATGAGAGAAAAAAGTAGGTAATGATTTAAGACTGCTAAAGAAGACTTTAGGCTCTTTGTTGCACTCTAGAGACTGTTGCAGTACCAAGTTCATTACATGAGCATAGCAATGCATGAAGAGAGCTTTAGGGTACTTTCCCAAAACTTTGCCTTGAAGTCCATTGAGATGGCCACTTATCACCGCCGCTCCATCGTACATCTGGGCAATTAATTTATCCCCACACTTATATCTGCCCACAATTTCATTCACATGATTAAACAGGGCTTCTGAAGTTTTATCAGCGCTCACCTCAAGAAATCCCAGAAATCGTTCTACGATTTTTTTCGGTGAGACTAAAAAATACTGCAACACAGTTGAGAGCTGAGATTTATTGCTTACATCTGATGTTTCATCAAGCATAACGGCCACAAAATCGGTGTTCTGAATTCTGTAGTAAATTTTATCTCTCAGGACATTAGCAACGGAATTCATTAAATCATTTTGAATGCTTGCCGAAGTTCCGCGGAAAACTGTAGAAGTCACTAAATGTTCTTTCAATGGGGAATCAAACTCGGCACTTGCAATAAGCAACTCCATATAATTTCCCCTATTGAAAGATTCTTCATTTTCCTCATGACCTCGGAATGGTAGTTCCTGTTTCGCTAAATAGCACACTGCATTAATCAACCTCTTCAATATTTCCTTGTTCTTTTTAACTTTTTCATTGTGCAGCTCGATTTCAACCCTTCTGTGGGAATCGAAAAGAATGTCAATTTTAGTAGGGGACGCAATAAATCTGGTGAATTAAAAAAAACTAGAAAGATGAATTTCAGACTCACTGTGTTTCTTCACTGCAGTATTCAAATGATTAAAGTCCTCGTACCCTTCATGATTCCAAACAGTTTTCATATTTGAGAACAGCAAGTATGTCCAACAGTAAAATTTGTTATCCACATCACATCCGCAAAGCCAGTCTTAAATTTCATAGACCTCTTTACGAAAATGTCTCCCAAAACCTCTTCCAGCGCCATTTTTTCCTTTTACACGTGTTGATATTATGAGATTAGGACATGGTCGGCCACTGTCAATTACTTGTTTCTTTTCTGCGTATGACAGCGATGAAAAACTACTGTTTAATAGTTTTTTTATTACACTTTCACTATCCATCTTAAATCTTAAAACAACCGAACCCCCAACTTCACTGCGGAAGCAACAATACAATCGCATGGAGCACAGAGACAAATTGAACTTAAGCGCAAAGCATGTAAGCATTGAAACTGCATACAATGCCTTCGCTGGCTTTCGCACTTACGTGAGCCGGGTAGAAGACACGGGGCGCATGCGTGAACTGAGTCTCGTAAAGCAGGGGAGATAATGTGGGGAGTCATTGCAATGGCTTGGCCTTATCTGGCTGTTTCTTCGGTCCGGATTCCGGACCCCACAGTCTACACGTCATTCGAAACGGAGAGCGCGTTAGCGCGACGAACATTTCATAAAAAAATAAACATTCTACTGTGATAGATGAATTATAAAGAAATCCTTCTTTTTTGTAATTTTCTTTGGGCGTTGACACACAACTTGCACACCCAGAGAAAACGCCACTGATATATTTGCTTCTAAACATCCAATTGAACAAATTCATTTACCTTTTGATTCCATTTATGTTGAAGATTATTTTAGGTATAGTCACTTTTTCGAGCTATGCAAAGATTTTTCACTAGGGGGCGTAAAAGTAAATCATGTTTTCCACAATTTCTGTGCTTCTAAAACTCCAATTTGAAATATTCTTTCTGAACTGGTTACAGCTCTTTATAGGAAAAGTTTGCATATAGTTTCTAATTTTTGGTGAAGAATGGTTTGGCCGCCAGGGAGCGTAAATGTTAATTTCTGCTTTTAATGTATTTGCAGCAAAACCTGAGCTTCTAAAATCTCGACTGAAAAGTTCTTCCATGAACCGGAACCACTCAAGCCCATAAACCTTTTCGGAATATTTTCTTCTTAAAATAATGCATGGTTTCTCTGCCAGAGATGTAGATGTATATCTTATTTTTGTCAATATCTCTGCTTCTAAGAGTCCGATTTGAAAAATTCCTTTGTCGAATAGTGTTTCAGGTTCGAAATGTTTCTCATGTAATTTCAAATTTTTCTTAATGCACAAATCTGCCACCAGAGGACTTAAGTTCACATTTCCATTTACAGCAATATCTGCAGGGCTAAAAATCCAATTGAAAAACTTCTTTCTTCAGTCAGATACTACTAACTATTCAAACTCTGCGTACATATTTTCTTCCCATAATAATGCACAATTTTGCCGCTAGTAGTCGCCAATTTTTAATCTGTTTTCTCAATATCTGTTTGTACATGTACGATTTAAAAAGTTCTTTCAACACCGGATGCCACATACTGTGTAGAAGACTTTAGGCTAGTATATGAGGAATTTGTAGTTCACAGTTCTGTTGCTAGGTGGTGTTTTTGTACTTAAGTTTGCAGTTGTATTGCCACTTCTAAAACAGCTATTGAGAAATTTCTTCTTTACTGTATGCCATTCTCTACCATAGAGATGTGGAGCATTATCTTCTTTAAATAATGCAGATATTTCCCACTAGGGATGCAAAGGTCAAAACCCCTTTTCTTTTTTTTTTTTTTTTTCGCTATCTCTGTTTCCGGGAGACGTATTTTGAAAAAAAAATTCCTTAGCATAGCTTTTTCCATGAAGAATATTTTTCACCTATTTTCAACTTTTCCATTATTCCCAATTCTTCTGCTAACAGGCGTGGACTTATATCATGTTTTCTTCTATCTTTCTTATTTTAACTGATTAGATGTGTGCCCTCCCGATTCTTAAATTCTGGATCTGCCTTTGCTTTATTTTATGAGAATTTCAATTGTTATCAATAATGGACTGATTACATGAGAAGATATTGCAGAATAGTGGAGAATTAATCATTTTCAGATTGAGGGAAAGGATTTTCCAAAATAGGCCTTATGATAACTGTACCACCATGATTCAGTTTTGCATGATTGGGTAATTCTCCAAACAAACACATTAAAAAGAAATGTAATGACTAAAAATGCACGCTAATCCATTTACATCTTTCATCATTTTTATTATTTAAAACCAAAATTGCTTTTAAAAAATAATTTGACTGTGTTACTGTAAAGTGTAATAATGATACTGGATTTTTTTGTATATGTCCTGGAAACGGCCTGGAAAGTCCTTGAATTTTTTTCCCCCCAAAAGTGTACGAACCCTGCACACATCAGAGTAGGAACAATTACACTTTCATACACAGCCTTTCGGGACTTCCTTGAGAAACCATCATTCCTGTAAAATCCTCTTAAGGCAGCTATGACTTTTAAAAAAGAATTCATTTCACCTACTAATTTCCCCATCTAATTTGTTCTCTCGGTCAAAAAGAACAGCTGATCGCTCACTTTTATAGCTATCAGGGCCATTCAGAAAGTATGTACCATTTGAAGATTAAAAAGATATATATTGATAATTAATTTTTAATATGCGATGAATTCTACATACCTTAATCTACTTTTCAGCATATTTCCCGCGAATGTGAAGGCATTTGTCATATTGTGCATACATGAGATTCTTTCGCGGATTTGCAGAATTCCGCTTTTTGTCATCTTTTGGTTCATTCTCGAGCTCAATGCAAAACTGAAGAGAAATTTTGGGATGTCATTTTCCGTCTGGGGATGTTATTTTATCTTTCAAAACTCGAAAATGGAAGTTAAACAGAGTAAAACTTTCCCCCATAATTCTAATCTCTTTTTATCACGGTATTTTTTATCCCCCGCTATTGTTGTTAAATATAATTTTTTCATAAAATATTGGTATTTCAGCTTGAAAATGGAGAAAAGTTTTCCGAAAACAGAAGTTAGATGGCACGAAAATTTCCCTGTAGTCTTCAGAAATGTTGAGATTCATCCATTTGTGTGGTTTTTGAGATTGATGTATAACTGAACCGATGTGGGGAGAGGAGGTCATTTTCTGTTTGAGGACGGAATTCCGACTATCAAAACTTTCCAAAATGGAAGTTAGATGTGAGTGAAGATTTCTCCTGTAGTTGTATTTTTCTTTTTATCTTCGTAATGTTCTTTCCGTCCAGTGTTGTTTTGTTGTTATTTATTTTCAACAACACTGGACAGAAGAAATATTACTTATAAAAAACTAGAAATTTGTTAACTTGAAAATGGAGAGTAAAGTTTTAAAAACGAAAGTCGGAGGGAGCGAAGATTTCACCCGTAATTGTAGGTTTCTTTCCCCGCAATGTTCCTTTTATCCTGTGTTGCTGTTGAATGTCAATTATTTTACATTTGGAATACAGGAATGTGCGCCAGTTTAATATTTACATAAATAAATTACAGCGAACAATTCCATCTTGATTATGCTGCATTATACATTCACACTGTTTTGCCGGGCATTCTGGTATTTCAGCCAGTTAAAAAGTTCAGCTTTTTTCTTCTTTGTCAGTCTCGTGTATGATTGTGGCACAAGTTTCTGCTCCCCCCGCCTCATAGAAGTCTGCATCTGGTTTTTGAGACACCACTCAATCGTGGTCTTCAGGTCATCATCAAACGAATGATGTGTCCATAGCAGGATATGCTGTTTCGATTTAGGTGTGATGTGAGAAACCCAAGTCTCATCTGCAATCACTATACAGCTTAAAAAATCGCTTTCCTCCACGCACCGCCCCAAAAGTTCCATTCGCTTTGTTTTGTGCTTTTCCATCAACATCTCTGGCATCAAATATTTATTTCGTGCCTAAATGTTTACGTCCTCAAATAACTGTCTTTGCACGATTTAAAGAACTCTCATCTAATACACCACCATTTGCAAGATTAAAATATATTTATTATTTACACTGAAAAACAGTATGTACAGATAAAAGCTTCGAAAACTAAGTTGGCGAGATCTTTCGGCTCCCCCGGGAACCATTGTCAAGCCTAAGAGTGCCACCCGAGTGGAGCGTGCAATGCATCTTATACAAGCAGAGGAGACATGTCATACATTCGTTACCATAGATACAATTATAAACAGCACACCTCCGTACAACAGGAGTTAAGTAAAGCATGTGAGCAACTAATTAATAATTTTAAAGACAGTACGGCATGGGGAACAAACTAGTAATTCACAGACTAGGAGGTTTTAAAGTCTTAATATATTGTCGCCAAGTTAGTGCCATATTGGTGGGTAATTCCTCATTGCAGCATAAGTCATTAAACCACATAATAAACATTGCTTCAGTGAACAAAGTGTTCCTTTTATTTTTAGTGGAAGCTAAATGTTGAACATCTGTCCAACATGGTGTATATTGACCAGTTGACACTAGACGAGCGAGTGCTGTAGTAGTTGCTCCCGTTCGAACATCATATTCGTGTTCCGACGTTCGAACCCCCAATGTCCGTAATGTAGAACCGATGTAAACCACTGTTTGATCAGTAGGTTGATTTGGCTGTAGGGGTATATAATATATACCGTATTTTTGCTCTTTGCTTACTTGATCATGATCTTGTCTGATAGTTGAAAAAATGTTCGAAGTCCGTATTCCAAAGGATAGTTGATGTTTATTGCAGATTCGATTTAGGAAATAAGTCACATTTGGGTAGTAATCTAATGAGCCAACGGATCTTTTATTAACATGTTCGCGTCGTAAACTTGTAAATGCTAATCGTTGTATTGATTGAATCAAGTTATGAACACAGTACTCCGGATAGCCAAATTTCATAGCAATTGAGGTAATATAATCAAGTTCCGCTTGCCTCAAACGCAAAGACGCAGAATGGGTGAAAGCTCGTCTTACGTATGAGCGTAAGGCAGCAAATTTAAACCCAGTAGGGTGATTAGAAGAAAATGGAATGAGATTTGGGATGTGCGAAGGTTTCCTATAAACTGAGTAGGTTATACTATTGTCAGCTGGGATTCTGCATAGCCTAAAGTCTAAGAACGGTAATGAACATTGATCCTCGAGTTCAATAGTAAAATTGATAGTGATAAATGAGGATAAATCGTGGGCAAATTGTTTGCCCACGATTTATCCTCAGTCTTGATGTTCAACATTTAGCTTCCACTAAAAATAAAAGGAACACTTTGTTCACTGAAGCAATGTTTATTATGTGGTTTAATGACTTATGCTGCAATAAGGAATTACCCACCAATATGCCACTAACTTGGCGACAATATATTTAGACTTTAAAACCTCCTAGTCTGTGAATTACTAGTTTGTTCCCCATGCCGTACTGTCTTTAAAATTAATAATTAGTTGCTCACATGCTTTACTTAACTCCTGTTGTACAGAGGTGTGCTGTTTATAATTGTATCTATGGTAACGAATGTATGACATGTCTCCTTTGCTTGTATAAGATGCATTGCGTGCTCCACTCGGGTGGCACTCTTAGGCTTGACAATGGTTCCCGGGGGAGCCGAAAGATCTCGCCAACTTAGTTTTCGAAGCTTTTATCTGTACATACTGTTTTTAAGTGTAAATAATAAATATATTTTAATCTTGCAAATGGTGGTGTATTAGATGAGAGTTCTTTAAATCGTGCAAAGACAGTTGTTTGAGGACGTAAACATCTCTGGCACCCGTCATGCACACACTTTGCGGTACTGAAGCTTTTCTGTAATTATTTCGTGCTGTAATGATTTCAAAACTTCAGAGAGATGTTCTGAAAGATCAAATATTGTGAAGTGCCAGTTCTCCCTAATGTTTTTCACTTGGTCTGGTATTTCTCTCATTCAAAAACCTTATCACAGACCAGACTTCTCAGTTGGCCGGACATTCTATTCACTTAAACTTTAGTAACATACAGCACAGGCCTTTAACATAAGCACAACCTCACAAAATGGCATCAGGGCATGGCTAATGGATGAGGCAACACAACTGCTCATGTTCGACTCTAAAGTGAATACTTCCGCAGGAGTGATGCACGATCTGTACTTACTTTCTCGATAGCCCTCATATCCCCCATGTAGGTGTTTTAGCCTCCAGTCTTTCTGAGGTACTAACAGCAGGTAGGTAGTACAGTCAAAACTTATTGTAACAATGTATTTTTGTTAAAAAGTTAGTATGTACTACAGAAATGTTCATTATGCATAAGATTGCAATGCTGTAATTGCAAAATAGTGCCCATGGAAACAAGTAATGGGAAGTTTTTGCTAAAGTAGTAATGAAATATATAAGCTTCAATTAATGTATTTGTATGAAATTATGTACTGTGTGTATATTTACTTATATGTATGTATGTACATTAGGGTGGGTCAAAAAAGGCATTTTTTAAATATCTGTTTTTAATTTGAAAGGCCTAGTGCAGAAAAAGTGCCACCTGAGCTTGTGAGTTGCCACATAGAAAAACTTTATTTATTTATTTATTTATTTTTTTGATTGGAGGTATAACGACCACCGTGAGCAACTCAATGGGCTATAAGCAGTCGCCCGTCCCTAATTTAGGGTCACTGGTTCCAGGGAAGTGAGAGAGCCAGTGCCGTAAGACAAACACAACATCCATGCCTGACCGGGATTCGAACCCAGACTCCTTACGGACGAATGATCAGAGGTCAGCGCCTTAGACCACTGCGCCACCGGAGCGGCAGAAAAACTTTAAGATCAATCAATATTTAGAGGTTCCCACTGGGGCCTCAAAATGTAAAATTTCAATAAAAAATAAAGAAATTATAGTATTATTTTTATGTTTTAATTTCTTTTTTATTCCAAAGGCCTGCTGTGGAAAAGTCCTACACGAGTTAATGAGGCACCACACAAAAAAATTCGGAATCCGATGAATATTTAGAGGTCCCACTGCCTCTCAAAGTATTCAATTTCAATAAAAATCAAAGAAATTTCAATGTTTTGGGATTTTGTTAATTTTTATTTTTAAGGCCTATTGCAGAAGAAGTGTTATGCGGGCTCGGGCTCAAGAGTTACCACACGGAAAAACGTTTGAGATCGGTTAACATTTAAAAGTCCCACTGGGGCCTGAAAGGTCTCGATTTCGGTGAAAATGCAACTTCATAACAGTAATTTTCTATTTCCTGGCACGTTAATCCGCTAATCTTAATACATCTTAATGGAACCTGTGTGAGTGTTTGTACTCTTTAGTTCTTTACTTGTTTCTGTGTCAAATAATTAATGGAAACAAACGAAAAATTTATTGGCCACCGTGGTGTAAAGCTAGCGTGCTCGGCTAGATATCGAGAAATCCGTGGGTTCAATTCCCTGGCGGCGGTTGAAAACAATTTTTTGGTTGCTATGTGTTTCTGGAACATGGAAAGAGCGATGTATTTATTTATTTACTGACGCCACGTATTTGGAGGATTTTCACCTTGGATCTCGCCCTTTGGATTTAACTGCTATAATATATATAGCCAGTGCCGTTAATACCCACCAGATGGAGACGTCTCAGTAGCTGAGCCCATCTTATGGATTTATGATGTCCGAAGCTGACTTATAAATACACATAGCACCGTGGATTGTTGGCTACCATGGTGTAAAGCTAACGCGCTCGGCTAGATATCGAGAGATCCATGGGTTCAATTCCCTGGCGGCGGCTGAAAACAATTTTTCGGTTGCTATGTGTTTCTGGAACATGGAAAGAGTGATGTATTTTTTTATAAACTTACTACTGAATTGTTGCTTGATGGCAACTTGTCGAGCTCTCACTGTAGCCCAACCCTACAGCTGCACAACACCAGTTACCTTTACCACTTGCCAGTTGTAGGAGAAAATTGGGATTTCTAGTAGAAAATCAGCATTGCTTTCCTCGATGCAATTCTTGCTCTTATGTAGTCATCACTGGCCACTTCATCACACACACTGATGCAGAAGCATCACTTACTAGATGGATTACTCTCTCCACGGCCTGCGTATGACAAGGTAGCTCAGGTATTTTAATATTTGCTGGTATCTCAGAGTTGATCATACAGTGAATGTCTCTGTTTGAGATATGTTTCGGGAGTGGAGATTCACTGAGCACACACGTCTGCCAGTCAATCATTTCGAAGTAATCTGTTGCATCAAAATTGGTGAAGGGAATCTTGAAGCATCTTATTTCAGTACCACAACTACTACTCTTTCCTTCTCTGATACAAAGAATTTGCCACAGGGCAAGGTGTTGGACATGCATGCTGTGATCTGTGAGCATTGCCAATAGCATTGACCCTGAATGAGCAAAGTAGGTGTTCCTCCTAATTACCTTGTCCACAATATTTCTCAGCTTTGTGGGAAGGTACCTTGTCAGTCCAATCATTTGCCAGTGGTGTCGTGAGCCCTCTTGGCACAAAGGATTGCATTTTATTTGGAACCACATAGCAGCCTATGTATACTTTCATAATAAAGGTGGCGAGATAGTAAAGATTCTGTGACGGCGTAGGGCTGTCGACATACAACTAAAGCACTCTGTTCACTGTAGTTAACTAGTGTGCATGTGATATAGCTTTCCCAGACTCTGTTTCGCGAGATATGGGGGACAGTAACCTGAAGAAATTACTCTGCAAATGTTTAACAAGTACTTCTGGTCTGCACTGAGGTTGGTGTCATCCACTTTAGGAAGCTGCACCTCTACTTTTTTGTAAGGAACGACAGGCAGCTGCCCACAGTCCTCAAGTTTCTTCCCAATCGGTCTGTTGTAGCTGTAGGGCCCTGTGGTTGATCTACCATCAAGTTCATGCAAGACAGGAGGTTCGTTTGCATGTAGCATACAAACCAGCCAGTTGAGGGGACGTCCCAGCTCCTCCTCCAGCAGTCAAATCACTCCTATGTGTACTCCCGTATTTACCTAAGTGCCATCACATCTGATAGCTAGTAAATCATCTGTGCTAAAATTATTACACTGCAGATATTCAATCATGCTTTTCTTTATATTGTCTGTGGTAGACCTGCCATCTGTGGTGACATGACCAACATACACAGAACCAGATTTTTCCAACATTGTAATGTGCTCTTCTGGTTTTGTTTGCCTGTAGAACTTACTTCCTTTCTTAACTTGCACTACCGTGTTATTTTTCTTCCATTCAAAAAGTACTGCTTTTAAGTTATGTATCTTGCTGTGACCCTTCTGCCTAAGAGTAGATCTTGTCTTTTTCCTCTCTCTTCTAACTTTATTCCTGTCTATTACTTTTGATTTCTCTTCTTTTGTCACCAAATGAAGATCTTCCATTAGAGCAGAATCTACCATTGCCACTGCTCTATCAGAAACTCTTGTCCTGTCGTAAGCAATGGCTAGTGAGCTCAGTTTGCTTCTCATTTGGATGTGTGACATTTGCGTGGCCTTATTCTTTGGTGTCAGTCGCTGGTATTTATGAGGTGGCCTATACCCATCCTCTTCTGATAGACTGCTACTTGAGCTTACTTTTGTTAGACCCTGTCCCTGTAAACCACTGGTTGAAGGCATAGAGGGGTCAACTGTCTGCCAGGATTTACATGCTTCTACATCTACTACATGTCTGGAAACCTTTCTTGCTTCCATTGCCTGTAGTTTGTTTGAAATGCGTAAGTCCACGTTTCCCGTCCTCAGATGTCTGTGTGCCCTTTGATCCAAAATGAACTCTCGCTCTCTTTCCAGAACTTTTACAGTTTTTTGGACAATAACATTTATTGAAATCCGAACACTTACAGGCAGAAATGTCAAAAAGAGTATTGTTAGCACCAGTATGTAATTTCTTAACACTATCAAGGAACACTCTACTTTTCCTGGTCTTTATATTTTTAAGGATACTTCTGTATTTTTCATGATGGGACTGCATTATGCTGACGATTCTTTTTCGTGAAACTGCAAGAATTGAAGCTTTCTCCCAAAGAACAATAAGTTTTCCTGTCACTAAATGTGACAGATCTCTAACAGACATTTCTTTACTGTTCTTTTCCAAATAACTATGTCTAAGTCACTTGTAGTATTTAAAAACATCTGACTGAAGTGGAAGCATACCCATTATCAAGTCCTTAGGTGTGCCAAAAATTTCTCTTCCCTAACAAGTCTCTTGTCATGATGAACCTGCAGACTCTCTTCATAAGAATCCATCACTTTTAAATGCCTAACACAAAAAATTGTGCACATACAAATTGGATTTTTGTTTGGTACTATATCAGGCACATTCCATTTGCTACTAACTGAGACAACGTCAAATGACGTTAATGGAGATGTGCTTTCTGCAGCTGTCATACAAATCATGGACGAATTGGAGGAGTGTTCTCCGTTCTATGTTCCCATTTCTCAAACTGTTACATAACCCCGGGCACAAGTCTCTGACCCTAGCCACATGTCTGACCTTCCCTGTTCAGAACAGCATAATTCTACGTTGTTAGATGCCAGTACTACCATCTAGTGGATGGTGACAACTAATGAGTAACTTGCTGACTATGCATTGCACAATTTATCCACCTGAGAGAGGAGTATAGGGAAGATGGGATAACCGATTCTAACAGCCTTGCCAGTCCGAAGATATAACTTACACTTAGACAATTAAACAATGGATCCATTCAAAGCATCCATGATTCATGACTGAAGCCATTTTAATATGCTTTGCACGCTGCGCTGGCACGGTATTGGAAAATGCATGGAATTCGTGCACAATTCATCATCACTTCCAGGCCCCAGCGTGTTCTTTAATTATTGATGGATCATTTTTTTTTTTTTTCAATTTATAATGTTTGTATGCTACCTTCTTGGCACTAGGCCATCTAAGTAAGTAAAACTATTAAAAATCATAGACTACTTAAAAAAAAAATTCTTCTGAAACTGAAAAACTTCAACACTCCAGTGGTACCTCTAAATATTAACTGACATTTAAGTTATTTTTAGTGGTTACTAATCAGCCCAGATGTCACTTTTTTTGCTCTAGGCCTTTCCGATTTAAAATTTTATTTTTTTCAAACCACCCTAATGTATGTACTGTATTTATTTTTTATCCCCCATACCCCATATTAAGAATTCATCTCTTGTATACATCTTAATGAAATACTGTAATATTGCTTCAAGAAATAATTTATATACATTTGGCATTACATATCTTTCATTTTAAAGTAGTGTAATCTAAGCAGTTTATTTAGTTCCATTTTGATGGAAAGCATGTTTGCATACGGGGAACTGTAAAACAGTTCAAACATACCTATTGGGTTTTGAAGTATGATGTAAGTACAGTCTGTTTTCATTTTTCCATGGCATCTGTAGTTATAATTGTATCCATAACATTTAGATAGCTGCTAATTTCTTCAATATTAAGTCCTGGGTTTTGCAAATGGTATCTAACTTTCTGTAAACATTCAGTTACATTTAGTGGATAAACATCAGAATAACAATTGAGATTTCCCGTCTCATCTGCTTTGGGTGAATCCTCATTTTCTTTAAAGTTTTTTGGCTAAACTTACAGTCATTTTTGTTCTTTTGCTGGTGTTCCATGGCAGCTAAATCATTTAGAATTTTAAAGAGAAGGAGAAATACCCTACTTACAAAGTTTTGCCTCACCATTTTCCCCAAGAATTTTACTTTGTATTAAGGCATTTTTTGTTGTAAAGTATTTTGTTATAACATTTTATATTTCTTATATAAATACATACAATAAACCAGAGAAGTTCACGATTTTTTTTTCGTTGTAATGTGCTTTTTGTTATATTGTATTTTGTTATAATGTTTTATATTTCTTATATAAATACAATAAACTAAACAATTTCATTTTTTTCATTGTAACATGCTTTTTGTTATATCGTATTTTCATTACAACAAGTTTTGACTGTATGTCTTGTAACTGGTGAGTTATCTCACTTCATACTGTGTTAAATGTGTTGTGCCATGTGAAGTGCCTTTCTTAAAAATAACATTGATTTGCATAGTACCCAGTGGTCTTACATATACACATATCCCTAAACTGTTCTCTGAGTTTCCAAGGTTAGCTTCCCAAAGAAAGCTCATCTGCCAAATCAAAGCTACTGATGGTGTTAGATTTTGCTTACTGTTGATGTATCAAACATCCCCATTGACATTGATCTTGGCATTCACCTCAAGCTTACTGATATCTGTTACACATATCACCAGTGTTGCCATTCTACTGATTTATCAGTAGATCTGCTGATTTTGGCTGCTGCTTACTGATCTGCTGATAGATTTTCATAAATCAAAAGAATCTACTGTTTTTTTTTTTTTTTTCAGGTTTTGAGGCAACCTCTTGTATTTTCTACTGCTATGCTTAAGTTTTGGGCTTGTGGTGTAATATTTTGACAGATACTTTTTCCTGTAAACTCTAAAATAATTTGTGTGATTCACCTCTGATACTGAAGTTATATAATTTTTCAAGCAGTTTGTTATGATTACTTTTATTGAATGCCTGAGAGAAGTCAATAAAATTCAAAGTTAGTTCGACGGCTTCCTATTTTTTGTGTAAATTGATTAAAAACAAATGATAGATCAATCTTGTTGGAAAGGATTTTACATTCAGTTGATAATAAATACTCAAACCAACACATCTCTGAAGAGAAGAATCAAATGGTATATGAAGTTTTAACACTACCTGCAAAATAAGTTGATTTATTTCCAAATCCATACTGGTTATCATGATTTTTTTTTTAAATCTAGATGGCTAATTAGTCTGTTATTCAAAGATTCTCTCCAGTGTTTCGCCAAAACCCTAAATATTACAAAAACATCTATAATTAGACATTTGAATTTAATGATACCTTTTTGGCTATAGCAGTTGTTTCACCTATTATGAAAACATCTGGGTGCTGTTCAGTAAAAAATGTGAGTTTATAATAGTGTGTGTGTGTGTGTGTGTGTGTGTGTGTGAAAGACGACAAATAAGACCTATACAACTGTGATGATGTTAGGGCCAATGTCATCATTACCCGCACTATTAATTTAAAAAACTGATCATTGCTAATATTGTGTAAAAAAGTGAACCAAGGTCATATTAGCTTAAATATGCATTAAAGTGTTAAATAGTAATATGTGGGGTGCTGGTGTTATTTGAAATATCAGTAGTTTTGAATGTTCCTTCTCATTGTGAATACACCCAATGCTACATTAAAAAGCTACACCCAAAGTAAAGAAACAGATCTGATTTTTTTATCTCTGGTCTACCAACTTCAGGCAAAAATCTGTGGCAATGCTGCATCTCAACACAAGATTTTTTTGTACTTCATACTCATTATCTTTTTGTATTGCAGCTATTCCTGAATCTGGTCCTCCTTTATTTCGTTGGCCTTCTTCTACCTTTCTTTATTGTCTCTTGGGCCAAATAAATTCTCATAGTTGGCACCTCATCACTCATTTTTTCAACATGACCAAACCACCTCAAAATATTTGTTTCCTTCCTACTAACAACATTTTCCTTCGCATCACACATTTTCAATACATCATCATCATTCCTCATATGATGAGAGCTTGTCTTGCAACAAAACCCTCACAACAAATCATCTCTCCGGCAGACAATAGCTCCTGTGACCGTCTGCAGTACCAAGATTTCACTGCCATACAGCAGAGTAAAAACAATTGCAATATCATATATAGCTATTCAGGACCTTTCTGAGAACCCATATTTCCTGTGAAATCTTCCTTAAACAGCTATGAACTTACAAAGCTGTATTAACTCACTTGCTGATTTCACCATTTAGTCCAGTTTTGTGACAAACAGCTTCCTAAATGCTCAAACTCATTCACCTGGTCTAACTGTAAACCATTTAGACTCATCTTGCATTCAGTGCTAACAGTTTGTCACTCAAAAACCTCATGATGGTATTATATACAACATCGTGTAAAAATCACCATAAGTGATTTGTAGGAAGTCATATGCAATTTTAGTTCAGCTTTAAGTTATACACATAAAATATGATGTTGTGATTGTACACACAGGAGTGTGTCAATTGTTGTTGTGCTGATGTTGCTAACTCCTGTTATCATTCTTCTCATGCATCTGAATGAGAAATGTTGTTCATGAAGAATAAACTAAAAGTTTAATCATATTCAGCCCATTTTTTTTTTTTTTTTTTTTTTTTTTTAGTGATTGTGAGTATTACCTTAAAGTCTGCAGTATCATCAATGATCTGTAGGCTCAACAACTTTCTGAAAATAAAGTTAGGGCAAAATACTGAAGGCTTTCCAAAAATGAAATCTGTATTTTTAATTCTATGAAGATTTTTTGTATGAGTGTGTTTCTCATTTGTTCATTCGTTAAAAATGTCATATTACCTCACAATTAAGTCTTTCCACACTGCCCCACACATTGTGTTTATCATGATTCAACTTAAAATGGAAACAAAGGTAGCCGCTCCGGTGGCGCAGTGGTCTAAGCGATGGCCTCTGATCATTCGTCCGAAGGGGTCCGGGTTCGAATCCCGGTAAGGCATGGATGTTGTGTTTGTCTTTCGGCACTGGCTCTCTCCCTTCCCTGGAACCAGTGACCCTAAATTAGGGACGGGCGACTGCTTATAGCCCATTGAGTTGCTCACGGTGGTCGTTAAACCTCCAATCAAAAAAAAAAAAAAAAAAAAAAAAAAAAAAAGAAACAAAGGTCATAGCTATAAGATTTAATGATCTAATCTTATCATTAATATCATTTCTGGGGAAATGTACTTGTACTGGTATTGTCTATTACTTTTCCCTACAACACCTTCATCCACTTGTAGTTCTCAGGCATGAAAAATTTCTGTACTTCCTTAAAGAGTTGTACTGCAAGTTTTATTGGACTTTGCTTGCATCACTTAATAATGATTTAAGTGACTTAATTGTGTATCCTTTATCTTTTCAGTGTCACCTCATCCTACATGGAAGCAGTTAAACAATTGCATGTGTGTGGAAAGGTACCAGAAATAGCCCTAAAAATTAATTCAGTTACAGATTCACAAATGGTAAATTTTATTCCTGCATTTTGTATTTACTGTGTATTGTTTTCAATTTCTTTCCATTTTGTGTTTCCCCAGTATGTTATATGTATGTTGTCATTTTATGATAAAATAAATCAATTTGTGAAGAATATTAAAGGGCAATGGCAATCTTTAGTTTTAGTCACCTTAATGGATGATGTGTTCATTATCTACTCAATCAATCTAAACCACATGTAGATGCAAACTGAAATTATGAAAACCCTGGCAGAAAATGTCACCACCATCAATCATGTGATTTCTGAGAGTGCTGCTTTAGATAACCAAAAGGAAGTTGATTAACACATTTAATTAGTGTTTCCCTTGCTAGTTGATGTGCTTTCCTTATTTCTTTCCAAAACTTCTTGAGAATAGTTATGGATTGTTTTATGTATAGATGCTTAGTCTCTTTCATTTTTCTGTTTTGTCTGCCATTGTCATAGACAAATTGATTTTCAGAGTGGTGAAATCTTTCTTTTAAAAATCCCATAACAGTGAAAATATTAAAAAATTGTTTGTGATTAAATCTAGAGTTAGAGATAGATTGTCTTTAGTTTATCCTTCATTTATGTAGTTGTGTAGTACAAGGGACAGTTCTATGGTGCTGATTTTGCAGTGGGTGATAGCAACCTGAACGGTTTTCTTTTTGCTCATGGTTCAGTCACAGAAAATGTTAATGGCTTGCAACACAGTTTTAATTAGTTATGTGTGAGTCATAAAAAGTTAGGAACATAAGTAAATGATACTACTTAGATATGTGCGAGTTCATAAAGTTAGTAAATGATACTACATCTTTCAGTCAGTGATTTTTGGGCTTAATTTTAAAGCATATTATCTTTGCTTTTTTGGATTTAATGGGATTTTCTAACAAAAAAATTTATCTTAGTTGCCCACTTGTAAAGTTTTCTTGTTGTACATAGACATAGTCTTAGGAATCAGTTACCATAATTTCTTGTCAGTTATTACAGTACCTTCTGTCAAACATACAAGCCCATGTTTAATTTTCTTATACAAAATCGCTGATGATGAACCATTCTTCTTGTGAGTCCCACTTTGTTGCATGTTTAGTGTTTCATACATGCTTATTTAAACCTTTCCTATTTGGATGGTGTGTTTTGCTGCTGCATGTATTTTGAGACTCATGCACTGGGCACATGATAAAATTAAATTCACTCAGAATAATAGCTCATTAAGTATACTTCTGTAAGAGAAAACTAGAAGAGGGACTACAAATTGAGAACAGAAAGAATCCATACTAAATAACTAGGATGGGAGGTTATTACCACTTGTAATTGGCAATGTGTACTTCATGACTGAGTCTTGAAAATGGGTTGCCGTTCCGGTGCCGCAGTGGTCTTAGCGATGGCCTCTGATCATTCATCCGAAAGGGGTTCGGGTTCGAATCCTGGTGAGGCATGGATGTTATGTTTGTCTTATGGCACTGGCTCTTTCCCTTCCCTGGAACCAGCGACCCTGAATTAGGGAAGGGCGACTGCTTATAGCCCATTGAGTTGCTCACAGTGGTCGTTAAACCTCCAATCAAAAAAAAAAAAAAGAAAATGGATTGGTATACAATCCAAAAATTTGACAAGTCATGAATGAATGAATGAGTCATTTGTTTCCTAGTAAAGCTCATTATTAAGAGCCATAATTTTTGGCCACTTATTAAGTGAACTATGAACTCCCATGTGTATTCTCACAACTTTTCAGTTTAGGAAAAAGTGCTTGAATGTGTGTCTGATTTCAATCATTTAGGTACATTTAATAATTAAGTTTAAGAGCTTCATAATAAGTTAGACACCAGTATAGATAAAATAGGAAGAGTAATTTAGTTTACATAATTATTTTCTTTGATGGAGATTTTGCAGGACTGCTGTAGCTGTTTAATCCTGGTGATAATTGACTTTGAAATAATGGGCCCATCGGGAGTGTAGGGACAACTGATGTGAGAGAAATATCAAGAGAAAATATATGGCACAGCAGTATCAGCAATAATGTCCTTTTACTGTAGAGGACAAAGTTATTACAAACATGTTGAGGTGTTTTGATCTTCTCGAGATTAAATACTCCCTTCGACAGCAGATTAGGGATATGTACATTAGTGCCTCCCAATGTCATTACACTACTCTGTATAGGGGGCATTGTTTGGCACAGGAGTTTGAATAAAACTGCAATATACTGGTGAACAAATTCAAGTAAAAATGCTGGCCCATCTGGAAACATGGTCTCAGTTTGAAGTACACATGGTGGTTAGCAGTGGCATATATTCGAGGCTAGCTGCCAAGCCCAGAGAATGCACAGATAAAACTGAATTAAATATACAAAAATAAAAGTCAATTATCAACGGTATGAAAATATGTCGATGCTTTTGCTGCGGAAAAAAACGCATGCGGATTCACTTCTTTGACTCAGTCTGGCGAGCAAAAACCAATGGCATATTGCAAGCAGCTCTTCCAGTCTTCACAGTTCTGATGCGAAAACCTTCTGTACCATCGCTTTCTAGCTTTTCCATGAAAACATGAATCAGCTAAAGGGGAATGTACCATTGCTTTGGGAAACGGTTCTCTCAGAATAGAGAAGACAGACCATCTCAGGCACTTTCATACTCCCGCACATAAGAGTGTTTTGCGAGAGTTGTTTCAGTTTTTGTGAAGTGTCAATGAATTAAAATCAGATATATTATATCTTAAATTCGTGGCTTTGTTGGATTCAAACTGTTTTGATAAATTTTGTGAAAGCTTCCCTGAACATCTACTGTCAGAACTTAAAGAACTCTATGCTTCAAATTTTGATACAGCTCGACTAAAAAATGAGCTGATGGTGTTTTATTCCCTTGATGAATACAAAAACAAATCAGTAAGAGGCATTACGTGTTACATAAAGTTGAATAAATTGGACATAGTGTTTAGTGAGTTGTACAAATTAGCAGACCTCATATCAAGCTTTCCATCAACAACTCCAACTGCTGAAAGAAGTTTTTCTGCATTAAAAGGAATCAACATATATTTTAGAGCCACACAAGGATATGCACATTCCTAAAACTTGACTGTTTTATCAATAGAGAAAAACATTCTTTTTAAATATGAAAAAGTACTCGGAAGAAACATTTTATGAAAATGTAACACTGAAGTTCACACAAAAGGAAAGAAGAATGGAGTTCATGTACAAATAAGTGTTCAAATCCTAATCCTCATTATTGTTTGGTATCATGTTAGTAATGGCTATGTACCTAAACTTTAGAAAAAAGTTCATTCTATTACTTAACAATTAAAAATTAAACTTTGCAATTTAAAAAAAAAAAACAGTACTGGGGGGAAGGGTGAGATAGCTGAGGTCTTGAACCCAAGATACGCCTCTGGTGGTTAGGTTGAATGGTGTGACATTGTACTAAAAGAAGCATTTTCAGCAACTTGATGCAAAGTGTGCCATATATCTTCTTGCACCAGAACCTTGCCATATTGCTCTTGTTAATATTTAGAGTCCTCCATACCCTGTATTGTTTCAGTTCCGCCGAATGCGAAATTGAAACAAAAATAGCATCATGCAGACGGAAAAATCAATATATCCTATCACTCGTATGTGTTCCCAAATTGTTATATTTCAAGAGAAAATATCAAACTATTTTTCTGCTTTTTAACCCAGCAGATATCAAAATTAGAACTTTTTAAAAATAATTGTCAATTTGCCCATTAGTTTACACTTTTGGGATAATAATTAAAATATTACTCTGCAAATTGACGCTAATACAGAAACGCAGAAAGATGGTTCAGTGTTTATTCTACATGTGAAAAAAAACGGATTTCCTTATCGTTTTTGTTTTTTATATATATGTAATTTCGTTGTACAAATGCTTGTTTTGAGCTATTTTTCACGAGGTATGGAGGACCCTTAAAGGCCTGCCACTGCATATCTCATCTGTTAATGCACTGTGTCCACTTAGAAATTTTGAACACTAACTGAGCATAACTTAAGAGGAAACCCCAAATTACAGTTTTTGAGTGAGGAACTGTTAGTACTGAGTCCAAGACCAGTGTAGATGGTGCAGAGATAGGCCAGGTGAATGAATTAATATCTTTAGGAAGTATGTTTCACACACACAAATTAAAAAAAAATGAATCATTCACATGCATAAATAAAGTATTGTATTACATATATTAATTAGTGGCTTCCTGGTATGACTGTTGAACTCAAAGGGTAAATGAAGATTGTTCATTTACCCTTTGATTTATTTTTATTTTTTTTATTTGTTTGAAGTGCTAGAAACCCCATATTTTGGTTGTTCTGCATTTTTTCGTAAACAACATTTTTGTTTATACTTTGCACCATTAATTTCATAAATACTTATATGGAAATTATATTGTTTTATGTGGAGGAGCTAATTTTTTGTTGTGAGATTTTTTTTTTTTTTTTTTCACTTTTTAGGTTTCGCCCCTGAGCAAAACAGTGTCATTGTTGCTACTGAAGTGTATGTTGACGAGCATGCCACAGGGCTGCAATAGTTCTGACCTATCAGACTTTCTGGAGCATCTGAAAACACTAACAGTACAAAGTGAGGATCTTTATATCTCCCAGTTAGGAGCTCATTGCATATCTGTAATTGTCAACAAAATGGAGAATCATGGTGAACTGGAGATTATCTTACACTCTTTCTACAAATACTTGGCTGGTGTCATTGAAGATAGTTCTAACTGGGAATATAAAAGAGCTCAGAATGCCTTATTATTGTGGATATGGATTTCTAAAGCCCTCGTTTTACGATCACATTCACAAATGTCTTCATTTATAAAAAAGGTAAGTAAATTTTAGATATTCATTCATAGTCAAGGTATTTTCATGTTAGTTTTACATTTCTTTTGTAAATGGCCTGTATATGGGGATGGTACTTTTTGCATATGCATTGGCTGCTGTTTCACAATTCCATGGGATCCAAGACATTACTAGAGCTCTTACAGTCCAGAAATGGCTAACTATATAAGTTATTTCTCCAAGCAAAATAGAAATTGCCAAAATTGGACAGGCAGCAAATGTATGGATTAAAAAAAACCAAAAAGTTATATGAACCTTTATTTAGTATCAAGTACTGCCACCTTTGTTGTGAATGACGACAAGAATGCAGTGTGGCATTGGTTTCTATGAAGTGCTGGAATTTGTTTGTCTAAATATATCCATTCCTGTAGCATATTGTTATGCAACTGTGTCACAGGGTGTGCATGGGTGCTTGAAAACCTGGAAAGTCCTTGAAAATCATGATTATGTTTTCAAGGTCTGGAATATCCTGGGAAAACGGTGTTATTTTTAAAACCGTCTTGAAAAGCCTTGAATTTTGAAATTAGTGCTTAAAATTATATGAAATATATTTTGGGAAATCAGTGTTACCTCATTTTTAGCACATCTTTTGTAAAAATCATCGTGCTTATGTCACCGGTTGTTCGTCCAGAGACGGACTGCAAACAAACTGGTAACCTCAAAACCGTCGATCTCTGCAACTATTAGTCCCATTTGAAAAATTATTTTTGCATTGTGGGAAGCTTGAAATGTGCGAATGATGATATTTGCATTCCGCTTTTTTATACGATGCACAATTTCTCCGCTAGAGGGCATAAATGCAGACGATATTGAATTCAAAATAAACTTGATTCCATCTAGTTGCTTCCAAACATCTGACTGAAAAAATTATTTTGTCTTTCGTTTCTATTTATGTCGAAAACTATTTTAGGTATAGTCACTTTTTCAAGTTATGCATAGATTCTCCGCTAGGGGGCATAAAGGTAAATTGTGTTTTCCCCAATATCTCAGCTTCTAAAAACTATGATTTGAAAAATTATTTTTGTGTGGGATACAGCTCCTGGTGGGAAATGCTTTGCACATCATTTGTAATAGTTGGTAAAGAATGGTTTAGCCACCAGGGGCATAAGTGTTTATTGTGTTTATTTCTGCTTCAATATATTTGCAGCAAAATCTGAGTTCCTGAAAACTCAACTGAAAAAATTATTTCATGGACCGATACAGCTCCCCTCGAAAAAACGTTTTTTCGCTATCTCTGCTTCTAGAAGACATATTTAAAAAATTATTTTGCTTAGCATAGCTTTTTTCATGAATATTTTTAATCTATTTTCAACTTCTCCATTATTCTCAATTTTTCCACTAACAGGAGTAGATTTATATCATGTTTCCTTCTATATTTCTTCTCTTAACTGATTAGACGTGTGCCCCTCCCCATTCTTAAATTCTGGATCTGTTCTTGCTGTATTCTATAATAACTTTAATTGTTATCAATAATAGACTGATTACTTGAGAAGATAGTGCAGAATAGTGATGCAGCTAAAATGACTGATTGAATTAATCATTTTCAGATTGAGGGAAAGGATTTTCTAATAAGCCTTGTGGTAATTGCACCGCCATGATTCAGTTTTGCATTACTAGGTAATTCTCCATTAAGAACATTAAACAAATGTAATGAGTAAAGAAAGCACACTCATCCATTTACATCTTTCATCATTTTTATTACTTAAAACTGAAATTACTTTCAAAAAAATAATTTGACCATGATACTGTAAAGCTTAATGATCATCCTGGATTTTTTTTTTTTTTATGTCTGAAAAGTCCTTGAATCCCCCCCCCAAAATTGTACGAACCCTGGTGTCAGTGTTGACAGAAGAGGACATTGACACTGAACCTCTCTTACCAGCATGTCTTGCACATTTGCTATAGGACTGAGAACTAGGGCTTGTGGGTCAGGCAGTGGCATATACAGGGTATGCCGCTGCCTGACCCCACAGGTATGGGGAGGGTTTAATGAAAAAAAAAAAAATGTCTTTCCAGAAATAGTGTTGCAGACTATTTTTTTAAGGGATGATTAATCAACTAACGGATTTTGATTAATTAGTAAAAATTTCTAGTCGAATCACACTCCAACAACACATGTTATATGCTGTCTTAAATGCTAAAAATAAACAGTGATCCCATTACAGTATGAAATATTTATTTCCTGACTTACTTCAAACGTAACTCAGTTCAACATGCTTTTTTAGATAGTTCAAGTACTGCATCAGTTGTGATCGTGACATCTCTATGTATTTTTAATACTGCTAATCCATTTTCACTGTTTAATGTTTTGAAGATACATTTTGAGTCTGCATAGTGTTGAGAATGATCATTAACTCACTGTATTTGTAGAAGTTTTCTTTCTGTCAAAAATACATTTTCATAGTATATGAGAAATACGTCGTGACCATTTCTTGGAATATTTTTAATATTGAGAATATGCTGCCACCACAGCTTTAGCTCTCCAATAGCTTCCTCTGTACTATAATCAAGAATACATCCGTATTTTCTGATAAGTTTTTTTGGCACTATTTTTTTGCTTTATGATGAAATCTGTCTTTAGATTTAGCTCAAGTATATACGAAATAAGCTTGCTCCTGCATTACATGGAAATTGTTAATAATATCGTTGAAGAATAAATGGGATTCTTCTTAATCTTCTGTTTCACACATTGTAATTTTAGTGTGTTGACCAAGGAAAGCAGTGTGCATTCACTTGCTTCTAAGAAGTGGTGGTATGCAGTTTTTAATTATAACAAAAATGTTAACTCACCATTTCTTTAGTTAAATATCCTGCTTGCTGCAGCTAGAATTAAACATACGGAATACTTATCACCTCATGTAATCAACATAGGAAAACTTTTGTTTTTGTGTGTGAATGTTGACAGGTAAGTGTATTTTTGACAGAGTATGACAAATTACTTCAATCTTGTTAAGTAAATCCCAATAAGATTGGATCAGAGTGGATTTCTTTAAAAAAAAATTCGATTTGCATGTTTGCTGAAGATTTAAAGCCATTTTGGATAATAGAAATCAGTGGAAAGTGAATCCCTTGAAGAATGAATTCTTCATAATTTCATGAAAGACATGTACAGATATCATTATTGACACACAGGCGACATATTTTTCATGTTTTCCCCTATAGCTATCCTTCAGGAAACTTGAAAATTGTATCATCCATGAACAAGTTCCCAGTATACGTGATGCTTCTGGTTTTTAAATCGAAAGCCATTACATTTTTGCACTGCATAACTCAGAAGTAAACTGCAAATAGTAATTACTAATCACTTAAAACTTGTTTAAAGAAAAATGTTTAATATGTAGCAAATTTCTGAAGTTGTGTCTCCTTCATCAGGCTTATTCAAAGAAATTCTAGTAAAACCCCATAAAATTTTAGTAAACTAGAAATTGCCAAATATAACAAGTTTTATTTCAAGACTTGTTTAAATTCTATTTAGAAAAAAAGAATAGGGTTTTTTATAAAGCAGTTTTTGCCCCATCAAGACAGTGCACATCAGCATATTTCATATGGTGATGGGAACACTGGACAGGCAACAATGTAATCTGTGAAATGCCAACCTACAGTCCAAAATGTGTCCTATGTAATTTTTGAGCATTTATGAAACTGCCTGCTAGGGCAGAAATGTAGCACTGAGGTAGAATAACAACAATCCACTGTCATTATTTGTTGTAAGGTGTCTAGAAATTGCCTCCTGCGTATTTGAGATGTAGATGAAATGCTACAAAAAAAAAAAAAAAAAAAAAAAAATGTTTGGTATGTGAAGTGTGTTTCTCGAAAAAGAAAGAGTGCTCATTCCTCACAGAATCTGCAAATACCGAATAGTTTGAGTATTTGTACTACTTTTCAAACTGCCCTTGAACAATGTTAACGTCACTTCATTTGACCATTGTGCCCAAAAGCTATAATCAGTGTAGATTTGAAGTGATCTTGTAGCCCACTGCATAATACACTGCTGGACAATTGCTAAGGACGGATCATAAACGGCTATATAGTGCATTAAAAAGTAAGTGTGGTTGGATCCCAAGTGAAATAAAATAATGTCAGAATGCCAGGACATTACAAGAAAGACAATTTATTGTGCTCTGAAATCCAGAAGGCTCTGGAACGTGTTCAAGGGACAAACAGGCCATTTTGTGCAGAATACGTAAACATGAAAAAAATGCAATTACCGTCCGCAGGCGTTCCGGCGTAAGATGTCAGTATGGGATATGGCCACCATGGAGGGCGATGCAAGATTCCACACGTCGTGTCATGCTTTGCACAACATTATCAAGCAGCTGTTGGGGTAATTTATCCCATTCCTCTGTCAGTGCACAGATGAGGGTGTCCTTGTTTATTGGAGGGCATTGGCGACCAGCAAGACTCCTCCCCAAAGCATCCCACACATTTTCAATGGGATTCAGATCTGGAGAACGTGCTGGCCATATGAGGCGTTGAATATCCTCGCTCTCAAGACACTCCTGGACAGCGACTGTTCGATGACATGTTGCGTTGTCGTCCATGAAAATGAATCTATCACCGACAGCACCACGGCACATGTGAACATGAGGTAGCAGAACATCATTAATGTATCGTTGGCCAGTCATAGTTCCAGTTGGAAGCGCATAGAGGGACGTACGGTCATTGATCATGATGCCAGCCCATACCATGACACTACATGTCGGATATCGGTCCCTTTCCTGTATGTTTGCTGGACAATATGCAGTACCACTATCACGCCAGATCAGTTGTCGTCGACAATCAGACGATAGACTGTATCTACTCTCATCTGAGAAGAGGACAGAAGACCAGTCGTTATCAGTCCAATTGCGATGTTGATAGCACGATTGCAAACGGGCGGTACGGTGACGTCTAGACAATGGGATGCACACAACAGGACGGCGGGCGTATAGTCCTCCTTCATGCAAACGTCTGGCGACAGTTTTTCGGGAGATCCGCTTGCCAGTAGCAGCCATAAATTGATTTGCTACCTCACTAGCTGTGCTGCGCCGGAGTCTTTTGGTTGATAGCACTATGTAGCGATCTTCTGCAGGTGTCGTACTGCGAACACGACCTCCCCCGTGACGTTTGCTACACTCTCCATTTGTTTGAAATGATTTCCAAAGCCTTGAAACAACACTGTGGCTGATGTCGAACTCCCTGGCAACATCTGTTATTTTTCGCCCTTCTTCAATCTTGCCAATAATACGGCCACGCGTAAAATCATCTAGGTGATCTCGGGAAGACATAATGAAAATTGCAAGTTTGTCAATTGATTCTTTCCCTTTCAACTTTGCGTTTGAACAACAACGGTCAATATGCGTCAAATCCTTTATATCTTTTATCAGTGCTATGACGTCACGAACAAGTTCGGCAATACAAAATTTGCATACGCACAACACGTCTTACTGTATCCCGCACTTATGCTAATTTCCGCATTTTTCTGCCTTCCATTTTATGGTTGCTATCGTTGCTATTGTCATCCGTCCTTAGCAATTGTCCGGCAGTGTAGTTGACTGGATTTGTGATAAATGTGTCCTTGTTGCACAAATTCAACAAAAATTAGTTGAGTCAGTTAAATGTAAAATATGTTGGTGTAATTTATGTTAAAAATCATTATATATTTAACTAAATTTATGTCTGGTTGGAATACCACTAGTTATTTGTGATTTTCATCACCTAAAATATTTTTTAAACTATGTTCCTTTAGCTCATATCTTGGTTTAAGAGTGACCCATTGGGATCCTCAGCTGCAGGTGGTATTTCTACCATCGTTGAAGATTCTCCAAAGGTAAATGAAAGAATTTTATATAGTGTGTGCACTTGAGTTTAAAGTGTTTACTTATTTCATTTATGAACATTTTCTAATTTATTTTTTTAAGTTGGTAATCAGCAAGCTATATGTAATTTTATTTGTAGGTAGGTGTTGCTGTGGTGTCAAATGGTCTAATGTTTGGACCTCTAGCTCTTTATACTGCTGGTACTGAGTTATCCCCTGGATGTTGTTTTCTTTTGTAGAGCATTTGTAATCTCCTTTACAGGAACCTGTAAAAGTTAGGATGAGTGGCTCCTCCTAGCCTGAGATGCTCATGTCATTAAATCAAGAAAAAAGATGGGCTGAATATGATGTTAAATTCATATTCATTGTTGGCCAACAAAAAAATGTCAGAATAAAATGGCATTATACATATTTATTAATAGTACATTATTACTGCATTGTTCCTGTAATGCAAATTTGCATGGACAATTTGCATCTTTGGTGTAACTAAATGGAATTACAAAACTTGATTTGATGACTGTAGACATTTTCAAGTAGGATAAGTTTGATACGGCAACAGTAAGTAAATAATCAGTTACAAGTTTATCTGGTAGTGTGTATTTCTTTGTGGAGCTAACCTCTGAATCTTAGAGAACAGCTTAGTAGTATATATGTATCCATTGTGGCCTAGTTAATTAAATCTTCAGTTGTTCAGGTAGGTAACCTGAACAACTTGAGATTAATTAAGTACCCCACAATGGAGTGGTATTTGCTTTGACTGGCAAAAATCAGAGATTATTCTGGTTCTTATCATTCAAATACTTGGGACTTCGTTGTCCAGGGTGGTGTAACAGATAGCATGCTCGAACGGAAATCGGGAGGTACGGGTTCGATTCCCGTTCTAGGACTATGTAATTTTCAAGTTTTCTGGCATGACTGTTACTTGAGAAACAGTAAAAATACGTGCAATTCAGAGATGCCTGATTGCTGTATTAATAATTCAGATGAATTTCCACATAATATGTGAAGAATATTTCTTCCACGCTATCTAGTGGATTTTCCTTTGTAGATCTATGCTTATTACAAAACAATGACAAATGAATGTGAGTACTGAAACTAAAGGAACATTACAGTTAGACCAAACCACTTGCAAAAACCTTCGTTTGGAAACCATGCAATCTATAGACATTGCTAATAGGTGTGAGAAATACACAGTAAAACTGTAAATTCTGCAAAACGTTTTTGTTTTGCGTTTGTTCATGACTTAGTTTCTTTGTGGGCGATAATGCCACATGATATCACATCCACCCTAGTTTTTTTATAGCAGGCTGTTGTGTGTGTGTGTGTTTTTTTTTTTTTTTTTTTTTTTTTTTTTTACTTGCAAACTCGCAATGAAGAGGCAGAGCACTCGATAAAACTCAACACAGAAATTTATTCAGATATTTTACAATCTATATTTTGAAGTTCAATATTATTTTTCATTTATTCTTGTTTACATTATAAATTTAAATTATAGTCCATCCAGATACATGTGTTTAGATAAAAATTGCCCAACATGCACACAGCAGCATATCATCCTCCATACCTTCATGTGTGTGTTTCTATGTACCATGTATTTTACAAAAGGGGAGAATGCTGATTTCTGGTACAAAAAGTGTGAGAAGCATTCATTTGAATAAAATTTTAAGATACAGAGTTGGGAACTTTTTTTTTTTTTCTTATTTCAATTTCTTATTGTATGTAAGTATTGAGTTATGTCCAACCTATTTCTTTAGTGTGGGTAAATTTCCATAATGATATGTTTGCTTGCTTTTTCCTGTATCTTCTGCAATAATTATTAAATTGACTCAATCTTCCAATTATTTAAGTACTGTTGCATAAGTCATGTCTGTTAACAATTATTGTAGAGAGTGGTCATAACTCATCACACTCTGTCCTAACCACTTTTTCTTGATGCAACTGATAAATTATTCTCTCATTATGTCATATGAGGGTGTTTCTATAGTTTGAAGATTCTTAAATGATCTTGTATGATATAGCAATGCAGATCAGAACTCAGATGTTCAAGAAAGGTCAAGTGATAATTTGAGAGCATGTATATGTACATTTTGCACTCCAAATGAATGTAGTATTTATGCTGAAGATAATGTGCTAGAACTAAAAACAAAAAAAGATTATTCTGTGATGATGTGTATCTGTGTAGAAAGACAGCATTCAAGTACTCATGATTGTAGCTATTTTTGATTTCATTCCAGTGGTAATTTTGTTGTTATTGCTTCCACACATCTTCCTTCAGACCTCATTGTCCTCCGGGTGTAACCTGGAATTCCAGATTCTTGTCACATTCTAAACCCAGAAATCCAGATTTTTAAATTTGAGAATCCTCAGTCATTTAATTTCTGAAAATGCTATTAAGTAATAATTAGAAGTGCCTTTCATCTTCTGTTTGCTTGGGAATTACAATGCTTGATTAAAAGCACACCACAGTTCCACAAGGTTGATAAATATATCTGATTTGTGAGATCATGAAAGCTTGTTTCACAACAGTAGTGCATACTGAAAAGAAGGGGGTTTTTTTCATCATTTTGTCAGCTACATGTGTATCAAATAATTAGGTCATATCAGATTCAGTGAATCCAATGAGCTAGATTTAGCAATTCATGGAAACCTTAAAGGGTTTCCAGAAATGAAAATGGTCTTCACAGACTGCCCAAATAATCCAGAGTGCAAACTTTTTCTTCCTAAATGCAATTTTTGAAGTTTCTAACATGCTAAAAAAAAAAAAAAAAAAAAAAAAAAAAAAATGTTCAAAATTAAGCTGTAGAACCACTAGTGGTTATTTCTTCTGTAGTTAATTAATGTATCTGTAATTATAAATAATGTGCATTACACAGTCACACACGATGATACTGAGCTCATTGTGTCCAGATTTTTTGTTTCTCCTCATGATCACACCTGTTCTTTGTACTTTGTTACAATAAGACAAGAGATTACTTACCAAATGATAAGTTTACATTGAAGATATCCTGAATTAATAGCAGTCATAGCAACCCTAGTGATACTATCCATTACTTAAATTGTAATTAAAATTTGAGGATTACTAAAAAAAATTTTATAATGATTATTTGTCAAATTTTCTTGAATCAGTCCAAATTATGAGATAGTCCAAAATTTTGACAGATATTTGTAAAAATGTTCCTTAATAATCCCTGTAATTTAATTCCAATTTAAGGAACTGAAAATATTGTTTACAAAACTTCAGTTCTTAATTTTCATTTTGACAGACATAAAACTACAAAAGACAATGTGTTATGATGTATTTTTTATCACTTCTACTGAGAAAGACTGAAATGCATTTTAAAACCTGTCTTTCAATTGTATTTTGTAGTACCTGTTTATGGAATTCAAACAAAAGGCTCCTACTGTGTCCAATATAAAAAGTGAAGATGTTACTAAAAATATGTGTATTTTAAAATTCTTTTTCATCCAGGTATTCTCACCTGGTGGGCATGCCCACGTGAAGCTATTGTATCGTCAAAGGTTTTTCATTGAAACTAGTCCACAGCTCTGTAAAGAATATAATGAAGCTCCTCAAGGTAATATGTTGGATTTATTGTTTATCTTTTCATTTGTTTCTTGATACACACATTCATTGTGTAAGTGCAGTAAAATAGGCTTGAAGGTACTTCAGTGCCATGATTCAAAGCATTCCAAAATAATCACAGTTCATTGATTCAGGAGCATTCCTGTGTGGAAGGGGTGGAAGTACAGTACATTAAATAGCACAAGAGAAGTGTAGTTTGTGTGCGTGTGTGTTCCAAAGCTGCTATAATGTACTTACAGAAAACTAGTAGTCTTACTCTACACTCTCTCAACTTCTCTCAACTTTTAATATGATATCTGGCTTCGAGGAAGGGAAGGAGCTACAGTAGACAACAGCATATGATCTCCAAAATGATGAAAATGAATGGAGATATCAAACTTAACAATTTATTATTACTACAAGACATTTGGGGAACTTTTCTGTTCAACTATCCAAAATTATTGTGAGGCACAAAGGATTTCTTCCACCCCCACCCCCGAAAAAAAAACAAAAAAAAAACAGTGCTTCCCCACTCTTATTTTACACACCATTGACACTTGGTCTCCACAGTGGTTACATGACCTTTTCACTGACCTGACTGGCTGGTATGTGTATGATAGTTCCCTTCAAAAGTTCAAAAGAAGAAACAATGTGTCCCTCCTTTGTCTTCACTTGAAAAATATATACCTGTATAGGGCTTTTTCAGCTTCTGGTTCCATAAATTAGCTTGAGATGCCAATGTCAGTCAGTACATCGATCAGTATCTGAAGATTCCTTTCCTCAGCAAGTAATGATACTGGTTCTGAATTACAAACAAACTGCTGCACACAGCTAATAGTTACAATGGATGCATACAATAAATAAGATATTGACAGAAATGGTTTTCCCTATTTACAAATAGCTCTTGGAACAAGGCTTTCATAATGCTGCTGTTTCAGAGAGCTTCATTTCTGTCTCTAAAGAATTAAACATTTGATTCTGTACCACCACTAGTCTGGGTAAGAATTCCTGAGACCCCCCACCCCCCACCCCCAAATGTACTCCCACAAAAAAAATATTAAATACATACAGAAAAATTGTAACATTGAAGTGCCTGAAAATGTGTATGAGTTATGCAAATCCTACAAAAAGCAAAGAAACTGAACTAAAACTCAATTTGAGAATTTGGTGTAAATTCACTTTAAAAAGTTATTGGCAGATATCACTTTTCCACCTGAAATATTACATACAGTATGTTGTTCTAAACTACTGACTAATGTAACCTTAGGTAAATAGTGTCAAAGTTCAGCTGATCGTGTGCTGGGGGGTTTTTATACATACATATGTCTCGGAGATAGATTAGAACTGTCTCGCTAGTGGCATACAAAGATTATCATATTTTTAGTAATATGGATTATCATATTTTAGATAATACATTTCTGTTAAAAATTCCATTAAACTTAAAGCACATTTATATATATATATATATATATATATATATATATATATATGGGATGTAAGGTCAGGTGATGCGTAACATCACAGCCTCTCCTTGACAAATGTCAACCCCACCTTCTCGTGGTGCATCCTGTTCCCACTAAAGGGGCTCTGACGACCGCCAATAGTGGTATAACTATACCATCGGGATTAGAGGAAATTCTATCCCACACTCACCAACCCGCTTGGCCAGCGTGGTGAGTTATGGCCAAACCCCTCCAAAATGACTCCACAACTTAAATCTTGGCCCTCAGTCTCCGGCAGCTGGAATGTACCTGGCCAAGGCAGCGGCCAGTGCGACATGAAGGCAGAGGGTGCTAAGAATCCCCGGAGGATCGGACTAGGCTGCCATCTGATGCTGACCTTGGCAACGTACAATGGACGCTCCCTATCTTCTGATTCAAGGCTTCTTGAATTGGACGAGGAACTACAAAGGATCAAGTGGGACATCGTGGGGCTAAGTGAGGTAAGGAGAAAAGGAGAAGATCTCATTGAACTGAAAAGTGGACATCTCTTCTACTATCGTGGGACAGATACTGGCAGAACTAGTGGTGTTGGATTTATAATAAACAAGAAACTGAAGGATAAAGTTGTAGAAGTTGAAAGTTCCTCTGACAGAGCTGCACGGCTTGTTATCCAACTCTCGAAAAGATACCAGGCTCAGATTATTCAAACTTATGCACCCACCACAAGTCATCCTGAAGAAGAAATTGAAGAATTTTATGAGGAAATTTGTCATCTAAATAATAAAGGTAAGCAGCACTTGAAAATAATTATGGGAGATTTCAATGCAAAAATAGGGCAACAGCAACAGAATGAAACTTCAGTAGGTAAATTCGGTCACGGCAACAGAAACCAGCGTGGAAATACTCTCGTTGAGTTTGCAGAGGCAGAAGGGTTTTTCATCTTGAACTCCTTCTTCAAGAAAAAGCCACACAGGAAATGGACATGGAGACATCCAAATGGGACGACAAGTGAAATTGATTTTATTATGTGTAACAAAAAATTCGTCATAGAAGACTGCAGTGTGCTAAACAAGTTCAACACAGGTAGTGACCATAGATTGGTGAGATGTAAGATGCACCTCAACACTAAACTTGAACGTGGCAAGCTCATAAGACAAACAAAATCTATTGACATAACCAACCTTAAAAAACACCATAATACCTTCAAGTTGGAACTGAAGAACAGGTTCTCTGCTTTAGAAGGCCTAACATCGGAAGAAGTGGACATCTCTGAAGTTAACAGAAAAGTAACCAAAGCTCTTATGGAAACAGCAACAAAATTAGCTGGGTCTAAGAACAAGTTGCATGTAAATAAATTATCAGGAAAAACGAAAATGTTGATGCAAAAAAGAAGAGAGATGAGGACAACTAAAGAAGATGTGACTTCCAAAGTGGAATATATAGAGCTATGCAAGACAGTACGAAAAAGTATCACTGAAGACGTAAGAAAATTCAACTGTGAACTAGTGAGGAAAGCAATTGAAAACAACCAAAGCCTAAAGATAGCAAAGGGACATCTCAGTAAGGGAAGAAAACAGATTATGGCACTGAGAAAAGAAGATGGTTCTGTAACAAGAAATAGAGGCGAAATTTTGACAAGAGTGAAAGATTTCTACTCCAAATTATATGAAAGGGATGATACATGCACTCCAGACATCATGAAAGATACCAGTACCAGAGTTCCTCCAGTCCTTCCAGCAGAAGTTGCTCATGCAATCAAGAACATGAAGCGGGGAAAAGCTCCAGGAGAAGATGGAATTACTGTAGACATCATACAAGAAGCAAGTGGAGAAATCGAAACAGTACTCGCCCAAATTTTCACTCGATGCCTTAATGAAGGAAAGATTCCTGAGGATTGGAACACCGCTACAATGATCCTGCTACATAAGAAAGATGACATTGAGGATCTCGGAAACTACAGACCTATCAGCCTCCTATCAGTGGTCTATAAAATCTTCACTAAAGTTCTTTCACACCGCTTGAAGGTAACACTGGACATGGCTCAACCGAGAGAACAAGCTGGATTCAGGAGTGGCTACAGCACAATAGATCATATCCATGTGCTGAGAGAACTAATTGAAAGAGCGAGGGAATATGAACTTCCATTGTGCATGGCTTTTATCGATTATGAAAAAGCCTTTGATTCATTGAAACCATCAGCAGTTACAAAGGCTCTGAAATCCTGCGGTATTGAAGATGCATACATTAATATTATTAATAACATCTATGAAAATGCAAGTGCAAAGATTAGGCTGTTTGAAAATACAACACACATAAAAATTGGAAAGGGAGTGAGACAAGGTGACACCATATCTCCGAAACTCTTTAATGCCACATTGGAGGGTGTTTTTCAGTCACTGAGCTGGGAAAACAAGGGGATAAAGATTAATGGAGATTATCTAACCCACCTTCGTTTTGCTGATGACGTAGTCATTTTTGCAACTAGCCCATCAGAGCTGCAGAGTATGATCCAGGAACTTGCTGACAAGAGTAAAGAAGTGGGATTAAAAATGAACTTTCAGAAGACAAGTGATGTTCAATGCTTTTACAAGAAATGAAGATTTATCGATTGATGGAGAAAAGCTGGAGATAACAGACACGTACGTTTATCTTGGACAGCAGATATCAAGTGAGGGTCACATTGATGAAGAAATTAATCAGCGTACAAAACTTGCCTGGAGAGCTTTTGGAAGAAACAGCATAATTTTCAAGAGCAATATGCCATTATGTCTTAAAAGAAAAGTGTTTGATCAATGCATCCTTCCAGTGCTTACGTATGGTGCAGAGACGTGGACCTTAACTAAAAGAGACATACAAAGTCTGCAGACAACTCAAAGAAGCATGGAGAGGTGCATACTTGGTGTAACCAGGAGAGATAAGAAGAGGAACTTGTGGATCCGAAAAATGACAAGAGTGGAAGACATCATGATCAGAGTTAAATCCCTGAAATGGCAATGGGCTGGACATACTGCCAGAAGGACAGATCATCGATGGACAGCCGAAATTTTAGATTGGATTCCAAGGGACAGGAAAAGATTCAGAAGAAGACCACATGGGAGATGGGTGGATGAAATTCGAAAGTATGCAGGGGTGACATGGAGGAGACTGGCACAAGACAGACCGTTGTGGAGGAAACTTGGGGAGACCTTCGTCCAGCAGTGGATTGATAATGGTTGACAATGATGATGATGATGATGATGATGATATATATATATATATATTTTTTTTTTTTTATTTTTTTTTTGCCTTGCTGAATAATTTTAGGAACATTAAAGGCTAAGAATAGTTGAACATTCCTGAAGAATCAGAACTAAAAAGCAGATATAAAACTAATATCTTACTTATGACTCAGCATAAGACGCTGGTATCATAACCAATTAAACAGCCAGCAGCTGCCCTGTGCTGTAGGTGCAGTGAAATACCCTGATTCTGTGTGTGTGTGCAGGCTTATTCACACAAAAAGAGAGAGAGAGAGAGAGAGAGAGAGACAAAATGTTGTTGTTTTTTTAATTGTTATTTTGTTATTCTTATGTATGTATTTATGTCTGTGTGGGTTTGTGCATGCTTGGAATGTAATTAAAAATGCCATTTTGTCACGAATTCTCTGCACTTTTTACTGTTCATTGGCAGAAGTTTCACCTTCTGACAGCTGCTTATTTCTGTTATTCACAGTTATATTCAAGCCATAGCCATCACTGGTATGCATTGTAATCATGCAGTAATATAAGCTATAATGTGCTATCTTCAATGCAAAGCATCTGCCTGAAGAGTGTCACACGATGCTGTGCAGCTTTTGTGATCAAAAGTACATAAAAATAATACCATGTTTATAAGTGCTGGCAATGAACTGATATCTTCATTTTTATATTTTCTATGAAATCCATATATTTCATCTACAGGTGTTCATTTTCCTCACAACAACGTTTCTTAACCACTTTCAAATTATATTGTTCCATTCCTTGTTGACTTTCTTGACTCTAATTAAAGAATAAAGAATGTGCTTAAGTTATGTAAAACATTAGTGAAAAGCATGACTGCTTTCAACTATGTTTTCAGTTGGGATTTTTTTTACGCTTTCCAACCGTAGGTTGAAGAAGCATATATGCTCCAGCTTTGTCCATCTGTCTGTCTGTCCGCACGATAACTCATAAAAATGGTTCAATTTCGATGAAATTGCAGTATGTGGTAGGGAACAACCCTGTTGAAAATGGACGAAATGAGATCAAAGGTCAGGACACAGGAGCAAGATTTATTCCACAGCCATTATCCTCATAACTTGACTAAAAATGCTTCAATTGCGACAAAACTTTAGTATGTTGTTCCGGTTGTATACTGAATGAATTCTGTTTAATATCATCAAAATGGGGTCAAAGGTCAGGGCACAGGAGCAAGATTTATTCCACAGCCATTATCCTCATAACTTGAGTAATGATTTCTGGTATGTTGGAAAGCATATCATAATCAAAAATCATTGCATGATTTTACTAACTTGTTGTTTAATAGAGTAAGGGTGTATTTCAGATGGTTGACAGATTTATAACTAATCATAGTTTGTGGAGTTTCATTCTGTGCAAGATATGTTTTTAAATCTTAATGCTGTGTGGAGAATCACAGCTATCATGTTAGTATGTGGGATAAATTTCCAAACTTTTGGCCATGTCAAAAGACTGTATAATAACACTTCTGTCATTGCAGCAAATATATGCTAACAGAATAATTCATTTAGTATTCTTCCAGTTGAGATCTGTAGAAGTGTTATCCAAAATTAAGAAACCATTGGTATGGAAATAGGTGAAAGTCAGTAAGGTTGGAAGAGTTTATTTTATGTCTGTCATTCATTTGCAGTTTGATAACAGAGAAGCTAGACTTAATAGTAAAATGCTGATCATAACTTTTGAAAATTTTATTGAGTTTACAAATGAACATAAATAATGGTGATGTTTTATACTCTCATCAGAAAACTGCAGAATTTCTTTTATTCTTTGCTAGTTTTGTTTTATTTATTCTTGTATTATGTGATTTGTCCATAGATTTTTTATTGAAAGTAATCTACATAAAATAGATGTTTTCTTGAATTTTAAAAATTCTTTTTTGCAAGAGAAGGGAGAGTATTACAAATTAGTCATTCAAATTTGCAGCATCAGTTATTAGTTTTGTTGAGTTTTTTTTTCTGCCTGTTTTTTCCATGAAATTATGTGTTAATATAAAGTACTACATTCTTCTTATAAATTCCCTTCGCATTTCCTTCAAAAGTTTTGTAATTCTGTGAATTTTTTCTTATTTACTTATCACAAGCACAAAGATATATATTTTCCATATATAATTATATTTTCCTTTTGATTAAGATGGCCTCCGTATTTGAAGTGCACTTCTTTTTCTGTATCCTAGTAGTTTTACCAACTAACTATCCTTTTCTGAGAAGTGCTGATTGATTTTTTTCATGTTATGTAAAAAGTATTCAGTATTCTTTGAATAAAGCTCATGTTGAGAAATGGCTTCCTAGTTTTTTAATTCAATTACTAATCTAAAACAACTATTATGGGAATTTTACTAGGAATTTTTTTTATTTAAATTGCAAATTTAAATACAAAAATTAAAAAAAAAGACAGCCTGAAGAAGGAGAAGAGTTTCCTCCGAAAATTTGCAATTTAAATAAAAAAAATTCCTAGTAAAATTCCCATAATAGTTGTTTTAGATTAGTAATTGAAGTATTCAGCATATTTCAAGAAGTGATAGAATAAATATTGTAAGGAAGTGCTCTGTACTAAAAGTAATGATTGGAAATTTTTTTCTTGGTGCTTCATTCACAAATTAATTTCAACTTATAACTGTTGTTCTTAACTCGGTCTTGAACCTTGTTTCTCAATTATTTGTCTTTCCATGTCATACACTTTTCTTTTGTGCTATTTATTATGTGTTGAATCTCCCTTGGGCTTTTTTTTTCCCCCTCTTTAACATAGTTTCTCATTGAATGTTATGTTACCAGCACAAAAGTCGATTTACTAAAGTATGGTTATTGCTGTTTTCTTTTCATTTTTTTTCGGGGTATTTTAATTCTCTCTGCCATTCTGACACTTATCTCTTTGTGTTTTGTAATAAGTTGTATTTTTTGTCATTCTGGTTATGTGCTATTATCCAAGCAAAATTGCAGGAATTCAGTTTTCTGTTTTTAGTTTTAGTTCTAACATCAAGGTTGTTGTTTTTTTTGTTTTTACTATTTACCTTGATTGATACTAAATACACACCCAGCTTTATTCAGAATATTATTTTTTGTAATGTGAACTCCCAGATATTTTGATCAATAGTCATCTAGTCCAGTTACTGCTACGTCCTTGAGTCACCATTTACATTTTTATTCGTGATTTTTTTTTCTGAGGTATTTTTGATTCTATATTCCTGTGGTAGTCTGATTTAATTAGACATTACTGTTAGTGTGGTAATGGAATTTCATCCTTCAGAATAGTTTTGGGTTCTGGGAATTTGACTTTCATAATTAAAGATTGTTTACAAAAACATGCAACATTATACTGAACACTGCTCCTTTTATTAGCTTAATGCATTTTGTTGAGCAAACAACAAAGTATTTTTTCATCATCACAATAGCATTGTAACTTCTTCTTAATTTGTCATTTAAAAATAAATTTCCCAAGAATTGGTGCTATTTTTCATGTTTTGTACTTAATGAAAAAAGTTACTTTTTTTTTTTTATTGGTAAAATGAAAAATTTACTGTTTCTTTTTTCTTTAATAGATTTACTAAAGAAAATTTATTGTTTGCTTTTCTTTCAGATCGCAAATCCAACTACCTAATAGCATTATGTTCTCAATTGAAACATTTACCAAGGACTGTTCTTATTTCAGAAATGCCTTTGGTATGTAATTTTCATCCTTAATGTTTCATTCAGTATTAATAATCTTGCCACTTCCTGTTTTTCTCATTTATATGTACTGCAATTTAAATAATTGTTCATGTGGAGCAAAGTTTTCATATTTCTTTTTCTTATCTGTAATTTTAACTGATCAAGTACTTCACGTAAGAATAAAGAAAATTTAATGTGGATCTCAAAAGGCAAAGCTAATAATCTTCAACCATTGAAATGCATTTTTAGCACATCTTTTGTAAAAAAAGATCGTGCTTATGTTATTGGTTAGTCCGTTCGTCCGTCCGTCTGTCTGTAGAGACCATATCTCTGTAACTATTAGTCCAATTTGAAAAATTATTTTTTGCATTGGGAAGCTTGAAATATGCAAATGATGATCCTTTATTTCATTTTTTTTTTATGATGTACACAGTTTCGCCGCTAGAGGACGTAAATGCAGATGATATCAAATTCAAAATACATTTTATTCCATATATTTGCATCTAAACATCCAATTGAAAAAATTATTTTATCTTTCGATTCCATTTATGTCAAAGAGTATTTTAGGTGTAGTTACTTTTTCAAGTTACGCATAGATTTTCCACTATGGGGTCTAAAAGTAAAGTACTTTTTCTCTGATATCTCTTCTTCTAAAACTCTGATTTGAAAAAAATTCTTCAGCAGATACAGTCCCCGATGGAAAATCTTTTGCATATATTTCTAATTTTGGGTAAAGAATAATTTGGCCACCAGGGGGCGTAAGTTTTAATTTTTGCTTCTGATATATTTGCCAAAAAATCTGAGCTTCTAAAATCTCGACAAACCTTTTCGGAATATTTTCTTCTTAAAATATTTCATGGTTTCTCCGCCAGGGGGCGTAGATGTATATCTTATTTTTGTCAATATCTCTGCTAGAGTTTTCATTGTGACATGTTTTTCATATAATATCAAAATTTTCAAGTAATTCATTGCGCTAGGGGGCATAAAAATTAATTGTGTTTTCCCCGATATCTCTGCTTCTAAAACTCCGATTTGAAAAATTCTTTCTGCACCGGATACAGCTCCTGATGGGAAATCCTTTGCATATAATTTCTAATTTTTAGTAAAAATGGTTTGGCCACCAGGGGGGCGTACGTCTTAATTTCCGCTTCTGGTGTATTTGCACCAAAATCTGAGCTTCTAAAATCTCGATTGAAAAAAAATCGTTTGTGGACCGGTACTACTCACGTCGACAAACCTTTTAGGAATATTTTCTTCTTAAAATAATGCATGGTTCCTACACCAGGGGGCTTAGATATATATCTTATTTTTGTCAATATCTCTACTTCCAGGAGTCCGATTTGAAAAAATTTCTTCTATGTTGGATAGTGTTTTCGATGCAAAATGTTTTTCTTATTAATTCAAAATTTACAAGTAAATCATAGACTTCCCACCAGGGGCGCAAAGGTAAATTGTGTTTTCCTCGATATTTCTGCTTCTAAAACTCCAATTTGAAAAAAATTTCCTGCATCACATACAGCTTCTAATGTAAAATGTTTTTCATATAATTTCTAATATTTGGTAAAGAATGGTTTGGCCACCAGGGGGCATAAGTGTTAATTTCTGCTTCTGATGTATTTGCAGCAAAATCTAAGCTTTTGAAACTTTTTTCTTAGACCGATACCGCTCACTTCAAAAAACCTTTTGAGAATACTTTCTTCCTAAAATAATGCATGGTTCTCCCGCCAGGGGGCATAGATGCATATCTTATATTTGTCCATATCTCTGCATCAAAGAGTCTGATTTGAAAAATTCTTTCTTTGTTGGAGAGCCTCTCCGCTGCGAAATGTTTCTCATGTAAATTCAAATTTTTCTTAATGCAAAAGTCTGCAACCAGAGGGAATAAGTTCACAATTCCATTTACAGCAACATCTGTGGGATTAATAATGCGACTAAAAAACTTTTTTCTTTGATCAGATACTATTGTTTTCCGTACCGATTCCATAAACTTTGAATAGCTTTGATAAATTTAATTTGCGTCTGAACAGATTCAAAAGGCGTGCTCATTACACCCAAAAATTTGATGTCATCTTTCTTGTTTATTTCTAAATTGCAGAACTCCTCATAAGAAGTTCTGATCATTGATCTATGTATTGTATATTTATTGCAGTCCTTTTTAAAAGAAGTTCTAAATTCTGATGGTTGAAAACTATTCTTGCGATCAAAATTAGGGCAGTGATTTTATTGCACGAAAAAAAGGCAAAATTTGTGGAGTGGTCATGGGGTAAATCATGAAAAGTTTGCTGCTTTTCACGAAATTTCAGGATTTAAATCCCAGAAATTTCATGAAATACCATATTTGCTGAAATATTCGGCTTTCAGGCTTTTCCCCCATGCTTTGGATATGTGAGATGCATTGCCTGTCACAAAAGTGGTTATATTTGCAAAAGGTATTTTGTATTTATTGATGCACTGAAGTATTGCTTCACTGACAACTTTAAAATTTATGGATTCCAAAGTGATGCACTTGAGGAAGATTGCATTCAAAGAGGTTTCAGCATTACAGCTTTCAACATTCATTTCAGCTGATGAAACAGCAAGAATATTTAAAATGTACTTATCTTCAAAATTAGTTGTTTCTTCTGCTATAATGCATACACCAGATACTGATTTTTTTTTTTAATCGGTCACTTGTTGCTTGTGAATATCATATATTTTTGGTGAATAACATTTTGCATCCAAATTTACATTTGGAATAACATCAATATCTTTCAGCAAATTTTCCAAATAATTTTTTAATGTAGGGTTATGCAGTTTGGAAAGTGGGATGTTAGCTGCACAAAAGGCATCATTTAATTTCAAAAGTTCAGTTGAGCGATGCGGTTCTTGCTTAGTTATTTGCTCCATTAATTCATCAATATATTTCTGCATTACTTTCAGCTGATTGTTCGGACACACCTTTTTTTTATACAGCTTGCTTGCTAAATGGTTTTCACAACTGTCCTTTTTTGAAAAATCTACTGGTATGTTGCAACACGAACAGAACAATAGATTTTTGTTCACACGAAACATTCCCTTGCTGTGCTGCTTGCATCTTTCAGATGCACTCATCGTACTCACATGGCTCATTCTCAAAATTGAAAAACAATATCTAGGAAAAATACTCACACAAAAGCACAAATATTTTCTAAGTTAAGCATCTGTGAAACTCAAACATTATTTTCTGTGAACTGGTATGCCCAGTTAAGAGTATGGACGACATCTGATTTACTAGTGTGGCAAGTTTTACTGGTCCTGCTGCTGTTGAATGACCTTGGCGACTTGCCGCCGCCAAGGTCATTCAACAGTAGTGGGGGTGGAAATCACGAAAGACCACACATGCATTCTTGAGCAGAGTGTATGTGATTTGGAATTACCTGTCAAGCTTGTTCGATAAGTCTCTTTGTAACGAATAATCTTTAGGGGTAATTCAAGGTTTAAAGTTCTGGTTTGGACTTTGGAGTAGAATTACTTTGCAATATATTTTTTCGTGTAAATTCTAATGAAAGCTGTATTAAAATTATTGATATATGAAAAATAATCTAAAAATTATAATAGAAATTAGGCAAAAATAGGGAAAAACGTGGAATTCGAGGATATATCTGATATTCACAAAATTACAGAAATATCCTTAAAATTCACAAAAAAATTGTGGAAATTCGTGCAGCGAAACAATTTTTTGCCTAATCATAATGAATGGATGATGTTCTGTGTAATGTGTAAATCTAGTTTTGGTGTGTGTGGAGTATTCATTATTTGGCAGAATTCAGCACTTAATGAATGCTGATGTATATTTCTCGAAGTGAAATAGAACAGTGCAGATGATGTGATCAGCGCTAACACCTCTTTGCACAGCAAACTCTGAACAATGTTTGTGAAAAATATTTACTGTCATTTCATGTCTGTGGGAAGGGGAAGAAGAAAAATCAAAGAATTTTTTACTGTTAATAATAAACTTCTGAGGCATCACAACAGTTGGTTCTTCACACACACACACACACCTCCCCCACAGTAATTATGTTTATAACTGAACAAGATTGCCCTCCATCAGACTAGCATGTTTCTATGTTTCATTTTTTTTTCTATTGGTTTCATACCACAGTAGTTCCACCAGCAATGTTATATAGGTGCTGGGAATTCTTTGTCTCTCTTTATTTTATTCATTCATTCATCCAGTTTATTGCATTCTTACTGCACTATTACAGTAATTTCAGTCATGTTCTTTTTAACTCCTAATTATAGTATTTCAGCTGAGATAACCATTGGATTGTTTGATTTTTAAAAAAATGCGAAGTATGAAATTGTTAGATCATCTGGAATATTAGGTGGTCATGACCAGAGAGTTGTTTATTCATTGAAATGTACATATCTGTTAATGACATCTTGCTTTTCAGGTATTGTGCTTCTATAGAATGCTTGCTAGAGAAGAAAAGGAAGCAACTGCTTTGATGTCTTAAGTACTTACACTGCTGGCCACCCAAAATGCAACACCAAGAAGGAAGCATCTGATTGGCCTGAAATTCGCAGCATGCGTCGCCCGCGAGAGGACATGCAAACGAATAGCATTACAGGGCATATGCAAATCATGTGCGCCTGGCACGCCACCGAGAAGCACTATAAGAAGGGTGCACAGAAGGCGGGGTGTAAGCAGTGGAAGTGTGTTGTTGTGCCGGACCTGTGCGTGGGAAGCTTCCTGATGCCTCCTCACAGGATACGGCAGTCATTCCAGCACGTTTCGGAGTTCGACAGAGGACAAATAGTGGCTTATCGCGACAGCGGTTTATCGTAACGAGGCATCGGCGCCCGTGTGGGACGACATCCAGCCACAGTGAGGCGAGTATGGATTCGTTGGGTGCAGGAAGGACAGACAGACCGACGTGAGCGATTGCCGCAGCCGCGGCACTCCACCGAACGAGAGGACTGGCATGTTGTGCTGCGGGCATTGACGGCTCGCACCGCCTCACATCACGGACGTTAGCGCAGGAATTAGGGTGTGTTGCACAACAACCTGTGTCAGCACGTACCGTTCGACGTCATCTGCAGGATCGGGAACTTGTCACACGGCGTCCATTGCTCTGATTACCATTGACATTACACCACCGGCGAGTGCGGTGGCAGTGGGCCGTTGAACGCCACACCTGGACTACAGAATGGCACGACATTGTCTTCTCCAACGAATCTCGCTTCTGCCTGCAACACCACACACCACGGCGAGAGAGTGTATGATGCCTGCTTTACGCATCGCCATACTGGTCCGTAGCCTGGCATTATGGTTTGAGGCGCAATTGGATATGACACCCGCACCCCTCTGGTACACATCGCCGGTACACTCAACTGCCACCGCTACATCTACGACGTTTTGGAGCCTGTAGTCCTCCCTTACCTGCAGAACCTGTCGGCGGCCACGTTTCAACAGGACAATGCGCGCCCGCATGTGGCACGCATCGTGCAACAATTCTTCATGGCCCACCAGGTGTCACTGCTGCCGTGGCCCACCTGTTCTCTTGATATGTCACCCATCGAACACGTCTGGTCGCTGATCAGCAACCGAGTGGCCCTGCAAGCACCACCCGTGGCTACGCCTGATGAACTGTGGCAGCGTGTGGAAGCAGCCTGGACCAACATACCCCAAGCCCACATCCAAAGCCTCTTTTGTTCAATGCCGCGGCGTGTAGCGGCCGTTATTGCCAGCCATGGGGGCCACACGAACTATTGATGTCTGCGTGTTCCGCAAGTCGCACGGGCCTGTAAGCTTAATCGTTTCATCTTTGTATCTGTTGTTGTGTCTAGTAAAACTGGCTTTGCTATCTCGTGTCCTTCTTGGTGTTGCATTTTGGGTGGCCAGCAGTGTAGTTGAATCAATGTATTTTTGCTTCATGTACTCCTCCAAAAGGACACTATTGAAAAAATAATGGTAATTATGTTGCACCATAAAGAAAAACTGGAAACATCTAGAACCAGAATCTAGTGTTGTCACTCAGTTGGATAGTCCAAGGCTTGAATCTTGTATTTCCCAGTATGTGGTAATTCAGACCACAACTGACCAGACAAGTTAAGGTCCAGGATGAATCCTCTTAGATCATAATTCTCATTTTTTAATAGTTTTTACTTATATTTTTCTCAATTCTTGTTTTATGCATAACATATTAATTGTATTTTGCGTCAGGAAAAAAAAAGATCTGCCTCTTCCTTCTCCTGTATTTGTGCAAACCAAGCAAGATCTCCATTTGCTCACTAACAGACCTATTTAGTCTGTGGTAAGATGATAATTGCCCATGGGTCATTACAGACATTCTATACTTCATACATCGGATTCTTCCACTAACTCCCGGAATTCCATGGTTTTTTTTGGGGTTTTTTTTTTTTTTTTTTTTTGTTATTTAGGTCATTCTTGAAATCGAGGAGAAAGAGAAATGGGAAGGGTTAAGGAGTGGTTATTTTCCGTCTGGGCATGGTATTTCGTGTTTCGAAAACTGAAATTAAATGGAGTGACTATTTTTCCCATAATTGTAATTTTTTTTTTTACTCACAATGTTGCCTGTTCCCCGTACTGTCATTAAATATTATTTTTTTGAACAAATGCTTATATTTCAGCATGAAACTGTGGGCAACGAATTTCTAAAATGGAAGTTAAGATGGCACAAAGATTTCCCTGTAGTCTTGAGGCACAGTGACATAACTACCACCCCCACAGCCCCAGCAGTTGTAGGGGGGCAGGTAACGAAGGAGTGCACTGCAGCTGCCAGTTTTTCTTTAAAATATATTTAGCTTTGCCTAAATAAATGCCTAGTTTCAATTTTAAAACACTGAATGCCCTACAGATTGAAAGTGTTCGGCTCTTTGACTTTGCGATCGTATTATTTACCGGTTGTAAATGATATGATTGCTCTCCAATCACCCTTTCTCTATGCTGTTGAGGAAGAGTGCGAGACCACAGTGGCATTCCCCATGTAGGATGTAGGAAAACGGTCAGTTACCTAGGATTACATGCACAACAAGCGTCAGTATTTATTCACAGCAGCCGCAGATCTGGCCTGTGTAAGAGGGTGATTTCTTCAAGTGATTTATTTTAGTTTTGGACAAAGCAAATACACGTATTGTCAAATATATTACTTAAAAAGTTAAAACTACAGGTCCCTAGGTACCACCATCACTTTTGCAGACACTCTCCCTAACTTCCTAACCCCCCCCCCCCCCCCCCAACCAGCACACACACACACACACACCACGAAAAATGCATCCTCCCTCGTGTTCGAAGTCCTGGAAAAATAACTGTGCTTAGGGGCGCTGAAGTAAATTTTGTGGGAGGAGCGCACGTTGTGCTAGTTACGCCACTGTTCAGGTATGAGATTCTTCCGTGGATTCGAAGAATTCCACCATTTCCGTTATCATTTTGGGCATTCTTGAGATCAGTGCACAACTGAACAGAAATTTTGGGGGGTAATGGGGGGAGGTCGTTTTTCGTTTGACACAGGGTTCCGTCTTTCGAAACTTTCGGAAACAAAATTTAGATGCAGTGAAGATTTCTCCTGTAACGTTTTTTTTTTTTTTTTCCTCGCAATGTTCCTTCTGCCCAGCAATATTCTTAAATATCCTTTTATTCCGCAAGTACTGCATTTCAACCTAAAAATGGAGGGGAAAAGTTTCCGAAAACGGAAGTCGGTCGGAGTGAAGATTTCTCTTGAAAGTGCATTTTTTTTTTCTTCTCGCGATGTTATCACTATCCTGTGTTGTTGTTAAGTGCTACTTCGCCCATAAATGTCTGCATTTAAGCTTGATAAGGGAGGGGAAATTTTACAAAAATGGAAGTGATGGAGTTTGAAAATTTGTTAAAATTGATGCATGGTGTTCAAAAGTATTCATATTCTGAAAGTCACACCATTTATCTAAAGTAGCGAAAGTTTTGATATCATGCGTTCATGGTCCTCAGGCTGAAAGTTCTTTCAGCATGATGGATAAATTATTGTCATCTGAGGGAATAAAAGGGGGAGGGGAGGAAAGAAAAGTGGTGAAGAAGTAGGAAGGGAATGATATCAACAGAAAGAAAAACTAAGCAAAGATTGCTGTGCAGCTGCAGAGTCGACAAAAGACAAATATGGCCATGGAACTTGCTGAGAAGAAAGTGACATGAGAGGAAAATTGAGCTAATGTTCTAGCAAGTACAAAAAAAAAAGAAAAAAAAATTAGAGATGTGTTTGAAGCTGTGTCCTTTTTAAAATTATTTTATTTTATTTTGAATTCAGTAATTTTATATTGTGAATACAGTGAACAATTCCATCTTGCTCTTGCTGCTTTATATTCACACTTTCTTGTCGCATGTTCTGAATTTTTTCGCCCAATTAAAAAGTTTGGCTTTTTTGTTCCTTGGTCAGTCTCATGTATGATACTTACAGGACATATTTATATCACAAAAAATTTGCACCAAATGTAACAAATTTGTAGGAATTAGGCTGTATTCATATGCTAATTGTTAAAAGTGTAAGATCTGTAGTTTTGCTGAAGTCTTTATCTCATAAACTGAAGGGAATAAGGGTTGCCACATATGTATTAATTTCAGTATTTGCATTTTGAATGGTTCATTCTAATTCCAATTATTAGTGGAAAGAAAGATTTCCAAATTATTACAATATTTTATTGTGATTAACCCAATAAACAAATGTATTTCATATTATCCTAATCTGAAATAGTGAAAATTTGTATCTTTTCACTATTTCTGTGTGAGAGAACTAGTGTATGAAGATAGAAAGGTTAATAGGAATTTCTTTTTACCATACTTCCTTTGAAAGTATTTTTACATATCTAATTTAGGATAATACAAATTGTGTTGCTTCTTCTGATTATTGTAAGGCAATCCAGCAAAATTTGAGTTCTCCCTTGCCATCATTATATTGAGGTACATTTCATAGGACAGGCAAACCGCTGTTTAAGAATTTTCAAGAAACGATGAGTGCTTTGTATTTACAAACATCTTCTCGAGATTATTATATTTGCACTTTTAAGGTATTAACCTCATGCAAAGTGCGCATAGTTTACGTGCAATTCATAAATGAAAAAACCATGAGGAATAACCACTCACCATAAAGATCATGGTAACCTCCAATGGACCACACACTTCCAACACGTCATTCATCGTGATGTAACTGGGCTTCCACAGGTTTACAGACTTCTTGCTTACGCTTCTTATTTTCGGGTGTGAAACATCGTTTTTTTCTTTTTCCTTTGCCTTATAATATGTTACTATAATGCTTGTCAATTCGATAAAATCACACATACATCTCATTCATACCATTCAAGTAAAAACTATGTACATAAACCTTACATTCACAGGTGATTAAACCTTAGTCAACTCTAATTATGGAACTCCTCCTTCTGTTTCACAACCTCTGCTACTCCCACTGCAATTGTCACACCCATTCAGCCCCGCACATCCAATCCTCTAGTACTTTCGACAGGTCCCTGTCATCTTCAGGAGGCAGGTGTGTCTCATCCGCCCACCACAGGAGCCCACGCCATCGATGGCTCTGGCTCACTTGAGCTGTGGTGGGCGGATGAGACACACCTGCCTCCTGAAGATGACAGGGACCTGTCGAAAGTACTAGAGGATTGGATGTGCGGGGCTGAATGGGTGTGACAATTGCAGTGGGAGTAGCAGAGGTTGTGAAACAGAAGGAGGAGTTCCATAATTAGAGTTGACTAAGGTTTAATCACCTGTGAATGTAAGGTTTATGTACATAGTTTTTACTTGAATGGTATGAATGAGATGTATGTGTGATTTTATCGAATTGACAAGCATTATAGTAACATATTATAAGGCAAAGGAAAAAGAAAAAAACGATGTTTCACACCCGAAAATAAGAAGCGTAAGCAAGAAGTCTGTAAACCTGTGGAAGCCCAGTTACATCACGATGAATGACGTGTTGGAAGTGTGTGGTCCATTGGAGGTTACCATGATCTTTATGGTGAGTGGTTATTCCTCATGGTTTTTTCATCTTCTCGAGAGTTGGATAACGAGTCATGCAGCTCTGTCAGAGGAACTTTCAACCTCTACAACTTTATCCTTCAGTTTCTTGTTTATTATAAATCCAACACCACTAGTTCTGCCAGTATCTGTCCCACGATAGTAGAAGAGATGTCCACTTTTCAGTTCAATGTGATCTTCTCCTTTTCTCCTTACTTCACTTAGCCTGACGATGTCCCACTTGACCCTTTGTAGTTCCTCTTCCAATTCAAGAAGTCTTGAATCAGAAGATAGGGAGCATCCATTGTAAGTGCTGAATCAGTATACATTGAAAAAAATAAGAAAAATTTCTGTAACACTCATGATCCCACTGCATTGGCAACCCCTTGGAAAATTCTGATAAGGCAGCACCAAAAAATGAAAAAGCAATAGCCTTGATGTTGCTAATCTTAAATTTTTATATAAAAAAATTACCAACAAATTTTCATGAATTGTAATTTTTTTCACAAGGGCAGCATGTGCTTAAAATGTGCATTATGATAGAAAATGTGTTGTTAACTTGCTATTGGTCAGTAAAAAAAGGCCCTCCCTGCACTAAAATGTGAATAAGCTCTTTTGTTGTCTGGATGTCAGCAACAGACATTATTGGGACCTTGAGTTTTCAAGGTGTTTTGATAGATCTGTGGATGCTCTGGGAGGGAGTGAAGGCCTAGCCAATATGACTATATGCAGGGGTCAAAAATTTTGTCCAGGCCACCACGGAAAACATCCCTGAAAAACGTGTACCGTAATTTCCGTCGTATAATCCGCCGATAAACGCCGATTAAAACAAAAGCTCAGTTCAGGAGTTTGTAGAGAGCCGAGAGGAAGGGGTGTCATAATGAAAGACCACGAAAGTTGTAAGGAGGGATGGCGGGTTATTTTGTCTTTGTATTGTTGGGAAAGACAAAACGCTGGCAGTACTTGTGCCCTCTCTTCCTCAGTCAGCCAATAAAAATGTATGCACAGCACTCTCTGCATGAACGTACACCTGCATGCCTCATTTGAAAGTTCCATGTTCTGAATCTCGTGTGCACTGTGCCTTGTATTTTAGTTCATCCTTCACCATTTTGACCAAAGTTTTTGCTGTTGAAAATTTTCCTTCATTGCTATTTATGATGTCTTCGAAAAGGAAACGTTTCAGTTACACTGCCGAATTTAAACTTAAAGTCGGGGCACAGCTGAGGATATGATTGTGTCACTAGGCGATAGTTTTCAAAAGGTCAGAAAACTAGTGTGTGGTGACAAGCGAAAAGCCACTGTCTAAAATGTAAACAAACCTATCGGTAAATCAGCGGGAGAATTCATGGAAGTCTAGCCCTTTTTTTTTTTTTTTCCCTGTGTGTAAACGGACTTCCCTACTTTAAAAGCAGGATTTCTTCCAAAAACTTTCGACTTCCTCGCGAGTATATACAGTATTTATATGAATTGTTCTGTATCAGTGTTTCATCAGTGACAATGGTGTAATGCAATTGAAGCTGCTGCATCGGCGTAATTACATTTTGTGCTCTATGGATGCCACGCCACTAAGCTGCTTTTGTGTCCTAAGATAAAAATATATTAAAAGTTTCCTTTAAAAATAAATTTCATTATTTAATAAGATCGTTTTTTTTTTGTTTTGTTTTTTTTAATTTCCTCGGACTCCTGGGTCTTTATGTGACCGACTTTTCTGTCGAAAATTCCGCTTTTGGATCAGCATTTGTGATGCGCTGATTATACTTCGATTTTTTTCTAAATGTCATAATCTGCGAATTATACGCCGGCGCAGATTATACGAAGGTAAAAAAATAAATTGTGCGAATACCAGGATCTGGGGATAAACGACAAAAATTACGGTAATTCAAGAATTTGGGAGCACCAGACAAAAAAATAAAAAGTGAGTATCGTTTTTTTTTTTTTATTTACCAGGGAGAGTTAAGCTGAGGGTAGAACATTTTTTGTTGGACAGAAGTGTACATGACTTTGATTTATATATCATCATCATCATTGTCAACCATTATCAGTCCACTGCTGGACGAAGGTCTCTCCAAGCCTCTTCCACAACGGTCTGTCTTGTGCCAGTCTCCTCCATGTTACTCTCACATACTTTCGAATTTCATCCACCCATCTTCCACGTGGTCTTCTTCTGTGTCTTTTTCTGTCCCTTGGAATCCAATCTAAACTTTCGACTGTCCATCGATGGTCTGTCCTTCTGGCAGTATGTCCAGCCCATTGCCATTTCAGGTATTTTACTCTGATCATGATGTCTTCCACTCTCGTCATTTTTCGGATCCACGAGTTCCTCTTCTTATCTCTCCTGGTTATACCAAGCATGCACCTCTCCATGCTACTTTGAGTTGTCTGCAGCCTTTGTATGTCTCTTTTAGTTAAGGTCCACGTCTCTGCACCATACGTAAACACTGGAAGGGTGCATTGATCAACACTTTTCTTTTAAGACATAATGAATGGCTTATTGCTCTTGAAAATTATGCTGTTTCTTCCAAAAGCACTCCAGGCAAGTTTTATATACCAATTAATTTTTTCATCAATGTGACCCTCACTTGATATCTGCTGTCCAAGATAAACGTACGCATCTGTTATCTGCAGCTTTTCTCCATCAATCGATAAATCTTCATTTCTTTTAAAAGCATTGTACATCACTTTTGTCTTCTGAAAGTTCATTTTTAATCCCACTTCTTTACTCTTGTCAGCAAATTCCTGGATCATACACTGCAGCTCTGATGAGGTTGTTGCAAAAATGACTACGTCATCAGCAAAATGAAAGGGGAGTTAGATAATCTCCATTAATCTTTATCCCTTTGTTTCCCCAGTTCAGTGATTGAAAGACATTTTCGAATGTGGCATTAAAGAGTTTGGGAGATATGGTATCACCTTGTCTCACTCCCTTTCCAATTTTTATGTGTGCTGTTTTCTCAAACAGCCGAATCTTTGCACTTGCATTTTCATAGATGTTATTAATAATATTAATGTATGCATCTTCAATACCACAGGATTTCAAAGCCATTGTAACTGCTGATGGTTTCACTGAATCAAAGGCGTTTTCATAATCGATAAAAGCCATGCACAATGGAAGCTCATATTCCCTCGCTCTTTCAATTAGTTCCCTCAGTAAGTAAATATGATCTATAGTGCTGTAGCCACTCCTGAATCCAGCTTGTTCTCTCGGTTGAGCCATGTCCAGTGTTACCTTCAAGCGGTGTGAAAGAACTTAAGTGAAGATTTTATAAACCACTGATTGGTCTGTAGTTCCTGAGATCCTCAATGTCACCTTTTTTATGTAGCAGGATCATTGTAGCACCATTTCAATCCTCATGAATCTTCCCTTCATTAAGGCATTGAGTGAGAACTTGGGCGAGAACTGTTTCAGTTCCTCCACTTGCTTCTTGCACGATGTCTACAGTAATTCCATCTTCTCCTGGGGCTTTTCCCCACTTGATTGCATGTGCAACTTCTGCTGGGAGGACTGGAAGAACTCTGATACTGGTACCTTTCATGATGTCTGAAGTACATGTATCATCCCTTTCATATAATTTAAAGCAGAAATCTTTCACTCTTGTCAAAATGTTGCTTCTATTTCTTGTTACAAAACCATCTTCTTTTCTCAGTGCCATAATCTGTTTTCTTCCCTTACTGAGATGTCTCTTTGCTATCTTTAGGCTTTGGTTGTTTTCAATTGCTTTCCTCACTAGTTCACAGTTGAATTTCCTTACGTCTTCAGTGATACTTTTTTGTACTGTCTTGCATAGCTCTATATATTCCACATTGGATGTCACATCTTTTCCTCATCTCTCTTCTTTTTTGCATCAACATTTTGGTTCTTCCTCATAATTTGTTCACCTGCAACTTGTTCTTAGACCCAGCTAATTATGTTGCTGTTTCCATAAGAGCTTTGGTTACTTTTCTGTTAACTTCAGAGATGTCCACTTCTTCTGATGTTAGACCTTCTAGTTCTAATTTGAAGGTATTATGATGCTTTTTAAGGTTGGTCACATCAATACACTTTGTTTGTTTTATGAGCTTGCCACGCTCGAGTTTAGCATTGAGGTGCATCTTACATCGTACCATTCTATGATCACTACCTGTGTTGAACTTGTTCAGAATACTGCAGTCTTCCATGACAAATTTCTTGTTACACATAATAAAATCAATTTCACTTGTCCATCCATTGGGATGCCTCCATGCCCATTTCCTTTGCGGCTTTTTCTTGAAAAAGAAGTTCATGATAAAAAACTCTTCTGCCTCTGCAAACTCTACGAGAGTATTTCCACACTGGTTTCTGTTGCCGTGACCAAATTTACCTACTGAAGTTTCATTCTGTTGCTGTTGCCTTATTTTTGCATTGAAATCTCCCATAATTATCTTCAAGTGCTGCTTGCCTTTATTATTTAGATGATGAATTTCCTCATAAAATTCTTCAATTTCTTCTTCAGGATGACTTGTGGTGGGTGCATAAGTTTGAATAATCTGAGCCTGGTATCTTCTCGAGAGTTGGATAATGAATCGTGCAGCTCTGTCAGAGGAACTTTCATCTTCTACAGCTTTATCCTTCAGTTTCTTGTTTATTATAAATCCAACACCACTAATTCTGCCAGTATCTGTCCCATGATAGTAGAAGAAATGTCCACTTTTCAGCTCAATAAGATCTCCTTTTCTCCTTACCTCACTTAGCCTGACGATGTCCCACTTGATCCTTTCTAGTTCCTCTTCCAATTCAAGAAGCCTTGAATCAGAAGATAGGGAGCGTCCATTGTAAGTAGCCAAGGTCAGCATCAAATGGCAGCCTAGTCCAGTCGTCCGGTGATTCTTAGCACCCTCTGCCTTCATGTCACACTGGCCGCTGCCTTGGCTAAGTGCATTACAGCTGCCGGAGACTGAGGGCCAAGATTTAAGTTGTGGAGTCATTTTGCAGGGGTTTGGCCATAACTTACCACGCTGGCCACGCGGGTTAGTGAGTGTGGGATAGCATTTCCTCTAATCCGGATGGTATAGTTATACCGCTATTGGCGGTCGTCAGAGCCCCTTTAGTGGGAACAGGATGCACCACGAGAAGGCAGGGTTGACATTTGTCAAGGAGAGGCTGTGATGTTGCACATCACCTGACCTTACATCCCTTGATTTATATATATATATATATATATATATATATATAACATTTTGGTTCTTCCTGATAATTTGCTGGCAGAGACGTGGACCCTAACTAAAAGAGACATATAAAGGCTGCAGACAACTCAAAGAAGCATGGAGAGGTGCATGCTTGGTGTAACCAGGAGAGATAAGAAGAGGAACTCGTGGATCCGAAAAATGACAAGAGTGGAAGACATCATGATCAGAGTTAAATCCCTGAAATGGCAATGGGCTGGACATACTGCCAGAAGAACAGACAATCGATGGACAGCTGAAATTTTAGATTGGATTCCAAGAGTCAGGAAAAGACCCAGAAGAAGACCACATGGAAGATGGGTGGATGAAATTCGAAAGTATGCGGGAGTGACATGGGGGAGACTGGCACAATACAGACCGTTGTGGAGGAAAATTGGGGAGACCTTCGTCCAGCAGTGGATTGATAATGGTTGACGATGATGATGATGATGATGATATATATATATATATATATATATATATATATATATATATATATATATATATATATATATATATATATATATATATATATACCACCCCCTCCCCCCACCCCCGGCGGGTCCAGTATCTGGCCACTAAAAAATTTTAGCTGGCCGCCAGATTTCAGAATATTTTTCTACCCCTGACTATATGCCAGCAAAAGTCAGGGACCACAAGTGAGGTATGGAATGTGTGGTTTTTAGGTGTTGATAGTTTTTTAAATAGTTGTTATGTTTTTAAGCAACTGGGAATTGATAGTAGGAAGGGAAGGGGTTTATTTAACTTTTAAAGCTAGTTTTTAAATTTTGTGATGCCTTGTTATGAATGAAAGTGTTATTAGTTGTAATGAGGAGTAATTAAAGTACTGGTTGAATTTTAACATACGAGAGTTGTACTGAAAGTAATGAAAAAGTGGGCATAACTTTTTTATTAACCGACAGAGGTTGTTCAAATTGCCCATGTTGATAGAGTAACTCTTCCTCTATAGTAACCTTTCTTCTTCACTGCAGGTAAATAATGGATTCCAAGCAGAAACAACAAGCCGTCATTGAGTTCTTGAAGAAGGGGGCAGGCTGTCCGACATCAACAGAAGGCATCAGAATGTTTTCGGAGACAACACTATTGACAAGAGCATTGTGCACAGATGGATGAAGAAGTTTAAAGAAGGGGAAACCAGCATTGAAGACAAATCACGCAGTGGCAGACCATCATCTATGACCACTGACAGGAATCATCAGCGAGTGGATAATTTAATTGTGCGGAGAGACGAGTCACAATCTCTGAGCTTGTTGCATAATTGGATTGTGGTCACAATGCCATACAGAAGATGGTAGAAGACTTGTGCAAAGTGAGTACCTTGGCAGTTGGCACCCGATTTGAAGGATAGAATAGTCAACGTCTGCTCTGATTTGCTGGAAGCATTTGAAGCCAATGAAGACACATTTTTTTCCCCGATCTAATGAAGGGGTGAAACATGAGTGTATCTTTACAATCCGGAAATGAAGAATCAATCCATGAAATGGCATCACATCTCTTCATCAAGGACTAAGAAGTTCAAGAGCCAGCTATCAGCACAGAAAGTCATGATGACTATTTTTTGGGATGACATAGGTGTCATTCTCCTTGATTTTCTGGAACATGACCGTACCATGACCAGCGAGCAGTACATTGAGACACTCAAGAATCTTAGAGAAGCCATAAGGAGGAAGAGACTGAACAGGAATCTGAAAAGGATCCACATTCACCATGACAATGCAAGACCACACACATCTATGGCAACAAATTAGGCTGGTCAGTGGTTCCCTATCCACCGTACAGCCCAGATCTGGCACCCTTTGACTTCCACTTGTTCAGTCCAATGAAGGACAGTCTCCAGGGACAATGATTTGATGACACAGATCAGGTGAAAGTGGCTGTGAAGAAGTGGGTGCAACAGTCCACACCTGAATTTTTTTCAAAAAGGATTTGAGAGTTGGGTTCAATGATGGCCCCAATGTATCATTTGTGTTAGAGACTATGTTGAATAGTACCTTTGTATATAGGAAAAGTTACTTTACCAACATGTGTAATTTGAACAACCTCTGTCAGTTTTTAAAAAAAGTGATTTTCTGTTTCATGTGTTAAAATCGTGTTTTCTTCCAATTTTCTGTTTCACATGTTAAATTCGTGCCCACTTTTGCATTCCTTTCGGTACAACCCTTGTAATTCTTAACACTACTTGCCATCATGCTTCACTCGAGAAGATCCCGTCAGAGGTATTAGATATGTGAGATATGTAATTATATAAAGTTTTAAGCAGAGGTAGGTTTTGTTTGAAACTGTACTATGTGTTTGACTTTAAGAGATTTTTTAAAGGAAAAGGATTTCATTAAAATTGTATTACATGATAAAATAGGTTTTGTTTTTTTTTTTACTTTAATTATTATGTTATACATATTGATTCTGTAGCATTTTTGAATAACATACATCGTTCTTCCAATTTTCTGTTTCACAAGTTAAATTCGTGTTTCGCATGTTAACGAATTTAACGTGTGAAACACAAAATTGGAAGAACGATGTATATTCTTCAAAATTGCTTTATTAACAATTTACCATGTAGTCTAGCAGCAGGTTTATTTTAAGCTTGAGCTATATTGGAATATTAGTTCAGTCTGGATGTGATGCACTTTATATCTGAGTACGCCTTATTACATTAATTGGTAAAATGAATATTTTATTCCTAGAATTCAAGCAGTACATGGTTCTTTCAATTTCTTGTTATTAGAAAGTTTTACCACAATTTTATTTTCTCAGATTCTGCCACTGATGCTTCAGTCTTTGCATCACAATCACACAGATCTCCAGTTAGCTGTATTAACATGCTTAGAAGATATTTTAAAAGAAAACGCATCCCTTTTGGAAGAGCATTTAAACGACCTTGTGCCACAGCTTCTTACACTGGCTTCGCACAGCTCAATGGTAAGTATAGCATGTCAGTATGAAAATGAACCAGCCTAGTTTTTAGCATTAGCTCATGCTTCATTTGTTGAGCACTTTTTATCATGGCAAATATATCTGCAATGTTCTTGAATTTTATTTTGGCTCATGGAAAAATATTTTGATCTCTGGAAATTATTGTGATTTTGACTTTTTTTGTCTTCCATTGCTTATCAACTTGAGGTGAACTTTTCCATTCATCATTATTATTATTTTCTTTATCATCATCATTATTATTATTATTATTATTATTATATTATTATAGAAATTTGAGAATTTCCTTTCATATTCTGGAAGCCATTTTGAGTCCATCTTTCCCAGCTGACATGCGCTTGGTCCTCTCCTGATGGAGTGAGCAAACAGGTGTGATTGGATAAACTTCGTCACATGCCTTGGCATTTCTTCTGAGAAGATCCAGACACTCTAAGAGCTACAAATTCTTCATAATCAGCACAGAAATCATTGGTCTGCCATGAAGTAAGGGAAGCTTAATATACTATGGAAATTGAAAATCTCAGTGAAATAATGTTCAACACCTGTGTAAAGTTTATTTTCAGGTTTTCAAGTTTCTAACATCTGTTAAACATTTTGGGGATCATGTGTCCAGTGTTTTTAACATCATAACATTTCTTCAATGTTTTTTCATTATTTTTTGTACATCTTCATACTGTCTACTGGCTGACAATTTTTGAAGCCACTGGAAATTATCGTTCAAGAAAGGGTGAGAATGTTGTGTGATTTTTGGAATTAAAATTTTTCTAACCAAGCTGTAATTTGTTTTGTTTTTTTCATGTCCTGATTATATTCATATTTTCCATATTTTTCTAGTAATTTTTCTCATTTTTAATATCTTTAACAATCTTACATTCATTACAGCAGTGCAAATGTTAAATGTCGCATAGCTGCTTAATTATTAACGAACGTGCTATTTAGACATAATCTACATTTTGAGGTTACTCACCTGTATTCCAAATATCATTTAGGAGGTTTTCATCTCTACTCATTTCCAACACGTATTTTTAAAAATATGTGTTGGGAATGTGTAGAAATGAAAACCTCCTAAATGTTATTTGGAATACAGGTGAGTAACCTCAAAATGTAGATTATCTTTAATAAAAAAAGAGTGATTTAGTATTTTTTTTTTTTTTTAAGAATTTTGTCTGACGAAATGCATATTTTACTTATTTCCGGCAGTTTGTTCTTCAAAACTAATCAGTAGAGCAAGCATTTTTCTCCTTTTCCCTTTTTAAAGCAAAATTAAATTTCAAAATTGGTATTTATTCTGTCCATGATGGAATACAAACCATTTCCATGACCTGTGAAATTGTTTTCACAACAGAATGAACAATGCATTACAGAATTTTTATATTTGATTACGCAAAAAAATATCTTTAGTCACTTCTTGATATGTCAAGTGGAACAGGGCGCTTTTTCTTTTTGTTTAAAGCGAAAATAAATTTCAAAACTGCTACTGCATACTCTTTGTGCGGAAAAAACAATTTTCTCAAAATAATGCACTATTCTGTGTGTGCCTCACTTCTATATTTTCCCCCATTTATATTGTGATTAAAATGCTAAAGTAAGTGAAGCAGAACAAGATTTTAAGTCTGCTGTTTTAAGAACAGGAAATCATGCTCAGATGCATACAGGGGAATTCCATAAATCAGCATAGATTATCATTTTAAAGATTTTGAGTCCCACACATCTTTTAGCTTAATTGATAAGTTACCCTAAATTTCTAAATAGATAGTGTCTTCAGGATTTTCAAGGCAGCAAACAGAATAGCCATTGCCTTGCTTTACTGTTCAACATGTAATTGGACATCAGAAAACTTGAAAATAGCATTGTCTGGAGTGAGAAACAAACCTGCCTTCCCCAATTAAATCCTTTCAGGCATGCTATCCATTACAAATATCAGGGGATGTGGTTCCATTTCCTGCTCCAAGGCAATGTAATTTTCAAGTTTTCTGATGTTCAGTTACATGTTGAACAGTAAAGCAAGGCAATGGCTATCTGTATTCCACCTTAAAAATCCTGTACTCGTTCCAGGTATTTGTGAAAAATATTTCTTCCAATCTCCAAGATAGTTCTTTGCTTGACAAGTCACAGTATCACCTATAACTAATCAAAAATTTACGTGCTTACAATTACCTTTATAAGAGCAATGAGAGTGAACTTACCCTTACCAGTAGGTCCGTTCTCTCAGACATGTAGACATTTCTCTGCACGTTAACTTCCATATTAATATCCACGGTTGATTTTTGGCCTTTGGTACGGTGGTTTTATGTTGTCTTCGACATGTTCTTTTATTTGACTGAGTGAGCAAATAAAACAACATGTCGAAGACAACATAAAACCACCGCACCAAAGGCCAAAAATCAACCGTGGATATTAATATGGAAGTTAACGTGCAGAGAAATGTCTGCATGTCTGAGAGAACGGACCTACTGGTAAGGGTAAGTTCACTCTCATTGCTCTCCAAGATAGTGTTTCATCTGTGTTTTTATTTTTTGAAACCATAAATGTCCGATGTGTTTACAATTTTTGCTCGTGTGTTGTTGTTTTCAGCCATGGCCAATGAGTTTCTCTTTTAACTATGTGTGTGTGTGTGTTAAGGAAACTTGATTGTGTTGGGTATGAATATTTTTTACGCTACTGGAAAGCCTGTATTTGTGCAGTGCTTTGCATTCATGTTTTTAGCTTTATCTTAACATCATGTGCATGTTCGTACTAATAGCTTATTACCTACAATAGAAAAGTTTGTTTTTTTTTTTTTGGTTCTTTTTTTTTTTTTACAGAAAGTCAAAATCCACTCATTATTGTGCTTAGCTTGTCTGTGTTCCATTCCTGGTCACTTTCTCTTCCCTCTGAGGCAAGATGTTATTCAGAAGTTAAAGCCATGCTTAGATGACAAGAAGCGAATGGTCAGAAAAGTTGCAGCTGAAGCTAGGTGCAAGTGGTAGGTATATCTTTTAACTTGTGAAACTGCTCTTCTTATTAATCTTATGGATATTAGTAAAAGTGTAAAAAGTCTATTTGAAAGATTTCTGTCTACTATTATATGAGTAAGACTATCACTTCTAGCGCGTTCATATGCTTTTCTTTACTGATTCAACTCTCTCTCTCTCTCTCTCTCTCTCTCTCTCTCTCTATATATATATATATATATATATATATATATATATATATGGGATGTAAGGTCAGGTGATGCGTAACATCACAGCCTCTCCTTGACAAATGTCAACCCCGCCTTCTCGTGGTGCATCCTGTTCCCACTAAAGGGGCTCTGACGACCGCCAATAGCGGTATAACTATACCATCGGGATCAGAGGAAATTCTATCCCACACTCACCAACCCGCTTGGCCAGCGTGGTGAGTTATGGCCAAACCCCTCCAAAATGATTCCACAACTTAAATCTTGGCCCTCAGTCTCCGGCAGCTGGAATGTACCTGGCCAAGACAGCGGCCAGTGCGACATGAAGGCAGAGGGTGCTAAGAATCCCCGGAGGACCGGACTAGGCTGCCATCTGATGCTGACCTTGGCAACGTACAATGGACGCTCCCTATCTTCTGATTCAAGGCTTCTTGAATTGGAAGAGGAACTACAAAGGATCAAGTGGGACATCGTGGGGCTAAGTGAGGTAAGGAGAAAAGGAGAAGATCTCATCGAACTGAAAAGTGGACATCTCTTCTACTATCGTGGGACAGATACTGGCAGAACTAGTGGTGTTGGATTTATAATAAACAAGAAACTGAAGGATAAAGTGGTAGAAGTTGAAAGTTCCTCTGACAGAGCTGCACGACTCGTTATCCAACTATCGAGAAGATACCAGGCTCAGATTATTCAAACTTATGCACCCACCACAAGTCATCCTGAAGAAGAAATTGAAGAATTTTATGAGGAAATCTGTCATCTAAATAATAAAGGTAAGCAGCACTTGAAAATAATTATGGGAGATTTCAATGCAAAAATAGGGCAACGGCAACAGAATGAAACTTCAGTAGGTAAATTCGGTCACGGCAACAGAAACCAGCGTGGAAATACTCTCGTTGAGTTTGCAGAGGCAGAAGGGTTTTTCATCTTGAACTCCTTTTTCAAGAAAAAGCCACACAGGAAATGGACATGGAGACATCCAAATGGGACGACAAGTGAAATTGATTTTATTATGTGTAACAAAAAATTTGTCATAGAAGACTGCAGTGTGCTAAACAAGTTCAACACAGGTAGTGACCATAGATTGGTGAGATGTAAGATGCACCTCAACACTAAACTTGAACGTGGCAAGCTCATAAGACAAACAAAATCTATTGACATAACCAACCTTAAAAAACACCATAATACCTTCAAGTTGGAACTGAAGAACAGGTTCTCTGCTTTAGAAGGCCTAACATCGGAAGAAGTGGACATCTCTGAAGTTAACAGAAAAGTAACCAAAGCTCTTATGGAAACAGCAACAAAATTAGCTGGGTCTAAGAACAAGTTGCATGTAAATAAATTATCAGGAAAAACGAAAATGTTGATGCAAAAAGAAGAGAGATGAGGACAAGTAAAGATGTGACTTCCAAAGTGGAATATATAGAGCTATGCAAGACAGTACGAAAAAGTATCACTGAAGACGTAAGAAAAATTCAACTGTGAACTAGTGAGGAAAGCAATTGAAAACAACCAAAGCCTAAAGATAGCAAAGGGATATCTCAGTAAGGGAAGAAAACAGATTATGGCACTGAGAAAAGAAGATGGTTCTGTAACAAGAAATAGAGGCGAAATTTTGACAAGAGTGAAAGATTTCTACTCCAAATTATATGAAAGGGATGATACATGCACTCCAGACATCATGAAAGATACCAATACCAGAGTTCCTCCAGTCCTTCCAGCAGAAGTTGCACATGCAATCAAGAACATGAAGCGGGGAAAAGCTCCAGGAGAAGATGGAATTACTGTAGACATCATACAAGAAGCAATTGGAGAAATCGAAACAGTACTGCCCAAATTTTCACTCGATGCCTTAATGAAGGAAAGATTCCTGATGATTGGAACACCGCTACGATGATCCTGCTACATAAGAAAGGTGACATTGAGGATCTCGGAAACTACAGACCTATCAGCCTCCTATCAATAGTTTATAAAATCTTCACTAAAGTTCTTTCACACCGCTTGAAGGTAACACTGGACATGGCTCAACCGAGAGAACAAGCTGGATTTAGGAGTGGCTACAGCACAATAGATCATATCCATGTGCTGAGGGAACTAATTGAAAGAGCGAGGGAATATGAACTTCCATTGTGCATGGCTTTTATCGATTATGAAAAAGCCTTTGATTCGGTGAAACCATCAGCAGTTACAATGGCTCTGAAAACCTGCGGTATTGAAGATGCATACATTAATATTATTAATAACATCTATGAAAATGCAAGTGCAAAGATTAGGCTGTTTGAAAATACAACACACATAAAAATTGGAAAGGGAGTGAGACAAGGTGACACCATATCTCCGAAGCTCTTTAATGCTACATTGGAGGGTGTTTTTCAGTCACTGAGCTGGGAAAACAAGGGGATAAAGATTAATGGAGATTATCTAACCCACCTTCGTTTTGCTGATGACGTAGTCATTTTTGCAACGAGCCCATCAGAGCTGCAGAGTATGATCCAGGAACTTGCTGACAAGAGTAAAGAAGTGGGATTAAAAATGAACTTTCAGAAGACAAAAGTGATGTTCAATGCTTTTACAAGAAATGAAGATTTATCGATTGATGGAGAAAAGCTGGAGATAACAGATACGTACGTTTATCTTGGACAGCAGATATCAAGTGAGGGTCACATTGATGAAGAAATTAATCGGCGTACAAAACTTGCCTGGAGAGCTTTTGGAAGAAACAGCATAATTTTCAAGAGCAATATGCCATTATGTCTTAAAAGAAAAGTGTTTGATCAATGCATCCTTCCAGTGCTTACGTATGGTGCAGAGACGTGGACCTTAACTAAAAGAGACATACAAAGGTTGCAGACAACTCAAAGAAGCATGGAGAGGTGCATACTTGGTGTAACCAGGAGAGATAAGAAGAGGAACTCGTGGATCCGAAAAATGACAAGAGTGGAAGACATCATGATCAGAGCTAAATCCCTGAAATGGCAATGGGCTGGACATACTGCCAGAAGGACAGATCATCGATGGACAGCCGAAATTTTAGATTGGATTCCAAGGGACAGGAAAAGACCCAGAAGAAGACCACATGGGAGATGGGTGGATGAAATTCGAAAGCATGCAGGGGTGACATGGAGGAGACTGGCACAAGACAGACCGTTGTGGAGGAAACTTGGGGAGACCTTCGTCCAGCAGTGGATTGATAATGGTTGACAATGATGATGATGATGATGATATATATATATATATATATATATATATATATATTCGTGTTGTTCCTTCAATATGTAACAAATTGTTAACAGTCCAGCAATTGCTTTCGTGTAAGCAGATGCATTTCACATTACCATTGTGCACTCTCAAACAGATACATTTTACATTACCACTGTGTACTCTCATTCACTGCATGTAGTAATCATAGGTAATGCCAAACCAAACAAGTTAGTAAAATCATGCAATGCATTGAATATAATACGCTTTCCAACATATCAGAAATCATTACTCAAGTTATGAGAATAATGGCTGTCGAATAAATCTCGGTCCTGTGCCCTGACCCTTGATCCCATATCGATGATATTCAACAGAACTGGTTCGGTATACCTCCGAAATAACACGATAAAGTTTTGTCGCAATCGAAGCATTTTTACGTAAGTTTTGATGCATAAGGGCTATGGAATAGATCCCGCTCCTGTGTCCTAACCTTTGACCCCATTTCGCCCATTTTGAATAGAATTCGTCCCCAGGCAGGCCCCTACAACATACTAACATTTCATCCAAATCGAAGCATTTTTATGTAAGTTATGACGCATAATGGCGATGAAAGTGATCCCGCTCTTATGTCCTGACCTTTGACTCCATTTCTGCCCATTTTCAATAGGGTTTATGGCCAGGTGGTCCCCTACCACATACTAAAATTTCATCGAAATCGAACTTTTTTACGTTAGTTTTGACGCATAACAGCAGTGGAATGGATCCCGCTCCTATGTACTGACTTTTCACCCCATTTCATTCACTTTAAATGAGGTTCCTTCCCAGGTCATACCCTACCAGATACTAAAATTTCATCGAAATTGAACGATTGTTACACGAGTTATCGTACGGACGGACATAAGCACACAACGCGTGACGTAATGAAACAGATGGGAATCGCGACCATCTGCTGGCAAAAGTATGACATCATAAAACTTTAATAGTATCCACACACAACGCGTGATGTAATGAGACAGATGGCGTGACTGTGCGCCAACATTCTCAAACATAAGATTGTGACGTCATAAGATTTCTAAGCATTAGAAACATTAATGGAACGACGCCATGACACTAAGAACGTTATAATTCGGGGTGGTTATTTAACCCACTAAACTAATTCTCCTAAAGTCGAGATCAAGCTAAATCGATTTCTAGTACCAGAAAACGGTAGGTTAACGACTTTCATCAAAATTCTTAGAGCCGTTTTCAAAAAAATAAAATGTACATACATACATACAAGAATTGCTACTTGAAGGTGGACGTCAAGTAATTTTGCTTCCCATACTTCCAATGGAAAAACTTCTGTACACATTTTCTTCACAATTAATGCGTTCCCAAGAATGAAAATTTGAACATCGATTAAAATAGTTTCATTTCATAACCTGGAATACTCAATATTTTCTAAACCATAACCGTAATAATATTTTCTAAACCATAACCGTAATTATGCAATCCAACATTTATTTGTCCACTGACGACGTCATCAAAGTACAGGTCGCGGCATCTTTTTTCTGGTTTCAACACCACCAAAGGAAACGTTATTGTTTTTTAATATAATTATGCTTATGTTTTAGAAAATGTTAAGTATTCCAAGTTATAGTATGAAGTTATTTTAATCGATGCTCAAATTTCCATCCTTGGGAACACACTAATTGTGAAGGAATATGTACAAAAGGTTTTCCATTGGAAATATAGGAAGCAAAATTACTTGACGTCCACCTTAATAGTGTGGGATAAGGGCGATGGAATGGATCCCGATCCTATGTCCTGACCTTTGACTCCATTTGTCCCAATTTCAATAGGGTTCCTCTCCAGGTGGTCCCCTACCACATACTAAAATTTCACCGAAATTGAACCATTTTTACGCACCTTATGACGCATAAGGGCAATGGAATGTATCCCGCTCCTATGTCCTGACCTTTGACTCCACTTCACCCATTTTCAATAGGATTCATTCCCAGGTGGTCCCCTACCACATACTAAAATTTCATTGAAATCAAACCATATTTGCGCAAGTTATGACGCATAAGGGCAATTGAATGGATCCCACTCTTATGGCGTGACCTTTGACCCCACTTCACCCATTTTCAATAGGGTTCATCCCCTGGTGGTCCCCTACCACATACTAAAATTTCATGAAAATCGAACCATTTTTACTTGAGTTACCGTGCCGACAGACAGACGGACGGATGGATGGTCGTACAGACGGACGGAAAAAGCTGGAGCATATACGCTTCTTCAACCTACGGTTGGAAAGCGTAAAAGGTAATCAAATATCTGTTAAAGAACTATCATTGATTTTTCCAAACAGTTAAAACATCAGCACAGTTATTTTGTTTATGCTGCAGGGGACATACATGCACAACTCAAAAGCAACTGCTGGATTCTTAAAAGGATTTGTATCACCTCTTGAAAGTTATTTCAACAGCAGCTAGGACATAAAAATGGCAAGATTTTTATGTCCTAGCTACAAAGATTTATGAAATAAAAGGATATTCAACAACAATATAGGTCAGAAAGAGCATTGTGAAGAAAAAAAGAAGTCAATTCAGGAAGAACGTTTCGCTTTGTCAACTTCCCACCCAAAATACGATTTTGGAGAAATCTTTGCTTCCATTGTCGGAAATTGTTGCCTCTATTTTTCAGTTGAAACACAAACATTTGTACGACAAAATGATATTTAGCAATAATATTTGGACAGAGGGAACATCACCAAAAAACAAATTAAAATTACAGGGGAAATCTTTGTTCCATACAACTTCAGTTTTCGGAAATTTTTTCCTTCATTTTCAGGCTGAAATACAAAAATCATTTATGGAGTAAAACTTTTTAACAACACAAAGCAAAGAGGACATCACAAATATATATATATATATATATATATATGATTGTAGCTCTTCGTCTAACTTCTGTTTTTAGAAATTGTTGCCTCCATTTTTCCAACTGAAACACAAGCGTTTATGCAATAAAATGATATGTAACAATAACGTGAACAGAGTAAACATTGAGAGAAAAAAACACTGCAACAATGGGGGAAATTTTGAATTTCAAAACTGACTTTCGGAAAGTTTTGAAATCCAAAATTCCGTCCCAAGATGAAAAACTATCACCCATTATCACGTGTCTGCAAGAGAGGAATAAAAAGGGTGATGGAGATGTCGTTTTTGTTTGTGTCAGACAAAAATAAAATCTGCAACATACACTGACGGAAAAAAAAAATCCCAATACCACGAAAAAATAGTTGTAGAGGAATGAAATGGCGGCAATACATTTGTATAGGTAACATATTTAATCGATTAAGGTTTCAAGATCACAGCTTATTGTAAGCGCGAGAAGAGCCATTTTAAATGTGAAATGCTGGTACGTTAATAACCGGTGTAACCGCCAGAATGTTGAATGCAATCCCACAAACGTTCATGCATTGTGTCGTACAGGTGCTGGATGTCAGTTTGTGGGATGGAGTTCCATGCCTGTTGCACTTGGTCGGTCAATACAGGGACGGTTAATGCTGGTTGGGGGTGACGCTGGAGTTGTCGTCCAATGATGTCCCATACGTGCTCGATTGGTGAAAGATCTGGTGATCTAGCAGGCCACGGCAACATGTCGACACTCTGTAGAGCATGTTGGGTTACAACAGCGGTATGCGGGCGAGCATTATCCTGTTGGAAAACACCCCCTGGAATGCTGTTCATGAATGGCAGCACAACAGGTTGAATCACCAGACCGACGTACAACTGTGCCATCAGGGTGCGTGGGATAACCACAAGAGTGTTTCTGCTGTCATAGGAAATTGCTCCCCAGACCATAACTCCAGGTGTAGGTCCAGTGTGTCTCGGCCGCAGACAGGTTGGTTGCACGCGCTCACCTGGCCTCCTTCTAACCAACACACGGCCATCACTGGCACCCAGGCAGAACCAGCTTTCATCAGAAAACACAACAGATCTCCACTCCGTCCTCCAATGAGCTCTAGCTTGACACCACTGACGTCACAAACAGCAGTGGTTTGTAGTAAGTGGAATGCACGCTACAGGGCGTCTGGCTCGGAGCTGTCCTTCAAGTAACCAATTTGTAACAGTTCGTTGTGTCACTGTGGTGGCAATTGCAGCTCGAATTGCTGCCGCAGACGCGGTACGATGCGCCATGGCCATACGCCATACACGGCGGTCTTCCCTCTCAGTAGTGCCACGTGGCCGTCCGGAACCCGGTCTTCTTGAGGCAGTACCTTCCCTTGACCACCGCTGCTAACAATCATGCACAGTGGCTACATTTCTGCCAAGTCGTTCTGCAATATTGCGGAAAGAAAATTCACCTTCTCGTAGCCCTATTACACGACCTCGTTCAAACTCCATGAGCTGTTGATAATGGCTTCTTCGTCTTCTTAAAGGCATTCTTGACTAACATCAACACACTACGTCGAATCTCAACGATAGCTCACGAACGTTACAGCGCGTATTTACAGCAAACCTGCTTTGCATGTTCCGAGGGTGCTACTAGCGCCACACGTATGCGCCGAGCACGTAATTTGCATAGACGTCATCTTGCAGATGTACTCTCACCGCCTACTAACTGTCGTTTATCTAACACAACTCCTTCTTGGTGTTGGGATTTTTTTTTCCGTCAGTGTATGTCGCCCATCGCCACAGTTCCGTAACAGGGGCCATATATGATTGTGAAGATTTCAGATATTTTGGTCTTTCCCTTGCAGAGCAATAGTAGTGCATTCAAATGCTGCATGATATCAGTTCGGAAAGTTTGTGAGCTAAGATAAGTGATATCACTGAGACTTTTAGTACATCAGTATCACAGTTAATTTCATCCAATAAAAAGAAATAAAGTTATTTCACCTAACAGATTTGATTGTGCAAAAGCAAATAATCATATTCATAATCAGGTTCATCTAAAAATGTTTTGAAGCCTCTATGCATAAGAGCATAGTTTCTGCTCCTAGTGAATTTGTTATCTTCACTACTGTATCCATTGTATTTGACAGTCCCAAAGAATACCCTCAGAATTCTGGTTGGTGTACAATGCAATGAAACATTTGAATTTTGATTCCATCTCTTTTCAGTCAGAAATTAAATTTGGTTTCTTCTCCATTTGTGGGCATCAAAATTTTGTTTTATGAGCCGCAAGCTGTACAGCACTATTCTTAAGTGAAAAGATTTTTGGTCTTTGCAATGTCCTTTAGCTTTCACCCATGCATGTATGTAGACTTTCAATGGTGAGTGTATGTCATCATCAACTATTCTCAATCCACTTCTCTTCCAGAACTCTCCATTTTGTTTTCTTCGTGTCACTGTGGCATGCTTTTAAAATTTATCCACCCATCTCCTACTTGGCCTTCTGGGTCTTTTCCTGTCCCTTAGTGTCCAGTCTAGTATTTCAGTTGTCCAATGGTGGTCAATTCTTTTAGCAATATGTCCAGAATATTGCCATTTAAGGGTCTTTACTTTGATTATGATGTTATCTACTTTTTGTCATTTCCCTGATACATGAATTCATTTTCCTATTTTCCTGATTACATCAAGCATGTATCTCTCTGTGGTTCTACGAGTTTTTCGCAGCCCTTGTATGTCTACACTCAATGGACAAAACGTTAGAGATACCTTTTGGTGGATGAATGACTATAAGCCCTACAGATTAAAGATGAAATAGAACTATGTTTATAGGGAAGTGGTGTGTACGAATTATATGGAATGAGGGTAGGTGAACAAGTGGGTTTTAGGTAGACGGAGGTTTGAATGTCATTAGATGGGGTGCGTCGTAATAAAATATCTGAGAACGGAAGGGAGTTGGAGGTTTCTAACTCTTGGGTGAAGGAAATAGTGGGAAAGACGGCTGATAAAGAGGCAGCAAAAGTGTCTAATTCACTAAGTGAGTATTGCCAAAAAACTAAAACATCGTCGACATATCATATATAGAGTAATGGTTGGAATATACCATTATGAAAATACTAACCCCACCCGAAATCTGGAAAAATCACTTGCCTCAGTCCTTTCCCCCTTAAACACATCTTCACCTTTCTCAATTAAGAGTTCTAAGTCAGCCCTGGAACGGATCCATTCCGCTACATCGGGTATTCCATTTAAAATGGCCAGTCTCGATGTAGTTTCCCTGTTTCCCAATGTCCCTGTGGATGTAGCCATTGACCTGGTTACCCCACTACTTCCATCCTTAAACCTCTCTTCTACTGAATCCACTGCTATAGTTTCAGCCTTGAACCTTATCAGGAACCGGACTTATTTTAAATTTAATAACATCACCTACCGCCAGGATTTCGGTACCCCAATGGGGTCACCTCTTTCCCCCGTCCTGGCAGAAATAGTACTGCAACACGTCGAACATACAGTTTTTCATAATGGTATATTCCAACCATTACTCTATATACGATATGTCGACAATGTTTTAGTTTTTTGGCAATACTCACTTAGTGAATTAGACACTTTTGCTGCCTCTTTATCAGCCGTCTTTCCCACTATTTCCTTCACCCAAGAGTTAGAAACCTCCAACTCCCTTCCGTTCTTAGATATTTTATTACGACGCACCCCATCTAATGACATTCAAACCTCCGTCTACCTAAAACCCACTTGTTCACCTACCCTCATTCCATATAATTCGTACACACCACTTCCCTATAAACATAGTTCTATTTCATCTTTAATCTGTAGGGCTTATAGTCATTCATCCACCAAAAGATCTTTAAAACTAGAATTACACAGGATTTTCAATCTAACAAAGGTTTCCGGTTATCCCGGATATCTATTTACAAAATTGTTACACAGGTATCAACGACGGATCTCCACAACGTTAAAACCAATACGTGATGAAGTAACCATAAAATATGTGGCATCCATTCCCTTCCATCCAACCATTGTACCGATCTTACAAAATTCATGCAAAAAATACGATTGTTCCTTTGGTGTGTCTTCGGAAAGTTTGTTCAATTTAACCAAATCAGACCGAGATCCGACATCAATCTTAGATAAATACGGCGTTTATTCGGTACCACTGAACTCTTTCTCAACTACCTCACAGTCTACTTCTTACGTGGGATCCACTTGTAGATCATTAAAGACACGAATTACAGAACACAAATACAGTGTTCGTACACATGCCTTAACAACTTCTTTAGCGCAAGAGGTACTAAAAGGAGAGCACTATCCTGACTGGGACAATGTAAAACTGTTATCGACGACCAAAACTAAAAATGGCCTGTTGTTTCTCGAGAGCTTGTATATTTATCATTTGAATGAACAATGTTGTAATGATGAAGCTCCATCCAATATACCAGCACCTTGGCGATACCTACTGAAAAACCAAGAAACAAGATTAGACAACCATTGATTTTATTGTACATATATAAAACTCAGGCGAGGGAACTTTGACCTTCATTTTATATTTCTTATGACAACCATTATGTGTTTTTTACCCTACAGGTTATTTTAAATGTATGTATTTTATGACCTCATACTGTTCCGACTTGTACGCATGCGCGGTCTTTGCCCATAACCACACGTGTATATAACCACTACGTTTCATGTGCACCTTGCGAGTTTTGGTGCCTGATGATGAACCTATAAGTCGTAGGTTCGAAAGATCTCGCAAGTTTTTAACATTAAACCTTTTTAAACCTCAATGGAATGAGTTATTTGTGTCGTCATGGTTTTAACTGTGTATACTTTTGATACCGGTGATACGTCTTAGCTTCATTTGAGTGTTGTAATTGGTTTGAGCTAAAGTGTTCGTGCTTAGACAGCTATCATCTTCTTTATTTGTGTATCAATCAGCACGATAGTCTCTTCATCATATCTGTTGTATAACCACAATCAGTGTTTCCTTTATGATTATTTTGTGCATTCATAATACACATACCTACAAGTGTACAGCTACTACAGTGAGTCTTGATCACATTACCCACCTCAATCTCAGTTTTTAGTCTACTAATTACAACATCACATCAGCTTACAGTGACAAGTAAAATCTGAAGAATTGAAAATAATGTCTAAAATAGTTGAGAAAAAGTGTTGTCACAAAAATTTTGCTCATGCTTTTTTTTGCACCATAAAAAACATTTTTAAGGAACAAACTAATGCATAAAATAATTATAGTGTCTACATATAGATTTTGTCTATTTCACAATTTTTGCCTCTTTATCCAAAACCAGTTATCACCTAAATCACAGAACTAGGAATGGTTGTGGAAATAAACAGCTACATTTAAATTAATTAATTAATTTATGAGGAAGGGATTGTAGAGATTTTAAGATATTTAGGTAAGAGAGAAGAAAAAAACACAAAAACCTGAAATTATGTTATGCAAAACTGAAGGTTTGTGTATGAGGCAAAGTCAGGGGCTTGCGAGCAGGAGGAAAAAGTAAATATAGTTGTGGTGGATATTTCTTTTGAAATGTCATATTTATTCTGTGAGATTCAATAGTCAACACCATCCCTGAAGTTTGCCTGTGTCATTTCAACAACTGCTTTTTTTATATAATACACAAATCACATATTTTTGAAAAATGATGACCTACCTTATTATTAATCTATACTACTTTTTATATGCAGTAGTGTGTACTGTTTCACACGTTTTAATAATAACTGTGTGGCATAGTCTCCAACTTGAAAAATTATTGGGTGTTCCGGAAATTTTCAATCGAATTCCCCTTGCATTTTTCAAAGTATTTAAGTCTAATTTAAATTTCATTCCATCAGATTATCTGGCATAATAAGATGCCTGAAGTGCAAACATGAAGCAAATTATAGTTAATTACAGAAAAATATTTTTTCTAGATAATTATTTATTTCATTTATTTTGCTTTTGTAGGTGCGGCATTATTATATACAATACACAGATACTGTGAATTTCCAACTCAATTGTCTTTATAAAAGTAACAAAAACATGTAAAATTTATTTTAAGGTTTTTTTTTTTTTTTTGTTACCAATTTTTTAAAAATGCCAACAGTTTTTTTTTTTTTTTTTTTTTTTTTAAATTATTTCTGAGTTAAAGTAGGAAGTTAGAACAGAGTGGACATGTCATGGCATCAGCCGCATGCCCTGCATTTTCCATGGGCTCCACTTGCCGAGTATGCCCTGCGTTTTCCATGGGCTCCACATGCCGAGTATGCCAAACTTGGGCATACTCGACATCCACAGCTGTAAATGCCGAGGATTTCCCAACTTGGGCTGTTTCTGTACTTTCTATGGAGAAATTGTCGAACTTTGAAGAGGTTTTAGAGGCATTTGTGCAGCATGTACATTCAGGAAAAAATGAGACTGAAATATACATGCACATAACTAAAAATTTGCAAAAAAATTACAGAAATGCTGTTTGGTATTTTCTAAAAAATTAAACAAAATTATGCTTCATAGAGCGGAAGTGCATATTGCGCATTAGCTAATCACGGCCTTGCTAAAGCTGTGGGAGCCTTGTTGTCCTTCAGGGACTGCTGCAGAGAGTAAGAGACGGCCGCTATCAACATGTGCTGCAGCACAAGTCTTCAAGAAGTGACGTCACTGAACCCTCCCCACCCAGAGGGCGCAAGAAACCAGATGATCAAATTTGGCTTTTCCAGCGGCTGCTAATGCCATCTCCTCTCTCTTCTAACATCCTTGGTCCCCGACTGTCCGAAGATAGGGTGGGTCAACTGACTGTACAACATATTTCCACCTTTATCACTATGACCTCGATTAGGTTCTCGTCTCCGAATGTAAAGCTAGACTTTTGTATTTTGTGAGAACCCATAAAAACCAAAGAATTTTCTTTTATAAAGGATGCAGTTTTAAATGCTCTTAAACAGCAGTACTTGAGGTATTGTCTGTCGCGTCAAATCTGATGAGCACGAACAAACACAAATTATTTTTTTAGGCACAATAAACATTCTGAAGGGTAAATTTCTATACACACTTTCTATATATAGTGAATGGGGAATGAATAATAAAACACTTGAAGAATTGATAACGAAAAACAAGGTTTATACATAAACGCGTACATGTATTTTCCCCATGAAATACGTGCAAAAATATTAGGGGTTCAAGGAACCTACAACAAAATCATTTGGGGTTCAAAAAAGTGTCTCGAACCCATGAAGTCGGCGCCTATGCTTCGTGGTCACCAGAAAAGGATGATTAGGCTAAAATATTGTTAAAATGTAGCTAAAAATTTTTGACTCACCTATTCTATTGCCGCTGTTCTGTATTTCCAGGGAAGAGCCTGTGATATCATTTTGCACGTTGTGTAGACTTCAAGAATAAAAGCTTTTAATAAAAGACTTGTAATTTACAAACAATGAAGTATAAGAATGTATTTGAATTAAAATATGAAGAACCATGGGAACGAACAAACCAGATAATCAACAATACAAAGTTTTGTTGAATTGAAGATTAAAAAGAATTTAAAAACAAACCAAGAAGATAAAAGTTCAATCCATTCTGCATCCGATGAACCGCACCATCAGTCGGATGTGGAATGGATGAACCGCACCATCAGTTGGATGGGGAATGGATTAGGCTTTTATCTGCTTGGTTTGTTTTTAAATTCCTTTTAATCTTCAATTCAACAAAACTTTGTATTGTCGATTATCTGGTTTGTTCTTTCCCATGGTTCTTCATATTTTAATTCAAAGACATTCTTATACTTCATTGTTCGTAAGTTACAATTCTTTTATTAAAAAAGCTTTTATTCGTGAAGTCTGCACAACGTGCAAAATGATATCACAGGCTCTTCCCTGGAAATACAGAACAGCGGCAATAGAATAGGTGAGTCAGAAAACTTTTAGCTACATTTTAACAATATTTTAGCCTAATCGTCCTTTTCTGGTGAACACACAGTTATTATTAAAATGTGTAAAACAGTACACACTACTGCATATAAAAAGTAGTATAGATTAATATATCATACCATGTAAGTAGGTTCTATTGCAATATCAGCATTTTGAACAATTTTGATCTACTTTATTATGTTTTTTTAGATTGATAAATTGAATGCATACCATTTCATAATACCATGCAAATTTGACACACCACAAACGTGCGGAAAATCTTTCTTCTTCGCGAAACAAGTGAGGCATGTTGTGTGTCAAAAAATACAAACGTTAAAGGGGTGTGACATTTCCAGGGTCATCTCAGTAGTAAAAATATTTTTACTCGTGTTATATGCTTCCAATCAACTCAAAATTCCGTCACAATATACTAGAAGTCCCAAAGTATATTTTAAGGTAAAAATTAGAAAATCGATATTTTTGTCAATTTTTGCGAAATAAAGCGTTTCGAGTTCCCTACAGGCCAAGGCCTGCAGGATGCATGAAGGCTATAAAAGTGTGTAGGTGATCAGCCGGCACATGCTGGTAGCATGCAGTAGTTAAGGACCTCTCCAGGTGCACTAAGGGACCTAATGTGTCCCATGAGAAGAAATATATAATTTAGTTAATATCTGCTTCTAAGAGTTCAATTCAAAAACTTCTTTTTACGTCAGTCGTTCACTGCAAGGAACATTTTGTGTATGACATTAAGTTTTTTATTGCACAGTTCCACCACCAGGTGGCGTAAGTGTGTACCTCTGCTTCTGGCTGTAGCTCTGTTACTAAAAGCATTATCAACTTGAAATGGTGCTTGGTTTTCCTGCTAGCTGTGTATATGTATAAACAGATTTCTTGCTATCTCTACTTCTGAAAGTTGTATTTGTAAAAAATTTTCATCACAGAGCTGCCTGTATGAAGAATATTTTTATTATATTTGTGACTTTTTCATTGTACAGTCTTTCCACTTGGTGGTGGTAATGTGTGTTTCTGTTTGCAAGAGTATATGAGTTTCTAGAAACCCAACTGCAAAAAGGGGGCAGGGCTTTCTTGGTCAGACACCCTTGACTGTAAAGAACATTTTAAGCCCATTTTCTTCTTCAAGTATACACAGGCTAATAAATGTTTTACAATTATTACATTTCATTCGTGCATTTTTCTGGTTCAAAAGATGTGCTCGTAGAGAATTTGGTCTCATTTTCTTGCTTTTTTGTTTTTCAGAATCTCTAAAAAGAGGGGAAAAGTTTTGGTAAGCATCTCTGAGACATTTCAGGCAATATTTTTTTAAATTTTGGAGATGCTCAAGATTTTATGACCCCGGTTTGTAAAGGATTAATACTTAAATTAATGGCTTTTCTCCCCCCCTCCCTATTGTGGTAAATGCCATTTACATAGGGCATTCAAAAATAAGTTTCACTTGGCCATTGTAGCCCAACAGAAATTTATTTAGGTATGTAATATTATGCAATAGAAAGCTCATACCTTGCACGACTTTTCCATATAGTCACTAAGTTGATGTGAACATTTCTCTGAACGCGTGACTAAAAGTTCAATTCCCTGATGATAGAATTCCACTCCTTTGTTATTCAGCCACCATAGAACTTCTGTTTGCACCTGCTCATTGTTTGCAAATCATTGTCTCTCTAGATGTTCCTTCAGCTTACCAAAGATGTGATAGTGGCATGGCAAACGATCAGGACTGTTTGTCTGATGTTGCCATACTCCCCATCCAGAGCTTTGGAGCAATTGCCATGTTGTTTGTGAAGTGTGTAGTATGGCATCGTCATGAATGAGAACAGCACCTATGTTTAACTTTCCACACCTCTTGTTTTTCATGGCTGTTCTCAAAGACCATGATGTTTAGCAGCATTAATTGTGCCTATTACCATAAATTCCGTGTAAAGAACTCCTTTGCAGTCGAAAAGCACCCATGACTTTTCCAGTTGATTGTGAAACTTTGTGTTTCTTCCGTGCAGGCCATGTTGTGTGTCTCCGTTCTGTAGGGGCTCTCTTCGTTTCTTGGGACAACATGGTGTACTCGAGTTTCATCACTAGTGATGATGTGTAAGAAGTCATGGCCATCCGTAGAATAGCATTGTAAGAAGGCTAAAGAAGACAAAAAAAAAAACACTGACCTTTGTGTTCATCTGTCAGAGAACAAGAAACCCATCTTGCACATAACTTGCGATAGTCAAAATGTTCACAGATGATGGAATGAACATTGCCTATCAAAATGTCCAACTCCTTTTCCATTTCTGTGACTGTCAGTCTTCAATTATTGCAAATCAGTTCATCAACCTGCATCATGTCTGCAATGGTCAACATTGATGGGCCTTCCTTTTCAATCAGCATCCATCAAATCAGTGCTGCCACTTCCAAACTGCTGGCACCACTTCCCTCTGGCCTGATGTGACAATGTGTTTTCCCCATACACTGCCATTAGAATTATTTCATAATGAATTTTGGAACAATTTAGACGTTTTGCCCACAAAAATCATACTGTTCCTTGTACTTTGGACTTGGAGTAACATTCTAACTGAATGTTATATTGCTTGCTCCTACGCAACTGTTACCATTATGTCAACGATATTCACCCACTAGAGGGTGCACGGTATGAACTCCATTTGTGCATATCACATTTCTGGTCCAATTATACCAAGAGATGGTGGCACGTGTGACTTATTTTTTGATTGTCCCTCATGTGTGTTGCTACATCAAGGTTGAAGTAAATTTGCCTTAGCTGTTTCTTATTCATCTTCTGAGACTTCTCTTTTTTAGCAGCTAAAATATTAACACATGATGGATGATATAATTTCACAATAATATAAATTTTGTCACTATATATATATAATTCCCTTGTTCCTTTTGCCAGATTTGCTGTGAAGTCATTGAAGGTGAAAATCATATATGTGCTGCCTGCCAATAGTGAGCAATCTAAAATTTAAAAAAAAAAAGTTGTGAGTTGTATATCTGCTTTTAACATAGTGTTTTGATTTGCTTTATTTTCATGTCCAGATTTTTCTTATTGTCATTTTAGGTGAACAGATCTTTCCCGTAATCACTGAGTTCTAATGCATTGATTCTTATTTTTCTTTACTAGGTATCTAATTGGTCAGCCAGGAAGTTAAAGAAATTACCATAGCTCAAGGGATGTATAGTCTTGTAAATCATTTGCCAGTATATAGTATAAATAAAATTCTTTTGTGCAAGATGTATTATAGTGTGAACTAGTCCTGTACTAGTATTTTGTTATGATTCCATGTCAATCATATGTTATCATTCCATATCATACCAAGACTTTTTTATCACCTTTTTTCTGTTTTTGTCACCTGATTACTTCTAGGTGCCTGGTAAGTGAAACAAATTAGCTTCTGTTGATATTGTTATGTTACTAATGAAAATTCTTTTTACATATTGATACATTCTCAGAGTTTTATTTCACCATACATTTTGCATTTGAAAACATATAGTTTATATATTTGAGAGAAATTTTCAGCTTTTCTGTGCACATTAGTCATAGAACACACAGTCACATAAATCAGACTGTATTATTTTTTCCTGCCTTCTCACTTCAGGCTGGAAATTTAAAAATGTGAGTCCAGAAGAAATAATACAATCTAATTTACATGCAGGCACTGTATTATTTCTTCTGTCCTTTTCATTTCAGATTCGAAATTTTAAAATGTGAAAATGGCACATTATAGACTGTATTATTCTTTCTTATCTACTCCAGATTTGAAATTTAAAAATGTGAGAAAGCCTAAAGAAATAATATAGTCTGATTTAGGTACATAAATTAGACTGTCATCATCATCATCATCATTGTCAACCATTATCAATCCACTGCTGGACGAAGGTCTCTCCAAGCCTCTTCCACAACGGCCTGTCTTGTGCCAGTCTCCTCCATGTTACTCCCGCATACTTTCGAATTTCATCCACCCATCTCCCATGTAGTCTTCTTCTGGGTCTTTTTCTGTTTCTTGAAATCCAATCTAAAATTTTGACTGTCCATCAATTGTCTGTTTTCCTGGCAGTATGTCCAGCCCATTGCCATTTCAGGGATTTAACTCTGATCATGATGTCTTCCACTCTTGTCATTTTTCTGATCCACGAGTTCCTCTTTTTACCTCTCCTGGTTACACCAAGCATGCACCTTTCCATGCTTCTTTGAGTTGTCTGCAGCCTTTTTATGTCTCTTTTAGTTAAGGTGCATGTCTCTGCACCATACATAAGCACTGGAAAGATGCATTGATCAAACACTTTTCTTTTAAGACATAATGGCATATTGCTCTTGAAATTATTCTGTTTCTTCCAAAAGCTCTCCAGGCAAGTTTTATACGCCGATTAATTTCTTCATCAGTATGACCCACACTTGATATCTGCTGTCCAAGATAAACATACGCATCTGTTATCTCTAGCTTTTCTCCATCAATCGATACATCTTCATTTCTTGTAAAAGCATTGTACAACACTTTTGTCTTTTGAAAGTTAATGTTCAATCCCACTTCTTTACTCTTGTCAGCAAGTTCCTGGATCATACTCTGCAGTTCTGATGAGGTAGTTGCAAAAATGACTACGTCATCAGCAAAACGAAGGAGAGTTAGATAATCTCCATTAATCTTTCTCCCTTAATTTTCCCGGTTCAGTGATTGAAAGACATTTTCGAATGTGACATTAAAAAGCTTAGGAGATATGGTGTCACCTTGTCTCACTCCCTTTCCAATTTTTATGTGTGCTGTTTTCTCAAACAGCCAAATCTTTGCACTTGCATTTTCATTAATGTATGCATCTTCAATACCACAGGATTTCAAAGCCATTGTAACTGTTGATGGTTTCACTGAATCAAAGGCCTTTTCATAATCGATAAAAGCCATGCACAATGGAAGTTCATATTCCCTCGCTCTTTCAATTAGTTCCCTCAGAAAGTGGATATGATCTATAGTGCTGTAGCCACTCCTGAATCCAGCTTGTTCTCTCTGTTAAGCCATGTCCAGTGTTACCTTCAAGCTGTGTGAAAGAACTTTAGTGAAGATTTTATAAACCACTGATAGGAGGCTGATAGGTTTGTACTTCCTGAGATCCTCAATGTCGCCTTTTTTTATGTAGCAAGATCATTATAGCGTTGTTCCAATCCTCAGGAATATTCTCTTCATTAAGGCATCGAATGAAAACTTGGGTGAGTACTGTTTCAATTTCTCCACTTGCTTCTTGTATGATATCTACAGTAATTCCATCTTCTCCGGGAGCTTTTCCCCACTTCATGTTCTTGATTGCATGTGCAACTTCTGCTGGGAGGACTGGAAGAACTCTTTCATGATGTCTGGAGTACATGTATCATCCCTTTCATATAATTTGGAGTAGAAATCTTTCACTCTTGTCAAAATTTCTGCCTCTATTTCTTGTTACAGAACCATCTTCTTTTGATTGCATGTGCAACTTCTGCTGGGAGGACTGGAAGAACTCTTTCATGATGTCTGGAGTACATGTATCATCCCTTTCATATAATTTGGAGTAGAAATCTTTCACTCTTGTCAAAATTTCTGCCTCTATTTCTTGTTACAGAACCATCTTCTTTTCTCAGTGCCATAATCTGTTTTCTTCCCTTACTGAGATGTCCCTTTGCTATCTTTAGGCATTGATTGTTTTCAATTGCTTTCCTCACTAGTTCACAGTTGAATTTCCTTACGTCTTCAGTGATACTTTTTCGTACTGTCTTGCATAGCTCTATATATTCCACTTTGGAAGTCAGATCTTCTTTAGTTGTCCTCGTCTCTCTTCTTTTTTGCATCAACATTTTGGTTTTTCCTGATAATTTGTTCACATGCAACTTGTTCTTAGACCCAGCTAATTTTGTTACTGTTTCCATAAGAGCTTTGGTTACTTTTCTGTTAACTTCAGAGATGTCCACTTCTTCTGATGTTAGACCTTCTAGAATAGAGAATCTGTTCCTGAGTTCTAATTTGAAGGTATTATGAGGCTTTTTAAGGTTAGTCACGTCAATACACTTTGTTTGTTTTATGAGCTTGCCACGCTCGAGTTTAGCATTGAAGTGCATCTTACATCTTACCATTCTATGGTCACTACATGTGTTGAACTTGTTCAGCACACTGCAGTCTTCCATGACGAATTTCTTGTTACACACAATAAAATCAATTTCACTTGTCCATCCATTGGGATGCCTCCAGGTCTATTTCCTTTGCAGCTTTTTCTTGAAAAAGGAGTTCATGATGAAAAACCCTCTTGCCTCTGCAAACTCTACGAGAGTATTTTTCACACTGGTTTCTGTTGCTGTGACCGAATTTACCTACTGAAGTTTCATTCTGTTGCCGTTGCCTTATTTTTGCATTGAAATCTGCCATAATTATCTTCAAGTGCTGCTTGCCGTTATTATTTAGATGACGAATTTCCTCATAAAATTCTTCAATTTCTTCTTCAGGATGACTTGTGGTGGGTGAATAACTTTGAATAATATGAGCCTGGTATCTTCTTGAGAGCTGGATAACGAGTCGTGCAGCTCTGTCAGAGGAAGTTTCAACTTCTACAACTTTATCCTTCAGTTCTTGTTTATTATAAATCCAACACCACTAGTTCTGCCAGTATCTGTCCCACGATAGTAGAAGAGATGTCCACTTTTCAGCTCAATGAGATCTTCTCCTTTTCTCCTTACCTCAATTAGACTGTATATGTACATAAATCAGATTGTATTTAAGCACTAAAATCAGACTATATTTATGCACATAAATCAGACTGTATTGTTTCTTCTGGCCTTCTCTCTTCAGATTTGAAATTTCAAAATGTGATGACTGAAGAAATAATACAGTCAGTACAAAGGCTAGTGTGCATGGAAAATTTTAAATATTCTTTCAGATTGGTAAGCAACATGTTTTCAGTTCCAATTGAAAAATTTGTATGGTAAAATTAACCTATGAAAATGTACCACAATGTTTAAATTAATGATAAACATGAAAATTTTTATAAATTTTATTATACAGTAGATTCAGAATGGAAAGTCTTAAAAATTTGCATTCTGAAAAAACCTTGTATGAGAAAGATCTGTTGTGTTTGCCAGAAGCATTCCCATATAATGTTCTTCCCTTTTTAGTGACAATCAGTTGTACTTCAGGAATTTTTATCCATCTTGTTTCAAATTTCAGTTTATCAATAACACAAATCTGGAGATATTTTTAATGCAAGTGAAAAAGGTTTGTTTTTCAAATGCAAGATGAAATATTTGCCTTTAAAAGAAATAACTCTAGTGGAGAAAAAAGCAAGGAGTGTGTTACAGTACTTATTGGAGCAAACTTAGATGGGACAGGAAAATTGTGCCCCTTTTAATGATTGAAATATCAGCCAAACCAAGGTTCATTTCCACGGTTGTCTGCCAATAAAGCATATAGCTATAAAAAAAAAAAAAAAAAGCCTGGATGAAGTTTTTTGGGATTGATGTGGTAAATTGGGCAAAAAATGGATGTGCAGAAGGTTTTGTTTTTTATTGACAGCTTATGGCCAACAGCATTCAAGTTTATGAATCTTTTCTTCTTTCTCCAAAGCATGTCTTCAAGCATTCAGCCAGTGGATCAAAGTGTCATCCAGAATTTAAAACATTTTTATCACAGTGCAGGTTTTCAAAGTTTTGAACAAAATAGGTGACAATGTTAAAAGCTCCTTTGACCTTTTGGATGCAACACACTTGATAAATAAAGCCTGAAAGGATCTTTCAAAGCAAGCAATAGTTAATTGCTTTAGGAAAGCTGGTTTTCAGTTTGATTCTGGTTAAGAGCTTGAAAATGTGGTGATCATACAGAAGAATGGAATGAATTTATCCAAAGAACATGTGAGTTTCATTAGAGGCATTCTTTGCAGTGGTTGTAAATGTGATTAACTGTGTTTGAATATATTACAGATTGAGATGCAGACATTGTTAATTGTTGCTGAAGGGCAAAAAAAAAAAGATGACTTCCGATGGTGACGAAGAACCTCTAAAGAAACAACAAGTTGTTGTGCCTTCTTTTGCACAATCTCAGAAAGCTATATTAGTACTTCAAAGATGCATTGTGGTATGTAAAAAAGAACGGGGATATGGCAACAGCCAAAAATAACCAACTTTATCGGCTGAAAATGAAAATACGCTGAATAAACTTTTTTTTTTTTTTTTATAATTCGAATTTAAATTAGATAGTTTTATGCAGATGTACTTAAACGTCACTTATGCAGCCTATATGCAAAATATGTAGTCACATGCATCACCATGTGATCTACGCAACTATTTAAGACTGCTGCTTGTCAGTAGTATTGATCATAATGGAGAAAACAAAGGATCTTTCAGAGTTCAATAAAGGGCTTATTGTAGGTGCTTGACTGACTGGGGCAATGATTTTGAAAACAAAAGAGCTGACTGGTTTCTTGAAAGGTGAGATATCCTGGGTCTTTTAATCTGTGGAAAAATAACTCATATTGCTTGACTAAGAGGCGTAACTGAAAGGTGCAGTGACAATCTGTAAGGTACGAGGCCATCGGAGTAAGGAAAAACAGGATTTCCTATGTACAGCAATTGACCAAAGCATGGATATCAAAGGCCAAAACAAGGAAGAAATTATCATGCATTTCGAAGACACAGCACAGTTTTGAAGAGCAATTTACCATCATGTTTTAAAAGAAAAGTGTTTAATCAGTGCATCATTCCAGTTCTTTCTTCTGGATTAGAGACATGGACCTTAACAAAAATCGATATGCAGAGGCTGAAAACAACTCGAAGCATAGAGAGATGCGTGCTTGGTGTTACGAGCAGACCCGTAGCTAAGGGGGCAGAGGGGCGACGCCCTCTAGCTACGGTCTGCATAAAGCGATGCATGTTATCTGCATAAAATGATGCATGTGTCGGCAGTATGTCCAGCCTCACATTTTCGGTGTGGAAAAGGCAGGCACGCACCAGTATGTATACCCAACATAATTGCTCACCCTGAAAAAATAGTCGCCCATCCACCTCTAGAATCCTGACTGCGGGCCTGGTTACGAGGAAAGGTATGAAAAGGAATTCATGGATCACACACAGGAAAATGACAAGAGCAGATAATATCATGATCAAAGTAAAGACCCATGAATGGCAATGATCTGGACATATTGCTAAAAGAACTGCTCACCATTGGACTACTGAAATATTAGACTGGACACAAGGAGTTTACAATAAGGTATCTGGAAATGTCCTCAACAGAGAAGTACCACTTTGTGTGAAGCCAATAATAGCAAGCAGTGGTCATTAAAGTGTGGGAAAGCTGATGGTTTCCATGCATGGCTATTGCAATGCATTTTGTGTTGGCTGAAACACATTCTTTTGTCAGAAATGTTTCTATTTTTTTATTATAACTTCTTCCAGGTGTGTGAGAAAATGCTGGATTTATAAAATTCTTAATTATTTTGAGGTTCGTTCCTATTTTTATTTTAAGTTGAAATACAGGAACATTAAGGTGAATTCAAAGCAAACATGACATTAAAATTGAAAACTTTACTTATTTATGAAGCATAATTTGCTTTGGTTTGATATTAACGTGATTTGTGCAACCAAAAACCTTGCAGTTCAAAAATACACACAGCTGAAAGTACATAGGGTATTTAATGTAAACAACACCAAATTCCTACACCTTCCTGCTTCATATTTAAGAAACACAGGGCATCTCCAGAAGTCTTATTCTAACCTCCTTGACTGGACACCAAGGGACAGGAAAAGATGAAGGCCATGTGGGAGATAGGTGGATGAAATTCAAAATCATGCCAGAAGCACCTGGATAAACTAAAAGATGAAAGCTGCTGAAGGGGATGGATGGTACTTACTTAAGGAAAAGTGAAAGGGGCACTTCCCTTGTCGTAATACAATTCTTCACTCATGATAACTATTATGTATTATTCTTGGTAAAAGAATTTTGTAAAATTGTAAAATAATAGTGGGGCATTTAAGTAACAATCATTCTTGATTTGAAATTGTTCAAATTAAGCGATTTTTGTGTAAATTTATAAAAGTAATTAAAATATAATAAGTGCTAAATAATGAAAACAACAAATCATATTTCATAGTATATTCTTCTCTTTGTTTTTTCTTTATTCCTTCATCACTAATGCACTTTTTTTATTTACAACTGCATCGGTGGGCATTGGTGGTTTGTTTGTCTTTTGGTACTGGCAAACAAACTACAATGCTCTTCTCTGGAAACAGTAGCCAAAACTTAAGAATTAGTTATAGCCAAGGAGGCAGTGGCATGCCGGAAAAGATTGGGGCTCCCCTGTGAAGAATATTTTCGAGGACCTTTTCAACTACTGAAATTTTTAAATTCCATATTATTAACTGGGTTTTATGAGTGTTTTAATAATCCATATTCTTTGGAACCTACAGGTATTATTATAAAACCAAAATTATTGCACTTTTTTTATGTGTAACATGTTGCAATCAAAATTATTGTTCTAGTTTTATTCCAATACTAAGTACTACAAAACATTTGCGGCAAAGTTAATCATATCAATGCAAATTTTATTATTTTAGAGAACTAAGGACAGCCTCTTTGAAATGTCCACGTTACGATCGCACTCATAAAACACATTACTGCTTGTAACAGTGTCTAGTGATCTTTTCTGATTTATAAGAAAATAGAATATAGGTAAGCCAGGACCGTGGAGAGCGGGCTCGGGCCCTAGTGCCCCCCCCCCGGGTTGATGTGTAGTGATATGTTGTTGCAAAACGTATCACTGATGTGTGAATAATTAGAAAAAAATTACTTTAGAAACGGGCTTTGGGCCCCCTTAAGGACCAGGTGCTAAAGCACGCCACACACCCCAGCCCCCACCCCTCTCGTCAGGCCTGAAGTAAGCAAATAAGTAACAAAAGTTGTGACCAAAAAAGCAAACCTACTTAAACTGTTTGCTCTTAAATATGAAAAACACTTAGCATTATGTCGCAATGTTTTGTAAGTAGTAAAAGGTTCTCTTTACTATCATAAAAAATACAGGGCTTTTTTTCTCCATCCCTGGAAAAACACCTTTTGCTTCCTTATATTCTGAAGGATGCGTAATCATGTTCATACAACTGTTGTAATAACACATCCTCATCGGTATAAAAATTCCATTCATTGAACTGATATTTTTTTCATATTTTCTTGTTAATATTCATGTATATTCAAAGCAAACAGATTATAAATTCTATAATTTGCTTGCAACACTGGTTAGCCATGTAACACCTCTCAGAAAGCTTCATTGCCTTGGACGGGAATCGAACCTGCATCTCCCGATTTCCGTTCGAGTATGCTAACCGTTACACCACTAAGGACAGTAAAATTCCAAGCAACCTGAGCTTAGGAATCCAAACATCCTTCAGATTTGCTCTAGTCGAAGCCTCGTTGCTTCCTCATATCGTTATTTCGAATCAACTCCCATCCGGAAACGGGTGTAGATCGGAAATCACCAGTACCACAGAAAAGATTAATCAATGAAGGAAGAAATATTCTTCATAATACATGGGAAATCAATTTTTCATGTATTATGAAGAATATTTCTTCCTTCATTGATTTATTGCTGTGGCTGCGTAAAGGGTCTTTAAGTTTTCTAGATAGCTGCTTTCCCGTCGTCCAGTTTTGATAAACTGAAAATGATTTCCAAATATTTTACCTATTTATTTAAAAGAAAACAGCAATTCCTTTTCTTTTGAATACCTCATTTAAAGCTTCCGTCAAAAATTCTTAGCTTCATATGCAGTTTCCGCCAAGAAATTTACAGCATGTTTCTTGATGTTAGAGCCCCCCCCCCCCCCCGTAATCGGGGGGGGGCGGTTGGCAGGGTTTTTCAGGCCCATGGAGTTGCTCATGGTGCTCGTTAAATTCCGAATAAAAAAATTAGATGTTACCTCGAATGCTTTTGATGGAGCATATCCATGTCATTTGGAGATCAATTTCATATGGAAATCAGAGGACAATATGGGGTTTACTGATTTCCTCAATACTTTGGGCCGCCCTGGTGGCGCAGTGGTCTAAGCAATGGCTTCTGCCATTCGTCCGAAATGGGTTCGGGTTCGAATGCCGCTGAGGCATGGATCTTGTATTTGTCTTACGGCCCTGGCTCTCTCCCTTCCCTGGAACTAATGTCCCTAAATTGGGGACGGACGACTACGTACAGACACCGAGTCACTCACGGTGGTCGTTAAACATCCAGAAACCAAAATAAAAAAATTCGCATAGCAGTTTAATCTTTACGGTACCCCAATATTGCTTTAATCAAGCAGATATTGGGGCAGTGGTCTAAGTGCTGGCTTTTGACCATCGGTCCTGGTTTGAATCCTGGGGAGGTATTTTTTTTTTATTGGAGGTTTAGCGACCACCGTGAGCAACTCAATGGGCTATAAGCAGTCGCCTGTCCCTAATTTAGGGTCACTGGTTCCAGGGAAGGGAGAGAGCCAGTGCCGTAAGACAAACACAACATCCATGCCTCACCGGGATTCGAACCCGGACCCCGTTCGGACGAATGATCAGAGGCCATCGCTTAGACCACTGCGCGGCCGGGGAGGTATTTCCGTTTGTTTAGGAATTTAACGACCACCGTGAGCAACTCAATGGGCTATTGGCAGACGCCCGTTTCTAATTTAGGGCCACATTGGTTCCAGGAAAGCGAGAGAGCCAGTGCCATAAAACAAACACAACGTTTATGCCTCACCGGGGTTGTCATAAGCCAACGCTTAGACCATTGCACCACCTGGGCGGCTAGTATGCTTGTCTTATGAAACTGACTCCTTTTCTTCGATCCAGTGGTCTTTAATGGGGGAAGATTACCTACCAATAGCCCTCAGTTGCTCATGGCGGTCGTTAAATCTTGAAAAAAAAAGAGAAAACTAGCTGGCCCCATATTTCAGGTTTAGCAAACCAGGTTTACCTGCAGACAGAGTACATGTTATTTATGTTGTACGATATGCACCATCAAGAGTAAGACCGGTGGCGTAGGAAATGTCGGCCCTGTAAGGCAATGGTCCTCACAGAAACTTCTTGCTTAACCTTTATGGCTTTTACTGTGGCCTCAGCCAACGCCGTAGCCAGAAAGAATTTTCGGGGTAGATTTCTGAATTTTAAAATTAATTTTCATCGTACGATATACATACGTTATTTTTTTTCTGTCATATTTTACTAGCACATTAAATTCTTCTATTTAATACTCCCCATTTTTCAAGTATTAACCAAGGATGTTAGAATAAGATATCTGGAGATGCCCTTGTTAAGGTGGACCTAATGCCTCTGTGAAAACAAGCCGAACACAAGTACTCTGCTGTAAATGCTTCTACAAACGTGAAAATTTGCATGCATGTAAAATAGAGTTGCCACTATGGGACAGCTTTCTTATTTTTTTGTAAAAATGTACCAAACAAATTTTTAAATTGCTTTTATATCAAAACGAGTTGGTGTGGATCATTGAATGTAGATGTCGCTACTAGTTCTAAAGGAAGCAGTTTAGGACCGTTTTTTGCGAATTTAAAATATTATAGACCAAATAATAAAAATTGAATGAAGCTGGCCTACTTCTAGTGAATTTTATTAGTGCTTTCAACCTTTTGATTCAACAAGTAGCATTCTTTTTAGATGTACTTATGTTCGGTGTAATCGAGCTTGATTCTGGACAGCAGCTTTTTACGTTTTTGCGTTTGAATGAGTAAAAAAAGTGCAAAGAAACTCTTCGGAAGTTGCTCTCAAGTTCCATGATTGGCTTATGGAATCACGTGACAAATTGGAGATTTAAGCAAAGGTTGTAATGCCAACATGGGTTGTGAACAATAAGTCATACAATGGTAGTGATGTTTTTTATTGAAATAACAAATAATTAGAAAAAAAGAAAGGTAAAGGTAGGTTCGCTTAAGTTAACAGGGTACCACATCACGCTTTCAAACAGTCCGTGTCGGGAGAATTTAAGCGATCAGATCCACAGAATTTGGGCATTTTTCGCAATCATGTTTTCGTTCTTAAGTCACATTTTAAGACGACACAATTTAAGTTTACATAATATTTTCAGTGGTTCCGTTCAAATGACTTTCTCTGGACACTTATTAGTGTTAGAACATTCTGTTTCTAGTCATTTGTCCATGCTATCGATGACAAACGAAGCCTATAACAGCGAGCGACGGTCGTCAAAGAGTGGGAAAGCCGCGGTGGCGCAGTGGTCTAAGCGATGGCCTCTGATCATTCGTCCGAACTGGGTCCGGGTTCGAATCCCGATGAGGCATGGATGTTGTGTTTGTCTTACGGCACTGGCTCTCTCCCTTCCCTGGAATCAGTGACCCTAAATTAGGGACGGGCGACTGCTTATAGCCCATTGAGTTGCTCACGGTGGTCGTTAAACCTCCAATCAAAAAAAAAAAAAAAAAAGAGTGGGAAAGTTGATAGTCTCAAGGCTATTGCAATACATTTTGTGTTGGCTGAATCGCCTTCTTTCGTCGCGAATGTTTCTGATTTTGAATCGTAACTTGCTGTCGATGTATAAGAAAATGCTGAATTTATAAAATTCTTAATTATTTTGAGACTCCTACCCATTTCTATTTTAAATTGAAATACACGAACGTCAGAGAGAATTCTAAACAAAACATAACGTTAAAATTGAAAACTTCACTGGTGTCAGAAGTAGAATTCATTCCTGTTTGATATTAACATGATTTCTGCAACAAAAATCCATGCAGTTCCAAAATACACACACCGCTCCGGTGGTGCAGTGGTCTAAGCGATAGCTACTGATCATTTGTCCACGATGGATCCGGGTTCGAATCCCTTGAGGCATGGATGTTGTGTTTGTCTTACGGCACTGGTTCTCTCCCCTGGAACCAGTGGCCCTAATTTAGTAACGGGCGACTGATTATAGCAGATTGAGTTCCTCACAATGGTCGTTAAAACTCCAATAAAAAAACCCCTCAAATTCTCACACCTTGCGGCGTCACGGTTAAGAAACTTAGGGCATCTCCAGAAGTATTATTCTATCCCAGGGATGGCGAACCTATGGCACGCGTGCCACTAGGTGACACACGAACACGATTTGGGTGGCACACCAATATGAAAACATTAAAATTAAAAAAAAATTAGTTTTTTTAGAGATAATTTTTCAACAGCATGTCTGTAGTGTTTTCTTGCAAATAACTGAGCATTGACAAGAAAATTAATCTAGCCAAGAAATGTCCTCCAAAGGGGTAGTAAATAAATCAACCTCACCTCATTTAATCGCCTTATGCATTAATCCCCCCTCCATCCTTCCCCAAGCAAACAAGAGGTGGCACACTCGACACTTGAAAGCAGTAAATGGAGTACGGATGACGTCACGAACTTGAAGCACTTTGAGCAGACGAATTTAATGCTCAAACGTCTCACCAACATGGCGGCAGAGGCTGTGATTGGCTGAACGTCATGATCGTGACGTTTCGGTGGCGTCACTTTGATTACACTAGGGGAATGGCTGGCCCTTACTCCATCTATTCTAACCTCCTTGAGTAAAGCAAACTATAAGTGGTACACTAGTCGGAAAAGGTTCACCATCCCTGTTTTATGCTCTGATTTTTTTTTTTACGTCAACTGTGTGCAACTCAGTGGGCTATAAGCAGTCGTACGTCCCTAATTTAGGGCTCCTGGTTCCGGGGAAGTGAGAGAGCCAGGGCCTTAAGACAAACGCACTATCCATGCCTCACCGGGATTCGAACACGGACTCCACTTGGACGAATGGTCATGATCCAGCTCTTAGAACACTGAAGCAATAATACGATTTTAGAATGTAACTAGGTGAAAGCGCGTCAACAGCTACTGAGAAAAATAAGATACGTAGATTAATTTTTTAATAGCCAGGTATTTTTTGTTTGTTTGTGATGTCCAAATGTAAAAAAAAGGCCGCCCCGGTGGCGCAGTGGTCTAAGGCGTTGGCCTCTGATCATTCATCCGTAAGGGGTCTGGGTTCGAATCCCGGTCAGGCATGGATGTTGTGTTTGTCTTACGGCACTGGCTCTCTCCCTTCCCTGGAACCAGTGACCCTTTGACAAATAAAACTGGCAGGCAACCGCTCTTTCATTTCGCCACCAAACTGGGTCAAATAAAGGAAATTACCTTCGTTGTGATTGTTATCAGGTAGCAGCGTTTTAGCAGACGATTGCTACCTTAATTTGACATCTAAGTTTGAGTGGGTGGCATCATTTTGTTGATCACGAACAATTGCATCATGTGTAAGGTATGTTGGGTGTGAATGTGTGGAGAGTAGAGTGAATTTTTTTTTTTTTTTTTTTCTTTCTTTTTAAGACAAAATATTTAAGACTGAGGAAAGAAGCTGTTATTTGTTGATGCTACCGGCTGTGCGGTAGGATGGAAAACGTGAATGGTTTACATGTTAGTCGGTTTTACAAATCGTAAAGACTTCAATAAACCGAGTGGATGACGGAGAGGTATCTATCTATTATGTACTGTATAATTGTGTTTTGATATTACTTATCTTGAGCTAACTTTCACATTGGTTAATATTTATTGTTACTCATTAAACTGGGAAAGCACCTTAGGTCTTTTATTTTTTATTTTAGTTTTTTCAGTAACGGGCATTAAAACACCTGTTTGAATAAATGTCCGGTAGTATGGACGGAACATTGGCAATTCGTATCCTGAGCGAAGGAAAAGAAATTTCGCTTGCATTAGGGGATAAGTGTGCTTTTAAAAACACGTTTGATCCTTGTTTTATTATACATTATAGGGCTTAAAAGATGTTCACAAATTCTGGAAATCTTGTAGAGAAAGCGTGTAAATAAAAGCTGGCTATCTTGTGGAGAAAGGAAAACATCGGCAATTTTCATTAAATACTTCACTGGATACTCAATTTAAAACAGTATCTAGATACTGGGCACTTGAAACGTGCAAGTTTGGCAGAAAACCAGTCAGGTTACTTGTAAAAGATGTATTCTCACGTCTTTTGGACGCCGTAACGATTTTACAGCATTTCAACGTCGGAATTTCCGGGTTGTACGAGCAACTAGGTTTCAGTGGCATAGAAAATGATCAGAATCATTTTGAAAATAGCTTTGTTCAGTCAAGTACAACGTTTTATTACGATTTACCAGGTCAGATAACTGATTTGCATTTGAAATTCAAGAGAAAAAAAATGAAAACTGGTACTTCGTGATAACGTAATCTTGTGATTTGTGAATTTTTGGCTTATGTCATTGCTAAAATTACGAAAAACGCTATTATATTTTGAGGTAAAGAATAGCCTCAGTTCTTTTTATTTTCCTGAAACCCAATGAATTCAGTTATCTCATATAGAGTAAGCCAAAACGAAAAGAAATAAATAAAAAAAAAAGCCGAGCCCTTAAATTGTTTTACAGTTGTTGAAAACGTAAAATACTTTTGGAATTTATTTGCATGCTTAGAAACTGAAAGAATATTATTTTCCTTGCCAGTTTGAATTGTATTATGGGAAACAAACTTATAATTTTTATGTGTCTATTATAGGGTGACCATATTTCCTCGAGACAAAAACGGGACAAAAAAAAAAAAAAAGTAAGGCGATAAAAAAAGTTTTATTACTTTAAACATATTGAGCTTACCATTATTCTTCAGTTGACAGTGACAGAACCCATCCAAATATTTAGGTACACTTAGTGGGGGAACTGTACTTCTCCACGATAGTACTATGAATATTTCTCCGATGAAGTAATCTTACGCAGCAAACTTTGGTCTTTTAACACCTTATAAAACTTCTCACACTCCATAACACAAGTTTGTCTTACAACTAACATAACTTTCATTGTCTCAACACTTAACCCAGATTTCTCCTTTGATCACATACTATTCATTGCAGAAAATATTCTCTCAACAAGTGCTGTACTTCCTGGAAGACGAAGAATAAACTCTACAACATTGCAAAAGTCCTGAAAGTTCAGGCGTTTTTTGTTCATTTCAGAAAAAATTTGTACCCGTCTATCACATACAGGAATATCAAACAGAAGTCGTCGATCTTTCCACGTTTATAAGTGAGTCACGGAGAAATTCTCGTTGGCTGCCACCGGGAGTTGAGCCCAGGGTCTTCCAGTTACTTGCCGGACATGCTACCTCTGCACCACAGCAAACTTTAATTCCTCCAGATTTACATACAACAACTGCCAAGCCACTTAGCAGGTTGTTCCTTGAAGCCCCGCAGAATGCTAAAGATTCACCAAAGATGGTAACCAGCAACTGAACAAATAACTAGAAGGCAAATGAATAATTTATACAAACAATTGACTTGAATTAGGAACATCAAACAGAAGTTATTGCTCTTTCCATGTTTATAAGTGAGTCACAGAAAAATTCTCATTGTCCGCCACAGGGAATCGAACCCAGGGTCTTCCAGTTATGCGCTGGACATGCTACCACTGCGCCACAGTGGCCTCTAATTCCTCCAGACTCGCAGGAATATTTTCTAGGCGTTTTCGCTCATTTCAAAAAATGGTTGGTTTGATACACACTGAAGTGCCAGAAAAACATACAGACAAGCTTATGCAAAATACATAGCAACGTCATCTATGCGCGTACTCAGTTGCTTCCGCCAGTGTGTATATAAAGTGATGGACATCCTTGCCAGCTGTCGGAGCTGTTTTCGGCATGAGAATGACAAGTAATAATGATTTAAGCAATTTTCAACGCGGTGTCATGGTTGGCACTAGTGAGATGGGCCATAGTGTTTCGGAGGTAGAAACGAAGTTTGGATTTTCACATACCATTGTAAGGGTGTACCGTGACTACAAGAATTCCGGCAAAACCTCCAACCTACGATACCAGTGTTTCCGTAAAAAGACATTGGGTGAATGTGACGATCGTCGGCTGTCAAGAATCGTTTCACGCGATAAGAGTGTAACAATCTCACAGGTATCGTCGGAATTCAATGCTGGAGCCTCAACAAGCATCAGCGTCCGGACTGTGCAAAGTACCCTGCACGATATGGGCTTTGGGAGCCAACGCCCAACTCGAGTCCCGTTGATGGGTTCACGACACAGAGCTATGCGCCTCGCTTGGGCACGGCAACACAGCCACTGAACACTTGATGACTGGAAACAAGTAGCCTGGTCTGACAAGTCGTGTTTCCAATTGTAGCGGGCAGATGGAAGGATTCGTGTGTGGCGCAAACCCCATGAAGCCTGAAGCCATGGATCCTGCCTGTCAACAGGGAATCGTACCGGCTGGTTGGGGGTCCATAATGGTATAAGGTGTGTTTAGCTGGACTTACTGGGACCCCTGGTATGTTTACAAATATCTGTGACCGGCCAACGCTATGTGCGCATCCTTTCTGAAGAGGTACACCCGTTCATGTCCTGCATTCATGCTGATGGGTTGGGCGTGTTCCCACAGGACAATGCACCTCCACACAAGTGTCGGGACGCCACATTATGCTATTCCCACCCAAGTCCCCAGATCTGAACGTGATGGAACACATTTGGAATGCCACGCAATGCGCTATTGAATACACCCAAATTGTGGAACACTCTGCAGGAAGTTTGGTGTGCATTGCCTACAGCATAAACTGGCGTGCAAAAATTAAGGGTGAGATGGTTTTTCGAATGTAACGTCGTGCGAAAGTGCTCCACATCGACTCAGATCATACCGTAAGATCCCCAAGATGTAAGAATATGGGACAAGTTAGCAAAACCGTCCAAACAAGGAATCCAAAGGATACAAAGGCACTTTATTGAAAAGGTAGCTTCGAGCACAACTGAACAGAAGACAGAAACGTCCTTGTGTCAGGCGACTGCCAAGAAAAATCCAGTCTTTAGTAGGGGATATGATCACCCATGACTGCGTTGCAGGATTTACAACATCTGTCCATGCTGAGGACGAGGTTAAGGAGCTGTTGAGGCATTGCGGCCCATTCCTCTTGTAGCGCCAATCGCAACTGCAGAATCGTTGCTGGCGGCTGGTGACGTGCTGCCAAGCATCTCCCAAGAAGGTCCCACGCGTGTTCGATTGGATTCAGGTCCAGGGACCTTGCGGGCCAATCCATGCGTTGAATATCTTCACTCTCCAACAGCTCTGCGACAGCCACTGTACGATAAGGTGTAGCGTTGTCGTCCATGAAGAGGAACTCAGGACCCACAGCACCTTTAAACAGACGCACGTGAGGCAGGAGAACCTCGGTACAATAGCGGACACCAGTGACTAAACCTCCTTGGAAGATGTGGAGGTCAGTACGGCTGCCAAGCACGATACCGCCCCAAACGAGAACTCCGCCACTTCCAAACCGGTCCCTTTCGATGATGTTGAAGGGGTGATTGCGTGTTCCCTGCTCTCTCCAGATGTGTATACGTCCAGAATCGCTCGTCAGACTAAATCGGCTCTCATCCGTAAAGAGAACTTGACCCCATTGCTGATGTGTCCAGTTCTTGTGTTCCTGGCACCACAGAAACCGCCGTCTCCGATGAGCAGGCGTTAATGGCACACACCGTACTAGTCGTCGTGCAAATAGACCACCTTTGTGCAGCCTCCTGGCCTCGGTAAAACGTGATAATGGATGTCCAGTTGCTTGTGCCTTGCGATTTCTTCAGCTGTCTGCCGTCTGTCTCTTCTCGTCTGTAGGACAATATACCGGTCATCCGCCGCCGTGGTTACTCATGGACGACTACTGCTAAACTCTCGGACAGCTGTTCCTGTCGTTTGAAATGCTCTCCAAGCTCGTGAAGTGATGCTGTGAGCGATCCTGAACTCCTCAGTCACACTTCCTCCAACTTCCCAATGACGCGACCTCAGGTAAAGCCATCCAGATGTTATCTACTGGATTGCCTGTTGGCCATATCACATGGTGGCAGCAACTCGACGTCGTTCAAACCGATGTACACCTTGCAATAGCTTTCACCGAATTGCTGAGCGTACACCGCCCGTGTGCTTTATACCCTTCCGACACTACCCCCCCTCTCTCGTCATGCTGCATATATGCGTATGCCCACCATACCGGACCCTAGTCTATCCCCTGAGTGGTCTTTCGGTCCGTTCTGCCTGCTCGTTCCGCTGTTATGCTAATTTCTCCACTTCGTCCTTAATTTTTGCTCACTAGTGTATTTCCAGAAGTTAGGGAGTCCATGCCCTGTCGTATTTCTGCAGCTTCAGTTCTGGAACTTCAGTGTATGTACAGTGGTAGAAGTGACATAGATTTATGGTAGACACCAGGGCGCGATTTCACCGATTAGCAACTAGCAAATAGCTAGTGAAAAATCAAATTTGCTAGTGAAAAAATTGCAGTAGCAAATATTGCTAGTAAGGTAATTTCTTTATTTAAAGTAACCAAAAATCATTATTAATCCACGAAGTTTACATAAGTTTCTATTATCACTTGTTAAAACAGCAACGGCCGCCCCGGTGGCGCAGTGGTCTAAGGCGTTGGCCTCTGATCATTCGTCCGAAGGGGTCCGGGTTCGAATCCCGGTGAGGCATGGATGTTGTGTTTGTCTTACAGCACTGGCTCTCTCCCTTCCCTGGAACCAGTGACCCTAAATTAGGGACGGGCGACTGCTTATAGCCCATTGAGTTGCTCACGGTGGTCGTTAAACCTCCAATCAAAAAAAAAAAAAAAAAAAAAAACAGCAACGATCAGCGATTCTCTTTGCCACCTTATACCCATCCTCCCCATATCTTTCATCCCTTCCAGTGGAAACTGTCGTACATTGAAACTCCTCTTCAGTTTCTATTACAGAAACTGAACGTGACGTCTGTGATGGTTGCTGTGGCAACCCAGAGCTCTGGGATGGATCGGTTGTTTGACCACCTGCTCTGCCACCCTCCCTTCTTTTGCCCCACGAACTTTGTCCTCAACTCCTGTCGTACCCTAAGCGAAGCGATCGCCTACTTTCACAAGTCTTGATAGTCGTGCATACATCAAATACTGCGCTCTAATGATCAGTGATGAATAAGCAAGAATAATTCCACTTATTCGGATGGTAGACAAAACCGAAAGAAGCAAACCAAAATGTTACTGGAAAATAGCCTGCCAACACTGGCAAAAGTCTTATCCATAGTAACTAACCTTATTGCGTGGCATAGATAGACGCTTTTTACGAAACATGTTCGTGGAGGGTTTAAACGATTATGGAAGAAACTTTTGCTTCATCTGACTTCTGGTTTTGGAAATTTTCCTTGTATTTTCAAGCTGAAATACAAATATTTATCCAGTAGAATGTTAATGAGCAATAATACTTAACAGAGGCAACATCGTGAGAAAAAAAAAAAAATATGATTACGGAAAAAATCCGAATTCCATTGACCTTTAGTTTTCTAGTTTCGTAAAGACGGAATTCCAATAATAACGAAAAAAGCAGGAATTCCTTGAATTCGCGGAAGAATATCATGCCTGAAGATTACAGAAAAATTTTGCAGCAGCCAATTTCCGTTTTTGCAAATTGTTCTCCACAGTTTCAAGCTAAAATGCAAACATTTATGGAATAAAATGATATTTAACAAGAAAAGCGGACACAAAGACAACATTGGGAGAAAAATTTGTGATTACGGCAAAATTTTCTTACTCAGTTTCACTACTGTGTTCGAAAGTTTTGAAGCACGAAATTTCTTCTCCAGATGGAAAACGACCCCCCCCCCATCCCAAATATTGATCTTTAGAATGATCCAACTGATGACAATAAAAAAAGCGGGATTCCGCGAATCCCTGTAAGAATCTCGTGTATATCATAAAAATAATAGCAAAAGAAAAATTTGAAACAAAATGAAATTTTGTAGAATCCGTAGTTTTGATAGTGAGTTCTGTAGTCAGACAACTAATTCCGTAGAAACTAGGCATTGTGTGGTAGTTGGCAGATATGAAGTGTGTAGAAGTTCAGCAGAAATTTGTGCGATACTTCCGCTTAGTACTGCATGTTGTGAGGTGGGATTCAGTTTTTTAAAAAGAATACAAGGGGATTGGAGGAACAATTTGTCTGTTGAAACTTTAAATGCTCTGATGACAATTGAAATAGAAGAGCCACAAGAAGAGATTTTTAATCCACGGTCAGCAGTTATAAAGTGGTATGATGACAAAGTCAGACACCCTGAGCGTAAACCATATGGGAAGAAATCTGAATTAGAATGTCAGTGAAATATATTCATGTGGTATGAGAATTTGTTAGAAATTAATAATAAAGATAGTCACTAAACTTATCTAAGATTCTATTCATTATTCAAAAAGGTAAGTCAAAATATTTATACACATATTTAAATTTCTGTGTAACTTTATTAGAAAATAAGTTACGATGTGATTTAGTTTTACTTGCTAGTGAGCAAAAAAGATGAAATCTTGCCCTGGTCGACACCAAGATTTTAAATTTAAAGCCATTCTGCTTCAATATGTTAAGTGCTCTGCTGCTACACTAAGACTGTAGTATAGCAGCAAAGCACTTATGTCTTTTCAGTCCCAGCTGCTAATCATTTATCAATTTTATTTGTTAAAAATGTCATTTGCTGATTTTTGCATTAAAATTTGTGCTTTCATTCTAATTTCTTTCCGTAGTTTGTGACAGGTTTATAGTTTATTGCATACAGAGATGGTAAATAATATTTTTTTTTAACTGGCGGTATGATCACTTTCATGTTTGTTAACTACCGGTATGCCATACCGGCCCACTTCGAACACTGATTATGTAGCATTCCAGTAGCTGATGGTCAAATTTTTTTCTTTATTTACTTCCAGATAATTTTATTTCACATTGATAAGGGGATTTTTTTTTTTTTTTTGGCTTTACAAGAGGTCTTTCCTTGTTCCTCATTTTAATTTCATAATTTTTTGGGATTTAATTGTATCTTGTATCAATGAAATTGCTCCCACCACATTTTCACAAATTCAATAAATTTTTCTCAAAGCCTGTAGTCAGTGCACAAACAGATTCCAAACAAAAATCTTATATGGGCACCAGTTTTACAAACAAATGAAATGTGATATATATATTTACTATCGTTTCCAAAGTTGGCATGATCATGCACAGCTGTCTAAATCATCAGCTGATGAGCCCCTAATAAAACATAATTGCTGCAGGAACTAATAAAAGCACAATGTGTATCATATTTTAAAGGAGGCAGTTGAAAGTTTAATCGATTAACTAAACACAAAAAAATCATTTATGAATTTCAAATTATTTACTATTAATTATACTTCCAGATTATTATTTTTTTTAAATTCAAAAGCATTTAAGAAATGATGTTTAAATTCTGCATAAAATAAAATCTTTCTTTTTTCTTATCAGGGCAAAGATAGTTTGACTATAAATTTTATTTAAACAATAATTAGGCTTCACTTGCAGACAGTTTTTAGCTTTTCCTTTCTGCATTGCAGACTCCTGAAAAAAGATTCTGCTTCAGTCCTGGCAATAAATCTACTGCCAAATTTAGCTAGACATTTTCATTTCTACATAAAAATGTGATCTGCCCTTAACTTTTGGACAACAGTGTATATGAATTTCAGACTGTCTGAAAACTTCCCTGTATGTGTTTCTGACACAATATTGATGAAAATATACTACTTGAACGGTACTTACTCTGGAATTATTACTGATATGTTAAACACTAACATTTACAGTTCTCTCAAACTCCAGTACAAGCATGTGTCCTTTTTTAAATAATTAAACCTTTGCATATTATTATGTGCAACTTTATTCCATTTAGATAACTAAATAAATAAAAATAAAGAATTAAGCCCTTTTCTGTTGAAAAAGTGTCCTTTTTCAAAGTCTGCACCCTGCTCATTTTTAATCCTAGAATGAATCCTGACAATGGCAGAATTTTGATTTTTCTCAATTTCTATTCCTTTTTTTTCTTTGCTTTGGAAAGTGATGACTTTAAGTGAACAGTCCACATTGTGACCAGTTTCTCCATGCCTATTTAAACCTGTTTTGTTGGAGCAATTTTAAATAAGCTGCTTTTTATGTTCTGCTATGTGAGTTTCTAGTCTGCAAACCTGTCTCACCTATGTAGGATAGTCCACAACTACATTTTACTTCATAGATTACTCCTTGCATTTTTAAAATATCTTCTTCTCTTTGAACTATCTTTGGGAAATATTTTTTAACTTTGTTTTCTAAACTTGGAGTTAGTCATATATCATACTTCTAATTCTCTTTAAAGATTCAAATAAACCTTTGTGAGAAGAAAGTTTTCTAGAGAATTTTATTTATTGCTGTTGTGTATTCTTTACTGAAAAATTTAGAAGTTTTTCAATTTTATGATAGTTCTTTTCTATAAGGATGACTTTAATAAAGTTCTTCTTTGTGTGCTTTTTTCAACTGCTGTAGATACTTTATTTTTTCTAAAAACTGACTTGCTACATTTTTCTTCATAGAATATGGATGATAGGAATTTAAATCCAATAATTTATTCATATTTAGTGGGGTTTTTTTATACAATTTTGTAAGGAATTTTCCTGCTTCATAATAGATTGTAATATCGAAGAAGTTAATTTTACTTTCTTCCTGAAGTTACAATGTGAACTTAAAGGAATCGTCTAATTCATTGAATGAGTAGAATTTTTTCTGGAAAATCTTTTTTCTGGAAATTATTTATCACCTATGTATGTACTATAAGCAAAAATATGTGGGTTGTATTAGGATCTTCTCTTTAAGTTTTCCCAGATAATACACTGCCAGACAATTGCTAAGGACGGATGACAATAGCAACGATAGCAACCATAAAATGGAAGGCAGCAAAATGTGGAAATTAGCATAAGTGCGGGATACAGTAAGACTTGTTGTGCGTATGCAAATTTTGGATTGCCGAACTTGTTCGTGACGTCATAGCGCTGATAAGAGATATAAAGAATTTGACGCATATTGACCGTTGTTCAAACGCAAAGTTGAAAGGGAAAAAATCAATTGACGAACTTGCAATTTTCAGTATGTCTTCCCGACATCACCTAGATGATTTTACGCGTGGCCGTATTATTGGCAAGATTGAAGAAGGGCGAAAAATAACAGATGTTGCCAGGGAGTTCGACGTCAGCCACAGTGTTGTTTCAAAGCTTTGGAAATCATTTCAAACAAATGGAGAGTGTAGCAAACGTCACGGGGGAGGTAGTGTTCGCAGTACGACACCTGCAGAAGATCGCTACATAGTGCTATCAACAAAAAGACACCGGCGCAGCACAGCTAGTGAGGTAGCAAATCAGTTTATGGCTGCTACTGGCAAGCGGATCTCCTGAAAAACTGTCTCCAGACGTTTGCATGAAGTAGGACTATACGCCCGCCGTCCTGTTGTGTGCATCCCATTGTCCAGACATCACCGTACCGCCCGTTTGCAATGGTGCCATCAACATCGCAATTGGACTGATAACGACTGGTCTGCTGTCCTCTTCTCAGATGAGAGTAGATACAGTCTATCGTCTGATTGTCGACGACAACTGATCTGGCGTGATAGCGGTACTGCATATTGTCCAGCAAACATACAGGAAAGAGACCGATATCCGACATGTAGTGTCATGGTATGGGCTGGCATCATGATCAATGGCCGTACGTCCCTCTAAGTGCTTCCAACTGGGACTATGACTGGCCAATGATACATTAATTATGTCCTGCTACCTCATGTTCGCATGTTCCGTGGTGCTGTCCGTGATAGATACATTTTCATGGACGACAACGCAACATATCATCGAACAGTCGCTGTCCAGGAGTGTCTTGAGAGCGAGGATATTCAACGCCTCGTATGGCCAGCACGTTCTCCAGATCTGAATCCCATTGAAAATGTGAGGGATGCTTTGGGGAGGAGTCTTGCTGGTCGCCAATGCCCTCCAATAAACAAGGACACCCTCATCCGTGCACTGACAGAGGAATGGGATAAATTACCCCAACAGCTGATTGATAATGTTGTGCAAAGCATGACACGACGTGTGGAATCTTGCATCGCCCTCCATGGTGGCCATATCCCGTATTGACATCTTACGCCGGAACGCCTGCGGACGGTAATTGCATTTTTTTCACGTTTACGTATTCTGCACAAAATAGCCTGTTTTTCCCTTGAACACGTTCCAAAGCCTTCTGGATTTCAGAGCACAATAAATTGTCTTTCTTGTAATGTCCTGGCATTCTGACATTATTTTATTTCACTTGGCATCCAACCACACTTAGTTTCTTATGCGCTATATAGCCGTTTATGATCCGTCCTTGGCAATTGTCCAGCAGTGTAATTAGCTAAGAGTGGGGAGAGTGGCAAACCCATAACAAATCCAAATTTTTGAATTAAAAACGTCTCAAATAGAAGATAACCACAAAAAGCGTGTAAATGAACTGAATTGAAAAAGCAAATAGGTATTGTAGTAAAATATCGGAACAAATGCAGAATTACATATAAAAGCGAAAAACAGGTAACTGAATAGCGAATAACCAAGGTTTCACTACATTGATTTTCATTTTGTGAAAATGCCAAGTTTAAATCAGCAATATATTGAGTCACCATGGTAATCAGATTTCTACAGTCAAGTTGAGGTGGTGGCTTGCTTGTTAAAAATAATTCACTTTAAGTAGCAAAAGATGCTTTGAACTGGTACAGCGAGAACTGTTGTGAGCTTCGGTAGGAAAGCAAGAGGCACTGGCCTTACGTCATTGAACCATGTGATCTTTTTCCAGTCCACAAGAGTTCAGTTTTTATTCTCTTATGGCAATTGCAGATGAATTTTTCAATTCTTAACAGAGCCAAGTGATACATGGACATGTCTGCTGTTGTGGCCTGTTTGCTCCAATATGGGCATGCTATGTATGCTGAAATTGTTCTCCATTGCGCATTTACTTGACGCAGTGGAGCTCGTCCGTTCATGCAATCCTCTCCAGTTGCTGTTGCCCTGGAGCATCAACCAGTCATTTCTGCCTTCAGGAAGCCCACTTACTGCTTGTTCTGTTGTTTGTTTGTTGTTTCTCATGGTATACCCTCGATACAGTTGTTCTAGCATAGCTGAGAATGTATGTAATTTCTGATATGCTTGCTCTGCCCACCTGGCGCTTATTACCGGGTCAATCCATATCAAGTGGTCCAGCACTGGTTGCTTGACCATTTTTTAAAAAAATTATTTTGTGGTGGTGATAACCCCTCTATATGTTGGTAGTTTAAAACCAAGATTATTTTAATTTTATACTGACTTGTTTTAAAAAAAAACAAGTATGGCGGCCATTTTTGCTTCACGCAGTGCACCATTTTTTGCATTTCCAGAGGTTCGTGGAAAACTGCATGATTCAGTTATGGTTTGTCACAGAGCTGTGGAACAAAATTTATTATTCTTAGCACATTCTGGACTACATTTTTGTTAATTACATCATTTGGCTATCTTGTTTCCATGTGACTAAAATTTCATGCCGAACTTGATGCTCGCGGTTATTAAAAATTCAAATTTCGGAAGGGCAATTTTTTGGGAAGGGTTAAAATATTCAGCATAAGCCCTGATACTTCTTTTTTTTTTTTTACAGGGACACACAAATGTGGTATTTTTCATTTTTTGGTGAAATTTAGGGGTAAATATCTCTGGTGGGGGAACTAATAAAAATGTAAATTTTGCTCACAGTAAAGTACTATATGGTAATAAACTCCAGCAAAAAGTTTGAGTTAGATATTCCACTGGGAGCAGAGTTATGCCGGGTACAAAACTTACAAAAACCTGCGAGATCAGACAACAATGTTATTATATTATACAGCAAATATAAAGTTTTAAAATGCATTATAACTATGAGTATACTGTGTATATATATATATATATATTCTATTAAGAAGATACCTAAGCAAAAAAATACAAATATAATTTTGACTCACACCAAGTACAACATAGAAAAGGTTATGTATCTACCTGTGTGAGTAAAAGGAGAAAAGATAAAAAAATAAAATAAAACAACTGAATGTAGAAGGTGTCGAGAATACTGAGCCTTGGCTTTATCAAGGACCAGCAAAAACTCTGCATTTTCTCACTTCCACAAAGACCTAGTTGGAAATGGGTTTCTGCAAGGCCATAGATGCAAGAAACATTCCCACCTAAAATTGTTTTAAAAAATATATATATGTCATGTCCTCCGCAGAGTTGTATGACCTAGCACTAGTTAACAATTTTGCTTGCATCCATGAACCTTCCTGGCCCGACCCATGCTCTTCATCCGTTACTATTAAACAGAGAGAAGAAGATTAAAGAGAACTCAAGCTGTGAGAGTGACATAATTATTAGAAATAATTTTCAGCTATAACGAAATGCCAAGTTCGTTTGAGAGAGAATTTAAACCTGAAAAACAATGCAAAAGAAATCCAAATTTTTTCATTGCAATTAAAAAGGAAATATTAATTTTTAAAAAACAGATTTTTGAAAGAAAACTTGAGTCTAAAACCCCCTACTCTACAACTTATGACAGCACGAAAACGAGAATAAGTTAAAGACAATAATTAACTAAAGAAAACTTTGTGAAAGTTATATGACTTAAACAGTTAGTTGCAATATGTACAAAGTATTTCAGCAGTGCTTTAAGTGCATAATTAATTAGTTATTAAGTACTTAACTACTTTGAAAATACAGCGCAAAGAAAAGGAACAAGCTTAGCCATCTGCTGTTCCTAGGTTCCCCAAAAGACGCGCAAAGTTACAAAGAAAAGAAAGAGTTAAAACCCGCAAAAATGTTAACAGACAAGCCAGTGCCTAAAAGCTGAAAAGCAAAAAATCAACAGAGATAAAGTACATGAAGTACAAACATTGAACTTATAAAACCTAAAACCCAAATACAAGGAAGAGAGCTTACCTCTTGTGCGACGAAACTTTCTCCTCACAAGAGTAAAACATGGCTGACCTCTTCCGCCACTCCCTAGTCGCTGGGGGGCAGTGTGGGTGGGGCTGATGGCCTCCTCATACAGAAAGAAACCAACTCGCGGAGATTTTAACCGGAGAAAAAAATATATAAACTTAAGACTGTGGATCTGTATGATCAGAAAGAGCAGAATTAACTCTCCAGAATACATGAGAAATATTATAAAATACACGAGTAGTGTATTTAATAATCTTTGCATGTATTAAATCACCTTAGTGAGCTTCTATAGATTAATTAGAATCTTATTAATTTTAATGTTGGTTTTACTATTTTTAGTATAGCTATCCTAGTGATGAATAACTAGTTTTCTTTTTTATTTGTTTTTATTTTCTTTTATAAACAGATTTTTAAGCTTTTTTTTGTGATTTTGTTTATATTATTTAATTTTTTGTTTTAATAGGACCTTCATATCCATAGCACTAAGGTTCCTTTAGGTAGTTAATAGGCATCCTCTAGCCAACTTCCTTACGGCTTTGATTGGTCAGAATCATATTATTAACTGTGTAGAAAATTAAATCAGATCTGCCAACCTTACTCTATTATTCAGAATAATTTTTCTTAAAGTTCTTTTGATGAAAGAAGAAGGAATTTCGTTCTTTAGAAAACTATCTAATAGTATATTAATGTGGTAATTGAAGTCCAAATTGTTGCTGCAAATTCTTGAAATTCTTAGGACCTGAGAAATTAGTACATTCTCAATTACTTTGGTTGATATGTTATTATTCCAGTGTAGATATTTAATTACTTTGAAAGGAAAATTAACTCTTTTATCAAAGAGGCTAATAGATGGGTTACCTCTGTTGAGCTTAATGCTTAAGTCTAGGAACTCAAGTTCCTGATTACTGTGGTTGGTTTTACATAAGTTAAGAGAGCTAGGATAGATATTATCAAAATCACTCTCTATAACTTCTGAATTATTGATACACAGCAGATCATCAATATATCTAAAAGTGTAAAGGTAGTTATCTGAGCAGGTGGGGTGATTTTTAATGAATTTATATTCCTTAAAGAACAGGAATAGATTAGCGATATTCGTGGACGTTGATGTTCCCATGGGAATACCGTTCACTTGCTTATAGAGAGTATTATTATATAGGATATGGTTATTTTTTATGCAGCAATTGAGATAAGAGTTCCAAGTTCCTACATTAACAAATTGGTTAAGTTTAAATTCTGCATACAGCTCTTTAAAGGTAGTGATTATATCTGATAGAGGCAGATTAGTATATAGGTTTTCAAAATCATAACTATTAATATCTAGGGGACAAACTTTGAGTATAGTAGAAATTACTTCTGCATTATTGTTAATTATCCAAAAATCTCTGTACATCAAGTTAGTACAGTTTCTAATGTGTTTCAAAACCTTCTTTAAGACATCTTCAAAAGCAAGATCTATTTTCTTTTTATGACTCCTTACTCCACTAGCTATGAACCTGAACTTCACAGGATCCTTATGAAACTTAACCATTGCAAAAAGAAATGGAAATTCAGGCTCATATCTTCTAGTTTGTGGAATTTTAAGTTTCTTGAAGAATGCCTTAAACCGATTTTCTAACTGCTTGGTGGAATAACTTACGGGCTCGTATGTTACTCTATTATTGAGTTCCATAGTTAACAATTCAAAATAGAACTTCTTACAGATAATTGCAAAATTATTGCTAGCTTTATCCGTAGTGGTAAAAATAAATTGGTCTTGTAGTTTGGAGAGTGACCTTTTAGCTTCTCCAGAGAAAAAGAGATTTCTGTCGAAACAAAAGTCCAGACCTGCCAACTCACCGGTGAAGCTATTGATTATATTATATTTCCATTCTGCGAAGGCCTCAATAGGCTGATTGTACGTTAAACTGGTTTTTACGATGTACCTATTAACATCTTGAGTGAAGCTCTCAAGAATCCTTTCTTTGGAAATTGTGAAGGAAGGTCTGAATTTAGAGCCATACTCTAATAAATTCCTAAGCTTTTCATTTTCAACAAAACTCAAGTTTCCGGTGATAATATGGTTGTAATACTTATTATAGTGAACTGTTTCTCTATGTTCATCACAAGAACATGTAGTAATTACAGGAATGTAGCTCGAAGAGTTAAGTTTGTAGTTTTTAACTATTGACCCTAAGGTCTTAACATATTTAAAACTTACAATAGACTGGTGCCTGTGGATGGGAAAAAAATTGCATTATTGTAGAACAGCTTCCTTACATTGAGATTATCGTAGGCTTTATTTAGAAACCTGATGGTTACAAAATTACTAAAAAATTCTTTAAGAGAAATTTTATCTTTAAGAATATGTTTAAGAATGTCCAGAACCAAAGCAAAAACATGCTTATCAACATGGTCAGCAGTTTCATTCCAGAATTTGAAAAAACTTTTAAGGACATAATACTCTCTATAAGCAAGTGAACGGTATTCCCATGGGAACATCAACGTCCACGAATATCGCTAATCTATTCCTGTTCTTTAAGGAATATAAATTCATTAAAAATCACCCCACCTGCTCAGATAACTACCTTTACACTTTTAGATTTATTGATGATCTGCTGTGTATCAATAATTCAGAAGTTATAGAGAGTGATTTTGATAATATCTATCCTAGCTCTCTTAACTTATGTAAAACCAACCACAGTAATCAGGAACTTGAGTTCCTAGACTTAAGCATTAAGCTCAACAGAGGTGACCCATCTATTAGCCTCTTTGATAAAAGAGTTAATTTTCCTTTCAAAGTAATTAAATATCTACACTGGAATAATAACATATCAACCAAAGTAATTGAGAATGTACTAATTTCTCAGGTCCTAAGAATTTCAAGAATTTGCAGCAACAATTTGGACTTCAATTACCACATTAATATACTATTAGATAGTTTTCTAAAGAACGAAATTCCTTCTTCTTTCATCAAAAGAACTTTAAGAAAAATTATTCTGAATAATAGAGTAAGGTTGGCAGATCTGATTTAATTTTCTACACAGTTAATAATATGATTCTGACCAATCAAAGCCGTAAGGAAGTTGGCTAGAGGATGCCTATTAACTACCTAAAGGAACCTTAGTGCTATGGATATGAAGGTCCTATTAAAACAAAAAATTAAATAATATAAACAAAATCACAAAAAAAGCTTAAAAATCTGTTTATAAAAGAAAATAAAAACAAATAAAAAAGAAAACTAGTTATTCATCACTAGGATAGCTATACTAAAAATAGTAAAACCAACATTAAAATTAATAAGATTCTGATTAATCTATAGAAGCTCACTAAGGTGATTTAATACATGCAAAGATTATTAAATACACTACTCGTGTATTTTATAATATTTCTCATGTATTCTGGAGAGTTAATTCTGCTCTTTCTGATCATACAGATCCACAGTCTTAAGTTTATATATTTTTTTCTCCGGTTAAAATCTCCGCGAGTTGGTTTCTTTCTGTATGAGGAGGCCATCAGCCCCACCCACACTGCCCCCAGCGACTAGGGAGTGGCGGAAGAGGTCAGCCATGTTTTACTCTTGTGAGGAGAAAGTTTCGTCGCACAAGAGGTAAGCTCTCTTCCTTGTATTTGGGTTTTAGGTTTTATAAGTTCAATGTTTGTACTTCATGTACTTTTTCTCTGTTGATTTTTTGCTTTTCAGCTTTTAGGCACTGGCTTGTCTGTTAACATTTTTGCGGGTTTTAACTCTTTCTTTTCTTTGTAACTTTGCGCGTCTTTTGGGGAACCTAGGAACAGCAGATGGCTAAGCTTGTTCCTTTTCTTTGCGCTGTATTTTCAAAGTAGTTAAGTACTTAATAACTAATTAATTATGCACTTAAAGCACTGCTGAAATACTTTGTACATATTGCAACTAACTGTTTAAGTCATATAACTTTCACAAAGTTTTCTTTAGTTAATTATTGTCTTTAACTTATTCTCGTTTTCGTGCTGTCATAAGTTGTAGAGTAGGGGGTTTTAGACTCAAGTTTTCTTTCAAAAATCTGTTTTTTAAAAATTAATATTTCCTTTTTAATTGCAATGAAAAAATTTGGATTTCTTTTGCATTGTTTTTCAGGTTTAAATTCTCTCTCAAACGAACTTGGCATTTCGTTATAGCTGAAAATTATTTCTAATAATTATGTCACTCTCACAGCTTGAGTTCTCTTTAATCTTCTTCTCTCTGTTTAATAGTAACAGATGAAGAGCATGGGTCGGGCCAGGAAGGTTCATGGATGCAAGCGAAATTGTTAACTAGTGCTAGGTCATACAACTCTGCGGAGGACATGACATATATATATTTTTTTAAAACAATTTTAGGTGGGAATGTTTCTTGCATCTATGGCCTTGCAGAAACCCATTTCCAACTAGGTCTTTGTGGAAGTGAGAAAATGCCGAGTTTTTGCTGGTCCTTGATAAAGCCAAGGCTCAGTATTCTCGACACCTTCTACATTCAGTTGTTTTATTTTATTTTTTTATCTTTTCTCCTTTTACTCACACAGGTAGATACATAACCTTTTCTATGTTGTACTTGGTGTGAGTCAAAATTATATTTGTATTTTTTTGCTTAGGTATCTTCTTAATAGAATGTGAATTCTGAATTTTCAAAACTGCTGCGTTGCGCGTTTTGATCTTCAGGTTTTTTTGCAACTTTCGTTTTAAATTCTAAAGTTTTTCCTTAGTCTTCAGTTTTGCTCTTCAGTAACTAATTTCAATTTATTATTTAGCAGCTCATGCGCAAATTCTAGTTGAAATGTTTTATTATTATTATTTTTTTATTACTATTTTTTTTATTTGAGGTTTCTTTCATTTTCTATTTATTTACAATTCACTCTTATTTTTATTTCTAATTTTTATTTTTAGTATGTTTTGGATGCAGCCTTTTGGAGTGTAGTTTATACTCGTGTTTGGTATTTTCTTGGACTGCTTATTTCTAAAAAGTTTTTCCTAGTTGGTTTGCTCAGAATTTGTATGTTTTGGCCCAAGTGGAGTTCTAAGGACGATGAAAGGATTGGAGGTCAGCTCAGATATTTTAAGTCCTCCCGCTCGGTTAGGCTAGCACCCTTTCCCATAGTGTATGAACTCGCTGGCAAAGGTAATCTAAAGTTATGAAATGACAAACGTTGTTTGACATGTAAATCTGCAGATCCTAACCTGTATTCTTCTGTTGAGGATAATTGCTCCAACAAGTTTTGCAAAGCCTACAATACCATCTATAAGCTCACCTGTACTGTCTGCAACCTTAGCTATATTGGCCAAAGTAAAAATCCTCTTCATCTTAGGATTAATGGACACAGGTCTCTAGTTAACAAGTTCTCTAATTCAGGAGTGAACCCCTCCACAAACGCCAACCAGAACTCTACCTTTGAATTAGAGCATTTCCATACTCATGGTTTTGACAAAGTGAAAATAGAGGTACTACATATTATCCCTGACCTCTATGCTCGGCTAGAAACTGAATCCCTTGAAATTTTGCAGCATCAGTCTCTTTATCCCTATGGTCTTAATTCCACTCTATCTGACAATAAGCATAATCAGCATAAATTTTCAATTCGTGAACTCTTCTTTCTTGTTAATAATAAGAGCTGCACTTAGAGGTAATAGAGGACAGAGGTTATTTCGCACATCAAGCAAAGTTGATTTTTCTAACTTGCTAATAACTCTGGAAAGCTTTAAAACTGGCACTAATTTTGTTAAAAATACTTACAAAATTCTCAAGTCCTTCAAGCACTCTGTCCTTAAAAGTTTTTTCAAATTCTGGAATGAAATTGCTGACCATGTTGATAAGCATGTTTTTGCTTTGGTTCTGGACATTCTTAAACATATTCTTAAAGATAAAATTTCTCTTAAAGAATTTTCCAGTAATTTTGTAACCATCAGGTTTCTAAATAAAGCCTACGATAATCTCAATGTAAGGAAGCTGTTCTACAATAATGCAATTTTTTTCCCATCCACAGGCACCAGTCTATTGTAAGTTTTAAATATGTTAAGACCTTAGGGTCAATAGTTAAAAACTACAAACTTAACTCTTCGAGCTACATTCCTGTAATTACTACATGTTCTTGTGATGAACATAGAGAAACAGTTCACTATAATAAGTATTACAACCATATTATCACCGGAAACTTGAGTTTTGTTGAAAATGAAAAGCTTAGGAATTTATTAGAGTATGGCTCTAAATTCAGACCTTCCTTCACAATTTCCAAAGAAAGGATTCTTGAGAGCTTCACTCAAGATGTTAATAGGTACATCGTAAAAACCAGTTTAACGTACAATCAGCCTATTGAGGCCTTCGCAGAATGGAAATATAATATAATCAATAGCTTCACCGGTGAGTTGGCAGGTCTGGACTTTTGTTTCGACAGAAATCTCTTTTTCTTTGGAGAAGCTAAAAGGTCACTCTCCAAACTACAAGACCAATTTATTTTTACCACTACGGATAAAGCTAGCAATAATTTTGCAATTATCTGTAAGAAGTTCTATTTTGAATTGTTAACTATGGAACTCAATAATAGAGTAACATACGAGCCCGTAAGTTATTCTACCAAGCAGTTAGAAAATCGGTTTAAGGCATTCTTCAAGAAACTTAAAATTCCACAAACTAGAAGATATGAGCCTGAATTTCCATTTCTTTTTGCAACGGTTAAGTTTCATAAGGATCCTGTGAAGTTCAGGTTCATAGCTAGTGGAGTAAGGAGTCATAAAAAGAAAATAGATCTTGCTTTTGAAGATGTCTTAAAGAAGGTTTTGAAACACATTAGAAACTGTACTAACTTGATGTACAGAGATTTTTGGATAATTAACAATAATGCAGAAGTAATTTCTACTATACTCAAAGTTTGTCCCCTAGATATTAATAGTTATGATTTTGAAAACCTATATACTAATCTGCCTCTATCAGATATAATCACTACCTTTAAAGAGCTGTATGCAGAATTTAAACTTAACCAATTTGTTAATGTAGGAACTTGGAACTCTTATCTCAATTGCTGCATAAAAAATAACCATATCCTATATAATAATACTCTCTATAAGCAAGTGAACGGTATTCCCATGGGAACATCAACGTCCACGAATATCGCTAATCTATTCCTGTTCTTTAAGGAATATAAATTCATTAAAAATCACCCCACCTGCTCAGATAACTACCTTTACACTTTTAGATATATTGATGATCTGCTGTGTATCAATAATTCAGAAGTTATAGAGAGTGATTTTGATAATATCTATCCTAGCTCTCTTAACTTATGTAAAACCAACCACAGTAATCAGGAACTTGAGTTCCTAGACTTAAGCATTAAGCTCAACAGAGGTAACCCATCTATTAGCCTCTTTGATAAAAGAGTTAATTTTCCTTTCAAAGTAATTAAATATCTACACTGGAATAATAACATATCAACCAAAGTAATTGAGAATGTACTAATTTCTCAGGTCCTAAGAATTTCAAGAATTTGCAGCAACAATTTGGACTTCAATTACCACATTAATATACTATTAGATAGTTTTCTAAAGAACGAAATTCCTTCTTCTTTCATCAAAAGAACTTTAAGAAAAATTATTCTGAATAATAGAGTAAGGTTGGCAGATCTGATTTAATTTTCTACACAGTTAATAATATGATTCTGACCAATCAAAGCCGTAAGGAAGTTGGCTAGAGGATGCCTATTAACTACCTAAAGGAACCTTAGTGCTATGGATATGAAGGTCCTATTAAAACAAAAATTAAATAGTATAAACAAAATCACAAAAAAAGCTTAAAAATCTGTTTATAAAAGAAAATAAAAACAAATAAAAAAGAAAACTAGTTATTCATCACTAGGATAGCTATACTAAAAATAGTAAAACCAACATTAAAATTAATAAGATTCTGATTAATCTATAGAAGCTCACTAAGGTGATTTAATACATGCAAAGATTATTAAATACACTACTCGTGTATTTTATAATATTTCTCATGTATTCTGGAGAGTTAATTCTGCTCTTTCTGATCATACAGATCCACAGTCTTAAGTTTATATATTTTTTCTCCGGTTAAAATCTCCGCGAGTTGGTTTCTTTCTGTATGAGGAGGCCATCAGCCCCACCCACACTGCCCCCCAGCGACTAGGGAGTGGCGGAAGAGGTCAGCCATGTTTTACTCTTGTGAGGAGAAAGTTTCGTCGCACAAGAGGTAAGCTCTCTTCCTTGTATTTGGGTTTTAGGTTTTATAAGTTCAATGTTTGTACTTCATGTACTTTTTCTCTGTTGATTTTTTGCTTTTCAGCTTTTAGGCACTGGCTTGTCTGTTAACATTTTTGCGGGTTTTAACTCTTTCTTTTCTTTGTAACTTTGCGCGTCTTTTGGGGAACCTAGGAACAGCAGATGGCTAAGCTTGTTCCTTTTCTTTGCGCTGTATTTTCAAAGTAGTTAAGTACTTAATAACTAATTAATTATGCACTTAAAGCACTGCTGAAATACTTTGTACATATTGCAACTAACTGTTTAAGTCATATAACTTTCACAAAGTTTTCTTTAGTTAATTATTGTCTTTAACTTATTCTCGTTTTCGTGCTGTCATAAGTTGTAGAGTAGGGGGTTTTAGACTCAAGTTTTCTTTCAAAAATCTGTTTTTTAAAAATTAATATTTCCTTTTTTAATTGCAATGAAAAAATTTGGATTTCTTTTGCATTGTTTTTCAGGTTTAAATTCTCTCTCAAACGAACTTGGCATTTCGTTATAGCTGAAAATTATTTCTAATTATTATGTCACTCTCACAGCTTGAGTTCTCTTTTAATCTTCTTCTCTCTGTTTAATAGTAACAGATGAAGAGCATGGGTCGGGCCAGGAAGGTTCATGGATGCAAGCGAAATTGTTAACTAGTGCTAGGTCATACAACTCTGCGGAGGACATGACATATATATATTTTTTAAAACAATTTTAGGTGGGAATGTTTCTTGCATCTATGGCCTTGCAGAAACCCATTTCCAACTAGGTCTTTGTGGAAGTGAGAAAATGCAGAGTTTTTGCTGGTCCTTGATAAAGCCAAGGCTCAGTATTCTCGACACCTTCTACATTCAGTTGTTTTATTTTATTTTTTATCTTTTCTCCTTTTACTCACACAGGTAGATACATAACCTTTTCTATGTTGTACTTGGTGTGAGTCAAAATTATATTTGTATTTTTTTGCTTAGGTATCTTCTTAATAGAATGTGAATTCTGAATTTTCAAAACTGCTGCGTTGCGCGTTTTGATCTTCAGGTTTTTTTGCAACTTTCGTTTTAAATTCTAAAGTTTTTCCTTAGTCTTCAGTTTTGCTCTTCGGTATATATATATATATATATATATCATCATCATCATTGTCAACCATTATCAATCCACTGCTGGACGAAGGTCTCCCCAAGTTTCCTCCACAACTGTCTGTCTTGTGCCAGTCTCCTCCATGTCACTCCCGCATATTTACGAATTTCATCCACCCATCTCCCATGTGGTCTTTTTCTGGGTCTTTTCCTGTCCCTTGGAATCCAATCTAAAATTTCGGCCGTCCATCTATGGTCTGTCCTTCTGGCAGTATGTCCAGCCCATTGCCATTTCAGGGATTTAACTCTGATCATGATGTCTTCCACTCTCGTCATTTTTCGGATCCACGAGTTCCTCTTCTTATCTCTCCTGGTTATACCAAGCATGCACCTCTCCATGCTTCTTTGAGTTGTCTGCAGCCTTTGTATGTCTCTTTTAGTTAAGGTCCACGTCTCTGCACCATACGTAAGCACTGGAAGGATGCATTGATCAAACACTTTTCTTTTAAGACATAATGGCATATTGCTCTTGAAAATTATGCTGTTTCTTCCAAAAGCTCTCCAGGCAAGTTTTGTACGCCGATTAATTTCTTCATCAATGTGACCCTCACTTGATATCTGCTGTCCAAGATAAACATAGTTATCTGTTATCTCCAGTTTTTCTCCATCAATCGATAAATCTTCATTTCTTGTAAAAGCATTGAACATCACTTTTGTCTTCTGAAAGTTCATTTTTAATCCCACTTCTTTACTCTTGTCAGCAAGTTCCTGGATCATACTCTGCAGCTCTGGTGGGGTAGTTGCAAAAATGACTACGTCATCAGCAAAACGAAGGTGGGTTAGATAATCTCCATTAATCTTTATCCCTTTGTTTTCCCCAGTTCAGTGATTGAAAGACGTTTTCCAATGTGGCATTAAAGAGCTTCGGAGATATGGTGTCACCTTGTCTCACTCCCTTTCCAATTTTTATGTGTGTTGTATTTTCAAACAGCCGAATCTTTGCACTTGCATTTTCATAGATGTTATTAATAATATTAATGTATGCATCTTCAATACCGCAGGATTTCAGAGCCGTGGTAACTGCTGATGGTTTCACCGAATCAAAGGCTTTTTCATAATCGATAAAAGCCATGCACAATGGAAGTTCATATTCCCTCGCTCTTTCAATTAGTTCTCTCAGTACGTGGATATGATCTATTGTGCTGTAGCCACTCCTGAATCCAGCTTGTTCTCTCGGTTGAGCCATGTCCAGTGTTACCTTCAAGCGGTGTGAAAGAACTTTAGTGAAGATTTTATAAACCACTGATAGGAGGCTGATAGGTCTGTAGTTCCTGAGATCCTCAATGTCACCTTTTTTATGTAGCAGGATCATTGTAGCATTGTTCCAATCCTCAGGAATCTTCCCTTCATTAAGGCATCGAGTGAAAATTTGGGCGAGTACTGTTTCAATTTCTCCACTTGCTTCTTGTATGATGTCTATAGTAATTCCATCTTCTCCTGGGGCTTTCCCCGCTTCATGTTCTTGATTGCATGAGCAACTTCTGCTGGGAGGACTGGAAGAACTCTGGTACCTTTCATGATGTCTGGAGTACATGTATCATCCCTTTCATATAATTTGGAGTAGAAATCTTTCACTCTTGTCAAAATTTCGCCTCTATTTCTTGTTATAGAACCATCTTCTTTTCTCAGAGCCATAATCTGTTTTCTTCCCTTACTGAGATGTCCCTTTGCTATCTTAAGGCTTTGGTTGTTTTCAATTGCTTTCCTCACTAGCTCACAGTTGAATTTCCTTACGTCTTCAGTGATACTTTTTCGTGTTATCTTGCATAGCTCTATATATTCCACTTTGGAAGTCACATCTTCTTTAGTTGTCCTCATCTCTCTTCTTTTTTGCATCAACATTTTGGTTTTTCCTGATAATTTGTTCACATGCAACTTGTTCTTAGACCCAGCTAATTTTGTTGCTGTTTCCATTAGAGCTTTGGTTACTTTTCTGTTAACTTCCGAAATATCCACTTCTGCCGATGTTAGGCCTTCTAAAGCAGAGAATCTGTTCTTCAGTTCCAACTTGAAAGTATTATGGTGTTTTTTAAGGTTGGTTATGTCAATACATTTTGTTTGTCTTATGAGCTTGCCACGTTCCAGTTTAGTGTTGAGGTGCATCTTACATCTCACCAATCTATGGTCACTACCTGTGTTGAACTTGTTCAGCACACTGCAGTCTTCGATGACGAATTTTTTGTTACACATAATAAAATCAATTTCACTTGTCGTCCCAATTGGATGTCTCCATGTCCATTTCCTGTGTGGCTTTTTCTTGAAAAAGGAGTTCAAGATGAAAAATCCTTCTGCCTCTGCAAACTCAACGAGAGTATTTCCACGCTGGTTTCTGTTGCCGTGACCGAATTTACCTACTGAAGTTTCATTCTGTTGCCGTTGCCCTATTTTTGCATTGAAATCTCCCATAATTATCTTCAAGTGCTTCTTACCTTTATTATTTAGATGACGAATTTCCTCATAAAATTCTTCAATTTCTTCTTCAGGATGACTTGTGGTGGGTGCATAAGTTTGAATAATCTGAGCTTGGTATCTTCTTGAGAGTTGGATAACAAGTCGTGCAGCTCTGTCAGAGGAACTTTCAACTTCTACCACTTTATCCTTCAGTTTCTTGTTTATTATAAATCCAACACCACTAGTTCTGCCAGTATCTGTCCCACGATAATAGAAGAGATGTCCACTTTTCAGTTCAATGAGATCTTCTCCTTTTCTCCTTACCTCACTTAGCCCGACGATGTCCCACTTGATCCTTTGTAGTTCCTCTTCCAATTCAAGAAGCCTTGAATCAGAAGATAGGGAGCGTCCGTTATAGGTAGCCAAGGTCAGCATCAAATGGCAGCCTAGTCCGGTCCTCCAGGGATTCTTAGCACCCTCTGCTTTCATGTCGCACTGGCCGCTGCCTTGGCCAGGTACATTCCAGCTGCCGGAGACTGAGGGCCAAGATTTAAGTTGTAGAGTCATTTTGGAGGTGTTTGGCCATAACTCACCACGCTGGCCAAGCGGGTTGGTGAGTGTGGGATAGCATTTCCTCTGATCCCGATGGTATAGTTATACCGCTATTGGCGGTCGTCAGAGCCCCTTTAGTGGGAACAGGATGCACCACGAGAAGGCGGGGTTGACATTTGTCAAGGCTTAGCACTTATTCAAAAGTTGCGATATCTCCTTATATAGTTTTTGAGAAATTTTATGAGATCGTCCAGTAGCCATTGTTTCCATTGGCGTCAGTTTTCTAAGAATGTTTTTTGTTTTCACCCACACCTTATCTCCTGATGATGACTTGAATGATGTTCTTGGTCCTGCTGGATGATAAAAGTTAATAAACATGTCCTTGTTTTGTAAACTGGTGTCTTCTACTTCACCGAGCCACCACTGTCCATTCATCATAGACACACGCAACAATGCCATTTTTTCTAAGGGTTAGGGAAACTACTTTAGACACTTGAAAGTCCTCAAACTCTTCCGAATTTGATGTCAAAAAGCATCTCATGACACTTTTGGAAACTGAGATATATCAATGAAATCCCCTAGTTCCTACAATTGGTTCACTGCTATCAAATCTATCCTGTAACTCCATTTCACGACAAACAACTTGTTCGCTTTTTACGTGAATATAAGTTATTCCCTTTATCTTATCACAACAAAACTGGTTACATATCCTCAACGGTTAGAATTTGGCTATCCACTGTTCTCTGCAAGCTTGCCTTGGCTGTCTCTCGCCTGGTGGTTCCTCCTACTCCATCGCATGCACTTTTTCCGTGCGAAGAGGCAAAAAAATTCCACTCTGCATCAAGCCCAAAATCCCGATTATGATGACAAATGTTTATGAAGTTCTTGTTTTCATACTGGCTGGCTGTGCATATCCTGATTTTAAAAATATTAAATTACTAACCATTACCCACACAAACAAAAAAGAATTAAGGATTTCTGAAAGCATTATAATTGAACAAAAAACAAGATAAAATATGCAACTTACAAGAGCAAGACCCACCACCCTGGATACAGCCTGGAAGTCACTTATAAAAAGCAAAAAAAAAAAAAAGCCAAAAAAAAAACCCACTACAAAAAGTCACACCATTTAATAAAGGACTAAAAATAATACACCTGTTTATACAAGTAAATAACAATAGCTCAAAAATATCTACTCTAAAAAGTGAAAAAATTGTACTTACGACTGTTATACCTACCAACTCGTCCAATAGATGGCGACACATGAGAAACAATCACCTAACACATACAGGCCACAAAACTTTCCCTTCATTAAAAAATCCCCTGTCCCTACAATCGGTTCACAGCTATCAAATCTATCCTGTAACACCATTTCACGACAAACAACTTTTTCGCATGCACTCTGGAAGTGCCGAAAGCGCTTACCATAACGTGACGAAGAGCCTCTTGGGATACATCTCCCGACCCGATAAGTATAACTTTTTCTAATACAATCTTTTAATTAATAGTAAATTTAAAACATTTGATTGTGCGAATGAATAAATGTTGAACTGATAATCATCATCATCATCATTGTCAACCATTATCAATCCACTGCTGGACGAAGGTCTCCCCAAGTTTCCTCCACAACGGTCTGTCTTGTGCCAGTCTCCTCCATGTCACCCCTGCATACTTTCGAATTTCATCCACCCATCTCCCATGTGGTCTTCTTCTGGGTCTTTTCCTGTCCCTTGGAATCCAATCTAAAATTTCAGCTGTCCATCGATGATCTGTCCTTCTGGCAGTATGTCCAGCCCATTGCCATTTCAGGGATTTAACTCTGATCATGATGTCTTCCACTCTTGTCATTTTTCGGATCCACGAGTTCCTCTTCTTATCTCTCCTGGTTACACCAAGCATGCACCTCTCCATGCTTCTTTGAGTTGTCTGCAGCCTTTGTATGTCTCTTTTAGTTAAGGTCCACGTCTCTGCACCATACGTAAGCACTGGAAGGATGCATTGATCAAACACTTTTCTTTTAAGACATAATGGCATATTGCTCTTGAAAATTATGCTGTTTCTTCCAAAAGCTCTCCAGGCAAGTTTTGTACGCCGATTAATTTCTTCATCAATGTGACCCTCACTTGATATCTGCTGTCCAAGATAAACGTACGTGTCTGTTATCTCCAGCTTTTCTCCATCAATCGATAAATCTTCATTTCTTGTAAAAGCATTGAACATCACTTTTGTCTTCTGAAAGTTCATTTTTAATCCCACTTCTTTACTCTTGTCAGCAAGTTCCTGGATCATACTCTGCAGCTCTGATGGGGTAGTTGCAAAATGACTACGTCATCAGCAAAACGAAGGTGGGTTAGATAATCTCCATTAATCTTTATCCCCTTGTTTTCCCAGCTCAGTGACTGAAAAACACCCTCCGATGTGGCATTAAAGAGCTTCGGAGATATGGTGTCACCTTGTCTCACTCCCTTTCCAATTTTTACGTGTGTTGTATTTTCAAACAGCCTAATCTTTGCACTTGCATTTTCATAGATGTTATTAATAATATTAATGTATGCATCTTCAATACCGCAGGTTTTCAGAGCCATTGTAACTGCTGATGGTTTCACCGAATCAAAGGCTTTTTCATAATCGATAAAAGCCATGCACAATGGAAGTTCATATTCCCTCGCTCTTTCAATTAGTTCTCTCAGCACGTGGATATGATCTATTGTGCTGTAGCCACTCCTGAATCCAGCTTGTTCTCTCGGTTGAGCCATGTCCAGTGTTACCTTCAAGCGGTGTGAAAGAACTTTAGTGAAGATTTTATAAACTACTGATAGGAGGCTGATAGGTCTGTAGTTTCCGAGATCCTCAATGTCACCTTTCTTATGTAGCAGGATCATTGTAGCGGTGTTCCAATCCTCAGGAATCTTTCCTTCATTAAGGCATCGAGTGAAAATTTGGGCGAGTACTGTTTCGATTTCTCCACTTGCTTCTTGTATGATGTCTACAGTAATTCCATCTTCTCCTGGAGCTTTTCCTCGCTTCATGTTCTTGATTGCATGTGCAACTTCTGCTGGAAGGACTGGAGGAACTCTGGTACTGGTATCTTTCATGATGTCTGGAGTGCATATATCATCCCTTTCATATAATTTGGAGTAGAAATCTTTCACTCTTGTCAAAATTTCGCCTCTATTTCTTGTTACAGAACCATCTTCTTTTCTCAGTGCCATAATCTGTTTTCTTCCCTTACTGAGATGTCCCTTTGCTATCTTTAGGCTTTGGTTGTTTTCAATTGCTTTCCTCACTAGTTCACAGTTGAATTTCCTTACGTCTTCAGTGATACTTTTTCTTACTGTCTTGCATAGCTCTATATATTCCACTTTGGAAGTCACATCTTCTTTAGTTGTCCTCATCTCTCTTCTTTTTGCATCAACATTTTGGTTTTTCCTGATAATTTGTTCACATGCAACTTGTTCTTAGACCCAGCTAATTTTGTTGCTGTTTCCATAAGAGCTTTGGTTACTTTTCTGTTAACTTCAGAGATGTCCACTTCTTCCGATGTTAGGCCTTCTAAAGCAGAGAACCTGTTCTTCAGTTCTAACTTGAAGGTATTATGGTGTTTTTTAAGGTTGGTTATGTCAATAGATTTTGTTTGTCCTATGAGCTTGCCACGTTCAAGTTTAGTGTTCAGGTGCATCTTACATCTCACCAATCTATGGTCACTACCTGTGTTGAACTTGTTTAGCACACTGCAGTCTTCTATGACGAATTTTTTGTTACACATAATAAAATCAATTTCACTTGTCGTCCCATTTGGATGTCTCCATGTCCATTTCCTGTGTGGCTTTTTCTTGAAGAAGGAGTTCAAGATGAAAAACCCTTCTGCCTCTGCAAACTCAACGAGAGTATTTCCACGCTGGTTTCTGTTGCCATGACCGAATTTACCTACCGAAGTTTCATTCTGTTGCCGTTGCCCTATTTTTGCATTGAAATCTCCCATAATTATTTTCAAGTGCTGCTTACCTTTATTATTTAGATGACAAATTTCCTCATAAAATTCTTCAATTTCTTCTTCAGGATGACTTGTGGTGGGTGCATAAGTTTGAATAATCTGAGCCTGGTATCTTTTCGAGAGTTGGATAACAAGTCGTGCAGCTCTGTCAGAGGAACTTTCAACTTCTACAACTTTATCCTTCAGTTTCTTGTTTATTATAAATCCAACACCACTAGTTCTGCCAGTATCTGTCCCACGATAGTAGAAGAGATGTCCACTTTTCAGTTCGATGAGATCTTCTCCTTTTCTCCTTACCTCACTTAGCCCCACGATGTCCCACTTGATCCTTTGTAGTTCCTCTTCCAATTCAAGAAGCCTTGAATCAGAAGATAGGGAGCGTCCATTGTAAGTAGCCAAGGTCAGCATCAGATGGCAGCCTAGTCCGGTCCTCCGGGGATTCTTAGCACCCTCTGCCTTCATGTCGCACTGGCCGCTGCCTTGGCCAGGTACATTCCAGCTGCCGGAGACTGAGGGCCAAGATTTAAGTTGTGGAATCATTTTGGAGGGGTTTGGCCATAACTCACCACGCTGGCCAAGCGGGTTGGTGAGTGTGGGATAGCATTTCCTCTGATCCCGATGGTATAGTTATACCGCTATGGGCGGTCGTCAGAGCCCCTTTAGTGGGAACAGGATGCACCACGAGAAGGCGGGGTTGACATTTGTCAAGGAGAGGCTGTGATGTTACGCATCACCTGACCTTACATCCCTGATAATAATATAACTGATAATAATATAACCTAATTGTTTTATTTATAAAAACAAATTTAACTAACCCAAAAAAAAACCGTAACAAATTGACCTCTCGGGCTGAGAGCATGTGCCTCATGGAGCAACAACGTGTGAAATACTTTGCCAATATCAGGTAAATAATATCTTAGATATTATGTATATTTAATCAGAAAAACAGATAATATTTTGTACTTGTGGAAGAACTTCCTTAAGATGTCTAATGAGGTGGGTTTGAAAAGCATGGACAGCAACTGTGTTGTGCTCCAAATAATCACTAAGAATGCACACGCAGCGGCAGTTTACTTCATCACCTTTCTTGTAATAATACACAAATGGATGTACTGTAGCCTGCTGTTTTACCCAGCGATCCTTGAATTTCATCTTGTATGATGAATGAAAAGTTCTCGGCAAAGTCTGCCAAGACAATACATTCTGAGTTGCTGAGACTTGCTTTCCTTCCTTTCAAAAACTGACTGGGCTTTTGAAATATAATGATGCACTTTCAGTAATTCCAGCTTCTGACAGACTCAAAATACTCATCCCTAGGTTTGATCAATATAATTATCTTAGCTATATCTGTTGTAATCCATTGTTTGAATGTTATGTTGTCTGGCAATGATTCATATCCCTCGGAATGCTCAAGCATGTCTAATATGGCTTCGTTTCCTGGGCAATCAGCACACTTGCTCAACGTGCAGTTGTAATTACTTGAATCACATACACATTTGTCAATGAGGTCCTTGTAATCTGCATTTAGTTTAGCCCCTGCGATCATGAGCTTTATATTTTGATGATACAGACAAACAAACTGTGCGAGTCCCCGCAGCTCCTACTGAGATACACCACTTGGGCTTTAAAGCACAAAATTTTGATCTCCCTATTTTACAACTGGGATATTTCTCTTTGAACACAACATACAGCTCATTTAAATTAATCAACATTAAACATTTCTGAACTTTTGAAAGACCTATTTTAACTGATACAAAATATTTTCTGCTAGGATATATTCTGCTATACTCATCATCTTCATAAAAGTCAGCCACTTTCTTCACATCTGAAATCCCATGGCCTCTGCTTTTACCTAATTCGGGGAGAATACCTTGCTCTTTGACATGTTGTCTGGTCAGTTTAACGAGCCGATCAGAAACATGGAATTATGATATCTTTTTGCGAAACCATGAACTGGGAAGTAAGCTGAGGATTTTTACTTTATCTTTGAGAGCCACAGCACATTTTTGTTTCAGCTGGTCAATTAGTTCATTGTACTCATTAGACAAAGTCTGGGGATTTTCATTTACATCTTGTATAATCACATCAAAAGATGTTTCTAGATTTTTCCTCTGTTTCACATACTGTGCCTACTTTGGCTTTTAAAGCATTTTGTCTTTTGTCATAACTAAGTTTTCTTATCTTTGAAGCAGGCGGCAAACTTAACACGCTACAAGCAGTATCTACTTTGCCTAAGTTTTCAGCAGGTGAGTGAAATGTAATATCATCCTGAGTCAAGTTTTCACTATCTTTACTTCCTAACACAAATATTTTAGAGTAACAATTAAGACATAGCGATTTACCTGGTACAAGGTTAACAAGGTAGGTGTTTCTCCTAGAAAAGATGCTCCCACTTAATTTCTCTCAACCCTTTTGAAATGGATTTCTTGTGTCTTTGGAAAGGGTCACTGCATGTCTGACCAAAAAAATGATTATATTTATTCAAATATTTTACAGACAGTTGAAACCTCAGAACACACTCTTAAAGAAAACACTCTTTGATCCTCTTCTCCATAATCACTAATAGCCTTTATTTCCTTGGCCACAACACCATAGACACTTTTATGGCAATGTTCTTTAGTATAGGCACCTATATAACACTGAGAGTCGATCATGATGTGTTTAACTGTCACCTGAGAACCACCAAACCACGTTCCTGTACAGCAGCAGCCAGAAAACTGACTAACTAGAGAGAAGCAGTTCACTCCACAGATACTGCATGTCTGTGCTTGTATGGACAAGCCCCAGATCCACAGATACTGCATAACAAGCCCAGACATGCAGCAGGTAAGTGGATCTGGGACTGCCCCCATCCACAAACCCTTAATGTTACACAGTTCTATCCTCACCAGTTTAGGCTATAGCATTGATTGTTCTTTCAACAAATAATTTATCTTTAAAAAATACATTAAATATATTGTACTACGATAAGGTGCGTCAAATTTTTGTCGTCTGTTTTGTAAGTTTTGTACCTGGCATAACTCTGCTGCCAGTGGAATATCAAACTCAAATTTTTTACTGGAGTTTACTACCATATAGATTTTTATAGTACTTTACTGTGTGCAAAATTTAAATTTTTATTAGTTCCCCCACCAGAGATATTTACCCCTAAATTTTACCAAAAAAAGTTGAAAAATATCATATTTGTGGGTCCCTGTAAAGAAAAAGGAGACAAGTATCAGGACTTAATTGTTTTTTACGTAAACTACCGTACCATAGGTACTTGCAAAAAAAAAAATTGAAGCTGAATATTTTAACCCTTCCCAAAAAATTGCCCTTCCGAAATTTGAATTTTTTTTATAACCGCGAGCGTCAAGTTCGGCGTGAAATTTTAGTCACATGGAAACAAGATAGCCAAATGATTTAATTAACAAAAATGTAGTCTAGAATGTGCTAAAAATAATAAATTTTGTTCCACAGCTCTGTGACAAACCATAACTGAAATATGCAGTTTTCCGCAAACCTGGAAATGCAGAAAATGGTGCATGGCGTGAAGCAAAAAGGCCGCCATTTTTAAACGTCAGGATAAACTTAAAATAATCTTGGTTTTAAACTACCAACAATAGGGGTCATCACCGCCAAAAAATATTTTTTTTTAAATGGTCAAGCAACCAATTAATTTTTTTCTGGACCTCTTTGATGTGATTTGACACCGCCATGCCGCTTTCAAAGATACCTAAATTACGAGTTTTCTCCTCCTCCATTTTTTCAGTTTTGATTTTTGTTTTTACTCAGTGATCAAAGATTGTGTGTGTGTGTGTGTGTGTGTGTGTGTGTGTGTGTGTGTGTGTGTGTGTGTGTGTGTGTGTGTGTGTGTGTGTGTGTGTGTGTGTGTGTGTGTGTGTGTGTGTGCATTTTAATGTTAACAGTAAAATGTGTTTCATTTCATACCCTTTTTTTTTTCTCTCCAAAATTTAGGTCATTAGAAGATGAGTAAAGTTGATTTGAAAGTTGTACTGTTAGGAAAAGAATTCAGTGGGAAAACCAGTCTTGTAGAACGCTTTATTTATGATAGATTTCAAGATCGCTCTTACCAAAATGTAAGGGTTTTTTTTTTTTTTTACTTTTTTTCTGGATATCTTCATTTAGTACTTTTTATGTTAAGAGATACTGATGTATTTTCCAATTCAAATACTTTGTAGAAAGAATTATTTACTGTATTTTCCTCTGTATATTCCCTGGGATGTTGATCTTGAACTGTAATTTCGGACAGAAAAGTCATGATTCACAGGATGGCCTAGAAGTCCAAAGCAGTAAGAAAGAAAGCTATCTTATTAAATAAAGTAACAGTTTAAAAAAATCTATAGCTTATTTTCTTTTAAGTGAATAAAAAGTAAACATCTGTAGAAACTGCGAGCCACTTGTCATATCTGAAAATGTTTCAACTGAAGATCAAACAAAAGCCTTAAGTAATGCAACTTGTGCAGCTAAAAATTGGCAAATGGCTCTTGAAGGGATTCTCACCAACAGTGATTACTTGCTGTAAGAAGCTCAGCCTAATGGCACCCATAAATGTGCATGCCATTGGGCTTCCTACAGCATATAATCATCTGTGAGTGTTTTCTTGCAGCATATTTTCTGTCAAAAGTTTAAAAAAAAAGAAAAAAAAATATTTTCAGACATATATCTTTATATTCCATTACATTTTTCTGTTAAAGCATATTTTGGTACTTTTTCAACTGTTCCACCTGCACAAATACTACACAGATTTATTTATTTTTGTACTCAAAGTGCCACAATTTTTTTTAAGCTGTGTAATATCTGCCGAGATGAATTTTATAACTTTTTTTTGCTGATCTGCAGATTATCATTATTACAAATTATGGTAGTCATTCTGAACATGAATTGTTAGCAAAGATTTAGTGTATATGCAGGTTGATGTCATCTCTTGTGCAGAAGTTAATTCATCTACTCAGGACAGGGATATGTGTGAAAGGCTGGAGCATAAATGCTTTGGAAATCTGCAAGAATAGAAGATGTTTGCAAAACTAAAAATGAAAAAAAAGTCTTGCAAACCACTTAAATATAGAACTACTATTCTCACACACTTAACTGACAAGTCGAGTGAGACATCTTTTCAAGTTTTTGGAATGGTGTGTATGTGAGCAGTTTTCAAGCTTTTTTTTTTTTTTTATTATTATTATGGGTTTGTCCACCAACCCATTAGGGAATCAGTGGTAAGCAGCAATGGTTTTAATATTGTATTAAGGGCAAGAGAAGCTGAGCTATTACAAATGACGTCAGCACGAGTACTAAAGGAAGTCATCACAAAAAACTTATAAGCCTCAAAAATGTGCAAAGTGAAGGGTATTATATTGGTAGAAGTAGTAGGTTTACAAGAAACAGAATGTTTTCAGTCTTTCTTTTAACTCTTGCAAGGTAAACATCCAGGAAGTTAATGGTATTGTTGACCTTTTCATGGACTGTAAAGGAGATGGAAGGGAAAACTTGGGTGGCTCCCAGAGTTGTGTAAAAATAAAATGTATCCGCATACACAACCATTAAAACAGAAAACTTGCTGCAAACCCGCGAGTCACGATAACAATAGAATAAGATAATTTAGAGAAAAATAAATATAACAATAAATAATTATGAGAACATTACAGATTCCAGAGGGGACAAAAGTACATTAAGACTGAATGTGTAGAATGTGTGTAAGGCCAAAAGTTTAAAATATTGAACTATGAACCTCATAAAAACAAGATACTAATTAAAGTTTTTTATTTCTAGAAAAGCAGTTCCGTTAATGAACCTTCAAAAATTATGAATAGGATTTTCAACAACTTAATTCAAAAATAGTAGACTTATAAAATACAAAAGGAAAAGATTTTAATTTTATAACTGGCAACTGAAAGAGAAACCTGGCAATACAATTTAAATTCTTTCTGTGTAAATGGAACTTTTGTTACAGTTCCTATATATTGAGAACAAACAAGCCTTGATAAAATCAAGAGGCCAGAAACGTCTGTAAAAACAAAAGAACTCACTATCAGAAGATGTGAAAAATAGTTGAACATTCTCACATTAAGATAGAATTAAATATGTTAATCTGAGTAAAGCTTTGAGTAAGTGTTTTAATTGCTGTAAATAACATTTTTATTTTCTTTAATCTACAAGCCAAAACTATCTGCTAATAATTTGGAAACTATCCGCATATGTGTGTACGTCTATATTCTGCGACTCTGGTGGCTCCTGAGGTGAACTCAAGTAAATCTTGAAAAGGATGAGACCAGATTACAAAAATGTCATTGACATATCAAAGCCAGACAGTAGGTTGAAGATGGTACTTAGCTGTGACAGAATTTTCAATATTGTGCAAGAAGATTTATGCAAGAAGAGGTAACAGAGGAGATTCCATTGGGTACTCCTTGTTGTTGGAGATAGAATGTGTTGTTGTAGGTGAAATAACAGTTATCCCTTAAAGTGCACAAGCTATCATACAGATCCTTGGTAAGAGTGCCAACTGATCTAGCTCCAAACGTTTGTAGGTGAGAGTGGCAATCAATCTAGCTCCAAACGTTTATAGGTGAGAGTGGCAATCAATCTAGCTCCAAATGTTTACTGGTGATCAAGACCCAAGCTGGACTGAAAGCTTAGAACTGTGTATCTAAAGTTTCTTTCATAATGCAAGATGTATGATTTACCTCAACCTATATGCTCTAATTCTCTTTTGTTTTGCAATAAATTTGCCATTTGGAACACAGGATGATTTATTGCCATGAATTTTGTTTTCTGTAATTTAGGACAGTAGTACCGTACCTGGGCTGCCTGGACTCCTCCTCCTCCTTCTTTCTATCATTACGGGCCTGGCCATCGGATTAACAACTTGCTTGTGATGTCACGCTGAGCGACGGGCAGGCTCGTGGATAACAGGACTGTCACCATTATTCAAACTTTGAGCTCGTGTCATCCTCGTGTGGTCTCCTGTAGAGCTGAGTTCGGGCTCAACATTCGGAGCCCGAGACTGTGGTATATCAGCCCGAGCCCTAATTTTATATTGCAAGATAGAACCCGAACGAGCCCGAAAACTGGCTAACCTGTTCAACCATTAATAAAAAAACATCTTCTTTATCAAACTTCCACTCTCTCCTCCTCCTGCTATTAACCAATGTATTTCTCAAATAGTGAGTGGTGAAGGGACCTCTATCTATTTTTGACAGTGTAACTGTAAGATTTTCTTCGACCGTGTGTTTCCACCAGAAGTGCTTCGGGCAGCCGGGCATCCAAAATGATTGGGCAGTGTGCTGCAATTGTATGTTGCTCAAACAATGCTAATATTATCACGCCATAATGTGCTGCAATATGATTGTTGCTAAATAGAATTAGCAAGGAGCTACTGGGTGGAGATAGGGGATAAATTATCATTGGCATGCTATCAAACATCCAATATCTATAGTTTTTGAGAAAGCTTTTTATTCTCTGCAGAAACACACCAATGCCCTATGTCATTTTTCTATCCAAGCCCAGAATAAATAACTATCTCGAATGCCCGCTCCCCAACCAGAACCATTTTCCAAAGAATTCCCTTTACCAACTATAAAGTGTCTCATTTGCTAAATCATATAAAATCACATTTATATATAAAAAAAATTATTTCGCTCTCCCTCTCTCTAAAAGCCCCAGCCCAAACTTCAGTAAATATTCTACAGCCCGAGCCTGATTCGGGCCTGGGCTCTACTTCGGGCTCAGCCCATCTCAGCTCTGGTCTCCTGTGCTCGAATCTGTGTCAAAATGTTTGATAACTACGTAGCTTTTTATTACTGTGAGCTCTTTTTAGGGTTAGAAGACCTTGTAGCAAAGATGTGTTCTTAGATCTTGTGTCAGTGCAGTGTGTTCTCTCATTATTAAACATATTATGGTTTCTAAAGGTTTATTTGGTAAACTGTACTTGATATATGTAACGTTTTTTTAATCAGTATTTTATCACAAAGTTCAACCTGTAGTTTTGCCCTTGTGACTTTGGAAGCAAATTTAAAAATGCTCTCTGCATGTTGCGTTTCTGGGTGTAAGAAAAACTATTCATCAGTAGCAGCAGAGAACATAAACGTTTTCAAAATTCCATGTGACATCGCAGGTCGTTCGGCGTATCTTAAGAAAATACAAAGGAAAAACTGGGCACCTACTACGAGGCCCGTAGTATGCATTAAGTATTCCATTGACAAAGACATAATAAAAGGTTTTATTACAAAACCTGATGGGGTGCTCTGTCATTAAAGTTCCTAGAGACATAAAAACTTGTCCCTGATGCAGTACCATTTGTATTCCTAAATTTTCCCACCTATCTTACTAACAAATACGGCTGTGTCAAGAAGAGATCCAGGTGTAAAACGTGCAGAATTTTTTAATAGAGGAAATGGAAAAAATAACCCATTTTTAGCAGTGATTTCATTTTATCATTTTATGAAATACTGACAAATAACAATTTACCAAAGTAGATTCGTATGTGTTTGTTGAATAGTCTCGCTTAACGTATTTTGAACTTCAGTCAAATTCATTGCCTTTAACCATCTGCTGTAGTTTTGCCATTAATGAGGATCTAAGCATCAACATGTATTTAAATAACAATGAGATTTGCAAGGAAGATATGCTTTGGCTTTTGCATCTCAATGATAACAATATGTTATATGTGTAGCGTTACTCCCCCTCCCTGCCCTCCAACTTACCTACCCTCATAAAGGCATTGTGAAAACATTCATTATTTGCTTCAAATTATTTAAATTCCTTTTGACCAATGATTGTGAGCAGTTACTCCATGTACAAAATGTAAAATTTGTGTTAAAAAAATTAGTGGCAAAGAAAGTTGAAGAGTTGACTGCGGTAAACAGAAAATGTTTAAAATGTAATCAAATTAAATTTGAACTGGGACTACAGTGTGCTTCTGTATTTTTAAATAACTACTCAAAGTTGAAAAATGACTGCTTAAATAACAAGTCAGGGAAAAGAAAATACGCTATGTTGCATGCTTACAGCGGCTACTTTGTGAATTTGGCCTTTCTGTGTGCCTCACTAACAATGGGAATACTCTTCAAATCTTGGCAAAAACATTTGATAATCATTATTACAAGGAACTGACTCCTAGCCCCAGTCTTAACTACCCTAAACCTCATACAAATAATTACGAGTATATTTCAACCTTCATTTTTGTATATTTTCAATCTTCATTTCATGTGTGGGAAAAAATTATCAAGCATGCATTTTCTAACACATGCTCATCACCAGGGTGGATCGCCCTAACCATGGGGGGGGGGGGGCAAAATCAGTACAAAGTAAGTTTATTTTTCATTTATTTATTTCTGTGTGTGCATTGTAATGAGAGTACACATTCTCACTGTTAATTTAGTCTAGTTGGCAGCCTCAAAACTTTTTTTATTTATATCTGTGCACCTTGCAACATTATGCAGATAAATAGTGAGAAAAGATTATCTCTAATTCCTTCAATTTCAAAATAGACTGGAGGGGGATGGGGGGGCTAAGTTGTTAAAATCACTAGCCTTTTTCTTTTCTTTTTGTGTGTGTGTCTGTGTGACTTTCTTTTCCAAACACGTTACGTTCTCAGTATTAATTTAGTATATAGTTGGACTTTCCAATTTTTTTTTAATTTAATTCTGTTCATACTGCAACATTAGTGTAGTGCAGCATTATTATAATTTTTCTTTTTTTTTTGTGAATTATCTTTTCAAACACATTGTCAGTATGCAGGCATGCCTCTGAAAGCTTAATTTGGCATCTATTTGACTAACATTCTCAATATATTAATTTTGTAACATGTTTTGCCACTTCAAATATATTATTTTGCAGATGAAAGCAATGTTATTTAACCAGAAAAAGTTAGGGTCTAAAAGCACGATTTCGGAGGTTGTTTTATTAATTTTTCGCCTGTTTTTCTTTTACAGATGCGAATTGCAACATAACAGTATGTCAACGTAACGTACTGATAGATTACATTTCAGTTATTTTCTGCGTCTGTTTAAAAAATTGTATTAACAGATTTTTCTGGCATAACCATTTTTAGTCGTGCAAAACAGAAATGGCAAGAAAGCTTGATTCTTGAGAAAGGTAAAACAGATGCAAGGTTTTTTTTTTTTTTTTTTTTTTTAATTTTGGTGCAACTGTAATGTTGTAATATAATTTGCAAAAAACTTAAATATGGACTTTATTTAAGCTCTTCCTTCAAGCATTAAGTACGACTGAATGCCCAGAAACTTAGTGCTGTATGTAACCTTCTTGGTGCACAACACTGTTGCTTAGCGTGACGTCACAAAAACGTTGGCCAAGCCCGTAAACAGAGGAAGGGTGAGCCCCGGTAGTACATAAGGACCACTAAAACAGGTGTTCTTGAGCACCTGATTTTTAGCAGTTCGTATTAATGGTACTCCAAATTACAGAAAAGCCTAAGTCTTGGGGGTTCTGGATAAAATACCCTATATTGAACTAAAGTTTTAATGATCCCTTTCTTAGGGTTTATCTGGTGTTTTAAAAGTTTTTGCCAAATTAAATTTTTTTTCGCTAAAGGTAATCTGAAGTATCGCCAATATTTTCGTTGAAATTATTTTTTTCTTTCACAAATTGCAAAGAATGTGATCGGCAGTGCTACCCCTGCATTATTTGCATGAGACGATGTGAAAAATCAAAAGTGCAGATTTCTAAAGCCAGTGAGTCATTGACTGTCTCAGGTATTACTGTAAGTTTATTATCTGATTCAAGTAAAAGAGAAATATCTGAATAATGTGGAATAAGCAATTGAGATGGAATTGTTAGAGCTTGCAGGCAGACATTGGTTTTGGTATTTTCACACTCAAGTTCTGTGCTATCTGTGTAGGGGTGGAGAGTTGTCAGTTCTTAATTCATCATCACTAGTTTTCTCTTTATGAATTCAAATAGTTTGTAGCCAAAACATTTAGATTTTCCTTAGTGTATAATGCTTCAGATTATTTTTTAGAGTTATGATGCTGTTATTTAGTATTATATTAGTTTCACTTCTGTGTTATTGTGACAGAAATAACAGACTGGTAAAGAAAAAGAAAGATGGACAGAAGCTATGTAACATTTAACTTCATTTCTTATCTTTAGTAGTCACAGAAATGAGTGATTGAAATTCTAGCTGATCTATGCATTGGTATGATTAAAAACACTTTGCATATCAGATTATGTAATAGGAAGTAGGAAGTGGAGATAAAGCATCACGAAGGGAAAACTTGGAAAATTCTCTTGAGTATCCTGATCAATTTTTATATGATCAGTGATCTTTTTAGGTATGTGTTGTTGGCAGAGGATGAATTGCTAGATACTTTTGAACCAAATAAAGTTTATTTATGAAAACATACAGTGACCCACTTATTCAGTTTTGGAAAAATTGAGTTTGAGCTTATGATCAGAGATTTAAGCCAAAATGAATATGTAAGGAAGGAATATTTGATGGGTTCTGTAATAACTATCTAACTATCACTGAGTTTGTCTGAGGTTAAGTCTGTGAAAAGTGGAGTGCAAAGCATGGCAGATATAGTCAAAGAAATCATGTGAAGTAAAGCTGTTGCACCAAGAGGGAGTTTTGGGCTTTTTTCAAGAAGGCTAGCAATGTTAAGAAGTTTTGCAGACTGCCAAGCATGTCCAGCTGAGGACAGCAGCTATTAAGGCACACCCCTTCTAGGGGGAGTTAGAACTTTTAATGATTAGCAGACACGAGTCCAAACACTGGTTGACCAAAATAGCTCTGCTCTTTTTCAGAAGGAAGGCAACACACTCACTGCAAGGAATCAAGGTATGTGAGATGGGAATGCAGCATAAGCACAATACCGACATTTAATGAATAAAATGCTCTTGATTGCTGGAAGTATGTATGAATTATATACAAATATTGGATGTGTTCAGCAATTTCTTTGGGCTTATGCCAAAAGTTTATACAGAAAATAACTACCATTAACTTTGCTGGCATACATGAGAACACATACATGACATTCCAGGAAAAGTTTGAGTCTATATGTCCTACCACAAGTGCTCCAGCCTCCCAAGTGCTTGCTGGGGAAAGCTCGATGACACATGCACGCACACAAAAGATTCTCCTCTAGCTGTCTTCTGATGTTACACGGAAAAGGGGAGAAACCTGCAATTAGCATATTTCCTGGCCTCAATTGCCACTGTGGGCAACACAATATTGCTACTCCTGCAGTGGTTGTAATACACGCCAAGATTGGTTGATTTTTGGACAGCACTTCTAGCTAGATCCAATCTGCGAGATACTTCAAAACACTCCGCTATTCCTTTGTTGTACTCGAAAATTGGTTATGTTTGATGGGGAGAGCTTTTATTATTGGCAGTTTTTTCAGCATTCTGAAGGATTTGTCCTTAAAAGCTCTTGGCAGTTATTACCATTTGTAGCTTCTATTTCTCACCCACAATATATAAATGTGCAACAAAACAAGGGTCGAGAGTCCTTTTAACAGTTCCTTTCGGCTGTATGAATTATGATTACTGCTAATGGTTGTGCATTAGCGATGACACCTTTTTAGCTACACTTGCAGAAAGGTTTTCTTCTCTTTGTTGAGTGCTTAATGTTTCCAATTTGGAGGGACTTAGATTTTTAGGCTTAAAATCCCAACAGAATATTGAAAATAACTGTGATGTTTGTGTGTCTTTGCATGGAAACAGCGTCAGATGATGCTGGTAGTTGTGGTGCACGAAGAGCAGGAAAATGACATTCTTCATTGTTTGGGTTTTTGAAAAGCTGTACTTGTGGATGACTCAATATTTACTAGTCATAAATGGAGGAGACTAATTGATAAATTCCTATCAGTGAGTATGGTAGTCTATCTGGTATAGCATTTAATATTCCTTCTCATTGTTTTTTGGGAGTGAATTTAATGTCATGAATTGCTATGGAGAGAGAAAACATGCCTTTTGCTGAAACTCGTAATGATGCCTATTCCTACTTTTCTAAACATAGTAACTAAAGATAGAAATGCTGTTAATCAACAGGAATGCCATGGAGTTATTTGGCCCACACCTTCAAAGTTAGAAGGAACTCCTGATTTGGCAGCACAACCCATTCTGTGGATATGGAAATTACAGACATCTAAATATTCTGCCTACTCCTTATTTCTTATTTGCTCTGGAGAAACAATCAAAATTCACTAGAACACCACTGCTTGCAGTTTGAATCCAGCTTGCAACATTCCCAGTATTAAGAAATCTTTTTTGGTACCTGATGGAGAAAATTCCACATCGTGGATTTTCAGCATTTCTCATTTTAATTAAAAAAAAAAAAAAAAAAGAATCGCACTGAAAGCTTTACTTTGTTCCGGTTATTTTATTAAACCTGTACTGAAATTTCTCTTTTGCTTTTAAAAATTGCATGGCACTTGATTTGCAGTTGTGAGAATAGTGATATGAGTTACAGTTTTGTGTAATAATTTTTGTCACATGTATGCTCATTGTATGTATTTTTTATGTGTAAATCTAAATTGTTTGTTACTAAATTTGTTATTGTTTTGGAATCAGACCATAGGTGCTGCATTTGGTGCTAGAAGAATGGAAATAAATGGAGAACCGATAACTTTAGGTCTTTGGGTTTGTAAAGCAATGTTTTTCATAATGTTGAACAGTTTATTCCTGTCGTGTTACTTACTTTATTTTCTAATCACATGAATGAGATTAGTATATGTATTTCTGGGAGATTAACCCTCTGCATGGGAAATTGACGCCGGTAAGCTTTAGGAGGAAGAAGGACACTATTGTCTCCATCTTAGTTTTCATATGAAGAACTTGTGCACCACAGTAGACTCCCCCAAAACTTAAAAAATTACATTCACACACTCCCCCTCAGTTTTACATATTGTTTCCACCCATGTATGTGGAAACAATAATTTTATGCTCATAATGAGTCAACCTTTAATTTTAATGCTCATAATTCACTCATCCAACCTTGCATGCCATTTCCCAACAGTGGTATTGAATAGCACAGTAGTGAAAATGATCAACTACCCCAGTGGTCAAATGGTGAGATTCTGATTATTCATCTGAGCTAGGTCTGCGGTCAAGTCCTGAATGAGATGTGGATATTGTGTTTGACTTGTGGCACTGGCTATCACCCTTCCTTGAAACCAGTGGCCCTAAATATACTAGTCCTTAGAGTTGCACATTGTAGTTAACCCCAAAACAAACAGCAACAAAATTTCCTAACAATCATAGTGCTTATACATACCTGCCAACTCTTCCAGATTTTCCAGAAGTTTTCCAATTTTTTATAGTCTTCCAGCCGGAAAAACTTTTGTCCTGGAATTAAAAATTTTCTGTATTTTTTGCTAATAAATAAAATATATAACAGAGATGGAAATTCTGCACCATTGTGCACCAGAACCCCCTGCTCTGTCGTCATCGTTGGGACTTCGGAACAGTAAATTCTCCGTGCACACCATTCCACTTGATGCTGAATAAGATCATGCGGTGGGAAGAAAGATTCAGGGACTCCCAAGTACTGCGGATTTTATATACTTACTATGGAAATTGTTGGTCTTCTACGGACAACGGAAAACATCGAGTATGCTATGGAAATGGTCGATCTACTACGGACAACGGAAACATAGAGTATGCTATGATACTTGTCTGTCCTCTACGGGCGACGGAAATCATAGAGTATGTTATGAAAATTGTTGGTCCGCTACGGATAATGGAAAACATCAAGTGTGCTATGAAAATCGTCAGTCCTTTGCGAATGACAGAAAACATCGAGTCTACTATGGAAATTGAAAATCTCAGTAAAATAACATTATTAAATATCTATGTAAAGTTTATTTTCATGTTTTCAAGATCCTAAAACTTGTTAATGGGTTCTAAAGACCACCATGAGCTACTCCCAGTCTGTGTAGGCACTTATTACCCCGCACGGGGATAACTGGTTTTCCAGTTATTTGGGGAGCGGCGCCCCACGGCCCGAGCTGACCTTGTGACTGGTCAACATCTGATGTCATGCCACAGCTTGTTTTTTTCTTATTTTGGTGCTGTTGGTGTTTGCAGGGACGGCTGTTCATCCAGCTGTTGGGGAGTCGCGGCCCCACGATCTCGAGCTGGTCTTGTGTCTCGCTTTTTGTTTTTATTTATTTTCTCCACTGGCTAGTTGCCCGTGTTGTATTCTCTACCTCATCGCTACCACGTTATGTACTAACACCCCGGTCTTGTGGTTTTGTTACCCTCCACCACTAACTGATTTATATTAACCGCTCAGTTCGTAGGTTGCTGAGATTCTGTTTAGGTTCCCTTCCAGGATTTGTCTTCTTTGGATTTCTTTTTTTCCTTTTTAACTGGTTTGGGTGCTAGACCTACCTGCATGTTTGCCGCGTGCGGAGACCCGTGAGGCGGAAATGGGATGTCTGGCGGCTGAGGTCGCAGGAGACCGGATAAGTGCCTCCTGTGTACCAACACTCCTCTTCGACCCCGGCTTCGCTGTAAACGGGAGGCTAGAGACTAACCCACCTCTAGTCAGAAGTCTTGTACCAAGTTGTGTACAGGGCTTTAGCGGCTTTGTCGTATAGCACGGCAGGGTAAGCCCGGGGGCTGTGGGATCATGCCAAAGGCGTTGGCATGACGGTACCCGGAGGCCGAAGTGTCCGCCGAGTGCGTGTGATCACAGCCAACGGACTATATCTGCAACGTATAAGCTCCAGAACTGTGTCCAGCGTCATTTTCTTGACTTGCAGACCTCCAGTTCTCCCTCGTAGGGGCTCGGTGGTGGGTGGAGTAGTTTGCAGACGAATCCTCTTCCTTTTTTCCATGGGTAAAAACAAAAAGAAAAACTCCAAATTTAAGTCGCCTGAGAAAATGATTATTGACAATGACTCTCCTTCGTCTTCTCAACCTACCAAGTCTCATACCCTTAAACAGTCTTTAGACCTTGACCTGGACCAAGAATGTGGAACCTCTTCTTCGGCGGCTGTACCAGTCGCTCCGAAGCGTCGTCTCCCCTCAATTGCTGTGACTACGCATGCTACTCACTTGCTTGTAGAATCCATCGATCCGCATGAGAGACTGTCCACCAGATCTCCCTTTTTCATTTCTAAAGCTTTGGACGCTGCGGTTGGCCCCTTGAAGTCTGTGAGGAAGCTTCGCTCTGGGGACCTGCTTGTCCAAACTTGCAGTGTTTCTCAGAGTAACACTTTTCTAAACCTCACTAGTCTTCAAGGCATTTCTGTAAAAGTGACACCTCACCCGTTTCTTAACACCTCTCGGGGTGTTATTTCGGAGTTTGATCTCTTGCCATGCAGTGAAGACGAATTCGTGACTGAACTTGCTGATCAAGGTGTTATTGCTGCACGTCGTATGATGTTCCGGCGTGATGGTTCCATGATTAAGTCAAAAAATGTCATCTTGACTTTTAACTCCCCGAAAGTTCCGACCGAAATCAAGGCTGGCTACTTGGTCTGTGGAGTTCGCCCGTACATTCCCAGTCCTCTGCGCTGTTTCAGGTGCCAGAGGTACGGGCATTCACAACGTTTCTGTAAGAGTTCCGCGCGTTGCGCAAATTGTGGCTCCAGTGAACATGACGGGGAAGGTTGCACTTCTGCGGCCTGTTGTGTTAACTGCGGTGAGGCCCATGCAGCTTACTCCCGCAACTGTATGAAATGGAAGGACGAGATGGCGATCCAGCGCCTCAAGACCCTGGAAGGCCTCTCGTACCCTGCTGCCAAGGCCAAGTTGGGTATACCCACCACCCGACAGCGTACTTTTGCCGCAGTAGTTCAGTCTCTGCCACAACCCGTGCAGCCCTTTGTTCCGCGCCCTGTAGCTCTCGCCGCCCTTGCCAAGCGATCTACAGCTGACCAATCGACACAGGTGTTTTTCCCCGAGCTCGAGATTTTTCGAATACCTGATTCTGGGCCTTCTCTTTTGCTGCCGACCGTCTCTTCCAGTTTCCATCCGACAGCCTGCACGTGCGGAAGACCCGGCCCTCAATCCGCAAAGGTGTGCAGTGTCCATCCAACTGTCTCGGCCTCAGCGAGGTCCCCACCCTCAACCAACATTATAGAGGAACATAGGGGGGAGGAGAGTGATAGTTCGTCCCCAGCCTCAAACAACATTGCAGAGGAACATGGGGGGAAGAGAGTGACAGTTCGTCCCCGCCCTCTGCCAGCATTGCAGAGGAGTGTGGAGGGGAGGAGAGTGACTCATCCTTTGTGTAGTTGTGTTTAAAGAAAAAAAAAATATATATATATATGTGTGTGTGTATATATATGTATATATATGTATATATATATGTGTGTATATATGTATGTATATGTATATATATAATTATAATAGTAAATTAATAAATTTTTATATAAACCTAATTAACTACCTTGTCTTCACAGCTTTCATCATACTCTTTTTCAACTTTTACCAAGCCTGTCTGCTCTTAATCATTTTCCACGTTTTTAAAAATCTGTGGTTGATAGTTCTTTGTCTGGCGCTCTTTGGCCAAACCTGGCCCTTGCGCCAATAAAATCCACCAACCAACTAGGCACTTATTACATTTACTGCAGGAATCCTATTGGTGTTTGAAGAAAACTAGAAAAAGAAAAATGGTAGCTCCACTTAGTGTTTCTCAACTTCCAAAGCAGGTCTGCGTCCCTGATAATGCTAAATAAAGCAGAAGAAAACAGTATAGGTTTGAAAAGAAAAAAATGTGGACATTGAAAGTGGCTAGGTACTTCTTAAGGAATCAAAAACAAAAAAATGTTTGATATCCTGGCACGTACTGGGAAGAAAAACAGACTGGGCGGCAAGTAAAAAAAGTGAAATTCTGCGGCATAGGTATCCAAAAGGATATAATTTTTTCTTGCTGACTTGTATGGATGGAGGGTTTCAAAATCTAGTAAATTATACATAATGGATTTCTTTATTAATATTTTCCTTGTTTTGTTGAAGTGCGTATAAAAATTTGTGTGTAACTATCGCAAAACAAGGTATACAGTTTCCACTCTGTGTGGACATTTTATATTGTATAACAAACTAACATCAGAAAAATCTTCCTGAACATTATGCAATCTTCTGGGTTTTTTTTTTTTTTATCAATCTTCTGGTTTTTCATTAAATTCAGTTGGCAACTATGCTTATATTACAAGAGTTATAGAGTATATAATATAACAACTGAAAAAAAGCTGGTTTTATCTTCACTGAAAAAAAAAAGTAAAATATTCATCACCATCACTGCAACAACATTCACCACACTGTCACCTTATGAGATGTGGTACCTAATGCAGTTGTAATGAACTAATCAAATCATGGTATCACAAACCAGCAAGCAACATCCTTCAGGTGGGTGGATGATCTGTTGTTAAATGATGTGTAAACTTGGATTTTTGGTGACTGCTGCCTGAGATAGTGTTTCATACAGTATTCTAGTTTTTTGAACTTTTGTATTTTCCACCAGCTGGAAAAGATGCAACAGTTACTTGGTGATGGCAGATTTTTACTGTATGTGAGCAGAACTGTTCAGCTGGATGATTTGAGGGTGTGCAGCCACAGTGATCTGTAACTCTAAAGGTGTACAGAAGGTAAATGAAAGGAAAGGAAACAGGACAATTGCATGCATGATTGCAGACAGAGTACACACTCACATGCAAGGTTAATAAGTATGAACTTATTAACCTTGCATGTCAAAGTGTGTATTATTTTCAAAATTTACTCAGGATTACACTGTGCATTTTATACACCACTTACTGAAGGTGGACAATATAAAACACAATGATTACACAGAAGAGCCAAAACATTATGACTAACTTGTCTTTAAGCAAGTCAAAGCAACTGCTGGTAAAATTATGGTGCATGTGAAGGCCATGAAACTAAGTAACACCTTATACTGAGCTCTGTTTATTAGTGTTGTTCTTTAGATGGGGAAAGCAGCTACTTGAGCGAGTTTTTTTAATCAGTGTTGTTTTTTAGATGGGAGAGGCAGCTGACTTGAGCGAATTTGATAAAGGCCAAAATGTGATGACTGGGTCAGAATATTTCGAAGAGGGCAAAGCATTGTTGGGTGCTCACACTCAGCCGTGGTGAGTACCTTCAAAAAGTGGTGTGAGGAGGAGAAAACCACACAAATCACCAGAAAGGCATGGCCGACCTTGGCTCATCGATGCTAGAGGTGAGTGAAGGCTATCCCGTATGGTGCCGGCCAACAGAATAGATATTGTGGTGCAACTCTATGATAATTTTAATGCTGTTGATTGAAGTACTGTGTCATAATACTCAGTACATCAAACCCTGCTGAAAATGAGGCTGTAGTGGTCTTAAGTTCTGGCTTATGATCATTCAACCTCATGGGTACAGGTTCAAATCCCGGTGAAGCATAGATGCTGTGTTTGTCTTATGGGGTGGACGACTGCTTATAGCCCATTGAGTTGCTCACAGTGGTTGTTAAACCACCAAATAAGTGGGGGTTGCATAACCACAAGCTGCTCAGAGTATCCATGCTAACCTTGGTTCACTGTCGAAATCACCTACAATTGTCATACGAGCATCAAAACTGGACCTTAAATAATTGGAAGGTCATTTGGTTCTATATGAATCTCATTTCCTGTTGCACCATGTAGACGTCTGGGTATGCAGAGCTGGATTTAGACATTCTAATACCCTAAGTGCTGTTTGAAGTAGAGGCAGGGCTTAAAAAACACTGTTCCCACGATGTCACTACTTTAGATAAATTATTGGCCTGGGCAGGTAAAAAAAAAAAAAAAATTCTAGTTGCCCTGTCTGGGCAACTAAATTTAAAAATAAAAAGTTTGGAATAGAATTTCCTACTAAGAAAAAAAGGCAGTCATTGCATTTCATCATGTTTCATTTCACTGCTAATCACCAGAAGTTGTATTATTGGTATGGAGTGCCAAGGACAGAAGAATATCATTTCTTTAATTATATTGTGCTTTCAGGCCCAGAAATTGGAACCATATGTAGTTTTGCTCCACAAAACTACATATGGTTCCAATTTCTGTTAGACACAGCGAAGATTTCTCCTCAGCGTCATTGTTAAGTATCCTTTTATTCCACAAATGCTTCATTTCAGCTCAAAAAGTGAGGAAATAGTTTCCAAAAACGAAAGTCAACTAAAGCGAAGATTTTTCCCATGATTGTATTTTTTTCTTCCTGGGATGTTTTTATTGTTCTGTGTTGTTGTTAAATGTTACTTTCTCCCATAAATATTTTCCCTTAAGCTTGATAATTGAGGAGAAATTTTCCAAAAATGGAAGTTACTGAAAATTTATTAAAATTAATGCATGGTGTTCAAAAGTATAATGTTCTGAAAGTTTCATTTATCTAAAGTAGTGAAAAGTTTGATATCGTGCATTCATGATTCTCAGGCTGAAAGTTCTTCCAGCATGATGGATGAATTGTGGTCATTTTAGGAGGGGGAGGAAAGAAGAAAAGTGACAAAATGGGAAGTGAATGATATCAACAGAAAGAAAAACTAAGCAAAGATTGCTTTCTGTGCAGCTGCAGAGTCAACAAGACAATCACGGCCATGGAACTTGCTGAGAAGAAAGTAACACTAGAGGAAAATTGAGCTGATTCCTCTAGCAAGCAAGCACGCACACACACACACACACACACACACACACACACACACACACACACACTGTGTTTGAAGCAATGTCTTTTATTTTTGTCTTGAATTCAGTAATTTTATATTATGAATATAATGGTGTGCTCTAAATAAATGTTTAAATAAATAAATTACATGTGGCATGATGCATGTAAACTTATAGTTTTTGTTATTGTAGGTGTATACTGAATAATAACTAGGTTGTGTTGCCAGCACAAGAAGTCAAAATGGTGTGGAAAAGGCACAGTGTTCCAGTGCCAGAAGTCAAATGGCAGGAAAAGGCACAGTGTTCTATAGTACCATGAAACCAAATCACCAATAATTGTTCAACATAATTTCAGAAGAGAATACGGATGTCCACCACCTGATCGTAAAAGCATAACAGCTTGGTATGCAAAGTTCAAGGAGACAGAAACTGTTGATGACTAAAAATGAACGAGCTAGCAAAGTGTTAGTGAAGAAACTGTTGATGCAGTGCGGACAGCTTTTGTTTATTCAGTCCCTCGTAATCCTCCCGCTGAGCTTTGCCTGAACTGATAATTTCCTGCACTACACCAAAGAAAATGTTACACAAAAGGCTTCGTTTGTATGTGAACAAAGTACAGATTGTTCAAGCTTTGCAGGTGGAAGACCTCCCCTGTTGTGCTGCTTTTGCAACTGAGATTTTACAGCATATCGATGACAACAACTACCTGTAGCTTGTGTGTATATGGGGGTCTGAAAACCCCATGTTTTTGAAAAACAGCCAGACAGCCCAAAAGTGAATGTTTGGTGTGGTCTCGTGCACAACTGAGTGATTGGTTACTTAAAATCTGAGTTGTTTACTTTTCATGTGAACACACAATAATAACAATTGTGCACCTGGACATGATGGATTTTTTGTGGCACCTCAGTTGGACGAATGTCAACTGTGGGTAATTTTCCAGCAGGATGGTGCTCTACCACGTTAGGGATTGGAAGTGTTGATGACAGAAACAGTAATGTGACTGCTGAGTTGCTTACAGTGGTTATTAAACCACAACAAACAAACAAAACAAAAAAAGATATATATAGATTTCAGTAATGATCCAATATAAAGTCGGGGATTAAAAATTGTTGTTTTATCAGAATTAGCTTGAAAGTTTTGAATAACACATGGGTTTTATTTAACATAGATATCAAAGAAGAGCAATTCAAAGTCTTAGTGGAAGCAACTAGAACAAGCCAAAAGAAGTTTCTGGTGAAATTAAAAGAACTAACCAAAGGGCAAATTAATGAAAGTTATTTCTTTTAAGGGTAAGAATATTGTTAATTAAATTGATTCTGACGTTGGGTAAGCTCGTTTTAAATGCATCTGCACAACATGTGAATGAAGGAGCAGTGTTGGGTTTACAAAATGCAAAATAGTTGACTGGTATAATCCCTTGAGTTGTTTTATTAAACTACATAGGCATTTGGCCTCCTGTTTTTTGCCTCCCATCCCCCTGAGGGTCTGTTTTCAGTGCTTGACAAAACCAGCTGAAAAATGAAAGGTTGTTAAAGAATGTTTATATTTGCAGTCATTGCCAGATTCTCAAATACAAAATTCAAAAATGTAACAATTTTTTATTGGTTGATGAGACATGAAAATTACCTGTTTGCAGCTTGAGGCCTGAAATGTCTTTTGTCTAATTAAACATATCAAGTGTTTAGTAAAGTATGTCTTCTTACTTACTGAATAAATATTGTGAACATACATTTGCTCTCTATACATTCTCTATGAAAAATGTACCATATGCGTATGACTGAAATGTTACACTTATTATGTAGGACACTGCTGGCAGTGAAAGGTATGAATCTATGTGCAGGATATATTACCGAGATGCTGGAGCTGCAATTATATGCTATGATCTCAGTGACCAAATAAGTTTCGATAAAACAAAATTCTGGGTGAAAGAATTAAAGAAACATGAAGAAGTGAGTGTTTTAGTACAATCACTTCAAAAAACTATGAAACTACTGCTTTTTTTTTCTTTTCTTTTTTTCATGCTTTGATTAGGGTTTGTATTTAAGATAGTGATGCAATAATTAAAATTGTGTTGTTGTTTATTTAAGATATCACATCTAAAATTGTTGGTCAGAACCAAATTAAATAAGACTTGTTTAAATGCAAAATTATATTACTTTATTTAATCAGTACTTCTGTCAAATAACCATAATATTCAAATCATCAGCAATTTGATTAAAATCTGAGTTGTTTACTTTGAATTTGGATTGGCATTATTGATATATCATTTTGTTTTGTTATAGTTGGAACCAAGATCTCTGAGTTCTTAACATCATTGCGTAAGAAATCTGCTGCACTGTATTTTAACATGTAAGATATAAAGCAGAATGCATCAAATGATACAAGTTTAATGGTAGGATTCTAGGAACCAAAATTTTTTCAAACATAAGTACTGACAGTGACGTTAATTTGTAATGTAGGAGTTGTTTAGCACAGAGTACTGACATCTTAAGAGATTTAATGTAAAATGTGCTTGAGTGGAAAATTATTACAGGTAAATTGGACAGCAGTGTATTAAAACTATTTATAAGGAGAAAGGGGATGTGTGGAACTGCTGTTGTTTACCAGAGCATCAGGCTAAATCTAGCTACCAGGAAGATATAAAAAGGAATATTGGATAAGAAACTGAGAAAAGAATTTGCCACCAAAAGAAGAAATTTATAAATGGCACAAAGAGCAAGGGGATGCCATATTTGTCATGGACAACTCATGGAGAAGTGCAAGTACCATTTCATACACAACAGCACTTTACTATGACAACCTGGTTTTAAGAGACACCACAGCTATAGCATCAAAAAATTGATATTTTGTTCCTGAAAGTTTTACTATTAGGGATCATACTTAACCTTGCTTATAACACTACTGCTAAAAGTGTCAGTCTGTGCTTTTACATAGTTTTTGCTTCACTTATTTTCAGAGCAAACCCTGAGGGGTAATGTGTGTAACAAAGACTTTTCACTAACCTTTCTCTCATTTACATTAGTGACATAAGAGCAGGCAATTAACCATCCCTGCTGTAAAGAGCAGGACTAGAGAAACAAATGCGTGCAGTGTGAGCAAGGAGCAAGCTGCCAAATGCGTCAGGTACTTCAAGCAGCAGATACATCCCTTTGAGATCACATACTGCTTTTGTTATGTATGCTAGGTAGAAAGTAAAGCTTCTAGTTTATGGTATTATAAGCTTTTGAAAGCTTTGTTCCTGGCTTTGAGTTCACATCATTTAAATTACTAAATATATATACATGGCTTGAAAAATATCATGCCTGAAGCACATAAATTATTGGCCTGGGCAGGTAAACAAAAAATCTAGTTAAAAATAATCTAGTTGACCAGTCTGAGCAAAAAAAAAAAAATGGAATAGAATTCCCTACTACCAGAAAAAGACTGTCATTGCATGTCATTTTCAATTCCACTGCTAATCACCAAAAGTTGTATTATTATCACTGAGTGCCAAGGACAGAAGAAAATCACTTGCTTAATTATATTATGCTCTAGGTCCAGAAACTGGAACCATATGTAGTTTTGCTCCAAATGTTGTATGTAGTCAGTGGTAGGATGCATGCCTCTAGTGTTGAGTGACAAAAGGCAAAAATTTCAACGAAGGTAACATGGCAGAATCATTAAATTTCTCAAATACCAATTTCAGCATGATCTTAAAACTTGAGATGTACACTTTTGCGCATTAAACATTTTGAATACATACCCTTAAAATGAAAATGCAAATCATGTGAAAAAGTTCATATTTTTTTACTTAAAAAATGCATGAGGGTTCTGATTTTTTATCCTAAAAGATAAATTTTCCTGGGCATCCAGCTTTTACTGCCTGAGAAGGTAAATAATTTCTGCACATGCCCAGCTGAACATGTAACTTTTCAGATATTTTTCAAGCCCTGATATTTACCGGGTGATCCAAAAGTCTTGCACATTTTGAAAACATAATAACTCGCAGAGTTTTGGTAGTAGGGCAACGCAGTTTGCGTAGAAATTATCAGAATGACATCGGGTTTTTTATGAAATCACAAATTTTTACTAATTTTACTTACATTTTTCATCGCCTGTTGGCGTAGCAACTACAGGTTAGAAGTGTCGAGAAAAATACACTTGATTGTACCAGGTGTTCAATGTGATGGCCGTCCTGTTCCAGCACTGCCTGCAGATGAGAGAAAACACCATGGACGGCATTGAAGAGCATGTCCGGTGGTATAGCTGCCACATGGTGTCGAATGGCATCTTTCAGCATGGCAAATGAAGTGGGGCGACATATGTACACTTGTGATTTTAGGTAGCCCCAGAGCCAGAAATCGCTTTGCAACTGTGTTTGAATTGTCACTCTACTACAATTAGGAAAAAATTTACAGCCATTTATAAGTGTGCGAGTTTGTCATTTTTTACGAAAATTTCGATTTTTATTATGTGTGTATCTTGGACAATTTTCAAAATAAAAATCTGAAAATTGGCAGAATTACTTACCTTGTCATATGTGTGCTTCATACCAAATTTCATCAAAATCAGAAATGGTGAGGTCAAGAAGGTGATTGATCTGACATGGAATTGCTCAGGGTCTGGTGACCGAGGAGGCCAGGCCTTCGGAAAGTGTCGGCTCAACACAAGATTTTTATCAAATGTCTCTTGCAGCAGCACGTGTTCATGGTCTACCGCTTCGTGGGCGTGCTGCTAAAGATCCTGTTTCCTTGAAGTTTTTCACCATTCGCCGCAGCACAGCACTTTCCATCGGTCCTTTCCCACGGCGATCACCTTTCGTGACCGGTAGGCTCTCAACGCAGCACTCGCACATCCAGCGTTGCAATAGAACAACTTCACCAAGAGCGCTTTGTCCGGTAATGACAGCATACTGACACGGACGGCTGTGACTTGTGGTTGCTGCCCAGCTGCTGCTCTTTATGCCCACTATCCCAGACCTGTTCGCCTTTGGCACTATCTGGCAATGAAAAATGTAAGTAAAATGAGTACAAATTTGTGATTTCATAAAAAAAAACCCGATGTAATTCTGATCATTTCTGCGCAAACTGCATTGCCCTACTCTCAAAACTCTGTGAGTTATTACTTTTTTTAAATGTGCAAGACTTTTGGATCACCCGGTATATACATATACACATCTATGGCTAGCCATAAGTGAAAAAATTTAATTTTGGATTATAATGTGAAAATGTAAGTACGTTCGACAGCAATAAAAAGACGTGTTGGTTTCAATTTAGCTAATTCAACCATTGTACTACACAAAAACTTCAAGTAAAAACTCTGAATGTGTGTGAAGTTACAGGGTCAGAAATTAAATGCACATAAATGTCTGTGTGCTATATATAATCTGGATGAATCCTTGCAGAAATGGTTGTCTTAGAGTGCTAACTGATTTCTTCAAATGATCCTCTCTTAATGTTAAAAACAAGAATTAGGTTCAAATTCAATAGAAAGGCCAAAAGATTAACAAAGAAATGAGAGATTAGAGAACGTCGTTGAGTATATATAGTTTGGCTGAAATTTCATGCAGGTTGTGTGTTAAATTTGTAATGCTGATGAAACATCTGTTTTATTGGTTATCGAAATCAAACTTCATAATTTGAACAAGTGAAATTACTTGCAAGAATAATTACAATTCTCTTTTACTCAAATATAGATGGCACTGAGAGAGCAATGTTATGATGAGTTAAATCACTCAATCTACCATCACGGTAACAAAAGGATTTTTGGATTACTTCAAATTCACTTAAAGCAGCGGTACAATGCTCAAATCCTGAATTACAAATTACAATGGGGGGGGGGGGTAGTACTTTGCAATCTGGACAGTGTTCAAATCCTAAAACTTTCAGTTTACTGAAAATGAATATATTGTTTCCTTCTCCATACAGTCACAGATCAAGGGCTTATCTGAAGTTTACAATGCAAACGAGTATGAAAAAAAAAAAAAATTTGAATAAAAATTATAGAATGCATTGAAGAAAGAAAGACTGCATTTGACAGATGTGCTTTTGTTTTAATTTTTTGAAGCAGAGCAGGGAGAGACAAGTGACAAGAAAACTACTAAGAACAGTTTCCTTTATGTAAGGTTTGTTTTTTCGTGATGCAGAAAGCAGTTGGTTGATGATGATATATACACATATACATGAGAGAATCCTATTTCAGAATTTTCTTCCTCAAAGTATGATTCTCCCAAATAACAAATATATTGGACATACAGCAAGCCATTTCAACAGAGAATTAAAGAACAAGACATCTATTATAAAAGGTGACCAGAACAATGCAGTAGTAAAACACATAGAAAAATATAAGTGCAAACCAATGTGGGATCAAATTTTAGATGATGAACTTCAAATCGACAGAAGACTTGTAAAAAAAAAAAAAAAACTACTACTACATAGGGGAAAAAGATTCAATCCGTGAAGCCCTACCAAAACCATAAGCCTAATATTCAATGTTTAGTTTAATGGCAAACATTGACTGAAAAAGAACATTAAATATATTTTACTTAAAAAATGCTATGAGTCTGGTGATCTGGCAACAGTATTTAAATTGCATTCTATGTCAACAACAAAAGTAGAGTAGAGTGAAGTGAAGCAATGATAACAGGCCTTGATTAGTCACCTAAAGGCTAGAAATGTGTGCAAGAAAATGAAATTCAGAGGATACAGTGAAGAAGAAGTAATTGAAGTTTTCAGTTGAAGGAAACTTAATATCTCTGAGTAAAACCAATAATTTTAACTTTCTCACTTTTTCTCTGTGAATTTTAAAATTTCAATTTAGTTTTCAATACTTTACAGGTTTTCTGCATGAAATTGGGGAAAGAAATGCTCAAGTGATGTGTTCATTTATTTTTCTGCTGGATGTTTGAAAAATAGTGAATCAAAGTTTATTGTATCTTACAACTTTTGTCTATCTCTGCAAGAACATCATACTGCAGTATAAATGCAGAAATTTTTGAAACTTTTAATAAATTAAAATGCAAATATTGTGAAATAAAAGAATGCAGGGCATTTTAAAGCACTAGTTTTTAGGTAAATTTTGAATTCTAAAATCCTCTAAAATTTCATTTTATAGTTTATGTATTATAAAAAATAATAGTTGTATGAACAAGTCTTTTATTTTGTTACTTTATAACTTCCATTTGAGAATGTTTTACCGGAATTTTTTTATTTTTTATTTTTCATAGGGTTGTAGAATTTACTTGTGTGGCACGAAAACTGATCTAGTCAAAGCAGACAAGAAGTTAAGGAAAGTTGATTACCACTCCACGACAGATTTTGCTGATGAAATAAATGCATATGTCTTTGAAACTTCTAGTAAAACAGGCAGCGGTGTGTGTAAGTTGTTCAACATTAGTGATTCTGCTCCATCTCTTATCTCTTTATTCATTTCTGTATATAATGAATTATACCCTTATTACCAACTAGGTTTAGTCATATTACAATGTTTTTTTTTCCTTCCTTAATAAATAATTGGTGCTGTAAAATTTTTCCTTGAGCACCATTTAATGCAACCCCCCCCTCTTTGGTAATCTGAAGTTACAATAATTAATACAGACATCTGACGTGGACCAGGAACATCAAACAAAAGTATAAACGTGGAAAGAGTGATGACCTCTGTTTGATGAAGTTACAATGTTTTCATGGGTGCCCATAGGGAGGAGCAAGAGGGAGAACTCACCCTCCCTTAGAAATCTGACTGTCATTTCAGTTCTTTGGAGGCACTATATAGATTTTTGCCATATCATTTATTCTGATTGCTAATTTTTATGTTGAACTTCTGGAGGCATGTGTGCGTTTAATAAAAACATTGAAAATTTGCAGTGGAAAGTTATAATATTAAAATTTGCCAATGTGTGTTAGAGCACATTGTTGGGCAGTGTAAAAGACAAAGAAATGAAAACATATCCTGTATAACAGCCATTTGTTGCTGGACAAAGAGTTGTGCAAGTTTTATCCAGAAGTTTGTCTCGTGGGTGTTTTTTTTTTTTTTTTTTCTTCTTCTTCTTTTCTCTCTCTCTCTCTCTCTCTCTCTCTCTCTTTTCTTCTTGATGATCAACTGAATGATCACTGGAGTTTTTTGATGCATGGGGCACAAAAGGCACAAAGATCAGAACAACAAAGTACATATATACATGCACATCACTAAGTTGTTCTCTGATATTCAGAGGTTAGCTCCACAAAGAAATACAAACTACCAGATAATTTTACTTACTGTTGCCATATCAAACTTCTCCATTTACAGCGATCTTGACATACAACTCGGACTTCACCAAAATCCATCACACGCCGTACACAAGATCTTCTATACTTCATACTCATAATCTTTTTCTCATGCAGACACTCCTGAATCTGATCCTCCCATGGCTTCCTTGGTCTTCTTCTGCCTTTCCTTCCTGCCACTTGGGCTAAAAACATTTCTTAGTAAGCATCTCATCATTCATTCTTTCAACGTGTCCAAACCACCGAAGCATATTAGTCTCCACCTTGCCAACAACACTTTGCTTCATGTTAGACAACTGCAACACATCTTCATTCCTCACACAATCAGAACGTGTCTTGCCACAAACCCTAAAGTAATGCATTTCTCCAGCACACAAACAACTCCTATGTTTCTTTTGTAATACCCAGGTTTCACTGCCATACATCAGAGTAGAAACAATTACACTTTCATACACAGCCATGCAAGAATCTCTTTGAGTACCCATCATTCCTGTGAAAACCTCCCAAAGCAGCCATGACTTTCAATGAAGAATTCACTTGCCTACTAATTTCACCATCCAATTTATTCTCCCTGTCAAACATGCTTCCTAAATACACAAACTCATTCACCTGGTCAATCACTGTGCCATTTAGACATACACTACCTACCAACAAGTAATTGGGCACCTGTGATAGCAAAGGAAAACGAAGTTTATTCACCTTCAATAGTTGGTGGAGCCTCCACGAGCGGCGATTACAGCTGCGACCCTCCGGGGCATACTCTTAACCAGGCGTTGTACGACGGCTAGCGGTATTTTCTTCCACTCTGCTTGGAGAAGACAAGTCAGTTCCTTCACCGATTTCGGTGAAGGCACCTCTGGGACGAGTTGGAACATCCCTTAAGTCGATGTTCCAACTCGTCCCAGAGGTGCTCGATAGGGTTAAGGTCCAGACTGCACAGGCCAGTCCATTCGATTAATCCCATTGTCACCATACCAAGCCATGGTGGACCTCGCAACATGACAGGTGGCATTGTCATCCTGAAAGTAACATGAGTCCACCCCGTAAAACTGCCACAACGTAGGAAGCGCATGGTCATCCAAAATGGTGCAGTAGGTCTCGACGTTGAGTCTACCAGTAATTGTGACCAAGGGTCCCGTGCCAAACCAGGAGAAACGCCCTCTTTGCATGATTCCACCGCCGCCGAACTTCACAGTTGGCACAATACATTCCGGCAGGAGGCGTTCTCCAGGAAGACGCCAAACCCAGACCCTGCCATCCGAACGGTAGAGGGTGAACCTTGATTCGTCGCTCCAGATAACCTGTTTCCACTGTTCAACGGTCCACTGTCGACGTTCTGTGCACCACGTTAGCCGAGCAGCACTATTGGACTTGGTGATCAAAGGCTTGTGGGCGGCAGCACGTCCATGATAACCGAGCAGATGGGCTTCCTTACGGATGGTATTCATCGAAAGATCACTCCCGGATGCCTGTTGAAACTCCTCGCGGATGTGGCCCATCAATTTGGTGCGGTTCTTCTGAATTTCTCTGGCCAGCACCCGTCGGTCTACAACTCCCAGTTTTGTAGGTCTGCCTGGTTGGAACACATTCCGGAAGTCACCTCTCATCTTCCACTTGCCAATCACGTAGGCCACTGTCAATTTTGGGTACTTCAACTCGCTGGATATGTCACGTATGAATCAGCCATTTCTGTGATACCCGACGATTACACTTTTCTCAAAATCAGAGAGCTCCGAACTGAGTGGCATCTTGCATGCGACTGGTTGCGTTGTTGTTTCCCCACATGATATTTAACGGCGGCGGCCGTGACGTGTATCAGGACTGCAGATATCGTCGATTGCAGGGGTGTCCAATTACTTGTTGGTTGATAGTGTATATTACATTCAGTACTACCAGTTCCTCTCTCAAAAACCATAACTTTTATTTTTCCCTTATTTATACTCAGTTTGAATTTCATGCAAACTCCGTACATCCGGGACAACATACTCTGCAACGCACTTTTGCTCTCTGCCAATAGGACAATGTCATCATCTATAGTAATCTGCACACAGGGATATCACCAAGACATAAAATAAAGTAATTTTTTTAATCTCCTAACATGCTGTCGAACTTCATATATCAGTCTTTTTTATGCAGTTTCTGGGTTGTTTGGTTTTCAATAAAAATTTATCTAGGTGTGTATGATAAAAATGGTTAGAGAATACAAATGGCACAGTGGAAGTTTATGCTATTTGTGTTTACAAATTCTATTTTTGTCCCCTCCTGAAAACTAAGCTATGGGTGCCCATGAATGTTTTCAACTTGTTTTGCCATGAAGACCAGATAAGCCTTGTGTTATTTGCAATATAAAGGCCATGAAGACTAGAGGTTTTTGTGGCCCTTAATTTGAAAGCCCAGCTGACTTTCCAGTTTACAATCCAGTTCGTTTTTGACATTTCTTTATACAACATTCTTCACCACTTTTTGCTAATAGTACAGGCTTCTAGAGGAACAAAACTGCTCTACAAAGCCGAGCTACAAGGTGCAATCAAAACATATCCAGACTGGATTTATTAAAACAAAACTACAAGACCTACAGATTTGAAACATAATCACCTGCAAAGTAGTCCCCTTCCAATGCCATACACTTAGCCCAACACTTTTTCCACCTCTCAAAGAATTTTTGAAGTCATCTTCTGAAATAGCAAACAGCAGTTTCATTTCATTCTGTTGTTTCTCCTCAATATCTCAATCTTTTTCCTTTCAAGAGATATTTGATTTTCAGGAAGAGATAAGTCACAGGGAGCTAGCTCTGGTGAATAGGGTGGCTGTCAGACCGGTGCAATGTTGTGCTTAGCAAGAAACTGCTATACAAGTTTTGCTGCATGTGCAGGTGAATCCAGTTGCCACTCTCATCCAATGCTGGCTTTTTACAATGAACTGCATCCCTCAAATACCACAAAACTTGACAGTTGTGCTGCCTGTTGATTGTCTGGCCTGATGGAGTATATTCCTGATGCACAATTTCCTCATGATTGAAAAAAGAATTCAGCATCTTCTTGATGTTGCTGCACCTCTGTCATGCTTTTTTTTGATCTGGGGAAGTTTGGGGTCTTCCAGTGTGGGCCTTAGTTTCAGGGCTCACAACCCTATGATTCATCACCAGTTACAATTCTTTTTTAAAAGTTTTTGATGCACTCTAGCGGGTCATAGCAGCTGAAACAGGTGCCTGTTTTGGCTCAGCCGAGAGCAGTTTTGGCTCAAATTTGGTTGATACCCGTCTCATTCCTAAATCGTCTGTAAGTATCGACTGAACTGAACCAAAACAGTGTCTTCAGATAATTCACAAATAGTGATTCAGCAATTTTCCTTCACAGCTCTGCACATAAGTTCAACATTGTTCTTCACTTCTGTTGGTTGCTGACCTCCCAGACTGTTCATGACTCTCAACACTTTCATGACCATCTCTGAAACGTTTATACCATGCATGAACTTGTGCAGGACTTATACAATCCTCCCCATAGACTTTCTGTAACTTAAGTCTTTGCAAGTTTCTTATCTCAGTAGTTAAGGGTAACATAACACAGAGAAATGTGCCATTTCTTGTTTCAATTCTTCCCACAGATGCGCCTTAAACCTAATTACCTACTTTTGTTACATATGCATTTTCTCTTCTAAAATACATACCGATGAGCCACTACATTATAACCACCTGTCTAATAAGCTGTAGGACCCCCTCTAGCCCGCAAAACAGTGGCCACTTGGCGAGGCATCGGTTTGATGAGGTGACTGTAGGTATCCTGGGGTATCTGGTACCATAATGTCAACAGCAGGCCCTCCGGTTCCCGAACACTTCGGAGCAGTGGTGATTGAGAAAAAACCTGCTTTTCGAAGTCAAACCACAAATGTTCAATTGGGTTCATATCAGGTGAATTTGGAGGCCAGGACATTAACAGAAAGTCACCAGCATGTTCTTCGAACCACTCCTTGATTATTCTTGCCATAGGCGTAACCACTGGGGGTCAGGACCCCCATACCCCAAGATCTTCAGACTCTAGATCCCCAAAGTAAAGGACCCCCAAATTTTTGGGGAATATAATGATATAATGCACACTTTTTTAGGATGTGAGCCAACGAAATTTAATAATGTAAGATTGTAATTTTTCGTAAAATGCAAACATGTGTATAATGTGTACTTAATAAAACAGTGATATCGATTCCTAATAAGCAAAGTCAGTTGTACAACTTCATAAATTTACATTTCTGCCCTATCTGTCATAGTTTTGCAGTTGTGTTCGCTAAGTTCCACAATTCGCCGACACAGAGGTGCTTATGTCGTGCCCATTAGATCATGCCTTAGCAACTGCATTGCTCCTGCGTCTGTGTATGTAGAGGGAGGGGTCCTAAACTCTATCTTACACAGTATGTATATATATGTATACATATAATGTGTATGTGCCCCCCCCCCCCCCCTAGATTTTGAAACATGGTTACCCCACTGATTTTGGCATGGAGCATTATCCTGTTGGTAATGTCTATCACCAGCAGGGAACACAGTTGCCATGAATGGGTGAACTTGGTCTGCAACTATGTTCAGCAGATACCTGATAGTTGTCAGGAATTGTGCTATGGGATAATGGGTCCTAAAGTGTCCCAAGAAAACATCTCCCACAGCATAACACCGCCACCTGCCTGTTTCCGCCCAACAATGCATACAGATGCCATAGCCTCTGTTGGTAATCAACGTATCTACGCTCGGCTGTCTACGTGATGCACCAGGAATCTTGATTCGCCAGGCGAGGCCACTTTCTTCCAAACATTCACAGTCCAATCTCCACGATCTTGGGCCCATTTCATGCATTGTTGGCGATGACGTGCAGTGAGCATGGGGACCCGGCTGGGTCTTCGGCTACGTAGGCCCATGTGCTGAAGGCTGCAATGAACTGTGTGCTGTGACACACTAGTCTGATCACCACTGTTGTAGCTGTGGGTGATTTGTCGCACTTTGGCCGTGCAGTCGCTGTGGGCAATGCACAACAGTCTCAGCTTCCCTCTGGCATCAACGAGCTGCGGATGACACACGGCTGGACAACGGTTCCTCGTTTGACCATATATGCACCACTTTTGATACGTACTCACTACAGCAGCATGTGAACAACCAACAAGGTGCACTGTTTCCAAGATTGTGGTTCTGAGGCACTGTGCTATCATAATTTGTCCTTTATCAAACTCTGATAAATCGGCAGCTTTTCCCATTCTGACTCTGAACACTACTAACCAAAAGCTGCTCCTCAGGTTGTATATATACTGCTCTCTGAACTTCACCTGCACAACCATTCGGTCTCCAGGCACGCTCATTTCCCTAGGCTGGGGGTGGTCGTAATAAAATGGCTCATCAGTGTAAACAAGACAGCCTTGATCTGCAAATACAGTGAAAGCTGGATATAACGCAGTCAGTCAGTTATACCGCAGAATCAGATGTAATGCAGGTCTGATCTTGTCCCCCCCAAAAAATGCCTACACAGACAAATACATATTACTCAGATTCAGATAAACTGCATGTACCTCTACAACACAGTTATTGCCTTGTTCCCATACACCTGCATTAAACAGGCTTCCTCTGTATGTAAAAAAAAAATACTTCCAACTTCATCTCCATTATAGCAAGAACTCACGCCAGCAGCTCAGTCATATACTTTCATGAAGTTGAAAAGTCGATTTGTCTAAACATTTTTCAGAAAAGAAAAAAGATGTGTTTGAGTCACTAAAGCCAGTGAAGTGAACATGAAATTTGACTTCAGTCTTTAAAGGGACAAACCCACCCATTTTAGGAACTCATCTTGCAGCCTAACTTGTCAATTCCAGCTGTAATTAATCGACATATCTGGTGACTGGTGTACTTTCATGTTGTTTTTTCACTTGATCTTCACCAATTGATTATTTAATAAGTCAGTCTTTATTTTATTTTCATTTTTCTTTAATACAGGAGGAAACTGCTAAATAAAGATTCCAATACAAGCCTGGAATTTTTCACTTAACTGATACAGAAAAAAACCCAGGCCAAACACATGCAGACCCCTAACCTGAGATGTGTACACACACTTAAGGGCTTAGCTGCAAAAATGACCAAAGAGAAGAACTCATTGCCACTCAAAAAATTAAGTTTTTAAAAGATCATGTGGTCTGCTTCATTTAATATTACCTTAACTGGAATCTTGATTAATCACACACATATAAAGAAACTTTAGAAGCCCTTTAGTTTCTATCTGTGTCATTCACAAACAGTTGCACTTAAAAGTTACTTTCAATGGTGCTAAGAGAGACTAATTGTTGATGAACAGTCCCACTTAACACAGCACTTCTGATTTAAAAAAACATTTGGCATAAACTAAACAGTAATAACAAAAATAAAAAATTCCTATTGTACAGGATTTTTCCTGAGGCAAATTTCAAGTTAATATATTTGTGCAGGTCTTTGCTTTGGTTGTCGAACATGTTTTTGGCAGTGTAAAGCAGTTTTCTTCAAAATTTTATAATGGGTCAATACCAAAATTTAACACAATGAAGGCTTAGGATTACTCCAAAAATTTACTCACTAAAATTGGGCCTAAAAGAAACAGTACAATATGAATTTTGCTTTTAGGGATAGTTCTGAAAGTCATCCACTTAGGTAACACGTATCAGGAAATCTGTTAGCCTGAACATAAACATGTTAAATGAGTTACAAGAAATACTCCACCCCCACCCCCACAGAACCCCTTAAGTTTCAGTTTACACAAGCCAACAAGACTTCCCCAGAAAAGGTATGTACCAAAATTTTCACTATTAAATTTAATTTATTCCACATTCATTTTACACTTTACACATTAAGAAACGTGCATTTTTATTTTGGATTTTTCATACCCACATGTGCGTATACTCAATAGTTTACAGAAAGAAAAAAAAACTGCCAGTCAGTTATACAGAACACTTTAGGTTACTTACTTGTTTGCGTGACATGTAGAAAAATGAAATTACAAAAAGCTCCTGATTGGTCACAGAAAGCAAAGAAAATAGATGTACACAGTCACTACAATTTTTATTTTCCTGATTATTAACACAGCACCTATTTTTCCTAATTAAATTGCACTTTTTTCCTTTGGTTAAATTTTACACCTTTTCCTTAAATTAAGCCTCATGCTCATTTTTTGTTTTCATGATTAAGCATTATATTCTTTCTTATCTTGATTGAACATTTGCACCCTCTTGTCTTTTACTTAAACATTGCATTTTCTTGTTTAAACAGTAACATTTTTTTTTTCAGGTTAGCATTGTGCTCTTTCCTATTTCTGGATGAAATAATTGCAGTATGCTACATATATATTACCTTGACCCCCAGCAACACATAACTCACAATTTCTCTCAATTAAATGTTGCACAATGGGCACTTAACTCTTTAAAGACAAACACCTTTCATCATAGATAAACTGCAAAAGAAAAAAAAAACAAAAAAAAACTTGAGTACCCCCCCCCCCCGCATTTTCTTTCCTATTAGTAGCTCCTGGTTGACTTACGGTGCACATCCTTCCTCCCCCAAAAGTCGTTCAATATACAGCTCTCGTAGATACATAGGTGTTTTTTAAGTCATCTTTTTATAGTGTTTTTTTTTCTCTCTCTCTTTCTATGTGACTAGCATATTTTGATAGCTGAAATTTTTTATCTTGAAAGCATGTTTTTTAAAACAGGCATGAAAATCTTTCTGAACTCTGCAGTTTTCTGGTTTTTTTTTTTTTTTTTTTTTTTTTTTCATTTTCCAGCAGGAACAAATGCTATTTATCTTCATGGTTCGTGCGCATCCTGGGAATCCTGGAAAAGTCCTGGAATTCCATTTTGTCTTGGAAATGTCCTAAAATTCTGTTGCATGTCCTGGAATTTTATCCATTCCGGCCTTTTTGTCCCTGCACGATGTTTTGTAGTTTAAGATTTTTCTACTAACATAACTTATGTCTAACAAATTTTTACACCCCACCCCCTGCAAAATGCGGGGGGTGGAGGGGGCTGTTGATTTTCTTGTCTGTTAGGAGGACTGAAGCTGCGTTATTAGCATCTTTTGGTGTCGTGCTTATGTTATCACTTTCTCTGTCCGACTGGGAAGACCATACCTCTGCAATTATTAGTTTGATTTGTAAAATTCTTTTTGTATTTGGGAAGCTTTTTAAAATGTGTGAATGATGATCCATTTGTTCCGGGTTTATTCCGATGCACATACATTTGCTTCTAAATATCCAATTGAAAAAATTATTTTTCTTTTCAATGGCATTTATATCGAAGACTATTTTAATTACAGTCCCTTTTTCAAACAATGCATAAATTTTCCACTAGGGGGCGTAATGGTAAATCACGATTTTCCCAATATCTCCACTCCTAACTGTTCGATTTGAAAAATTCTTCCTGTGTTGGATACAGCTCTTGAGGGGAATGTTTTGCATATAATTTCTCACTTTTGGTAAAAAAAAAAAATGGTTTGGACACCAGGGGACGTAAGTGTTTATTTTTGCTTCTGATGTATTTGCAATAAAATCTAAGCTCGAAACTTGATTGAAAAAATTCCCCCGTGAACCGATGCTGCTCACCTCCAAAACCTTTTTGAGAATACCTCCTGTTAAATATTAATGCATAATTTTCCCACGTGGGGCGTATACATACACATGTGTATATCTTATTTTTGTCCATATCTCTGTTTCTAGGAGTACCATTTAAAAAAATTCTTTCTTTGAGAACATTTTTGGTGCGAAATGTTTCTCATACAATTTCAAATATTTCTTAACGCACAAGTGAGCCACTATAGGGCTTAAGTTCACGTTTCTGTTTACAGCAATATCTACGGGACTAATAACCCGATTGACAAATATTCTCTTGACCAGATACTACCAACTATGAAAACTCCTTGTGTATATTTTCTTCCCAAAATAATGCACAATTTCGCTGCTAGGGGCGCGCTTACATTTAACCTATTTTTCTCAATATCTGTACTTCTAAATGTCAGATTTAAAAATTATTTTAAAAACAGATACAATTTACCTTATGGAACACTTAAGGTTTGCATTTAAGGATGTTTGTGGTTCACAATTCTGCTGCCAGGTGGTGTTTATTTACTTCTGTTTGCAGCCTAACTCTGCCTCTAAAAACAATATTGAGAAATTTCTTTTTTTGCTGTATGCCATTCGCTATGATAAAGATGGAGAGTGAATAAGATTTTTGCTACAATAAGATGAGCCTCTTCAAATTTCGATAACAAATCGAGCTTTTCTAAAATTGCTGATATCAGTTGTGGATTCGCAGGTGACAAAATTGTAAATCATATACAGAAAATGAAAAACATTACTGAAAATGAAGTTCTTTCACTTAAACATGATTGCCAAAAATTTATTGTAACTATGTTATCAAATCTTATTGGAAAATGCCCAGTTAATTATTCAATTGTATGCAGTATAGTTTGCTTAGACCCCAAAAGAATGTCAAACAATGATAGTGATTGTTTAGCCAAGATGAAAAAAATCCTTTTCCATCTGAGTAAAGTTAAAAAAATTAGAAGAGCAACAATGTGAAAATATTTTATTGCAATTTAGAGGCTTCTTAATGAATGAAGTATAAAGAGACTTTACTAATTTTTCTGATTTTAATGCCTCTGAAACCAAATTAGATGCTTTCTTAGCTAAATGCTTATCAAAAGGTTTTGATGATCTTTGGAATGTGGTAAAAATGTTGTTAGTATTGTCACATGGCCAAGCAACAGTCGAAAGAAGGTTTTCTGTTAATAGGCAGATACAAGTAGAAAACTTAAAAGAAAATTCTTACATAAGCCAAATAATTGTTTATGATCGTATTAATTTTTGCGGGAGAATTCACAATGTAGAGCTTGCAAAGGAGTTGCGAGCTTCAGTATCTTCTGCTCGCCATAGATATATGCAACATTTGGAAGAGCAAGAGAATGAAAAGAAAGAGCCTGTAATCTCAGGAAAGAGAAAAAAACAAAGTGATGACCTAAATATGTTAAAAACTAAAAGGATTAAGGTAGAAAAGGATTTAATCGAATTGGAAAAGTCTGCTTGATAACATGGCTGAACAAGTAGAAGCTTTAAGAGATGTCAATCTTTTTATAAAATGCAACAATTTTCGAAAATTATTGAAAGAGAAGAAATTAGAACTTGAAGCCACTTGTTCAAAGATAGAACTCAAAAAAGAACTTAAAAATTAATTTCTTTTTTATTTTTAAAGGCTTGTTGATAAATGATTGTACCTTGTAAATTTTTAATTTAAATACAGTAATAACATGCAAAAAATGTTTTTGCTTATGAATGTGTGACAATTTATTATTATAAATGATTAAAAATTGTTACTTGAGCGATCTTTGCTGTTTTAACACTTTCGCTGCTAGCGGGTACATGCGCCTTCTGTAGAAATCGCCCTGGGGGGCCAGTTAAACAGCAGTAAATATCTGAAGTTCCAGTAATGGGATTCCCAAAATATTTATACCACCTACTAGTTAGCTGACCACAAGTTCATTTATAGCAAAACATGGAGAAGTTGCTTGCGACTGACATGGCCCAAAAGTTAAACGGGATGTTGTATAGGCCATGCAGGCGCGGGCAACTTCATGCACGCTTATGTAAACAAATTAGTAAAATCCAGTAAAATCATGCAATGCATTGATTATGGTACGCTTTCCAACATACCAGAAATCATTACTCAAGTTATGAGGAACATGGCTATAGAATATATCTCGCTCCTATGCCCTGACCTTTGGCCCCATTTCGATGATATTTAAACAGAACCGGTTAAGTATACTTCCTGAACAACATGATAAAGTTTTGTCTGAATCGAAACATTTTTACGTAAGTTATGACGCATAAGGGCGATGGAATGGATCCCACTCCTATTTCGCCCATTTTCGATAGAGTTCGTCCTCTACCACGTACTAAAATATCGAAATCAAACCATTTCTACGTAAGTTGTGATGCATAAGGGAAATGGAATAGATCCCTCTCCTATGTCCTGACCTTTGACCCCATTTCGCCCATTTTCAAGTAGGGTTCGTCCCCTACCACATACTAAAATTTCATCGAAATTGAACGATTTTTATGCGAGTTATCGTGCAGAAGGACAGACAGACGGACAAAACTGGAGCATATATGCTTCTTCAACCTATGGTTGGAAAGCGTAAAAAAGGAATTGTAGAAAGTCTATAAATATTGAGTGCTCCCCTCCCTCTTTCCTTTCTTTGTGTTAGTGTGTTGTGTCTAGCGGAGGTTGACCTGGGACACTGCGTTGGTCAGAGACAATGGAAATATAATACCCTACTGGGGGAAAGCAATTCCCACTTAGGTGGTTCCACACACTGATTCCTTAGCACAGGGTGGCTGGTGGAAGCAAAATAAGAGAAAACTGGGTAAACACTTTTCTCTTACAAACAATATTCCTCTGCTCAGATGCAAAGTTTATATAAACAAATGCCGCAGAAAAAGTAGCCTCCTTCCTTCCCTTTTGGGCTATAAATTTCTTTTTTCCATTGACAACACTTACTTCACTTGAGCATAATAGATTTCGGGATGTTAACAGACATGCAAACCTTTTTTTTTTTTTTTTTTTTTTTTTTTCGTTTTTCTCCCCAACCGCACTAATTTGTAGTTCGATGAAAATCCCATAATTGCTCTTGTAATCAAAGCGTGAGGATGGCCGACCCCATAAATAGCAAAAAGTTTTACTCCAAAAGGTAAAAATTAGAATCTGTTGTCAGGCTTCCTTCTCCATGGATACCTGATCCCACTGCTGGTCAATCCGGAATTATTAACCCGCTACAGATCTTTCTGCTATAGATGATCCAACTGTTGGTCCAACAACAACTGATTCTGTTGAATCGGACACAAGTGATCGCGAATCAAGTCTTTCCGGTTTTGAAATTTCTTCTGCATAAGATTATGATCCAGATTATGAAGTCAGTACTGAAGAATATGATGATGATTGTGATTTCTTGCAAACAATGGAAGAACATCGGTGTTTAGGCGTGAATCCCGTACATCACAAACAGCAGCAGATAATTTGGGGGTCAGTTGATTCGTCAAAGCAAAAGGAAATTTCATTGACAGCACCCTTAGGTATATGTCCCGATGTAATGAATTTAGACCCTCTTACAGCTATTGACATTTTCCACTATCTAGTGACTGATGATATTTATTTTCTAATGGTTACTGAAACAAATAGGCACATCAAGTCATTCAAGGCAGTATCCTATCACCACATTCGAGGATGAAACACTGGCTGCCAACATCTGTAAGTGAAATGAAAAAATTTCTTTGTCTGCTTATTTGGATGTGCCTGGTTAGATTTCCAAAGATTACAGATTGTTGGTCCACTCATGTGTTGTTCCAAAACCGAATTGCACCTAACAATTTAACCAGAAACAGGTTTCAACTCCTACTGAAGTTATGGCACTTTGCTGACACTTCTTAAGATCCAGGGAACGATTGCACTTATAAGGTCAAAAGGCTTATGGAGATACTGCTGTGCAACATGAATAAATTGAAACAGCTGGGAAAAGAAATTTCTGTGGATCAAAGTCTTGTACTATTTAGAGGAAGACTTGGTTTTAGGCAATAGTCCCGGAAAGGCCCATAAATATGGTATAAAAATGTATAAGTTATGCGATTTATAAGTTATAAGTAGCCTCACATCAAATTCGTACTCTATATTTTACTTCAAAACATGAAGTTGCGTCACCTAGCGGAAGTAATACAAAACAAAAACCGAAACTCGTTAACAATTTGAAGTCGCTGGCGCCAGCATGGCCCCTTACAGCGATTTTTCTTTTGCTGGTGCCTGCACCCGCTGGCAGCGAAAGTGTTAAAAGTATGTTTTAAGGATGTTTTTTCATATGAATGCCCTTTTAAAAATGGTAAAAATTGACTTATAACTCCTTATAAAATTAATTAAGGTCCTTAAAAAGTCCTTAGAAACTCCTTATTTTCAATTTCTGAAAATGAGTACAAACCCTGTTTGTCAGTTAAATTGGCAGTTATTCAAATCAAATTGCAGAATAATTGTGAGATACAAAAATCAGCACTTTTGGGGGAGGGGGGAATTCCTTTCTTTTGAATGAATGCCTTAAATATGCTAAATTTCAGTGAATTTTTTTACTAAGTTTGATCCAGCCTGGAGCTGTAAACATTATTTTTCTATAAAATGCACAACTGACTCTTGGGCAGCAGTCCCCGAAAAGACTATCATAAAAAGTATAACTGCAAACATTTTTTAAAGAAATTTATAATTTAAAAATCTTTTTGCTGTAATAATGGCTGAGTATTCAGACGTCCTCTTTTGGCTGATCACTTAAGTTGGGTTCTAGTTTCAGATGATGGTTGAGTAGTGCATTTGTCCCCAGTACTGACCCTGTGTCCCCAATACCTAAAATAAAATAAATTGCCTTCTCCTACTTGGTTTTCCCCTTAGATGCTTTAAAACCTGATACCATGACAGGAATTGTACTAAAGCAATATTAATGTCCCATTTTTGTTTTTCTGTATAAGTTGCCATATTTTTTGTATAATTATATTACTTACATAGACATTCAACTCAAATGTTTTAATGGCATCTTTTTTCTTTTAAGTTCTTGTTTTGTTTGTCTTCCATATAAGGTGAGGATTTTTAAAAAATACAATTGAATTGTTTTTCCTTATTAGCTGAACTGTTCAATAAAATAGCTGAAGACTATTTAAGAAATAGGAAAGAACCAACAACAGATGGTAAGCCAATTTTGAAAGTTGCACATCTCTAAAATTAATTGCACTCAATTTTTCCAGTAGATAGTGATGTAAAATTCTTTTATATATTAATTTTTATATCAGAATGTCTGTGACTTCTTTCTGTTTTAGTTTTTCCTTCCTTAAATTTCTGCACTTTTAGAAAATAGATCCTCTTGATTTGAAAAAAATTATTTTTGCAGCCATTTCATAGTACTAAAAAAAACTGTCTTAAAAATCTAAATGCAAACTGGCATGTATGAACAGATGTCAATATCATATTTTAACTAACAGAATATTATATCCTGAATTGATTAAATACCTAGTCTTACCATAAATACTGTGTGCAAGATATTCAATGAAATAAAAGAAAAAGATATTTTAATGTACCTGTGATATGATGTAAGTAGTACAGTTGTGAATACATAGCCCCAATCACTTTTTAAAATGGCATCCTTTTGCCTTCCACAGTCCTTTCGTCTCACTCATCAGTAGCTTTATGCAGGGTCTACCCAGGAAAAGCTGCTGCTGCCTGCAGCAAAGAGCATTTGAGACTGTCAATACTGGGGTGTCACTTTTTGCAGGCCATGTCCTCCGGTGTGGCACACAACTTGTAGTCCAATGGGTTGAGGTCTGGACTGCTTGAAGGCCAATCAGCTGGAAAAATGAAGTCTGACAACGATTCTTGTGAAAATCCGTTTATTTTGGTGTAATATACAGTAGAGAAACGAGCAAGCTTTCACTACCAACGGGTAGCTTTTTCAGGCTGGAATAACGTCTAAAGAATATATACAAGAATTTAAATGCAAGATAACAATAATATAAACGTAAAAACTTCGTGCAGGCGGGTGAAAGGCATGTGCTAGGCGTGTGCTGTTTGCAGAAACATGTGCCATGCAAAAGGTAAATCAAAAGAAAGTTCATTGTTGCACGCGATCGGGTTGGCTATAATTTCAATGGATTCCCTTATAGCAGTGGCCTTGGCGTTCGTGTAGGAGGCGATTTTCTTCATGTCACCCCATTGTGGAGTGGCTGAATGTGGTGTGACCTCCTTCGCTAGTGCTGTGTTAACTCTTCCCGCTGCAACATGAATCGTTATCATCTGGTGTAACTACCCACCTGTTTATTTCTGAAGTCTGACAAATTCGCCTGAAGCCACTCCTGGGTTGACTTGGCCTTGTGGGCAGGTGCAGAATCCTGCTGAAAGCTCCACCATCGGTTTCGGAAGAGGATGTGACTCACATTTTTGACTGCTGGCTCCAAAGCCCTGTCCTCATAGACTTTGGCAGATATTTTCACTCTTCTCACAAAAATGGTGCTCCGTAATACCCTCGTAAGGGACTCCCCACCAAACCATGACAAAAGCAGGATGATGGCCCCTCGTGATCCTTGGAGCTTTGTCCTGAGCTTCTCGTTAGGTTAATGGATACACCCTTTCATTTTGGCGGTTGAAAGCCTCTTCAGTAGTGCAAATGTTTTCATCAGAGAAAAGGATCTGTCTGTGGCAATTGTCTGCATAACGCTGCAGCTGGCGTTTCGCTTTTGGCATCCTCTGCTGCTTCACTTGTGGGGTGAGGAAGTGCCTTGTACGCTGCCGGTAAGTTCTCACTCTTGGGTTACTCCGCAGCACACGTGACATCGACATTCTTGAAATGTTCAGCTCATGAGCCATCACTGATTGTATTCTGACAGGATTTCGTCGAATACGGACTGCCACTGATTTCACCGGGTGAGCAGTCCTCACGGTACGTGGCCGACCCTTTCTGGGGCAGTCAGCGACAGTCCCAGGCTCAAGGAACCTTTTTGTGGTCTGGTAGGAAAAAAATTCAGCTGATTTTCAGCTGAATTTTTTCTAGACTTCCAAAATATTTGAAAATTTTGGAAGATTATTTTCCAACTTTGTGAAGCGCTATTACAGCAATACGATTCTCATAGTCAGACCACTCCATGGCAAGTACTTCACAAATCACGTTGTCTCCTCTGTGACTGAATGCACAATGCATACCTGCCAACTTTTACGGATTTTGATACTGTTTTAGGGATGTAAGGAAGACTCAAATTATTTTACGGATTTTTAGCGATTTTAATGTCCTGAGATTTTTATTTACTTTTGCCTTTGCCTCCTCGCTCAATGCACTGAGGAGCGAGTCAGATTCGATCTCTCTCTACCGTACTCCCGCTTTTTAGGTCACGTGATAATCGGCGCTTCTCTACGCTCGCATGTCGCAGCGGATCGAGCGCTTCAGCTTTGGTACTTTCTGCGCAGCAAGGGAAGAGAATTCATGGAAAGTACGTGCATGCTTGCTGTTTTTCATATTATCATTACTTGTCTCTTAACCGTGCAATAGCCTTTAGTAAGGCAAATAAGTATTTTCTAGCATTTAAGGACAGTTATACGAAAGAATTTCGCTGCATAAAACGATCGCAAAAAGGTGCGAAGTTTGCTTTTTGTGTAGTGTGCCGATCTGACTTCAGCATCTCCATGCGGGGAAAAACTATATTTCTCGGCATGTGAAAGGGCCCAAGCACATAAGCAATGCACAATGTGTCGAAAAAGTGTGAAGTGGACTCTTATTTCAAGGTGAGCGACAGTCGGTCGGATGTGCTACGTGCTGAATTGCTATTTACGTCATTTTTAATTGAACGTAATGTTCCAATAAGTGCTACGGATCATGCCGTTCCCCTATTCCGGAAAATGTTTCTGAAGTAGCGAAGAAGTATGGGTGTGCAAGAACTAAAACAACAGCTCTAATTAAAGAAATTTCTGGAGAGAGAATTTCTTCAATGGTCACATATTTGCAAGAGGGCCCATTTGCTGTTGCATGTGATGGGGAGCAATGATAGCAATGACTACAAACTGTATCCTATTGTTGTCATATATTAATAACAGACACTGGGAAAATATAATTAAAGTTTAAGTAATACTTAGTTTATTATATTATTATATAGTAAACATGAAATCACTACACCGCAATGGTTTTAGGAAATTGTAGAAAGGAACCTAAAGGTAAGTTTTCATGTCTTATACAAGGGTGTGCAGATTTTCTTTGGTTTACGCATAGTTTTACTGATGTGATGTGCGATTTTAATGATGTGCACATATAATTTTACTGATGCACATTTTCCCTGGTTGGCAGGTATGGCAATGATTCACTAGCTGCTTCATGCCTCCTGGCTGGTCGGTGACGTTGCCCACCGGTTGTGCGCAATTTGTCAAATGTTTATAACAGTATTTATGCTAAGACTGGGTATACATCCTGTAAGGGATTAACACCTAACCCATATGTAGCTTTACCTGAACTGAATGGATGAAATATTATATACTCCTATAACGTGTTGCTCCACCTTTTGCCTTAACAACAGCAGCCAGACTTCTTGGTAAGGTGTTGAAAACATAGGTGCCCATGAAGTGAGAATCACTTGTAGTAAAGCACCCACGGTTGCGAGTGGTGGTTGGTGGGCTTGAAATAGGTCTTTCTGGTGTGTCCCACAAATTCTCAATGGGGTTGAGATCGGGTGATCAAGGGGGCCCGTTCGAGCATGGTAAACTTACTTGAATGCTCCTGGAGCCAATTGATTCTCACTCAGGAAGTATGTGGTGTGGTATTGCCCAGTTGAAACATGGAGTCACCGTGAGGAGAGAGAATTGTTTCGAACGGTTGTAGATGGTTGAGGAGGATGTTCACATACCTTGTGCCAGTCGCAGAGGTCTCAAAGGATAAGAGAAGGGGGGGGCAAGGAAGCCCATGTAAATACACATCAAACTGTTACACTTGCTCCACCTGCCTGTAGGACTCTTAACTTGGCAAGCTGTGTTCATCGTTTCGCGTGTGGTGTACTAACTTGGCAAGCTGTGAATATTTTTCGCTCAAACGGTATCTTCACAAAAATATTTTGAACTGCGACAGTATCGTCACATACAGTAAAATTATATCTTAACAAAAATATTTCAGTGTTAGAGCATCTTTGAATATTGTTGTGTTTAACTAATGTGTGTGTTTTTGTTAGTGAACTTTTCAGTAAAACGTCTCTGACAAACGTCTATCAAACACTGCCTCATCACTACCGGCATTGGCTGCACTACCAGCCACACGAGCAACTAAGGCGATTCTCGCTGAAAGGAACCCCAAAGCATTATGGAAGCATTTTTCCCTCTGGCAACCTCACTTCACATGCATTTTCCAGGGCTAACTCAGAAGCAGGGATGGGCACATCGGTGAGAAACGTCTATATTGGACATTGGTGAATACTCATTCTCAAAACCTCCATACATCGGTAGTATCAGTGGAAATATTTGATGTATTAGTAAAAATCATGATGTTTCTCTAAACAGCCAAAGAAGTTGCATCTTTTCCATCTGCAGTAGTAATCAGCACATTGATGGGTAAAATCGCTGTTCGACATATCCGTGATTACTCAACAATTCAACATCGAGTAACCAATAACATTTGTTAAAACGCTTGGTGTATTGGTGAAAATCTCAATATTTCTTTGATGTAAGGGTTCTTGTAGCATTGAGGATAAGAACTCTGTATTTTTGGCGACGGAACATTGGAAAAACAGCGAAAAATTTGCTAATTCTTGACATAATGTAGGAATATTGTACTCCCTTCCTCTTTAAAAGAATGCAACAAAAATAAAATCCTTTACTTTGCGAAGAAAATATTATTTTGCAGTTTCAAACATTGATTATCACTTGTAAAACAATGATGCTCAAAAACATCTGGTTTTTGGGGGGGGTTGCCCATCCCCACTCAAATTTATCTTTGCCATACTGGCCGGGATTCTAGGAAACATATTTACAATTATGATGAGAGGAGCATGATGGGGAAATTGCTGACCATACACTTCATGGGAGATCGTGTTGTGACATATGGTAGACATATTTTTTTTTAATTTGTGATTTATTTCTTTTCTTCCAGAACTAAAAAAAATTGCCCTATGATGACTTTCCTGGTTTAATAAAACATGGATGTTTCTGCTATGATGCTATGAACCCCCCCCCCCCCCGCGATCCCAGATGGAAAATAACCAGTTATATTTTTAAAAATGTATCTGCATACAGTCATCAGAACAGAAAATTTGTTGCAACCAGGAAAAGTGTGATCTGTGATTAAGAATAGAATAGGAATAAATTATAATAAAAAATAACTGAAAACATAATAAAAACATAATTACTGTCAGAATAATAATTATAGAGGATTAAAATTGCTCTAAACTCAAAAATAGGCAGAATTTCACAAAAATGGGTATCATCTTTAAAAACTTGGATCTGGATCTACCCCTGCTCTCTTTTTGAACACTATTTAGATTTGTTGCTTTCACACCTCCTTTCACACTTAGTCTTTTTAATAGCAACATAAATGGTATGTTTCACAAGATTCTGACAATGTGTTGCCATTTTTTTATTCATAGCAGCAATTACCTGAGCAAAGGTGTTGCACAGGTAATATTAATCAACATGTGGGAAATGACCAAGAACATTATCAAAAACCTTTGGCATGGTTCTGTTGCAGGACAACGCGTGATCTCATACAGCAGCTCGCACTCAAGAAATGTTGAAACATTTTAAATGGGAATTATTTGATCACTCGCTGTACAGCTCTGAAATCGCTCCAAGGTGACCCTCACCATTTTGGACACTGGAAACTGGTGTGGTGTACCATATTTTTATGACAGCGAGGAGTTGAAACGGGTTGATTCTGATGGTATCTTCAAAAAAGTATTTTGAACTGTAATAGCATCTTCACTTTCAGTAAAATTTTATCTGAACAATCATATTTTAGCATAATGGGCATCTTGAATATTGTTGTGTTCAAGTAATGTGATTTTTCTTTTCGTATATGAACTGATTGTTTTCAATAAGATGGATACATAATTACATACACAGAACTGCCAACTGTTACGATTTTATCGTATTTAGTGTGATAAATCATGCTGCAGTATGCTAATATGATTTTGCAGCCAAAAATACGATTATTATTATATTTTTTTTTGTAGTCATGTTTTCCCCCATTCTTTCCCTTTTCAGACAGAAGCCTTGTAGCAGAATCGCGGCAATGGGCAACGTACGTCACAGATTTAATTTGGTCCTGCAGACAAAAACGACATCCCCAGAACCCTATTAAACCACAAGTTTTTTCAGCCTTTCAAAATTTCCAAAGACGGAAGTTAAGCGTAGTGAGAATTTCTTCCGTAATCGTAATTTTTTTTCTCACGAAGGACGATGTATGTCGCAGAATTATTTTGTACACATCCTCATAGCAGAATCGCGGCGACGGCCGACGTACATCGCAGATTTATTTTGTACTCGTCCCCGTAGAAGAATATTGGTGATGTACATCTCAGGTTTATTTTGTACTCTTCCCCGTAGCAGAAAAGCTGCGCCGGCCGACGTACATCGCAGATTTATTTCGTACTCATCCCCGTGGAAGAATCGCGGCGACGTACATCGCAGGTTAATTTTGTACTCGTCCCCGTAACAGAATCGCGGCGATGGCTGACGTACATCGCAGATTTATTTAGTACCCACCCCTGTAGAAGAATCGCGGCGACAGCTGACGTGCATCACAGATTCATTTTCTACTAATCCTCGTAGTTGAACCGCGGCAACGGCCGATGCACATCACAGGTTTATTTTTAAGCTTGCAGACAAAAGTGACATTCCCAGAACTCGATTAAACCATCTTGCAGACCTTCTAAGATGTAAGTTTTCTGCCGCTCAAAATTTCTGAAAACGAAAGTTAGGTGAAGTGAGCATTTCTCCCATAATCGTTATTTTTTTTCTAATAATTAACAACATAAAAGTGCTTGCTGATTAGATTTAATTATTCTCAATAAAATTTTGATCTAGGGAAAAAATCCCTACATTCTCATCATCATCAAGAATTTATATAGCTGAAATAGGTTTCAAAAATTATCAGCATGTGTCATGTTAAGATTTTGTTATCTGAGTGTTACGTTTTTTGGTTCTGAGAGGTTGGCAGGTTTGCATATATATCACTAAACTGTTCACTGAGATTCAGAGGTTAGCTCCACAAAGAAATACACTATCTACAAACAAGTAATTGGACACCCCTGCAATCGATGATATCTGCGGTCCTGATACACGTCACGGCCGCCGCCGTTAAATATCGTATGGGAAACAACAACGCAACCAGTCGCATGCAAGATGCCATGCAGTTCGGAGCTCTCTGATTTCAAGAAAGGTGTAATTGTCGGGTATCACGGAAATGGCCGATCCATACGTGACATATCCAGCGAGTTGAAGTACCCAAAATCGACAGTGGCCTACGTGATTGGCAAGTGGAAGATGAGAGGTGACTGTCGGAATGTGCCCAGACCCGGCAGACCCACAAAACTAGGAGTTAGAGACTGACGTGTGCTGGCCAGAGAAATTCGAAAGAATCGCACCAAATCGACGGGCCATATCCGCGAGGAGTTTCAACAGGCGTCCGGGAGTGTTCTTTCGATGAATACCATCCGTAAGGAAGCTCGGTTATCGTGGACATGCTGCCGCCCACAAGCCTTTGATCACCAAGTCCAATAGCGCTGCTCGGCTAACGTGGTGCACGGAACGTCGACAGTGGACCGTTGAACAGTGGAAACAGGTTCTCTGGAGCGACGAATCAAGGTTCACCCTCTCCCGTTCGGATGGCAGGGTCTGAGTTTAACGTCTGCCTGGAGAACGCCTCCTGCCCGAATGTATTGTGCCAACTGTGAAGTTCGGCAGCGGTGGATTTATGCTATGGGGGTGTTTCTCCTGATATGGCACTGGACCCTTGGTCGCAATTCTTGGTAGACTCAACGCCGAGACCTACTGCACCATTTTGGATGCCCATGAGCTTCCTAGGTTGTGGCAGTTTTACGGGGTGGACCCATGTTACTTTCAGGATTACAGTGCCACCTGTCATGTTGCGAGGTCCACCATGGCTTGGTATGGTGACAATGGGGTTAATCGAATGGACTGGCCTGCGCAGAGCCCGGACCTTAACCCTATCGAGCACCTCTGGGACGAGTTGGAGCGTCGACTTAAGGGGTGCCCCCACCGTCCGAAATCAGTGAAGGAACTGACCTGTCTTCTCCAAGCCGAGTGGAAGAAAATACCGCTAGCCGTCGTACAACGCGTGGTTGAAAGTATGCCCCGGAGGATCACAGCTGTAATCACCACTCGTGGAGGCTCCACCAACTATTGAAGGTGAATAAACTTCGTTTTCCTTTGCTATCATAGGTGTCCAATTACTTGTTGGTAGATAGTGTACAAACTATCATGATTTTTACATACTGTTGCTGTATCAAACTTCTCCATTTATAGTGATCTTGACACACAACTCAGGCTTCACTGACGTCCATCAGATGCCATACAAGATCTTTTTTACTTCATACTCATAATCTTTTTCTCATGTAGACACTCCTGAATTGATCCTCCCATGACTTCCTTGGCCTTCCTCTGCCTTTCCTTCCTGCCACTTGGACGAAAAAGATTTTCTTAGTGAGCATCTCGTCACTCATTCTTTTCACATGGCCAAATCATCGAAGCACATTTGTCTCCACCTTGCTTACAAGATTTTGCTTCACATTACAAAACTGCAAAACATTTTCATTCCTAACACAATCAGAACATGTCGTGCCACAAACCTCCCCCGTAAGTAACACATTTCTCCAGCACACAAACGACTCCTATGTTCCTTCTGTAGTACCCAGGTTTCGCTGCCATACATCAGAGTAAGAACAATTACACTTTCATACACAGCCTTGTGGGTTTCTCTTGAGAACCCATAATTCCTGTGAAAACTGTGACTTTCAATGAAGAATTCACTCGCCAACTAATTTCACTATCCAATTTTTTCCATTTATCAAACATTCTTCCTAAATGCACTAACTCATACACCTGATCAATCACTGTGCCATTTAGACTTATCTTGCATTTAGTACTAACAGTTCCTCGCTCAAAAACCAAAAATTTGGTTTTTCCCTTATTTATACTCAGTTTGATTTTTGTGCATCCGGAACAACATATCCTGCAACTCACTTTTGCGCTTCGCCAACAGGACTGTGTCATCAGCATACAACAATCTGCACACATGGATATTTTCCAAACATAAACCAGTATTGTCCATTTTGGCATCAAGCATCCATAAATATATTGAACAGCCATGGTGACATTACACAACCTTGTTTGACTCCTGCACCAATAGAAAACCATTTTGATAAAATGCCATTCACTCATACACAAGTTCTACTGCCAGCATACATGGCTTTTACACTATTAAGTAAATTCCCAGTAAAACCATATTCATTCAATACCTTCCACAAAAGTGTCCTATTTACTCGGTCGTAAGCTTTCTCTAAATCTATGAAGGCAGCCAAAAACTTCAGTAAGGTGGATGCCTATTAATATTGCATTGCATCATTACTACTGGCAACTGAAACAATGCTTGTTGAAACTCCAAAGGACTATGGGAGCATCTGCCCCCCAACGGCGACCTCATTTTTTATGTGTTTTCCAGGGCTAATTTAGACAGAGATGGGTACATCCATGATAAACATTACGTTGGACATATTGTTCCCAAAACGTTGATGCATTGGCACTAGTGAAGGAAATGTTTTGATGTATCAGTGAAAGTCTACATGTTTTGCTATAAAGCCAAAGAATTTGCTTCTTTTCCAACTGCAGCAGAATGAGCACATCGGTTGGTAAAGTCTCTCTATATATTGGTTATTAGCCACCAATTCAACTTTCAGTAACTAATGATATTTCTTAAAATGCTCAGTGTATCTGCAGAAGGCTAGATTATGTTAAATTGATGTATTGGCACCTGCAACATTCAGGATAAGAACTCTTATTTTCAGCAAAGGAACTCCCAACAAAACAGCAGAACAATTGCTAATTTGTGACATAGAAAGGTGGTTTCCCCCTTTCTCTTTATAAAAATGCAACAAAGAGAAATTCATTTACTTCATGTAGAAAATATTATTTTGCAGTTTCAAACATTGGTCATGAAACCTTAATGTTTTTTCAGTGTATCAGCTCCTATAACATCAAAGGTGGAACATTGATTATTATCACTTGCAAAACCCCGATTTTTGTCCATCCTTACTCAGAATAATCTTTGCCATACCAGATGGAATTCCAGGAAACATATCAACTATTATGAGGAGAGAACGATGGGTAGTGGCTAACCATTCGCTTTATAGGAGATCAGGTTGTGACATACACTATATTGACAAAAGTCGCCGGACACGTAGAAGAGAAACACAACATAGCATTTATTGACATACATTAGTACGGTTGCGGCCACCTTTGGCCTTAATGCATGTACTGACCCTTCAAGACATGCTTTCGACAAGGTTTTGGAACACAGTGATAGGTATGCCCTTCCATTCAGTACATAATGCTGCCGCTAACTGTTGCTTAGTAGTAGGCCTTGGTTCCAAACTTCTTATGCAGTACTCTAATTCATCCCATAGGTGCTCTATGGGATTAAGATCAGGGCTCTGTGCTGGCCAGTCCACACACGATACGGAATTATCGTCAAACCACACTGTAACAGTCCTTGCTTTATGGCTCGGTGCATTATCCTGCTGGTACCAACAAGGCTTGGTTCCGTAGTATTGTCACAGAGTTCGTAGTGCATAATTGTCCAGAATATCACGGTAGACATGCTGGTTAACAGGTTTGTCCACAATAACCAATGGGCCAGGACCATACCACGAAAAACACCCCCCCCCCCACACACACACACACAAGTACACTGCTAGCGCCAAACTTGACCATAGGAACAGTACACTGGTAAATTGTGTTCCCCCGGCTGCTGTCATACCCACACACGGCCATCAGACTGATGGATCATGTATCTGGATTCATCAGTCTATAGAACCCGTTTTCATTGATCTACGGTCCACGATAAATGTTCTTTACACCATGCTAAACGACGAGTAGCGTTCAGAGTGGAGATGAAAGGCTTATGAGCAGCCACACGACCACGGTAACCGATGGAATGAAGTTCTCTGTGTATGGTGCGTGTACATACCAAGGTTCCAGCATTTTTACTCACCTGTACACTGAGGTCTTGTGCAGTACTCTGTCAATTAGTTGTAACGACTCTCCTGAGGCTTCGACGTCCTCTATCACTAATTTTCTTTGGTCTGCCGGTATGTTTTGCTGTTTCAGTTACGCCATGTGTCTTCCACTTATTCAGTACATCCAAAACAGTTGACTTGAGTATGTTTAAATGCCTCTCGGTTTCTTTTATGGACAACCCACTAATATAACACCAAACAATCTTTCCTTTCTCAAAGTCAGTTCTCTTCTGCCGCTACATTTTCACTCGACCTCGCAGTGAGATATGATTGCGGTCAGCTGCAGGCTTGTTTTTATATAGTTTGCAGCTGTAGGGCTCATCTTAACAGCGCAGCAGATCCGTTCATTTGCTTTTGAAGGGGTGTCTGGTGACTTTAGTCAGTACAGTGTATGAGACTTTTTTTATGTTATTGTACTTAGTGAATTATTTCTTCTCCACTAGCACTTAAAAATTTTAACCTTTGTTGACTTTCCTGGTTTGATGCAACCTAGAGCTGTTTTTTTTTTTTTTTTTTTTAGATCAGCTTGAGCATAATCAAAAGTGTATAAAAATAAAACTGTCTTTGTACACAATTATCAAAACAGAAAACTTGATTCAACCCCAGAAAATGTGAACCATGATTAGCAGTACAATAAGAATAAATTAAAATAATTAAAAATAAGTAAAAAAAACATAAAATAATTATTTTCAAAATGATTGTGGAGGATTTAAATTGCTATAAATACAAAAAATGGGTATCATCTTTAAAAACTTGAATCAACCCCTGAGTTGAAAACAGGCGTACATTTGTTTCTGATTTCTTTGAGGGAATTCAAAAGCTTGTTCCCTGATACTTTGCCTCATTTCAGGTAGTGACTATGTAGAAGAGTAATATACGTAAGTAGATATTTTTGTATATACAGTATGATTCAGAAAGCATTTTACAACTTTGAAAGCATATAGAAATTTATTCAGAATACTAACAAAATTTTTGGAGGTGTTAATCTGTAGCAAAACACATCAAGTTTTACCTCACATAGTGCCATAGCACCAAATTCCATAATCATTACTGCTGCTATATGCATTTCAAAATGACTGCTTTCACAGGTGCGAAGCATGCTTGCTGTATGTTTTGGTTTGAAGAAACTAAATCTGCGACAACTGTTCAATGGAAATTTTTGCACCCAGTATCGTAGGGGACCTCCCACTAGACCTATAATTTACTTGTGGCAGAAGAATTTTATTGAGACTTGTCATTCTGTTCACCATGAGAAATCCACTGGTCACCCGCATGTTTCTGCTGCTGTCATAGAACAAGTGAGAAAGAACTTCATTGGCAGTTCCATGAAATCAGTGCCACGTGCATCTGATGAAATGGGTATTTCACAACTGACAGTTTGGTGGGTGTTATGAAAACGATTGCACTTAAAACCGTACAGATTTACCGTGGTTCAAAAAATTAGTAGCACAGTCTTGTCAGGAATTCTGTTCAGAAATGTTGCATTGGGTAAAAGAAAATGGGACATTCTTGGACTACGTAATCTTCAGTGATAAGTTGACATTTCATGTCAGTGGTGAAGTTAACAACTGCAGGATTTGGGGGCACCAAAAATCCACGCAAATCTCTGGAACATGATTGTGACATCCCAAAGGTGAATGTGCTTTGTGCACTTAGCAAACATAAGGTTTATTATTGCCCCTTCTTTTTCATGAGAAAACTAACAGTATCTTTCTTGCATCTGGATATGCTCGAAAATTATCTCATTCCATTGTTGGATGAAAACCAAGAAGGACGCATTCACTTTTGGCAAGATGGTGCACCACCTCACTACTGTACAGGTGTCCAGGATTTCCTCAGTAAACATTTCCCGGGCTAGTGGATTGGTCGAGCTGGGCCAATAATGGCCACCTCATTCTCCCGACTTGACACTTCTTGACTCTTTTGTGTGGAGTTTCATTGAAGATCGAGTGATTGTTTCAAGATTACCTACAAATCTCACGGAACTCAAAACTTGAGTCACTGCTGCAGTTGCAGAAGTGACAACAGATATGCTGCTTCGAGTTTGGAAAGAATTTAACTTCAGGTGGGATGTCTGCCGTATCGGCAGTGGCATCAAACCAAAATCACTGAAAGTTTTGTCAGATTTATGCCTCAAAAAGTTTTGTAAGTTTTTTGAATCAATTTCTAAATGCTCTCAAAGTTATAAAGTTCTTCTTGAATCATGCTATATAATAATAAAAATATTTTTATACCTCTGGTATTTATCATATTTGTAATTGCCCACCAGAAGTTAGTTTCCAAACTACCCTCGTATTAATTACTATAAGCAATAAAAATATGGTGGTGTTACAAGAAAGTATTCAAATTCCATATTATAATTCTAAATAATAATTTTGTTTCATGAAGCTGAAGTTGTAGTTCTCTATTTCTTTTTATGGTCCAGCACTTAATTGCTATTTTTCACTTCTCCTTTTAGCTCTTGACAGACTTACCATTGAAGTTGTTCCAGCAAGCCCAAAACCACATTGCTGCTAGCATTGCTGGTGCAGTAACTATGTAAAATATCTGTATATATGAGCTTTTGCTGTCTGTGACAGCATCTTGTAGCCTTGAGAGTTTTTAAGCAGCATTTTTTGCTGAATTTTATGTTAGCATGAACTTGTTTGCCATTTAGTGAGAAATTTCTAAATCATGTGTGCCTTATGTAAACCTACATGAGAATTCTTACAGTTTGCTTTGATGTGCATCATATGCTGGATTGTCAAAAATTACTGAAATATTTAATGTATTCTGTGAAACAGTAATATTCAGTTTAAAATTTTCATTGCGCTCTATCATCCATTTCATAATGTACATGTATCTTTTTTTTCTCACAGTTAGACTAATATTAACACATATTTTACATCACTTTGTAGAGCATTTTACCTTTAGTCCTGTTGATGACGATCAGAAAATTGCTAATACAATGTTTTCATCTGTAATATCAGCAAATGGTAACATGTAAAATTCATCATCACCCTTTCTCTACCTTAATTTCATATGAAACTGACAGTTTTTTTATTTTTGTGGCAACTTGTGGAACAACTTACTGAACAATAAAATTTGATTGTAGAAAAATATTTTTTTGTCAGAATTGTTCATTTTATGTTGCCATTGAGTTTTCTGGAATTGAGTTCTGAAGTTCCTGCGGGAAAACCCAATTTGCTACCTTTTTTATGTTGTTGAGTTATTTGCACAGAAGACTTGTGTGCTATCAATGGTTTCAGCACATTTAATTAATTTTATTTTATCTCTGCTGTAGCACATATTTGAACAGTAAATAGAAATGAAAAAAAGATCACTTAGATATCTTAAAACATGGTTAAATAGTAGATGAAAACAAAAAAGAGATTCCCATATCATAAAAAAAAAAGTGTAAAACTTGCTTTTACTGTAAATGTAATGTTTCTTTGCATTCTAATATATCAGTTTCATGTTTGAATTATCATATGACAACAATTGGCATATTTTTTTATTTGTTATTTGAGCAACTTTTTCCAAAAAGAAAAGAAAAATGTCAACAATTAAATTCGTGACTACTTTTGTAATTAACTTAACCCTTTCCGTTCAACGGTTGGGCAACACCTGACATTACGAAATTGCTGAATAGCTCATATGTCGGGGCTGGTGAGAAATTTTTTCTGCATCAAGCTTTCTAAAGCTGGACTTTCACAGCTAAGTTGTGAAGTCTCATGCAGAAAAAAATGAGTATGGGTGAAATGTTATTCAAGTGGAAAGGGTTAAGATATAACTTCTTCAGAGACTGATGTAATAAAATAAATTTTAAAGACAAAGTTCTTTTAAGACAAGTTGTTTAAATTAAAATGTATTATTTTTTTTTTTTTTTTTTGTTCATGAAATATAATCCAAACAAGTTTCTTTCTTCATTGAAGTGTTTCCTTGCCCATAGAAATTCAAATCAATAAATAGTTTCAGCAAAGTAAGACACAAAGTGAATATACATAGGTGAAGATGCATACCTGGGATTTAGTCAGAAATCATGGTTCAGCAAGCTTAGAGTCAAAAGTGTGACAGGATGTTATTCATTCTTATACATATTATGTTTCAAGCTGCCGTGTTTTTCACTGTTGGTGAAGAACTTGTCTGTTATGCATATAATTGATATCTAAATGTAAAAAAATTGTGTAGCTGGTTAGGGAATGCTATAATTCTTCCTGAAAATGGGCTGTGTGGCATTTTGAAATGTGATTCACAGATAATTGAACAGTAGTTCCATGTTGCTCTGTTTTGAATTTGGGCCAATTCAATAATTTGTGTATGCACAACCCAGGCAAACATTTAACCTTTTTATTTCTTTTGAATCTATTGGCATGAGTTTCTGCTGACAGTGTAACTTTTAATAAAGACAGGTTACTTTTTATTGTAATTAAATTAAGAGTGCCATTTGTGAGTGATATAAAGTAAGAAATAAAATGTGAACTAAGTGAATATTGGCATTATGTTACAAAAGAAATTTATGACAAAATGCACATGTGATGTCACATGACACCTCGGACTGTGTGCTATGCAATTATATGGTTACTGGTGGGTAGTGAACATGGTGAAGTCTTAAGTAGGCCATGGAGCCAAATCAAATTTGTGTTATTTTCCTTTGAGTTTAAATTGGGACATTCCGCACCAGAAACAGCAAGAAACGTGAACTCAGCATTTAGTGCGGGAACATCTAGTGTGCAGACAACATGTTGGTTTTTCAAAATTCTGGTCCAGCAGTACAAGTCTCCAAACTGAACCCATGGACAAACAATCCTGCTAAACTGAAGAAAATCATTGAATCAGATCCATGCCAGATGTGGTAGGTCACACAGAAGTTAAACATCCACTATTCAATAATATCTTGGCATCCAGTCACCTAAAGGAGAAAAAATTTATCAGTGGGTGTTGCATGTGCTAGCCAAGGGACACAAGGTTTGCCTCGAAGTGTGCTCTTCTCTTCTTTGTAGGAACAAAAGAATTTCGGTAGCATATTGTGACTACTGATGAGAAGTAGTTCCTGTATGATAACCGTATATGTCCTGCTCAGTGGTTGGATGCCAATGAAGCACCAGGAACATGCCAAAGCCAGCCATACACCCAAAGAAAGTGATGATCACTGTATGGTGGTCATCTGCAGGCATGATCCACCATCCATTCTTGAGACCTGGCCAGACTGTCATAGAGGAATGCTATTGTGACAGCCTCCAACAAATGCATGAGAAACTGCAGAAAACTGCCAGCATTGGCCAACAGACATGGTGTCCTGATGCTTTGTGATAATGCATGCCCCCATGTCACACAAATAACCATATGGCAACTTCACCAGTTAAGATATGAGACTCTGCCACACCCCCTTACTCTGTAGATCTTGTAGCAATAGTCTGTCACTTCTTTCAGCACCTAGCCTGTTTTCTGTCCAAGAGGACTTTCAATAACCAGAGTTTATTCGAGTTGGCATGAGCACCCTTTTGAGACCCATTGGCAGAAGTATGTGTATATTAATGCAGCTGGTGACTATTTTGATTGATCAGGTTCATTACTTCTGCTTCTATGCTTGCTTCCAGTGCTCCAATGAAATCAACCATTTCAACTGCGACAACCCAATAGTTTTGGATTATACTGGAAACAAAATCAAAATATGTTCATAATTTGCCAAGTCCATTGTATATATTTTTTTACGGTCCCGGATAATTTGTCCAATGATGATTGGTCCAATTCCGATTCATCCAGAGGGACAATTGGTCCAACACCGATTCATCCAACCATGTTGTCCTACCAACAGTAAACTTTTTGCTGTTTCTAAGAAATGAATAATAATTTAAGTTATTCTCCTCTTTATATCCTTTTGAAAAATGATTTCCATGTATTTGGTATTTTTGAACATTTTATAAACCTGGTGAAAAGCATTTCTCAGCTGTTTGCAAAGCACCTAGCCGCAGTCCTTTTTGGGAGATGTTAAGTTACAACCTAGTTATTTGGTATTTGTAAACATTTAAAAAAAAACTGAAAAAAAAAAAAGGTGCTCAACGGATAATTTAATTTCTCAGCTTACAAGGCTCTTAGGCAACGTGCCTTTTTAAAAGATTTTAAGTTACAACCTAGATATTTGGCATTTGTAAACATTTTATGAAACCTAATAAAAGGCCCTGAATGGAATATTTCTCACCTTTTTGCAAAGTGCCTATGGCCTTCAAATTAACATTTAGTGTCTAAATAAAGGCATTATTAACTTTTTGATATATAAACATTATGAATATGACACCGGTGGAATAAAAACTGTTTAAAAGGCCGCTTAGCTGAATCCCACTGCATGTTACAAATAGAAATGGGAAAGTAGTCTTTTTATTATTTACAGGGTGCCCACGCATCCTTGAAAACCTGGAATGTCCTTGAATTTCTTTAATCAGCCTAGAAAGTCCTTGAATTTTAAAATCCCACAGCCAAAAAATTTCGATCGAAATTTCCGACATTTTTCCTTTTCGTCATAATAGGTTGCTTACCTTTTGTACACATTTCCTTGCACATTTTATTCCTTTGGTTGTATTGCATGGTTCAAACCTCTGGTGGGGTGGTCCTTTTTTGGTTCATTCAATGCCTGGTGAAAGCAGAATGCATAAGTCCATGAAGTGTACTGTATTAATGACACTAGGTCCCAACAGCATCTTCTTCCCCTCCAACGCTTCTTACCAGCGTGGGCCTACTATGACTATAATTGTATGCATGTAAATTAGGAACAGTTGTGGCTTGTGCTATAGATGTTCTAACGCTGAATTACTTTTTCCTTTTGTTATTTTTCACTTTTTTTCTGCAATCCCCCATTGACATCGGAAGTCAAAAAGAGTAAACTTCAAAGCAGCTGCATCACTGGGAGAAAGGTGCACTGCAGTCTAACGGGGAGTTAAGTAGGTCAAGATTGGACACCCCCCATCTACCACGAGAGGAGTTGAGTGTTTGCTACCCCAGAGCACTTGTTCTGCGATGGGGAAAACTATCGTATCGTTACTTTCATTTTCCTTACGGCAAGGCGGGGATTTCCCCTTCTTTCTTTATCTGCTTGAAAGCGGGTTCATTCAATGCTGATGATAGGTGCATTTCACCCCCCCTTCCCCAACCACGGTCAAGCAGTTTTAGAAACGGGTGACCTTGAACGCCCACAGCACGTTCAAACCGCTCGGAGGGTTAATAAAAAAAAAGTGCGTAATTTAAAAACTTTTCATTGGATCCAAGCGAAATTTGCAGGGTAACCTTATTATAAGACCAAGTTATGGTATCTGTCAAAAATTCAGCTCTGTGAAATAAAAATTTGGAAAATTCTTTTTTTTTTTATCGTTAGTTAGGGAAGGAGGAAGTTCAACAGGTGGCCCACAGGATTGCGAATGAAATGGTAGACGTGATTGACAAAATGTGCATGCCAACAGGGGATTGACTTGCTGCTGCTGTTCCATGAGAACAAAAAGTTGAAATTGCTTTTCCGGAAAGCTCTTTGCAATGTGCGTGTAGCGACTGAAAAAAAAAAATCTTTGATTTTTGTTGGCTTAGTGTTTTGCTTTGAGATGTCTCTAGTTGTCGTCTAATTGTTAGATATTAGAATTTTCTTGTTTAATAAATATGAGTCGTAAGTGCAATTTCAGTGATCTTTGGTTGCACAATCCCAAGTATTCCACGTGGGTTGGTAAGGATTGCAGCAATAATCATGTGCGCAATGATGTTTGTTATGCTTCAAGAACATCAATATTTCGTCCATAGGAGAGTCTGCATTGCGAAGCCACATGAAAAGTAAAAAGCGTGTGACCCGTTCTGAAAACAAAAGTCAAAATTCCACCTTAAATGGACTGTTTGAAAAAGTACCAGCATCACAAACACCATCATCACCAGAGCCGTCTTCATCAGCAGGTTGTTTACCCAGAAAATATCCTACAAAAGCCAAAATATTATGGGCTTTAAAAGGGGTAGAAAGCCATTATTTGTACAGATTATGTGCTAGAATTGATAAGTTGTTTCGATTGATGTTTCCAGACAGTGAAACGGCTCTCAACTTTTCTTGTGGGCAAACAAAATGTTCATATATTTGCTGCTTTGGCTTGGTACCCCATTTTAAATCACTTTTGTTGCAACAGATTAATGAAAGCAAAGATTTTGTCGTTTTGTTTGATGAGAGTTTAAATAAATACTCTCGACAAAAACAAATGGACATCCATATAACATTTTCGGACAAGAACAGAGTAACATCACAGTATCTGACTTCTGTGTTTTTAAGCCACGCAAGTGCAGAAATTTTGTTAGACAAACTTAAGCAATCTTTGAAGGATTTGCTTTAAAAAAATACAGTTCAGTTTTATATGGAAGGGCTGAATGTGAATTTAAAGCTTTTTCTTTATTTCAAGATGATTTATCGGCCAATTCAAATGCATCTCTCTTAAACACCGGTACCTGTGGATTGCACATAGTGCATAATGCATTGAGACATGCTACTACTGTGAGTGATTGGGAAATAGAAAATTTCTCTCAAGCCTATACAGGTTATTTAAAGATTCACTGGCACGGCGTGAGGATTATTTAAATGTGGATAATGCTATAAAAATGACATTAAAATTCTGTTCACACAGGTGGGTTGAAAATTCTCCTGTGTGTGAACGTGCTATAGAAATTTAACCCTTTATTTTGAAGTATGAAACCTTGGTAGCCCAGGAAATTGTAAATATTCCTTGCACAGTTTCCTTTAATATTGTCCAAAAATGGGTGAAGGATCAAGTGGCACTTGCCAAATTATATTTTTAATTCTATTGCAAAGCAACTGAGTCCCTTTTTAAAAAAGTATCAGGCAGAATGGCAGCATTGGCTTATCTGCCTGATACTGTTATGCTTAAAGAACATCAATATTTCGTCAGCAAAGCAACTGAGAAAAGACTTAGAGAAAATGTTAAGGAATCTGATGAGTCGCTTTGTTAAAATGGATGTATTAGAACAAACAAAAACCATTACGTAACTTCTAAAAATTGATCCAACTGATAATAAAAATTGTTCCACTTGTAGGATGATTGATATTGGATTCCATGCCGAAAAGGAGGTGAAGACTTTGCCATCAAAAGTAAGTGAAAAGCAGATAATGGAATTTCGTATGAAAAGCAGAGCAATTTTGGAAAACCTTGTCAAAAAATTGCTTGCTAAATGCCCACTGCAGTATGCTCTTGTGCGGTACATGAAGTGTTTAGATCCTAAATTAATGAGTGCTGAGAAGGAATCTTGCTTAAAAAGTTTCAAGATTATTCTAGAAATTCTCGTGGATGCAAATCATCTGAAACCTGGTGGGGTTGACACTATTATGCTGCAGTTAAAGGATTTTATAAGTAGTGTTGCAGTAGTAACTTCAGATTTTAAACTTTTTGATAACAGTGATGAGGAATTGAGAATAGATGTGTTATTTTTATGAACATTTATCCTCAAGTAAAAACTATGATCTGTTGTGGGAAGTAACTAAAAAGCTGCTGTTGCTCTTGCATGGACAGGCATCAGTGGAGAGAGGATTCTTCATTAATAAGGAACTAATAATTGACAATATGAAAGAAAACTCTATTGTTTCACAAAGAATAATATATGACCATCTAAGTAACATTGGTGGCATGGAAAAGGTCGAATTTTCAAAATTGCTTCTGAGTAATGTCAGATGTGCTAGGCAAAGATATGTAATAAATTTAGAAGAAAAAGCTCGGAACAAGGCTAATTCTGCTGTAGCCCAAAAGAGAAAACAAATACTGGATGAAGTAGAAAGTATGAAAAAAAGAAAAACGTGTAAAAAAAATGAAGTATTAGATTTATTAAAATCAGCTGATGACTTGGCAACAAAAGCAAAAGATACTCATAATTTTAACTGCATTGTTAAATCAAATAGTTTTAGAAAGACAGCTCAAGACAATCATTGATAAAAGAAATAGATTTTGAACTCAAGAAAAAAATGGATTTAGTGAATAATTATAAATAAATTATTCACCCATTTGCTTAATATTTGTTTAATATACTTGTTAATTATATTTTGACAATGATAAATTTAATGTTGTGTTAAAAGTACTAACATTTGAGTAGAAAAAAACTCTAATTATTTAAAAATTGATTACAGTATTTTCATTTGTTAAATATTTTCACCTGAAGAAAGTTTGTCATTCAGTAAAGAACTTTTTGCAAAATTTGGAGATGCGTTGTTGCTAAGATTTTTTTTTTTTGTAATTGACTACCAATTACAAATACTGTTAATGAGTATAATAATACAACACACCTAATTCTTGATATGTAATATATTCATTAAGGTTTAGGACATTGAAAAATTCATCCTTGAATTTTTTTTTTCCTGAAGGTCCTTGAAAGTCCTTGAATGTCCTTGAATTTTTTTCCCCTGAAAAAGAGTGGGCACCCTGTATTTAGTGCAAGAGAGAAATGTTGAAGTTGATTGAATGGCTCATACATCAGTAACGTCATACGGCAGCAAGGACAGTATAACAAGAAAAAACTCTTCTGGAAAAAAAAATTCTATAATTCACAATATTATGCATGAAATGTATCATAATTTTACATTCTTTGGACTAACTGGTACTTACATACAACACCGAAGACAGAATCGGAACAGTTGAGATTTGTTTCACACGAGAAGCACTTCGGACAGATCAGATGGAATTGGATGAATCGGCATTGGACCAATTGTACCTTTGGACTAATCAGCATTGAAATCATACCAGACCCTTTTTTTTCTGTTTGAATTTTCACAGTGCAGTTAAATATGATTATATTCAGTAATGAATTTTTTTGTTTTTGTAAAATGAAATATTAAATGTTTGATCAGAGTTCATACCTCCTAGAAAGTTTTGAAAAGACTAGGAAATATTTAGTTCAAGAGTTTAAATAAATTAGTAGGAGAATGAAAAAATAAGGTTAACAGATATATTCAAATTTTAGAGATCCTCTGCTTGTGCTTTGTATTGACATCGTTGTGCAAAAAAATCATATATACTAAATGGCAGCGCTGTATATGCATCATGTTGTACAATGTGTATAAACATAAAAAGATTTGTTATCCTAGTTATAAATTTGAAAATGATGCATCTGACATTAAATTAATATACACTGCTGGCCACCCAAAATGCAACGCCAAGAAGGACACGAGATAGCAAAGCCAGATTTACTGGACACATAACAACAGATACAAAGATGAAACGATTGAGCTTACAGGCTCGTGCGACTTGCGGAACACCATCAATAGTTCGTGTTTAAGTACTGATTTTGAAATTTAATTTTGCTTTAAAATGAAAGCAAATATGTTTTGTTAGGTATAATAAGCTGACAAGACTAATGCTATCTTCTCTCTCTATCTTTTTTTTTTTTTTTTTTGTGCTGAGAGTAAGAGAGTTCAGCCAAGTTTTAAAAAATCAGAACCCAGTTTAGATCAAAGATTGATAACATACTTGAAAAGTTCATGATAGCAAAATTGTGTCATCAGGGCCAGAAATGCTTTGAAATCATTCACAACCAAATATTTCTTGCAAAAGTGAGATCTTGTTAGCTCAAATAGTACTGAATTTATTTATGAAAGGTAAGATTTATTTTAACTGTAACCGTTTTGTATAAATTATGTGTCAATATCAAACACTAGTAGTTTCCCTAAATTATGCATAAACGTATCTCAATAACAACTAACTACTCAGAAGATACTGAGAAAACTTCCCTATTTTTGACTCTTCAAGGTTTTTTTTTTTTTGATTGGACGTTTAACGACCACCATGAGCAACCATAAGCAGTCGCCCGTCCCTAATTTAGGGTCACTGGTTCCAGGGAAGGGAGAGAGCCAGTGCCGTAAGACAAACACAACATCCATGCCTCACCGGGATTCGAACCCGGGCCCCTTGCAGACGAATGATCAGAGGCCATCGCTTAGACCACTGCGCCACCGGGGCGGCCTCTTCAAGGTTGTTAACTATGATATTTTAAATTACAGGCACATGTGTTAAAGAATTGATAAATAAAGGACTGAAATAATCAATGAACTCATAAATCACAGTCCTGATATTGTGGTTATGACAGTCTCCATTTCATAATAAAATAGTTTAGTGCCATAGCTAAGAGCTTGCTGCAACTATTAGGAAACAAAAATGCAGATAAATGTGACCTCTTTATCAATTTTTTTGCATGAATGATTACTGTGATGTTCTATGTAAAAAAATATGATGGTTGCTTTTCTAATGGTACACCTGCAGTAATTGGAAGGTAATATAGATTTTTAGATATGTATACATTTATTTATTTTATTTTATTTTTGAAGAGAAAATTCCATTTATTGTGTCATACCCAAACAGCATCTGGATTTCAGGCACCTCATTAGGGAATGTGATTTGTTAAACACATATGAAGTTAATTAACAACATAAAAAAAAATTGTATCTTCATTTGTGGATATGTGAAGACAATAATGCAGTTTTTACTCAATTGCTTCTGCACACAAAAGTAAGATAACAGGTCTGTGCACAAGTGTCCGGTGCTCCACACACAGGCTGCAAAAGTAAAACAGTTGAATTTTTGTCAGAATTTTGTGCTGTGTGGGCAAGATGGCAGTACTGGATTAAATAAGTCTTGTTGGTGGACAGCCCATCCATGTGGTTTGTTGGCCTAAGACAGACCGAGAAGATACAAATTTTTCACTGTCTTTTGTTTCTACAAATGTTTCATGGGGAAAACCGCTACTGAAGAACGAAAGTGGATTTAATGAGAAAAAGCTTGTCTTGTCATCAGTTTGTATATAAATAAAATTCAGAAGTGGTGATTGGAGTGTGGGGGACATGCAGGGCAGCAAATTGAAGGAGTTAATAGTGACTTCAGATTTGAATCTTCGGCCTTGCAAAACTGCAGCCATACTTTGATGGTGATTAAATCAAATGTAAGCTACTTATGTAAGTATGACATCTATTGTAGACCATAAAACATTGGAAGCCTATTCGTAGACCAGTTTGCTAAGAGAAGGTTATGCATAGAGATTTATCAAACTTTTTAAGTCTACTTTTTTTTAACTATGTTAAACCCTCAGTAAGACATTTTTGAGATACAAAATCGATAAATACTATTCAAGATTTATGCAATAAGTTTGATGAAGAATAGAGAATGATCCAATAAAATATGAAAATGTTTCAATAAAGGAAGCTTAAAGCATTTATACTGTGTTCCCAAGAAAATAGCAGATCATACACTGGTTGTCCAGTTTATTAGGTTCCTTAACAATGTTTAGGGCTACTTTTAGCTCCTTCAGAACAGCAATATTTTACCTTAAAATTGATTCAATAAGGTTTAGGTAAAGTTATGTTAAAATATTTTCCCATGCATGCTGAGTAACCTTTTCCACTTCAAGTCGACTGTATTGTCATTTTACCATTTGACTCCGACAAATGTTCCATGGGATTGAGATGGCTGGTGAAGCAGGAAAAATAGCACTCGAAGTATCTGGAAGTATATACCGGGTGATCCAAAAGTATTGTTCATTTTGAAAACGTAACTCGCGGAGTTTTGAGAGTAAGGCAATGCGGTTTGCGTAAAATTGACCGGAATTTTTATGAAATCACATAAATTTTTACTTACATTTTTCATCACCAGATGGCGCCATTAGCGAACAGGTCTGGGATAGTGGACTCTACCCCGAATCTATTTACTTCTTAGCTCCATACAACTGAATGTGAATTGGACCTAAACCTTATGTATTACTTGCTTGCAACCACATAGTCGGGCCGCGGGTGGTCTAGTGGGCAACGTTCGTGACTGCCACGGAAAGGACCTCAGGTTCGATCCACTAAATATCCGCCGGCCGTGCGTCGGATGGGCACGTTAAGCCGTCGGACCCCCGGTAATAAATAAGGGCGTCTTCCTCCCCCTTTCTACTGCGCTTCCGTGTCACTTTCCTATCGGGCACTCTAGCTTCCTATTTCTAAGGGTTTAAGACCTTGGGTCAGACACTCCCTAAAATCCTCTACATATGATCATGATCAACCACATAGTCACAGCGGTCCGTGTCAGTTTGCTGTCATTACCAGACAAAGCGCTCTTCGTGAAATTGTTCTATTGCAACGCTGAATGTGCGAGTGATGCTCTGAGAGCCTACCGGTCACTGAAAAGTGATCGCCGTTGGAAAGTGCGGCGAATGGTGGCATCTTTCAGCATGGCCAATGAACTGCAGCGTGTGTTGAGCCGACACTTTCCGAAGGCCTCGCCTTCTCGGTCACCAGACCTGACACCCTGCGATTTCTCGCTCTGCGGTTACCTAAAATCACAAGTGTACAGATGTCGCCCCTCTTCATTGGCCATGCTGAAAGATGGCATGCTCTTCAGTGCCGTCCATGGTGTTTTCTCTCGTCTGCAGGCAGTGCTGGAACAGGACGGCCATCACATTCAACACCTGGTACAATGCGGTGTCTGTTTTTCTCGACACTTCCAACCTGTGGTTGCTGCGCCATCTGGCGATAAAAAATTTATGTGATTTCATAAAAAACCCGATGTCATTCAGATCATTTCTACGCAAACCGCGTTGCCCTACTCTCAAAACTCCGCGAGTTATTGCGTTTTCAAAATGTGCAAGACTTTTGAATCACCATGGAGGTAGCTGGCATGGTTGGGAGAATTTAATCAACAATGATATTTAAATACACTTGGGCATTCAAGCATCGGACCTCTAAAATTGGGTGAGCTTAAAATCTCGCATGGAAACATGGCCTGCACCATTACACTACCTCTCACAGCCTAGGGAGTCTGTCCTGCAAGGTAAATCGATTCTGCTGTCTTCAAATTCTTACCTGCCCAACAGTCTGGTACAATTTTTTTTTTTTTTTTTTTTTTGAGTGGAGGTTTAACGACCACCGTGAGCAACTCAATGGGCTATAAGCAGTCGCCCGTCCCTAATTTAGGGTCACTGGTTCCAGGGAAGGGAGAGAGCCAGTGCCGTAAGACAAACACAACATCCATGCCTCACCGGGATTCGAACCCGGACCCCGTTCGGACGAAGGATCAGAGGCCATCGCTTAGACCACTGCGCCACCGGGGCGGCCTGGTACAATTGAAAACGTTATTTGTCAGACTGCATAGCTGTTTCTCCCAACATTCTGGATCCTCCTGAGGTGCTGACAAACTCTCATTTTGTCTTTACTGCAATGTACCAGCCCACCGTGCATTGGGGTTTAGTTTGGCATTGTCCCTATTAAAGGTGGTCTTAAAGGGGATTTATTTTCGTGTTATAGTGGCAGCTTTGCGGAAGTAACTGTGTCAAAATTATCATTAATACCATTTACGACAGGGGTGATGGAAAGTCGTCATCTTATGACAAAATCACGTTTTTGACGGACATGATGTATTGCAGAGAATCGGTGACAATTTTCTTGTTTGCTTGCTACATTTTTTTCTCAGCACAGGTTACTGAAAAGGGAGAATTTTTATTCTTTTATTCCTCGTCCAGCGCTTTTACTCTCTCGGTGGAATTAGGGTGGCAACAGCCCCCAGGGTAAAACTCCTGCAGACGGGAGGTTTATCTCGGAACGTGTTGCCTCCAAGGCTTAAGGTGGACGGCAAGTAATTTTGCTTCCTATACTTCCAATGGAAAAACTTCTGTACACATTTTCTTCACAATTAATGCGTTCCCAAGGATGAAAATTTGAACATCGATTAAAATAGCTTCTTATTATAACTTGGAATACTTAATATTTTCTAAAACATAATCATAATTATATTAAAAAATCAATAACTTTTCCTTTGGTGGTGTTGAAACCAGAAAAGGATGGCCCGACCTGTACTTTGATGACGTCAGTAGACAAATGTTGGATTGCATAATTATGGTTATGTTTTAGAAAACATTAAGTATTCCAAGTTATAAAATGAAGCTATTTTAATCGATGTTCAAATTTTCATCCTTAAGAACGCCTTAATTGCGAAGAAAATGTGTACAGAATTTTTTCCATTTGAAGTATAGGAAGCAAAATTACTTGACGTCCACCTTAAATGATGTTATTTCAGACTTAAATTATGTTACTTCAGACCTGTTTATTCTTCAAGCATTGGCTAAATTGTCACAAGGCTTAGTGGCACCTTAGCAGCGATTTTGAAACTTACTTTGTCATTGGTCATTTCAGCAACGTTGACGTAATTTTCGACCTATCTCTAGTCCCTGAGTCAAATCCTGTTATTTGACTCACTATTGTGTAATGGGGTGTTTTGGCTCTCAAGTGCAACAAACTATAAATGTATTACACTGACCGTATTCGATAGTTTACGACCACAGAGCTTGGTTTATTTTATTGTTACTGTTTAACATTCCGCAAGTGCAGCACTTCCGTTTGTTACGCAGTTTGCAAAGGCCAGGCCTCTACTGAAAGGTTCAGCATTTTGCTCCTGGATTAAAGAAAAAATGTTTAAACTCACAAAACGAAAACTGACTTTTTGAATAATCAAATGGCGAAGATCACTAAGTGAAACGAAAGAGAGATGCCGCCCCGGTGGCGCAGTGGTCTAAGCGATGGCCTCTGATCATTCGTCCGAACGGGGTCCGGGTTCGAATCCCGGTGAGGCATGGATGTTGTGTTTGTCTTACGGCTTTCTCTCTTCCCTGGAACCAGTGACCCTAAATTAGGGACGGGCGACTGCTTATAGCCCATTGAGTTGCTCACGGTGATCGTTAAACCTCCAATCAAAAAAAAAACGAAAGACATTGAAGTATGTCCGCCATCAGATGTGTTGATGAATTATAGCTAAAATCGATAAGCCGGGCTGCAAGATTAGTTTCGGAAATGGGACGGTTTATTTCTTTAAAGATTGAAATCAAATTCAGTTTTTACTTGGCTTTAATTTCCTTTTAAACTACGACAACGGCAGCAAACTCAGTTACAGGGATGTAGAAGAGCCTTAGCAGCGCTAAGGCACTATTATTCTAGGCTTAGCTGCGTTAAGGTACTTTTTATAGGTGGTTGCAGAAGATGGGTAAAGAAATTTTTTAGATGATCATATATTCGTAAATAGCAAATACTGTGTTTTATGTGATCATAACTGAAATTATTTCAAGGATGAATTATACCGTCGGATCACACAGGACATCTCGTGGATCATAAGGGTAAAGACAATGCTGTTTGTGTCTGAGTATAACATTCACCGTGAGTTACTATCAGGGCTACGTGCCGTTGACACTACTAAACCTCCATATACAATAACCTCAAGGCCGATCCTACTAAACCTCCATATACAATAACCTCAAGGCCGATCCTACTAAACCTCCATATAAAATAACCTCAAGGCCGAATATACAAATAATTAAAAAATAACGCCCAGTGACGAAATATTGACCCGCCACAGCGCATGGGAACCGCGCATCAATGAGGGTATATCAAGAACAAAGCTCGCAAGAACAATTGTGACAGCGAATTGCTGTTGCATAAACCTCCACGGACTGTGAGGATGCCTCTACGTCGGACTTGTGCACAATGCGAGCACTTAACCGAGTTTGAGAGAGGACGTATAATTGAGCTGAGAGACTGGTTGGTCAGGTCATCCTATCGCTAGGCATTTGGGTAGGAGCGACGCGGCAATCAGTCGAGGAGGGCAGTGGACAGCCTAGGACAACGACTGAACGCGAAGAATGTGAGAGCCGTACGAACAGAGCCGAGTTTGTCGCTCTCAATCATCCGTGATCGTGTTGCGTCGTCTACAGGTACGGAAGTGGCCATCCGGATATTTGCTAGACGACTTGCAGTACGGGGACTACATTCGAGGAGGCCACTCTGTCGCCTACCACTGACCAGAGAGCATCACCGGCAGTGGTGTCGGTCCAATCAACGTGGTATAGTATCCAGTGGCGTTGTGTTGTCTTTAGTGATGAGTCACGGTTTGTACTTGGCTCCAATGGCCAGCGCATACGTGTCTGGAGACGAACCGGTCAGCGCGTGGATCCTGCCTTTACCGTGGAAAGACACACCGGGAGTGACTGTCTGGGGAGCTATTTTCTACGATAGTCGGACACCGTTGGTAGTCCTGTTTGTATTTATATATATATATTATAGATTGCTGGCGTACTATCCTGCAGGGTACTATGAATCTCTGCGTGTGGTGTGTTGTTTCCGCTTCAGGTGCGGGTGGCTAGTGGTCAACGTTCGTGACTGCCACGGGGAAAACTCGGGTTCGATCCCAGGCAGGTACGAACGCTGGAACCACTAAATATCCGCCGTGCGTCGGATGGGCACGTTAAGCCGTCGGGCTCCGGGTACTGGCCCTCCGGTAATAAATAAGGGCGTCTTCCTTCCCCTTTCTACCTCGCTTCCGTGTCGCTTTCCTATCGGGTACTCCAGCCCAAATCTCCTAGCACTCCCTAAAATCCTCTACATATGATCTGATCTGATGTTTCAGCTTCTAAAAGTCTGACTTTAACTTTCTTTTCGCATCCCATAGCTATAATTGCGATTAATGATTTTCATTCGTCTTTTCAGCTTTCAACCTCCAATTTAGATGGCGAAATTTTAGATTTGAAATTGAACTACACGCAATTGGATTGGAAAAAATGGAAAAAATCTTTGATTAGCACTCACACAATATCCTGGAGTTATTATTATTTTTTTTAATACTTCAGTTCAGTTAGCCACATGTACTATTACGCGCAGCTAACCAACGTACAGAACTTACACTATGAGTTGTGGACCACCTCACATGGATGCATGCAATTGTCCGAAACATTGGATGGAGGTACATGTAAAAAAGATATGCCTAACTTCCGTGACCTTCCTGAATACGCCATAAGGATGAAGAGCTGATTAGTCATTTAGGCTCTGTCGCCGAAAGTTCCTCTGAGCTTTTAACTTTGAACGGAATTTTTCCAAGCCCTACTCCGAAAGCATCTTCTTATTGTTACGTTTACTATCTAATACTCATTCGTTCTGTTCTGGTTTGTTTTCATTCTGCATTTCTGCACGTGTTGTGTTGTTGGTATTTACATAGTTTTTACGTTTCATTTCTAAAAGTGAAAAGATTTATAACGTATTTTTAAAGATTTTTATTTACAAAGATTTTTTTACGTTTCAATTCTAATCCATGAAAAGATTTATAATTTGAGAGTCGCTTGAATTTCAATTCAGTTTCTTTCACTTTCAGTTATGCGTACAAAGAAATTCACAACTGAAAGTACTTTTCCGTTATCGAATCAAACGTTTTCTATTTCCTGTATCGTTAGCTTTTCTTATCTCACTTTCACTTGTAGTCAGTTTTACCTTCCGCTTCCCAGATTCATTTGGGATGATATCAGACATTTATTTTGACCAATACAACTAGAACTTTTTTGGAAGTGCCTCGCGTCGGAAAAAAACCTTAGGTTGAGCTTATTTTATCTTATTCGAGAACAATGTTTGTGAATCATCCTTATCTACAGATACAGAAACAGTATTTTTTTAATGCTTTAACACATAAACACGCAAATAACAAATCTTGCTATTTATCGGTGCACCATAGAGTGAAAGTGATAAGCGGAGGTCTACAAATAGTGATGAAGTACGTAATAGTTTTTCCCTTCCACAACAGAATAAATTGCATCATTTTATCGAGCGTTCAGAAACTGGATATCTCTGTTTTATCTTCTGTTAAACACTAAATATAACATAACAGATTACCCCTATTTAAATTTCACGGTGATTCACCTTAAACTAGGAGGAAGGAGATATGAATCCCTTGGCATACATGCATCATTTCCAGGGCCGTAGCTATGTGGTGATGAAGGGGGAGGGCTGTGTATTCAACTACAACTGCATTTCTCCACAAATACAGACGCGAGTTTTGGTTTTTTTTTTTATCTTTCGTTAATTTACTTCATTAGCTAATAATTATCCTAAAAAGTAAAATCATTTAGTTAAAATACAAAATATGAAATAAAACAGAACTGTCGTGAAATGCAACAAAATATCACATTCTTTGAACTTGATTGATGGTGGTTGATCTGGGCGTTCTTTCATCATTTATCATCAACCATTATCATCGACTGCTGGATGAAGTTCTCTTCAAGTCTCCTCCAGAGCTCTTTGTCTACAACAGTTCTTTCTCATGTCACGCCGCCATGCTTTCGAATTTCATCCATCCATCTCCTGCCTGATCTTCTGCTTATTTTCCTGTCCTTCGGCATGTAGCCTAGTATTGAAATTGTTCAATGGTGGTCAGTTCTTCTAGCAGTATATCCAACTCATTGCAACTTGAGAATCTTTGATCTTGATGTCATCAATTCTTGTCATTTTCCTGATGCACGAGTTCCTGTTCCTATTTTTCTTGGTTACACCAAGAATACGTCTCCGTGTTTCTTTGAGTTGTTCGCAGCCTGATTAATGACTTTTCTTTTAAGACACAGGGACGTATCCAGGATTTTATTTAAAGGGGGGGGGGTATGAGTCTGAGTAAAAACTAAAAATAATTTATATATAGCAGGTGTAGGTGGCAAGTTGCATTGACCATATGCTGTACTAACCTTCCGCATGCGTATTGTACATTTTACTATGCCACGTCTTTTGGGGAAGGGAGGGAGAACCCTGAGATTGTAGAAACAAATTTTCGAATTGGTATAATAGAAATAAAATAATAAATTAGGGTTGCTACTACGAATAAATGAAAAGACCAAATGCAAAATTTATAGAAATATATTAAACTGGCAGTTTAAATTGCACAGAAATTTGCTTTGAAGATCATTCATAGACAAACCGTTCTATATTTATTCATTAATTTTAATAAACTACATAAAGAAGCTTAAGAAGTTTGTTACTGCCTTTAATATGTAGGTAGCAGTAAGCCTAGGCATGGATTCAGGGATTTTAGGAGCACGTGTGGAGGGCACATGTGCCCAGTGCCACTATAACCCAGTTACAGATTTGTTTATCACTTCCTCTAAAATAATTTTGTGGACAATTATTAAAAAGAATAATAAAAAAGTAAATAAATTCCGCATTCTTTGTTTTTTGTTGGGTAAACTTTGGAAGGGGTTAAGACATAATGGTAAATTGCTCTTGAAAATTGTGTACTGTTTCTTCCATTCCAAATTAACTCCAGCCAAGTTTTATATGCCTAATAATTTCCCATATGATTTGGTCATCTCTTGATATCAGTGGTCCATGGTAGATATGTGCATTACTTCTAAATTTTCCTGGTCAACAACTTCAAATTCATCAGTTCTTGTAAACTCATTGTACTTCAGTTTGGTTTCCTATAAGTTCATCTCTATTCCCACATCTTCACTCTTGCCGCAGCAAGTTTCTGAATCATACTCTGCAGCTCTGAGGGAATACTTGAATACTTGCAAAAATAACTATGTTGTAAATTAATCGAAGCAGTGTTAAACGCTCTATTAATCTTTATTCACGTCGTCTTCCTATAGCTCAATGATTGAAAGACATTATCATGCAGGGGCGGATTTAAAGTCATCGGGGCCCTGCGCACAGCATTAATTTCGGGGCCTTTCTGACTTTGACTGCCATACTTAAAAAATAACATTTTTCTGTCGTATATCTCCCCCCTCCCAATGTTCAATTTTTTTCCTTCATCTGCATTTTTAGTTAATGGAAGTAAATGAATACGTGTGCATTTATCGACCGCAAATATAGCCTATTGCTGTTAAAATAACTTTTTTGCTATGTATACCACCCACCCACCCATTCTTTATTTTTTACCTTAATCTGGTTTATAAGTAACTGGAAGTAAATGAATATGTGCAGCATTTTATCAATTGCAACTATAATACAGTTACTGGCTATTACCATAAGCCAGAAGAACGGAGAACTATATGCAGATCCATATTTTTCAACAATATTCATTATGACATTTCATTGTACGTATGTTTCAAATACTTGTATTTGGAGTAGAAGTTTCCTTTTACATATTTTTGCTTTCTATGAATATAAATAAGAGGAAGTAAATTAATGTGTTTTATTAACTGCACTGCATATGTGCTACTGGTATAATAATAGAGCATAAATAAGAAAGTTTAAGAATATCATGCAAATATCTTTATTTTTTTTTTCAAAAAGATTTCATTATGATATTGCATTATTTATGTGTTTCATTGCAGTGCATTTTTACATAACTTGTATTTAGGGATAAAATGAAAACAGGATGAGAGGAAAAACAGAATGAAAAAAAATTGTTACATATTTTGATATAATTGATTCTGAAGTATGTAAATGAATATAAAGTCAGGTTACCTGGATTATATTTCCGTTCTATATTTAGATTCAGTCTTCAGTGAATTCATATAGTTTTCTTTCTACATTTTTCTTGCAATCGTAAGTCACATTATTTAAAGTAGCACTTTCTATTGTCAAAATTGCGGAATTCGTCAAATGTCATAGAATTCCTCAAATAATTTTTAACTCTTTTTAACACTGAAAAAGAACATTTGCCCGAAGCATTTGTTACAGGTGTTGTTAGAAATATTTTTAAGATAGTATCTACGCTCGGAAAGGTTGCCTGCAAACCATCATGCAAACATTTATACAGATCAGGACGGACAGACTGCTTCCTCGTTGTCTATAAAATGGAGGAAATGTCTCAATTCATCTTTAAAAAGAATTGCGTCGATGTCCTCTCGGTACAACTCAGTTAACTTGTGAACATGTTTGTTTTTAAGAATTTCGTCCATATTTTTATCAAAAAACACGCAAAATTAGTCAACAATGTTTTTTAGAGATATGCTTCTATTCTTCAAGTGCACAGTTATTGCATCACAAATAACGTTGACGGTCTCAACGATGATTTTGTATTTACCTTTCAAATTGACTTCCTTGTCTCTCGTCTTATCGAAAAATAACTTTCTGCTTCTTTTACGCTTCTCATCAGAGATATCTGAAGAAGCTTTATTTTGCACTAAAGTATATACTTCGGCTTCTATCAAACTACGGTCATTTTGAACTTCAGAAACGAAACTTTGAAGTGAATCAAACAGTTTCACAGCCCTGAGTGCATTTGTTTCGACTTTCTGTAGTGATTTGCTGACAGCATCAATTCTTTGAAGCAAACGATTCCACAAAACAGTAAAAACAGCTATATCGTACTTTTCAAACTTTCTCCTAAGGACTTTGCTTCAATGTTTGCAAGCGTTTTTTCCGAATTTGATAAAGCTATATCTTTTAATGTTTTCTTTATATTATTATAGCCCATGTTCAGTGATAAAACAGCATCAGCGCGTGCAGACCATCTGGTGTCACAAATCCTCTTTACCGTGAAGTGTATATTTTCTTCTTGCAAGCGTGCTTGTAGCATATTTCACCGATGTGTGGAAACCGAAAAAAAACCATACACGTTTTGAACAAAGTCAAAGAAATATGTCGCTCCTTTGCATGATTCAGCTGCAGCGTTGCAAATCAAATTTAACGAATGGCTAGAACACGGCACGAATAAAGCAGAGGGGCTTGCATTGTTCAGTCTCGCCTGCAAACCTGAATATTTTCCAGCCATATCAGCTGCATTATCAAAGCTCTGCCCCTGCAATTTTTTATGTCCAATCTTAAATCTGAAAGGATTTTCCAAAATAGCTGTCTCTAGACATTCAGAAGTGTGCGATTTCAGTGGGACGAAACAAATAAATCGTTCTACAACTTCGCCGCTGTCGGTCACATATCTCAAAATTAACGTTAATTGATCTATATGGCTCACACCTGGTGTTGAATAAACTATTACGGAATAGTACTTCGCATTCTTTACTTCGTCACAGAACTGGTTTCTGACCCGCTTCGCCATTAAAGTGATAAATGTTCATAGACTTGGTGCGTTAAATATTTAGTTTTCCCTGAGCCACAATACTGAAAGTTTTTCAAATGTTCTTTTAGGAAACTATCAAATTCACTGAGATACTCAAGACAGGGTAAAAAATTACCTTTTCGATTGGACGCTGTTGATTCACCGTGTCCTCTTAAAGGTAATCCCAAAGATCATAGCAGTTTGACTGTGGCAGCAACTCGTTTCAATATTTTTCTCCAGTAAGAGCACTCCTCTTCATACTGGGTAGTTAATGCAGAATCAATTCTTCCAGGTACTTTACACCTTTTTAAAAAAATGCACATAGCATTGATATGAGATTTGGAAATTTCATGGTCGGCAATATCTCTAGCAACGTTTCTCCAGTTTGAATAGCCGTCCACAAATGCCTGTTTTTCTTTACTACGGTCAGGGAATAATTTACAAATATAACAGTAAATTGTCTTGGTTGTTTCCAAAAAAATCAACCAATTTCTCATTTCTTTTGTTCCGTTTTTCTTCATTCTCAGAAAATGAGACTCATTGAAGCCTCTGAGTTTAATCCGTCCTCCTTCCTCATACTCTTTTTTCAAATTTCCCATGTTTCCTACGTTTTTCGGTTTATTCAGTAAAAAATATTCGATCATATCGGATGAAATCAATTTTGGCCATAATGCAATATCTTCAGGATAGGCACCATACCTCATTTCGACAACATTGCTATTAGTAGGCAGTACCTTTGGCATTTCAGAGTTCACTTGTTCAGATACTACAACTGGTGTAGCAGCCTCAGAATTTTTTTTAATTGGAGGTTTAACGACCACCGTGAGCAACTCAATGGGCTATAAGCAGTCGCCCGTCCCTAATTTAGGGTCACTGGTTCCAGGGAAATGAGAGAGCCAGTGCCGTAAGACAAACACAACATCCATGCCTCACCGGGATTCGAACCCGGACCCCGTTCGGACGAATGATCAGAGGCCATCGCTTAGACCACTGTGCCACCGAGGCGGCCCTCAGAAATCTTTAAATTCTCTGATAATTGAGACGTTTCTTCGTTCATCCTTTCCGATGGAGTACATACTTCTGCCACTGAAGAGTCCACTTTTTCAATTGGTAGTTCTTCTCTCGTAGTTTTCGATGAATGTTCACTACTGGACTTTGTTTTCAGTTTTTTTCACATACGATAACCCATCTTACTTTTTTACGTTTTTGACTATCAGACTCATAGTGTTGCTTCATTGTTACTGTCTAGTTTTCACTTTCAAGCACAATACCAGAAGATAAATTCTAAACTTTGTTAAATGAAAAAAAAATCTAGTAATGGTAAAACACTTCCAGGGTTTAAACAAGCAGGCAATGCACTGCTGTGAACAAAGATATTTCCATGTAAAAAGATTAATGGAACAGACTATATGAAATTAAAATGTTGTGGTGGAAATCACGGAAAACTCCTTGTAAACAAATAAAACAACTCATAAGGCACTGCGAGCAAAAGAGATAGCGAGAAAAGAAAAAGTTACCAGTGTCCTACTTCAGTATTCCTCCGTCAACTGCGCTGATTTTACATAGTTGGGAGATGGACTCGGGTCAGTCCATGCCTAAATCCCCTTGCGATTAAAAAAAACGCCTTGGCGACCACTACCTACACATTCTGTTGTGATAGAGATCCTTGTCCACAAGACAGAGATACTTCAAGGGGGTCGTGGGGGCGTGAAAGCTCCGTTTTACGCAGATGCTGGACAGTAATTTCCTTCGGCCAGAGGGGTTGGGGGGGGGGGGAATCGCTGAAGCTACATTTTCAAGAAAAGCTTTTCTTTAGGGAGAAAATTCGGAACTTTCATCACTTAATTGTTGGCTCAGACTAGCCCGCCCCCGCTAGCACCTAACAGGTTCCAAATGGTTAGTTTATGGCTCTGCTTTCATTGTCATTTATACTTCAAGGCGTCATGAGATCTCCTTCCGTATCCGCACATCGTATTCCCCCCACGGACAGTTTCTTTTGAAGCTATCAGTCGTCGTCACTTGTCTATCCATGGCTTTCTGCGACTAATCGCATATAAACGATTAATCGCAGAAAGCCATGGTATATCCCTTCGACTTCCCAAAAAAACCTGAACAATGGCAAAACCTATTAGCGTGCCCCGTAAAAGCAATTCCCCCATGCCGTTATACTCACACGGTAACAATGTTGTGCCTGCCTCTTCAACTGTACCGAATCGAAAAAAACAATTTTTAAGGATAAGATGGCCCGTTACATAAAATATCGAATTGAACAACAAAATGCTCATTACATTCTAAGTAAATCTACCAGCAAACTCACCAATCTCTGAGGTCATATAACTTTTATTTATTTTCTGTTTTTTGGGAGAAAGACAAAAAAATCGTTGCCCCCCCCCCCTCCAGCATCGCGGGGCCCTGCGCCTGGGCTTCGTGAGCTTCCCTGTAAATCCGCCCCTGACTATGCCCTGTGGCACTGAAGAGCTTGGGAGATGTGGTGTCACCTTGACTAACTCCCTTTCCAATTTTTATACGTGCCATGTCCTAAAACAATCGAATCTTTCATTCTAATCTGTTTTTTAATTTTTTTTTCGACCACCGTGAGCAACTCAATGGTCTATAAGCAGTCGCCCGTCCCTAATTTAGGGCAACTGGTTCCAGGAAAGTTAGAAATCCTGTGCCGTAAGACAAGCAAAACATCCATGCCTCACCAGGGTTGGAATCCGGACGCACTAGGGCGAATGGTCATATGCCTGTGCTAGCCCACTACGCCACCAGGAGGATTCCCATTCTCATAAATGTTAATAATATTATTAAGGTGGATCCACCTAAAAACTCTGCCCTATATTTCCAAAAACTTCTGAATGTATTCCCAAAGATGAAAATTTGCACATCGATAAAAATAGCTTTGTATTATAGCCTAATATACTTGTATGTTATAACCCTAGTGCCAAAACTTAGCCATAATTATATTAAAAATCAATCAATTTTCCTTGAGTAGTGTTGAGATCTGCTAATAGATGGCGCCCCACGTACAGTAGCTCACCAATTGTACTCATGTCGCATTTTTTCAATAATTTTTATTAATTTTCGAAATGGAATCAACACTGAATCTATCCATGCGAAAGTCTGGAATTTTTAGAATAATTTGAGCCACCTAGATTAAATTTTCTGACAATAATTTAGCTGAAAATGTCGCAGAGTGAGCTTGCTGGTTTATTTAGAATTAAAAATCAGCAGTACCTACTCCGTTAACATTTTCTGCTAAATTATTTTTGCTAGAAATTTTAATCTAAGTAGCTCAAATCATTCTAAACGTTGTACAAAGGTGGCCTTGGTAGAAGCCACAGCGTCCATTCGTTGGTCCCACGCAGCAGGTGTCCCAGTTCATACCAGCTAAATATACCCCGCATCTAATTAAACAAATAATTTCTTAAGAATATGAGCATAACTCACCTTTATTTATTAACTTTCCCACATTTATAGCACATTATTTCCTTCAACCGTCCGTTCGTTTTTATGTAGCGGACAGTCGGAAAAACTACTATAAATGTGGGGAAAATGAATGATCAAGAAGAAGGTGAGTTGTGTTCATATTCTTACCAGATTATTTGTTTAATTAGTTTTGATTTGACACGTTTTTACCAAAAAACCTATCCAGAATGTTTTCGACATCCTTATAGGTAACTGAGACTTACCAAAGGAGGTTAGAATAAAATATCTGGAGATGCCCTTGCTAGACGCTATACCCTTGCTATAGCGTCTGCTCCATTAGCAAGGGTACCTTCTAGACGCTATACCCTTGCTAATGGAGCAGTACCTCTATGCGTGAAGCCTATAACCGCGAGTAACAGCCGTTAAAGTGTGGAAAAGCTGATAGGTTTCAATGCTATTGCAATGCATTTTGTGTTGGCCGAATCGCCTTCTTTCGTCGCAAATGCTTCCAATTTCACATCGTAAATTGCTGCCGATGTGTGAGAAAATGCTGAATTTATGAAATTCTTCATTATTTTGAGACTCCTTCCCATTTTTATTTTAAATTGAAATACACGAATGTTAGTGCAATTTCTAAACAAAACATAACGTTAAGATTAAAAACTTCCCTTGTATAAGAAGTATAATTCAATTTCAGTTTGATTTTAACACTGTTTCTGCAACCAAAAGCAACGCTATTCCAAAATACACGCAGTTGAAATTACATAAGCATCATGTAAACCAATGTAAACAATGCCGAATTCCCTCAGTTTGCGGCTTCACGGTTAAGAGACTCAGGGCATCTCCAGAAGTATTATTCTAACCTCCTTGGACTTACCCTTTTCTCTATAGTGTACAACCTCCACCACCCGCCTGGATAGCCGATGTCTTGCATGAGTACGGTTACCATATTTTTCGAGTTGACCGGGACTAAGTTCCGAACGATTATTTTAAGTGATATCAAATTATCATGGTTCTATCAGGGGTGGTTCGTCATTAGGGGCCAGAGGGGCCGGGCCCCACCTAAAAACTTCTATTTCTAGAATTTTTTTTTTGCCCTGATTCTTATTCTCTCTCTTAACTACATGGTGATAAACCTTTCCCTTCAAAAACCATCACCTAAGGGAAAAGTTTCCTTCAAAAACGAAAAACTATTCCCTGAGGAAAGAGATCACGTTCAGAGTGTGAGGTTATTGGGGCCAGCTCCAACAGGCCCCAGTAACATCACTACGCAAGCAAAGAGGAGACGATTTCCTCCCCGTCTCATTCAGTATGATGACCTACATACAACACTCCCTTAACCGCGTGTGCAGGAAAAGCTGTGGGGCGAGATCTAACTGGCCCCACGTTAATTTGGTTGGCTATGAGAGTATCCATTTCCTTAACGCCGTGGGTTGACCAAAGAATATAAACGCTTCGCGTGAAGAAGCTCAACTCTCGTAGAGATAATGTAAAACAGGCGACAGCAGCGCCACCATGTAATGCGGCAGCAGATGCTCTGCGGGAAAGTTAACATTCAGGCGCAAAAAGCGTAGGAGACACGGGACGGGAAGCCTATTTCACGGAAAGGAAGCTAAGCTTCAGTAGCAAAACAAAGGAATGGGTTCCCACAAAACGTAAACATTAGGTACCCAGCAAAAACAGTCTTGCTGGGCCAGCACTGTCCGCCAATTTCCCAGTAGTAGCCATAATAATAAAAAAAAAAAAAAAAAAAAAAAAAAAGCAAAGACAACCGCAGTTTCCCAAAGCTACAATTTTTTTTTCTACCCTTCCGAAGTTTGTAAATTAAACGCACTGCGCTGGGGAAATTTTCTCAACAGATCTGAAAAACATTCGTTCGTATCTGAGTAGGTTCGAACCTGGGCAGTTGGCGTGATAGCTGATCTCTCTACCGACCGGACTAATTCCTCACGTTCGAGTGCATCCTTAAAGCTGTCTCTTTGGTATGCAATGTGTAATCGAATGCTTCCCTCTTTCATTTTACAATATTACGAGGTATTTTTCATAAAAGTCAGTTTCATATAATTGATAAATTAAATTTTTTCAACGTAACGATTGCTTTTTTTTTCAGCAAACGTCGTTTTAATGGTTTTCCAGGATATTTGTTTCAAACGGTTTCAAATTTGTTCTTGTTATTCATCCACTCCATTCCATGAATTGTTATTCATCGGAATGGAGTGGGTGTATTTCATGGCTGTAATATAAACGCAGATCTAGATGAGAACAACAAAACCTTTGAATGAAACGCCAACACAAACAAGCGTTTATATTCTTTGAACACAAACACGCATGCTCAGTCTAACTCAGTCTGCTCGGCATCCTGCGGCATCAGCCTGTAATGTTGGCTTCTGTGTAGTAATTCTTTGCCGCATAATATAGTGGCGCTAGTTACGTCTCGCTGAGCCTTACCTTCTTATCAGTTAGATATTCTTTGGGTTGACAGAGAAGCTCACCCCGACCAAGCTCAAGGGTGGCGGGAGGGTTTCAAATATATGTCGTAGCAAAGTTCAGTTAGTTATTTTTTCTGTGTGTGTCTCTCTCGGTGATGTGTTGTTTGTTTGTGTCGTGACTTTTTTGCTTGTCAAGTACGATGAATGGAGTGGATATTTTGTTATAATCTCCGTTCTTTGCTTTAAATCTGGAAGAAAAGCTCCACTTAAAAAAACTCTGTGCTTATCACCCCAAGAATTTTTAGTTTGAGCTTCACTTAAAAAAACACAATGCTCATCAGCCCAAGAATTTGGGTCGAAAAGCTTCACTTAAAAAAACTCGGTGCTTATCAGCTCAAGAATTTGAGTTTCCAAGAGCATGAAGTTTACAAAACGCTTTGCAGAACTAATTTCAGTTTTAACTAAGATGATTTTCTATGTTAGAAATAAATAAATAAATGAAAAAACCTGTAAGTATAATGTGCACATGAGTACATATATGTTTTTAGGTTTCACAAGTTCTTTTTAAAAAAGATTAAACCTTTCAAATAATGCAAATGGTAGTATGGTACTCATTCTATATCGGACGAAATTCATGAAACATTCCCTCCCTGCATATATTTGGAGTTATTATTTTTTCACTACATTTTTTTATCCTGTGAATCCTGTGATTATTCCTCAGTTGAGAAATCTGAAGAAACACAAAGCACAACTAACATAAATTAATGCTCATATGTTTTATGGTAAACATTTATTTAAGGAGTTTTAACATTTTTCTGTTAATAGTTATGCATTCTATACTGAGGAAATTTTTTTCGTGTGCAATACAATAGTTGACCCATTCCTGCCTGATTTGGGCATTATTGAGTCAAGGGGCTAAACAGAGGCAGAGTAGAGGAATCTTGGGGACAGTGCTTCTTTCAGGACTTTTTGGCCGGGGGCGGGGGGCAAATGGAACTTTAGAGGGGGCAAGTTTTCCATTTGCTACATATATATAATTTTAACTACTATATTTATATATATAGAAGTAGTTACTATATATCTAGAACAGGGGCGCATTTAGAGCCCCCCCCCGCCGGAAAATGCTTATTTTTTTTGTTTTTGGTTAAAATGCGACTTACATTAGAAAAAAATGCCTTAATTTAATAAAAATGTATCAACTTACACTAGAAAAAATGCTTTAATTTGTCTTCAATTTTTCATTAACTTTAATTTTGTTCCAGATGGTGGATTTCAAAAACTTTCTTTTTTCGCCCTCTTCCTTCCGAAGAAAAATTCTATATACATACGTGATATAGTAATTACTTCTTCAAACATTTTAGGAATAACAAACTGTTTTCAACTAAAGAAGGGAAGGGGGAGGTTCCACAGGCTTGAAATTTTTTCTGTTAAAATACATTTAACGCACTCTTGTTCCTGAATCACGATTCCCAGACAATTAGGTATAATTAGTCTACTTATTATATTTTGAATAATACCATGCGTCGTAATACACTTTTTAATAAAATAAACTATAACTAGTACCATTTGAACAAACACTAAAAAAAAATGAAGAAATATTTGTATCATAAAAAGAAACGAAACTTCCTTTTTCATCAAAGCCTGAATTTATTAAAATTTGGCTCGGTAACCTAAAATGTCTCCGGGAGGGCTTCGCCCCCTGGATGTATGCCTGATAGAAACACTGCTTGGGGGGGGTCTGAATAGTTGGCCTCATAATGACATTTTTTTTTATTTAATTGTTTAACTTCGGCTACTGGCCCCACCTGTTTCAGTTGCCACGAGCCGCCACTGGGTTCTATTATAAAATACTTGGATCAGTATATCGTCTTTACAGCCCATATTTTCATGCAACCAAACCGAGACGTGCAGTTGGGTAGCAATATTTAAAAAAATAAAATTTGCAACTTTTATATTTAATAACGACAATTTTTTTCTTTTTATTATATTTATGACCATTGTTTCACAAACTTTAACTAAAGGAACTTCTATTTCAATCTGTACAACATCAGCTGCAATTTGAAGACAGTTGTGAACGATATAGGCCCAACCAACACCGACAATATTTCTACTTTTAATTGGCTGGTAACATTATTTACCTAAACCAAAAAGAAAAACAAATAACAACAACAAAACCCAGCGCGCCACCGTAAGCAACTCAGTGGGCTAGGAGCGTAGGCGTAGCCAAGGGGTGGTCCTAGGGTCCGGACCCCCACCTTGAGGGGAGATTTAGTACGAATTTAAAGTGATATATATGTATATATGGGGCTTTCACCAATGAACCAAACCGATTCTAAAATTAAAGTGATAAAAGAAGGCATAAAATTTCGGGAGGAGCTTACGTTCACAGACTAGCGCTGTCTACTCCACTGCCATGTGCTTTGCCTTCCAAACTCGCTTAGAGTAACCGTCCTCATGTCATGGTACCACTTCTGAGTAATGCATGATAACTCATACTGAAAAAAACTATCACATCTCTTTTGTTGATTCCAAAGCTTAACTTCATGTATTTTATATCATACTTACGTTCATTATTTCGTGCTCACGCTTCTATGAAAAGAGAAAAATATTTTCGATGCTTCGTTCAGTAAATAAAAAATAATTTCAAAGTCTCCACTCCTAGAAACTGATTAACTCCGCTAAAATTAATAATAAATTGCCTTTTCAATAATTTTATCATTACTAATTAATCAATAATCATGTTCGCATCTTGGTTCTTATTAGCGGCAACGGCTTTTAAATAATTCTTCAAAAGATTGCTAATGTTTAAAAAAAACTACAGATAAAATAATTTATTGCAGTTTAAAATTTAAGGAGTTCTATAAAAATGACATTATTATTTCTTGTGGTTTGACGTTTTCTTGTTTTCAGTACTCAGTAGCGTTCAGATTGGAGAGGCTCTCTGGTCTGATATCTTGAATTCAGATCTTAGAAGTATTTTTTACCATCACTTTTGACGTTAAGATGGCGCTGATAATCCGTTAGTTTATTTATCTTTAAATGGAAAAGGAGGGTGTGTCCGGTTTGGTGCGTATATATCTATGTCAAACAGTGAAATGTTCCAGGAATGATGATCGGCAGTGGACCGTGCTCAGCTGATGTTTATTAAACTGTTGTGGGGTTTTATGTGAACCAGGCGAAGTGATTTTCTTTTTCAATATTCACAAGAACAAGTTTTTGATAGGGGATTTCAATTGCAGTTGTGATTTAATATTTCAGCAGCAGTTTGTAGTTTAATTATTGGTGTGTGCGAGATACATCATGTATACTTTCAATTTTCATTTTAGTCGGGGACCCACAACCCAGGTACTTCTAGTACTGTTCTGTGTGATATTTACATTTTCATCTTCGAGTCCCTTGGAGGAAGGTAAGAATTTTAGTTTCATTTCCTTTTTTATTAAAAATTCGCAAGCTTTCATGTATTGCAAACAATAGTGAACAGCAGTTACTGTAAAAACTTATATTTTAATATTTGTAGTGGCAGATTGATATTAGAATTAATTTGCTTTATCTGCAAGTGGTTAATTAGGAAGTTAGAGCGCCCTTCTTACATTTTGTAATAAAGTAACAGAAGTAAGCATATAGGAAAGTTATTTAATGGTTAATTCACTGGCACAAAACAGAAAAGCTTCTATATACATATAGGTTAGAACAATATTAAACATTTCATTAATTAATAAATGGAGAAATTTTGTCAGCTGGAAAAATGATCAAAATATTAGTAATTGTGCTATGGCAAAACTTAAAGTAATTATATATCACAGTGGTTTCTGCAAGCAGACATCACTTATATATATATATTTTTTTTTTTGTTCATTTCTTTTTTTTTTTTTATGTGTGCTAGGGGGAGGGGTAACATTGCCCAAAGATTACAAAAGTAATCAGCAGTAGTAAACTTGAATTATGAAGTTCCCAACCACTATACAATTTTAATAACATATCATCATCATCATCATTGTCAACCATTATCAATCCACTGCTGGACGAAGGTCTCCCCAAGTTTCCTCCACAACGGTCTGTCTTATGCCAGTCTCCTCCATGTCACTCCCGCATACTTTTGAATTTCATCCACCCATCTCCCATGTGGTCTTCTGGGTCTTTTCCTGTCCCTTGGAATCCAATCTAAAATTTCGGCTGTCCATCGATGGTCTGTCCTTCTGGCAGTATGTCCAGCCCATTGTCATTTCAGGGATTAAACTCTGATCATGATGTCTTCCACTCTTGTCATTTTTCGGATCCACGAGTTCCTCTTCTTATCTCTCCTGGTTACACCAAGCATGCACCTCTCCATGCTGCTTTGAGTTGTCTGCAGCCTTTGTATGTCTCTTTTAGTTAAGGTCCACATCTCTGCACCATACGTAAGCACTGGAAGGATGCATTGATCAAACACTTTTCTTTTAAGACATAATGGCATATTGCTCTTGAAAATTATGCTGTTTCTTCCAAAAGCTCTCCAGGCAAGTTTTGTACGCCGATTAATTTCTTCATCAATGTGACCCTCACTTGATATCTGCTGTCCAAGATAAACGTACGTGTCTGTTGTCTGCAGCTTTTCTCCATCAATCGACAAATCTTCATTTCTTGTAAAAGCATTGAACATCACTTTGTCTTCTGAAAGTTCATTTTTAATCCCACTTCTTTACTCTTGTCAGCAAGTTCCTGGTTCATAATCTGTAGCTCTGATGGGGTAGTTGCAAAAATGACTAAGTCATCAGCAAACCGAAGGTGGGTTAGATAATCTCCATTAATCTTTATCCCTTTGTTTTCCCAGTTCAATGATTGAAAGACATTTTCCAATGTGGCATTAAAGAGCTTGAGAAATATGGTGTCACCTTGTCTCACTCCCTTTCCAATTTTTATGTGTGTTGTATTTTCAAACAGACGAATCTTTGCACTTGCATTTTCATAGATGTTATTAATAATATTAATGTATGCATCTTCAATACCGCAGGATTTCAGAGCCATTGTAACTGCTGATGGTTTCACCGAATCACACGCTTTTTCATAATCGATAAAAGCCATGCACAATGGAAGTTTATATTCCCTTGCTCTTTCAATTAGTTCTCTCAGTACATGGATATAATCTATAGTGCTGTAGCCACTCCTGAATCCAGCTTGTTCTCTCGGTTGAGCCATGTCCAGTGTTACCTTCAAGCGGTGTGAAAGAACTTTAGTGAAGATTTTATAAACCACTAATAGGAGGCTGATAGGTCTGTAGTTCCCGAGATCCTCAATGTCACCTTTTTTATGTAGCAGGATCATTGTAGCATTGTTCCAATCTTCAGGAATCTTCCCTTCATTAAGGCATCGAGTGAAAATTTGGGCGAGTACTGTTTCAATTTCTCCACTTGCTTCTTGAATGATGTCTACACTAATTCCATATTCTCCTGGAGCTTTTCCCCGCTTCATGTTCTTGATTGCATGTGCAACTTCTGCTGGGAGGACTGGAAGAACTCTGGTACTGGTACCTTTCATGATGTCTGGAGTACATGTATCATCCCTTTCATATAATTTGGAGTAGAAATCTTTCACTCTTGTCAAAATTTCACCTACAGAACCATCTTCTTTTCTCAGTGCCATAATCTGTTTTCTTCCCTTACTGAGATGTCCCTTTGCTATCTTTAGGCTTTGGTTGTTTTCAATTGCTTTCCTCACTAGTTCACAGTTGAATTTCCTTACGTCTTCAGTGATACTTTTTCGTACTGTCTTGCATAGCTCTATATATTCCACTTTAGAAGTCACATCTTCTTTAGTTATCCTCATCTCTCCTTTTTTGCATCAACATTTTTAGTTTTTTCTGATAATTTGTTCACATGCAACTTGTTCTTAGACCCAGCTAATTTTGTTGCTGTTTCCATAAGAGCTTTGGTTACTTTTCTGTTAACTTCAGAAATATCCACTTCTTCTGATGTTAGGCCTTCTAAAGCAGAGAATCTGTTCTTCAGTTTCAACTTGAAGGTATTATGGTGTTTTTAAGGTTGGTTATGTCAATACATTTTGTTTGTCTTATGAGCTTGCCACGTTCGAGTTTAGTGTTGAGGTGCATCTTAAATCTCACCAATCTATGGTCACTACCTGTGTTGAACTTGTTTAGCACACTGCAGTCTTCTATGACAAATTTTTTGTTACACATAATAAAATCAATTTCACTTGTCGTCCCATTTGGATTTCTCCATGTCCATTTCCTGTGTGGCTTTTTCTTGAAAAAGGAGTTCAAGATGAAAAACCCTTCTGCCTCTGCAAACTCAACGAGAGTATTTCCACTCTTGTATCTGTTGCTGTGACCAAATTTACCTACTGAAGTTTCATTCTGTTGCTGTTGCCCTATTTTTGCATTGAAATCTCCCATAATTATCTTCAAGTGCTGCTTACCTTTATTATTTAGATGACAAATTTCCTCATAAAATTCTTCAATTTCTTCTTCAGGATGACTTATGGTTGGTGCATAAGCTTGAATAATCTGAGCCTTGTATCTTCTCGAGAGTTGGATAAGGAGTCGTGCAGCTCTATCAGAGGAACTTTCAACTTCTACAACTTGATCCTTCAGTTTCTTGTTTATTATAAATCCAACACCACTAGTTCTGCCAGTATCTGTCCCACGATAGTAGAAGAGATGTCCACTTTTCAGTTCAATGAAATCTTCTCCTTTTCTCCTTACCTCACTTAGCCCGACGATATCCCACTTGATCCTTTGTAGTTCCTCTTCCAATTCAAGAAGCCTTGAATCAGAAGATAGGGAGCGTCCGTTATACGTAGCCAAGGTCAGCATCAGATGGCAGCCTAGTCCGGTCCTGCGGGGATTCTTAGCACCCTCTGCCTTCATGTCGCACTGGCCGCTGCTGCCTTGGCCAGGTGCATTCCAGCTGCCGGAGACTTGAGGGCCAAGATTTAAGTTGTGGAGTCATTTTGGAGGGGTTTGGCCATAACTCACCACGCTGGCCAAGCTGGTTTGTGAGTGTGGGATAGCATTTCCTCTATTCCCGATGGTATAGTTATACCACTATTGGCGGTCGTCAGAGCCCCTTTAGTGGGAACAGGATGCACCACGAGAAGGTGGGGTTGACATTTGTCAAGGAGAGGCTGTGATGCTACGCATCATCTGACTTTACATCCCTAATAACATATAATGTTTATTATATGTTATTAAATTATTATTATGTATTTAAAGTTATGTTTTTCAAATGGAAACCATAGGTGTAGTGTGGGGGGATATGTTCCCCCAACTTTAGAAAATTTTAAATGCAATGTAAAGTTTATGATTGGGCAGCCAATATGTGTGGGAGGCTTAATGGAGTTGCTACAAAGTCCAAAGAGGAAAAACCAAAATCTTTCATAATCGTGCACACACATGATTATACTCACCTTTTAGATTTGGTAGTGATTGTTTTTGGGAAAAAGTAAAACCACAGTAAAATGCTACCAATGTAGAGGAAATATATAACATTATTCGTGTATCATCAGAAAGATTTGTATAATTAAAAAAAATGTAATATAAAAGGATTTCATTTTCAGAAACCTTGGCATCTTGTCAAAAATATACTGAACTAAATTCTGTGGAAGAAATTCTCACAATACAGCAGGGGTGCAGAAAATGTTCAGGGCCCAATATTTCCCCAGAACACAATGTTTTTTGTCTGAAATTTCCCCAAAAACTGTAGCGGATTTTCATACAAGTCTAAGCGATTATTTGAGTATATGTCGACGATTAAGAACTATCTTTAAAGCCTACTACTTAAAAATTAAAAAAAAAAAAAACTAATGTGTATTCCAATGATTAAATAAGAAACAATCTTACATTGATGGGTGACATCAGTTGTAACCAAGAAATGGCAGCCTTCCCATCTCTTTGTGAAGCTTGTCAATCACCTTTGACGTCTTATACACCTTGAGACGAGATGCTGAAGAAAACCGTGTGAAATGGTATCTTCCACCATGGAAATGCCTGTCTAAGGATTCTTTTAAAAGTTGTGAAGCCTTATGAACAGGAGGTCCATTCCAAGAAATGAAGACTTCATTAAAAAGGGTGTTGAAGTGGATGTTCCGATTGTGTAGGTGGTTGCCAATTACAGATCCAACTGATTCACAAACAGCTTCACTACAGATTTTTAAACAGTTTTCGAGTACGTAAATTATTTCAGGGATGTGGGCATACACTTCAGGGTTAGTAAATGTTTCTTTTATTACTGCGTTATCCTGGATGATAAAGTTTGGTTTTTCTTCAGAAGAATCAAGTACTTTTTTTAAAAAAAGCTGTGTTTAAAAGGTTGTTTTTCATCATTTTCAACTGGGAAAAAAGAACTTTACTATCCAACTTGCACCCTCGGTTTTTATTGACCCATGTTGTAAGTGTTTCTAAAGATTTCTTAATTGTATGCTCATATGTTGTATCTGGAGGGCTTGCTATGTATCTGCTACTGAAACACTGCCGCATATCTTCTATAATTGGAGGTTCAGAAATTCGAAGTGCTAGTTTTTCCAGTAATGTTACACAAAGATTTTCTAATTTTTTTCTTGAACTTCTGAAACCTTCACTGGTTGTTTTTTCATCCTCAGCCTGCTGCTGCTGAGTCTGGGAACGGCTTGATCTTTGGTAGTCTTCATCAACCAATAGACAGTCTTGGTAAACATAATTTCTTAAAGACTCCATTTCCTTAAAAACTGATGGAAAGTTTTCTTCAGTTAATTTTCCACTTTTCATTTCGATTATCATGTTATTAAGTGTGCTTTTCACTGAAGCATAATAATGAAAGATTGTCCAAATAGAAGCGTTAACGTTCTGAGAGGTACAGCTGGATTTTGTGATCAACTCTAATACGTCAATCATCCCAAGGAGTTGATATATAAAACAAGGTTTGGAAATTTTTTTGAGTTCCAATGAGTAATTTTTAGCATCAGTATTGTTGCCTCATTGGTCAATAAAAAAACAACCTAAAATCTTTTTAGTCAATAAAAAACAACTTAAAATCTTTTTGGAATGTTTTCTATACTCTTAGTTCACTGTGAACAAAACGGGTTTGTTGGAATGATTTCGGATTTAAAACACCCACTTGCATTTCATCTGCTAATGCAATCAATTCTTCATAGCCAATGCCCCAGTTGTAATTTTTCATTAGATTGCCTACAATTTGAGCTTGATTGTTAATCCATGATAATGACTGAACTTTACAAACACCATTTAAAACACACTCTAACCTATGAGCTAAGTCCCACATAGGAAGAAAGAAGTCATGATTGACATTTTCACAAAGACTTGCCAATTTTTTATCCACACCAAGATCAAAATATTGGCCATCAAAAGCCATTCCGTTTAGTTGTTTCTTTAACTTAATTTTAAAATTTTCAAAGGCACATTGCAGTTGTTGAACAAGAACATCACCAGTGTGTGAGGTACCACATGGTGAAATGTCAATCACAATACATGTCTGAACCCCATCTACAAGCGTAATCAGACAAGTTATTTGGTATGTCCAGTGCAATTTTGTGATTTTGTCAGCTGTAACTGACACGAGAGGTAGATGGTTTGTCACTGGATTTTTTGTACATAAAAAATCACATATTTTGGTGTTCATAGTAAAAAATATGTTTTTTATAAATTCTGTGTAAAATTCTCTGGAGTGATTAAGTTCACCAACATCGGCATCATTTAAAACGTTTAAACTTAATAAACATTCAAAAAACTTGCCCCCCTTACCTCCTTTAACTGCACTGTAAGCAGCTCTGGCAACCCGCAGTCCCACCTTCTCATGTTCTTTCTTTTCCAAGATCTCTTTCTTTTCCATGGCTTCAGTAAACTGTATACACCATTTATGTGCATTTGATTGCAAATGATCAATGACGTGGGTTTTGAAATTTCGAAATTCAATACTTCGAATTGGTTGCACTAACTGCTGTTCACTTGGAAGAGGAAAAATACCAAAAGCGCTGGTTTTAAGAACTGCACCTCCTTAGGAATGTTTTTATAGTTTTCTACACATGGACAGCATTGCACTGTCTCTATTCCCCCTTCTAAACATGGCATCAGTTGAAAAATTTCTGGAACCGATTTGCTGATTCTAATTAACTTAATTTTTACTTTAAATTCTTCTTCTTCTTGTGCTAAAGTGCTGGGACTGGATGGGCCTGGTACAGTTAACACATGTTCTATATTAAAAGGAAGAACCTTGGACTTGGTTACAAATTGATTCGGTTTCAATAATTTATCAACTTTATGAGAAAGACCAGATAACACTTGAGATATAGTTGATAACTGTTCATTGATATCAGTACACTTTTTGGCATCAACACCAACATTGTCCTCTGACTGTAATTCTGATTAGACTGACTGTAATTCTGGACTAAGCGGTCCATCAAGTTGGATTTCATAAAGTTTCCTTTGTTTGTTTGGAGGTTCACAACTACTACTGCAAGGCAAAACATTTTCAATTGCATTAACTTCAAGATCAGGAGTTTTAGGTTTAAAAAATCGAGAAATACTACACTGATCCCTGGTTCTAGGTTTATCATCCGGATGTTTATTCAAAACATGACTCGTGAGCTTATCACGCCTGCCATGCCAATCACAATAAGTGCAGTTCACTTCTTGTTTACTTTTAAAGGTTGACATAATTACAAATCACCCTGGTATTTTTGAGCACACACAACAAGGAGAAATATTCTGTAGAAATATAGAGCGCCACACACTTTATAATAAACTGCACGCAAACAAAGGTACGAATAATACGTATAGCACATAAACAGCAACTGAAGAACAGCGTGTGTCCCAGGTAAATGGCTGCCAATAGAACTCGCTGACTGTGCTTGAAGTTGAAGCTTGGTGTTGCGCATCTAAACTTATAAATATAAATACAGCAGACAGTCCAAAATCAGAACTAATTGGGATCACTGGTAATTCGGATTTCCAATGTGATCGGATGAGGACGATTTGTTTCTACTTTCCATCTCATCATTCCATAGTTCTGGCTTTTAGATCAAAGGGCGGAGTTTGCTCGTATTCACAAGGTCTTTGGGTCAACCTTTTAACAACACAGTGGGGCACAACATTTCTGACCTCCCCTTCCTTCCAACCGCTTAGCTCTGAGCGATTTATAGCTCTCCCCAAGTCTACAAATGGTGACACTGTTCCGAACAGTCTGTTCGGTATTTTAATCTGTTCTTTCGCATTCTTCCCCTTCTTCTCGTACAATGCAGGTAAAGAAAGAAGGCTGGGTGGATCTCCTGTTTATTCCAAACAAAAGTGATGCAGTCCTGGAAAACAGTGGCGGGGAAGAGAGGCTGAAAAATAAACAGCTAAAACATTCTGTAATTAACTATAATTTATTTAATTCTAGCATTCCTAGAGTCTAATTGTGGTAGATAATTTTACCGAATGAAATTTAAATTAGACTTAAATCCTTTGAAAAATGCATGGGTCATCATTCGCTTTAAAATGTCCGGAACCCCCAATAATTATTCAAATCGGCGCCTATGACACATTCGCTGCCATTAGTTTTATTATTATTATTGGAGGTTTAACGATCACCGTGATCAACTCAGTGGGCTATAAGCAGTCGCACGCTCTTAATTTAGGGCAACACGAAACAAACACAACATCCATGCTTCACCAGAATTTGAACCCATACCCATCTCTGACGAATGATCAGAAGCCATCGCTTAGACCACTGTGCCACCGGGGTGGGACATTAGTTTCTGAAACATTTATTAGCATGACTAGTGGTTGTGTCGTGCTTGTTACTCACGCAACCGTACTTGTTACTCATATTTTGCGGCAATTGCTGAATCTGGAAACATTTTTTTAAATAATGCACTTGCATGGTCAGAAATGGCAATTGGGAAGTTGTGCTCTATAAAAAAAATTGCAAATAATGCTTCTGCTCTAATAATAAAGAGGTCATCAGATTGTGCAAACATTTTTGTTAATGTTTGGTTTGATGCTTTTCTTTTTGCATTTTCAATATAACGGCGACATTCCACATGACGTCTACAGTCGTCTTTTCCACCATGTGCAACTGAGAAGGAAATATCACAACAGGTACAATAGGCATCATTTGCTGATTCTTCAGATATTTTTAAAACAGGCAACGTTTTCTCATAAGCATCTTTAAAAACTTGGTTATGTTTTCTCTTTCCCTTAGAGAGAGACATGATAAAAAAAAAAAAAAAAAAAAAAAACAGCAGACTAATTTTTTTAAGGAAAATAAGGAGCAACCAAAATACGGAAATGAAAAAACGAACGGACACATACGAATAACATCAACTTTTTATTCTCACTAAAGAGAAGAGCAGCGTAAAAAGGACCAACAGACGTGCGCCATTCGTCAGTAGCATCCGAGACCCACGGGGGGGGGGGGGCATTGCGTGCTCGCGTAATCTGTTATGTCTGTGTGGGTCGCATCTCCCCTATCATTCACAATCCCATTGGCAACCTGCTGAGTTATACCTCCTCCCTAACTAAGGATAAAAATGCAAAAAAAAAAAAAAAAAAAAAAAAAAATTCAGAATTTTCATTTAATATAGCTGAATTTTTGACAGATGCCATTACTTGGTCTTATATGATTACCCTGAAAATTTCGGTTGAATCCAATGGAAACTTTTTAAATTACGCACTTTTCTTTTTTATTATTAAGACGTTCAGAGAAAGAAAGATCAACTTCACAGGAAAGCGCAGATGACCGAGAACTACGGGCTTGCAACATTTATTTCCCTCCCCCCTTTACTCTGAGCCACATTTGCCACCTGCTGTTGTATTGCATCTTTGCTTAACTGAGGATAAAAATGTGAAAAATTAATTTTCCAAATTTTCATTTAAAAAAGCTGATTTTTTTTTATAGATGCTCTAACTTGGTCAAACAAAGTTACCCTGAAAATTGCGCCTAAATCTGGTGAAAACTTTTTAAATTATACACACACACACACAAATTGGACACTTTAAGAAAGAGGTATTAATAAAAAAAATTGCATTTCTAACTCAAAAAGTTTTTAAGTTTTCAAGGTGAAATTTTCAGGGCCACTTTGTTTTAATAAATGATGGCATCTGTAAACAGTTCTGTACATTTAACTGAAAATTCGGGAAAAATATAATCCGCAATTTTGTTTCCCAGTATGTTAAAGACATCATGCTGCCTGCACTGGGTGGGGATCCCTCACTTCAGTTACTTATCTTGGGGTCATTCATCTACTACGGACATTGCAACGTGCTTCCTACAGCTGCAAGCCGACCGAGTGACGCAACTTAAACAAAAACATCAGGTAGAGAATGCCAGCATGTAAAGCGCGATTTCCTTCTTTCTCCCCCCCTTTTTTTGTCGGATTTTAAGTTTAAGAGAAAAATAATGTTGCCAACCCTTGAATTTTTTAACAATACGCAACAATTATGAAATAAAATGCAGTAAACAAAAATTTTATCATATCTACACCAAGATTGGTCATTTTGTCTGGAGTTTTCAGAAAACTTCCGGGGTGGCCGGAGCAACTCCGAGCAAAAATTTCCCCAGTGCTACCTTACTTTCCCCGAAACTGGTTCGCACGTTCGGACATATTCTGCACACCTGCAATACAGTACGAGAAGGTTTCTCCCACAGAATTTACCTGACAGACTGGTGATCTACATCTATAGTGCTGTAGCTACTCCTGAATCCAGCTTGTTCTCTCAGTTGAGCCATGTCCAGTGTCACCTTCAAGCAGTGTGAAAGAACTTTAGTGAAGATTTTATAAACCACTGATAGGAGGCTGATAGGTCTGTAGTGTTTCTGAGATCCTCAATGTCACCCTTTTTATGTAGCAGGATCATTGTAGCATTGTTCCAATCTTCAGGAATCTTTCCTTCATTAAGGCATCAAGGGAAAACTTGGGCGAGTACTGTTTCAATTTCTCCACTTGCTTCTTGTATGATGTCTACAGTAATTCCATCTTCTCCTGGAGCTTTCCCCCGCTTCATGTTCTTGATTGCATGTGCAACTTCTGCTGGGAGGACTGGAAGAACTCTGGTACTGGTACCTTTCATGATGTCTGGAGTACATGTATCATTCCTTTCATATAGTTTTGAGTAGAAATCTTTCACCCTTGTCAAAATTTCGCCTCTATTTCTTGTTACAGAACCATCTTCTTTAATCAGAGCCATAATCTGTTTTCTTCCCTTACTCATATGTCCCTTTGCTCTCTTCAGGCTTTGGTTGTTTTCAATTGCATTTTTCACTAGTTCACAGTTGAATTTCCTTACGTCTTCAGTGATACTTTTTCGTACCGTCTTGCATAGCTCTATTTAATCCACTTTGGAAGTCGCATCTCCTTTAGTTGTCCTCGTCTCTCTTCTTTTTTGCATCAGAATTTTGTTTTTTTCTGATAATTTGTTCGTATGCAACTTGTTCTTAGACCCAGCTATTTTTGTTGCTGTTTCCATAATAGCCTTGGCTAGTTTTCTGTTAACTTCAGAGATATCCACTTCTTCCGACGTTAGACCTTCTAGAGAAAAGAATCTGTTCCTCAGTTCCAGTTTGAAAGTATTATGATGTTTTTTAAGGTTGGTCATGTCAATACTCTTTGTTTGTTTTATGAGCTTGCCACGCTCGAGTTTAGTGTTGAGGTGCATCTTACATCTCACCAATCTATGGTCACTACCTGTGTTGAACTTGTTCAGCACACTGCAGTCTTGGATGACGAATTTTTTGTTACACATAATAAAATCAATTTCACTTGTCGTCCCATTTGGATGTCTCCATGTCCATTTCCTGTGTGGCTTTTTCTTGAAAAAGGAGTTTAAGATGAAAAACCCTTCTGCTTCTGCAAACTCTACGAGAGTATTTCCCCGCTGGTTTCTGTTGCTATGACCGAATTTATGTAGTGAAGTTTCGTTCTGTTGCCGTTGCTCTATTTTTTGCATTGAAATCTCCCATAATTATCTTCAAGTGCTGCTTGCCTTTATTATTTAGATGACAAATTTCCTCATAAAATTCTTCAATTTCTTCTTCAGGATGACTTGTGGTGGGTGCATAAGCTTGAATGATCTGAGCCTGGTATCTTTTTGAGAGTTGGATAACAAGTCGTGCAACTCTGTCAGAGGAACTTTCAACTTCTACAACTTTATTCTTCAGTTTCTTGTTTATTATAAATCCAACACCACTAGTTCTGCCAGTATCTGCCCCACGATAATAGAAGAGATGTCCACTTTTCAGCTCAATGAGATCTCCTTTTCCTTACCTCACTTAGCCCGACGATGTCCCACTTGATCCTTTGTAGTTCTTCATCCAATTTAAGGAGCTTTGAATCAGAAGATAGGAAGTGTCCATTATACGTAGCCTAGGTCAGCATCAGATGGCACCCTAGTCCGGTCCTCCAGTGATTCTTGGCACCCTCTGCCATCATGTCGCACTGGCTGGTGTCTTGGCCAGGTACATTCCAGCTGCCCGAGACTGAGGGCCAAGATTTAAGTTGTGGAGTCATTTTGGAGGGGTTTGGCCATAACTCACCACGCTGGCCAAGCGGGTTGGTGAGTGTCGGATAGAATTTCCTCTAATCCCGATGGTATGGTTATACCGCTATTGGCGGTCGTCAGAGCCCCTACAGTGGGAACAAGATGCACCACGAGTAGGCGGGGGTTGACATTTGTCAAGGAGAGGCTGTATTATGTTGCACATCACCTAACCTTACATCCCATATATATATATATATATATATATATATATATATATATATATTCTATAAAGAAGATACCTAAGCAAAAAAAATACATATATAATTTTGACTCACACCTAGTACAACATAGAAAAGGTTATGTATCTACCTGTGTGAGTAAAAGGAGAAAAGATAAAAAAATAAAATAAAACAACTGAATGTAGAAGGTGTCGAGAATACTGAGCCTTGGCTTTATCAAGGACCAGCAAAAACTCTGCATTTTCTCACTTCCACAAAGACCTAGTTGGAAATGGGTTTCTGCAAGGCCATAGATGCAAGTAACATTCCCACCTAAAATAGTTTAAAAAATATATATATAAGTCATGTCCTCCGTAGAGTAGCATGACCTAGCACTAGTTAACAATTTCGCTTGCATCCATTAACCTTCATGGCCCGACCCATGCTCTTCATCTGTTACTATTAAACAGAGAGAAGAAGATTAAAGAGAACTCAAGCTGTGAGAGTGACATAATAAATAGAAATGATTTTCAGCTATAACGAAATTCCAAGTTCGTTTGAGAGAGAATTTAAACCTAAGCTTGTTCCTTTTCTATGCGCTGTCTATGCGCTGTTTTTTCAAAGTAGTTAAGTTCTTAATAACTAATTAATTATGCACTTAAAGCACTGCTGAAATACTTTGTACATATTGCAACTAACTGTTTAAGGTATATAACTTTCACAAAGTTTTCTTTAGTTAATTATTATCTTTAACTTATTCTCGTTTTCGTGCTGTCATAAGTTGTAGAGTAGGGGGTTTTAGACTCAAGTTTTCTTTCAAAAATCTGTTCGTTATAAATTAACATTTCCTTTTTTAATTGCAATGTAAAATTTGGATTTCTTTTGCATTGTTTTTCAGGTTTAAATTCTCTCTCAAACGAACTTGGAATTTCGTTATAGCTGAAAATCATTTCTATTTATTATGTCACTCTCACAGCTTGAGTTCTCTTTAATCTTCTTCTCTCTGTTTAATAGTAACAGATGAAGAGCATGGGTCGGGCCATGAAGGTTAATGGATGCAAGCGAAATTGTTAACTAGTGCTAGGTCATGCTACTCTACGGAGGACATGACTTATATATATATTTTTTAAACTATTTTAGGTGGGAATGTTACTTGCATCTATGGCCTTGCAGAAACCCATTTCCAACTAGGTCTTTGTGGAAGTGAGAAAATGCAGAGTTTTTGCTGGTCCTTGATAAAGCCAAGGCTCAGTATTCTCGACACCTTCTACATTCAGTTGTTTTATTTTATTTTTTTATCTTTTCTCCTTTTACTCACACAGGTAGATACATAACCTTTTCTATGTTGTACTAGGTGTGAGTCAAAATTATATATGTATTTTTTTTGCTTAGGTATCTTCTTTATAGAATGTGAATTCTGAATTTTCAAAACTGCTGCGTTGCGTGTTTTGATTTTCAGGTTATTTTGCACCCTTCGTTTTAAATTCAAAAAATTTTTTCCTTAGTCTTCAGTTTTGCTCTTAAGTAATTAATTTCAATTTATTATTTAGCAGCTCATGCGCAAATTCTAGTTGAAATGTTTTATTATTATTATTATTATTATTATTATTATTATTATTTTTTTTTTTATTACTATTTTTTTCACTTGAGGTTTTTTTTTCATTTTCTAATTTTTCTTTTTAGTATGTTTTGGATGCAGCTTTTTGGAGTGTAGTTTATACTCGAGTTTGGTCTTTTCTTGGACTGCTTATTTCTAAAAGTTTTTCCTAGTTGGTTTGCTCAGAATTTGTATGTTTTGGCCCAAGTGGAGTTCTAAGGACGATGAAAGGATTGGAGGTCAGCTCAGATATTTTAAGTCCTCCCACTCGGTTAGGCTAGCACCCTTTCCCATAGTGTATGAACTCGCTGGCAAAGGTAATCTAAAGTTATGAAATGACAAACGTTGTTTGACATGTAAATCTGCAGATCCTAACCTGTATTCTTCTGTTGAGGATAATTGCTCCAACAAGTTTTGCAAAGCCTACAATACCATCTATAAGCTCACCTGTACTGTCTGCAACCTTAGCTATATTGGCCAAAGTAAAAATCCTCTTCATCTTAGGATTAATGGTCACAGGTCTCTAGTAAACAAGTTCTCTAATTCAGGAGTGAACCCCTCCACAAACGCCAACCAGTACTCTACCTTTGAATTAGAGCATTTCCATACTCATGGTTTTGACAAAGTGAAAATAGAGGTACTACATATTATTCCTGACCTCTATGCTCGGCTAGAAACTGAATCCCTTGAAATTTTGCAGCATCAGTCTCTTTATCCCTATGGCCTTAATTCCACTCTATCTGACAATAAGCATAATCAGCATAAATTTTCAATTCGTGAACTCTTCTTTCTTGTTAATAATAAGAGCTGCTCTAGAGGTAATAGAGGACAGAGGTTATTTCGCACATCAAGCAAAGTTGATTTTGCTAACTTGCTAAAAACTCTGGAAAGCTTTAAAACTGGCACTAATTTTGTTAAAAATACTTACAAAATTCTCAAGTCCTTCAAGCACTCTGTCCTTAAATGTTTTTTCAAATTCTGAAATGAAACTGCTGACCATGTTGATAAGCATGTTTTTGCTTTGGTTCTGGACATTCTTAAACATATTCTTAAAGATAAAATTTCTCTTAAAGAATTTTCCAGTAATTTTGTTACCATCAGGTTCCTAAATAAAGCCTACGATAATCTCAATGTAAGGAAGCTGTTCTACAATAATGCAATTTTTTCCCATCCACAGGCACCAGTCTATTGTAAGTTTTAAATATGTTAAGACCTTAGGGTCAATAGTTAAAAACTACAAACTTAACTCTTCGAGCTACATTCCTGTAATTACTACTTGTTCTTGTGATGAACATAAAGAAACAGTTCACTATGATAAGAATTACAACCATATTATCACCGGAAACTTGAGTTATGTTGAAAATGAAAAGCTTAGGAATTTATTAGAGTATGGCTCTAAATTCAGACCTTCCTTCACAATTTCCAAAGAAAGGATTCTTGAGAGCTTCACTCAAGATGTAAATAAGTACATCGTAAAAACCAGTTTAACGTACAATCAGCCTATTGAGGCCTTCACAGAATGGAAATATAATATAATCAATAGCTTCACCGGTGAGTTGGCAGGTCTGGACTTTTGTTTCGACAGAAATCTCTTTTTCTCTGGAGAAGCTAAAAGGTCACTCTCCAAACTACAAGACCAATTTATTTTTACCACTACGGATAAAGCTAGCAATAATTTTGCAATTATCTGTAAGAAGTTCTATTTTGAATTGTTAACTATGGAACTCAATAATAGAGTAACATACGAGCCCGTAAGTTATTCTACCAAGCAGTTAGAAAATCGGTTTAAGGCATTCTTCAAGAAACTTAAAATTCCACAAACTAGAAGATATGGGCCTGAATTTCCATTTCTTTTTGCAACGATTAAGTTTCATAAGGATCCTGTGAAGTTCAGGTTCATAGCTAGTGGAGTAAGGAGTCATAAAAAGAAAATAGATCTTGCTTTTGAAGATGTCTTAAAGAAGGTTTTGAAACACATTAGAAACTGTTCTAACTTGATGTACAGAGATTTTTGGATAATTAATAATAATGCAGAAGTAATTTCTACTATACTCAAAGTTTGTCCCCTAGATATTAATAGTTATGATTTTGAAAACCTATATACTAATCTGCCTCTATCAGATATAATCACTACCTTTAAAGAGCTGTATGCAGAATTTAAACTTAACCAATTTGTTGATGTAGGAACTTGGAACTCTTATCTCAATTGCTGCATAAAAAATAACCATATCTTATATAATAATACTCTCTATAAGCAAGTGAACGGTATTCCAATGGGAACATCAACGTCCACAAATATCGCTAATCTATTGCTGTTCTTTAAGGAATATAAATTCATTAAAAATCACCCCACCTGCTCAGATAACTACCTTTACACTTTTAGATATATTGATGATCTGCTGTGTATCAATAATTCAGAAGTTATAGAGAGTGATTTTGATAATATCTATCCTAGCTCTCTTAACTTATGTAAAACCAACCACAGTAATCAGGAACTTGAGTTCCTAGACTTAAGCATTAAGCTCAACAGAGGTAACCCATCTATTAGCCTCTTTGATAAAAGAGTTAATTTTCCTTTCAAAGTAATTAAATATCTACACTGGAATAATAACATTTCAACCAAAGTAATTGAGAATGTACTAATTTCTCAGGTCCTAAGAATTTCAAGAATTTGCAGCAACAATTTGGACTTCAATTACCACATTAATATACTATTGGAAAGTTTTCTAGAGAACGAAATTCCTTCTTCTTTCATCAAAAGAACTTTAAGAAAAATTATTCTGAATAATAGAGTAAGGTTGGCAGATCTGCTTTAATTTTCTACACAGTTAATAATATGATTCTGACCAATCAAAGCCGTAAGGAAGTTGGCTAGAGGATGCCTATTAACTACCTAAAGGAACCTTAGTGCTATGGATATGACGGTCCTATTAAAACAAAAAATTAAATAATATAAACAAAATCACAAAAAAAAGCTTAAAAATCTGTTTATAAAAGAAAATAAAAACAAATAAAAAAGAAAACTAGTTATTCATCACTAGGATAGCTATACTAAAAATAGTAAAACCAACATTAAAATTAATAAGATTCTGATTAATCTATAGAAGCTCACTAAGGTGTTTTAATACATGCAAAGATTATTAAATAAACTGCTCGTGTATTTTATAATATTTCTCATGTATTCTGGAGAGTTAATTCTGCTCATTCTGATCATACAGATCCACAGTCTTAAGTTTATATATTTTTTTCTCTGGTTAAAATCTCCGCGCGTTGGTTTCTTGCTGTATGAGGAGGCCATCAGCCCCACCCTCACTGCCCCCCAGCGTCTAGGGAGTGGCGGAAGGGGTCAGCCATGTTCTCCTCTTGTGAGGAGAAAAGTTTTTGTCACACAAGAGGTAAGCTCTCTTCCTTGTTTTTGGGTTCTAGGTTTTATAAGTTCAATGTTTGTACTTTATGTACCTTTTCTCTGTCGTTTTTTAGCTTTTCAGCTTTTAAGCATTGGTTTGTCTGTTAACATTTCTGCGGGTTTTAACTCTTACTTTTCTTTGTAACTTTGAGTGTCTTTTGGGGTACCTAGGAACAGAAGAGGGCTAAGCTTGTTCCTTTTCTATGCGCTGTTTTTTCAAAGTAGTTAAGTTCTTAATAACTAATTAATTATGCACTTAAAGCACTGCTGAAATACTTTGTACATATTGCAACTAACTGTTTAAGGTATATAACTTTCACAAAGTTTTCTTTAGTTAATTATTATCTTTAACTTATTCTCGTTTTCGTGCTGTCATAAGTTGTAGAGTAGGGGGTTTTAGACTCAAGTTTTCTTTCAAAAATCTGTTCGTTATAAATTAACATTTCCTTTTTTAATTGCAATGTAAAATTTGGATTTCTTTTGCATTGTTTTTCAGGTTTAAATTCTCTCTCAAACGAACTTGGAATTTCGCTATAGCTGAAAATCATTTCTATTTATTATGTCACTCTCACAGCTTGAGTTCTCTTTAATCTTCTTCTCTCTGTTTAATAGTAACAGATGAAGAGCATGGGTCGGGCCATGAAGGTTAATGGATGCAAGCGAAATTGTTAACTAGTGCTAGGTCATGCTACTCTACGGAGGACATGACTTATATATATATTTTTTAAACTATTTTAGGTGGGAATGTTACTTGCATCTATGGCCTTGCAGAAACCCATTTCCAACTAGGTCTTTGTGGAAGTGAGAAAATGCAGAGTTTTTGCTGGTCCTTGATAAAGCCAAGGCTCAGTATTCTCGACACCTTCTACATTCAGTTGTTTTATTTTATTTTTTTATCTTTTCTCCTTTTACTCACACAGGTAGATACATAACCTTTTCTATGTTGTACTAGGTGTGAGTCAAAATTATATATGTATTTTTTTTGCTTAGGTATCTTCTTTATAGAATGTGAATTCTGAATTTTCAAAACTGCTGCGTTGCGTGTTTTGATTTTCAGGTTATTTTGCACCCTTCGTTTTAAATTCAAAAATTTTTTTCCTTAGTCTTCAGTTTTGCTCTTAAGTATATATATATATATATATATATTGTATATTACTAGGAGGGGTGCCAAAAGCTGGCAGTCCCTACCCTCTCGTGGCTATGGGCCTGAACATGCATGGGTATTTTTGTGCATGTTGATAAAAATCACAATGTGGGAACAATTAAGTCTATTGCAATAGTAGCATCTTTAGGTTATGCATGGAAAGCATGTATATCTAAATTATTTTAAATGTGCTTATGAAATACATTATTTCATGCAAATTTTGAGCTTAAGAAAACAGTTACCTAATTCACAAAATGTGCTTTCATTTTTGAATTAGTGCTTAAAATATTGTGTAGTAAAACACTGCTTTTACTGTGTCAGAATCCCCAAAACAGTTAATTTATAAAAAAGGAAAAAAAATCTTTCCTTTATATTGATGTAAAATGAACAATGGTTGTTTCATTGGCCACAACGCAAAATTTATGAGATATAGAAGTTTAGACCATGGACATCAATATTATACATGCATTTTGCAGTTTTGTTTCTATTGGTTATTTTAGTTAATTAAATATGGTAATTCCATGTAGGAAACGCCATTCATGGTTGCCAAGTCACCCAAATTTTTATTTGTATAGACATCAGACAAACTTAAAAATTCCCTTTTTTTCACCTTTTATATTTTGCCTATTGTTTCTCAAGATAAATTAATTTTTAGCAACTGTATTTTTTCTGTTCTGTGTTTCATTAAATCTTATTTTTCTACAATTTGCAGAATTATCTCTGGTGAAAGGATCTGTCAAAACTAAAGATAAACTTGAAGAGTGGATACTCTCGCGTATTAACGAGCACTGGGGATGGGAAAATAAGAATTCTCACAGAGCTGTGATAGCAATGTCATTGTCAAGAGATGACTGGCTTGAATGCCATAATCTTACTAGTCAGTTAATTGAAAAACAACTACAATTGGAGTTAGCAGAGTTCCTCCTTAGCAGGTAAGGCAATGAGAACAAAAGATATATTCTATTGCATGCATTATACTGGAAGATTATAATATGCATAACAGTAGCTGTGTGTTTAAGTACTATGTAAAATGTGGATATTCAACCTATTTTACGTCTTTTGTATATGTGGTTCATCAGCACTTATTTGTGAAAAAGACAAAGTCAAAAGATCTGTTATGAATTGCGTAATGAATGAGATCTTCAGTATTTCTGACATTCATACCAGGCTGATGATGTCAGCAATCTTCAAAGGTGAGTGAAGAAGTTTGCTAAAAGAGAAGTGGCCATCAATAACAAATCATAAAGTGTGAACATATTACTGTTGGCCAATAGATGCCATACGTTTTTATTGTTTTCCATGTAGCCATCCTTCAGGATATTTGAAAATTTCATTGCCCTAAAACAGGAATCCCCTCATCCCCAATTTCTATTTGAGCTTGTTACTGTTGCACCACCTAGAACAATGAAATTCAAAGCAACTAAAGCTAAGCAGATGGAGCTTTGGAATTCAAGGGTATATAAGGATGTTTATTTGGGAAACAGTAAACATGTACAGAACTTCCCTATATTATCAAAAGTATTCAGACACTACCGAAAATTTGCATAAGTGCCGAATGGTTGCACAGGAAGATGCACTGTGAGTGGGGAGGTACACACAGGGGTTTATCCAGGACTTTCAAATGGGGGTGGGGGGTGCTGAAAATGTTTTGGGGAGTGTTGCATGAAAGGAAATTTTTCCGAGGCTAAAAATTTATGTAGTGAAATACGTATTTGTTTTTTGACCTAGGATAAAACTGGGGAACACTTGAAAAGTAACTACTGTTGATAGTTTATAGTTAAGAATGGTTACAAATGAAAACCCTTTTGCAAAGCTTCATATAGTTATTTTTTTTATTAACAGGAGTTTCTGAAACAGACACTGATATTTTCGCAAATCTTGTTCACGCTGATATGATTCAAAAGTATAATTGCAAAATTTGTAGCAGGCTAAAATGAAGAGATACGTACATATGTTTTATGGCTGCAATGACTGACTTAAACAATAAAAAAAAAATTTGACTGTTATATACAGATATATATTTTTTGAAATTGCCCGCTAATAAGGGGTACCACATTCCATAGTGGGAGGAATTATATCCCCTGTCTGGAAACAGAAGCGAGGAGTGTGAGAGCCAAAACATCTCCCAAGGAAGATCAGAATGAGAAGCGAAGAAGTTTATAAAATGGGTAATAGTCAAGCATCGGTTAACCTTCACTGTGTTTGACCGCCCTGGTCGTTCCTCACTCTCGCAGTTTTCTGAAGGGAACTGACGGTATACATAGACTTCGAATTAAAAAAAAATTATAAAATTATTGTATTATGGTAGGAAATACTGAATGTGAAGCTGAGGATTCATGTAACTCCTACAGACCATTGTACTTTATGATAACAAAAAGGCACTAATACCTAAATATTGAAAAGGAAACTTTCACATTTATATAAAATAGTAAACAAACTTACTCTTTAGTACCTTGTCAGTTTTTATGAGTAATACACTGCCTGACAGAGAAAATGCCATACCATGAAGGGATACTCGAAAACACACCAAACTGCACACACAGATAGCCAAATAGGTCCTGAACAAATGATTTAATTGTCACATACAGACTAGGCTCCAATGGCCGAATATACAGGATGATCAATAAGGAGTGTGGCCCCCATTCTGGGCAATAAAGCATTGAATCCGACTTGGCATCGAAGCAATGAGAGTCCGAATAGAATCCTTGGGTATCGTGGACCATGTGGTGTTGACCCGGGTCTACAGTTCATCTTCATTTTGCAGTGGTGGGAGGATACTCAACCAACATCCAATTGTGTCCTACAGATGCTCGATGGTCGATAGGTCGGGGGATCGAGCTAGCCACGGAAGCATCCGCACACCATGTAAAGCATTCAGGCTGATCCAAGCGGTATGTGGCCAGGCGTTATCCTGTTGAATACAGCATTGGGGATGCCCTACAGATACAGTAGTGCCACGGGCAACAGCACCTCATCAACATAGCGGCGTGTCGTCAATGTACCCGTAATGGCGCTGGTAGCACCCCACATCATGATTTTCTATCGCCGGGGCTCCACAATGCCGGAGGAATCTGCTCGTTGGCCACGTCGCTTCCAGACTCTCACACAGCGATCATCCGTGGTGAGACAGAACTGCAATTCATCGCTGAACACCACACTGTTCCATTCGGTATGCCACGCAGCTCTGGAGCGACACCACGCCAAGCGGTGATGACGATGGCTGGCATTTAAGGGTAGCCTTTGCAAAGGGCGGCTGAACAGCAAACCAAACGCAGCCAATATCACCGCAACACTGTCCACGTCGATATCGGAGTATCCAAGCCTCCCTGTACACTCCGCAAAATGGCGCCTCTTGAGGCCTGTGGATCCGCTATGGCACGATGTCGGATGCAACGATTGGTGAGCTCGGACGTCAGTCTTCGTGCTCCGGTCTGCCTACGACGTTGCACGAATCCTTTCTGGGACCGTGTCTCCAAATGCTACCGATGGTTGTGGCATCACATTGCATTTTTTCCGCGATACGACACAAGGGCCATCTGGCGGTACGAAGGCCTACGATCACACCTCTCGTGAACTCATCCGTTTGGTGAAATTGCGTAAGACGACGTCTTAACGGCATTAGCACTGCTTGTTCATTCTCCAGACACGGTTACAGCAGAACCACTCACTGCTCGCGGCCGTGACATCTCGACTGATGGCCTCACGGGCTGGTTGTCGGCTTATATCCCACATGCCGTTTGTGCGATTGACCTGCAAATGCAATCATTTGCATAACATGTACGTGTTCACCCACCCTGCTATTTGCACGGTGCGGCGTTCACATCATCATGGTGTGGCATTTTCTCTGTCGGGCAGTGTATTATTGACTGTTGATCGTTTTTACAGTTGTTAGGATGTTAAATTCGTAGCCTGTACCTTGTCATAATTGATTGTCAAAGCAAATGCCAAATGTAAAACATAGCTATGACACAGCATTTTGTATAATAAATGTCATTTTCCCATGTTAAATGAGGTTAGCTTCTGCTTAATAATTTTGCTGCGTACATTCACTTAATAATTTAAAAATAACAATTACAGTATTTCTTAAAAAGATAAACAAATTCTTAGGTTGTGTAGCGTTCTTAACATTTTTATCTTTTAAATATTTTGTCGTCCCTTTTGAAGCCATTTGTGATAAGCTTGTTCAATGCACTGATTCTACACTTTACCATCTTCTTGGGCTGGGCTCCTAAGATTGGGAATTTTCGGGCATCTACATGTGCTGTAAGCATGTATTTCCTCTCAATGACAGAATACAGTTCATTGTCGAAAATGTCCTTTCTACACACTCAGTTTCAACAGGAAGCAGTAAAAGACATATAGATGCAGCTGACAGTGAAGGGAACATGGTTTTTCTTTCTGCACCACATGTAAGCATTAGAAGATTGCTTTGAGTTTCAATATTACCAAGGTATCTCCTATAAATGTTAAACTCGTTCTTTGTCATTTTCATTGGTTCCACACCTGCTGGCAATTTTTGTAAAGTCAGGGTTTTCCAGTTTTTTTGGTAAATCTCATGGAACTTTCCCAATTCCTGTAATTGGTCAGAGAATCTCTGGTTTATTTTTTGTATAATTTTATTCTTGTAGCTTTATCCAACTTCAACAAATTCATATCAGTCATGTCGTTATCTTCCATTTTTATGTCGTGTTCCTGAGCCTTTTTGTAAACTTCCATTGTTTCTCACATCAAATCATTGATTTCAATATCCTCAATGTGTTTTTGCACCTAATTTATCAGTGCCATTGCCTCCGTTAAATTTTCTTGGGATGACTGCAAGGATTTACTGAGATGAACCAGTGATGCTAAAAGAGTAAAAAGTAGCACGTGGATGAAAATCGTCGATTTCTTTCGAAACAGAAGCAAACGTTTCCCTGCATCAGACAAATAGTCGCCAGCCTCAATGTAGATATTTTCTAAGGCTATACATATAGAACTATAATGCTGTGCGACAACTTTAACATTGCCTTCATGTGACAACCATATTGTTTCCCCTGGTTGAACAAGTTTATGAGACATGTTATCGACCACCATTTCTGCCAAGTGCAAAATTGACAACCTTTTGTGTCTTACTCTGAATGTGCTGTACAGCTTATTAAGCGCGCTCAGTACTCTCTTGATATGAGGACTTTGTCTGCAGCTGTGAACAAGAGCGAGTTGCAAAAGATGGCTTCGGCAATGTACAAATAATAAATTTGTCGCATTCTCTTTCAGCCTCGCCTGGACGCCACTCTCGTTTTCGCTAAAATTAGCGCCGCCATCAAATGATACTGCAGAGATGTTTGCTGGATTCTAACCTGATTTACTTAGCTCAGTAATCAACACATATGTAATATAATATGCTCTGATTTTGTTGACTGTAGGGTAACTTCTGATAAAAAGGTTTCTTCAATCTTGAATTTTATATCTTCACCCTCAGCAACGATATGACGAACACAAATGCTAAGCACTTCACAACCGCTGATTTCTGTGCATTCATCAGCCATGACTGAATATGATGGAATACCTTTCAGTCGTTCAGTAATTACTCCTGTAACAGCTTCACCAAATGCTTCTAAGAAATTTGTTATGGCAGTGGATGATAAGCATGAGTATTAAATATGTGGATTATTTCTAATTCAGTTAGCCAGATTACCAGATCCATCCACAAAAGCAGCGGTTGCAACTAGATTATGCCAGTTCGATATCGTGTGCGGAATTTCCGATCTAAATAAGCAGTTCGCAAGTTTTAGCAGATCCTTAGTTGAGTTACTTTCTTTTCCCATCTGTTTATTGGACTGCATAGATACCATTGTTTTAACGTCCACACCCTCCCATTTTGTGTTGGATGCAGCCAAGGCCATTACATGTGAATGGCTTTGTTCAAGTTTTAAAGCCTTTCCCCATAATTTCTTTGAAACAGATAGTTGAACTAACTCTGCTACACAAGGACCAGTTTTCATTTTATCAAGTCTGCAACAAATGCTGCATTTGCATCCTTCAGATGTACGTTCAATCCAATGATATTTCAAGTGCTAAGATGCTTTCTTTTGTTTGTCAGTGAAACTCATCATCATCATTATACAGTATCTTGTCCCATACATTTTGATGGATTATCTGCATCCAATGCACCCTTTCTTTCATTAGGCACTCGTTATGGCAGATCCGAGAGCACAAGAAAAGGAACAACTGCTGTATTACGTTCTGTTGTACCCTGGTAGAAGGTCTTAAATTCAAAGTTTTGATTTCATAACTCCAGCTGTTTGAGATTTACAAAATTTATGTTTGATTGATTAGTCTTTATATCCAATGCTGTTTTACCAGTTTCGTTTAAATTCGACGGAGTTATTGTTTCAGAAGGCGATACCAACTTACTAGTTGAAACTTTTCATCTTGTATCTTCCCTAGACATTGTATCAGAAAATTTCTTGACTGATTTCTTTTCAAAACAAATCCGATTTTCTCCTTTCTTTCAAACTTTGTAAAACAATTTTCCTTTGATTTTTCATAAGTCCCATATGCTGAATTTCGAGTTTGTAGCTGAAGCCATTGCAAAGTAAAAGTTCTTGATTGATTTCTATTTAAATCTAACACTCTTGACCGATTTCGTTTAAATTCAACGAGATGCTTATAGAAGGTTCTATATTCTGGATTTGTCACTAAAGCCATTTCCGAGAGAGTTGATTGGAAAATTTTCTTGGGCGCTTTCTTCTTAAATTGAACGTCATTTAACGGATATTTTTTTAAATTGACAAAATTATTATTTTTCACTAATATGTCCAAAATACCGAATTTGAAATTTGTAACCCAAGTCATTGAAGAGATATTGTGTTGCAAAGGTATAGGAACACAGACTACGCGAGAAAAAAATCCCTTTTATATAGCTCTTTCATATAAACAGAGAATATGAACGGACAGTAAAAATTCAGGACATTCCATAAAAATATTTGTGAGTGGTTATTTTAATAACAGTGTAAAAGCATTTCATAGCTTCATTTGTTTGCGAAAGTAGACAAGTGAACTCTCTTTGTCGTTACCCTAATATTTCGGCTAAAAGCATGTCTTGGACCTGTGGGATCCATTCCTGACCACACTACTGCACACATAAACGAATAGCACATCAAATAAAAAGCAAAAAACAGGCCTTGCCTGGGCTTTTGAATAACTTGGCTTCCCGCAGAAATTTCGTCCAAAAGCTGATTTGTCCTCGCCATTGGGACTGGGCTTTTTGTCCAGCATTATACTGAATGACAATCAAAAGTAAATAATGTTTAAAAAATTCACACTGTCTGTGTCTTCCTCTTGTGATTGTTTCTTTCTGTGTATGAACTTGTCGATTATGTAGCTTCGATTTCTGTCTGATGGGATGTGACTAAACATCATCATCATATGTACTGTATGTGTGGGTGGGTGTGTACCTTTGTTTGTTACACCGTCCCAAATAGGAGGGTGTTGATATTTTTTATAGGGGGTGCTGAAGAAATTTGGGGGGGGGTGTATAAATCCCTGGAGGTACGTATATAAAACTGAGATGTTCTGCCATGTTATCAGTATCTTGGAAGTTGATATGCAGCGTGGATGTGATCTTTCTGAGTTCCAGTGTTTGTTGGTCATAGGATGAGTAACGTTTCCTCACAGAGCATTGCAGTTAAACCACAGGCGTCACAGCCTATGGAGATTCAGGGATGCGTCCCCCCAATATTTTGCCAAATGGAGAACCAAGGGACAAGCTACATTGACATGGGGAAAAAAATTACAAATCAATTAAAACATTGAGAATATTTTTTACAAATCTATTAAAACCTTGAGAATATTTTTTACAAATCTATTAAAACCTTGAGAATATTTTTTACAAATCTATTAAAACCTTGAGAATTTTTTATTACTGTGCTAAATACACTAACACGGCTTAACAACGTAGGTGCTGTGTCCACTAGAACATACTCTATACTGTTGACTTGGACAAAGTGGCAAAAATTTTCATATCAAACAGGGACTGGAGGAGGAGCATTTTTGGATCAGTTTGTGATTAAATGGAAACTATAGACTTATTATGTTCCTGCTTCTAAATCAAGGTTGTGTAGAACAAGATTTTATTTTATAAACTAGGCCTACATATGAAATGTCATTAAAGTATAGGTGAAAAAATTTACAGCCGCCCTGGTGGCGCAGTGGTCTAAGCGTTGACTTCTGATCATTCGTCCTAGATTGGCCCGGGTTCGAATTCCGGTGAGGCATGGATGTTGTGTTGTCTTACGGCACTGGCTCTCACCCTTCCCTGGAACCAGTGGCCCTAAATTAGGGACAAGCGACTGCTTATAGCCCATTGAGTTGCTCACAGTGGTAGTTAAACTTCCAATCAATGAAAAAAAAAATTACTTTAACTGAATAAATACATTAACACTCACCTTTGAAAGAGTTCAATGTAATGATTTTACCCCTAATTACTCGTACAATACAGCTGACATAAATTCTGGTTATTGCATAATGAAGTATCTAAAGCTGGATAAATTCACGGGGGGGGGGAGCTCTCAAGTAAAAATAATACATTGTTTTATAGTGAGAAGAACAAGAGAATTGGGAAGGTAAGGGAAGATACGTGTCCCCCCCCCCCAATAATCAGAAGGGAAGTTTAGCCTATGGCTAAACTAAACATGCCTAAATCAGCCAAAAGTGTTGTTGTGAAGAGATGGAAGGACAGTGCAGCTACAGCAAAAAAAAAAAAAAAAAAAATAGCATTCAGGAAGATTGCACAAACTGATGAAATGTTAGCTAGATGGCGCAGCTACCGTGGAAATGGAGTTTTTGGAGTCATCTGCTCGCTCGGAGTTTTCGACTACAGTCTGTTGTTTTGTTTTTGGAGTGTGCTTCGCATAAAACTTTTTTGTATTTTTTTTTGTGTGTGTGTGTGTGTGTGTATTAAATGTGTTGTTTATACTCGATGTTGTTTTTGTGTGGCTATAAGGCTTTCCATCATTGACTCCTGAGCTCAAACAGCAGCTGAAGTAGGAAATGCTTTTAATGGCTCTGTTAGTACCATAACTATTCAGAGAGATGCACAGTGTGGGTTATTATAGTAGAGCAATGGCACACAAGCCACACATCACTGCCGCAAATGTGAAGCGCCATTTGTAATGGTGTGTCTCCCATCATTCCTTGACTGAGGGCAACTGAAAAGCTGTTCTTTGGTGTGATGAGTCACACTTTTCATTCTTCCACTCTGATGGGCACATTTGGATTTGGTGGCAGCCCAGCAAATGATTTTCATCGGAGCAAGTTCTTCCAACTATTAAGTTCGATGAAGGCTCCATGATGGTATGGAGTTGTTTTTCGTGGATGGGACTTGGCCCATTGGTTATTATATCACAAACCATGAACTCTGAAGTGCACCTCAATGTTCTCAATAATTCTACCCTGCCAACAATGTGGCAGTATTATGGAAATGACTGTTGCCTCTTCCAACATGATCGAGCTTCCTGACACACTGCACGGCATATGTAGAACTGGCTTCTTGAAAATGAGGATTGTTAAACTGGCTTGCTCAGAGTCATGATCTTAATCCCATTGAACACCTGTGGGATGAACTGGAGTGACAGATACGAAATCGACCACAGCGACCATCTTTGCTCTCCACCCTGGCAGCATCTTTGCAGGGCAAATGGCAAGCCATTCCTGTTGAGACCTATCAGAAATTGGTTGATAGTATGCCTCGATGTGTTGTTGCTGTCGTACAAGCAAAATGTGGGCCAGCTAACTACCAACTGCGATAATTAAGTCATTTGTAGCAAAACGTTGTGGTGTCCAAATATTTTTGATAATGTAGTGTATATGTCAACAATTTATGTATATGTACTATATATACCTTTCATGTATTTGTGAAGAAGTAAATCTTCTAAGGATTCTCTTACCTTTTGTTTCTGTAATGAAGTTGTCAGCTGTGGCAGCTGATGACAAATGCCATTGAATGGGTGACTTTACTTGCGCAGAAGATGGTCACATAATTATCGAGGAGATCTGTGGTCTCTTGCAGTGTGGTCATAGAAAACAGTCATCAATGACAGACAAAGTTTTGGCCTTATGAGTTTCTTGTTTATTGATATGATTTGAAAACCAAGAGGATGTAACTATGTACAAAGCTCTTGTCAGTGTTTGAAGACCAAGAAAACACCTCATCCTCTACCCCACTCCCAAATGTTTTTCCCAATCCATATCTTATCCCCTGTCAAATCTGTTTAATCCAAAGACTAAGAATCTCAGTTGATGCAGTCATAGCACAGTGCCTCATTTTTAGGTCTGAGAAATTCAAACATTAGCACAGAACATTGTTATAAGCAGAACCCGTTTAAGGAGGTAGGGGGCCCTGGGCTGGGCAGTATTTTGGGGCCCCAGTATTAGTGGCTCATCTAGGGTGACACATCTAGGATTTCACTATGAGTGGGCGAATAAAAATACCCAGGAGAAAACATTCCCAAAATATGATGAAGCTATAAAAATATCCCCGCCATATTGAAGTGTGTTAGCACATTGATTCATCCCATGATTCATGGACAAATCAGTGTTAACAAGAAAATGTAAAAATGCGTCGTTGAAAAATGAACACCAGTTCAGTTCTGCATTACCCCCCCCCCCCAATCCTGATTCAGCTTGTTGGAATTATATCAAAGTACAAAGTAGTAAACAAAATAATATGATAATATGATCCAAATATCATGTGTAAATGAATTCTTAATGTATGAAAATTTCTCCTGATTACAGATGTGTACAAAACATCTGTAATGCTTTCGAAAGATTTTGAGGATGGATTGGGGGCTACTATACTTTTTGCATACTCCTTCTAAAAAAGGAAAAAGAAATATAATTTTTTTTTCACAAGGCAGTTTTTATAGTTTTTCTTATTCTACCTGATAAAAACAACAACATAGAACTCTGTCAAGTCTTCAAGCATCCTGCATTATTCTGGAGCCTCTTGAAAACATGGGGCCCTGGGTTGCAGCCCTCCTAGCCCCTGCATTAAATGAGCTCTGGTTATAAGTATAATTCATTGATGAAAGTCAGCAGGTTTTTGGTAATGAATTGTCTTTAGTTTGTTGTTCTTTGTATAAATTCTCACCAGAAAACTTGAAATTTACATTGTTCTGAAGCAGGAATCGGAAAGCAGCATCTCCTGTTTTCTGTTCAGGGAACTGAATCTGTTGATCCTAATAAAGATACTATTTTCTAATGAAAAATTATTTTTGATACATTTGTATGAGTGGTGTATTCCTTTTCGATACAAAACCATGTGTATGATCGTATGTGTGCGTGAAACCATTATGACTACTTTCAGTGAAATGCCATAAAAGCGGAGCGGCTTCATATTAATTTTAAGTGGCGCTGTCAATCAAAAACAATGGCAACTACGTTAAGTGTTCAGTTCAAGCAGTGAGCAATAGTGAACTTTTTAACGAAAGAAGGCGTAAAGGCTGTGGACATTACGAGAAGACTTCGGATGGTGTATGGTGATGCGGCTGTGTCTCGTTTCAGTGTTTATGAATGGGTTACGAACTTAAAAGCTGGCCATAAGAGCAGTGGCGGTTTTTCAGGTGAAGTAGGTGAAGTGCCTCTTCACCTATTTTACTTAAAATAAAGTTTTATTCAGTAATTTGTATAATATATTCTTTTTTGTCTCTATTGTCACAAAATACTCAAAATTTTGATTAGATATTGATTCACATAGCACGTTCAATACGGAAAACAAGTCCTCATACGCAAAACAGTGCAAGTGAAGAGCCGAAATGAAAAGCCTTGGAAGTCTGCAGTTTTCGACCGAGTTGCTATGGTAACCATGACATCAACCTCCCCTATTTGGCACGCAAGTGAAGTGTTTTATCTTTCGGCGCCAAAGCTCTGCAGATGGAATCGTGACCTTCGAAGGAGATCACGGTGAAACGGGACGGTTTACCCAGGGTATCTTGCAGTGTTGTGGTACATGCTTTCCGAAAGGGATTTGTTTTTTCGTGCTTTGTGATTATTTGTCAAAAAGTTTAGCTGTTACTGTAGTTTTGTGTACAGTTTAACAGTTAGTGATAGTTTTAATAAAAGTATGTATCCTGTGAATGACATTGTTTATAATTTATTACAAACTCCATTTAATCGGTGGAAAGATGAAGATAAAAGAGACATTTTACTTCAAGAACAACCGACGTATTCACTGACAATTGTTGCCAAAAAAGAAATCAAAAAGAGCAGTAAATCTTACAAAATTAATTTTAAAAATTGTTGGTTTACTGAATATAAATGGCTTTGTAGTACTTCTGTGTTACAATATATACTTGCGTATAAGTCGACCCCCCCCCCCCACTTTCAGAGGAAAAAAATCGTAAGAAATCGGAAACTCACGTATAAGTCGATCCCAGAATGAGAAAAAAAAATTTCAATGAATTTATTCAAAAACATTTGAAAACGAAAAAAATTATATATATAATACTAAATTTAATTTGCATACCCAAAAACTTCATCGGAACCCTTCAAAATCCGATTCCGAGTCAGACTCTCCAAACAGTTCAAAAAAGTCTTTCTCCGTCATCGGCGCGTTATCATAAACATTAGTATTCCCATCTATGCCTGTGTCATCAGAATCACTGTCATCATCACTCATAAAAATCTCATCCTCCATGCCATCAAGTTTGTTACTAATGCAACATTTCTCGAGTGATTTCACGACCATTTCCACAGGTATCGCATCCCAAGCATCCTTGACCCATTGCACAATCAAAACGATATCCGGCTTCTTTAGATTTCCGCCCTTGGTTTCAGTCGGCAAATCGGAACTTATACAATCTGCCCAATACTTCCGCACATTGTCCTTGAAGGGCTTATTAAGGCAGACATCTAGTGGTTGAAGAACAGATGTCAACCCACCTGGGATGACAGCAAGAGTTGTTTTTGAATTTTCTGCAGTTTTTTTCACTTCTGCACAACGGTGTGCAACAAACATATCCCACACCAAAAGGGAAGGTTTCCTCAAAAGTGCACCTGTCCTTTTGTTCCACACATTCTTTAACCAGTCAATTGTTCCGGATTCGTTCATCCATCCTTTTTCATGGGCACAAACGAGCACACCAGACGGAAAGACAACGCTTTTCGGCAGAGTTTTGCATTTGAAAATAATTACCGGAGGTAGCTTACTGCCGTCAGCCAAACAGGAAAGAACAACCGTGAAACTGGACTTTTCGTGGCCAGTCGTTTTGATCAAGATATTTTTTTCGCCCTTTTGGTTCATCGTCTTATTTCCAGGAAGGTCGAAACACATGGCGGTGTCATCCATGTTCCCTATTTGGGAAAGTTCAAAAGCAGTCTCTTTTCTCTTTTGAATTACATACTTTTGAAATTCCATTATCTTTGCTTCGAGGTCACGAGGTAACTTTTGTGCAATTTTGGTGCGCTGGCGTAGACACAACCCATAGCGGTTCATGAACCTTGTGCACCAACCTGGTGAGGCACGAAAAGTGTTATTTGCGGCTGCAAACTTTTCATCTTTTGCGAGCTTCGTTGCTCGCAAACGTATACCAGTTCACGTTACAATGTAACTATTTTGTCTGCAGCCCACAATCCAATCATTCAAGACACTTTTCAGCTCTGGGAAAGATGTCGTTTCACGGTGCAGCACCTTTTGCAATTTTGGGATTTTCACCAAGTCCGTTTTTTTACGCCAATCTCGAATCAGTTTTTCATTAATGCCAAATTGACGTGAAGCAGCACAGTTGTTAGTATTTTCTGCAAAAGAAACCACTTTCAACTTGAATCCTGCGTTATAGGACATCCGTTTCTTTACACAATCCGTGTCACCCATAATAGGAGAAGCGAGACACGTGCGATTAAGAACAAGAAAAACAAGTGCGATTAAGAACAAGCAACACCTAACACTGGCTGTCGCATGGCTCCGTTACGTCGAAGGTCAGCGCAATCAACTGGTAGTCGGAAGGGCGGAGCTTTCTATGCGCGGCTGTGACTGCGCTGTGGATACCAGGAGAGAGGAGACTTTTCAAAGCGCGGAGAAATTCGGAGGGTCGCGATTTCGTAATTCTACCACATCGGTGTTTTTTTCTGTCTTTCTTTCTTTCTTTTTTTTTTTCTTTCGGAGGGTTGCGATTTCGTAATTAATACCACATTGGCATTTTTATTTCTTTTGGGATGAATTGCCTTTTACCCCACGGGAAGAACTTTTGGACTTGCGATTTTTTTAGACCCCGCGTATAAGTCGAATTCCCCCATTACTTTGAAGCTCTCATTTTGTCCCAAATTTCTCGACTTATATGCGAGTATATATGGCATTTTGTTGGCCCTGCTTACTTTTTAGTAAGAAACATTTGGCGTGAATAAAGACGGATTCTCAGATTTATTAAATATAACAAGCTCACTTCATAAATGTGGTGATTCTAGCAAACACCTGAAATGCGAGTTAATACTAAGGAATTTTGAAAAAAATCAGAACACCATTGCCGATGCCCTGAGGGAGAATGCTAGGCTTTTGAAAATGCATTTCAATGAGAACATTCATTTAAATAGACTTTTCCTGCAGACAGTGATTGATGCAGTATTATTTTTGAGCAAACAAGAATTAGCATTCCGTGGCCATAATGAAAGCATGGACTCAATAAATCGTGGAAATTTCAAGGAATTACTTTCATTGTTGATATCAAGAAGTCCTTTAGAAATTCAAAATCAATACGAAAAGATAAAAAATGTCTTCACAGGTGACTCAAAAACTATTCAAAATGAATTAATTGAATGTATTTCTGAATATATAAACGATCACATTAAAAATGAAATAAATGAAGTTCAATGTTTTTCTATTCAAGTAGATGACACCACAGACATAAATGAGACTTCTCAGTGCTCTTTAATAATAAGATTTGTTGATTCGGAAGGTGTATTGGCTGAGCGATTTTTGGGTTTCCACGACGTGAGTGGAGAGCGAACTTCAGAAGCTTTATACAAAATGCTAGGCACAATTTTGGAACAGTTTGATTATCAACACAAATTAATAGGACAATGTTACGACGGGGCAAGTGTAATGTCTGGACACTTGAATGGGCTCCAGAAAAAAAATCAAGGATAAAGCTTCTCAATCTGTTTTTGTTCATTGCTTAGCACATCGTTTGAACCTTGTATTACAGCAGAGTTTTTCTAAAATTTCAAAGTGTCATATATTTTATGCAAGCCTCACTGGAATTCCTTCATTTTTTCACCACTCATTGAAGCGATCCTTATGCACTCACATCTACAACCACATGATGCATACCAACCATAGCAGAAACTCGATGGTCCTCCACTTCGAAGTTAGTAAGTGTAACTGTTGAAGATTGGGATAAATTGAAGAAAGTATTCAAATTTCTGACAAATAGTGAACAATCAGACAAAAAATCAATTCAACTTGCCAAGGGTTTTTTAAACGATATGAACACTTTTGAATTTACATTTTTGGCAATAGTATTTAATGAAATGTTTAGCCCCACTGATCTATTATTCGAAATTTTGCAGAAAAAATCACTAGACATAAACTATTGTGTAATTCAAATTAAAAAAAAACTCGTAAAATTTTGAGTCATAAAAGGAACGATGAAGTATTTGAAACACTGTTTGGAAAAGCTAGCAAAATCACAGAAATAAGCAGATCTAAACGGGAATAGCTGCTCTTGCACAAAAAAAAAAAAAAATAAAATAAAAATAAAAAAAAAAAAATTATTAACAATTGTATTTTGAAATTTTAGACCACATTCTTATGGAAATAAATATAAGATTTCAAGACTGAAAAACTTCAATTTGTTTGTCTTGCTGACACAACCAAATTCGAACAATTTAATTCAACCTTTCCCTCTCACGCTTTTGAAAATCTACAACATTTTTACGGAAAAATATTTACTAAACTCCAGCGCCTTAAAAATGAACTTAGTCTTGTATATGCCAACGAAAAATTAAGGAATATATCGACTGAAGAACTTCTTAAAGTGCTTCATGAAGATAAAGACATTTTTACAGAAGCTTATAAATTGGTTGCCCTCATTTTAACCATTCCATCAACAATTGTGCCAGTGGAAAAAAGTTTTTCTTGCCTATAAAGAATACTAACTTACTCAAGGAACACTATTTCTCAAGATAGACTTACTTCTTTGGCAAATATTTCTATTCAGAAAGATATTTTATTGATGCTCATGAAGAAACAATCATTCTATGACGACATAATCGACAAATTTGCAGCTTTAAAAGAAAGAAGAATTGACTTAATATACAAAAAATAGGTCAGTCGTCATATAGTGATTTTCATTGAAGAAAGTAGATATCTTTTCATATTGCTCTTGTAGCTCTTCACCTATTTTTTCAACCACGAGCCGCCACTGCATGAGAGCCTTGTACAATAGATGAGGCACAGTCAGGTAGGCCTAACATGGCGGTGACTGCTGAAATGATTAAACGGGTTTCACACTTGATTAAAGGTGACAGACACATTCGTGTTTGAGCTATTGCCATGGAATTGGATACCAGTAAAGATTCTGTTGGAGAAATTATTCATGAACATCTCAACTATAATATACATAAAAATCCATGGAACTGGATACCAGTAAAGATTCTGTTGGGGAAATTATGCGTGAACATCTCAACTATAATATACATAATATCTAAGGTATTTTACCTGATATTGTCAAAGTATTTCGCACGTTGTTGCTCTGTGAGGCACGTGCTCCTGGCCCGAGAGGTCCCTTATGTCACGGACCTTTGGTTAGTTATAAAAAATTTACAGAAATAAAACCATTAGGTTATATATTTTCAGTTCCACATTATTCACTCACATAATCAAACGCTTAAAATTTCCTATTAATTAAAAGATTTTAGTAGAAAGAGTTATACTCATCGGGTCAGGAGACTTCTCACAAGGGGTTCGTTGTTATGGCGTTATACTCATCGGGTCAGGAGACGTCTCACAATTGGTTCATTGTTATGCTGACCTGATGAGTATAACTTAGTGTTCTCCCTAGAGCCTTTTTACTGGGCGGCCCACCCAGCTAATTTTCTCTGCCGCCCAGCTAAATTTTCTTTAATGAATGTTTTCACAACACATAATAGTAAGAGTGGAAAACTTACTCCCACATACACCATAAATATTGGTGAAAACGACTGAAATCTGTGTTGAACATGATTTATCAGTTAGTATGTAATAAGTACAATCATGTTAAGCAAAACAACATCTGTTTTTTTTTTTTTTTTGATTGAGGAAGAGGTCGTTTAAAGTACCATCCAGCTAAAATTTCTTGCCACCCAGCTGTAAAAAAGCTCTAGGGAGAACACTATAACTCTTTTAATTAATAGTAAATTTTAAACGTCTGATTATGCGAGTGAATGAATGTGGGACTGAAAATATATAACCTAACTGTTTTATTTCTGTAAAATTTTTTTATAACTAACCAAAGGTCCATAACATAAGGGACCTCTCGAGCCGGCAGCACGTGCCTCACAGAATGACAACGTGCGAAATACTTTGACAATATCAGGCAAAATACCTTAAATATTATGTAAGTTTTAATCAAAAGCACGTTTATAACATAAGACAACTCTTAAGGTTTCCTCATGAATTGCATTTTTGTAAATCTCAACTATAGGAAGATCTGTGCCAGATGGGTACCCCGAATGCTTACAGCGGTGCATAAACGCCAAAGGCTAGACATTTGCAATGAACTGGTACAGTGCTATGATGAGGAGGGTGCTCATTCCTGGGATGCATAATCACAGTTGATGAAATGTGGATTCATCAGTTCGAACTGGAGACAAAATTGTAAAGTGTGCAATGGCGTCATCCGAATTCACCGCAATAAAAGAAGTTCAAAGTTGGTTCATTGGCATCCAAGGTCATGGTAACTGTCTTCTGGGACAAACATGGTATCTTTCTGGTTGAGTGCTTGACAAAAAGTGAAACAATAAAAGTGAAGGACTATGTGAAGGCACTAAGAAAACTTGTGCAGCGTATCCAGACCAAACCTCCAACATTGAAAAACAATAGAGTGTTGCTTCATCATAACACTTGCCTGCATATTGCTAAACCAGTGCCAGCAGAAAATTGCAAAACAGAGATGGACCGTTCTTCCGCACCTTACAGTCCGGACTTGGCACTTTCCAATTTTCATGTTTTTGGTCCCTTGAAAGATAGTTTTCGTGGCCACCACTATGAGAGCATGGACGATCTGCGAGCAGCTGTCCGTCAATGGATTCACAACACCCCTGCTGATTTCTTCGCTACCAGAATGAATCGACTTGTTGATCAGTGAAGGAAATGCATTGTGCTGAATGGAGAATATGTGGAAAAGTGACTGACTGTTCGTGCCACTGTATTATGTGTGAGTATCATATTTATGCATCCTGTATTTTTTATTTCTCTCCTGTAATCGATAGGAATAAAAATATGGATACTTATCGAACACCCTTTGTATGTACCATATCCCACTTTCTGAAAAGTCTTTTCTAGCAACACTTTTCATATTAGATGAGACTTCTCATTTGTGGTTTGAAAATTGTTCCCACTTTAGCAATATTTCATGTAAGTATGGTCCATTTAAATTAATGGTGCTCTGTGCCTACAACATTTTAAGGTAACATACAGTTCCTTCTTGCTGGTTCTATGTATAAAATTCACAATTTTGTTTGCAGTAGTAGCACAGTAATATAAATTATCTGTATTTGTATGTATTATCAGAAAAAGAAATTGTTATCAAATTGAATGGTGATTAGAATTTAATATTCAACATAATGTGGCTGTGGAATAACTTTTTTTACGGGTCTTTTAGAGGTTATTTTTAATGAAAGTTGGTTGTCAAATTTTCGAACTAAAACAAGTGCCAAAAAAGAAGCAGGAAAAAACCAACTTCAAATTCACCAGCAAAATTACGTACCACAAGGGACTTTTCGAGAAACTGAAAAGGATCGGAGCAAAATATAATATCAGGCTAGCTCCAGATCTTAATAACAAAATAAAGAAATTCTTGCCAGCTTTAAAGCAGAAAGAATTGGACATCCAATTGCAGGAAGGAGTAATTTACTGCATCGACTGTAACTGCGGACTCAGCTATATAGGAGAAACAGGGAGAAGTATTAAGGTCCGAATGAAAGAACACCAAGCAGCTATTAGGAACATTGGGAACAAAACAGGGCTAGACAGACATGTACAAGCAAGTGGACACTCCATAAATTGGGACTCAGTGAAAATAATCGCCCACCAGTCAAACTTAGTAAAGAGAAAACTAGAAGAAGGGATCGAAATAGCAAGAAGAAGAAGTACCACAATTAACGATAATTGCGGATGGTCTCTTCCAATTGAGTGGCAGCAACTACTCCAGTGACATAGTCCTGATGACGAACTAGGCTTTAGTTCGAAAATTTGACAACCAACTTTCATTAAAAATAACCTCTAAAAGACCCGTAAAAAAAGTTATTCCACAATCACTATGAATAGAGGTGCCATAAATGCATTTACAACTAGGATAATGTGGCTTTTAAGTTTCTAGGAGATTATCATAACAGTGAAAGATCTCATAATACAAATATCATTTGATTTTCATCAAGCAAAGGCATTTAGTATATTGTCCTCTCTGCTTATAGCCCAGGTTTTATACCTTGTGACTTCTGTTTGTTTATTTTAAACCGGTTTTATACACTTGCTGTGTGATAAAACCCAACTCTGCTTATAAGAGACACAAAATTGTGTTATAAAATATTTTGTACATTAGTAGTAAAAATCAAGTTGACACAGATTTGTGTGTGTGTGTTTTCAGCAATTGTGGTTGAAAGTGCATGCAAATTTGTTACACTACCTAGGACAATGCTTTGAAATGTATTGTAATGGAATTGTGCTCAGACAGAAATCAAAAATGAGTTCAATTCCCTTTCCAGGACAAATTCCATGCATTCAAATTACCTGAGGAGCTAACCACATGAATTGCAGTTGATGATGGCATTTCTGTACCAAAAGTAATGATCTTTAATTTTAAGATGTGTTGCACATAAAGGAAAAATGCATATTTCATACAAAAAAGTGAGAGAAAAATATGAATGTTGAGGTTTTAGGCATTATAAAAACATGGTATTTAACTAAGAGGATTAAAGAAGCCTCTAAACTGTTAAGCATATAAAAACTTGATATTTAACTAAGAAGATTAAAGAAGCCCCTAAACCTTTAAACATATAAAAACTTGGTATTTAACTAAAAGGATTGAAGAAGCCCCTGAACCTTGTTGTTTTAGCAAATAAACGAAAATAACTGTTTTAATGGCTTGTAGGCAGAGCCAGATGGAGCTTTGGCAGGGCCCTGGGGGAAATTTCATTGTGGGGCCCAGAGCAAAAATTCATGGCATGCCCTAGGAAATAACTATCATATTTTAATAAAGTGGTTACATGAAAAGTGTTGTCTGTAAAGAACACACAGATGAAAACTGTCATAAAGACAAAGTGGTTATTTCAAAGAAGTATTTTCTTGAAGTGTAAGAAAAAGACCATAATATGGATTGAAAATTCAGATAAAGAGAGAGAGAGAGAGAGAGAGTAAAAAGTGTTAAAATGTTCAATTTTCTTCCCAGGGAGAGGGGGTTGTGGTTGTATTGTGATTCTTAAAAAAAAAACTTCCTCACAAAATGATAAAAACATAACTTTTTTCCACTGTGAATATTTTTATGTAGAAAATAATAAGGATCCCTCAAAAAGGAATTCGCATAAATAGTTTTTTCCCCTGATAGATATTTTAGTCATTAGTGATTGATTTTTAAAACAAAGTAGAGTAATTGACAAATTAGTGACTTTTTAAACTTTTATACATGCTCATATATGAAAATTGCTTTTTCTCAAATTTCTAGTAATGTTTTTTTTAAAGTCACTGAATAATTGGCCTCCATATGTAGCCCAAAAACAATTTTGATATTGTTCTTTTTATTTTTTAAATTTATCTGGTTTGCACACAACTTGTTGAATATATAGAGAGTACAGACCCCAAAATGGTGAAATTTAATTTATGAATGGGAAAAATATTAAGGTGTCACAAAATGATAATCTATTAAAAAGTGTGTGTGTGTGGGGGGGGGAAGGAGATTGGGAACTTAAAAATATCTCCTAAACTGCTGGTCCTTGTGAAGTCACAAGGTTGGGAGGTCACCCGGGTTGCCCTTATGGTCCAGCCGACCCTGCTTGTAGATGTCAGGATTTAGAAAACTGAAAATTGCCACTCTTTAGAAAACTGAAAAATTGTATCATTCTGGAATGAAAATCAAATTCACATCTCAAGGTTTTCATTCCACATATGCTAACCATTACACCACCCAAGACACAATATTCCTTGGCAATGCAGTTCTTAGACAGTGTGGAAGAAATATTCTTCACACCATACATGGAAGTTCATCTGAATTATTAGCACAGCAATCAGATATCTCTGAATTGCATGCATTTTACTGTTTCTCATGTAACATTAGCCACATCAGAAAACTTGAAAATTGCGTTGTCCTGGAATGGGACGATGTAATTTTCTGTTCCAAGATGATGTAATTTTCAAGTTTTCTGACATGACTAATGTTACACGAGAAACAGTAAAATATACGCAATTCAGAGGTATCCGATTGCTGTGCTAATAATTCATTTGAATTCTTAAATGGATGATAGAAAAATGTATTTCATCACCTTTGTTTGTGGTTTTAATATTATGTCTTAACTTGTTTTTTTTTGTACCAAAATGAGTTGTCATAAATTATCGTTCTGTTTCCAAAATCAGGATTTTTTATATATTTTTTATCTTTTTCACCTGAAAGATATTTTTATAATGATATGCATGAATTGCCATGCTTATCATTTATTATATATTTGGACACAGGTTGCTTTAAAGCATCATGCTTAAATTCCTACTTTATTTTAATTGATCTCATTACTAAGCTGAGTTATGAATTATTTTCAGGGGTGAGAAACAAACCTACACATCAGGACAATTGGCTCTGTATGTAAATGCCTTACTGGGATTATGTTTGAATCCTGTTGATTTCTTGGGTGTAAACCTCATCTCTAAGTTGAAGCACATGCCTATTATTTCTGAATATGAACGTGCCCTTGTGTCTCTGACTCTATGTAATGCCCAGCATCATTTGTCAAAGAAGAAAATTCAAGATCTACTGCACTTAGTACAACAGCCCCCAAGCAATGATTCATATTTCTCTTTAGGTAAGGGCAAATCATATTTCAAGACACATTATAACAAAGTTGTATGTTGTGTGTGGTTTTATGATACTTTTATTGCTGACTCAGAAACCTTAAATAGCTAAAATTTAAAAACTCTAAACAAAAAGAGCTGTAAAATTAATGCTAAAAAACAAAATCATAAAAGTTTTTAAGACCATCAGTTCTTTCATATTCAAAGAACTGATGGTCTTTGAATATGAAGATGTTTATTCCGAGTTGGTAAAAGGATCGTCTTTGAATAAGAGATGTTTATTCCGAGTTGGTAAAAGGATAACTTAGTTTCCTAGAATACTTGAAAATTGTGTCTTTTTCTGTTTTTAATTATACCACATTATGACAAGTTTTTAAAGAAATTTATTTGGACAATATATTTTGTGCACTAATTATGATAAGTTGTCTCTGCCGGGAGGACTGGAAGGACTCTGGTACTGGTACCTTTTGCAATGTCTGGAGTAGATGTATCATCTCTTTCATATAGTTTTGAGTAGAAATCTTTCACTCTTTTCAAAATTTTGCCTCTATTTCTTTTTAAAGAAGATGGTACTGTAACTAGAAATAGAGGTAAAATTTTGACAAGAATTAAAGATTTCTACTCAAAACTATATGAAAGGGATGATACATCTACTCCAGACATTATGAAAGGTACCAGAATCCTTCCAGTCTTCCTGGCAGAAGTTACACATGCAAATAAGAAAAAGAGGTGGGGAAGAGCTCCAAAAGATGATGGGATTACCGTGGACATCATACAAAAAGCAAGTGGAGAAATTGAAACTACACTCGCCCAAGTTTTTACTAGATGGCTCAATGAAAGGAAGATTCCTGAAGTTTGAAACAATGCTACAATGATCCTGCTACATAAAAAAAGGTGCCATTGAGGATCTCGGGAACTACAGGCCCATTAGCCTCCTATTAGTGGTTTATAAAATCTTCACTAAAGTTCTTTCTCATCGCTTGAGGTAACACTGGACATGGCTCAACTGAGAGAACAAGCTGAATTCAGGGGTGGCTACAGCACCATAGATCCACATCCATGTACTGAGAGAACTAATTGAAAGAACGAGGGAATATGAACTACCATTATGCATGGCTTTTATCAATTATGAAAAGGCTTTTGATTCTGTGAAACCATCAACAGTTACAATGGCTTTGAAATCGTGTGGTATTGAAGATGCATACATTAGCATTATTAATAACATCTATGAAAATGGTAATGCAAAGGTTTGGCAATTTGAGGACACAGTACCAATAAAATTTGGAAAAGGAGTGAGACAAGGTGACACTATATCTACCAAACTCTTTAATGCCACATTGCAGAATGTCTTTCAATCACTGAACTGGGAAAACAAAGGGATAAAGATTAATGCAGATTTTTTAACCCATCTTTGTTTTGCTGATGATGTCATTTTTTCAACTACCCCTTCAGAGCTTCAGAGTATGGTCCAGGAACTTGTCGAAAAGAGTAAAGAAGTGGGATTAAAAATGAACTTTCAGAACACAAAACTGATATATAATGCTTTTACAAGAAATGAAGATTTTGCAATTGATAGGGAAAAGCTCTAGGTAACCAATACACAGAGTTGTATAAAAATAAAATGTATCTGCGTACACAACCATTGAAACAGAAAACTTGCTGCAAACCCGCGAATCACACTCACAGTAGCAGTAGAATAAGATAATTTAAAGAAAAATTTATAAAACAATAAATAGTTATTAGAACATAACAGATTTCGGTGAGGACAAAATAAATACATTACAATTGAATGTGCAGCAATGTGTGTAAAATAGACCTTTAAGGCAAAATATTAAAATACTGAACTATGAACCTTATAAAGGCAAGAGACCAATTAAAGAAATTTTTTATATATCTAAAAAAGCAGTTCCATTAAGGAACCTTAAACAATTATAAATAGCATTTTCAACAACTTAATTCAAAAATAGTAGACTTACAAAATTCATAAAGACATTATTTTAATTGAATAACTGGCAACTGCAAGAAGAACCTGGCAATAAAATTTAAATTCTTTCTGTGCAAATGAAATTTTTGATGCAGTTCCTATTTGTTGATAACAAGCCTTGATAAAATTTGGAAGCCAGAAAAGTCTGTAAAAACAAAAGAACTCAGAAGATGTGAAAAATATGTGAAAGTTCTTCAAATTGAAATAGAATTAAATATATTAATCAGAGTGAAGCCTTGAGTAAGTGTTTTAATTGCTGTAAATAACATTTTATTTTTTTAATCTACAAGCAAAAACTATCTGCAAAATCTGCTAATATTTTGGAAACTATCCGCGTACGGCGTACGCGTGTATTTCTACATTCTGCTACTGTGCTGATACATACATTTACCTTGGACAACAGATATCAAGCAAAGGTCACATTGATGAGGAAATTAATCAGCATATAAAACTTGGCTGGAGAGCTTTTGGAAGAAACAGTACAATTTTCAAGAGAATATGCCATTATGTCTTAAAAGAAAAATGTTTAATCAGTGCATCATTCTAGTTCTTAGATATAGAGCAGAAACATGGAGCTTAACTAAAAAAAAGATATACAAAGGCTGCAGACAACTGAAAGAAAGAAACATGCAGAGATGTGCATGCTTGGTGTAACCAGTAAAGATAAGAAGAGGAACTCATGGACTATGAATCACAAGAGTGAAAGACATCATGATCAGAGTAAAATCACTGAAATGGCAAGGGGCTGGCCATGTTACCAGAAGAAAAATCCACTGATGGACAACCGAAATTCTAGATTGAATTCCAATGGACAGGAAAAGACCCAGAAGAACACCACGTGGGAGATGGGTGTATGAAATTCAAAAGCATGTAGGAGTGGCATGGACTCTGGCACAAGACAGGCCATTGTGGAAGAAACTTGCTACATCCAGCAGTGGATTGATAATGGTTGACAATGATGATGATGAATTATGATAATGTGTATATTCTCTTTAAAATGAGGTTTTATTGTTGTATGTTATGACATGTTGGCAATTGATAATTTTTTAAGGTTCTATAAATAGCATAGATGTATAAAAATTTCACTTTTTTCATTTGGCAAATATCAGAGTTGCTGTGACTTGCTTTTTATATGTTTTAACTGCAGGAGTGTTAATTTATAGAGGCATCCCATAATTCAAAGGCAAATGAACAGCAAAATGAGAATTAAAGTGACGAGTGAATTCATAATTGTTGCTAGTGTTACTTAAATGAATTTATTGATTTTTTTTCTCTTAATCCCCAGAGTTCTACTACTTCTGGGGAAGTCTCTGATGATGAAAATTTCTTGGTTTTTAATTTTTTTTTCCTAAAATAGAAAAATAGTGGTGGTAATTGGAGACAATGTCCCTTTGTAATCGTAGGAGTCAGCTGCTTTTTCATTTGATTAGGGGTTGGTAGTTCACCACTGCTTAAGCCTACCTTTGTACGTGTGTTGTGTTCCAGCACTCTTTGGTCAACTATGATGTTTGTGCCAAGTTTGAGTAAATATTGTAGTGTCAAAAAAAAAAGTTGTTACTAATCAAAAACAACTATTATGGGAATTTTACTAGGAATTTTTTTATTTAAACTGCAAATTTTCGGAGAAAACTCTTTTCCTTCTTCAGGCTGTCTTTTTTTTTTTTTTTTTTTTTTGTCACTTATTCCCATCACTATAGCAGTTAGGGTTAACCTTGGAACGTTATGGTTAGTTTTCATCAAATCCTGCCAGATGTTAGGCAGGGAAAATCCTTTGCAGTAATTGATGGTGGAATTTTGATTTTTCTCAATCTCTATTCCTTCTTTTAGCTTTCTTTTTTGAAAATTGCTTTGGAAACTGATGACTTTCAACATGAGCTTTATTCAAAAAAAAAAAAAAAAAAAGTTGTTTTTGCATCATGTTCTTTTTGTCACTAGTTTGTTTAGTTTCAGTAGGATAGGTTTTAGATGGTATAAAAGATATAGTTCCATGAGATAGTGATTCGTGTATTGTACATACATGTTTCAAAACTTGCTATAAACCAAAAATGAAGCAAAAATTTTCACGCATGATTTATTACGTACTGAACTTTAGGAATAGTAAGATCTTTCAGCTAAAACACCAGCCTTATTCACACTAGAAGCAAACACTCACATGATTGACATCATTTCTATAGCTGTTGCCAGTAGAGATTTCCAAATTATCAGAATATTGAAGTGTGCGTCCGAATTTAGATCTTCCTGGGGTCTACTTCATCAGGTGAAAAATGTTATATTGGTAGTACCTTTCGTACAATAAACTGCAGAATTTTGGAACATAAAAGGGATGTCAGAAAAAGCCTTTTGACTTCTGCACTTTCTCTTCTGACTATGGAAGATACCTCTGCCTCTCCAAACTGGAATTGTACCAAAAGGATTGCACCCTTCTCCAACAAATTTTCATTAAGCTACAGAGAAAGCATTGAAATTTCCTTCAATAAAAACTCTTGCAATTCAGATGCACGCTCTAATATTCCAATAATTTGGAAAGCTCTACTGGCAACAGCTGAAGAAATGGTGTCAACTTGCTGTAAATATTTAGCATATTGTATGAAATGGCCACAGAGCTTGAAATCTTGGTTCTATTTTGCCATTACTAGAAGCAAAGGTTTAAATTGGTTGAAGCAGTCTGAAAAATAAATGAAGCTCAAGTTGAAGGCATTGAAATCACTCAGATGGTGTAAACCTGATTCAAAAAGTTTGTGGCTTGCGAAAATGGTTTGGAGATGAAAAAGGCATTAGAAGGTCCTATGTTGTTGATTTGGATGTCATGCTCGAGGCTGTTGAAGCAAATCAAACATCAGAGAACATAAATTGTTAACTGAACTGGGAGTTTTGAATTCCAACATTGCTGATCACCTACACAAGCTCAGAATGGTTTACAAGCAGTTGTGGGATATGCTGCACGAATGAACTCAGCTCAGGCTCAACGATGCATCCAGGTCAAGAATCCACACGACACTAAATTTATCTAGCAGATAGTTACCAGGGACGAGAAGTGAATAATTTAGACACCAATCAGTGTTAGGACCCAGATGAAAACTAATTTTTTGGCTGAGAAGTGGATCTACCTGCACAATTTAGGCCAATCAGTGGCAAGAACCAAGTGAAACCCCGCTTTATGGATAAGAAATGGATCTACCTGCATAATCGAGACACAAATCAGTGGTATGACCCAGCTTTGTGGATGAAAAATGGATCCACCTGCATAATACAGTGGTAGGACCTAGGTGAAAACCAACTTTACAAATGAAAAGTGGATATGCTTGTATAATCTAGACATCAGTCAATGGTAAAGCCGCGTTGAAAACCAGCTTTATGAATAAGAAGTGTGCAGTAGAACCTCATTTATTAATTTCTCACTTATATTTTTTTCTCATTCATAAAATGTCCTAGATCCAAAAATTTTGAATTGCCCTTAATGTTCAGCCTTTCCTGTTGCATCTGTGTTTTTTTTTTTTTTTTTCAATTGTAGAAAGCTTATGACCGAGTAAATAGGACACAGGACACTTACAAGTCACTTGACCTATGGGCGGCTGAGTGCGCCCATGGGCCAAGGCTAAGTAACCTGTAAATGGTATATTAGAACTATTAAATGATATCCACATTCATATCACACATCTGTAATATTTTCCTAACTTCTGTGGGCATATGTTCCTAAGTGCTGATTTCAGTTAACAAATCTACAGAGGAGACTCGAGCCACTCTCTGAATTCTGTAAGTGTATCATTTTTATTTTCTAAAGTAAAATTGTTGAAAAAGAACCAGGGTACCCACATCATGTAGTTACGTTTTTAATTTTTGTATTGTGACTAAAAAAATCAAGTACAGTGTTTTAGTGTGAAACTATAAGTTTGTTTTCTTTTTCTTATCCATTTGTACTTTGTAGATACCCAGGCAATGGCAGCAATAGCTTTAAGTTGCATAAGCCAAAATTATGAACGTTCCTACTTAAAAAACGATCTTCATGGAACACTGAAACAATTCAAAAAACTTCAGAAGGAAGATGGAAGCTTTGGCAACATATATACTTCTGCATTAGTTGCACAGGTAAAAAAAATTCTGACAAGGAAAAAGTTCTTCCATTTGTCTCTCACTCACACATTCATATATGAAATAAAGTGGAATATGGAACACCATAAAAGAGTGATTTCATTTTGACCAAATTCAATTATTATCATTGAAATGAGTCTTTGCAAAGAAATAATATTTTACCAGTGCACAGCAGACAACATATGTCATTATCAGTGCAAAAGTGCCATATTTGTACTATTGCCCATGTAGCCATTTGCCCAAAAAACCTAAATTACATTGCCCTGGAGTAGAAATTGAACATGCATCTTCCAGTTTCTGTGCGAGTGGGCTACTGTTGCACAACCCAGGACAATGAACCTCCAAGTAACTAAAGGTAAGCAAGTTCAACTTAGGAATCTGAACAATTTCAGCTTCTTAGAGGTTTGTTGTCCTGGGTGGTGTAATAGTAGGAAATTGAAAAATGTGGCTTTGATTTCTGCTCAGGCATGAGGCGCAGTGTCCAAGTTTTCTGGAGAGATGGATTGTTACATTAAGAGCAGTGAAAATATGTTGTTTCTGTGCTGATAATGATGTCAAGGAACATGTGAAAAGCCATTACAGGAATAGATGATTAAATTTTAAAATGATTATATTAAATTGCATTTGAGTTAATAATTTTCCTAATACAAATATTTTTATAGTTGTCAGGACTACTACCCACATAATTAAATATAAATGCTGACTCTGGTCTGCATTCTACCAAACAAGTGTCAGTTATCATCTTGTAATATGTCATTTGAAACCTACTCCATGCTGAAGAATCAAAAGTGCAGATCTTGAGGAAATGTGGCTTGTGATCATGTCGCAGACAAGTTCACTCAGAAGCTGATTTGATGATCGTGCAGGTAAGGTGACATTTGCTTCGTGAAAAGTCAGTCTAGTAATATATTAAGATAATACAACGTAGTTTGTCACAAATATTTATTTTTCAAGTCAACCATGGTGTTTCACTGGGTATTGACCTAGCTTCATCAGGATGAATAGCCTGATGAAGCTAGGCCTAGCTTCATAACTAGCTTCAATTAAGCTAGCTTATTGACCCAGTTTAATCAGGTCATTCATCCTGATCATGCTAGGTCAATATCCAGTGAAAACCATGGTCAACTTGAAAAAATAAATATTTGTGACAAACTATGTTGTATTATCTTAATACACTAGCGTGCAAAAATTAAGGATGAAGAGGAGAAATTAGCATAACAGCGGAACGAGCAGGCAGAACGGACTGAAAGACCACTCGGGCGATAGACTAGGGTCTGGTACGGTAGGGCATGCGCATATATGCAGCATGACTTGGGGGGGGGAGTGTCAGAAGGGTATAAAGCACACGGGCAGTGTGCGCTCAGCAATTCGGTGAAAACTATTGCACAGTGTACATCGGTTTGAATGATGTCGAGTTGCTGCCACCATGTGATATGGCCAATAAGCAATCCAGTAAACGACATCTGGATGACTTTACCCGTGGTCGTGTCATTTGGAAGTTGGAAGAAGGTCGAAGTGTGACTAGTGTGGCCGAGGAGTTTGGGATCGTTCACAGCATCGTTTCACGAGCTTGGAGAGCATTTCAAACGACAGGAACAGCTGTCCGAGAGTTTAGCAGTGGTCGTCCACGAGCAACCGCGGCGGCGGACAACCGGTATATTGTCCTACAGGCGAGAAGAGACAGACAGCAGACAGCGGGAGAAATCGCAAGACACATGCAACAGACAACTGGACGTCCGTTATCGCGTTTTACCATGGCCAGGAGGCTGCACAAAGGTGGTCTATTTGCACGACGACCAGTACGGTGTGTGCCATTAACGCCCGCTCGTCGCAGATGGCGGTTTCTGTGGTGCCAGAAACTGGACACATCAGCAATGGGGTCGAGTTCTCTTTATGGATGAGAGCCAATTTAGTCTGACGAGCGAATCTGGACGTATACACATCTGGAGAGAGCAGAAAACACACAATCACACCTTCAACATCATCGAAAGGGACCGGATCGGAGGTGGCGAACTTCTCGTTTGGGGCGGTATCATGCTTGGTAGCCGTACTGACCTCCACATCTTCCAAGGAGGTTCAATCACTGGTGTCTGCTGTTGTACCGAGGTTCTCCTGCCTCACGTGCATCTGTTTAGAGGTGCTGTGGGTCCTGAGTTCCTCTTCATGGACGACAACGCTACACCTCATACAATGGCTGTCACAGAGCTGTTGGAGAGTAAAGATATTCAACGCATGGATTGGCCCACAAGGTCCCAGGACCTAAATCCAATCGAACACGTGTGGGACTTTTTGGAAGACGCATGGCAGCACGTCACCAGCCGCCAGCAACGATTCCGCAGCTGCGATTGGTGCTACAAGAGGAATGGGCAGCGATGCCTCAAAAGCTCCTTGACAACTTCGTCCTCAGCATGGACAGACGTTGTAAATCCTGCAACGTAGTCAGGGATGATCATATCCCCTACTAAAGACTGGATTTTTCTTGGCAGCCGCCTGTCACATGAACGTTTCTGTCTTCTGTCCAGTTGTGCTCAAAGCTACCTTTTCAATAAAATGCCTTTTCATCCTTTGGATTCCTTGTTTGGATGGTTTTGCTCACTTGTCCCATATTCTTACATCTTGGGGATCTTATGGTATGATTTAAGTCGATGTGGAGCACTTCTGCTTGACATTACATTCGAAAAATCGTCTCGTCCTTAATTTTTGCACGCCAGTGTATATATAATTGTCACAAGACTGTAGTCTTTGAAATAAAGAATCAGTCTAGTAATGTTAGCATTATGTGAATGAGCATTGTTCAGCCCAAATATTACACTATCCTTATTTACCAAAATTGGTATGATCACCATATTTGATATTTTTATTGTAATAACTGGCTGTCATACTGGCCACCACAAACACAAGAGTTGTTTTTGGATGAATTCCCAAACCATTACTTTGAGAGTTTGCGATATATCTGGCTGTCTTTCTCTGGGGTGTTTTTCCTTTTTCCTTAGAGCTTTTTTTTTTTTTTTTTACTATCATTCTTTCATTCATAGCCCACACTAAGGCTCATGATTTCAGAGCATAACGTGATTTCATTACTAAATAATAGTGAATGCCATTGTAAGTTTTAATCAACCTATGTGTGACACTGCTGAAGGTGTTCATGGTGATAAATAGGGAGGAGAGACAAAACAGTTAATCAGGAATTGAGATCTCTGCCCTGCTCCCATCGAATGATGGCAAATTGTGTCATGCTGTTAACTAGAGCATAAGAACACTACACAGAAGTGACCCACTTATTCACCGAAGCAGTCTTTCAGATATGCCAGTCATGGCTTTAGTTGGGGATTCTGGAACTGCAATGTGGTCTTTGAATTTGCATGTTTCCTGCTTATCTCCGAATGAGATTCTGCCTTCTCATAGAATGACATGTACAGAGATTGCGTTAACACCTGGGCAGGCATATTTCACATATCAAAAACGAAAATTACTTCCTAAAAAAAAAATCAGAACATATTGTTCAACACAGCAGCTGGGCCATCAAGAATTTAATTCCTTCCTCATTCCCCACTTCTTCTCTTCTCAGTTTCACATATCACGGGCTGGGGGAAATTTCAACCCCAAAGGCCCAAGGCATGTGTGGAAAAAATGCGTTATGACGTGAGGGTTTTTTTTTCTGTTTTCTATTTTTTATTAACACTTTCGCTGCCAGCAGGTGCACGCGCCTTCTGTGGAAATCACCCTAGGGGGCCAGATAAACAGAAGTAAATATCTGAAGTTCCAGTAATGGGATTCCCAAAATATTTATACCACCTACTAGTTGGCTAACCACAAGTCCATTTATAGCAAAACATGCAGAAGTTGTGTGCGACTGACGTGGTCCAAATGTTAAACGCGATGTTGTATAGGCCATGCAGGTGCAGGCAACTTCATACAAGCTTATGTAAACAAATTAGTAAAATCATGGTACACTTTCCAACATACCAGAAATCATTACTCAAGCTATTACTCAAGTTATGAGGAACATGGCTATAGAATAAATCTCGCTCCTATGCCCTGACCTTTGACCCCGCTTCGGCGATATTTAAATAGAACCGGTTTAGTATACTTCCTGAACAATATGATAAAGTTTTGTCTCAATCGAAATTTTTTTTATGGAAGTCATGATGCATAAGGGCGATGGAATGGATCCTGCTCCTATTTCCTGACCTTTGACCCCATTTCGCCCATTTTCAATAGAGTTCGTCCCCAGGTGGTCCCCTACCACATACTAAAATTTCATCAAAATCGAACCATATTTACGCAAGTTATGACGCATAAGGGCAATGGAATGCATCCCGCTCTTATGTCCTGACCTTTGACCCGATTTTGCCCATTTTCAATAGGGTTCGTCCCCTTGTAGTCCCCTACCACATACTAAAATTTAATTGAAATCAAACCATTTTTACACGAGTTATCGTGCGGACGGACAGAAGGAAAAAGCTGGAGCATATACGCTTCTTCAACCTACGGTTGGAAAGCGTAAAAAAGGAATTGTAGAAAGTCTATAAATATTGAGTGCTCCTCCCTCTTTCCTTTCTTTGTGATAGTGTGTGTCTAGCGGAGGTTGAGCTGGGACACCGCGTCAGTCGGAGACAATGGAAATATAATACCCTGCTGGGGGAAGGCAATTCCCATTTAGGTGGTTTCACACACTGATTCCTTAGCACAGGGTGGCTGGTGGAAGCAAAATGAGAGAAAGCTGGGTGAACACTTTTCTCTTACTAACAATATTCCTCTGCTCGGATGCAGTTTATATAAACAAATGCTGCAGAAAAAGTAGCCTCCTTCCTTCCCTTTTGGGCTATAAATTTCTTTTTTTCCCATTAGACAGCACTTATTTCGCTTGAGCATAATAGATTTTGGGATGTTAACAGACATGCACCTTTTCTTTAATTTTTTTTTTTTTTTTTTCTCCCCAACCGCACTAATTTGTAGTTCGACGAAAATCCCATAACTGCTCTTGTAATCAAAGTGTGAGGATGGCCGACCCCATAAATAGCAAAAAGTTTTACTCCAAAAAGCGAAAATTAGAATCCGTTGTCAGGCTTCCTTCTCCATGGATACCTGATCCCACTGCTGGTCCATCTGGAATTATTAACCCCGCTACAGATCTTTCTGCTATAGATGATCCAACTGTTGGTCCAACAACAACTGATTCTGTTGAATTGGACACAAGTGACCACGAATCAAGTCTTTCCGGTTTTGAAATTTCTTCTGCATCTGATTCTGATCCAGATTATGAAGTCAGTACTGAAGAATATGATGATGATTGTGATTTCTTGCAAACAATGGAAAGACATCTGTGTTTAGGCGTGAATCCCGTATATCATGAACAGCAGCAGATAATTTGGGGGTCAGTTGATTTGTCAAAGCAAAAGGAAATTTCATTGACAGCACCCTCAGGTATATGTCCCGATGTAATGAATTTAGACCCCCTTACAACTATTGACATTTTCCACTATCTAGTGACTGATGATATTTATCTTCTAATGGTTACTGAAACAAATAAAAATGCACATCACGTCATTCAAGGCGGTATCCTATCACCACATTCGAGGATGAAACAATCGCTGCCAACATCTGTAAGTGAAATAAAAAAAATTCTTGGTCTGCTTATTTGGATGGGTTTGGTTAGATTCCCGAAGATTACAGATTATTGGTCCACTCATGTGTTGTTCCAAAACCGAATTGCACTTAACACTTTCAGCAGAAACAGGTTTCAACTCCTACTGAAGTTATGGCACTTTGCTGACAATTCTCAAGATCCAGGGAATGATCGCACTTATAAGGTCAAAAGGCTTATGGAGATACTGCTGTGCAACATGAATAAATTGAAACAGCTGGGAAAAGAAATTTCTGTGGAACAAAGTCTTGTGCTATTTAGAGGAAGACCTGGTTTTAGGCAATACATTCCTGGAAAGGCCCACAATTATGGTATAAAAATTTATAAGTTATGAGTAGCCCCACATCAAATTTGTACTCTATACTTTACTTTAACAAAAAAGAAAAAACTATTTGTAATATATCATGAAAATTTCGAAAATATACAGAAAAATCTACGGAATTTATGAAAAAAATAATAGTATACCCATGGGCCATAGAAGTCGCTCGCTACTTCTGTGGCCCATGGGTATATTATATATACCAAGTGCCAGCGGGCACAGGCACCAGCTGGCACTTTCGCTGGCAGCGAAAGTGTTAAACACCATTATTCCCCATTACTGCTACATAGAAACTTCAGTTTTGAAGGTAGAATATTTAAGAAAATAATTCTTAGAAATTTTGACATTGCTTACAAGGTATACAAAAATGAAAATGAGAAATGAGTAAGTGATTTTTGTCACTTAATCATGTCATCAGCTGTTGATGGATCTCCTGCTTATTAAAGCTTTGCACATTACCTCAGATTTCACTGACTATTCCACTGATCACAGCACCTTGTGAAAGAGGTTTTCTACTCAAAACCGCATTATGAATGAGAAGCGAAACCAGATTAATGACATTCATCTTCATGATTTGGCAAGAATTTCAGAGACAGGATCTTCACACATTCTTAGTAAATATGGAAGGGTTGTATGGAATCTGGATTTTTCCACTGTGGTTACTCACTGCAAAAGCAGCAAGAAAAGAAGGCTACATTTATGCAAAAGAATTACAACACTAAATAAAAGTAAAACCTACTGATGATACTCTGTTATATCCATTAAAAGAACAATGTGAATATGCCATGGATTTTAATTCTCACTGTACAGTTAAGTGACTTTTTCTAGCAAATGAACAGAACTGAACTTGACAAAGCAGACTATATTTTGTATTAAGAATATAAGAGACTGAGATCATTCTCAATTGCAACCTGTTGCAATTACTAAATTACATGTGCAGGAGAATTGTAGTAAATATGTCACAGAATTTTCATTTTTGCTTCAGAGCTAAGGATGCATGTTTTTGAGCTTAAGAATTATTACTCTATTTTAAATTTTTCTGTACTTGTTCAAATAATTAAAAATAACTGCATTTTCAAAGAATAGATTTTTTTATTGTAATGCATATATTTTTAATAGAATTAAAAAACGTTTTTTTCGATGTGAGAATTTTTATGGCAGTCGTTTGCAAAGTGAGGAGGGGGAGGAGGGTGCTACTTCTAAAAATCACAAAATACTTTTTGAAAATCATATGAGAAGTATTTTTACTCCATATCCAAAAACTTACCGTGACCACTAGACATGTATCCTTTCTCAAGTTGGACATTTGGAGCAATTTGTCTTAACATTATCACCAAAATTGGACAATTCTTTGTGGTGGTCTATGTTTCACTTGTATATATGTATATTTGAAATTACAAATGTTTCTGTTTTGTGTTTGTTTATCTGTTCATTAACTGTGCATTCTGTTTATATTGAAACTTTTCTGCTGCCATAGTAATTGGTTGAAATCCCCTGAGTAGCAGTCTTTGGTTACTACTTAGGAATTTTTTCTTACCAGAAAGAATTAATCATGTAAAGTAATTCCTATAATATATCCAAACATATTCTATGTTTTAAAAGCATGTGACTGTTCCAAATTCTTTTTGTCATGATTTGAATAATGTTGGTCCGTAATTTTGATATGTAAATCATTAAACAGTAAGGAATTCTACATACATACATATCACTAAGCTGTTCTCTGGGATTCAGAGGTTAGCTCCACAAAGAAAAAACAAACTACCAAATAATTTTTAACTGATTATTTACTTACTTTTGACACATCAAACTTCTCCATTTACAGAGATCTTGACATACAACACGGGCTTCACCGATATCCATCACATGACATACACAAGATCTTCTATACTTCATACTCATCTTTTTCTTATGCAGTCACTCCTGAATCTGATCCTCCCATGACTTCCTTGGCCTTCCTCTGCCTTTCCTTCCTGCCACTGGGGCTAAAAAGATTTTCTTAGTAAGCATCTTATCACTCATTCTTTCAACATGCCCAAACCACTGAAGCATATTAGTTTTCACCTTGCTAACAATATTTTGTTTCACATTACACAACTCCAACACATCTTTATTCCTGACACGATCAGAATGTGTCTTGCCCCCCCCCCGTAAGTAACGCATTTCTTCAGCACACATACAAATCCTATGTTTCTCCTGTAGTACCCAGATTTCACTGCCATACATCAGAGTAGGAACAATTGTACTTTCATATACAGCCATGCAAGACTCTCTTAAGAACCCATCATTCCTGTGAAAACCTCCCAAAGCCGCTATGACTTTCAATGAAAAATTCACTCCCTTACTAATTTCACCATCCAATTTCTTCTGTCTGTCAAACAGGCTTCCTAAATACACAAACTCATTCACCTGGTCAATCACTATGCCATTTAGACATATTATATTCAGTACTACCAGTTCCTCTCTCAAACACCATAACTTTGGTTTTTCCCTTATTTATACTCAGTTTGAATTTCATGCAAACTTCATGCATTCGAGTCAACACACTCTGCAACTCACTTTTGCTCTCTGCCAACAGGACAGTGTCATCAGCCTACAGCAATCTGCACACACAGATATCACCAAGGCATAACCCAGTATTATCTATTTTGGCATCATGCATGCATGCATCCATAAATATATTAAACAGCCATGGTGACATTACACAACCTTGCCTGACTCCTGCACCAGTAGAAAACCATTTTGATAAAACACTATTCACTCATACACAAGCTCTACTGCCAGCATACATGGCTTTTACACTATTAAGTAGATTCCCAGTAACACCATATTCATTCAATACCTTCCACAAAAGTGTCCTATTTACTCGGTCGTAAGCTTTCTCTAAATCTATGAAGGCAGCAAAAACTTTCTTACCAACAGCCAGATATTTTAAATCATCATGCATAATGCAAAAATTTGGTTAGTGCAGCCTTTACCAGGCATGAAACCACTCTGAACATCCCACACTTTCAATGATGTAAGACCCCGTACATTTTCAATAACAACCTTACCGAACACTTTCCCTGGCACACTTAGTAGGCTAATACCATGATAGTTCTTGCAGTCAGTCTGATCACCTTTTCCCTTATACAAGGGAACAATGATAGCATCCTTCCAATCCCAAGGGACCATTCCTAACTCCCAGCACAACTGGCAAATTTCAGTTAACCTGTCAATTACAGAGTCGCCACCATATTTCAACATCTCAGCAGTTATGCCATCGACTCCCGAAGCCTTACCATTCTGAAGAGATTTTAGAGCTTTACACGCCTCTTCTCTTGAGATTTCTCGTGTGCTTCCCTCCATCACTGTAACATCATCTGCTTCTGCCTCAAAATCACCTTTGCTTTCCTGATCTAATAACTCACAGAAGTATTCACCACATCTTTCACCTAACTCATTGGACTCCCATATCATTTCCCCATTCCTATTCTTCACACAACTTACAACTTTGTTTCCCCTATTTTTCCTAAGTCTCGTGTACTTCCAGAAAGTCTTTCTATCTTTCCAAAAAGTCAGTTTATGCCTTTCCACCTTCTTGTCTTTTGCCGTACTCTGGAAAACCAGATTATCTGCTTCACACTTCTTACAGTGGTATTAATCCACAGAAACTCTACTTTGCAACATCCCCAAATAGGCATCCTTCTTTCTCTGTACTGCCTCTTCAATCTCACTATTCCACCAAGCATCACCTCTAGTGTTACCCACTATTGTGGTGCTACAGATCTCCTCTCTCCTCAGCAGCAGTGACAACAGTTCTTAAAACATTCCCACTTCTTTTCTACATGCCTCTCACATGACTTCAGCTCCTTCAGTCATCCTCGAAGTTAGAATAATGTTGATCATCTTAAAGCAGCCATTCAATCTGTATTCTTTCCATCCTAGGCCTCTTCCTATTCCTTTTCCTCCAACCATTCAGTTTCACTCGTGACACTACCAAGTACTGATCAGAGCCAACATCCACATCTCTCATCACACAAGGGCCAAAAACTAAGTGTTTCAGATGCTGTTCGTAAACAACAAAATCTATCGCACTCTTTTGACCAAGAGTACGATTTTCTCAAGTATATGTGCGGATGAACTTGTGGCTGAAAAACGTATTAGATACACACAAACGATTCTCAATGCAGAGTTCAATTAATCTTTCACCATTATCATTTACACAAGGATCATTAAACTTACCTAGAACATTGTCAGAAGTTGCATTCTGCACACCTACTCTAGCACCAAAATCCCCTGCTATTATAACTTTCTCTTTAGCACCAAACTGGCTCAAAACAGCTTTTAGCTCATTCCAGAAATCTTCCTTCTTATCAGAAGGTTCTGAGTCACAAGGAGCATCTACAACAATTATTATTCTCTGAAGTTTCTCTTTCAAACAAATCCAAAGAATTCTCTCACTTATGCTACTATAGTGAATCAAGTTGTTCTTCATCTTTTCACTTAAAATCACACCTACACCAACCTGTCCTCTCACATTATCCTATACTCCAGACCACACTCACTGTGCCATTCACTTCTTCTATCTCAATTTCCTTCTTTTTGGTTTCACTTGCACACATCACATCCAATCTATACTTATTCATTTCTTCGATCACCTCATTGATCTTACCATTTATAGGTCTAGTATTCCATACACCAATCTTACACTCACTCAGCCGTGGTCTTTTTCTCATGCTCCTTTTAGAAATTCCAGGTCTATTCCGTGGTGGACCGTCCTTCTCAAGTGTGGTAGGTCCACCATATCCCACACTTGAGTCCATTTTTGCATTTCTTTTTGTCTTTTTAATCAGGTAAGTACATCAGTGTGGGGGATTAGCCCACAGCTGAGGGTTCCAGTTGGTCATTCAACCTAAGGATTCTGGAACAAAACCCAGTGAGTTGGGGTCTTTTTGCTAATGTCACACAGAAGTAGCTGTCACCTCTCCAAGATTCACAGAGGCCCTTGTTGCTGTTCTGTGTGCTATTGCCCACAGAGTGATGTTCTGATTTGCCTACAGTGCTTGAGTTGGCAAAGCAGTCTGCTTAGTAATCAACTATGCACAGTAGTAGTGCTGAATGACCATATTTATTAGTTTCTTGAAGTGGAAAAGTGTGTAAGCTGGTACAAGTACTGAGAGCTACCTGTGATAGTGTGCATTTGCTTCACTTGATCATGGAACTCTTCAGAAACAAAAACTTTTTGTGGAACAAACAAAAGCATTCAATATATGCTGCTGTACCATTAATATCTGGACACCCCTCTATTGATAATGAATTAGGTCCTACACAAGAATTACTTCATAGATCCAACTAGAAATAAATGTCATTCTTAGCACAAATGTGCTGTATTTTCACTGTTTTTCATCTTTAGGAAACTTGAAAATTACATCGCTTTGGAGCAAGAATTAAACCCGCATCTCCCAATTTCCATTCGAGCATGCTGTCTGATACGCCACCCAGGAAAATGAAGTTCCAAGCAACTGAAGCCAAGCAGATGTAGCTTAGAAATCTGAGCATCATTCAGATTTGCGCTAGTCAAAGTAATCCAGTGCTTCCTCGTAGCGTCAATGTGATCTTTCCTCAAATCCTGGTACAGATGTAGGTCACAAGTTCCAGTTCTTCAGAGAACATCTTACATGTTAATGGGAAACAAATCTACCTAAAGAAATAATTCTTCACATATACATGGAAGACAATACAAATGCCATTGTCAGCACAAATGTGCCATATTTTCACTGGTTCCCATGTAGCCACCAGGGTCAGATTTAAAGTCTTTGTGAGCCCATAGACTAAGATATCTGAGTGGGTCCTCAAATAATTATGACAGAGATTCATATGAAATTCGTTAAAACACAAAACTGTAGAAATATGCTTGTGATAATTAATATGTAGTGCATTCTTCAAACTAATAAATTATCTGCAGAGTTTTCATAACACGTTACTGTATTTTCTTTTGTTTGCATAAAAACATGAGTTAAAAGCTAAGATTCCTAGATTTTGTCTTGAGTTTTTATAATGGTTTACCACTGTATACATTTCTTGGTGCATCTTTTTTAGCACGTCTTTTGTAAAAAAAGATCGTGCTTATGTTATCGGTTTTTCTGTCCGTCCGTCTGTACCCACGCTATCTCTGCAACTATTAGTCCGATTAGAAAAATTCTTTTTGCATTCGAAAGCTTGAAATATGCGAATGATAATCCTCCATTTCGTTTTTTTTTACGATGTACAATTTCGCCGCTAGAGGGCGTAAATGCAGATCATGTCGAATTCAAAAATACATTTTAGTCCACATATTTGCTTCTAAACATCCGATTGAAAAAAATCTTTTATCTTTCGATTCCATTTATGTCGAAGAATATTTTGGATATAGTTTCTTTTTCAAATTATGAATAGATTTTCCGCCAGGGGGCGTAAAAGTAAATTGCATTTTTTCCAATAACTCTTCTTCTAAAACTCCGATTTAAAATTTTTTTTTCAGCGGATACATCTCCTGATGCACAATCTTTTGCATATAAATTCGAATTTTTGGTAAAGAATACTTTGGCCACCAGGGGGTTAAGTGTTAATTTTCGCTTCTAATGTATTTGCCATAACATCTGAGCTTAAAATATCGATTAAAAAAATTCTTTCGTGGACTGATGCCACTCACATCGATAAACCTTTTCGGAATATTTTCTTACTAAAATATTCCAGTTTCTCCGCGGGTGTGGGGTGTGGGGGTCAATATCTCAACTTCTAGGAGTCCGATTTGAAAAATTTCTTCTTTGTTCGATAGTGTTTTCCATGTGACATGTTTTTCATATAATTTCAAAATTTTCACGTAGTTCATAGACTTTCCGCTTGGGGGCGTAAAGGTAAATTGTGTTTTCCCCTATATCTCTGCTTCTAAATCTCCGATCTGAAAAATTCTTTCTGCACCAGATACAGCGCCTGATGGATAATCGTTTGCACATAATTTCTAATTTTTGTAAAAATGTTTTGGCCACCAGGGGCGCGTAAACCTTAATTTCTGCTTCTGATGTATTTGCAGCAAAATATGAGCTTCTAAATTCTCGATTGAAAATAACGTCGTTTGTAGACCAATACTACTCATGCCGACAAACTTTTTAGAAACATTTTCTTCTTAAAATAGTGCACGGTTTCTACGCTAGGGGGCGTAGATGTATATCTTATTTTTGTCAATATCTCGACTTCTAGGAGTCCGATTTGAAAAATTCCTTCTTTGTTGGATAGTGTTTTCCGTGTCGCATGTTTTTTATATAATTTCAAAATTTCATGTAATTCATAGACTTTCCGCTAGGGGGCGTAACGGTAAATTGTGTTTTCCCCTATATCTCTGCTTCTAAATCTCCGATCTGAAAAATTCTTTCTGCACCGGATACAGCTCCTGATGGGAAATCGTTTGCACATAATTTATAATTTTTGGAAAAAATGGTTTGGTCACCAGGGGCGTAAACATTAATTTCCGCTTCTGATGTATTTGCAGCAAAATATGAGCTTCTAAATTCTCGATTGAAAATAACATCGCTCGTAGACCGATACTACTCTTGTTGACAAACCTTTTAGAAACATTTTCTTCTTAAAATAGTGCACGGTTTCTACGCTAGGGGCGTAGATGTATATCTTATTTTTGTCAATATCTCGACTTCTAAGAGTCCGATTTAAAAAATTCCTTCTTTATTGGATAGTGTTTCTAGTGTGACATGTTTTTCCTATAAATTCAAAAATTTCAAGTAATTCATAGACTTTCCGCTAGGGGGCGTAGCAGTAAATTGCGTTTTTCCCTATATCTCTGCTTCTAAATCTCCGATCTGAAAAATTCTTTCTGCACCGGATACAGCTCCTGATGGGAAATCATTTGCATGTAATTTCAAATTTTTGTAAAAAATTGTTTGGCCACCAGGTGGCGTAAGTCTTAATTTCCGCTTCTGGTGTATTTGCAGCAAAATATGAGCTTCTAAAATCTCGATTGAAAAAAGTATTTTGTGGACCGATACTACTCATGTCGACAAACATTTTAGGAACATTTTCTTCTTGAAATTATGCATGGTTTCTACGCCAGGGGCGTAGATGTATATCTTATTTTTGTCAATATCTCTACTTCTAAAAGTCCGATTTGAAAAATTCCTTCTTTGTTGGATAGTGTTTCCGATGCAAAATGTTTCTCCTATGAATTCAAAAGTTTCAAGTAAGTCATAAACTTTCTGCTAGTGCGCACAATGGTAAATTGCGTTTTCTGCTCCTAAAACTCCGATTTGAAAAATCCTTCCTGTATCGCATACAAGACCTGACGGAAAACATTTTTCACGTAATTTCTAATGTTTGGTAAAGAATGGTTTGGCCACCAGGGGTCATAAGTGTTACTTTCTACTTCTGATGTATTTGTAGCGAAATCTGGGCTCCTGAAAACTCGACTAATATTTTTTTCTTGGACCTTTTGAGAATACTTTCTTCCTAAAATAATGCATGGTTTTCCCACCAAGGGACGTAAAGTCACATCTTATTTTTGTCGATAACTCTGTTTCTAAGAGTTTGTTAGCTCACGATTCCGTTTACAGCAATATCTGAGGGATTAAAGACCCAATTGAAAAACTTCTTTCTTCCGTCAGATACTATTGTTTTCCATACTGGTTCCATTGACTTTGAATAGCTTTGATAAATTGAATTTGCATCAGAACGGATTCAAAAGACGTGCTTATTACACCCGAAAATTCGGTGTCATCTTCCTTTTTTTTTTTTTTTTTTTTTTTGTTGTTGTTGTTATGTAGTGTAAAGCCACAGGGGATTTTGACTATAAATGGTTCCAAATGCAAAAAATAAATAAAAAGTAAACTAGGTTGTAAATGCATTTATGGCACCTCTATTCATAGTGATTGTGGAATAACTTTTACGGGTCTTTTAGAGGTTATTTTTAATGAAAAGTTGGTTGTCAAATTTTCGAACTAAAGCCTAGTTCGTGCCATCAGGACTATGTCACTGGAGTAGTTGCTGCCACTCAATTGGAAGAGACCATCCAATTATCGTTAATTGTGGTACTTCTTCTTCTTGCTATTTCGATCCCTTCTTCTAGTTTTTCTTTTACTAAGTTTGACTTGGTGGGCGATTATTTTCACTGAGTCCCAATTTATGGAGTGTCCACTTGCTTGTACATGTCTGTCTAGCCCTGTTTTGTTCCCAATGTTCCTAATAGCTGCTTGGTGTTCTTTCATTCGGACAGCAATACTTCTCCCTGTTTCTCCTATATAGCTGAGTCCAGTTACAGTCGATGCAGTAAATTACTCCTTCCTGCAATTGGATGTCCAATTCTTTCTGCTTTAAAGCTGGCAAGAATTTCTTTATTTTGTTATTAAGATCTGGAGCTAGCCTGATATTATATTTTGCTCTGATCCTTTTCAGTTTCTCGAAAAGTCCCTTGTGGTACGTAATTTTGCTGGTGAATTTGAAGTTGGTTTTTCCTCCTGCTTCTTTTTTGGCACTTGTTTAAATATTTTCTCAACATATGGGGAGGGGTAATTGTTTTCTGCCAACATTTCCTTTAATTCTTCTTTGTGAAGATCTTTTGAGAAGCTGAAGAGACCAGGATTTCAATTTTTCCAAAAATTGTCTCGCTTGTATTCGATTTAATATAATCAGGGTGGAATGAGCAGAAGTCTAACATCTTCCCTGTGTTGGTGGGTTTTCTAAAAAGCTGAGTGAATATTTTCCCTTCTGAGGTCAAGGTTAAATCCAGGTAATTGATGCTATGGTCTTTTTCCTGTTCCAGGGTGTACTTCAAGGTATTCTCTAGTAAGTTAAATTCTTCCAGAATCTGAGAGGGTAGAGATTGGTCCACAGTGTCTACTATAATTAGGACATCATCCATGTACCTTACATAGAGAGCAAACAAGGAGGGTTGTATAAGGATTTTTGCCTCTAGTTTACTTATATAATAATTTGCTAGCAGAGGTGCTAGTGGAGAACCCATTGCAAGTCCTGAAGTTTGCCTGTAATATTTCTTTCCAAACTGGAAGAAATTATTCTGAAGGAAAATAGGAGCAGTTCATATATGCCAAGTAGTATTTCTCTATTGTGATTATGGAATACTATTTTTCCATAAGGTCATCTGCAATGAATTCCAGTAGGAGGTCCAGGTTAATGTTGGTATACATAGAGACTAGTATCCAGGCTTGCCATTACTGGATGAATTAATTCTGGCAAGTTGTCCAGTTTTTTTTTTAGTTGCATGGAATTTTTTAGTAGGTAGGGAGGAGAAGGGAAAATATCTCTGAGGTGACCAAGCAAATAATAATTAATGTTGGAGAGTGGCGAATTTCTAGTGTCTATTATAGGTCTTATTGGATGGCCTTCTTTGTGAACTTTTATCGTACATAGATCTGCGGAATTCTTGACTGGATTTTGAGAAGTTTTTGAAGAGCTCATTAAGCTGTTTTTTATTTCTTAAAGAGCTGATTAATTTCTTTAAGATTTTTTACAGTTTGATCTATAGGATTACCATTGAGTTCTTCATAATAAGGCTTGCTCAATTCCAGCTTCCATTTTATTGTAATACTTCTCTTTTTCTACCAATACCAAAACTTTGCTCTTATCTGCTCTCAGTGCTACTACTTTATCATTGGCTTTGAATTTTTTAAGGTCAGTAATGGCACTTCTATTAAAATTGTAATCAACTTTTACTGGCTTTTTTACAAATTTTTGAGACGCAGTCTGAGAATTCTTTCCTTAAAGTAACTGCTGTATTTTCATCTTCTCTTTCTACCTTACTACAGATGCTTTCTAAATCAATCAGTATACGTTTTTTATCAAGTGTTGCGGAGGAAAGGTTGTAATTATATCCCTTATTGAGAGATTAATCAGGTTTCCATCTACTCCTTCTTCCGTCAGATCCATGACATGTTTGTTAGTGGTGGATGGTATTAACTGTGGGCCAGGTGCTGTAGACATTAACTTTGGACTTAACCATTTATTTTCTTTAATTTTCAATTTTTCCTTAAACTTTTTGTTTTTATCTCTCATTGCTTTAGCTAACCAATTATCAATTTTTCTTTTCTGCTTCGAATTTCACCTAATGAAGAGGTCCAAATACGAGCTTCTATTCGTTCGCATTGCTCAATAGTTTGAATTTATTACGAATCGCGCCATTCACCGTTTTTAGTTCTATTTTTCTAATAAAATTTCTTGACAGATTTTTCACGATGTTTTTCGTGAGTCTCAAAGAAGGTGGAACAAAATTAGCTCTTTTACATTTCTTAAGAAAATACAGTTGTGACTTACATTTGTCGCTTTTTGCACTTCTCCTTTCTATCTTTCTGATGTTTCGCCATATATCCAGCCCGTATGTGGTTTTAATCCTAGTTGTAAATGCATTTATGGCACCTCTATTCATAGTGATTGTGGAATAACTTTTTTACGGGTCTTTTAGAGGTTATTTTTAATGAAAGTTGGTTGTCAAATTTTCGAACTAAAGCCTAGTTCGTCATCAGGACTATGTCACTGAGTAGTTGCTGCCACTCAATTGGAAGAGACCATCCGCAATTATCGTTAATTGTGGTACTTCTTCTTCTTGCTATTTCGATCCCTTTCTTCTAGTTTTCTCTTTACTAAGTTTGACTGGTGGGCGATTATTTTCACTGAGTCCCAATTTATGGAGTGTCCACTTGCTTTGTACATGTCTGTCTAGCCCTGTTTTGTTCCCAATGTTCCTTAATAGCTGCTTGGTGTTCTTTCATTCGGACCTTAATATTTCTCCCTGTTTCCTATATAGCTGAGTCCCAGTTACAGTCGATGCAGTAAATTACTCCTCCTGCAATTGGATGTCCAATTCTTTCTGCTTTGCTGGCAAGAATTTCTTTTATTTTGTTATTAAGATCTGGAGCTAGCCTGATATTATATTTTGCTCCGAATTTTTCAGTTTCTCGAAAAGTCCCTTGTGGTACGTAATTTTGCTGGTGAATTTGAAGTTGGTTTTCCTGCTTTTTGGCACTTGTTTAAATATTTTCTCAACATATGGGGAGGGGTAATTATTTTCTGCCAACATTTCCTTTAATTCTTTGTGAAGATCTTTTGAGAAGCTGAAGAGACCAGGATTTCAATTTTTTCCAAAAATTGTCTCGCTGTATTCGATTTAATATAATCAGGGTGGAATGAGCAGAAGTCTAACATCTTCCCTGTGTTGGTGGGTTTTCTAAAAAGCTGAGTGAATATTTTGACCTCAAGAGAAGGGAAAATATTCACTCAGCTTTTTAGAAAACCCACCAACACAGGGAAGATGTTAGACTTCTGCTCATTCCACCCTGATTATATTAAATCGAATACAGCGAGACAATTTTTGGAAAAAATTGAAATCCTGGTCTCTTCAGCTTCTCAAAATATCTTCACAAAGAAGAATTAAAGGAAATGTTGGCAGAAAACAATTACCCCTCCCCATATGTTGAGAAAATATTTAAACAAGTGCCAAAAAAGAAGCAGGAAAAAACCAACTTCAAATTCACCAGCAAAATTACGTACCACAAGGGACTTTTCGAAGAAACTGAAAAGGATCGGAGCAAAATATGCCAATATCAGGCTAGCTCCAGATCTTAATAACAAAATAAAGAAATTCTTGCCAGCTTTAAAGCAGAAAGAATTGGACATCCAATTGCAGGAAGGAGTAATTTACTTCATCGACTGTAACTGCGGACTCAGCTATATAGGAGAAACAGGGAGAAGTATTAAGGTCCGAATGAAAGAACACCAAGCAGCTATTAGGAACATTGGGAACAAAACAGGCTAGACAGACATGTACAAGCAAGTGGACACTCCATAAATTGGGACTCAGTGAAAATAATCGCCCACCAGTCAAACTTAGTAAAGAGAAAACTAGAAGAAGGGATCAAATAGCAAGAAGAAGAAGTACCACAATTAACGATAATTGCGGATGGTCTCTTCCAATTGAGTGGCAGCAACTACTCCAGTGACATAGTCCTGATGACGAACTAGGCTTTAGTTCGAAAATTTGACAACCAACTTTCATTAAAAATAACCTCTAAAAGACCCGTAAAAGTTATTCCACAATCACTATGAATAGAGGTGCCATAAATGCATTTACAACTAGGATTAAAACCACATACGGGCTGGATATATGGCGAAACATCAGAAGATAGAAAGGAGTAAGTGCAAAAGCGACAAATGTAAGTCACAACTGTATTTTCTTAAGAAATGTAAAAGAGCTAATTTTGTTCCACCTTCTTTGAGACTCACGAAAAACATCGCTGCAAAATCTGTCAAGAAATTTTATTAGAAAAATAGAACTAAAACGGTGAATGGCGCGATTCGTAATAAATTCAAAACTATTGAGCAATGCGAACGAATAGAAGCTCGTATTTGGACCTCTTCATTAGGTGAAATTCGAAGCAGAAAAGAAAAATATTGATAATTGGTTAGCTAAAGCAATGAGAGATAAAAACAAAAAAGTTTAAGGAAAAAATTGAAAATTAAAGAAAATAAATGGTTAAGTCCAAAGTTAATGTCTACAGCACCTGGCCCACAGTTAATACCATCCACCACTAACAAACATGTCATGGATCTGACGGAAGAAGGAGTAGATGGAAACCTGATTAATCTCCTCAATAAGGATATAATTACAACCTTTCCTCCGCAACACTTGATAAAAACGTATACTGATTGATTTAGAAAGCATCTGTAGTAAGGTAGAAAGAGAAGATGAAAATACAGCAGTTACTTTAAGGAAAGAATTCTCAGACTGCATCTCAAAATTTGTAAAAAAGCCAGTAAAAGTTGATTACAATTTTAATAGAAGTGCCATTACTGACCTTAAAAAATTCAAAGCCAATGATAAAGTAGTAGCACTGAGAGCAGATAAGAGCAAAGTTTTGGTATTGGTAGAAAAAGAGAAGTATTACAATAAAATGGAAGCTGAATTGAGCAAGCCTTATTATGAAGAACTCAATGGTAATCCTATAGATCAAACTGTAAAAAATCTTAAGAAATTAATCAGCTCTTTAAGAAATAAAAAACAGCTTAATGAGCTCAAAAAACTTCTCCAAAATCCAGTCAAGAATTCCACAGATCTATGGTACGATAAAAGTTCACAAAGAAGGCCATCCAATAAGACCTATAATAGACACTAGAAATTCGCCACTCTCCAACATTAATTATTATTTGCTTGGTCACCTCAGAGATATTTTCCCTTCTCCTCCCTACCTACTAAAAAATTCCATGCAGCTAAAAGAAAACTGGACAACTTGCCAGAATTAATTCATCCAGTAATGGCAAGCCTGGATATAGTCTCTATGTATACCAACATTAACCTGGACCTCCTACTGAATTCATTGCAGATGACCTTGCGGAAAAAAATAGTATTCCATAATCACAATAGAGAAATACTACTTGGCATATATGAACTGCTCCTATTTTCCTTCAAGAATAATTTCTTCCAGTTTGGAAAGAAATATTACAGGCAAACTTCAGGACTTGCAATGGGTTCTCCACTAGCACCTCTGCTAGCAAATTATTATATAAGTAAACTAGAGGCAAAAAATCCTTATACAACCCTCCTTGTTTGCTCTCTATGTAAGGTACATGGATGATGTCCTAATTATAGTAGATACTGTGGACCAATCTCTACCCTCTCAGATTCTGGAAGAATTTAACTTACTAGAGAATACCTTGAAGTACACCCTGGAACAGGAAAAAGACCATAGCATCAATTACCTGGATTTAACCTTGACCTCAAGAGAAGGGAAAATATTCACTCAGCTTTAGAAAACCCACCAACACAGGGAAGATGTTAGACTTCTGCTCATTCCACCCTGATTATATTAAATCGAATACAGCGAGACAATTTTTGGAAAAAATTGAAATCCTGGTCTCTTCAGCTTCTCAAAAGATCTTCACAAAGAAGAATTAAAGGAAATGTTGGCAGAAAACAATTACCCCTCCCCATATGTTGAGAAAATATTTAAACAAGTGCCAAAAAAGAAGCAGGAAAACCAACTTCAAATTCACCAGCAAAATTACGTACCACAAGGGACTTTTCGAGAAACTGAAAAGGATCGGAGCAAAATATAATATCAGGCTAGCTCCAGATCTTAATAACAAAATAAAGAAATTCTTGCCAGCTTTAAAGCAGAAAGAATTGGACATCCAATTGCAGGAAGGAGTAATTTACTGCATCGACTGTAACTGCGGACTCAGCTATATAGGAGAAACAGGGAGAAGTATTAAGGTCCGAATGAAAGAACACCAAGCAGCTATTAGGAACATTGGGAACAAAACAGGGCTAGACAGACATGTACAAGCAAGTGGACACTCCATAAATTGGGACTCAGTGAAAATAATCGCCCACCAGTCAAACTTAGTAAAGAGAAAACTAGAAGAAGGGATCGAAATAGCAAGAAGAAGAAGTACCACAATTTAACGATAATTGCGGATGGTCTCTTCCAATTGAGTGGCAGCAACTACTCCAGTGACATAGTCCTGATGACGAACTAGGCTTTAGTTCGAAAATTTGACAACCAACTTTCATTAAAAATAACCTCTAAAAGACCCGTAAAAAAAGTTATTCCACAAGTAAACTAGGTATTTGCTCACTAGAATAACTATCCTGAAAATAGAAAAACTTACGTTAAAATAAATAGGATCTTGAAGGTACACTAAGGTAATTAAATACATATAAAGGTTATTGAATACACTACAAGTGTATTTGATAATATTTTTCATGTATTCTGGAGAGTTATTCTACTCTATCTGGACAAGCAGGACTTCATTCTTAGTTGTATAATTCTCTTGGTAGAAATTTAACGGGCAGTGTCTTTTATGCGGAGTAAAGTTGGGAACCTCCCCCACCACCCCTCTGCTTCTGGGAGCGGCCGAGAAGAGAGTTCGGCCATGTTTTTAACACTTGAGCCGCAAGTGTGGAAAGTAAGCTCTCATCTTTATTCTTAATCTTACTTCGTTCTAAGTTTAATTAATGAACATTCTTGGTAGAAATTTTGTTTTTTAGCATCAAGAATTAGGAGCAAGCATTTTTACTAACTTCTTGAGTTTTTTTCTCTTTCACTTAATTTGGAATATTAGCGTGATTTTGGGCACTTTGTTTGAGTAGTTAGCCGTTTTATTGTTCTTGTTGTCAACGATGTTTTTTCATTGTTGGTAGGAACATAATATCTACCTGATTATACTCTTAAAGCACTATTGGAATATTTGTAAATATCGCAACTAATTGTTAACTTCATATAATTTTTTCCAAAGCATTTCTTATTTTTATTATTTTTTTTTCTTGTTTTGTCAGTTGTTGAGTAAGTTGTGGGTACCAAAATCCTGTTTCCTTTTAGGAATCTCATTATAAATTTTTTTTTATTCTTTTGATTTTTATTTTATGGCATTTTGGATAAAGCTTTTTCACCACAAAGCATAAGACTTTGTAGTACTTTGGTACTGTTATTCATGTTTAAATCTCTCTTAGGCGGCTAGGTTGCTTGGCAACATGTTTTTTAGCTGAATAATTCTGATGGCTTATTCAGACACTCTCACAACTTGTGGTTTTGTAATCGTTTTTCTGTTTTTTGTGGCAGATGACGAGCGTGGGTTGGGCCAGGAAAGTTATAGATGCATGCAAAAACTTTAACTAAATGATTCCTCATGCAACTCTGAGGAAGTTATGTTAATTATAAAAATATTTTTGTGGGCTTTAAACTTGGATCTATGACTTTGCAGAAACCCATTTCCAACTAGGTCTTTGTGGAAGTGAGAAAATGCAGAGTTTTGCTGGTCCTTGATAAAGCCAAGGCAAGGCATTCTCGACACTTTCTACATTCAGGTTGCTATTACTTTATCTCCTTTTTACTCATACCTGTTGGTTTTTGAGTATTTCTTAGTTGTTTTAGTACCAGATAAAGGTTTTTTTTGCATCTGTCTCTTCTTAATAGTATGTGAATTCTGAAAATTCATAACTGCTGTGTTGTGTGCGTCATGATCTTCAGGTTTTTAGCAAATTTAGTTTTAAATTCTTAGGTAAAATTTTTGTCTTTGTCTCTGCTCTTGGGTATATATACATATATGGCTATAAATTCATATGCAAACCATCCTCGAGAGGGGGGGGTCCAGGCCCAAGGACCCTCTTGGCGTCTGTCACTTGGGCCCTTGGTCATGGCGGGCCCCAAAGCTATAGCCCCTATAGACCTCCACCCCTTAATTCGGCCCTGGTAGCCACCTCTTCAGAATTACCGTAAATGTGAATGGCACTCAGATTTCTAAAGTACATTCGCTTAGCTTCAGTTGTTTGGAACTTCATTGTCCTTGTTGGTGTAATGGATAGTATGCTCGAAGGGAAATCGGGAGACGTGGGTTTATATTCCTGCTCCAGGTCAATGTAATTTTCATGTTTTCTGAATAGGTGCCTATATGGAAAACTGTGAAAATGTAGCACGTGTGTGCCAATGATGAAATTTGAATTGCTTCCATGTATATGCGAAAAATAATTTCTTCAAGGAAATTTCTTTCCCATTTATAGGTAAGATGTTATCTGAAAACAACTATAGATATGCTTGTAGGGCTGCGATGAGACAGTAGTATGACTGCGAAAGCAAGATGCCTTGACAGAGTTAACTGGACCTGATTTATTCCGAGCACAGTGTGCAAGACATTGCATGACATGGTTTACCATGGTTGAGTAGTCATTTAGATGTTGCTAATCACTTCAACTAATGCCACATGCATATTAGTACGGTGTAAGGAATGTCAGCTTTTTACTGACGAGTCATAGTATGGTCTACCAGTCTGATGGCTGATTCTGTGTGTGGTGGATGCCATAGAAAAGTTCCTTCTGTACTATATTGCCTGACAATGAAGTTTGTTGTAGGCAGTGTGGAGCTGTTTTTTATGTTTTAGCTGGAGCCCATTAGTTGTTTTGGACAAAACCATAAATGGTGAGCTCTAACAAGATGTCCCTGGACAAACACTGCCAGCATTGTGGAAGTACTTTCCTGGGGAAGGCAGGACAATACACCATATCACATTTTTATAGATTAGTTTGACAATATGGGCATCAAAAAGCTGGAATGGCTATCTCAGTCTTGACTTGAACCCTGTAGAGAGACTATGGGGAAAAATTGGATCATCATGTGCGTGGAAGAAGAGACCTCTCTACAAACCAGCTGAACTGGTCATTACTTTGAAAGCCAAATGGCAGAACATGTGGTCGACATCTGTGAAAAAAACAAGTTAGTAAAATCATGCAGTGCATTGATTATGATACGCTTACCAGAAATCATTACTCAAGTTATGAGGATAATGGCTGTGGAATATATCTCGTTCCTGTGCCCTGACCTTTGACCCCATTTCGATAATATTCAACAGAACCTGTTCAGTATACTTCCGGAACAACACACTAAAGTTTTGTCGCAATAGAAGCATTTTTACATAAGTTTTGACTCATAAAAGCGATGGAATGGATCCCGCTCCTATGTCGTGACCTTTGACCCCATTTCGCTCATTATCAATAGGGTTCGTCCCCAGGTTGTCCATTATCATATACTAAAATTTCATTGAAATCAAACCATTTTTTCATGAGTTATTGTGCAGACAGACAGACAGACAGATAGACGGACAAAGCTGAAGCATATATGCTTCTTCAACCTATGGTTGGAAAGTGTAAAAAACTGGTGGACAGTATTCCATAAAGACTTGGAGGACATCAAAAGAGACAAAGGTTTTAGCATATAATATTAAATTTTCTGTAAATATAAGTTATTTATAGACATGCAAGTATCTGAATATTAATAGTAGGCCAGTGTGTATTATTGAAATGCTAGCACAGAATTAGACAGGACTCATAACAAGCAATTTTTAAGTAATTTCATAGAATGAATAAGATATTTTTTAAAATACGAATCTCATCCTTTGTACAACATTTTTTTTAAAGTTAGACTTCAGGTTTGAAAGCTGGACTTTAATGTAAGATGCAGTATTTAATCAGTTCTCGTACTTTGTTTTTTTTTAAATGTAAAATTGCAATCAGCAAAACCAGAGAGTGGATTTATCAAATGAAGTAAAAGTCAAACTATGATGTGTGAAAAAAGCAGAGTTGTGGGTAATGGGAATGGACTTTTAAGATAAATATGCTTTCAGAAAAGGCAACATTCACTTGACAAAAACATACATTACATATATGTACTGTTGTACGCAAGCGAGAAGCTAGTAACAGAGGCACTGAAAGCTAATAAGAGAAATGGAGACTGTATTACTTGTGTATATATATTTTTTCTTATAAATTCATGGTACTTTGACCCTAGAACTTACCAGATACTTTCAAGTATCAAGTGCTACTCAGTTTCATAACAGACATTTGAACTTCAAGAAGCTGTTCCAGAGATATACAGTTGAACCTTGTTTAACAGTTGATTCATTAATGATGTGCTTTCCATAGAGTTACATTGATCCAATTATCGATGATCAATTTATGATGATCAATTCATACACCTCCAACTTTGCCAAATTAATCTCAAAAATGGTCTGAGCAGAGCTCAGCCAATCAGAAGCACTTTCATTTTGTAAAACACACTGCTCAATGGGAAAATCGCAACATCCAGAAGGAGTTGACATAGGCATACAAATTGCATGAGGTAATGGCCTATCTGAGATATGTAAATGATCAAAGTTTTGCAGCAGTCTGACTCTGGCTGAACAAGATTTAAAGAAGGCACACATACAGGCTTACCTAATTGTAAGACAGATGTTTTGGGAGAAGTGTGTTTGTTGAATACATTCTGAATATACTGTGGATATCTCAGTGGGACACTTGTGTTCAATTGACTGATGCAAAGTGGTGGAGGATCATTGATATATGAGAGCTGGGTCTGAGCTTATAATTATTTTCCTCACAAATATGACACATGCAAGCACAGTAGAGCACTGTGTCATGCTGTGCTGTATCACAGCGCAGTGAATCATGTGATGGGAAGGAAGTAGACTAAGATGTAGGCCACAGAATGTGAAGACCACCAATTCTGTAGTTTCCCTACTCATGACCCCATTGAGGACAATAATGGTGCTGACCTGCTATGGGTTTTCTGTTACTGCCACATCACAGGGTATATCATCAGGAATGGTGTGCAGAGAGATGGCAATTGGCTTGATTGGAAGAGTGCTATTCACAGGCAATGCCGGGTTCTGTTTTGACATGCCAGATTGCCACACATCCATTATCAAGAACATGTGGAGGCATTTACAGTCAGCCCCCATACAACACTCCAATGTTGTATACTGGTATGGGAAGGAACCTAATATGGCAGGGGAACATCTCTTGTGCACATTCCTGGCACTCTGTCAGTGAGATGCTAAAACTATGTCATCATCAATCCCGTCATGTGACCTTTCCTTGCCACCATGCCAGGAACAGTCCTGCAGCTGGACAATGCCTGTCTGCACACTGCTAGTGTTACAAGATACAGTCTGCAGGGTGTGGGCATTCTCCATTGGCCATCAAACTTAATAGACTTGTTGCTTATTGAACATGTGTGAAACCTTGTGGATCATCTCTTTGCCAGCTTGCTCTGACAGCAGACCTGCAACAGCTGCATGCTCAGTTTGTTGCAGTGTGGAATGTCATGCCCCAGTGCCCCATTGATGATGATATCATAATCACTTCTCATTTCTGCGGTTATCTATAACTGCCCAAAATGAACAATCTCTGACCTTGAATAAAAGCAGATTTACCACCTTCTCACATTTCATTTTTTGATTGTTTAGATGTCTTTGCAAGTTCTTTGTGTCCTGTGATTTTTATAACTCTATCAACTCCTCTGTTTTGCAATTTCCATGTAAAGTAGTGTAGTTCTGGATACCCTAGAAGTGTAAGCAGCTCTTATGTTTCTTGTTTAGAAATCCATGAAAGAAAAAAGAAGCCTAATGTATTAGTCTGTTGCACTCAATGGCACAGTTCAATGACTAGAAAAGAGAGGCATTTAAAGAATTAACGATACCTTAATGTAAATATCATCATCATCATCATTGTCAACCATTATCAATCCACTGCTGGACGAAGGTCTCCCCAAGTTTCCTCCACAACGGTCTGTCTTGTGCCAGTCTCCTCCATGTCACCCCTGCATACTTTCGAATTTCATCCACCCATCTCCCATGTGGTCTTCTTCTGGGTCTTTTCCTGTCCCTTGGAATCCAATCTAAAATTTCGGCTGTCCATCGATGATCTGTCCTTCTGGCAGTATGTCCAGCCCATTGCCATTTCAGGGATTTAACTCTGATCATGATGTCTTCCACTCTTGTCATTTTTCGGATCCACGAGTTCCTCTTCTTATCTCTCCTGGTTACACCAAGCATGCACCTCTCCATGCTTCTTTGAGTTGTCTGCAGCCTTTGTATGTCTCTTTTAGTTAAGGTCCACGTCTCTGCACCATACGTAAGCACTGGAAGGATGCATTGATCAAACACTTTTCTTTTAAGACATAATGGCATATTGCTCTTGAAAATTATGCTGTTTCTTCCAAAAGCTCTCCAGGCAAGTTTTGTACGCCGATTAATTTCTTCATCAATTTGACCCTCACTTGATATCTGCTGTCCAAGATAAACGTACGTGTCTGTTATCTCCAGCTTTTCTCCATCAATCGATAAATCTTCATTTCTTGTAAAAGCATTGAACATCACTTTTGTCTTCTGAAAGTTCATTTTTAATCCCACTTCTTTACTCTTGTCAGCAAGTTCCTGGATCATACTCTGCAGCTCTGATGGGGTAGTTGCAAAAATGACTACGTCATCAGCAAAACGAAGGTGGGTTAGATAATCTCCATTAATCTTTATCCCCTTGTTTTCCCAGCTCAGTGACTGAAAAACACCCTCCAATGTGGCATTAAAGAGCTTCGGAGATATGGTGTCACCTTGTCTCACTCCCTTTCCAATTTTTACATGTGTTGTATTTTCAAACAGCCTAATCTTTGCACTTGCATTTTCATAGATGTTATTAATAATATTAATGTATGCATCTTCAATACTGCAGGTTTTCAGAGCCTTTGTAACTGCTGATGGTTTCACCCGAATCAAAGGCTTTTTCATAATCGATAAAAGCCATGCACAATGGAAGTTCATATTCCCTCGCTCTTTCAATTAGTTCTCTCAGCACGTGGATATGGTCTATTGTGCTGTAGCCACTCCTGAATCCAGCTTGTTCTCTCGGTTGAGCCATGTCCAGTGTTACCTTCAAGCGGTGTGAAAGAACTTTAGTGAAGATTTTATAAACTACTGATAGGAGGCTGATAGGTCTGTAGTTTCCGAGATCCTCAATGTCACCTTTCTTATGTAGCAGGATCATTGTAGCGGTGTTCCAATCCTCAGGAATCTTTCCTTCATTAAGGCATCGAGTGAAAATTTGGGCGAGTACTGTTTCGATTTCTCCACTTGCTTCTTGTATGATGTCTACAGTAATTCCATCTTCTCCTGGAGCTTTTCCTCGCTTCATGTTCTTGATTGCATGTGCAACTTCTGCTGGAAGGACTGGAGGAACTCTGGTACTGGTATCTTTCATGATGTCTGGAGTGCATATATCATCCCTTTCATATAATTTGGAGTAGAAATCTTTCACTCTTGTCAAAATTTCTGCCTCTATTTCTTGTTACAGAACCATCTTCTTTTCTCAGTGCCATAATCTGTTTTCTTCCCTTACTGAGATGTCCCTTTGCTATCTTTAGGCTTTGGTTGTTTTCAATTGCTTTCCTCACTAGTTCACAGTTGAATTTCCTTACGTCTTCGGTGATACTTTTTCTTACTGTCTTGCATAGCTCTATATATTCCACTTTGGAAGTCACATCTTCTTTAGTTGTCCTCATCTCTCTTCTTTTTTGCATCAACATTTTGGTTTTTCCTGATAATTTGTTCACATGCAACTTGTTCTTAGACCCAGCTAATTTTGTTGCTGTTTCCATAAGAGCTTTGGTTACTTTTCTGTTAACTTCAGAGATGTCCACTTCTTCCGATGTTAGGCCTTCTAAAGCAGAGAACCTGTTCTTCAGTTCTAACTTGAAGGTATGCATACATGTATTTACATATATATATAATGTAAATATATGTATGCATATTTAAATAAAGATAAGAAAACATACATGTGTATTATTGATTGCATTATAATTACAAGGAAGAGCACTAAGTGTGTGTTAGTAATATAGCGTTCATTTAGCCCAAAGTATGTTTAATTGTATGTAAAATACGGTACATACGCTGAATAGACAAATTATTACATGCACCCTTATAACTATGCAAAGCAGAAGTACCATGTCCTGTTGCATGGGATGCTGAAACTGGCATTGCCTATAAATAAAGGCTCTATGCATTGGAAACCAGTCATGGAAGAGTAATTGTGTAAAGGCAGTGACATGAGTCAGTCTGACCACTGCCAGATAATAGCTGTGAAGAAGGCCAGTTGTTCAGTCACCACAACTGCTGAACTGTTGAGATTTCCATGTCGGACCATTGCATGTGTATACTAAGACTACGTGAAATATGGCAAAACTTCTAACCAACATAGAAATGTGACTATAAGTGTACAACTGACTGTCAAGGTGAGCTCAGATTTTCCTGCATCACAAGTAATTGCATGGCTACCGTAGAGCAGATATGAGTAATATTGGAATTTAATAAGGTCACATCCACAAGCTCATGCACAAAGAATTCCATCATACCGTGGACAAAAAGGTTATGGCAGTCAATATCTACCTTGTGTCTCCTTGTTAGCTGCAAGGCACCAAAAAATTAGGCTGAAGTCTGGAAATGCCTATCACAACTGTGAAGGACTGGAAACATGTCATCTGGTTCTGATGAATCCCTGTTTCAACTCTGTCATGATGATGGTAGGGTGCATGTGGGGTATAAACCACATGAAGTGATGGACCCATCTTGCCAAGTTGGGTCACAGGCAGGTGGAGACAGTGTAACAGTTTTGGGTGCAGTTACATGGGCTTCCTTGGAACCCATACCCAATTAGATTCCATCTCGAGATATATGAAAATCCTTGCCAACTATCTATGCCTGTTCATAATGATTCTCTGTCTGCACCATGACACCATCTTTCAACAGTACAACACTACACTGCATAGTGCCTGTGTGGTGACCAGTTGGCTCCAGGAGCATTCAAGGGAGTTTACTGCTCTTGAGTGTCCTCCTTGATCACTAGACCTCAACCCCATTGAAAATTTGTAGGACAAATTTGAAAGCTCTGTATGAGCCCTCCAGCCCCCCACCAGAAACTGTTTCATGTGTGGCAATACCACATCCATGTTTTCAACACCTCGTGGAGTGCTTTCCAACACATCTGAGTGCTGTTGTGAGGGCAACAACAGGAGCAACACATTATTAGGTAGGTGTATATTTATAAATAATAACACAAGGAACTTTACACCAACTATACTTAAAATAGTATAACTGTACTAGTAATCCGAATTTATTGGTGTAGAATAGAAATCAAAGTTTCCAAGCTTTCGCACATCAACCAGATGGCTTTTTCAAGGAAGGTAGACAGAGACTGCAATCTGCACAGTTGAATGCTTCAACAATTTGACCACACACATTCAAATTGTTGAAGCCATCTGGTTGATATGTGAAGGTTTGGAAACTCTTATTTCTATTCTACGCCTAAAGTAAATTCGGATTATTAGTATAGTTCTACTATTTTATGCATATTTATTATTTGCCCATTTGGTTTATAATGATCTGTTGAATAAGTGTCAAAAAGTAGACATCTTGGATGTACAAAAAAAAAAAAAGGTTGATTGGCTTATGAAATGGATTAAGACTTTAACATACAAATCCTGTATCTGTTTAATGACAGTTTTTGTGCAACACATTAAAATCATTAAGGAGTTGTTGGCACAAATATGCTGTATTTTCACTCTTTTCATGCAGCAACTCCTACTGGCTGTGACTGTTGACATGAATGTCAACAGCATATTTGGGCCAACAATTGCATTTATATATAGATTCGTTTCCCACTTATATATATGATCATTAAGGAGGTTTAGCTGTAAAATTTATGTGGTGAATTATGCTAAAACATTGTTTATCAATCATTTGTAATGAAAGCCATATATATGTACATTGGCAGCTGGGAGTTTACATATTTTTTATGATCAGTATTTATGATTATTACCTTATTAAAGTATGTTTTTTTTTAAATAGTTTTATGCTGTGACTGTTGCATTCAGATTAATAGATATCATATTTACTTAAAAATCGTTGTTGTATTGCAAATTTTGTAATTTATTTCTTATAATTTGCAAGGAATTTTGTCATAATTTTCCTTTGAAAATTAGCTTTATTGTATTGAGTGGTATTGTAATACACATAATGTTTTAGCATAAAGTTCAGTACATGATACAAATTTGTTTTAATAGGCACTGATTGCTGCAGGAGATAATGGTGAAGGATGGAAATTTGCTCGCACAGTACAGTATATTGTTTCTTATTATGTGGCAAATGAATCGTCCAATTTTCTCACTCAGTTTCTTGTTCTCCCTGTGTTGAATGTGAAGTCACTGGCTGACTTGAGAGAAAAACACTGCAGTTGCAAGTCTAACAACAATGATAAAAGTAGGTTCCTTTGGTTTTAACAACTTAGAGCTATTTAATCTATATTGATTAGTTGCATTAAAACTGGCATAAAATTATATTCATGTGAAACATGTCTATCCTAAGAAAACTAACTGAGCTTTTCTAAAATTCCTGGTAAATAAAGGGAATCATCATAAATAAATAAATAAACAAACTTCTCATGATAGTTAATGCTAATCATGGTAAATTAACTCTCTGGCATCATACCCAACAATTTTTGCACATTTTGTAATTCCATTCAAACATATCTTTGCATGTTGTGCATTTTGCTTATTTATGTATAAAAACAGCCTTAAAGCTTTTAGTACCATTTCGTAGTTAAAAGGTGGTACCAGTGGTACCATATCTAATTATTTTTCACTTTCAGTGTTTTAAACCTTTGTATCAATGAAGTCATGGTAAATCCTAGTGATGAAATATCTTTAAAATATAACTAAGTAATATAGGGATTACTAGGGTAACAGTTATTTACTGTTGTTTGTCAGATTTTAGGTTGCACACCAACCTGTCACCGGAACTGACTTGAGAGTAGGTGTTGTCATTCATGAAGGAAAACACCTACTCTCTTGAGTCAGTCCTGACCATGCTGGTGTGCAATAAATAAGTATTGTCCTAGTAATACCCATATTACCAAATTACATTTTTAAGATGTTTTATACATTTTTACGTGTGTTTGGATACCCAGAATGTTTTCCCTTTTTGTGAGTTTCTCTTTTTGGGCTAGCCATATGTTACGTACCTGGATAAAGAACGAACCTGGCAGACATTATACTGTTTGCTGTGCAAAGGAAAACAAAATTAGGTAAAAAAAATTGCATAAAGAAACATTATGCAATTCAGTGAATGATGATTAAAAATCGAATGATTTGAGCCACTTAGATTAATTTTCTGACAGTAATTTAGCTGAAAATATTAACAGAACTGTAGGTACAGCTGATTTTTTATTCCGAAATAAACTAGCAAACTCACTGTGACATTTTGCCGCCCCAGTGGCGCAGTGGTCTAAGGCGCTGGCCTCTGATCATTCGTCCGTAAGGGGTCCGGGTTCGAATCCCGGTCAGGCATGGATGTTGTGTTTGTCTTACGGCACTGGCTCTCTCCCTTCCCTGGAACCAGTGACCCTAAATTAGGGACGGGCGACTGCTTATAGCCCATTGAGTTGCTCATGGTGGTCGTTAAACCTCCAATCAAAAAAAGAAAAAAAAACTGACATTTTCAGTTAAATTGTCTGAAAATTTAATCTAAGTGACTGAAGTCCTTCTAAACATTTCAGACTATCGCATAGATAGACCCAAGTATTGATTCCATTCTGAATATTAATAAACCCTTTGAAAAAAATGTGATTTGATTGCATTTAGCAAGTCACATGTATATACAGCATATGGCACCACCAATTTGCAGGTGTAAACACTACTAAAGGAAAAGTTACTGATTTTTAATATAATTATGGTTGAAGTTTTAGAATACATTAAGTATGCTAGACTATACTATAAAGTTATTTTATCAGTGGGCAAATCTTCATCCTTGGGAATGTGTTAATTGCAAAGGATATGCTTACAGATGTTTTTACCATTGGAAACAGGGCACAGTTTTCACGTGGATCTACCTCAACTGGATAAAGAAGCAGTGCCATAAAGGATAACAGTAGTTGTACGTGCATACTGGCTTGCTGTGGACATTTGTGCATTATGTTGGTAATGTTATCCTTTTATCGTGCATTGCCTGGAACATTTTGAAGGCATGGTGGAAGTGTGAATAAAAGTACTGGCAGGAAGTGGTATCAGTATGCTGAGTAGTTTTCTGATAAACATGTTATGTGCCAATGTAGGAGATTGGTCTAACATGTCAGATAGTGCTTGCTTTCTCAAATTCTTGCAATGTAGGTTTCCAAACATATGTTGGACTATTATTCCATTTGTGTCAGGTCTGGAAATATAACAGCATTCTTGATTCTCTATAGTTGTGCAGCATATCAGTTCAGTTTTCCCTTGGGTTGGGGAATGGGGGTTGTTTAACAACTCACATAAGCATCTAAGGCTATATAAGGAGTCAACCATCCATTATTTTGAGTCACTGGTTGCAGGGAAAGGAGAGAACCAGTTTCAAAAGGGCAAACACAACACTTTTATCCCCAAGTTCAAACCCAGACCCAGTGGTTCAAGGAGTAAGAAGCCCACACACCATACTGCTTGGCCTCTGGTAAACTCTTTTCGACTTACTGGTTGTATTCTGTGGCACCAGTGGTGAGTTCAGATTGGTGACTGATGACGAGGCATGCACTATGCAAATGTATCATATCATTTAATAGGCATAGTTGTACTATTGACAACCATGCCTATTACTCTCAGATGACTTGTAGTTGCAAAACAAAGTCACAGTGCAGTTTCCAGATGCGTGCAGTTGTGGGAAACTATAGTCCAGAGGCGGTGAACGCACATGGTATGTCATAGGTTCACCACCTATGGCACGCATGCCAAGGTGACATGCAACGAATTAAAAAAAAATGCTTATACAGTTGAACCCACATATAATAACAAGCTCACATAATACAAAGTTCCATGTAAACCAAAGTTTTTATAGGTCCCTTGAACTTCATAATATTATTCCTTATTATTGTAACTGCATATTATGAAGAATCATTGTTTGAAGAACTGCATATGTAGATGTTCAGCACTCTTATTAACAAACAAAATAAGATGCATTCACCCATTTTGTAAACCTTCCTCTTTCACTACAGAACAAGGAATTAATTGCCTGCTGTTGATGACACCCCATAGTTTCCCTTATAGATAGGTCAGTTCATGAAGATAGAAATGTTTCATTTGCTTTGTTATAACTGCCCCCCCCCTTGCCAAATATACATCTCTTGGGCAAAGGCTGTCTTTCATCCCTTCCCCTTGTCACCCTTCAATCACTTAATCTCTGTTTAGAAAATCTTAAAAGAGTTTATTTTGCATTTAGAACAGAGCCCATTTAAGAGGGGGGGGACGCAGCCTCCGGGCCCTGCATTTTCAAGGAGCCCTAGAATTATGCAGGATGCTTGAAGAATTTACAGAGTTCTACAGTTCTTTTTTTTAAATATAAGAAACTGCCGTGTGAAAAAAAAAAAAATTCTATTTCTTTCCAGTTGTTTAGGAGTCCACAAAAAGTATAGTCGCCCCTAGTCCATCCTCAAATCTTTTGAAAGCATTACAGATTTTTTTTTTCTTTGGTTTTTTTTTGTACACATCTATAATTGTGGGAAATTTTCATATATTAAAAATTCATTTGAATCATGATATTTGGAGCATATAATTTTGTTCACTACTTCAATATAATTTGAACAAGCTGAACCCAGGGTGTGGGGGATTAAAGCAGAACTGAACTGTTATCCATTTTTCAACCATGCATTTTTACATTTCTTGCTAAAACTGATTTGTCCATGAATCATAGGATACACACTTCAATATGGCAGGGATATTTTTATGACTTTCTCATCATATTTTGAGAATGTTTTCTCCTCATTATTTTTATTTGGCAACCCATAGTCAAATCCTGGATGTGCCATTAATACTGGGGCCCCAAAATACTTTCCAGCACCCCACCCCCCTCTCATATCCTTAAATGTGCTGTGATCTAGAAACATCTTAACCACTGTGCCAGAAGAAGTTTGAAAACATTTAAAAGAGCTATCACAAGAAACACAAAACAAGCAACAATTAATTCATGTTCTGATGTAACATGCAAACAGCAAATCAAATGTAACAGGTGAAATCTGAAATTTCTGGCTGTTACTATAATTTTTACGATTGTTAAATGTTGTGGTTATTGCAGATCTCTCATTCATAGTTTTTGCTAGCAATGTTTTTTAATTTACTGTTTATCAGTTACCTTGATTAATTGATAAACAATTTATGACTGCCTGGCATAATGTAGTATGCCCAAAATAACCACTTTTTATTTGTCTGGTTATAACAAAGTTCACATACATTGAATGTTTTTAATTCTCCCTTCAACTTTGTTATGTACAGGTTTGACTGTATATATGTATGGCAGTGTGTAAAAAGTTGAAAAAAAATTACTTTATGTATGTATACAATATATTGTGTATACAGACACTCATTAGACCAAACATTAGAAATAGGGGATTTGGGCAGTTGGCATGCGTCTCCCCTGCGCAGAGTGAAACAGACCCAAACCAAACACAGGCAATAAATAGGCAAACAGCACGACTTCCCAACAGCATATTGTAATCCACGAACATGGGTAAACATAGTGATCTGGGCAGCTTTGATTGTGCATGCATTGTCGACCCAAGGCAGATGGGTCATTCTATCGCCCAAGTGGTAAGAACCCTAGGGTACCCGTGGGCAACCGTATCAAGGGTGTGTATTGCGAATATACCACTGACAGATGTACCCACACCCAGAGAACAAGCAGTGGCAGATCACATGCCATAGTTGACCGGGGTTGACTTAGACTATGCAGACTTGTACAGACTGACAGCTTGGCAACAGTGGTGTAAATCACATCCAGGCTAAATATCGGAGATCCAAGCAGCATCAGCGAGTGAACAGTATGATGCATGCTACATACCCTGGAATATGGGTGGGAACACTACTTGTGTGCCACAATTGACTGCTCCTCATCGGATATTGCTCCTCAGTTTGTGCCGGGAACATTATAACTAGACCTCTTCAGAGTAGTGCCATATCATGTGATCAGACTAATCCCATTTTTAGGTGTACCAAGCTGTTGGGAGGGTGCGGGTGTGACGTCATCAGCATGGGGCCATGGCCCCTTCATGCCAGGTCTGCTCTGTTCAAGGCAGTAGTGGCTCTGTGATGTTTTGCGGAGCCTTCTCATTGGACATATTAGGTCCCTTAGCGTGCCTGGAGAGGTGCCTAACTTTTGAGCACTACCAGCTTGTGCTGGCTAATCACCTACATGTTTTCATGGCCTTTATACACCCTTCGGCTGATGGTCTGTTTCAGAAGGACAATGCTCCACCCCACACCACCAGGCCGCAACCACCCAGACATGGCTTGAGAAACACTCATCTGAGGTTGGAATCATCCAGTAGCTCCCCAAGGTCCCAGGATTTAAATGCTGTGGAAGCTCTCTTGAATACTGTGGAATGAAACATCAGATCCATGTATCCTGGACTGACATCTCTGGTGAGTTTTGGACAATGCTGCAACAGGCATGGCTGGCATTACCTCCGGAAATCCTCCAGCGTCTGGTGGACTCAATGTTGATGTGTGCAGGCTCTTATTTGTACTAGAGGATCAACATGCTATTTAAATAGGCGTCTCTAATGTTCTCTGGGTGTGGGTACATATATATATATACTTGCCAGAAGAACTGACCTGATGGACAATCTGAATTCTAGACTGATTCCAAGGGACAGGAAAAGACCCAGAAGAAGACCACACAGGAAATGGGTGGATGAAATTTGAAAATATGTGGGAGTGACATGGAGAAGACATGGTGCAAGATAGACTGTTGTGAAAGAAACTTGGGGAGACATTTATCCAGCAGTGGATTGATAATGGATGATGATGATATATATACTGTATATACAAACTGGTGTGCAAAACTTCAGGATGAAGTGGAAAAAGTAAAATAACACCATAAATAGCAGCTGCATTCAAACACAAATTAACTCAGGACCATGCCTGGAAACAGGAGCAACAGTGCATGCAATAATAATGGAGCATAATGTGTGGCTTGTGTAACATGAGAACAAAATGTGTCGCAGTCCAATCGCATCAGTTGAACAGACATTCAATTGTGTTTGTTTTGTGCTAGAGATGATAAAATGGGCCATCAAGAACATCTTGATGGTCAAACAATTAGGAGGCTTCAGGAGGGGCGAACTGTGATGAGTGTGACCCAAGAGTTTGGTATTGCATTGGTGGTCAGCCTTCAGATTACAGGTACAGTTGTATGAAAGACTGGTAGTGGTTGTCCACCAAAAATCATCCCCCATTAACGACCACTGTCTGCTCCTGCAGAGCAAGAGGGACCTACACCAGACAGGAAGTAAATGTGCAAAACAACTGAATACGAGCACAGGGTGCACAATATCAGGTGACTACACAAAGGTGGACTGTTTGTCTGACAACTAGTATGCTGTGTTCCATTAACAACTGCTCATTGGCGACACCCTTTACTGTGGTGCAGAGAACATAAGGACTGGACAGCAGAACAGTGGGGTACAATACTCTTTACTGATGAGAGTAGATTTAGTCTTTGTAGCGATTCTGGACATCAGCTGATCTGGCATGAGGTAGGCACTCAATATCGCCCCAAAAAACATCAGTGAAAGAGACAGATATGGTGACCATGGTGTTCTCGTATGGGAAGGGATTCTGATCAGTGGATATACAGAGCTCCAGATACTGGAAGGAGGTACTCTTAACTGGTGTGTGCTACTGTAATGAAGTAATCCTTCCCCATATTAGTCTGTTCCGAGGTGCCATTGGTCCACAGTTTGCATTAATGGATGATAATGCCGCACCTCATCATACAGTGGCTGTTGATGAGCTGTTGGAAAGTGAAGAATTTAGCGGTTGGATTTGCCAGTACATTTCCCTGACATAAATCCCATAAAACACATGTGGGACTCTTTGGGAAAATGCATTGTGGCATGTCAACACACACTGGAAACTGTCCAACAGTGGAAGATGGTGCTGATGGAAGAATGGCGATTTTACTGCAAGAACTTATCAACAACCAAGAGCAAAGTGTAGACAGATGGTGCAAATCATAACCTCAACATGGGGAGTGATTATATTGTCTACTGAGGATCCCCTCTTCTCTTTGTACCATCTTGGGCAGTGATGCAGCTGTATCATGACACCCAGTATTATGTAGCCAATTCTGAATGAAGTTCCACCATATCCTTTAGTAACTGCAGTTGTGTCAATGTTGTTTCCGTCATCATTTCAGTTAGTAATGGAGTTCCTATGGTTTGAATTTCACATATCCAGACTGCTCCTGTGCAATGCTGTGTGTGTGTGTGGGGGGGGGGGTAAGAAGCAGCTATTACTAAAGGATATTTTCAAGTTTTGAATGTTGGGAATAGCTTACAGAATTTCAGTAAGGGCTAAGGAAGGAGATTTGTTTAAGTTACATGCATCATCGGAGGAAATTCCCCAAAACAGAACCTCCAGCCAGGCTGCAGGAAGATGATATAGGTTTTTGGGTTTGCCTGAGAAGAAGCATGAAAGGATTCTTACTGGCCTCGGTTGAAGGGATGTTAATAGACAAGCAAAGAGCAGAAGGTTCAACGACAATGGTAGGGTGCCCAATCTCAGGTCCAGGTGGAAGAGAGAACTGCTGTTTTACCCCCACTCCTGGCAGGTGCAACAAGAGCAGTGAAAAGTGTTCACAGATGCTTCATGCTGACTCGGTGCCAGCTGAATAATTGTGAGAACATGCGATGCATATGGCATGTTTCAAAATCTTCACAGTGCAGCATACACATCAGTATTTGGATAATTATAGAAGTAAATGATCAGGGTTGGTTTTTCTCTGCTTGTATTTTTCTTCTTTTGTTTGTGAGTGAACAGATAGATAAATAATAAATTGTATTGTGCTGTTCAAAATTCCCATGGGCATGCAAGATAATTTTTTAGAAGGTTATCACCAATTAGGGCAACATTCTCAAAACGTTTTGCATTCCCTGATATAGTCCCATGTTATACTTCAGTCTCTTGTCTCTGTATGCTTTTATGTGCTGAAATACAACAACAACAACAACAACAGTGATGTACAGTTTGCAGTCAATCTGTGAAACTGTGAGAGTAATTCTGATGATAATTTCAACCTATTATAGTTTTTTCATCTTCACATGAAAGTGTTTTTAACGGGTAGAATGCATAACATCATTATTCAGTAGGCAGCATCCTATTTCTTTTGTGGCAAAATATTTCTCATAAAATGTCTTCTAAAACAAAAGCTGATGTACCTCATCCATATAGTTTCCCATTGTTACATGCATGACCATTCACAAACAAGTTTTTAATAGTCATTAATGTAATCGCTTATCCATGCATGCTTTGTATGGTATAAACCACACTGAAGTTAACTTTTTTCTTTCAATCGGAAAATACCAGACTTTCATCATTAATGACTGTAAGGGGTTTTCACTGCCTAACATCTGGGAAGACATTTTGCAAAATCGCCGTAACCGTCAAAGTTAACCGTAACCGAAGACCCTGACGGAGACTGAACGAAAGACTGCCTGACAAAGGAGAGGAATTCTCTCTGAAAGTTTGCATAAATTTTAAGAATTTACCTAAATAAATCCCATAAAAAAAGTTAACTAGTCTGAATATAATAATCTAGGAAGCCACATAACAAAGATGAGTTTGATTTACACACTGAAGTGATTTTAAACCTTTTGTCCTTGATAGAGTTTGGAATTTCTGAATAACATTCAATTAGTGTTTTATCCTGTTGCATTTATTTTTGTTTGCGTCAATCAGTGTTTGGTAAGTCAGATTGTGTGATGTTTTTATTGTATTTGGTTGCAGATATCAGTTCAATGTCTATGATATTCCAAAACATTAACATTACAGTTACTGAAATGAAATGTTCCACGGTGTTAAGTGGTGCTCTGGATAGCTTAATTAATGCAGCCCTTAATGGCTTTAACGGCCAGGTAAAATAACACATCTTGAACTTACATTATTGAATCTGTTTATTTAGGCCCAACTAATGCATATACGTTAGCACCACATCAGTTGCTGAAATCAGTTTAATCATACTTAATTAATGGTTGTTTCATTAGCTGGATAATCCATTACTCGAAACACCAAATAATATCCAAGTCATATTAACTTGTTAACAATTTGAAACTGTATGATAAATCAAACGTAATATTCAACATCAAACTCTAGCCATACAATATCCATGCAATCTGAACTTCTAAACAATCTCTTTCTCCAAAACATTGCAACGATCTCACAATCTAGTCGACATCTAATGAGAGAGCCTCCCAAAAAGAGCATATCTCCTAATGAGGGCAAGCATACAATCGTAAATATCATTCTTATCTTCTCATTAATATACATCATTCAACTTTTGACCTCAAGTTGCCACAAAGCAACCCCGGTGGTGCAGTGCTCTAAACGATGGCTTCTGATCATTCTTCCGAAAGGGCTCTGGGTTCAAATCCTGGTGAGGCATGGATGTTGTGTTTATCTTATGGCACTAGCTTTCTCCTTCCCTGGAACCAGTGGACCTAAATTAGGGACGGGCGACTGCTTTATAGCCCATTGAGTTGCTCATGGTGGTCGTTAAACCTCCAATAAAAAAATAATATTTTAGTTGCCACAAAAATATTCAGCGAGAGAGAAAATGTAAAGTTCAGAAAACGCTTAAGGAGAATAAAACAAAATTTACATAACTGGAACCAAAAAAGGAAAATTAAATTAGAGTATACATTATAATTGTCTTATGAGATAAGATTTTTCATGAGCAACTGGAAACAAGTAATGTTTCAGGAATTTTCTCTTATTAACTGAAGCTTTCATTACTCAAAACCTGTTTTTTAACTCTTACTGTTGGTAGTAATCATATTAAGGTAAATCTTGATAAGTAAAGAAGTAATTTGTGTATTTGCTTTTTGATGTTTCTGCAGTACAGTATAATATATTTGTTGAATAATTTTTCTTTTATTTATTAGATGATCTGGAAGATCACAGTAATGATCTATCGCATTTGAAAGATGACACTGCAAATGACACTTCAGTTAATGGTTCCTCTGAAGGAACTGCATCAAAAATAGCAGTTGTTTATTCAATATGGGCTGATCGTACTTCTGCAGAAGACCCAGTTTTAAATGAAACAATAATTGTTCATGTCAATAAAGGTGATACACTTCTGGATGTAATGGAAAAAGCTTCGAATGCTGACAGTAGATTCCAGTTAGTATCCATTCTTCATTGATCTTTCGTATAACTCTTTCAGATCACTGGTTAAAACAAATCTGCATTTTTATTTATAACTAGCAAAAAATACTGCAATCAGCTTCTTGGCCAGTGTTTTTCAAGTTTTTCTAAAATTATGATAAGAGTGCAATTAGGGGAGGGCATGCTGGGATGCCACCACAGTACTTTTTCTGATGGTGGGACACAGCCGTGGTCCATTTCCAGAAGGTGGGATGTGTCCCGTTTTTCTGCTGTGTTCTTTTTCCCTTTCTCAGTCATTTTGTGCAAAGCTCAAGGCATGTCATATCTGAAGATGCAGCAGGCCTCTAAAAAAATGTCTGTAAATGAAATGGCAGAGCAGATAGTCTTTGCCAGATTGCTTATCTATGCATTTAACAGCAAAATTGTGTCTTGAAATGTCCACCATTGAAGGGAGTCCATCAAAAGACGGTGGGTAGGTAGTGTCTGTGAGAGCAAGAAAAACGTGGCCCAGCTTTTCAGAAAATAGCATGCATGTCATTTGTTCATAACTGACCACTCCACACCCTTTCTATGACTTGAACTCCCTGACAATAACCAAACATGCTTCAGTGTGTGTGAGGTTACCTTTTGATGTGGAGTTTGATTGTGAGGAAAATATACACAATATCTAAGGTATTATTTACCTGATATTGGCAAAGTATTTCGCACATTGTTGCTCCGTGAGGCACGTACTCCCAGCCCGAGAGAGATCAATTTGTTACAGGTTTTTTGGTTAGTTAAATTTTTTTATAAATGAAGCAATTAGGTTATATTGTTATCGGTTCACATTCATTCATTTGCACAATCAAACATTTTAAATTTGCTATTAATTGAAAGATTGTATTAGAAAAAGTTATGCTCATCGGGTCGGGAGACGTCTCCCTCAAGAGGCTCTTTGTCGCGTTGTTACGGCGAGCGTTTTTGGCATATCCGGAGTGCCATCCTGGGGACCTCCTACACCTACATAAGGGTTTTCTCGCGTGTGTGTAGCTGCTTGAGTTGCATGTCGGGAAACGAAGGGAAAGTTTTTCAGCCTGTATGTGTTAGGTGATTGCTTCTCATGTGTCGGCCATCTATTGGATGATTAGTTGGTTGGTATATCAGTCGACACATACAGGCCGCAAAACTTTCCCTTCGTTTCCCGACATGCAACTCTAGCGGCTACACACCCGTGAGAAAACCCTCATGTAGGTGTAGAAGGCACTCAGGATGTGCCAAAAGGAGAGCTTCTTGAGAGACGTCTCCCGACCCGATGAGTATAACTTTTTCTAATGCAATCTTTTAATTAATAGAAAATTCAAAACATTTGATTGTGCGAATGAATGAATGTGAACTGATAATAATATAACCTAATTGTTTCATCTATAAAAAAATTTTAACTAACCAAAAAAACCTGTAACAAATTGACCTCTCTCAGGCTGGGAGCACGTGGGAAATACTTTGACAATATCAGGTAAATAATACTTTAGATATTATGTATATTTAATCTAAAGCACATTTATAACATAAGACAACCCTTAAGGTTGTCTCACAAATTACATATTTCGTGATTGTGAGGAGTGGGTAATTAAATAGGGAACTGCTGCTGCCCCTGTTTCTCAGTTGGCAACAAAGTGTGTCACAATTGCACTCTTTCTTTTGTCTGCGTGCGTTTGGGAAGGTAACCAAAATTGGGCTATACTTCCGTATCTGACCTGCGTCGTCTGCTACAACAGAGCAAGTGCCGATAGGTGAGGCTTCTGCTGCTTCGCCGCCATTTGCTCCATGCATGAAGTCAGTTCACTTACTTGTATTTAGATATTCTTTACTTGTGTTGCCCCTGATTCTGTAAGTTCTGCTTCGTGTTTATTCTGTGGTTCTTTTTTCATGCATTTTTACCATGTGGAATTAGAAGCACTTTTTCCAAGAAGTTGCCCAGAATGAGGATACTTGTGATTTGTGGTGTGAGCGGCAGGGATAGATTCACACCAGTAGAACATGTTCGGAAGGTCATTCTATGACTCTCAGAATCGATATATCTCATCGTTATGGATAATTCAGGTGGCACAGAAATCATGTTTCAGGGAAATCTGAGCAGTCTTCCCATGCACTTGAGACATGGAATGCCTGGATCCTTGGACGTGATACTAAGCGATTCTGGGTCGAGATCTGGCCTGAGAATGACAGATCTGCGAGCACACTGCTGCCGCTCATACACAAACATGTACAACCATGAACTACTGTCACGATAGATAAGTGGGCTGCATATCGTAACCTCGTTAGCTGTGGATACGAACATCTTTCAGCTAACCACTCACTTAACTTTGTTGATTCTAGTACTGAGGGCTCATACTCAAGGTGTTGAGACAATTGGCGACCTCTCAAATGCAAACTTAGTGATGGAACTCTCAAACGCCATATGGCAGACCATATTCTGGAATATTTATTCCGACAAAATAATTTTCTTTCGTCAGAACATTGCTTTCAGGTCATCATTCGCATCATAAAACAGTTCTTTCCAGGACGTAATTAATTTATTCAATTATATGCCAGAAAGACAGGTTTTATTTATGCATGAAACACATTTCTACTGTCCCTGTAAATGTTTTAGAATACGAACAAAATCATCCAGCGTGCAGCCAGAATACTTCAGAAACATTGATATCGTGAAAACACTGCACGCTGTGTTTTTCATGTCTTCCGATAGATAGCAGTACGGTATCACTTGGAAACGTCATAGTACCCATGATTTCATGTTGCTCTACTGCAGCAGGCGACGCAGGTCAGGTATGGAAGTGCATCCCAAAATTATTGTATGTTTTTTCTCTTTCTGTGAAGGTGGGATGTGTGGGGCTTGGAGTGGTGAACAGAGCTGCAGTCAGGAGAGGGAGTGAAGGGATACCACCCCTCTACTTTTCTTAAATAGGGTGTGTGTCCCATCTCTGCTGCATTTTATTTTCCTTTTGTAAATATTTTGTACAAAACTCAAAGCACCTTCATTTGATTATAAGAAAGATGCAAGACCTTTTGAAAATGCCCATAAGTAAATGACAGAGCAGTCAGTTGTCCCCATAGTGTGTACCAGTGCATTTATAAGAAAAATGCCATTCTTGTGACACCCATTGTTGCCCAGCATCCCACTTCTTTTTCAGATAGGACTGCATCACTGGATTAGAATATACTGCACCAAAACATTTAATTGAAATATATTCCAGTAATGGAAAAAAAGGAATTTAAAAAAGAATAAAATCTATACTAGGGCTTGCACAGTCATATGAAACCAGCAGTCTTTATTGACTGTGAATATAACAAATTTGAAATATTTGAAGCATCAGCATTTTTCTGTCGTCTTGTGGTCAGTGTTATGCACAGTCCTTCCGAAGTGCAGAAGTTTCTTCCAAAGTGAGCTCTGGGTCAACGATGTTGAGTGTTCATCCATTCAGAGCCAAGATGAAGAGGTTTTAAATTTTACCAACTCTAAAGCAACCAAAATAGAGCTGATCATGGGAAAAGCACGAGTTTTGCAGGTAGAGTCCAATAACTTTTAACGATTGACCGTGTGCTTATTGATATTCATGGTGAAACTGAGACCAACAGGAAAATGTAGGTGTTTAAGGTGGTTCCACCTAAAATCTGTGCCTTATGTTTCCAATGGTAAATTTTTTACATATTTTCTTCGCAAGTAATGTATTTCCAAGGAGAAAAATTTGCACATTGAAAAAACTAACTTTAAGTTACAGCATGGGATACTTAATACTTGCTAAAACATAAACATAATTAAGCAATCTAACATTTGTTTGTATACTGACATCATCAATGTACAGGTTGCTCCATTTATTGACAGGTCTGAACATTACCAAAAAAATTGATTGATTTTTAACATAATTATGGTTATGTTTTAGCAAGTATTAAGTATCCCATGCTATAATTTAAAGTTAGTTTTATCGATGTGCAAATTTTCATCCTTGGGAATACATTAATTGTGAAGAAAATATGTAAAGAAGTTTAACCATTGGAAACATAAGGCAGAGATTTTAGGTGGGACCACCTTAAAGAGAAATGGAAGGTGAGGTGGAATGCATGGAATAAAAACATGGTCATCTGTGTGTGTGTGTGCAGCATGCCAGTCATAATGGCAGCTTTGGTGACACTTGCATGAGTTTCTTGATAGTCAGTTGTGTTCCACTGCATAGTGTTGATGGATCTAGATACATCAAGATGAAAGTAAATAAATAGTCAAAATATGTGGGCGAATGTGCAAATAGAGGAATAGCAATGAAGAAATGTGAGATAATTCACATTTTTCTCACATTTCAATTTTTGTATTCTATTTGCATTTCATTACAACATTTTTTTTCTGTAAAAGAATCATGGAACTATTGTTTTTTATTTTTTAAATAGAACTATTTATAGTATGTAATAACACACAGAGGACTGTAGTGTGAAATATAAACAAACCCACTGGCAATCGTGGTAGAAGGATATACATAACACTTTGGAAGTCTAACACAGTAAACAGCAAAATCAAATTTCAAGTCACACACATTCTGCCAAATTTGAAACAATGGTTGAGGAAACCTGGTCAAAATGTTTCCGTAAAAATAGGTTGGAACCATATATAGAGCATAGTAACACAATGGAAGCTGCGATCTGAAACGAACAAACCAGCAGGCAGCTGGCACGAAGGACGAACCTTGGAAGTCAAACACAGTAAACAGCAAGATCAAATTTCAAATTGTAAATCATGTGCATTATGTCGAATTCAAAACAATATTTGAAGAAACCTAGTCAAAATGTGACATTTATAAGAAAATGTAAAAACACATATTTTACGAATTTTTATTCTAAATTTTCCACGAACTATTGATTTGGTAAAAAGGTATGAATCATATAAAAGAAATTCCTAGATTGGCCAAGGAAAATCAACTTTTGACTGTTTTATAGCCACGTTTTATACAGTGTTATTCATAATTATTGTCGGTGTTTCCATGGCCTGGCATGGTCAAACCGTAACCGACCAAATAAAACTGCCTACAGCATAAACAAATTCACAGCGGAAAGTTTTATGTGGCAACACGGTACCCGTTTAATCGACGTCATACTTCAAAATGACGCCTGTCCAAGAAAAAGCAATGTACATACTCTGGTTCTTCAAAACAAAGTCAGTTATCATAACAGAACTCCATCTTTCAGAAGGATGAACTAGTAAACAGCATGCCACCATACATAATCATTTGTAAATTAATGATATTCTCATTTCCTCCTACACTCTCATTTTTCGGTAATCAAGTGACTTTATTCTTGAAATTCACTTAATTGATCATGTTACATTGCAAGCTTGTAATAATTTTTTGCCTTTTTATTTATTTTTAGTCATGGTATTATCCAATTGTAGATGAAATTTAGTGATTGGCTTTATCGTTACCAACACATCATGGCCATTTGTTTTTGTTAAATAATTTTTTTTATTTACCATATTAATTACTTGTATTCCATATTTAATTCTTTCAGTAGTGTTATATTCTTGTATTTATGAGGCTTGAGTTTTTAGTTACCTCAGAGCAAGTAGAGCATTAATGAATGTTGTTTATCTTTCAGTCAAATGAGAGTATTCAGTTGTCTAGGAAAGCTGCATCATTTCTTGCATCAGTTTAAAGCTTTGTGATGCTACCTTTCATGTTTTTAGGGCTTGGGTTCAAGTTTTGTCAGTTTTGGCTCTCTTCATTCTGTGAGTAGCCTTTCATTAAGATGAATGACTCCTTGTATCCAGTGAGACTGTAAAGCTATCCCAACCATTGTAATCTTAAATTGTACCAGGGAGAGTCAAAAATTTATCCCATTTGCAGCTAAAAAGTTAAATGATGCAAAAAAGCATACATGCTCATCTCATTCTGCAAAGTGCAGGCCAAATATTTTCTATAATACTATGACAGCATTCTACTAGAGCTGTGATCCCACTGCAGTACCACTCAGGTTTTGAGGACAGAAACTCTCAAGCCAGATTCCACATCCACTACTGGCATCCTTGTAGGAACCAGGCCTTGGAGCAAAACAGGTGGTAGTCAGATAGGGGCAAGGTCTGGATTGTATAGTGGAAGGTGTAGGATCTTAACCCCTTCCTATTCCTGTAGTTTTTGATGTACCACTCTGGAGGTGTGGCCTGGTGGTTTTTATCCACTTGCAGCAATGCCTGCTTCCTATTGATGAGCACTAGGTAACATTGGCACAAAGCATCATGGATCCATGGAAGTTCAGCATAGAAATTCATGTCCACAGCCTCACTCTTCTTAGTGCACCAGGACCCTCACAATTTCACAGCATGATCTTCCTCTCAAGCTGTTCTCCATGAACCACTAGCTGTGCTTCCTACAGTGCCCTGAGCCACCAGTTCCCATGGTAGGATAATGTGGGAATATCGATTTTTCATAACCTGTGACAATATGACCCCAAAACTTGAAGTCCTGTGGATTTGACAGCAATCTGTGACAGAGCATGGCACATTCAGCCACCTCCCAGGGTGTCAGTGCATGGGGAATCATTTGATGGAGCCTGGAGGGGAAAAACTAGAGCAGGTGACAAATGATAGTGGATTGGAAAGATCCGACCTGAGCTACTACAGTAGTTGTCATATGCTGGCGTTTGCTGTTACAGAATCGACCAGGCTGTCAGTATTTGTGGCCATTGGACATCTTAACTCCAGCTTGACTTCAAGACCAGTGTCCCCATCACTGAAAATCTGTAACCATTTTTGTGCAGTGCTGCTGTCCACTATTTACCATTTTTTTTAATGTCATAGGAGCATCCAAACAGCATGTTTATCGACCTCCATCCTCTGCTCACCTGATGACAAAATGTGGCTCCATGCCAAATGCAAGGCAGCATCCTTATCTGTTCCATGTCATCGCAGTATTCAGTTGATTCTGGCACACATTTTGCACAGTACTGGAAGCCCAACATTTTGTGTAGCTCAAAATAGGAATTTTTTTTGTCTCACCCTCATATTTGATCGTGAATATGTAGTAAATAATCCTTTTTTTTTTGTAGAAAATTGAAATACTCTGGCACACATGAGAGATAATATTTTTCATTATTAGTTGATGCGGAAAGGAATGATTATTTTATTGGGGATTTTACAGACTACATCAAGACTTTATTTCTTTTAATATGTTCTGCAGATTTACCGTAAGAAACACAGCTGCAGGACCTTTTGTGGAATCTCTGGCTGGATTAGTAAATAATGCGAAGCAAAAAATATTGGATGCTGTACATTCTTAAAGATCAGATGAAACTTTCTGATAAAGGTGAGTTTTACCTTTTTGTATTGATATTTCTCTTGTAATTGACAGCTTTATAAATGCAATCACAATGCTAAGATGTAATTAAATTCAAATATTGGATGTTGAATGGGATAAAAAAAAAAACTATGGTTGTGTTTAACTGATTTATAAGGAATTGCACATTTGGGAAAAGCATGTTTGCAGTGCTTTTCTCTCTGTCCACACGTTAATTTTTATGTAACTTTAAAATTGGTATCTTTATGTAACTTTAAAATTGGAATACAGTAGATTGCAATTAATTGGGCTGTTGGTCAATTGGGGCATCCTTTTATTTGGGACAATTCTTGAACATTCCAAATTAGCTCTTTGGGATAAAGCTTTGTGTAAATGGGGCAGCTGCTTAAGTGGGCCGAAGTGTTCTAACCTTGACGTGTTTTCATTAATCAGAATCTACTGTATGTAGTTTTGTTCCACACAAAAAAATTTGATGTTTTCCTGTTGTGTTGTCATGCCTACAGGTTAAATGTGGAGTATCTCTTGATTTTTCAGGGTCTCTCTCCTCGGCACAGAGGTAATTGTTCTAATTATTTGTGAAATAGTGCCCCACAGTCCAATCTGACCTTGTGACTGACCACCATGTATATATTACAGGGGACAGCTGATGGAGGGCAACCTTCCAAGCCAATTTTTCCCCATAGAAATACCTGTGACTTTTATTGGGGGGAGGGGTTATACGTAACATACACTCACTTCAGTAGTAGACTGTTGAAGTTGCAACTATACCCCAGAACCCGAGTTTCCGCTATTTTTGTTTTCCCTTCTTCCCTGTGATTTTGTCCTTCATTTTCCTGGCTTGTTTAGCAATACTGCCTTCACATTTGTCATGTGTGTTGACCTGTAAGGTGGTAAAGCTGATGTAGTTGTCCCCAGTTGCAACATTCCCTGACTTCACCCTAAATGAACTGCTAAGAACTAACTCACCCTTTGTATGTAGGCAAATGAAGCCCAAGCATGTCTTGCATTCACTGTGGCTTGCAAGACCTCCTGTTGACTCTTGTTGCAGTGGTGAGTTCAATGGATGATTTTTTTTCTATTACATTAGTTCCACAGTTGTTTCATATGGAGCTAAGCCTTACTGGAATATACATAGATGAAGAGGCTGGGTCTTCAACTGAGACACATAGCCTTGACGCTTCTAGTGCACTGTTCTTCATATTTCACACACTAAATGACTTGCACCATTTTTGATCAATAAAGATCTTCAGTAAGTTTCTGGTTCTCTTAAGGATATCCTAAACATGTCTCCATTCTCCTGAAGATATTCTAGTTGGTGGATATTTTGGTAAAGGTTAACCCCATTAAATCCTTTTTTTTTTTTTGAGATGCAGCCCACGAGAACCACCTAATGCTCTGTCGACACGGTCCGTGCTGGTCGGAGCAAAACGTCCCCTAGATGACAGTAACGGAATGTTACCGAAAGTACTCAAGTAAAAAACTTATCGAAATGTAGAAGCAGCAAAGGGAAAAAAATTAATTTAGTGACGAGGCCAATTAAAAAGGAACAGCAACCGAATGAGAAAAAAACCCCATGCCACATCTACACAACGGAAATACGGATACGAACACGTGCGGTAAGTGTTCAACATGGATTTAACAGTAAGTCCAATAATGCAATCCCATTAAATCTAAATTCCACAGAAGGAGTTATTTCCTCTCAAGACTAGCTAGAATGTTGTGATGATTAACTTCATTAGGAGCTTAGGAAACAACATGTTATTGGTGTCTCTATATCCTCTTAAGGTAAGATGGTAATCTATACCATTTTGCAGTCTGGTTCTCACCTTTGACACCCGATCACTGCCTACAAGGGTCTTTCAAAATGTTCATATTCTAACATGTACAGGAAAGCTGTGCCTTTGGTTCTTTTTTTTCTTGACAAAGTACCCAACCACTGCACCACACTTCTCCCACCATTGCTCTTCTAGTACCTTGATAGTGGCAGAAAAAAAAAATATTAGTCTTTCAACCATGCACCCACAGTTGTGACCACTGAAGAATCAACATTGAATGAAATGCTGATTCTTAGGTATCCCCCCCCCCCAAAAAAAAAACATTAAATTTTGAAAATCTTGATGCACATGTAGCCACAGAATAGAATATTCAAAATTCAAAAGAAACACCAACAAAATAAAAACAGAACAACTCCCAAAATGTAAACCAATTTTAAATTTTATGAACTGTCACTTGAGGCTTTCTCAAGTGCTGACACAAATCATAGCTCTCTTTCCTACACAGACCAAGTAAGTACGAGTTTCTGCTATGTCAAATTTGTAGAGTCCCAGTAAAATTATTTTTAAAAAATAAACATAAATTATTTACAGATAATAACAAAAAAAAAAAAACAAACAAAAAAACTAAGGATAATGCTCTTGGATACTAACTAAAGTTTCAAAACAAAATTCATACCCTTGTGGAGTAAATCATCAGGGGTAAAAAAGGCTTTCCAAAAATTGTTTTAAAAAATTGAAATTGTAAGCAACACTCACAGTTTGGTGGACTTGAAGAATTTTAAAATACTACAGATTTGACAACACCAGGCCCAACCCATGTTGACTCATCTGGACAAAACTACCAAATTCTGAAAAACATGTGTGCGTAAAACAAATATCATCAAAAAGTTACCAATATATACAAAACTTGCTGCTTATTCATGAATAGAAATGTCTTAATGCATAAAATTGTAAAATTAATGGATTTAATTCTGACTGCCTTGCAACATTCTTCAGCTTTCATTAGCATGGCCCCATGCTTTTTTAAACAGTATGTCTAATCATTACAAGGGTAACCGAAGCTAAAACAGAAAGTGCAAACCCAATAAAAATTATTTAATACCTCAGATAACCCATTTTGAAAACACTTTGTACCCTTAAGTAGAGTAAGAACTACGAAAAAGGTTGAAGAGAATTGATCTACCCCATAACTGTCTTCAAAACCATCAGGAAAATAATGGCTGCATGTACACTACACTGATGAAGCAGCACCCTCTTACTGCAGAACAAATATATATTTGTTGCTGTGCAGAGAAGTTGCCTGAAACTGACTCTTTAAGAGGACTACTACCAGACTAAAAGTTGGTAGTAGTCATCTTTTTTGTGATTTATACTCTGAGCTGCTGCTCAGTTCAGAATACTGGAAGATATCCCTCATACTCAGAATTTTTGTGTCTAATAATCCCACCAGTATTTAATTACCTAAAAATAGCTAGAAACTCTTACCTACTTCTTTAATTATTAAAAATTATACCCATTTTTATTATATGTACATGCACATATACACTGAGTGGCCACTTTATTATGACCACCCCCTCAGTACTTCGTTGGGCCACCTTTTGCCTTTAATACTGCGTCGAATCTTCGTGGCATGGACTCCACGAGATGTTTATAGGTGGTTTGTGGAATCTGAGACCATGCTTGATGAATAACACTTTCCAGGAGTGTGAGATTACAGGGTTGTGGATCCAGCTGTCTGATGGCTCGTTCAACTTCATCCCACAAATTCTCAATGGGGTTGAGATCTGGAGTAAACTCACTGGCATGTTCCTGAAACCAGTCCTGTACAATACGAGCACTATGGCAGGACGCATTATCTTGTTGAAAGTAGCCATCGCCATTGGGATAAACTATCCACATGACAGGATGCACTTGGTCTGCAACGATGTTTAGATATGATGTGCCAGTCAGACGTTGATCAACATGAATTAAAGGGCCCAAAGTATGCCAGGAAAACATTCCCCAAACCACAACGTTGCCTCCACCAGTTTGAAGGGTTGTAGCAATGCATTTTGGGTCCATACTTTTGTGCTGTTTCCACCAAATTCTCACTCTGCCATCGGCATGGTGCAACTGAAAACATGATTCATCGGACCACATAATTTGTTTCCAATTATCGACTGTCCAATCCTTGTGCTCCTGTACGAACTGGAGACATTTTCTCTTGTTAACTGCAGACAGCAAAGGTGTTCGAACAGGCCTTCGGCTGCCATATTCATGTGTAAGATTCATTCCAGTCACAAAACTTTTAAGTTAAGTCTACATCCTAACACTATACTTTAAAACTAATTTCCTTAATGCTCATTTAAGTACATGGTTACTAAGAACATTATCTTAAGTAAGGCCCTTTAATTATACGGCACTGATGCTGCAACTTATTGAAATTATGTGGGCAATATGCGGTCTAGGAAACTTACTGTACTAGTATACATGCATACTAAAAAAATCCACTTTGAATGGAATATCTATGTCACAAACTCTTTATTTGCTTCCTTGTTATGGTTACAAAAACAATGATACTATTTTAGTAATAGAATATTTCTGTAAACATGGTAATCATTACCACAGCAATGATTACAGTGTGTTAAAATAAAGATATGTTAGTCAGCAGCCAAAAATTCTTTTAAACTCTGTCTTTGTTTTGTAAATTCATGTATTTGGATGTAACACGACACCACTCTTTTGCAGTCTACAGAATTAGGTAACATCAAGATTACTTGCCTTGCTTTTAGTGTTGGTCCTGGAAATATCTCTGAACCTGTCGCTGAATTCCAGAATTTGATTACATTAGGAACCGTACATTTTTTACATACTTCTTGTATGCAGCAAACTCGTCTTACTGATGGATCATCAATTCCTGGAATACTTTTGAACACCATATCAGTATCTAGGTTGGCCATTTGATCTGGGTCAAATACGAACAGCCTTCCTGAATTTCAAACCAGGTTGGCAAAACTTGGGTCCTTGCTTTTTGGAGATGGTCACTTCTGGGCAGTAGTAAGTGTTCAACTTTGCTACAGTTTTGTGAAACATTTCTTACAGAAAATAATTACATGCAACTTTTCAACAATAGGTTGCCTCCGATTTTAGTTGTGATTTAGATTGCAGAATGAGTATCTTGTTGTGTGCCTTGTAAATAGACACTCCACTTGTTTTAACAGTGTTCATTAGGATCTGGGTGTGTTCCGCAATGAACTGAAGGTCTTTGCAGATGTATTTATGGTCCATCGGGGATTTGCACACTTTGAAACTGGAAGTGTCAGGAGTAAGTTCCACTTCACTGTTGAAGAAATTTATACACTGCTGGCCACCCAAAATGCAACACCATGAAGGAAGCATCCGATTGGCCTGAAATTCGCAGCATGTGTCGCCCGCGAGAGGACGTGCAAACGATTAGCATTGCAGGACATATGCAAATCATGTGCGCCCGGCACGCCACCAAGAAGGCACTATAAGAAGGGTGCACAGAAGGCAGGGTGTAAGTAGTGGAAGTGTGTTGTGCTGCCCCACCTGTGCGTGGGAAGCTTCTTGATGCCTCGTCACAGAATACGGCAGTCATTCCAATACGTTTTGGAGTTCGACAGAGGACGAATAGTGGCTTATCGCGACAGCAGTTTATCGTACCGAGACATCGACACCCGTGTGGGACTGCATCCAGCTACAGTGAGGCGAGTATGGATTTGGTGGGTGCAGGAAGGACAGATGGACCAACGTGAGTGATCACCGCAGCCGCGGCACACCACCGAACGAGAGGACCGGCATGTTGTGCGGCGGGCATTGATGGCTCGCATCACGAACGTTAGCGCAGGAATTAGGGAGTGTTGCGCAACAGCCTGTGTCAGCACGTACTGTTCGGTGTTGTCTGCAGGAGTGGGGACTTGTCACACGGCGGCCATTGCATCGATTACCATTGATGTTACACTACCGGCGAGTGCGGCAGTATTGGGCCATTGAACGCCGCACCTGGACTACGGAATGGCACGACATTGTCTTCTCCAACAAATCCCGCTTCTGCCTGCAACACCATGATGGTCGGATCCGCGTGTGGCGACGCCTGCATTATGCATCGCCATACCGGTCCATCGCCTGGTGTTATAGTTTGGGGCGCAATTGGATATGACACCCACACCCCTTTGGTGCGCATTGCCGGTACACTCAAGAGCCACAGCTACATCTTTGGAGCCTGTAGTCCAAAGATGTAGCAGTGGCTGTTGAATGTACCAGCCACCACGTTTTGGAGCCTGTAGTCCTTCCCTTACCTGCAGGACCTGCCAGCGGCCACGTTTCAACAGGACAATGCGCGTCCGCACGTGGCACGCATCGTGCAACAATTTTTCACGGCCCACTAGGTGTCACTGCTGCCGTGGCTCACCTGTTCTCCCGATATGTCACCCATCAAACACGTCTAGTCGCTGATCTGAAACCGAGTAGCCCGGCAAGCAATACCCGCGGCTACGCCTGATGAACTGTGGCAATGTGTGGAAGCAGCCTGGACCGACATATCCCAAGCCCACATCCAAAGTCTCTTTTGTTCGATGCCGCGGCGTGTAGTGGCCGTTATTGCCAGCCATGGGGGCCACACGAACTATTGATGTCTGCGTGTTCCGCAAGCTGCACGGGCCTGTAAGCTCAATCGTTTCATCTTTGTATCTGTTGTTATGTGTCCAGTAAATCTGGCTTTATTATCTCGTGTCCTTCTTGGTGTTGCATTTTGGGTGGCCAGCAGTGTATAAACGTTGCAGTTTGTAACATGGTACTTAACTGTTTTGAACGAGGAATTCCAGTGTGTTATTAGGGGTACTGGGCATAGTTTGCCTTGTTTGCTTTTTCTATTAAAAACTGTTGATAGTACTGCTTTCTTGAAGAACTATGCTTAAAAACCTCTTAAAGCATCAGGTAAACTTGTCCACTTCAATGAAATGCACACACCATTGGTCAGAGCTAGGTTTACAATATGAGCATTGCAAGTCATGTGCACCGAATTGGGCAGTAGAATACATAATCACTTCCTTGTAAGCTCAAGTTACGTAGGTCACATTGCCAGTTAAGATTGCTGACGTTTTGTTGAAATCTGTCTTCATATTTGTAAAGCCCTGCATGACAGCCTGAGAAACTGTTGTTGATTGGACAGTTTCAGTATAAAAGCTGTTCAGTAGATAAGGATGCATCATTGTTGAATCTGTAAATTGTGGAACAGTGAGAATATGCAAAACATAGTTATCTTTGTCACCACTGCCTTTATCAAAACCAATGCAGAGCGAGTCTGCCGACTTAAAAAAATTTCCTTTATTTTTTTCTTGTTGGCCTGAAAAGCTTTGGGTAGGTAGTTCTGGCATAAAGAATATTCTTAGTAACGAATTCTCTCACTTTAGGATGATTAGCACTTGCAAACACATTGACAATTTCAAAGTGCAGTAGATGGCACATTATTATGTGGGATTACGCTGCAGTTGTAAAATTATGCAGAAAATTGCAGAATTCTGCATTTTTGCATAATTTATATGGCTCTATCTATAAGCACTTTAATGTGTCAATGGAAGTTTGACTTTTGATTACATATTCTAGCTATTCTAAGAACTTCTGAGATAAGTACATTTTCTGTTATTTTATTTGAAATTTTACTGTGCCCGCTTGTGAACTTTTTAACTTCAAACCTGAAATTATTTCTTTTATCATATAGACTAATAACAGGATTACCTGCATTCAAATTAATAGAAATAAAGTCCCTGGTTGTCTGAATTAGTTTTAGCCAACTTAAGGCAGACTGGATAAATCTCATGAAAAATCATTTTCTTTTAATAATCTAAAGTAACTTATGGGATTTTACTAGGAAATTTTTTTCTTCTCCTTCTTCAGGCTGACTTGTTGTTGTCACTTTTTCCTTGTCACTATCACGGTTACGGTTAACCTTGACGGTTTAGGTTATTTTTCAACAAATCCTGCCAGATGTTAGGCAGGGAAAATCCTTTGCAGTCATTGATGATGGAATTTTGATTTTTCTCAATCTCTATTCCTTCTTTCAGTTTTCTTTTTTGGAAATTGCTTTGGAAACTGATTACTTTAAGGGAATTCCAATCCATGCTGTGCCCAGTTTCTCTAACATGCCTATCTAATCCAGTCTTGTTGAGCAATTTTTTTATAGCTGCTTTATGCTCAGCTATACGAGTTTCTAGTCTGCGACCTGTTTCCCCTATGTAAGGTAGTCCACAACTACAATTTACTTCATAAACTACTCCTTGCATTTTTAAAATATCTTCTTCTCTTTGAACTATTTTAGGGAAAAATTTTTTAACTTTATTCTCTAAACTTGGAGCTAGCCTAATATTGTATTTTTTACTAATTCTCTTTAAAGCCTCAAATAAACCTTTGTGATAAGAAATTTTTCTAGTGAATTTTACTTGTTGCTTTTGTGGGTTCTTCGTACCATTAAAATTCAGAAGCTTCTCAATTTCTTCTTTAGGATAGTTATTCTCTGCAAGTATGACTTTAAGCTCTTCTTTTTGGGCTTCTTTTTTATCTGCTGTAGAAACTATTTTATTAATTTTTTCTAAAAACTGACTTGCTACATTCTTCTTAATAGAAACTGGGTGATACGAATTGAAATCCAGTAGTCTTTTAGTATTCATTGGTTTTTTATACCAACTAGTGAGGAATTTTTCATCTTCATAATAGATAGTAATATCTAAGAAGTTTATTCTTCTTTTCTTTTTGAAGTTCAATAGTGAACTTAAGGGAATAATCTAATTCATTGAATGAGTCTAGAATTCTTTCTGGGATAATTTCTGAGCTATCTATTATAAATAAGATGTCATCCATGTATCTGCTATATAAGCAGAAGTATGTGGGTTGTACTAGTATCTTTTCTTCTAGTTTTCCCACATAATAGTTAGCTAAGAGTGGGGAGAGTGGGGAGCCCATTGCTAGCCCCGATTTTTGAATGAAAAAAGTTTTCCCAAATTGAAAGTAGTTGTTCTGCAAAGAGAAAGTAAGCATTTCAAAAATTCCAACTAATATGTTTTTTTCCTTGTTGTGAAAAAACTATTAGGTCTGCCAAGTCTTCCGCTATAAAGTCTATAAGTTGATCTATATTAATGTGAGTATACATAGACACTATATCTAAACTACCCATAATAGGAGAATCTAATTTAGGAAGAAGTTCTAGTTTTTCTCTTAGCTGCATTGAGTTTTTAATCAAGTTAGGTGGCTCTTTTAAAAGATTCTGAAGGTGTGACTTTAAAAAATAGTTTAGATTTGAAAGAATAGAGTTTTTTGAGTCTATTATTGGTCTAATTGGTTGGTGTTCTTTATGCAGTTTGACTATTCCATATATTTGAGGTAATCTGAACTGTAATTTTGAGAATTGTTTATAGTTTTCTGGAAGCTGGTTTTTCTTTTTTTGAAGTGAAATAAGCTTAGAGACTTTTTTAATCAAATCTGGTAGTGGGTTTTCTTTTACTTCTTCATACATAGGTTTCTTTAGTTCTTCTTCCATCTTTTCTAGATAATCTTTCTTATCCATAATAGTAATCAACTTACTTTTGTCTGTTTTCACAGCAACTACACTTTCATTTTTTCTGAAATCTTTAAGAGCTTTTAATTGACTATTATCAAAATTTTTTTTGAGGTTTCCTTACTTGCTTCTGGAATTTTGTAAGGCTATTGTAGTAATCTGTTCTGAGGAGGTCTGCTTTAATTTGGTCCTCTTTTTCTAAAGTGCTGCAGATGCTTTCCAATTCAATTATCAATTTTTCTGGATTTATTTTTTCTTTGGATAGATTGAAATTACTTCCTTTATTTATCACTTGTAATAATTCTTGGCTAACTCCAGTAGCAGTGTTGTCCTTTACATGACTAAGAACTGCAGTTTTTTTGTTTTTACTGGAATAGTTTTTCTTCAAAAATTTCTCTTCTTTAAGGTTCAGCTTTTTAACAAATTTCTTATTTTTGTTTCTTACTCCAATTTTTAGCCAGTCATCCAATTCTGCTTTTACTGTATCCCTTAAGATTCCAGAAATTTTCTTTTCATTTTCTACTTTTACTTTTTTATAATAAGCAACATTTTTATATTTTGCTTCAATACTTCTTTTTAACGTTTTTTGCTCTATTTTTGTTACGAAGTTGGCTGAAAGTAAATCTTTAAATGGTTTTCTAAGTCTAAATGAATTTGGAATAAAGTTTATTACCTTGCAATTTTTCAGGAACTTGATTTGAGCTATGGATCTTTCCATCTTCAATGTAGAATGTTGAACTTTCTTGATTGTTTGCCAAGTATCTGGCCCATACTCTGTTCTAATTCTTTGAATAAAGCTTAATTCTTTGAATAAAGCTCATCTGGCAGGATTTGTTGAAAAATAACCTAAACCATCAAGGTTAACCGTAACCGTCAAGGTAAACCGTAACCGTGATAGTGACAAGGAAAAAGTGACAACAACAAGTCAGCCTGAAGAAGGAGAAGAGTTTTCTCCGAAAATTTGCTATTAAAGAAAAAAATTTCCTAGTAAAATTCCATAAGTTACTTTAGATTATTAATTCAATTAAACTAGGAAGCCATTTCTCAACATGAGCTTTATTCAAATCATTTTCTGTTACATCAGAGTTATTACTGCAAAGCAAATCATCAATAAATCTAAAAGTATGTAAGTAGCTATCATGATTAGTGGATTTGTATTTAATAAAATGGTGTTCCTTATAAAAAAGGAATAGATTACATATACTGGTTGAGTGTGGGCAGCCCATAGGTATTTACCTGTTTGTAAAAGGTATTAAGGTATTGTTAAAAATGAAATTATTTTTAATGCAACAATTTAACAAAATGTTCCAGGTGTTAGCTTTTACCATTGTTGTGTGTGTGTGTGCCTAATCACCCTTGCACAACAGGGATTTCAAATAAACAATTTTTCTTTTAAATTTTGTAGTAACATAATCGTTTCTGTTGCATACAATTTTTCCATCATTAAAATTCATTAAGACAGTTATTTTTCTGAAACTTAACTGTAGGGAATCAAGCTATAAGTTATTAAATAAGTGATTGTTAATGTCAGACTGGAGGTCTTGTCAACTGTAAAATAAGTCTTCAAGACTTATTTTTACTGTGAAGAAGGTTAGGTAGAGACAAAGTGGGCTGTTTACAATACAGCATACCCTCCTCTGTGTAACTGAGAGTTTGGGACAAAGTAAAGTTCTCTTTGGGGTTGAGGAGTGACTAGTGTGGCTGAGGAGTTCGGGATCGCTCACAGCATTGTTTCATGAGCTTGGAGAGCATTTCAAACGACAGGAACAGCTGTCTGAGAGCTTAGCAGTGGTCGTCCATGAGCAACCACGGTGGCGGACGACTGGTATATTGTCCTACAGGTGAGAAGAGACAGCGGGAGAAATCGCAAGGCACATGCAACAGACAACTGGACGTCCGTTATCGCATTTTACCGTGGCCAGGAGGCTGCACAAGGGTGGTCTATTTGCACGACGACCAGTACGGTGTGTGCCATTAACGCCTGCTCATCGGAGACGGCGGTTTCTGTGGTGCCAGGAGCACAAGAACTGGACACATCAGCAATGGGGTCGAGTTTTCTTTACGGATGAGAGCCGATTTAATCTGACAAGTGATTCTTGACGTATACACATCTGGAGAGAGCAGAGAACATGCAATCAAATCACACCTCTAACATCATTGAAAGGGACCAGTTTGGAGGTGGCGGGGTTCTCATTTGGGGCGGTATCATGCTTGGTAGCCATACTGACCTCCACATCTTCCAAGGAGGTTCAGTCACTGGTATCCGCTATTGTACCGAGGTTCTCCTGCCTCACGTGCGTCTGTTTAGAGGTGCTGTGGGTCCTGAGTTCCTCTTCATGGTTGACAACGCTACACCTCATCGTACAGTGGCTGTCGCAGAGCTGTTGGAGAGTAAAGATATTCAACGCATGGATTGGCCCACAAGGTCCCAGGACCTAAATCCAATCGAACGCATGTGGGACTTTTTCGGGAGACGCTTGGCAGCACGTCACCAGCCGCCAGCAACGATTCCGCAGCTGCGATTGGTGCTACAAGAGGAATGGGCCGCGATGCCTCAAAAGCTCCTTGACAACTTCGTCCTCAGCATGGACAGACATTGTAAATCCTGCAACGTAGTCAGGGGTGATCATGTCCCCTACTAAAGACTAGATTTTCCTTGGCAGCCACCTGTCACATGGACGTTTCTGTCTTCTGTCCAGTTGTGCTCAAAGCTACCTTTACAATAAAGTGCTTTGTATCCTTTGGAATTCCTTGTTTGGACGGTTTTACTCACTTGTCCCATATTCTTACATCTTGGGGATCTTATGGTATGATTTGAGTCAATGTGGAACACTTCTGCACGATGTTACATTTGAAAAACCGTCTCGTCCTTAATTTTTGCACGCCAGTGTATGTATGTTTATGTATATAGTCCTTAAATAGTTACAAAACTATTTTGAAATTCATTGCTAAGTTGTGTACAAACCAATCGGGTGTGATTGCCATCTTAATGTGATATGATTTTGAGGAATCCTTGCTTGCAAGCGATACAGAATCTAAAGATGGAGGAAAACAAGATGCACAAAATTATTGTAATTAAATCTGTAAATTTTAGTGAAGTTTAAATTTGTTTGAAAGTTTAATCACAAACAGCTTCTAGCAAACTTAAGAAACTGTTTGTTTCCCTTAAAGTGCAAGTGAACTAATTAAAACTTGGTTATATTTGCAGGTGTTGGAGATATTAAACCAGAACACCAAGACCATTTTGTCTTCTGGTACAAGAAAGTTGTTGTTTAATTTAAAAATGATGAAAGAATTTGTCTTATTTAGTGTTATTTAATCTGTTTCATTCACCACTACAGTGATTTTCTTGAGGTGAATAATGAATTTTTCTTATTGTGGGAAAACTCCCTTATGTTTGTGTGAGTAAGAATTTTTGTACTTGTTTCCATGTTGTTTAATGACTTTTTTAAAATCAGACTCATTTCCAGTGATATTTTTATTTATTTTCCTTTTTATTGTGTAAATATATGGAATGTGATTGTTTAGTGTGATGTAGAATTGTATAATTCCAATGGAAGTTTAATATGCTAGCATGTGCTTATATATTTATTTGAAAAAAAATTATACTGCATAAATTCACCATGCAACCATAGTCATTTTAATTCCCTACTTACATCATACCGATCAATTTTTTATTGTAGTAATGAAAAAAAAAATCGAGAGTGGACGTTTACCGTAATTTAGATTTTTAATCATCAATTTGATGTGAAAAGCAAAAGCAGAGCATACAGTGATACATTGTGTAGAATGCACTTCAGTCATAATATGTATTTTCATTTTTTTTTTTTTCAAGTGCCAATTTGTGTTGTAACTTCTTCCTTTTATGTGAAACATAATGAACTATGACTAGACATGTGTGGCCACTAGAAGAGATGAAATTGATTGTTTTGGCAAACAAAATAGATGAACAACTGTAACACAGCAATTTTTGTACCATGCTGCATTTTCGGTATGCAGTTTGTGTTGACTATTTATTCTGCTATAAGATTAAAAGTGGGACCAGATGTTCTGTGAACACAAACTGCCTAAAGCCTTTGTTTTTGATGCATCTGTCAATTTAACTTCGCATAAAGAATACTCACTTCTTCTGAAGTACTAGTGTGAATATAGTAGTTCACTGTTTTATTTTTCATTATAGGATCATGGCTACCAAGTGGCGAGGGGGAGGGGGTTGTTGCCCTCCCAGAATTGTCATGCTAAAGACAAAAAGTTGTGCTCTGAGGGGTGTAAAAAACAGAAATGCATGACTTGTGAATAAAATAACTTAAAAAAAGAAAGTTACTCTTCAGTACTTCCTTTTTTAAAGATTTGAGTTAGCCACATCCAGTATTACTCACAACTAACCAGGGTGCAGAGTGACCTACTCTGTGAGGTGTGACCCCTCATATGCATGAAAGGAAGTGCCCAAAACACTGTAGGGAAGCATATAAAACAATATGCAGATATGCATGAGCTATCTGAATATACCGTAGGAGTGAAGAGGCAATGAGTCACCTGTGCTTTGTCACAGAACTTCACTCTTAAGCATTTAACATACATACATATATCTCACTAAGTCATTCTCTGAGATTCAGAGGGTAGCTCCACAAAGAAATACAAACTACCAGATAAATTTTTAACTGATTATTTACTTACTGTTGCTGTATCAAACTTCTCCATTTACAGTAGCACATAATTCGGGCTTCACTGACATCCATCACACGACATACACAAGATCTTCTATACTTCATACTCATAATCTTTTTCTCATGCACAGACACTCCTGAATCTGATCTTCCCATGACTTCCTCTGCATTTCCTTCCTGCCACTTGGGCTAAAAAAGATCGACTGTCATTGGTCAATGAAATTTTTTTTTCTTCAAAAAATTTCTTAGTAATCATCTCATCACCCATTTTTTTCAACATGATCAAACCACCGAAGCATATTGGTCTCCACCTTGCTAACAACATTTTGCTTCAAATTACACAACTGCAACACATCTTCATTCCTCACACGACCAGAACGTGTCTTGCCAGAACCTCCCCCCCGGCCCCCATAAGTAACTCATTTCTCCATCACACAAACGACTCCTATGTTTCTTCTGTAGTACCCAGGTTTTACTGCCATACATCAGAGTAGGAACAATTACACTTTCATACACAGCCATGCAGGATTCTCTTGAGAATCCATCATTCCTGTGAAAACCTCCCAAAGCATCTGACTTTCAATGAAGAATTCACTCTCCTACTAATTTCACCATCCAATTTGTTCTCTCTATCAAACATGCTTCTTAAATACACAAACTCATTCACCTGGTCAAACACTGTACCATTTAGACTTATATTACATTCAGTGCTAACAGTTCCTCGCTCAAAAACCATGACTTTGGTTTGTCCCTCATTTATATTCTGTTTCAATTTCATGCTAACTTTGTACATCTGAGACAACATACTCTGCAACTCACTTTTGCTCTCTACCAATAGGACTGTCATCAGCATACAGCAATCTGCACTCACTGGTATTACCAAGACATAAATCAGTATTGTCCATCTTGGCATTATGCATGCATGCTTCCATAAATATATTAAACAGCCATGGTGACATTACACAACCTTGTTTGACTCCTGCACCAATAGAAAACCATTTTGCTAAAAATGCTTAACCTTGAATAGAAATTTTTGAAGCCCTACCCTGAAATAATCTCCCATTGTTACATTCCCTATCTGATACTCATTTGTTCTGTGATGGTTCAGTTTGAATTCTGCACTTCTGCAGAATGATTGATTGCCAGTATTCGTATAACTTTTGCACTTTATTGGATATTTACAACCATTTATCGTAATTTTGGGTAGATAAGCTGCGGCATATACGAGTTCAAAATTAAATTTTCAGCCCGCACTGCTTATACAGCATGGCGGCGTATACTGATTTTTTTTTTTTCTGGCGGAGCAATATTATTTAACAAAAAACGTTTTGGCCTGTTCCATTTGTTTTCCCCCGCGAGATGTCTCGATAGAGAGGGAATAGGATAACGATGTTACAGGCACGTGAAATAAATTCCACCCACCTCTTAAAACAAGACTTGGCAATAATAGGTTATAGGATTGAGGTGGGACATGTAAGAGAGAGGTGACTCCTATAAAACTCGGAAAAATTCCGTGGTGGGGAGAAACTTCACAGGGAATCGATCTTGTTAACAAGGATCACCCTTGTTTCATTCTCCGAACAACTAATTCTCTTTGAACTCATGACGTCATCAGCTTCGCTCCGAGTCTAACGCTCTCTTTCCCCTCTTGAAACGGGATATCCGACTACCATCCAAGATCGACTGTCATTGGTCAATGACAGCACGTGCAAATTTTGTCAGTGACATGTGCATTCGTTGCATTCAGTTTGCCAAATCACATTTTCTCTAGTACGCTACGCATAGTTCTACGTTATCATGGAAAGTAAAATGACGAAACGCAGAAGTTATACTTCTAGTTTTAAGCTAATGGTAAATAAATATGTATTTCCGAATCCTGGAAAAACATAAAAACTTTGATTATTTCGGGCTTCACTGAAGCAAACATTATTTCTAAAAACTGCGGTGAAACGCCAGAAGACTGCAAAAGTGATGCGGACGACCCCGAAGTCTTTTTAGATGATGAGCTTTTAAAACTTTTTGATTCGAATAGTGAAGTTTCTGATTTTGATAGATTTGATTAAAAAACTATGTGTACCAAATATTTTCAGAATGTTGTGCTTGTATTTTTTAAATTCTTGAGGTATAAATGTTTTATAATTGGTTTAAGCGCCTTATGAATTCTTCGAGTGAATTTTTATAAAATAGGTAGTAGGGTAAGTGTTATCCTTAAGATTGAATCTTATTTTTTATTTATTATTTGAAAGATCAGGTACTATATTTTGATCTACGTAATGTTTTCAAGACTCCGCCATGGTACTACCCCACCTTACTGCGAACGTGCGGCATATATGGAGGTGCGGCATTTCTGGTGATTTTTTTTATCGCTGCAGCGTTTATGTCAGTGCGGCTTATTTACCTGAAATTACGGTACTCTTGGGAATTAACTTAATTTTCACACTTTAAGTAAAACTGTCAAGAACCAGAAATGCAATTTTTGAATGATCACAATATTATCCTATAATGGAGGTATATGAGAAAGTAAAAATTGTGTACTGCTTGAGTGGAGGTGTGGAGAACTTTTGAACCCAAACAGGCATAGTTTCAAGCCCACCCTCCCAATAAGAAAGGGTTGCTGAAGACTGCAAGAAATAAACTTATGTCTAAGAATAATTCTTTAGAATTGGTGACTGTCATGTCATTCGTGGTGGTTTATCCTCCCATGTGCCTAAGTAGACAGAGATGAGAGTTTATGGATAGTTGTCTGAATTGGGCCGTTACTGACGTCTCGGATGAGAAATGGGTGGTATCTTTGTCCCATGGTGCCACCTCTTTTCCTTTCCTAGAACCAGAGGCCCCAAATTAGGAACGAGTAGCTCACAGTGAGCACTAAATATCCAAAAATCAAACAAATTCTGGTAAAACTGCCCCAGATGATCAAGAGGTAGTAAATACTAGAGTCTGCCCCAATGCCCATCCAGTGGAACCTCTCGGTAGGCAAATCAATGAGGAAATTACCATGGCAACAGAATGGGTGAATACTATAAAACTTTGTAAGAAAGGCCACTTTAATAATTCTAGATTTTTCAGGAAACAGAATAATGAGTGGTTGAGACTTCTCTGTAGGAATTCTGTATTCAGGATCATTTGAAATTTGATACAAAGCAGGCCTCTATCATTCAAAAGATTGAGAGAGTAATGTGGAACTTTTTGTGTAGATAATTTGTGCTATGCATCTTTTGCATGCTAAGATCTTTGTGGGTGTGAAATAAAATGAGTGACTTGAGGGTATACATTTATTTACGTACAACACATTTCATTTATTCACGTCGCTCACAACCACATCGAGCCACAGTCCAGTACATATTAAATGGAATTGAATCATAAGAGGGTCATAACAAAAGTTCTATACATGTTAATCTAAAATGGAAGAGGATAATGCAATCGGGAAAATGATTGTGTCATGTCAAGGGCAGACTCTCAGCAATGCAGTGGTGTCAGAATGATGCGCTATTATTTGCTGTGTGGACGTTGGAGGGTTTAGAAATGGAAGCATGAAGCACTTCAGGTCGAGTTATGGCGTTACACCAATGCTCGTACGTGAAAAAAACTCTGCAAGGAAAAACTCCGACACCGATCCACGCCGCCTTGCAAGAAGTTTGCGGGGAAGGAACTCTTGATCGAAGCAAAATTTCTCTCTGGGCATCACTCTTTCATGAGGGGTCAAAACTGCATTGGAGATGATCACTGCTCAGGCTGACCTCAAACTGCTACAGACAAAACACCTGTCGTGATTGTTGCAATGCTTCTCGAAGAGAATCGCCATTTGACAGTCAAGGAGATTGCTTATCTGGCAAATTTGTCCACTATGTTCTGTTCACCAGATTTTGACTGACCTGCTGGGAAAAAGAAAAATTGCCACATGCTGGGTGCCCCATGAACTCGTCCCCGAGCAGAAGGCAGCCGGAGTAAACATAGCACAGGATCACCTCCACAGATTTGAAAGGGAGGGAGATACCTTCCCTGAACAGAATTGACGAGACTTGGACCCGTGATTTTGTGCTGGAACTGAAGTCACAGTCAATGGAATGGAGGCATCGAAGTTCCCCACGCCCCTCAAAGTGTCATTGGCAACAAACCAAAGTGAAGCAAATGATGAATTTTTGCTTATGATGCCCAGGATGTTATGATCTCTGAGTGCCAGTAGGGCAAAGTGTCAACGCACAATATTATCATGACTTTCTGAGGACAAAGTTGAGACCAAAAATTTGTTAAAATCACCCCAACTTGTTGGAAGTGGGAACGATCTTGCTGCATGACAATGCATCGTGTCATGGTGCAGCATTAGTACAGGGACTTTTGTCAAAATATGGCTGGGAAAGTTTATCCCACCCACCATACAGCCCTGATCTCAGTCCACCCGACTTTGGTCTTTTCACAAAGTTAAAAATTGGATCTGTGGCATCCGCAACAAATCACTGGATCAACTGTCATTGGACGTGACCCGAGTAATAAGACAGCTGAACAAAGATGGTGTACTATGGGACATCCAGGACCAACCTCACCACTGGGTAAGCTGTCGTTAGCAGCGGAGGGAAGTACATTGAAGAGCAATAAGGTAAGTTTTCTCTGTTACTTCACACTTTTCTCAAAAATGGATAGTGTGCATAACTTTTGTTAGGACCCTCGTAACAACAGACAAAGTAAGGTTTGCTAATTCCTCACGTTAAGCGGTACGTAAGTCAATGGATTAATGAGTGTGATTGTCGTAAAACCAATGAAAGGAGATGTGAGTCGTGCAAGTAGATATTTACTGAACTATGGTGGCAGCAATAGAAAGTATTTTGATTGTGTAGTTTCTCGAAAATATTTATTATTACACTGCTTGCCACCCAAAATGCAACACCAAGAAGGACACGAGATAGCAAAGACAGATTTACTGGACACATAACAACAGATACAAAGATGAAACGATTGAGCTTGCAGGCCTGTGCGACTTGCGGAACACGCAGACATCAATAGTTCGTGTGGCCCCTATGGCTGGCAATAATGGTCGCGGCATCGAACGAAAGAGGCTTTGGATGTGAGCTTGGGGTATGTCGGTCCAGGCTGCTTCCACATGTTGCCACAGTTCATTAAGCGTAGCCGCGGGTGGTGCTTGCTGGGCCACTCGGTTGCCGATCAGTGACCAGACGTGTTCGATGGGCGGCATATCGGGAGAACTGGCAGGCCACGGCAGCAGTGACACCTGGTGGGCCGTGAAGAATTGTTGTGCGATGCGTGCCACGTGCAGGCGCACATTGTGCTGTTGAAACGTGGCTGCTGGCAGGTCCTGCAGGTAAGAGAGGACTACAGGCTCCAAAACGTCGGAGATGTAGAGGTGGCTGTTGAGTGTACCAATGGGCTGGATATGTTGCTAGAAGAATGTACCACTGATGTACAACTGAAATTTTAGACTGGATATCAAGAGACAGAAAAAGACCCAGAAGAAGACCACATAGGAGATGGATGGAAGAAATTCGAAAGCATGCTGGAATAACATGGAGGAGATTGGCTCAAGACAGACAGTTGTAGAAGAAACATGGGGAGACCTTCATCCAACAGTGGATTTATAATGGTTCACAATGATGATGATGATGATATATATATAACTAGGAATATGCAAGGTCAGGTGATGCACAGACATATCATAGCCTCTCCCTGACAAATGTTAACCCTTCTCGTGTGCATCCTGTTCCCACTAACGGGGCTCTGATGTCCGCTAATAGCGGCATAACTGTACTGCTGTTGGGATTAGAGCCCCCCCCCCCAAGAAATGACTCCACAACTTTAAACTTGACCCTCAGTCTTCGGCAGCTGAAACACATGGGAGTGACATGGAGGAGACTGGCTCAAGACAGACTGTCATGGAAGAAATTTGGGGAGACTTTCATCCAGCATTGGATTGATAATGGTTGACAATAATGATGATTGATATTACTAATTTAATAGTGCAATGTGCATATACATAAATATGCATTGCTAGTGAAACAAAATTAATGTTATACTCCAGTGTTATTTATCTCTATATGTGATGTGCAATCGAAATGTGACCTTTTGGGCAGCTTTTTCCAACTGCTTTGAAGAGTTTGGATCTTTGATGCCACATCAAACGGACCAAACAAAACTCGCAGCTAATGATTGAACCTTCAATGATGCAATGACAACCTTATTTTGCACCACATTTTCATTCTGTATGTGAACAACTAACATCACTGAATGAGTTTAGGACAACTGGCCACACAAACTTTACAGGCTGTATAAAAACTACAGTTTCTGGGCCACTTCACGGTCATAATGGAAATGCTTTGTAAATTTGACATGAGTAACCAATATTGTCACTTATAAAATGAGAATTGGATTAGAAACTCCATCGACATAAATTAATTACTCTTATATCAATAGAAAACATGCTTTGCTGAATTGTATTAGAAAGTCAAGTGAAAATTGTACTTTCATTTAGAGAAATAATCAGTTGTAGTGACTGTAGATTTCTGAAACCTGCAGTGCTCAGTGGAATGACTATATTATACCATGTTAAGTTCAGAAAAGGGTGATGTTTGTATTTTTTCAGATGAGGGAAATTTCAGAGACTTTGTGCTAAATTTTTGCTTTGGCCGAATGACCTCATTCAGCCTAAGAGCAGTGGCTTTTGGAGCTAAAATGTCACAATTTAGCTCCAAAAGTCAACATGAGAAACATTAATTATAAAGGCCCTGGGTCAACACCTTTTTAACATTTTAACAGTTTTAATCCATGATGTTCATATTCACTTGTTTTGTTTGACCTAAAAGTAGAGTTATTAATATCGTGCTTTTACTTTGGCACTAAACATTAATTGATAAGGTCTGGGGTGTATTAACATTTGGTACCCAAGTAAAAACCAACACAATTAACTTGACTATCAATACATCAACCTTATAGATTAAAAACTGATAAAAATTCCTAGGGCCTATTAATGCCTGGTGCCTGAGTAAAAGTGCATTATTAACTTGTCTTATTATGTAAACATTACAAATACGAGCACAGCATATTAAAAATTATTGAAAAGGCCTAAGGGCTATTAACGTGAGTTGGTGCCTAAGTTAAAATGCAATATTATTAACTTGACTTGTTATGTTAACTTTATGAATGAGATTGGCAGATTAAAAACTGTTAAAAAGGCCTATAAATGTTTGGTGCCTGAGTAAAAGTGCAATATAAAAATTGCTAAAAAAGACCTGGAGCTTTATAATTGATGTTCTGTGCCTGATTGGAATAACGACTTTTTATTATTGTCTATAAAAATAACAATAATATCATACTCATATAATTAATAGGCTGTGTGTTAAAGTTACTGAAATGGCCCAATCTGAGGCTCATATTGTTAGTGCCTGTGTAGAAATGTGACATTATGAGGAGCTATATCTCAATACAACTAATTTACTTTCCCATTTTGCTACTGTGCCATGAGCACCTTGAGGTGGCAGGAATAAAAGTACAATCTTTACTGGCACTTTATGAGGAAGTGGACATGATGATCAGAAGTGTGCTTTTTCGATAATCCTCTAACGGCTTTGTGGTCATTTAACATGGAAGTGGACACGAAAAAAAAAGAAATGTAATTTTTATACGGACCCCCTAATGCTTTTGTGGCCAGTTGTCCACCTTGTCTTTCAGCCAAAAAATAATTAAAAAAAAATCCCAATTTTGTAAACAATAATAAAATATAAAGAAAAATACTTTTGTACACAATTACTCAATTCGGGGAAATATAGGAAAACATTTTTTTTTTTTTACTGCAGAGAAGTTTTTGGCTTTAAAATTGCACGTTGCTCGTTGTCCTATGGCGATTTGTCCAAACCTTCCTCTGAACATTTTGAGGAAAAATACGAATTTTAAGCTACCAAAACTGGCAAAATGTGTTATAAGCAAATTCAGTAAATGGACAAATGACAAAGTAAAGTGCAAAAATACTATACCAGAAACTGGTGCAAAACTTTCAACTACAATTTTATGAGATGATAAGCAGTTTGTTTTCTCACTTGGGGAGCTGCAGGGCACAGCTAAAGAGGGTGCTAAATGAGCAACCGCCATGCCCTAGTTATGCTTTAGGGCAGGCCATTAGAACAACACATGAACATGCACGTGCCAGCATGGTGATCCAAAACTAATGCAGCAAGTGGTGCGGATTTCGAAGGGGAAATATGGAGTGCGATTATCCTGAACAGCAATATAGCTCACACAATGAACGCTTGTGCCGTTTACAAGGCTGTGAATGATGGTTTAGGAAATGAAATGCCACTCGTTCACCAAAGCATGTTGGAGTCCCAGGAGGGTTCTGCCAGCTTATAATTTTTCTTCCTAGGGCATTGCAGACATGCTCTATTTATTGGGTTCAGGAATGGAGATCTTGCAGGCCACTCCATCCTGTGAATATCTTCACTCTCCAAGTATTTGCAGCAAGTTGAGCCCTATGCAGAGCTGGGTCCAAGTATGGGCAGTTTGGGCAGCTGCCCATGGCCCCAGTTCATGGAGGGGCTTTAATTAGCTTCATTTTTTTTATCGAAAATTTTTAGCTTTTCTGTTTTATCCCAAGCTTTGATTTTTTTATCGAAGTTTTTTTTAATTTTCTGTTGCATGTACTTTAATTTTTTATTCCATCACTGATTATTATTTTGAAAATCAGATTCAAAATATGCATAAAATACATGAATATGTAGTCCCTGAGAAATCTCAATTCTGCTTGCCCAGGGCTCTCATGGCATCATCCACACAATTCAAATATCCATTCTGCATCAGTCAACTAAAAGAAAGCACAGCTACTTTTAGTAGAAATGCCAACATTCATCATCTGGTCATAATATGATCAGATAGTTGTTGGCAGAGTCGTCAAGTATCAAATGACAAAATGTTCAGAAAAGTCTAGAAAGTTCCTCAGTGAAAGTGATCTGATCACTATAGAATTAAAAGAGTAGCAACAATCATTCAAGTATAGTGTTAACAAGAAACTCGATATAATGAAACGCATATAGCGTATTAAATTCGTTTATTTTTGTGGTGTAGTCAGCACAAAGATTCGCCAAGCTTTCGCATTCCACTCATTCTACATATTGGTTAAAGAGTTTATTATGCAAATACAACAAATTAATAGCAATGAAGTCCCCGACCCCATTATCACATATAATATCAAGCTTCAAGGAGAGACAGTGTGAGAAAGAAAAGGCAGATGTCTATGCTATACTGTTGGTATATCCTGACAACACAGAAAAGATATATATCGGAATGACAAAGCAATCTTTGGACACTAGATGTAAAAACACGTACGAAGTGTGAACCAGGACATTTAGAATACAGCCCTCGCCAGAGAAGTCATGCATTGCTCGGCCGCTACTGTATGGAATAATATTAGAAGAATTCCCCTTACACGAATTTTAAAGAGACTGCCATCAGGGATACAGTGGAAATCTTATCCAGAAAACTGGCATGCAATGATATAGTCTCTACTGAACTACCAATCGTTTGGCATGCATTATTAAAAGATGGAAACACATCACAGCGCACCGTATAGTTGAGCAATAAAAATTCATGTAATATGCTCGTGATGTCACCCATGTTATTTTCAAAATCATCTTCGTTCTTTACGTGTTCCAATTCCCTGCATTTTTATGTCTACCATTGTCTTGAAAAAGCCTCCCAGTGAAGTGTGAAAGCTTGGCAAATCTTTGTGCTGACTACACCACGAAAATAAACGGATTTAATTTGCTATATGCATTTCATTATTACTCATGTCTGGTGTATTTAAAATAAAGTTAGGAAATTTGATTATAAGGAGATGTTGGACCTTATACACTGCCGGACAATTGCTAAGGACGGATGACAATAGCAACGATAGCAACCATAAAATGGAAGGCAGGAAAATGTGGAAATTAGCATAAGTGCGGGATACAGTAAGACGTGTTGTGCGTATGCAAATTTTGGATTGCCGAACTTGTTCGTGACGTCATAGCGCTGATAAGAGATATAAAAGATTTGATGCATATTGACCGTTGTTGTTCAAACGCAAAGTTGAAAGGGAAAGAATCAATTGACGAACTTGCAATTTTCAGTATGTCTTCCCGACATCACCTAGATGATTTTACGCGTGACCGTACTATTGGCAAGATTGAAGAAGGGCGAAAAATAACAGATGTTGCCAGGGAGTTTGGCGCCAGCCACAGTGTTGTTTTAAGGCTTTGGAAATCATTTCAAACAAATGGAGAGTGTAGCAAACGTCACGGGGGAGGTCGTGTTCGCAGTACGACACCTGCAGAAGATCGGTACATAGTGCTATCAACAAAAAGACACCGGCGCAGCACAGCTAGTGAGATAGCAAATCAGTTTATGGCTGCTACTGGCAAGCGGATCTCCAGAAAAACTGTCGCCAGACGTTTGCATGAAGGAGGACTATATGCCCGCCGTCCTGTTGTGTGCATCCCATTGTCTAGACGTCACCGTACCGCCCGTTTGCAATGGTGCCATCAACATCGCAATTGGACTGATAATGACTGGTCTGCTGTCCTCTTCTCAGATGAGAGTAGATACAGTCTATCGTCTGATTGTCGATGACAACTGATCTGGCGTGATAGTGGTACTGCATATTGTCCAGCAAACATACAGGAAAGGGACCGATATCCGACATGTAGTGTCATGGTATAGGCTGGCATCATGATCAATGGCCGTATGTCCCTCTATGACTGGCCAACGATACATTAATGATGTTCTGCTACCTCATGTTCGCATGTTCTGTGGTGCTGTCAGTGATAGATTCATTTTCATGGACGACAACGCAACATGTCATCGAACAGTCGCTGTCCAGGAGTGTCTTGAGAGCGAGGATATTCAACGCCTCGTTTGGCCAGCACGTTCTCCAGATCTGAATCCCATTGAAAATGTGTGGGATGCTTTGGGGAGGAGTCTTGCTGGTCGCCAATGCCCTCCAATAAACAAGGACACCCTCATCCGTGCACTGACAGAGGAATGGGATAAATTACCCCAACAGCTGCTTGATAATGTTGTGCAAAGCATGACACGAAGTGTGGAATCTTGCATCGCCCTCCATGGTGGCCATATCCCGTATTGACATCTTACGCCGGAACGCCTGCGGACGGTAATTGCATTTTTTTCACGTTTACGCATTCTGCACAAAATGGCCTGTTTGTCCCTTGAACACGTTCCAAAGCCTTCTGGATTTCAGAGCACAATAAATTGTCTTTCTTGTAATGTCCTGGCATTCTGACATTATTTTATTTCACTTGGCATCCAACCACACTTACTTTTTTATGCGCTATATAGCCGTTTATGATCCGTCCTTAGCAATTGTCCAGCAGTGTATATAAAAAGGGTTTTAATGAAATCTACCCAATCTTTGCATTCTATTCAGAACTATTTTAACCCTTCCTATAACAGTAGCTACTTTTCTCAAATTATAGCTGATAAAAACATACGCTGCCTGACAGAGAAAATGCCACACCACAATGATGTGAATGCAGCACCATGCAAATTGCAGGGTAGGTGCACGTATAAGTTATGCAAATGATTGCATTTGCAGGCCATTCGCACAAACGGCACATAGGATATAAGAGGACAACCAGCCCGTGAGGCCATCAATCGAGATGTCACGGGCAAAAGAAGCGAGTGGCCCTGCCATGACCATGTCTGGAGAATGAACACGGGGTGCCAATGACATTAAGATGCCGTCATACATGATTTCGTCAAATGCACCTTTGCACCGCCCGATGGTCTTTGCATCGTATTCCGGAAAAAACGCAATGTGATGCCATAACCATTAGTTGTATTTGGAGATAGTGATCCCAGGATTGGAGATAGTGATCCCAGGAAGGATCTGTGCAATGTTGTAAGGGGGACCGGAGCACATAGATGGATGTCCAAGCACACCAATCATCACATCTAATGTCATGCCGTAGCGAGGCAACAGGCCACAATGGGTGACATTTTGCAGAGTGTACAGGGAGGCTCGGATGCTCCAATATCAACGCAGACAGTGTTGCACCAATTGGCTGTTTGTGGTTTGCTGTTCAGCCATCCATTGTGAAAGCTTCCCTTAACAGCGAGCCATCATCGTCACGGCTTGGCGTCTGCATGGGGTACTTAATGGAACAGTGTGGTGTTGAGCGACAAATTTCAGTTCTGTCTTGCCATGGATGATCACCATATGAGAATCTGGAGGTGACGTAGCCAACGGGTGGATTCCTTTGCCATTGTGGAGTGCCACATGGCCCGGCAACGTGGAATAATGGTGTGGGGTGCTATCAGCCGCTCACCCCTGGTATGCATTATGGGCACATTGGTGGCATGACGCTATGTTGATGAGGTGCTGCGGCCAGTGGCACCACCATATCTGCAAGGCATCTCAAACGCCATTTTTCAACAGGATAACACGCAGCCGCATACCACTCAGAACAGCCTGAATGATTTACATGGTGTGCAGATGCTTCTGTGGCCAACACGATCTCTCGCCCATCGAGCATCTGTGGGACACGATTGGACGTTGGTTGAGTACCCTCCCACTCCCGCAAAAGGAAGATGAAATGTGGACTCGAATCAACACCACGCGGTCCACGATACCCTAGGACTGTATTCGGACTCTCATTGCCAGGTCGGATTCAACGCTGTATTGCCCAAAATGGGGACCACACTCCTTATTGATTATCCTGTATGTTCGACCACTGGAGCCTAGTCTGTATGTGACAATTAAATCATTTGTTCAGGACCTGCTTGGCTATCTGTATGTGCAGTTTGGTCTGTTTTCAAGCATTCCTTCTGGGTGTGGCATTTTCTCTGGCAGGCAGTGTATTTATGGTCTAGCATGAACCAGAAAGGTTTGTAGGTCTAGCTGTCATATCAACAGAATGAGAAATTGCAGACTCGTTAGATACAGTGGAGATTGAAAAGAATTTTGCAAATAAGAAGGCTCATTGAAAGCTGCTTTATGTAAGTCTTGCCATTTTTCGTTTTTATTTTTATTGCTTTTTTTTTCTGAATTTCAATCAACAGTTTCCTAATACATATGCGATATTTTAACTCCTGATGATACTGTCAAGTGACTGAATTTACCAGAGATGTGCTTTTTAAATGCGGGTTTAAATAAGTACAGAAAGTTTAACTTCTGTTCAGGGCCAGGTTGGACAAGGGGGCGACTTCAGCAGCTAAAGCCCCGGGATCAAAGACATTGCCAAGGGAATGCGAAATTGGGCAGGAGCCCACCCTGCAATTTCTCTTGTCCACCCTACCACTCACCTAGTTTAAAATGTGCCATTTTTTCATTTAACAAGTAATGAGTCTCGCATTTCTCATCACTTAGCCCTATGTATTTTCCCCTAAGAAAAGCATTGTTTACTTCTTCATTGGAAGGTTATTGAAAAAGCATCGGCAGGACCAGGAAAATGTGAAAACTGTTATAAGCCACACCTCATCACATTTTAAAGCTACAAGTTCGCGAAACCAAGTTTAGCACCATCATGTTACAATCAGGAAATACACTGACTCCTTGCTCAAATAAGATATCTTTCTTGTTTTGATGTAGAAGTAATTCTGGGAGTAAAAACCATCTATTTTCAAGAAATTAGTCATGAATTATATTTTGTAACTTTTTTATCATGACAAATTTGTTCCATTAAATGAAATGCAAGCACGGTTCTGCAAATGTGAATAAATAAAGAAACATGTATACAAAGCTGTAGACAACAAATTTATTAATTTTATTTCCCTTTCAACATATCAACAAAAGGGGGCTACTGATCCATCTAAAATAAATATGTCTGTGAGTAGTCCAAGTGCCCTATATGCACAAAAACTTGTGGCCAGGCCATACAGAGGTTGTTCTGTAGTTGCCATTATGGTGTGATTCAACGTGAAGCACATGCAGGTAGTGTCAACAGCTTTGCTCTGTCTTGTCCTGTAACTGGTGTTATAGTTCTAAATATCGTAGCACAACAAATCTGGAGTTAGAAAGTCAGAGCTGGTACCATTTTTTGTCTCTGTATTTGAGCAGAAGCTGATTGGACGTGATGGCATAGCTTTCTGCCTCAGACATCAACTTTGCAGTCCGATCTTCTAGCTGTGACAAATGTTCACCTCTCTCTGTAAGACCCTGAAAAAAGATAACATTGCTTTGAGACAAAAATTCATACACTGTCATATAAAGTTTGCAATTTCCTTTTTTATTTTGGTTTCCCAGTTAACATGTCTGTACACTGCTAACCACATACACTTTTATACAGGGTCTTTCACTAGGTAGTCACCCCAAAGAATTAGTGATATTTTGCAACACACTCTACTTTGAAACATGGCATTTGGTTTACAATGTACCTTAGTTCATGGGAATGTAGGATCATTCACAATAAATGCTGGAAATTTCAGGAACCAGTGGCACTAAGACACACTTTTCAAGATCCGGTTATTGCACAGATAGATGTCACACTGTATGGATGAAGCAACTCTTTCTTTGCAGCTCTTTGGCTGGTGGAAACTGAATATCCAGTTTTTTGTGACAAACATCATAGTGACTTCTTCAGTGATGCCAGCAGCCTGTGCTTCCCCTCTTCGATTTTTTCTTTCGCTAAAGGAAGACATCCGCCACTATTGGTTCAAAACACTGCCTGTGGTTTCAAATTTTTTGGCAAACCTAGTGATGTAATGTTTGTCTGGTGCTTTTCTTCTCCCCATCTTCTCTAGGAATCCACAGTGTGTTGTTACCTTTATAGACTTCGTTATCCAATAACTTTTCACAATAAACACCCACTCCACAACAGGTACACAGCCATCCTGAATGACATCCAATGACACAATAAAACATGCAGATTGCCTCCAGACAGAATTAGTGTGCATGTCTATCTGGTGGGGTAACATCACAATGAGTCATTATCTTATCAGAAAAACCATACCTGCACATTTCTCAAGGATTAAGGTCACTTATAAACCAAATGTCGTGTTTTTATGTAGAGTAGAGAAAAAAACAATAGTTCATTCTTTGGGGAGTATACCTAGTGGAACACTTTGTATTAGATACTTTATAGATTCAGATTTTGTCCAGAGCTTGTGATATTACATTTCCATTCATTAGATTTAGTTTCCACTTGATGGTTAAGAAATGTTCCTGAGCCTTGTAATAAATATCATCAACCATTATCAAGTGATTTCCAGCACACTTTTGAATTTCAACTACCCACCTTCCACTGTCCTTTGGTTTTCAGTCTAGTATTTCAGTTATCCAAGGGTGGTTAGTCCCTCTAGCAATATGTCCAGCCCAATGATACTTTAGGTTCTTTACTTTGATCATGATGTCCTCAACTCTTGTCATTTCCCTAATCCACGTATTCCTCTTCTTTCCTTTCCTGGTTATGCCAAGCACGCATCTCTCCATGCTTCTTTGAGTTGTTTGAAACCTCTGTACATCTTTTTTTAGATGAGATCCATGTGTTTGATCCATAAGTAAGAACACAAAGGAGGCATTGATTATAAACACTTTTCTTTCAAGGCAGAATGGTAAATTGCTCATGAAAATTGTATTGTTTCTGATAGATGTTCCTGAATCAAGTTTTATACACCTACTTATTTCTTTTTACATGGACCTTGCTTGATATCTGTTGTGTTTAAGGTAGGCATTGGTTGCTTTTTGATTTGCCCCATCAATTTCCAAATCTTCAGTTCTTGTAAAAGCACTGTACATCAATTTTGTTTTTTGTAAGTTAATTTTTAAATCATTTCTTTTTTTTTTTTTGTCATCAACTTCCTGGTTCATACACTGTTGGTCTGAAGGGGTACTTGTAAAAATGATGGTCATCAACAAAATGAAAGGGTGTTAAATAATTATTTTATTGAGTCTTGATCCCTTTGTCTTGCAAGTTCAATGCATGAAAGACAAATCATCATCATCATCATTGTCAACCATTATCAATCCACTGCTGGACGAAGGTCTCCCCAAGTTTCCTCCACAACGGTCTGTCTTGTGCCAGTCTCCTCCATGTCACCCCTGCATACTTTCGAATTTCATCCACCCATCTCCCATGTGGTCTTCTTCTGGGTCTTTTCCTGTCCCTTGGAATCCAATCTAAAATTTCGGCTGTCCATCGATGATCTGTCCTTCTGGCAGTATGTCCAGCCCATTGCCATTTCAGGGATTTAACTCTGATCATGATGTCTTCCACTCTTGTCATTTTTCGGATCCACGAGTTCCTCTTCTTATCTCTCCTGGTTACACCAAGTATGCACCTCTCCATGCTTCTTTGAGTTGTCTGCAGCCTTTGTATGTCTCTTTTAGTTAAGGTCCACGTCTCTGCACCATATGTAAGCACTGGAAGGATGCATTGATCAAACACTTTTCTTTTAAGACATAATGGCATATTGCTCTTGAAAATTATGCTGTTTCTTCCAAAAGCTCTCCAGGCAAGTTTTGTACGCCGATTAATTTCTTCACCAATGTGACCCTCACTTGATATCTGCTGTCCAAGATAAACGTACGTGTCTGTTATCTCCAGCTTTTCTCCATCAATCGATAAATCTTCATTTCTTGTAAAAGCATTGAACATCACTTTTGTCTTCTGAAAGTTCATTTTTAATCCCACTTCTTTACTCTTGTCAGCAAGTTCCTGGATCATACTCTGCAGCTCTGATGGGGTAGTTGCAAAAATGACTACATCATCAGCAAAACGAAGGTGGGTTAGATAATCTCCATTAATCTTTATCCCCTTGTTTTCCCAGCTCAGCGACTGAAAAACACCCTCCAATGTGGCATTAAAGAGCTTCGGAGATATGGTGTCACCTTGTCTCACTCCCTTTCCAATTTTTACGTGTGTTGTATTTTCAAACAGCCGAATCTTTGCACTTGCATTTTCATAGATGTTATTAATAATATTAATGTATGCATCTTCAATACCGCAGGTTTTCAGAGCCATTGTAACTGCTGATGGTTTCACCGAATCAAAGGCTTTTTCATAATCGATAAAAGCCATGCACAATGGAAGTTCATATTCCCTCGCTCTTTCAATTAGTTCTCTCAGCACGTGGATATGATCTATTGTGCTGTAGCCACTCCTGAATCCAGCTTGTTCTCTCGGTTGAGCCATGTCCAGTGTTACCTTCAAGCGGTGTGAAAGAACTTTAGTGAAGATTTTATAAACTACTGATAGGAGGCTGATAGGTCTGTAGTTTCCGAGATCCTCAATGTCACCTTTCTTATGTAGCAGGATCATTGTAGCGGTGTTCCAATCCTCAGGAATCTTTCCTTCATTAAGGCATCGAGTGAAAATTTGGGCGAGTACTGTTTCGATTTCTCCACTTGCTTCTTGTATGATGTCTACAGTAATTCCATCTTCTCCTGGAGCTTTTCCTCGCTTCATGTTCTTGATTGCATGTGCAACTTCTGCTGGAAGGACTGGAGGAACTCTGGTACTGGTATCTTTCATGATGTCTGGAGTGCATATATCATCCCTTTCATATAATTTGGAGTAGAAATCTTTCACTCTTGTCAAAATTTCGCCTCTATTTCTTGTTACAGAACCATCTTCTTTTCTCAGTGCCATAATCTGTTTTCTTCCCTTACTGAGATGTCCCTTTGCTATCTTTAGGCTTTGGTTGTTTTCAATTGCTTTCCTCACTAGTTCACAGTTGAATTTCCTTACGTCTTCAGTGATACTTTTTCTTACTGTCTTGCATAGCTCTATATATTCCACTTTGGAAGTCACATCTTCTTTAGTTGTCCTCATCTCTCTTCTTTTTTGCATCAACATTTTGGTTTTTCCTGATAATTTGTTCACATGCAACTTGTTCTTAGACCCAGCTAATTTTGTTGCTGTTTCCATAAGAGCTTTGGTTACTTTTCTGTTAACTTCAGAGATGTCCACTTCTTCCGATGTTAGGCCTTCTAAAGCAGAGAACCTGTTCTTCAGTTCTAACTTGAAGGTATTATGGTGTTTTTTAAGGTTGGTTATGTCAATAGATTTTGTTTGTCCTATGAGCTTGCCACGTTCAAGTTTAGTGTTGAGGTGCATCTTACATCTCACCAATCTATGGTCACTACCTGTGTTGAACTTGTTTAGCACACTGCAGTCTTCTATGACGAATTTTTTGTTACACATAATAAAATCAATTTCACTTGTCGTCCCATTTGGATGTCTCCATGTCCATTTCCTGTGTGGCTTTTTCTTGAAAAAGGAGTTCAAGATGAAAAACCCTTCTGCCTCTGCAAACTCAACGAGAGTATTTCCACGCTGGTTTCTGTTGCCATGACCGAATTTACCTACTGAAGTTTCATTCTGTTGCCGTTGCCCTATTTTTGCATTGAAATCTCCCATAATTATCTTCAAATGCTGCTTACCTTTATTATTTAGATGACAAATTTCCTCATAAAATTCTTCAATTTCTTCTTCAGGATGACTTGTGGTGGGTGCATAAGTTTGAATAATCTGAGCCTGGTATCTTTTCGAGAATTGGATAACAAGTCGTGCAGCTCTGTCAGAGGAACTTTCAACTTCTACAACTTTGTCCTTCAGTTTCTTGTTTATTATAAATCCAACACCACTAGTTCTGCCAGTATCTGTCCCACGATAGTAGAAGAGATGTCCACTTTTCAGTTCGATGAGATCTTCTCCTTTTCTCCTTACCTCACTTAGCCCCACGATGTCCCACTTGATCCTTTGTAGTTCCTCTTCCAATTCAAGAAGCCTTGAATCAGAAGATAGGGAGCGTCCATTGTAAGTAGCCAAGGTCAGCATCAGATGGCAGCCTAGTCCGGTCCTCCGGGGATTCTTAGCACCCTCTGCCTTCATGTCGCACTGGCCGCTGCCTTGGCCAGGTACATTCCAGCTGCCGGAGACTGAGGGCCAAGATTTAAGTTGTGGAATCATTTTGGAGGGGTTTGGCCATAACTCACCACGCTGGCCAAGCGGGTTGGTGAGTGTGGGATAGCATTTCCTCTGATCCCGATGGTATAGTTATACCGCTATGGGCGGTCGTCAGAGCCCCTTTAGTGGGAACAGGATGCACCACGAGAAGGCGGGGTTGACATTTGTCAAGGAGAGGCTGTGATGTTACGCATCACCTGACCTTACATCCCACAAGACAAATATATATATATATATTGAAATTTGAAACTTATAAGAAGATATTTTTAAAAGATATAACTTTACAAAAATTATTAATTTAATACTTTACTTTTTTTAGATTGGAAGCATTAAGAATATGTAATTCAAATAATCTGTGACTATCCATTTAATCTATCATGACAATTCTATTAAAGTATTCTTACAGTGCTCTATAAGTCACATCACATCAAAGAACTTCAGGATTACATTGTCCAATAGAGAGAAAATCAGACATGCACCTTCCAATTTCCATTCGAACATGCTATCGTTATTACCACCCAAGACATCAAAAATACGAAATAGGTGCCTTCTCGAACCGTATATTGATATACACACTGCTGGCCACCCAAAATACAACACCAAGAAGGAAGCATCCGATTGGCCTGAAATTCGCAGCATACGTCGCCCGCGAGAGGACATGCAAATGATTAGCATTGCAGGGCATATGCAAATCATGTGCTCCCGGCATGCCACCGAGAAGCACTATAAGAAGGGTGCACAGAAGGCAGGGTGTAAGTAGTGGAAGTGTGTTGTGCTGCCGGACCTGTGTATGGGAAGCTTCCTGATGTCTCGTCGCAGAATACGGCAATCATTCCAGCACGTTTCGGAGTTCGACAGAGGATGAATAATGGCTTATAGCGACAGCGGTTTATCGTACCGAGACATCGGCGCCCATGTGGGATGACATCTAGCCACAGTGAGGCGAGTATGGATTCGGTGGGTGCAGGAGGGACAGACCGACGTGAGCGATTGCTGCAGTTGCGGCACACCACCGAACGAGAGGACCGGCATGTTGTGCGGCGGGCATTGACGGCTCACACCGCCACATCACGAACGTTAGTGCAGGAATTAGGGTGTGTTGCGCAACAACCTGTGTCAGCACATACCGTTCGACGTCCTCTGCAGGAGCGGGGACTTGTCGCACGGCGCCTGTTGCTCCGATTACCATTGATGTTACACCACCAGTGAGTGCGGCGGCAGTGGGCCGTTGAACGCCGCACCTGGACTACGGAATGGCACTACATTGTCTTCACCAACAAATCTCGCTTCTGCCTGCAACACCACGATGGTCGGATCCACATGTGGTGGCACTGCGGCGAGAGACTGTATGACACTTGCATTATACATCACCATACCAGTCTGTTGCCTGGTGTTATGGTTTGGGGCGCAATTGGATATGACACCCGCACCCCTCTGGTATGCATCGCCAGTACACTCAACAGCCACCACACCATCTCCGGCGTTTTGGAGCCTGTAGTCCTCCCTTACCTGCAGGACCTGCCAGTGGCTACGTTTCAACAGAACAATGCGCGCCCACACGTGGCACGCATCGTGCAACAATTCTTCCCGGCCCACCGGGTGTCAATGCTGCCGTGGCCCACCTGTTCTCCCGATATGTCGCCCATCGAACTTGTCTGGTCGCTGATCAGCAACCGAGTGGCCCGGCAAGCACCACCCGCTGCTACGCCTGATGAACTGTGGCTACGTGTGGAAGCAGCCTGGACCAACATTCCACAAGCCCACATCCAAAGCCTCTTTCCTTCGATGCTGCAGCGTGTAGCGGCCGTTATTGCCAGCCATGGATGGGGCCACACAAACTATTGATGTCTGCATGTTCCGCAAGTCACACGGGCCTGTAAGCTCAATCGTTTCATCTGTGTATCTGTTGTTATGTGTCCAGTAAATCTGGCTTTGCTATCTCGTGTCCTTCTTGGTGTCCGGCAGTGTATAATATATCAAAGTACGGTTTGAGAAAGGATTTTAATTAGTACCTTTAACTCTGTTTTCACATTCTCAAAGTATGTATGTGTCAAGTTAAAATACAACAACCCTTTAAATATGACCAATTTTATGCAAGCAACTAAAATTCAACGTAATTCAGCAGTTTATTTTTAGTGTGAATGTAAAACTTCTTGATCTACATTATTTGGGATAATCTTTCTTCAACTTTTATGAGATAACTTGATAATTGTCTCTTTTGAAAACCTTAGCACCTAAATAGCAATGGAAAGCTGTTTGTAAGAAAGGATGTCATTCAAACACAAGTCGATATACTGCATGATTTGTCTTTGCAATTTATTTGCCACAATTATGTAAGTGAGAATGATTGGGAACAGCTGTGTTTTAAGAATGAATCAGTAATTGATGGGCAACATGCCAATTCTTGGAAGGTAAATTTGCCATAATTTGTGATCCAACATTCATTTGTGACATTATGAAGTAGTAACATTGGTAAAAAAATTTAGGTTTTCTTTTCCATACCAACATCACAGTCAGTGATTGAAAAGCTACTTTTTAAAAGCAGCTAGCTACTGCTACAACCACATTGATGTAGCTTGCTATATACATGTTTTTTTTTCTTTTTTTGGAAGGTAGCTAGCTCACTACTTTTCCTGAAAACGTAGCTGCTTTTGCTACTATTTGACGTTTAAATTAAAGGCGCAAATTTTGAGGATCTTTACACGTTCATACTTACACATCACATTCAGAGCTAAATACCAAAGCAAATTACCAGAACAATTTATCTCTATACTTACCTCTGATCACCACATTTTAACATATTAATCCAGAAACTGCAGATTTCTGAGGTTTAAGATATGTAGAGATTCTGATAGAAAGGTGTACCTTTTGAACACATTAAATGTTTCATCCATTTGGGAAGGGGGGGGTTAATGTCCACCCTGAGCAACTCTTAAGCACAAAAATCAGTGTCCCCACTTTAGGGCCATTTTTTCCAGGGATGAGATCCTCGAGTGTGCTGTAAGGCAAACACTGTACAATCCCATCATCTGGGACTTTTAGACATCTCAAGTGAACAGTCAGAAGCCAACACTTAAACAAACCACTATGCCAATGAGGCAGCTTGTCCATCATCTGCTTTTTACAGTTTTCTGTGCATTCTTATCTGCAACAATGCTTTGGTTGGCTAAGTGCTTTGAGGCGTGTGCTTTGGATCAGTAATTTGAGTTCTGGATGAGGCATTCGTGGGAGGTGTGTTTGTCTGATGGTACTGGCTGTGTCTCTTTCCTGGAACCAGTGGTTGCTTATGATGGTCATTAAACCCTGAAATTAAAAAAAATCGTGTATGCAAACAAAAATGGAAGGATGTTGCACTTCAAAGTGCAATATGTATTAGAAAACATATTTTTGAACAAAACGGAAAAGAAACTATTTTTCTCTCCTTGGAGGTAGTACACTTTATTACCCTGTTTGCAGGTGGAAGAATTTTCTCCAAATTTAGTGAAAGGAAAAATTTACTTTCATGTTTCTACAAATGTGTCTCCTTGGAGGTAGTACACTTTATTACCCTGTTTGCAGGTGGAAGAATTTTCTCCAAATTTAGTGTAAGGAAAAATTTACTTTCATGTTTCTACAAATGTGTTTCAGGATATGTATGGTTTCACCACTTTTTTGTATGATCTTTCTAAATTGTAAATATACACTATGTAGACAAAAGGTATTCGGACACATAGGTTGATCAGAAAGAAGAGTATTTATTAGTTAAAATCAGAAAATAGTTGGCCTATCTTTGATTGCTATGACTGCAGGCTTTTTTCCACAAGATGCTGGTATCCTGAACCAGAATTTTCCTCTTTGCAAAATCTCTGCTAGAGCTGCAGTAGAGAAAAGTGTTACAGGCCAAGATCATTCAGATGTTCTATTGAATTTAGATCTGAGCTTTTGGGCTGACTACTTCAACTGCCTGCTTCTTAAGCCAATCCCGGACAGACCTTGCAGTGCGGTCTGTAGTGCGGTACTTGATCTTACTGAAACAGGCAGGTATCTGTGTGGAAGTACTGCAGCAGTTGCTCTGGCTTTTTTTAAGTTTTCACCAAATTAAATTTTCTTTTGCCAAAGTGTTATAACAGCACAAAAAGGTAATTACCAAAACTTTTTTCCCATTGCCAAAATGATTTCTTTTTCGTAAATTGCAAAGAATGCGATCGGCAGCACGACCCTGCTACTGCCATTTCATAGGTAATATAAATAAAATTGCTTAGAATTTCTTCACACTGAGTAGTTGTTAGGTTTGAGAGCACTCCGACCAACAGCCCCAAACCATCACAGATCCCTCTCTAAATTTGACTGCAGGATAATGCAGTCCCCATAACAGCATTCCTCTGGCAAACACCACACCCAAATATACCCATCCGAACAGAAGAGTATCTTGCTGCCATCCACGAGCATCATATGTCTTGAATTGGTTGGTCATATGACCTCCATGCTAGGAGGTGTCAAGAAGGTAGTGTCGCCTGTTTTGTGCATGCAGTATCTCCGTGGTATCCTTAATATACATTTTCAAAAAGGTAATGCCTGTGAGCATACTGTCAACATCAGTAAATAGTGCCTACAAGGAGTCCAGGTGCTGTCCTGGCCAGTACAGTCCTGACTTCTCTCTAATAAAGAATGTGTGAGATGTCATTGGCAGATGACTTAACTGCTCTGCATGATACCCTTGCAAATTTGAGGAATTGTGGACCCAGGTCAACAACATGTCAGGACACCAACTGGGAACTTTTCCATTTGATGTCATATGGTGTTGCCAAATGTATAGCCTCCTAGCAAGGAGGTCATATGACCAACCAACTCAAGACACATTATACTGTCTCCTCATTCAATGCATCCATCTAATCCATCAGAAATATTGCGTCTTTCCTAATTACATATATTGCTTCTTTCCTAACTACATGTGTGCTAAGTTTTGTCTCAGTTTGAGCATTCCTTCATGAGGTGGCAGTGTATATAAGTACCTTTGGTGTGAAAATTTCATTTATGTAAGCAAAGTGTGCAGGCATCACACACAGATACACTAGTTACTGACCATTCTTGCTCTGCTGATATCCCCTGCTAGGGATGTGGTCTGAGATTTTGCATGATCAACAGCACTGGTCCCACCATGTAAATGTTTGGCAACAGCTTTAGAAGGCTTACCACTTGCTTCACCAACTGTTGTGGGGGGGGGGGGGAAACATATATATAAGTAGTATACAAGTTACTGACCATTCTTGCTCTGCTGATATCCCCTGCCAGGGATGTGGTCTGAGATTTTGCATGATCAACAGCACTGGTCCCACCAGGTAAATGTTTGGCAACAGCTTTAGAAGGCTTACCACTTGCTTCACCAACTGTTGTGGGGGGAAAAACATATATATAAATGAATGATGATCATAATGATATAAACAATAATGGCTGAACAAATGCTATGAATAGCAATACTACATCTATTGAAACCAAAACATCTCCATGTATATCTGAAAGAAAAAAAAATACTAATGCAAATAATTGCATTATAAGCAGGATAGTTCTGCCTTGCTTATAATGCATTGAAAACAAAACTTCAAATATTGACATAGAATAAATCCCAAAATATGGGACAATTAATGAAATTCACATTGGTAAATCAGATGTCTTAGAATTGCACATTTAGTCCGGAAGAAATCTGCATATCAAAGCACTTGATACTACTTCAAAGGCTGCTCAGCAGTAAACCATCTACAGAAGCACTAGACACAGCAAAATTTTAGAAAATGAAAAAGAAAAAAAAATTGAGAGGCAGAGAATATAAAGTACCACTAATGATATCTTAGTATGTTGCTCTAGTTCAGTGCTGTTCAACTGGTGGTCCCTAAGCTGAGGCTGTCAGTTGGAGTTTATGATACAGAAAAAACAATGTCTTAAATAACTGTTCATTAGAAGTAAAGTATGCAGCATATTCAGAAAATAAGTACTGTTTTTGAATAATTTTGCTGCAGTGCTGTGGTCATGATATTGTGCATGTGTGCTGACTTCTCTTATTTGTGGGCAAGCCATAGGTACCATTATGAGAACACCAGATCATGTCTGCGTGTTGTTCGGTGCATTTTTTAAACAAGTTTGGGCAGCCCACAAACTGAAATAAGGTCCATAATTCAGTTTTTGAATGCAAGAAATGTGAAACCGGCTGACTTTCACAGGGTGCCTACTCTTTTTCAGGAAAAAAATTCAAGGACTTTCAAGGACCTTCAGGAAAAAATTCAAGGATGAATTTTTCAATTTCCTAAACCGCAATGAATATATCATCATCATCATCATCATTGTCAACCATTATCAATCCACTGCTGGACGAAGGTCTCCCCAAGTTTCCTCCACAACGGTCTATCTTGTGCCAGATATATATATATATATCAAGAATTATGTGTGTTGTATTATGATACTCATTATCTTCATAAAACATCTATATGCATCACATTAATTCTTTCTGTATGTTCAAAACTCCCAATTTCTCAAACACTTAATATCTATTTTAGAATTATGTACAGGTATGTCATCATCATCATTGTCAACCATTATCAATCCACTGCTGGACGAAGGTCTCCCCAAGTTTCCTCCACAACGGTCTGTCTTGTGCCAGTCTCCTCCATGTCACTCCCGCATATTTACGAATTTCATCCACCCATCTCCCATGTGGTCTTTTTCTGGGTCTTTTCCTGTCCCTTGGAATCCAATCTAAAATTTCGGCTGTCCATCTATGGTCTGTCCTTCTGGCAGTATGTCCAGCCCATTGCCATTTCAGGGATTTAACTCTGATCATGATGTCTTCCACTCTCGTCATTTTTCGGATCCACGAGTTCCTCTTCTTATCTCTCCTGGTTATACCAAGCATGCACCTCTCCATGCTTCTTTGAGTTGTCTGCAGCCTTTGTATGTCTCTTTTAGTTAAGGTCCACGTCTCTGCACCATACGTAAGCACTGGAAGGATGCATTGATCAAACACTTTTCTTTTAAGACATAATGGCATATTGCTCTTGAAAATTATGCTGTTTCTTCCAAAAGCTCTCCAGGCAAGTTTTGTACGCCGATTAATTTCTTCATCAATGTGACCCTCACTTGATATCTGCTGTCCAAGATAAACATACGTATCTGTTATCTCCAGTTTTTCTCCATCAATCGATAAATCTTCATTTCTTGTAAAAGCATTGAACATCACTTTTGTCTTCTGAAAGTTCATTTTTAATCCCACTTCTTTACTCTTGTCAGCAAGTTCCTGGATCATACTCTGCAGCTCTGATAGGGTAGTTGCAAAAATGACTACGTCATCAGCAAAACGAAGGTGGGTTAGATAATCTCCATTAATCTTTATCCCTTTGTTTTCCCAGTTCAGTGATTGAAAGACATTTTCCAATGTGGCATTAAAGAGCTTCGGAGATATGGTGTCACCTTGTCTCACTCCCTTTCCAATTTTTATGTGTGTTGTATTTTCAAACAGCCGAATCTTTGCACTTGCATTTTCATAGATGTTATTAATAATATTAATGTATGCATCTTCAATACCGCAGGATTTCAGAGCCGTGGTAACTGCTGATGGTTTCACCGAATCAAAGGCTTTTTCATAATCGATAAAAGCCATGCACAATGGAAGTTCATATTCCCTCGCTCTTTCAATTAGTTCTCTCAGTACGTGGATATGATCTATTGTGCTGTAGCCACTCCTGAATCCAGCTTGTTCTCTCGGTTGAGCCATGTCCAGTGTTACCTTCAAACGGTGTGAAAGAACTTTAGTGAAGATTTTATAAACCACTGATAGGAGGCTGATAGGTCTGTAGTTCCTGAGATCCTCAATGTCACCTTTTTTATGTAGCAGGATCATTGTAGCATTGTTCCAATCCTCAGGAATCTTCCCTTCATTAAGGCATCGAGTGAAAATTTGGGCGAGTACTGTTTCAATTTCTCCACTTGCTTCTTGTATGATGTCTATAGTAATTCCATCTTCTCCTGGAGCTTTCCCCCGCTTCATGTTCTTGATTGCATGAGCAACTTCTGCTGGGAGGACTGGAAGAACTCTGGTACCTTTCATGATGTCTGGAGTACATGTATCATCCCTTTCATATAATTTGGAGTAGAAATCTTTCACTCTTGTCAAAATTTCGCCTCTATTTCTTGTTATAGAACCATCTTCTTTTCTCAGAGCCATAATCTGTTTTCTTCCCTTACTGAGATGTCCCTTTGCTATCTTTAGGCTTTGGTTGTTTTCAATTGCTTTCCTCACTAGCTCACAGTTGAATTTCCTTATGTCTTCAGTGATACTTTTTCGTGCTGTCTTGCATAGCTCTATATATTCCACTTTGGAAGTCACATCTTCTTTAGTTGTCCTCATCTCTCTTCTTTTTTGCATCAACATTTTGGTTTTTCCTGATAATTTGTTTACATGCAACTTGTTCTTAGACCCAGCTAATTTTGTTGCTGTTTCCATAAGAGCTTTGGTTACTTTTCTGTTAACTTCCGAAATGTCCACTTCTTCCGATGTTAGGCCTTCTAAAGCAGAGAATCTGTTCTTCAGTTCCAACTTGAAAGTATTATGGTGTTTTTTAAGGTTGGTTATGTCAATACATTTTGTTTGTCTTATGAGCTTGCCACGTTCCAGTTTAGTGTTGAGGTGCATCTTACATCTCACCAATCTATGATCACTACCTGTGTTGAACTTGTTCAGCACACTGCAGTCTTCGATGACGAATTTTTTGTTACACATAATAAAATCAATTTCACTTGTCGTCCCAATTGGATGTCTCCATGTCCATTTCCTGTGTGGCTTTTTCTTGAAAAAGGAATTCAAGATGAAAAATCCTTCTGCCTCTGCAAACTCTACGAGAGTATTTCCACGCTGGTTTCTGTTGCCGTGACCGAATTTACCTACTGAAGTTTCATTCTGTTGCCGGTGCCCTATTTTTGCATTGAAATCTCCCATAATTATCTTCAAGTGCTGCTTACCTTTATTATTTAGATGACGAATTTCCTCATAAAATTCTTCAATTTTATGAGGAAATTCAGGTATGTAAAACACATTAAGTCACTTTTGTACGATTTTTAGATTTATGCTAATACCAAATTTTCATCTAATTATTTATATCATACTTTATAATATAAGATTTACCTTTTTACCATTAATAAAGGAAATATTTAAATTTAATGAATTGAAAAAAAAATACAAAAGATTTTAATAACATATTAGCTCACTTTCATATTGAAATTTCAACACAGCAAAATTAGAAAACTTTCATGTTATTCAGAAATAAAATCCTTTCTTCACTTTCACATTAAGAAGCCTTCATATTCACAAGTCTCAACATAATTGATGGATTTTGGATGCATGTCATTTTTCAAATACTTCTGTGGGATAACCAGTTTTGTACACATTGAATTAAATACCAAGAATGATAACAGATACTTTAAACATTTTGCAAACACAGGCATGGGGTGACGAGACTGAATGATCTTTTCTTTAGTGGGTAATATTTTTGGACAATACGAAGTAGTCGTATTTTATCACTAAATGTGAGGAACGACACACAATACCAGCATTTAAATTTTCCTTTTACTTTCAGTTTATCTTCAAGTTTTTACGAGACAGTTTTAGTTATTAGTAGTTAGACATGCACTAGAAAACAAATTATGGATTTGAAATCCATTAAAATAAGTTTTCACAGCAGATAAACTAAAATGATCCTATGGGTTTATCATTAAGATGGTTTTAAACACCTTACATATGACACAGTACGAAAGCAAGACCATGGTGTATTTCTGTTATTGTAAGAAAGCGGAAAGAAATTAACATCAGTATTTGCAATAGGTAGCCAATTATAAAAAAAAATCTAAGCAACAATGCATCTCCAAATTTTGCAAAAATTTCTTTACTGAATGACAAACTTTCTTTAGGTGAAAAAATATTTAACAAATGAAAATACTGTAATCAATTTTCAAATAATTAGAATTTTTTCTACTCAAATGTCAGTACTTTTAACACAACATTAAATTTATCATTGTTAAAATATAATTAACAAGTATATTAAAAAAATATTAAGCAAATGGGTGAATAATTTATTTACAATTATTCACTAAATCCATTTTTTCTTGAGTTCAGAATCTATTTCTTTTATCAATGATTGTTTGTCTTGAGCTGTCTTTCTAAAGCTATTTGATTTAACAATGCAGTTAAAATTATGAGTATCTTCTGCTTTTGTTGCCAAGTCATCAGCTGATTTTAATAAATCCAATACTTCATTTTCTACACATGTTTTTCTTTTTTAGTATTTGGTTTCTCTTTTGGGCTACAGCAGAATTAGCCTTGTCCCGAGCCTTTTCTTCTAAATTTATTACATATCTTTGCCTAGCACATCCAACATTACTTAGAAGCAATTTTGAAAACTCGACCTTTTCCATGCCACCAATGTTACTTAGATGGTCATATATTGTTTTTTGTGAAACAATAGATTTTTCTTTCATATTGTCAATTGTTAGTTCCTTATTAATGGAGAATCCTCTCTCCACTGATGCCTGTCCAAGCGAGAGCAACAGCAGCTTTTCAGTTACTTCCCACAACAGATCATAGTTTTTACTTGAGGATAAATGTTCATAAAAATAACACATCTATTCTCAAATCCTCATAATTGTTATCAAAAAGTTTAAAATCTGAAGTTACTGCTGCAACACTACTTATAAAATCCTTTAACTGCAGCATAATAGTGTCAACAACACCAACTTTCAGATGATTTGCATCCACGAGAATTTCTAGAATAATCTTGAAACTTTTTAAGCAAGATTCCTTCTCAGCACTCATTAATTTAGGATCTAAACACTTCATGTGCCACACAAGAGCATACTGCAGTGGGCATTTAGTGAGCAATTTTTTTGACAAGGTTTTGCAAAATTGATCTGCATTTTACACAAAATTCCATTATCTGCTTTTCATGGATCCAATCTTGACCTACTTAACTCCCCGTCAGACCGCAGTGCACCCTTTCTCCCAGTGACACAGCTGCTTTGAAGTTTACTCTTTTTGACTTCCGATGTCAATGGGGGATTGCAGAAAAAAAGTGAAAAATAACAAAAGGAAAAAGATCGGAAATTCTGATCGAAATTTTTCAGCTGTGGGATTTTAAAATTCAAGGACATTCCAGGCCTTGAATTTTTTTTTTTGAAATTCAAGGACTTTGCAGGTTTTCAAGGATGTGTGGGCACCCTGCTTTCATCATCAAGTTTGTGAGGTCTATGGTCAAACTGCTATGAATGATGGAATGGTGAGGAAATGGTTCAGACATAATTGAAATACTATTAAAAAGCACCAATCACTTACTCTAAAGATCATGGTAATTTCCATCGACAACACCAGCACGTCAAGTTTTTAAGAGACAGTTTTAGTTATTGACGTGCTGGAAGTGTGTTGTCGATGGAAATTACCATGATCTTTAGGGTAAGTGATTGGTGCTTTTTAATAGTATTTCAATTATGAATTGCTCGTAAACTATGCGCACTTTGCAGGGGTTTAATACCTTAAAAGTGCCAATATAATAAATGGTTCAGACAGTTCAACAAAGGTCATGAGAATGTGCATGACTAGAAGTGGAACGATCGGCCATCTGTGGTCAATGATGATTTGGAGTGTGCAGTTGATACAAAAGTTTGTGAGGACAGACGTTTCACAATTTCGGTGCTTTCTTTGCATTTCCCGCAAATTTCAAGGACTTCTCTACGAAACTGTACCAGATCGTTTGGGGTTTCGGAAATTGTACTCCTGCTGGGTACCGAAGATGCTCTTCGAGGAGCACAAAAGCAAGTAGGATGGCTGTTGATTGACTTTTCTCGTGCAATACAGTGAGCAAGGTGATGAACTCTTGAGCCATAACATCTCAGGTGACAAGACATGGGTGTTCTACGTGACTCTGGAATTGAAGAAGCAGTCCATGGAGTGGTTGCACACCTCATCACCGAAAAGGAACAAATTCAAGGAGACAATTTCAAGCTGCAAGATCATGTGCACAGTTATTTGGGACAGGCAAGGAGTTTTGCTTGTTAAATTCTTGTCTAAAGGCAGAACAGTAAACTCATCAGCCTATTGTGAGACCTCGGAGAAACTGTCGTGCGATCCAGAACAAAAGGTGTGGCATTCTTACTCACGGCATTTTCTTGCTTCATGACAATGCTCAGCCTCACATTTCAGCAACAATTCATCCTGTCATTTGGCTGGAAATAAATGAATCAAATCCCCTTTCCCACCCCCACCCCCTACAGCAGAGACCCAACGCCAAGAGACTATTACCTGTTCTTGCGTCTGAAGAAGTTCTTTGCTGGTTGGTGATTCTTTGACGATGATGAAGTCAAAGGTAAAATGCAGAAGTACTTGTTTTCTCAAGCTGCCTCATTCTATGATGAGGGGATACAAAAACTGTGCCTTTTTACAATAAGTGTTTCAATAATGGTGGAAACTACACAGAGAAATAGGTTAAGGTATGGCGAGCCTGATAAAAATAACATTTTTTGCAAATACATTCTTATTTAATTTTAATAGCCTAATGATACTTATATTCTGAATACACCTCGTAAACACAAGAACTACCAAGCTTTCGCTTTACACAGGGAAGCTTGTTCAAGGCTATAAATTTGAGCTGGATTCAAGATAGAACAAGTGCATAACACTAAAATCTCACTGTTTAAGGTGAATACATGCAAATAGATCCAATGAATTCATGTGGAATACTAAGTCATTGTAACAGGATGTAATGCTACTTGGTGTTGACCTAAATTCTTCTGTCAGAAGATTGTGCCTTGCACTTGAAAGTTCTAAAGACATGTTCTCATTGCACTGGTGGTCATGAGTGAGAATTCTACACTTCTTCTTGCCACCGTGCCCTTATATAGTCTTATTTCATATTGGTATTGCATTGGCATGTGAGATACCATATTTCCCTCCCTAAGCTTTCCTCCACATTCAAAACCAAACATTCTCATACAGACTTCTTTTTCTCTTCACTCCGGATGCATTTTGCTCAGTACTTCACTAACATTTTCAATGTTTTTGCATTAGCCCTCAAAATACAGTTAAAAATGCCAGCAAAGCACTGGGCAAAATGTATCTGGAGTGAGGGGGGGGATTGTCCTTACGAGGTGGTTTGCTGGAGGATTGGTTTGTTTCTATATTTCTAAAATGGCCTCAATATGATAGACAATTACTTGATATTTAATTTCTGCAATGCTCTAAAACACTGTGATTATCATTTATTAAACCCCAAGTTTTGAACAATTCATTAAATTTTAATTTTTGTTTTAAACCCAAACTAGGAAAAATGGAAAAATTCATTTTATTCATCTTATATTGGGTTGGAAAGAAAGTAATGTCCAATGATGAGGCACCCGCAGTCGAAGCCACAGCCACGGCGCCCATTGACCACTGAGACTGCGCAGCACACCAGCATATCATCAGCAGGTAGGTGGCTTAAGTCAGTGGCACTTAGCCATCAGAAGGTGAATAGTGTAAGCACCAGCCATTGTGGAAGTGGACAAGGAGCACATCCGCCATTGCATGCTCTGCAAGTTTCATCATGGCAACTTACCTGCAAGTGCTGTAAGGAACATGCCAGTATGTACTCCAATGCCATATCACATCGTCAGTGCTGTTGTGGGTTCAAATGGTTTTGAGAGGGAAGTTTGGACCTGTCTGACTGTCCCAAAGCTGGACGACTCACAACAGTGGATATGGACATGCTGCAGATCAACCCATGTGCGACCATGCAGGAGTTGGCTGAACAGCTGAGGACTACCCACACGAGCATTATCACACACCTGCATTAACTTGGGAAGGTGCACAAGAGGGGAGTGTGGGCACCCCATCAACTCACAGTTGAGCAGAAAGCAAATTGCATGAGTGTATGTGTTTACCTGCTTGCATGTGACCAAGTTGAACCATTCTTGGATGGCATTGTGACAGGTGATGAGAAATGGGTCCTGTATGACAATGTCAACACCTAGAAACAGTGGTTGGACCCAAAACAGAAGCCCATGCCAACCCCCAAAGCCAGTTTACACCCATATAAGGTCCTGCTGTCTGTTTGGTGGGATATGCAGGGCGTTGGCTTTCTTGAGCTGCTGCCAGACAACAGCACTATAACCGCCGATGTGTACTGCCATCAGCTTGGTGATCTGCATGCATTGCTCACGTCTGAATGACCAGCACTAACGAACTGCAAGGGCATCCTCCTACAGCAGGATGGAGCGAGACCTCACACAGCATGGGTGACGTGTCATGAGATCAGGGACCTCGGCTGGGAGTTGCTGCTGAGCCCAGCCTATTGCCCAGACATTGCCCCAAGCAACTATAATTTTTGTCTGGCCATTGCAGCTTTTCCTGGATGGACAGTGGTTCACCAACCGGGACAATGTTGAACACGAACTTACTCACTTCTTTGCGTGGAAGCTGCTACAATAACTAAAGAAACTGTATCCAACAGCTGCCCAGATGATGAGAGCAGGTTGTGGCAAACAATGGTGACTACATTTTGGACTGATTTGTACTGGTATATATTAGCACTTTTCTGTTGCCTTGCATTTTCAGACATTGTTTTCTTTTCAAGCCAATACAAACATCTGCGATTGTTTGAAGTACAGTGTAACTTGTGTAATTTGAACGTTTTTAATTCGAATTCTTGGTTAATTCAAATTTTTCATATGGTCCCTTGAATTTTCTATATAAATAATGTTAAAAAACCCTTTAATTCGAACTTTTTTTTGTTTAATTCGAAAAAAAAAACATTTTTGTATTCTCGTATTTTCAACAGTTACCTTTTAAAATGGGTACATACTGTTCTGGATGAAGTTCCGAGTTCTGGATTAAGCAACAAGGTAAACCTGAAACTATAGCGAACTGCTTCGGAAAAGCAGGCTTCCAGCACCCCAATGACGAGTCTCAACTACATCAAGGTAATGGTGGCGAGGAGATCATACCCACTGTGGAGTACTGGGAAGACGTAGGCCGTGATGTACCGTATGAGGCTTTTGTGAGAGTTGATGAAAATTTAGCTGTTTGTGGTGAGCTCACAGATGATGAGATCTTGGCTGATGTTATGAATAAGAAGACATGCCTATGTATCTTCAGATGAAGAACTGGAATGGCCAGAATTTCCTGAAGAGTGCCTTCCAAATCCAGTAGAGACCTTGGTTCACCTCCAGCAGTTAAGGAAGTTTGTTGAGGGACAGCAGAATGTAAGTGACTCTCTATTTCATTCACTCAATAAACTTCAGGAATTTACACTTACCCATAGCATAAATTCTAAGAAGCAGGCCAAAATTTCACGTTTTTTTTACAAAAAATATGTAAATTTACCATACTGTACTTTTTGTTTGTATGTTATGAATAAATATGTTATTTTTTACAGCACTTGAATGTGCCCATATTCAAACTTGCCTAACTCGAATTTGTCGATAATTCGAATTATTTTTGCGGTCCTTTCAGCTTCGAATTATCCAAGTTACACTGTATTTTGTAAAATGTGCGAGGATATGAGGAAGGAAAATCAATGCAAGTTCAAGAAAGTAGGTAGGCCTAACCTAAAACATTCAGTTGCTTTACAATATTATAAATAACATTTTTTGAAATTAAAAAAAAATAGTTGGAATATAACATCTTTTATCCCCAAACAAAATATAAGATGGATTTCTGAACAGTCCTAACTTAGTCCAACACATCTGGAAATACGAGGGGCAGTCAAAAAGTTAGTTGCACTCCTCCGTAAAACATTTCGGTAAAAGGATATTTTGTTGACACTTTGTGGCAACACTGCTGGAATTTATCTGCAGCACGTGCCGCAGTTGCTTCTACACAGTAGTTTTAGTTCGCTCGCTAACAAGTCGTGAACAAGCCTTGGCAGCTGCTGATGGCGTCCAAATTGGAACTGCGTGCAGTGATTCGTTTTTTGTAGGCGAAAGGGTATAACTGCACTGAAATTTTTTGGCAGTTGAACGAAGTGTACGGTGAGAACGCAATATCGCATCAACCTATCGCAAAGTGGTGCATCATGTTTGAGAACAGATGTACTGATATCGAGGACGATTACCGCAAGGGAAGACCGTCAACTTCGACAGCGGCTGAGAACGTTACGCGCGTGAATGAACTCATTCTTGCAAACAGATGAGTAACAGAAGACAAAATCGCAAAAGAACTGGATATTTTACATGGAAGTGTGCATATGATTATTATGCAGCATCTTGAATTCCGTAAAGTTTGTGCTTGATGGGTGCCTCGTCTATTGACTGAAGAACACAAAGGGAATCGTTTTGAAAGTGCCTTTGCATTCTTGAAGTGTTATCAGCAGGAAGGAAATAAGTTTTTGGACAAAATTGTGACTGGGGACGAAACGTGGGTGCATCATTTCTCACCTGAAATTAAAGGCAGCTCTATCGAGTGGAAACATTCCACTTCCCCGACTCAAAAAAAGTGCCGAACAGTTCCATCTGCGGGGAAAGTGATGCTGACGCTGTTTTTCGACAGAGAAGGTGTGGTACATACCGAATTCATGCCGAAGGGTGCCACAATTACAGCATCGTCTTATTGCAAAACCCTGAAGAGACTGCGCAATTCACTTAAAAATCGAAGGCCAGGTAAACTTTCAAAAGGCATTGTGCTCCTGCATGACAATGCGAGACTGCATGCGGCAAACCTAATGAGGGACTTTCTGAAAAAGTTTAGGTGGGAGGTGTGGAACCACCCCCTTATAGCCCAGAACTTGCGCCATGTGACTTCCACGTCTTCGGTCCCATGAAACAAGAACTTGCAAAAGGACGATATCACTCGGATGACGAGGTGAAAGCTGCAACCCAGCAATGATTATCGGACGTTGGACGGAATTTCTTTGTAGAAGGCATAGAAAAACTTGTGCCACGCCTCGACAAATGTTTCAATAAACTAGGTGATTACGTCGAGAAGTAACTTTTGTATGGAACTTTCAGGTACATATACCATTTTTCTGTAATTTCGATCCTGTGTTCTTTTTTATCAAGCAGTGCAACTAACTTTTTGACTCACCTACGTACAATAGAGCAATGTCATTCACTTCCCTCTCTGCCACGAAAAAAGGAGATTCCAGGCAATGGTCTGTACTGCTTTAAAAATCAGGGACAGATTCACTGGTACATCTTGGATTTAGTAGAATGCATGTATACTTGTATGAATAGCATGCTGCATAACACGTAATCTTTATATCATTTAATCACTGGTGGACATCATGCAGCATGCAAATCACAAGTTTTTATGGTGCTTTAAGCACTACATATTCTCTGGTGGCATAAAATGGAACTTTTTTCCTTCATAAATCACAAGCCCCATTCATTACAGTACTTCCACCAAGTTTGGTTGCATTTTGTCCCATAGATGTTTCACTACTGAGCTCTGAACAACTGTAGCGAAACATCGTTACAGGTGTTCAGAGCTCTGTAGCACTACACACCAGTATTATTAACATAAGCTCATCCAAAGCACAAAGGGAAGAGGAAAGATTTAGAAATTGTTGGTTCTAAAAGGAAATTAGAAAAATACAGGAAAAAAGATTAAAACACAAAAATCTATGTAATTAAAAAAGGCACGTCTTTAAACACAAAAGTGAAAAACTTCATAAAGGATGCAGGGTTCCAAATGAAATATAGGAAAGGCTAAATCTTTGATGCAGCCTTTTAGTTTCAGCTACAACTTCAATCCAAGTTAATAAAATAAGATGGGAGAGCAAACTGAACTTTTAATAAAGCTTTAATGACTAAATTTTACACACATAATGTTGCAGCATTAATGTTATGAACATGACTCTTATAACTGAACAAGAAATTAATAAACTCAAAAAACATCTGCATGTAACTGAAAGATGAGAACCTGGTAACAGATGAAGCAAGAGAAGTGACATTTCTAGATTTTTTATAAATGATTAAATCTTTAAAATGTGTCCAGGTAAAAATTAAAGATTTTGTTGTTAAAATAAATATAAAGAAGTAAATAATTTTGGTTTCAGTAAAAGAGTTGCACAAAAAATGTACAAAAAGTGAAACTCAAATTATATATTTGATATTTCAGAAAAATAATTGTGGATGAAAAGCCCCACAATGAGAAATGAGGAAATGTGTTTACACATCAAGCATGGAAACATGGAATTTATAGTGTCATAAATGAATTCTATCACAGCGATAAATTTGAAGAACATCTCTGATATACCGCTCTCACAAAAATATGGAGTGTATGCCCAGTTGATGCAGTCTGCATTACAATAAAAATCAGAATTCTGTGTATAGCAGGGGGGAAAAGGTTAACACTACAATTACAAAACTCTACAAGAAGAAAAAGTTATTAACACACACACACAAAAGAAACTGAAATTTTTTAAAAGTAATAAACCAGATGAATTAAGATCATATTCAGACTCTAGAAGCTCAGTAATTTTGTGTATAATTTTGTAAAACATTAACTAATTAAAACATCCATTAATTTAACCCAGGTATTCATAATACGGTTCATAATTACCTGTTAAATGTATGCTAACTTCTAAAAATACATTTTACATTTTTAGCTATTTGCATTGTATCAGTAGAAAACATACAGTATATTATTATTAAAGTGTCCTTCGTACACTGGCAAATCCAGCATTTTTTTGAGGAGGTAGAAGGAATGCAGGGAGAGCAGGCAAACTTGCCCTTGCTACTGCTGACTGGCTAACATATTTTATATTAATCTACATTTTGACAGATTATTATCTTACAGATTAATTAAGAACAGGAAATATTGACACTGAGTTGAGATGTGGTCAGTTTTCAACTTGGAGGTTTTTGCAAAAATTTTGGATAGTTTAAAGTTTTTGTGGGGCTCTGGATTCACACTTCCCACGATATTCAAATAACTCAGAAGATAACAGCAAACTATGTGTACCATAAATTCTATGAGTTCCTGCACTACGATAAACACTAATCTTATAAGCAGCTTGCTTGTACAAATTACTGAGTATGATAATAAATTAACAGAAGATTATATTATTGTTTAAAGAGAAAATCTGTAATTAAAAGACAAATCCCCCTCCCCCTTCTTTTTTGTCATTCAATTGTAATTTGAAAATTTATACTCAATTTTTCTTTTGCTCATGATTTCTACTGTTTGTTACTTAAAAAAACTAGGAACAATTTTAGCATAAAAATATCATACGGATATTTTAGATAAATTTTGGTAAAAAATGTGATAAAAATATTTTTACCTTCAAAATAAAGCTGAAACCACTTAACTTCAAGTGAACACATGTCATAACTGCATAGTAGAAAATAATAAACATCTGTAATCTTACGAAAATTCCAATTCATGAGGCAACCTTATGGGTTGTCTTATGTTATAAACGTGCTTTTGATTAATATATATATAATATCTAAGGCATTTTACCTAATATTGTCGAAGTATTTCGCACGTTGTTTGCTCTGGGAGGCACGTGCTCCTGGCGAGAGGTCCCTTCGTTACGGACCTTTGGTTAGTTATAAAAATTTGGCAGAAATAAAACAGTTAGGTTATATATTTTCAGTTCCACATTCATTCACTTGCACAATCAAACGTTTAAAATTTATTATTAATTAAAAGATTTTAGTAGAAAGATATACTCATCGGGTCAGGAGTCGTCAAGCACGGGGTTTATTGTTACGGCGAGCGCTTTCAGCAGTGCACAACCGCCATTATCTGGCCACTGTTACTACACAAGGGTTCCTCGCGTGTATGTGGTTTTTGGAGTTGCATGTCGGGAATCGATGAGAAGGTTTGCTGCTTGTATGTGTTAGATGAATTTGTTTCCAATGTGTCGCCATCTAAATATACTTACGACTGATACCTACCAACTCATCCAATAGATGGCGACACATTGGAAACAAATTCATCTAACACATACAAGCAGCAAACCTTCTCATCGATTCCCGACATGCAACTCCAAAAAACCACATACACGCGAGGAACCTTCGTGTAGTAACAGTGGCCAGATGATGGCGGTTGTGCACCGCTGAAAGCGTTCGCCGTAACAATAAACCCCGTGCGAGACGACTCCTGACCCGATGAGTATATCTTTCTACTAAAATCTTTTAATTAATAATAAATTTTAAACGTTTGATTGTGCAAGTGAATGAATGTGAAACTGAAAATATATAACCTAACTGTTTTATTTCTGCCAAATTTTTTATAACTAACCAAAGGTCCGTAACGAAGGGACCTCTCGGGCCAGGAGCACGTGCCTCACAGAGCAAACAACGTGCGAAATACTTCGACAATATCAGGTAAAACACCTTAGATATGATATATACATCTGTAATCTGTTTTGGCCTATGTCATGATATTGATATGTCCTCTGATTTTTTATATTTACATATTTGAAAACAAACAAGCAAACAATAACTATCACGTATATTTTAGGAGATGAAACTTAGGAGTGTTAATGTACAGAAAATCAATGAACTTTAACACAGCAATTTTGAATACTTACACAGCTCCTCTCTATCTAACACACTTGGTCCACCACCAAATAAACCTTTAAAAAACCCTTGTTTGGGAGGTTCAGGCATTTCTTTGGTCAGAAATAGAGTGCCCATCATTTCTTGTAAAGAGTTCCTGAAAAATTTTCACATCATGATTTTATTCTTAATGCAATTCAGTGATTAAATTAATGAACATATATATTATAAATTATCCTGTGACCTTAAATGTGTTCTTGAAGGTTGGGATCAATTTACAAAATGAATAATAAGTTTTAAGCATACAACCAATTGCATTAACTTTAGTACATTAAAATAACTTCTTTCATCAGAAACTTTTACATTAATTATGTTCCTGATTTAAAAGTGAACTCAGAGGCTTGAAAGAAGGGGTTCAATATTGATAAAAATTATAGTACAACTTGAAAGGAGTAGCTGATATAAAATATCAAAGGGATATTTTGAGTACAAGTGAGTAGTGCTTGCTTTCAATGACTTATTGTCACATCAAAAGTAGATATCAAACTCAAATGTGATGAGCTGGAACTGAGAATGCATCAAAGTATCACCTGATATATATATATTTTTTAAATTAGTGTTTAAATCTTCGGTAATCTGTCTTCTAATATGGCATACATGAATGCTTATGTCTCACAATTAGGTTACCACAAAATCTATCTGGCTTTTGATAAAACAAGGAAAACGTCCCTTAAGAGTTTTCATTCCATCAAAAATTCATGAGTACATACTGAATGCCTTGCATTAACTGAACATGATAACTGTACATGACACAATAGTTCAACATTGAGCTATCATATGGTATTCATAGTGACTCAGAAACAATATACACTCAGAATGCAAAATTACTGGGAAATTGATATGTTGCAGGAAATACACTGTTGGCCACCCAAAATGCAACACCAAGAAGGAAGCATCCGACTGGCCTGAAATTCGCAGCATGCATCGCCCACGAGAGAACATGCAAATGATTAGCATTGCAGGGCATATGCAAATCATGTGCGCCCGGCACATCACCAAGAAGCATTATAAGAAGGGTGCACAGAAGGCGGGGTGTAAGTAGTGGAAGTGTGTTGTGCTGCCGGACCTGTGTGTGGGAAGCTTCCTGAAGCCTTGTCGCAAAATACGGCAGTCATTCCAGCATGTTTCAGAGTTTGACAGAGGACGAATAGTGGCTTATCGCGACCGGTTTATCATACTGAGACATCGGCGCCTGTGCAGGACAATATCCAGCCACAGTGAGGCAAGTATGGAATCGGTGGGTGCAGGAAGGATGGACGGACCGACGTGTGCGTTTGTCGCAGCCGCGGCACACCACCGAACGAGAGGACCAGTATGTTGTGTGGCGGGCATTGACGGCTCGCACTGCCACATCACGAACGTTAGCGCGGGAATTAGGGTGTGTTGCGCAACAACCTGTGTCAGCACATACCGTTCGACGTCATATGCAGGAGCGGGGACTTGTCGCACGGCGGCCATTGCTCCGATCACCATTGATGTTACACCACCGGCGAGTGCAGCGGCAGTGGGCCGTTGAACGCCGCACCTGGACTATGGAATGGCACGACATTGTCTTCACCGATGAATCCCGCTTCTGCCTGCAACACCACAATGGTCGGATCCGCGTGTGGCTGCACCACGGCGAGAGACTGTATGACGCCTGCATTATGCAGCACCATACCGGTCTGTCGCCTGGCGCTATGGTTTGGGGTGCAATTCAATATGACACCCACACCCCTCTGGTATGCATCACCGGTACACTCAACAACCACCGCTACATCTCCGATGCTTTGGAGCCTGTAGTCCTCCCTTACCTGCAGGACCTGCCAGTGGCCACGTTTCAACAGGACAATGCGCGCCCGCACGTGGCACGCATCGTGCAACAATTCTTCACAGCCCACCAGGTGTCACTACTGCTATGGCCTGCCTGTTCTCCCAATATGTCACCAATTGAACACGTCTGGTCGCTGATCAGCAACCGAGTGGCCCGGCAAGCACCACCCGCTGCTGCGCCTGATGAACTGTGGCAACATGAGAAGCAGCCTGGACCAACATACCCCAAGCCCACATCCAAAGCCTCTTTCGTTCGATGCCGCGGCATGTAGCGGCTGTTATGGCCAGCCATGGGTGCCACACGAACTATTGATGTCTACGTGTTCTGCAAGTCGCACGGGCCTGTAAGCTCAATCATTTCATCTTTGTATCTGTTGTTATACATACATACATATCACTAAGCTGTTCTCTGAGATTCAGAGGTTAGCTCCAGAAAGAAATACAAACTTCCAGATATTTTTACTTATTGTTGTCGTATCAAACTTCGCCATTTACAGCGATCTTGACATACAACTCGTGCTTCACTGATATCTATTACACGCCGTACACAAGATCTTTTATACTTCATACTCATAATCTTTTTCTCATGCAGACACTCCTGAATCTGATCCACCCATGTCTTCCTTGGCCTTTCTCTGCCTTTCCTTCCTGCCACTTGGGCTGAAAATATTTTCTTAGTAAGCATTTCATCACTCATTCTTTCAACATGGCCAAACCACCAAAGCATATTGGTCTCCACCTTGTTAACAACATTTTGCTTTACATCACACAACTGCAATACATCTTCATTCCTCACACAATCAGATCGTGTCTTGCCACAAACCCCACGCAAGTAACGCATTTCTCCAGCACACAAACGCCTCCAATGTTTCTTCTGCAGTACCCAGGTTTCACTGCCATACATCAGAGTAGGAACAATTACTGTTTCATACACAGCCATGCGGGACTCTCTAGAGAACCCATCGTTCCTGTGAAAACCTCCTAGAGCAGCTATGACTTTCAAAGAAGAATTCACTCGCCTACTGATTTCACCATCCAACTTGTTCTCTCTGTCAAACATTCTTCCTAAATACCCAAACTCACTCACCTGGTCAATCACAGTGCCATTTATACTTACATTACATTCAGTGCTACCCATTCCTCTCTCAAACACCATAACTTTGGTTTTTCTCTTATTTATAGTCAGTTTGAATTTCATGCAAACTTCGTGCATCGGAGTCAACATACTCTGGAACTCACTTTTGCTATCTGCCAACAGGACAGTGTCATCAGCATACAGCAATCTGCACACACGGATATCACCAAGACATAAACCACTATTATCTATTTTGGCCTCACGCATGCATGCGTCCATAAATATATTAAACAGCCATGGTGACATTACACAACCTTGTCTAACTCCTGCACCAATGGAAAACCATTTTGATAAAACACCAGTCACGTGTACACAAGCTCTACTACCAGCATACGTGGCTTTTACACTATTAAGTAGATTCCCAGTAACACCATATTCATTCAATACCTTCCACAAAAGTGTCCTATTCACTCAGTCGTAAGCTTTCTCTAAATCTATGAAGGCAGTAAAAACTTTCTTCCCAACAGCCAGATACTTTTCAATCATCATGCGTAATGCAAAAATCTGGTTAGTGCAGCTTTTTCCAAGGCATAAAACCACACTGAACACTCCACATTTTCTCTGATGTAAGACCCCGTACTTTTTCAATAATAACCTTACCAAACACTTTCCTTGGCACACTCAGTAGGCTAATACCACGATAGTTCTTGCGTTCAGTCTGATCACCTTTTCTCTTGTACAAGGGAACAATGATAGCATCCTTCCAATCCCGAGGGACCATTCCTAACTCCCAGCACAACTGGCAAATTTCAGTTAACCAGTCAATTATAGAGTCACCACCATACTTCAACATCTCTGCAGTTATGCCATCAACTCCTGGAGCCTTACCATTCTGAAGAGATTTTAGAGCTTTATATACTTCTTCACTTGAGATCCCTCCTGTGCTTCCATCCCTCATTGTGACATCATCTGCATCTGTCTCAGAATCATTTTTGCTCTCCTGATCTAATAACTCACAGAAGTATTCACCCCATCTGTCACTTAACTCATTGGGCGCCCATATCATTTCCCCAATCTCATTCTTCACACAACTTACAACTTTGTTTCCCCTATTTTTCCTGAGTCTCATGTACTTCCAGAAGGACTTTCTATCTTTCCAAAAAGCCAGTTCATGCCTTTCCACTTTCTCTTTCGTATCTTTTGCCTTACTGTGGCGAACCAGCTTAGCAGCTTCACGCTTCTTACAGCGATATTCATCCACAGAGACTCTACCTTGCAACATCCCCAAATAGGCTTCCTTCTTTCTCTTTACTGCCTCATCAATCTCACTATTCCACCAAGCATCCCCTCTAGTGTTACCCACTATTGTGGTGCCACAGACCTCTTTAGCAGCAGTAACAACACAGTTCTTAAAACATTCCCACTTCTTTTCTACATCCCTCTCACAAGATTTCAGATCCTTCAGTCGTTCTCTGAGTAAGTCAGAATACCACTGATGATCTTCAAGGAACCTATCAACCTTTATTCTTTCTATCCTGGGTCTCTTCCTATTCCTCCAACCAACATTAAGTTTCACTTGTGACACTACCAAGTAATGATTAGAACCAACATCCGCACCTCTCATCACACGGGTGTCAACAACTAAGTGTTTCAAACGCTGATCGTAAACAACAAAATCTATCACACTCTTTTGACCAAGAGTACGATTTTCCCAAGTATATGTGTGTATATACTTGTGGTTGAAAAATGAATTAGATACACACAAATCATTCTCAATGCAGAGTTCAATTAATTTTTCACCATTATCATTTACACAAGGATCATTAAACTTACCCAGAACATTGTCAGAAATTGCATTCTGCACACCTACTCTAACATTGAAATCCCCTGCTATTATAACTTTTTCTTTAGCACCAAACTGGCTCAAAACAGCTTTTAGGTCATTCCAGAAATCTTCTTTCTTATCAGAAGGTTCCGAGTCACAAGGAGCATACACTACAACAATTACAATTCTCTGAAATTTCACTTTCAAACGAATCCAGAGAATTCTCTCACTTATGCAACTATAGTGAATCAAATTGTTCTTCATCTTTTCACTTAAAATTACACCTACACCAGCCTGTCCTTTCATATTATCCAATACTCCAGACCACACACTCACCGTGCCATTCACTTCTTCTACCCCAATTTCCTTCTTTTTGGTTTCACTTACACACAGCACATCCAGTCTATACTTATTCATCTCCTCAATCACCTCACTCATCTTGCCATTTATACCTCTAGTATTCCATACACCAATCTTACATTCACTCAGCTGAGATCGCTTTCTCATACGCCGTTTAGAAATTCCAGGTCGATTCCATGGTGGACCGTCCTTCTCAAGTGTGGTAGGTCCACCATATCCCACACTTGAGTCATTCTTAATATTTCTTTTTGTCTTTTTAATCAGGTAAGTACATCAGTGTGGGGGATTACCCCACAGCTGAGGGTTCCAGTTGGTCATTCAACCTAAGGATTCTGGAACAAAACCCAGTGAGTTGGGGTCTTTTTGCCAATGTCACACAGAACTAGCTTGCACCTCTCCAAGATTCACAGAGGCCCTAGTTGCTGTTGTGTGTGCCATTGTTACAATGGAACGCCCCGAGATCCAGTAAATCTGGCTTTGCTATCTCGTGCCCTTCTTAGTGTTGCGTTTATGGTGGCCAGCAGTGTATTAAGCAATCATTGAAGACATTGAAATTGGAAAAAAATTAAAGTATTATAGATGTTCCATACAGGGTACTTACTGCCTTGTGGATATACACAATATTACCTTCCTCTTTACAATGAAAATACATCTCCATTCCAAATGAAAAGACAATGCAAAAAATATGCAAAACACATTCTGTTACTTTCTGTAATTGCATATGTATTTGAATGCACTTGATAATATTTTATAAACCACATTATACATTTATCAGAGTTCAAAAAAGATGGAAAAGTCAGTGTGTTTTTCATTTATCCATGAGATACTGAGCCTGAGAAAACATATTTCATTTTCTTTAACATCAAGCATTTATTTTTTATTAATTCAGTACAAACATTAAAGAGCCATTCTATAGCAAATTGTATACATCTGTACAATTTCAAAATATCTTCATAAAAATTACATAAGAATAAAAGTTGTTTAAAAGAAGTCTTGATGTACATATAAGTAAGTTTTTTTTTAAATTGATAACGGGGTACAGTAAACCAATTAAGTAGTAAATAGTAACACTATACTAGTGATCCAATTTATTGGCATAGGAAATAGACACGTAAGCATTTCTAAAATTTTGCACATCAACCAGATGGCTTTTTCAAGGAAGTTAGACAGAAACTGCAAACTGAATAATAGAATGCATTAACAATTAGAACGCAGGAACTTGACTTGACAATAAATAGATATGACGTTATATTCATTTAAAGATAAGAGGCATCACGTTGGTTGCGTGCGTGGTGTCCTGGTAGGAAGAAGGCGTTACTTGAAGAATTGGTTCCAAATTCGTGGCAACTCAAGTGAGACGCTATCATTGCAAGAATCACTGTTGGTAAAGATCTCCAAAGTTTCCCGAATGGCTGTACATTTAAGGGTAGAGTAGGTAGCTAATTTTTTTATATCATCCCACATAGGAGTAGCGGACTTGAATTTGACTTCTCTGGATAGTGCTGTGGCTAACTTTACCGTATTTTGTGTCCCTTTTATGTTCATTGACTCTGATTCCAAACGAACGCTTGGTCATTCCAATGTAGTATCGTTTGGAGTCGTCCGGATACTGTAGGGGGATTGCATAAACACCTGCTTTGCAGGAGAGAGGTGGTTTTTCACTATTTCTCTTTAGCATAGTATACAGGGTGTTCAGTTAATATGGCGACAAACTCAGAGGGTTGTTAGTAGACATCAAGAGGAACAAAAATTGAAATGGAACATGGTGTCACAAACCACGATTATTCGATGAAACAAAGAAAGGTGACTTGATCACGCTAGTTACGTTAACTAAAACTTTTACAAACAGTTCGTAAGTTGGAAGCTTTCGACCTTATCTTAGGTCTTCATCACGCCAATGGAGGACTAAGATTGTTGCCAGATTCTACATTTGAATTTTTCCTATTTTTGTTGCCAAAACTTAGAATTGATCTCCAGATTAACGGAATGTAGAGAGGAGATTCGGAGTTGCAAGTCATTGAGTTGAAAATAATTTCTATGCTTTCACGGTAACGGAGGGCAAAACGATTGTCAAACGAAGCAATTCGTTTTGCTTCGTTCCAGTGGGGAACTGCAGATGTGTCTTCCATTGTCAAAATAGACAAGGCAGTGTTGGGATTGCCTTTCGAAACATCTTTTCTATGTTCTAAAATTCTATGGCTAATGCTCCTGTATGTGCTTCCAATGTATAAGTTATCCCCAGTAGAAGAAGAGATAGGAATGCAGTAAACTCCTGGGAGGTTCAGGCTTTCAACTTTGTCCCTATCCCTTTGTAGAAGTTTCAAGATGTTTGGGGTAGATTTAATGGCAAGATGGTAACCAAAACTTCTAAAAAGAATCTGTAACTTATAAGCATAGGAAGGATGGTAAGGAACAGAACCACAGAATTTCAGGTCTTCTTTCTTGTGAGGAAGGAGGCATTCGATTTTCGAATGGTTTTCATATTTCTTTATGAGGGAGTTGACTGTAACAGCAGGGAAACCATGAGAGAGGGCTATTGTAGAAATTTTGGAGAGTTCTTCTTGAAGAGAGAGTTGGCTGTTGCAAATGATATGAGCCCTGTGGATGTAGGACTTCAATGCTGCAAGCTTGTAGAGATGCAGGGTGCAAGATTTGTAGGGAATGATGTTAGTGGCTGCAGAAGGTTTTCGATAGACGGAACGAGTAATGGAGAGATCAGCGTTTCTGCAGATAGATACATCCAGGAAATCAATTTTGTGATTTACTTCCTTAGATATAGTGAGCTTAATGGAAGGAAATTTTTCTGTAATGGAGTTGATCAGTATCTGTAGCTCAGACTCGGAATGTGGCCAGCTAATGAAAACGTCGTCTACATATCTTAACCATAGGGAAGGTTGAAAAGGGTGTAGAGGAATTATGGAAACTTCAATATGTTGCATGTAGATTTCAGCAAGCAGAGGGGAAAGAGGTGAGCCCATGGGGAGACCAGATTGTTGCCTATACACAATTTTGTTGAAAACAAAACAACTATGTTGATGAATAGTGTGGAAACAATCATAAAGATCTTTGATAAGAGGACCGGGGGTTCAAAATGAAGAATCAATTTCTTCATGAGGAGCATGTAGGAGTCAAAATATGGTACAGAGGGAAACAAAGATTCTACATCAAGAGTATACAGATTATCACAAGGAGGAAAGGAATTAGGAAGGTTGTGGATGAAGTTTGAAGTAGAGACAACTGTATGAGGATGGTTGGCTGCCAGGGATTTGCATTTGAGGACCAATCTCTTTTCAAGGTTTACTGCTGGCGAAAAAGAATATTCCACTAAAGGTCTGATGGGGTTACCAGCTTTATGCAGTTTCACTTGCAGGAAGAGCCTGGGAGTTCTAAAGTAAGGAGGGGTGATATATCACCAAGGAAGGATTGAAGAGTTTCTTTCTTAGCTAATCTATCAACTGAGTTTTTGAGTGAGTTGGTGGTGTCTGACTGTAAAGGGATGCAGTTGGCAGATGTAAGAAAAGAAAGCACTTTTTGGTTTAGAGTTTCTTTACCAATGATGACTGGGCAACCAACTTTATCTGCTTTGCATACGGCTAGGTCATTTTCTTGAATAAATGACCTGAATTCTTTTAAACAAGAAGAAGAGTACTTGATTGGCACAGAATTTTGCTTGGATAAGATAACAGCAGCGTTGGCACGAAGGATAGGCTGCTGAACAGTCTCAGTTCTGTGGATGGCTGATTCTATAACAGAAACAGTTTGTGGAAGATTGATAGGAAGAGCAGGTGAAAATTTTGGGCCTAATGATAAGAATTTATCCAAGCTAGGAGGAATCGTGACAGAAGAAAGATTTACATACTTTGGCTTGTCAGTAGAGGCTGATGACGGAGATGTTGCTTGACTTTTTTGCTTGGAGAGTAGAAAATTGAATTTCTTTGTATGGCGAGCATATTCATTTACTTCAATTGTTGAGAGGGTTTGGTTGATACGAACCATGAAAATATCAAGCAAAGCAGGATGAGTGGTAGCAGCCAGTGATTGGTAGCTAATGTAGCAGGAAAGTTCAGTTTTAGCAATGGAGGAACGCAGGTCACGGATAGCGGCAGATAGGAGGTTATGGCTGGTTTGCTGTAGTAACGCACGGCACCGTCCTTTGAAGATGGGTTTGCAGATCTGAAAAGCTTGAGGAAGAATGCCAGAAGTCTTGCAGGAAACAAGAAAACGAAGGCTGCAAAGAGAATTAGTGACTTGAGTCCGAAGTTTCCGGAAGGAAATCCAATCTTTCGTCCAGTCCAAAATAAAATGCCCGGAAGTTGCGTAGCTTTGAAACATGACGATTATGGGCAAAACACGTAACAATATTAACAAAGAAAGGTGACTTGATCACGCTAGTTACGTTAACTAAAACTTTTACAAACAGTTCGTAAGTTGGAAGCTTTCGACCTTATCTTAGGTCTTCATCACGCCAATGGAGGACTAAGATTGTTGCCAGATTCTACATTTGAATTTTTCCTATTTTTGTTGCCAAAACTTAGAATGTCAAGCAACATCTCCGATTGTTGCCAGATTCTACATTTGAATTTTTCCTATTTTTGTTGCCAAAACTTAGAATTGATCTCCAGATTAACGGAATGTAGAGAGGAGATTCGGAGTTGCAAGTCATTGAGTTGAAAATAATTTCTATGCTTTCACGGTAACGGAGGGCAAAACGATTGTCAAACGAAGCAATTCGTTTTGCTTCGTTCCAGTGGGGAACTGCAGATGTGTCTTCCATTGTCAAAATAGACAAGGCAGTGTTGGGATTGCCTTTCGAAACATCTTTTCTATGTTCTAAAATTCAAAAAAGTCAAGCAACATCTCCGTCATCAGCCTCTACTGACAAGCCAAAGTATGTAAATCTTTCTTCTGTCACGATTCCTCCTAGCTTGGATAAATTCTTATCATTAGGCCCAAAATTTTCACCTGCTCTTCCTATCAATCTTCCACAAACTGTTTCTGTTATAGAATCAGCCATCCACAGAACTGAGACTGTTCAGCAGCCTATCCTTCGTGCCAACGCTGCTGTTATCTTATCCAAGCAAAATTCTGTGCCAATCAAGTACTCTTCTTAATAAATAAATACATCGCTCTTTCCACGTTCCAGAAACACACAGCAACCGAAAAATTGTATTTCAGCCGCCGCTGTGGAATCGAACCAACAGAACTCTCGGTATCGCGCCGAGTGCGTTACCTTTACGCCACGGGGGCCAACAATCCACGGTGCTATGTGTATTTTTAAGTCAGCTTCTGACATCATAAATCCGTAAGATGGGCTCAGCTACTGAGACGTCTCCATCTGGTGGGCATTAACGGCGCTAGCTATATATATTATAGCAGTTAAATCCAAAGGGCGAGAACCAAGGTGAAAATATTCCAAATACGTGGCGACAGTTAATAAATAAATACATCGCTCTTTCCACGTTCCAGAAACACACAGCAACCGAAAAATTGTATTTCAGCCGCCGCTGTGGAATCGAACCAACAGAACTCTCGGTATCGCGCCGAGTGCGTTACCTTTACGCCACGGGGGCCAACAATCCACGGTGCTATGTGTATTTTTAAGTCAGCTTCTGACATCATAAATCCGTAAGATGGGCTCAGCTACTGAGACGTCTCCATCTGGTGGGCATTAACGGCGCTAGCTATATATATTATAGCAGTTAAATCCAAAGGGCGAGAACCAAGGTGAAAATATTCCAAATACGTGGCGACAGTTAATAAATAAATACATCGCTCTTTCCACGTTCCAGAAACACACAGCAACCGAAAAATTGTATTTCAGCCGCCGCTGTGGAATCGAACCAACAGAACTCTCGGTATCGCGCCGAGTGCGTTACCTTTACGCCACGGGGCCAACAATCCACGGTGCTATGTATTTTAAGTCAGCTTCTGACATCATAAATCCGTAAGATGGGCTCAGCTACTGAGACGTCTCCATCTGGTGGGCATTAACGGCGCTAGCTATATATATTATAGCAGTTAAATCAAAGGCGAGAACCAAGGTGAAAATATTCCAAATACGTGGCGACAGTTAATAAATAAATACATCGCTCTTTCCACGTTCCAGAAACACACAGCAACCGAAAAATTGTATTTCAGCCGCCGCTGTGGAATCGAACCAACAGAACTCTCGGTATCGCGCCGAGTGCGTTACCTTTACGCCACGGGGGCCAACAATCCACGGTGCTATGTGTATTTTTAAGTCAGCTTCTGACATCATAAATCCGTAAGATGGGCTCAGCTACTGAGACGTCTCCATCTGGTGGGCATTAACGGCGCTAGCTATATATATTATAGCAGTTAAATCCAAAGGGCGAGAACCAAGGTGAAAATATTCCAAATACGTGGCGACAGTTAATAAATAAATACATCGCTCTTTCCACGTTCCAGAAACACACAGCAACCGAAAAATTGTATTTCAGCCGCCGCTGTGGAATCGAACCAACAGAACTCTCGGTATCGCGCCGAGTGCGTTACCTTTACGCCACGGGGCCAACAATCCACGGTGCTATGTGTATTTTTAAGTCAGCTTCTGACATCATAAATCCGTAAGATGGGCTCAGCTACTGAGGCGTCTCCATCTGGTGGGCATTAACGGCGCTAGCTATATATATTATAGCAGTTAAATCCAAAGAGGCGAGAACCAAGGTGAAAATATTCCAAATACGTGGCGACAGTTAATAAATAAATACATCGCTCTTTCCACGTTCCAGAAACACACAGCAACCGAAAAATTGTATTTCAGCCGCCGCTGTGGAATCGAACCAACAGAACTCTCGGTATCGCGCCGAGTGCGTTACCTTTACGCCACGGGGGCCAACAATCCACGGTGCTATGTGTATTTTTAAGTCAGCTTCTGACATCATAAATCCGTAAGATGGGCTCAGCTACTGAGACGTCTCCATCTGGTGGGCATTAACGGCGCTAGCTATATATATTATAGCAGTTAAATCCAAAGGGCGAGAACCAAGGTGAAAATATTCCAAATACGTGGCGACAGTTAATAAATAAATACATCGCTCTTTCCACGTTCCAGAAACACACAGCAACCGAAAAATTGTATTTCAGCCGCCGCTGTGGAATCGAACCAACAGAACTCTCGGTATCGCGCCGAGTGCGTTACCTTTACGCCACGGGGGCCAACAATCCACGGTGCTATGTGTATTTTTAAGTCAGCTTCTGACATCATAAATCCGTAAGATGGGCTCAGCTACTGAAGCGTCTCCATCTGGTGGGCATTAACGGCGCTAGCTATATATATTATAGCAGTTAAATCCAAAGGGCGAGAACCAAGGTGAAAATATTCCAAATACGTGGCGACAGTTAATAAATAAATACATCACTCTTTCCACGTTCCAGAAACACACAGCAACCGAAAAATTGTATTTCAGCCGCCGCTGTGGAATCGAACCAACAGAACTCTCGGTATCGCGCCGAGTGCGTTACCTTTACGCCACGGGGGCCAACAATCCACGGTGCTATGTGTATTTTTAAGTCAGCTTCTGACATCATAAATCCGTAAGATGGGCTCAGCTACTGAGACGTCTCCATCTGGTGGGCATTAACGGCGCTAGCTATATATATTATAGCAGTTAAATCCAAAGGGCGAGAACCAAGGTGAAAATATTCCAAATACGTGGCGACAGTTAATAAATAAATACATCGCTCTTTCCACGTTCCAGAAACACACAGCAACCGAAAAATTGTATTTCAGCCGCCGCTGTGGAATCGAACCAACAGAACTCTCGGTATCGCGCCGAGTGCGTTACCTTTACGCCACGGGGCCAACAATCCACGGTGCTATGTGTATTTTTTTTTTTTTTTTTTTTTTTTTTCGGTTGCTGTGTGTTTCTGGAACGTGGAAAGAGCGATGTATTTATTTATTAACTGTCGCCACGTATTTGGAATATTTTCACCTTGGTTCTCGCCCTTTGGATTTAACTGCTATAATATATATAGCTAAGCGCCGTTAATGCCCACCAGATGGAGCGTCTCAGTAGCTGAGCCCATCTTACGGATTTATGATGTCAGAAGCTGACTTAAAAATACACATAGCACCGTGGATTGTTGGCCCCCGTGGCGTAAAGGTAACGCACTCGGCGCGATACCGAGAGTTCTGTTGGTTCGATTCCACAGCGGCGGCTGGCTACAATTTTTCGGTTGCTGTGTGTTTCTGGAACGTGGAAAGAGCGATGTATTTATGTTATTAACTGTCGCCACGTATTTGGAATATTTTCACCTTGGTTCTCGCCCTTTGGATTTAACTGCTATAATATATATAGCTAGCGCCGTTAATGCCCACCAGATGGAGACGTCTCAGTAGCTGAGCCCATCTTACGGATTTATGATGTCAGAAGCTGACTTAAAAATACACATAGCCCGTGGATTGTTGGCCCCCGTGGCGTAAAGGTAACGCACTCGGCGCGATACCGCGAGTTCTGTTGGTTCGATTCCACAGCGGCGGCTGAAATACAATTTTCGGTTGCTGTGTGTTTCTGGAACGTGGAAAGAGCGATGTATTTATTTATTAACTGTCGCCACGTATTTGGAATATTTTCACCTTGGTTCTCGCCCTTTGGATTTAACTGCTATAATATATATAGCTAGCGCCGTTAATGCCCACCAGATGGAGACGTCTCAGTAGCTGAGCCCATCTTACGGATTTATGATGTCAGAAGCTGACTTAAAAATACACATAGCACCGTGGATTGTTGGCCCCGTGGCGTAAAGAGTAACGCACTCGGCGCGATACCGAGAGTTCTGTTGGTTCGATTCCACAGCGGCGGCTGAAATACAATTTTTCGGTTGCTGTGTGTTTCTGGAAACGTGGAAAGAGCGATGTATTTATTTATTAACTGTCGCCACGTATTTGGAATATTTTCACCTTGGTTCTCGCCCTTTGGATTTAACTGCTATAATATATATAGCTAGCGCCGTTAATGCCCACCAGATGGAGACGTCTCAGTAGCTGAGCCCATCTTACGGTTTATGATGTCAGAAGCTGACTTAAAAATACACATAGCACCGTGGATTGTTGGCCCCACGTGGCGTAAAGGTAACGCACTCGGCGCGATGCCGAGAGTTCTGTTGGTTCGATTCCACAGCGGCGGCTGAAATACAATTTTTCGGTTGCTGTGTGTTTCTGGAACGTGGAAAGAGCGATGTATTTATTTATTAACTGTCGCCACGTATTTGGAATATTTTCACCTTGGTTCTCGCCCTTTGGATTTAACTGCTATAATATATATAGCTAGCGCCGTTAATGCCCACCAGATGGAGACGTCTCAGTAGCTGAGCCCATCTTACGGATTTATGATGTCAGAAGCTGACTTAAAAATACACATAGCACCGTGGATTGTTGGCCCCCGTGGCGTAAAGGTAACGCACTCGGCGCGATACCGAGAGTTCTGTTGGTTCGATTCCACAGCGGCGGCTGAAATACAATTTTTCGGTTGCTGTGTGTTTCTGGAACGTGGAAAGAGCGATGTATTTATTTATTAACTGTCGCCACGTATTTGGAATATTTTCACCTTGGTTCTCGCCCTTTGGATTTAACTGCTATAATATATATAGCTAGCGCCGTTAATGCCCACCAGATGGAGACGTCTCAGTAGCTGAGCCCATCTTACGGATTTATGATGTCAGAAGCTGACTTAAAAATACACATAGCACCGTGGATTGTTGGCCCCCGTGGCGTAAAAGGTAACGCACTCGGCGCGATACCGAGAGTTCTGTTGGTTCGATTCCACAGCGGCGGCTGAAATACAATTTTTCGGTTGCTGTGTGTTTCTGGAACGTGGAAAGAGCGATGTATTTATTTATTAACTGTCGCCACGTATTTGGAATATTTTCACCTTGGTTCTCGCCCTTTGGATTTAACTGCTATAATATATATAGCTAGCGCCGTTAATGCCCACCAGATGGAGACGTCTCAGTAGCTGAGCCCATCTTACGGATTTATGATGTCAGAAGCTGACTTAAAAATACACATAGCACCGTGGATTGTTGGCCCCCGTGGCGTAAAGGTAACGCACTCGGCGCGATACCGAGAGTTCTGTTGGTTCGATTCCACAGCGGCGGCTGAAATACAATTTTTCGGTTGCTGTGTGTTTCTGGAACGTGGAAAGAGCGATGTATTTATTTATTAACTGTCGCCACGTATTTGGAATATTTTCACCTAAGTACTCTTCTTCTTGTTTAAAAGAATTCAGGTCATTTATTCAAGAAAATGACCTAGCCGTATGCAAAGCAGATAAAGTTGGTTGCCCAGTCATCATTGGTAAAGAAACTCTAAACCAAAAAGTGCTTTCTTTTCTTACATCTGCCAACTGCATCCCTTTACAGTCAGACACCACCAACTCACTCAAAAACTCAGTTGATAGATTAGCTAAGAAAAAACTCTTCAATCCTTCCTTGGTGATATATCACCCCTCCTTACTTTAGAACTCCCAGGCTCTTCCTGCAAGTGAAACTGCATAAAGCTGGTAACCCCATCAGACCTTTAGTGGAATATTCTTTTCGCCAGCAGTAAACCTTGAAAAGAGATTGGTCCTCAAATGCAAATCCCTGGCAGCCAACCATCCTCATACAGTTGTCTCTACTTCAAACTTCATCCACAACCTTCCTAATTCCTTTCCTCCTTGTGATAATCTGTATACTCTTGATGTAGAATCTTTGTTTCCCTCTGTACCATATTTTGACTCCTACATGCTCCTCATGAAGAAATTGATTCTTCATTTTGAACCCCCCGGTCCTCTTATCAAAGATCTTTATGATTGTTTCCACACTATTCATCAACATAGTTGTTTTGTTTTCAACAAAATTGTGTATAGGCAACAATCTGGTCTCCCCATGGGCTCACCTCTTTCCCCTCTGCTTGCTGAAATCTACATGCAACATATTGAAGTTTCCATAATTCCTCTACACCCTTTTCAACCTTCCCTATGGTTAAGATATGTAGACGACGTTTTCATTAGCTGGCCACATTCCGAGTCTGAGCTACAGATACTGATCAACTCCATTACAGAAAAATTTCCTTCCATTAAGCTCACTATATCTAAGGAAGTAAATCACAAAATTGATTTCCTGGATGTATCTATCTGCAGAAACGCTGATCTCTCCATTACTCGTTCCGTCTATCGAAAACCTTCTGCAGCCACTAACATCATTCCCTACAAATCTTGCACCCTGCATCTCTACAAGCTTGCAGCATTGAAGTCCTACATCCACAGGGCTCATATCATTTGCAACAGCCAACTCTCTCTTCAAGAAGAACTCTCCAAAATTTCTACAATAGCCCTCTCTCATGGTTTCCCTGCTGTTACAGTCAACTCCCTCATAAAGAAATATGAAAACCATTCGAAAATCGAATGCCTCCTTCCTCACAAGAAAGAAGACCTGAAATTCTGTGGTTCTGTTCCTTACCATCCTTCCTATGCTTATAAGTTACAGATTCTTTTTAGAAGTTTTGGTTACCATCTTGCCATTAAATCTACCCCAAACATCTTGAAACTTCTACAAAGGGATAGGGACAAAGTTGAAAGCCTGAACCTCCCAGGAGTTTACTGCATTCCTATCTCTTCTTCTACTGGGGATAACTTATACATTGGAAGCACATACAGGAGCATAAGCCATAGAATTTTAGAACATAGAAAAAAGATGTTTCGAAAGGCAATCCCAACACTGCCTTGTCTATTTTGACAATGGAAGACACATCTGCAGTTCCCCACTGGAACGAAGCAAAACGAATTGCTTCGTTTGACAATCGTTTTGCCCTCCGTTACCGTGAAAGCATAGAAATTATTTTCAACTCAATGACTTGCAACTCCGAATCTCCTCTCTACATTCCGTTAATCTGGAGATCAATTCTAAGTTTTGGCAACAAAAATAGGAAAAATTCAAATGTAGAATCTGGCAACAATCTTAGTCCTCCATTGGCGTGATGAAGACCTAAGATAAGGTCGAAAGCTTCCAACTTACGAACTGTTTGTAAAAGTTTTAGTTAACGTAACTAGCGTGATCAAGTCACCTTTCTTTGTTAATATTGTTACGTGTTTTGCCCATAATCGTCATATTCGATGAAAATTGCGAAAATACGTATGCAGGCTTTGACTCCAGAGGAGAGGGAAGGCGGATAGTCAGTTGATTGCTGAATGCATTTGTGGGTTCACTCACGACGTCTGACGTAAGCAGCGTCACGAAACGCATGCGCTGAGGTAGGAGCATGTGTTGCGGGCAATGTAAGGTAGCGCCATTGCGGTGGTAGGCACGTGTAGCAGTTAGTTGTCTGTCTGAGTGGGGATCATGATGGCTGACTACACGAACGAGGGATATGCAACTCATTTACGATCGAGCAGGTGGCAATGGACGCTTAGCACAATGGATGTACCAACAGCAATATCCGAGGTGGTGGTGTCCGCACCATACCACCTTCGCCACGATCGATCAACGACTACGGGAGATGGGGGACCTTCCAGCCAGCACGGTGGGATGTAGGGAAACCGCGCATTGTACGCATGCCTCAAATGGAAGAAATCGTGCTGCAATGGTTTGCCGATTCCCCCTTCGACAAGTACACGAGCCAGCGGTTGCAGCTGGACTCGGTGTTCCGCACACGTCAGTGTGGAATGTTCTGCATAGTGAAAAGATGTACCTCTTCCACATCCAGAGGGTACAACACCTAAATGAAGATGACCATCCCCGTCATGTACAGTTCGTGCGCTGGATGCTTGACGTCCCCACACATACTAATCCTCAGTTTCCTGCCACTGTTTTATTTTCTGATGAGGCCAGCTTTATGCAAGAAGGCATTGTCAACACGCACAATGCACACACGTGGTTGATGGAAAATCCCCATGACAGTGTCCTGTGGAAACCTCAACAAAGGTTCAGTGTCAACGTGTGGGCAAGAATCCTCGGTGATTATCTCTTGGGGCCGTGCCTTCTGCCCGAACACCTGAATGGTGCAACGTACCTTGTTTTCCTGCAACATGTCTTCCTGGAATTGCAGCAGAGTGTGCCGGCCCCAGTGCAGCAAGGCATGTGGTTCATGCATGATGGTGCCCCAGAACATTTGTCCCACGAGGTGCGTAACCACCTTGATGCTACATACCCAGGGAGGTGGATTGGATGCGCCTGACCTGTTGCTTGGTCTCCACATTCGCCAAATCTCAATCTGTTGGACTTCTTCCTCTGGGGTCACCTTAAATCACTCGTTTATGAGATGCCTGTGGACACACCGGAGGATCTCATGGCGCGGATCATCGTCACTGCGGCAGACATCAATAGCACACCCGCTATCTTCGAGCGCATCTGGGAATCGTTTTTACGACGTTGTAGACTGTCCAATGACGTCCGCGGCTGCCACTTTGAACAACATCTGTAATAATTTCATTCACACCATTCTCACCGTTCCCTTTCCAGCATTGTACTGTGCACAACAATGTAATAATTTCAATGTAATGATTTTTAACAACACATGTAATAATTTCGTTCACATCATTCTCATTGTTCCCTTTCCAGCATTGTACTGTGCACCACAAGCTGTGTTGTAAACTTGCTGTCAAATAAATCTTTTTGTAGTTATTATTGTACTTTTTGTCGTCCCTGCATGACGTCAGAACCTGCATACGTACTTTCGCGATTTTCACCGACTAAACGTGGTTTGCGACAAAATGTTCCATTTCAACTTTTGTTACTCTTGATGTCTACTAACAACCCTCTGAGTTTGTCGCCTCATTAACTGAACACCCTGTATAAAGATGCAGGAGACCTTATGCCAATGCTGTAGTTCATCTTCTTGAGGGCATTTTTGAGTTTGTAAGACACATTTGGTATGTAGGGAATTGAGCCTAAATAAGGTAGCTGTGGCACAGGAAGATTAGAAGGTTTGACCCTGGCTTTTTGGATAAAATTACATATCTGATTCAATGAATATCCTGCATCAGCTGCCAACTTGAAAGCGCTTTCAATTTTGTATTGTCTAGAATGGGTATCGGAGGAAACAGTGAGTGAAGGCTTTTTGAATTCGAGAATGGAAGATAGCTGTTTTGTATTCTGCAGGGCAGAAAGCACTGGGAAGCATCAGGTTGGGGAAGGACGTGGGTTTATATTAGACTTGTGTACTGAGGTGGTTGTCAGGCGATTTTCTCAACAAAACATCCAGATAAGATAAAGTGTTGTTGTGTTCAAGCTCTATCGTGAAATTGATCGTAGGCTGCATATCATTGATTTTATCAAGGAAAATTGGAAGAGTTTCTTTTTCATGAGGCCATACAAAAAATATGTCGTCTGTATAATGCAGCCAAGTGGTAGGCCATGGGGTAATGCTGGAGAATATATTCTGCTCAATTGGGTGAAGTATTGCTTCTGCAAGGATGGGAGGAAAGTGAGGATCCCACTGGAGCACCATTATTCTGTTTATATACTTGTCCTTGGAAACTGTAGAAGCTAGTATTAGTGACCAAGTCTATTAATTTGAAGATGCTGAGGCATGACTCCTGCGTATAAAATGCTGAATTTGATATGGCCTCCTTTAATGTTTCGATGGCTTCCGAAATTGGGATTGAAGGGTAAAGAAAAACCATGTGGAAGCTGCTGATAATGTCGCCTGGTAGGACAGTGAGTTGCTTGGCTTTCTTTATAAAATCCAGAGTGGAATTTATTACAAAGTCCAATTCTGGAAGAAAACTATGCAGGAATTTGGATAGTGCTTTCTCTAAATGGTATGCTGGTGCAGACTTCCTGGATACGATGGGTCTCAGTGGGTTTCTGGGCTTATGGTGCTCAAGTCTTCCAAAGAGCTTTGGGATCTGAGGTCCTGGTGGTAGACTGGCGGCTTTTCTGAGATCATCTGGAATAGCCGGTAACCAGGCCGCACTTTTTACTTGCGCAATCCAAGAATTTAGAGGGTTCCTTTGAAGGGCTGTAGAACCAGAGTCAGTGATAAAATCTTCAAGTTTCTTATTGTAGTCTGCTGCGTCCATAATTACTATTTGGCCAGATTTGTCAGTTAGAGTCAACATTATGGATGGGTCATTTCTAAGGATGGAAACTGGCCTCAGAATTATAAATTTATTAGGCATTTTAGTAGGATTGTACCAAGATCGTAATTTAGAAGAACAGAGCTGGCATAGTTCATCTTTTGCGTTGTTTAGAGCTCACGATATTATGCTTTCGAATTTGGAAATGACGCTTTTTTGGGTTCGATCTGGTTTGGAAGCAGAATTTTGGTCCAAGCTCCAAAACTTTTGTTTCATCTTGGGAAAGCGTCCGGCTGGAAATTTTGACGAATGAAATGGCAAAATCTTTAGCTTTTGGAGTCTGGGAAGATCTCAAGTATTCCAGTTTTTTTGTTGTGTGTGGAGGATAAGGAAGATTGAATTTTTTCAACTAACATATCTACACAGAGGGTCAAGATGTTGAAGGTGATTGGGTCACACAATCCGTGCAATTTCATATACAGGGTGTAGCACTTGGTCTCCAATGACATGACGTCCTTTCTTTTCAGGTTCACTATACGTGAGAGGGTCTGACGAAGAAATTTCTCCTTTTTATTGTCAAACCAAGATCCTTTAACTGTTGATTTAAAGTTGAAGAACTTTGGGATTAGGCCCGATATTTTGCAGTTAAAAAGTCGAGTTGGGAGCGTTCCTTCTCCACTTTAAGTCGAAGACGTCTAAAATGTTTGAAGGCATTCCATATTGCTCGGAGAATGGCAAAAACAAATTGATAATGAGGAACAGTACACCAGTTAAGTAGTAAATAGCAACACTATACTAGTAATAGACACAAGCATTTCAAAGCTTTCGCACATCAACCAGATGGCTTTTTCAAGGAAGTTAGACAGAAACTGCAAACTGAATAATAGGACACATTAATAATTTGAACGTGGGAACTTGATTTGACAATAAATTGATACAATGTTATATTCATCAATAACTAAAAGATCACAAAATTTTGAAGCACTGCACTTATGCTGTGTAGCTCTTACATCAATTTGTTTAAAAATAATGTTTTTTGTCAGTTGCAGCTCTTAACCAGAAAATTATGTCATCTTACTTATTTTCAGTTTTAATTGCAATAGCATTCGAATTTTTCTCTGAAGAATTTATGGGATTTACTAAGAACCAGTGCTTTTTTTTTCTTTTTTTTTTTTAGAGAAAAAGTGCTGAATCTCTTTAAAATAAGTTGTTGTGAGAGGGAAACGGGGGTGACCTACTAAAAAGCAACTCAATTTTTGTACATTTCTTTGAGCCTTATTATCTTATTATTGTTGCATGGTACAAAATGCAAAAATGTAATTTATGTCCTCATATTGCAATATATATATATATATATATATATATAGATGTGGCCAGTTGACATGGGCATCCCCTACGCAGAGGGGAACCAGACCCAAACTGAATATGAGCAATAAATAGGTAGACTGCAGAGCTCTCCAATAGTGTATCACAATCGACGAACATGGGTAAATGTGGTGATCTGAGTGACTTTGATCATGGATGCATTGCTGGCACAAGACAGATGGGTGATTCTATTGCCCAAGTGGTAAAAACTTGTGGGTTCCCCAGGGCAACCATATCAAGGGTGTAAAGCGAGTATGTCATTAACAGTTGTGCCAGTGCCTTCTCATGGAACACATTAGGGTACCTTAGCACGTCTGAAGAGGTCCTTAACCACTGCACGCTACCAGCATGTGCTGACTGATCACCCAGACAATTTCATGGCCTTCGTACATCCTGCTGCTGATGCTCTGTTTCAGAAGGACAATGTGCCACAACCACAAAGGCATGGCTCAAGGAACACTCATCCAAGTTTGGAACCATCTAGTGGCCTCCAAGGTACTTGGATTTAACCCCTGTGGAAGCTTTCTATGATGCCATGGAGGCAAACAGCAGATCCAAGTATCCTGGATCAACGTCTCAGGCAGAGTTGTGGACAATGTTGCAACAGGTGTGGCTGGCATTACTCCAGAAACCCTCCAGCATTTGGTAGAGTGCCTTGGCGTGCACAGGCTATTATTTGTGCTAGAGGAGAACCAACACACTAATGTTTGTCCTCTAATGTTTAGTCCATTCCATTGAGTGTGTGTGCAGAAACACACACACACACACACACACACAATAAATTTCAAATGCTGAAATTAAAGTTTCTGACTGCTTACCCACAAATAAGTGTTAAATTTGCACTAAGATTATATTACACTGAGGAATAAAAGGGAACTGCATTTTGATACTAAAATATGGTCCACATGTTTCAACTCCTGAGATGTTCCTAACATTCTCCTACCAGACATATTTAGCAGAATCAAATTGGATTAGCACAAGCCCCAAAATGTTTATGATTGGTAATGAGGTAATATGTAGTTGTGCCATCAATAGATATATCAGATGCAGAAATCATGAGAACTGTGGAGAATATACAGGAATGGCAAACCTTGACTACTGACAGGATTCATATTGGGTCACGACGCTTGAACCGAGCAAAGAAGAGAGAGAGAGAGAGAGAGAGAGAGAGAACAGTTGTGATTGAAAGTGACCTTCAGCTTGGGTTATTATTAAATTCATCTGAGAAAATCCCCTTTCACATTCCCTCAAAAATACAGTAATGATTTGCAAAGTTTCCTTAACTACAAAAACTTCGGTATTTAATTTCTTTGAAAATGTAGGTATTCTCTAAACCACGAATCATGTCAATTTCATTGAGCTGAAAGCTGTTATTTTCATTACATTATTTTAATTTTTAACATTAATTACATTTTACAGTTATTGTACTACTTTGATGAAATAATTATTGTGAAACTCAAAACTAAGAGATGCAGGAATGGCATTACACTAGAAAAAAGCCCTGCTAAAGAACTATTATAATTTTTGTTGATTCCTTCCTTTTTTCATGAATTTACCAAGTCTCATGAATTTACTAAGTCTAAAATTTTATGATTAGTAATGAGGTAATCAGGGGCGCCAACTGTGTAGGTGCTCCGGGGCCTGCGCACCCATTGAAAGTTTTGCTCATTGAAAGTTTTGTTTCATTGAAAAATTTTGTGTCTTTTACAATAATTTTTTATTCACATTATTTTTACAAATTTGAACTGCCCTGGGTTGGGAAAACGCAAATAATAATTCAGGAAAAAGAAAAAAATTTTTTGATCTTTATGTTCAGGTGTTTTGAAAACCCCATGGTTTTCCAAAATTCAGGGGGAAAAAAGAAAAGAAACAAAATAATTGCCGGAAATGTTATGGTCATCTGGTCTCCGACAACAGATTGACGCATTTTGGACAGATATCATTCAAAATCTAGGTTAAATACAAACTTTTTGAAAAAAAAATTACTCTGCATTATATTTCCATACCTTAACCCCCACCTCCATCTTTTCTCTGCTCATACTCCATGTCATTGTTATGGGCTTGAGCACCTATCGGATTTCTGGAAAGTTGGCGCCTATGGAGGTAATAGTTACGCCTTTTTTTCTGAGCAGATCTTCTGTAATTGGATCTTTTCTTTCTAGAGCAAAAATCTATGAGAGAAATGAATTTCTCTGAAATAAGACTTATGATGGAGATGAGTTATTTCCAAAGATCTGCTAGTTTTAAAAATTGTTTCTAATAAACCCCATAAAAATGAATTCTCAAAATATGGATTTTTTGCAATATATCTGATATTAGGCCTAAGGCTAATATGTTCAAATAACTAAAATTTTTCTGAAGTGTTTGGATATTACAGATGATTACTTTAAATTTAATATGTGCAATACTCTAAAACATTGGGATTATTGTTTATTAAACCCAAACTTTTGAAAAATTTATTGAATTCTAATCTTCATTTTAAACCCAAACAATGAAAAAATCATTTTATTCATCTTATAGGAATATCTGCGGTAGTTCACAGTATTATATATAGTATGCAAGGATATGAAGAAGGAAAATCAACGCAAGTTCAAGAAACTAGGTAGGCCTAACCTAAATTTTTTTAGTCACTTTACAGTATTTTATATAAAATTCTTCCAATATAAAAAAGTGCTGCATTTGGAATATGTCTTTTTTTTCCAAACAAAATTTAATGTGGAGAATGGAATAAAATAGTATGAAATGCACACTATAATCTTGGATATATATATTTTTTTATTGTTGTATTCTTTTTATCAAAACATTATATTGTATTGTTTATTTATTTCACAACAGGCAGTGCAGCAAAGCACAAGGCAGATTAACACCCAACTGAGTTCCACAACGGGTGAGTGACTGATCAGTAAAACAATGAAAATAGTCATATCAGTCAACCATTCACCACCAACATCTTGTTCATGTGGTTCACACATTATTTTTTCAAGGTTCCACATTTTCTCTTTTCAGAAGTGGAAATTTAACTTTCTTACAGAATACATAAAGAAGGTAATACACATAAAAAAACAAGAAATAAAATGAAATCGGATATCCTTACCCAAATGAAGCAGAAATAGAAAACTTTTGTATTTCAGATGGAGAACTAAGGTACAAGCCATGGCAATTGTGACTAATGCACAGAGTTCTTGAAATTCTGAAGAAAAGAACAAATATTTAGGCTCATCAGAATGAAATCTTTTCAGGGTCTGTCAAAAATTTTAACATCACTTCAAAAATGTTTTTTTTTCTCAATTAACAATGCTACAATATTTGGAAACTATTATTTTTATAAGTAAACTTATTTATCACACATCAACTACGAATAGTGGCAAAAAATGATGGAAAGTGGATTAATGTATAATTTGTATTCAGTTCTGGGCTGCTGGTTATTTGTGCTTTTGAAGGTTGCAGCCATCAGATGTGCCAACAGACAAAAGGTAATTTAGAAAATAGCAGAGGCTGCTGTGATATCAGAGACTATGTGTCAACGGATACTAACAGATGATCTGAAGATGCACTGAGTGTGTCAACACATCATCTTGTGCATGTTAACTAAAGATCAGTTGGCCATATGGACAGAAATGATGGGCAATCTTGTAACTGGTGCAGACCAAGACCCACAATTTCTTAAAATAATCATAATGGGGATTAAAAATGGTGTTTCTTCTTTAACCCACACACTAAGCAGGCATCATCTATGTGGAAATCACCATCATCTCTACGCAAGCATAAATTTTATCGAGATTGCAGCAAAGGCAAGATCATGCTGCAGGTGTTCTTCAATGTCTAGGGTATTGTTTATCTCGAATTTATCCCTGCAGGACACACTGTCAACAAGGAGCTCTATGTAAACATCATGTGACATCGATCAACAAGAAAAGACCTCAACTGTGGGGCAATCAATCGTGGGTGCTGTGGCATGGCAATGCACCGGCACACAGGTCACACCTCGTTCGTTAGTTTCTCACCAAAATAAGAATTGCTGTTCTCCCACACCCACCGTACTCACCTGACCTTGCCCTGCGACTTCCACCTCTTCCCTGAATAGACATGTTGACTTTAGGATGGTCGGTTTTCAAGCGCAGAAGTTAAAAACGCATCGCTAGTTGCACTGAAGGACATGACAAAGAATGGGTTCCAGAAATGCTTCAACGAACTCTATGGCCACTGGCAGAAGTGTGTTGTTGCAAGAGGGTCTTATTTTGAAAGAGGATGTGCTTCAGCTTTGTAACTCTATCTATGGACTTACAGACCCAGTACAGGAACTTTTGGATGCTACCTTGTATATCACATCAAAGACCACATTTAGTTGTGTCTGCACTACCAACAATTGTATCACCATACTACAAAAACTCATTTTGCCTATTATGAGTATGAAAAAATATATGGTTCTGTTTCTAAAGTAATTACATTTTTTAAATATTGTGGCATTAAAAATTCTCACATTAACAAAACTGACATCTATAAAACTGCAAGTTTCAGAGTTTGTTCATTTAAGGATACAAGAAGTGAAATAAGTTAAGTTGAAGGTAGTTGAGAACACGCTAAGTTACGTATAATAGTTGTTAAGGCAAATATATTTCAGCCATTACTATGGCCTTCATCAGTGTGACTACGATTTGTCGCACTGATGAAGGTCATAGTAATGGGTGAAATATATTCCTATCAAGACAAATGTTGCATTAACAGCATACATAGGAAGTTCATTCTGAAAATTTTTCTCAAGACTTCAGGAACACAAATCTGATGTGAAATCTGAAAAACCTTCCTCTTCCTTGTCTCAACTTACCATGGCTGACACTTATGCTATTCCACTTTGGTCCGATACAAAAAAGTTGGCTTCCTTCCAAAATCGCTTTAGGTTTAGAGAAATTTTGGAAATTTTATTTTCCAAAAATTGCAACTCGTAGCTCCCCATGTACATTCCTTACATCTGGAAATCTCTCATTGCATCATGTTACCTGGAGTTGCCATTACAAAACTTACCTCTCCAATCTGGCAACGTAACAAATCGTAGTCGCACTGATGAAGGCCATAGTAATGGCTGAAATATATTTGCCTTAACAACTATTATACGTTACTTAGTGTGTTCTCGACTACCTTCAACTTAACTTGTTTGTTACTTATGTGCTTTGCCTACTACTCATTTAAGAAGTGAAATAACTAGAAAATATGTAAGGCAAGATGAATTCAAGTCTCCAGCTTTTCAGTACTTCCCTGCGAAATATTTTTCTACTGCTCGACTGTAATGACAAGAGAATGAATATTAGCACACACCATTTTTAATTACGTTGACCCCACCCCAAAAATGCTGGTCATGACCAATGAATTCTCGAAAAAAGATCCTGACAGAAAACTAAACATTTCACCGGAAATCTCTGCAAACATCTTATTTTCACCAGAAATCTCTGCAAATATGTGGAGTGAGACATTTATGTCAAATCAGAAACTAAGACCACAATCTATGATGCAGATTTCAATCACCTCCTGTTCTATGTATTGAAGCTGAAAGTAAAAATTCACATTATTTAATTTATGCGAGTCATAAATGTTTGCAAAATATCACACTTAAAGTTCTAAACTTCATGAGATTCTGCTCTTTCAACATTGTTCCTGACTGACATTATAGTGTATAGTATGCACAAAATGAATGCTGAGAAGTAACAAGCAAAGGAATGAGATTTACGTAAAATGAACTAATGAATATGGAAGAATTATGTAAACATACTATTGTAAAAGTGGGTTGTGGTTCATCGTCAACCACTAACAATCCACTGCTGGATGGAGGTCTCCCCAATTTTATTCCACAACTTCCTATCTTGAGCCAGTCTCCTCCATATCACTTTGACATGCTTTCAAATTTCATCCACCCATCTCCCACGTGGTCATCTTTTGGTGAATATATTACAAATACGTGGAGATAATGTAAATAGACAATGTCATTGCTCTGTCCACATTATTTTATAAACACATAGCAACTGAAAAATTGTTCATCCGACACCGCTGGGATCGAATCCCAGATCTCTCGATAACTAGCTGAGAGTGTTTGTTTTACACAACGGTGCCAACAATTCACAGTGCTATGTGTGGTTTATAGTCAAAGTAAAGCGAACACACTCGGATAGTTATGGAGAGATCTGGGGTTCGATCCCAGCAGTGTAGGTTGAACAATTTTTCAGTTGCTATGCATTGTTTATAAAATAACGCGGACAGAGCGATGACATCATCTATTAACATTATCTCCACGTATTTGAAATATATTCATCATTTCTATTGCCCTTGGATTTATCAGCTGTAATTTAACAGCTTGAAAGCCACTTGATGGCAACACATTAGTTGCTGAACCCATCAATACGGATTTGTGTAGTCAGATGCTGACTAATAAACCACACATAGCACTGTGAATTGTGGCACCATAGCGTAAAGCGAACACACTCGGCTAGTTATCGAAAGATCTGGGGTTCGATCCCAGTGGTGTCGGATGAACAATTTTCAGTTGCTATGCATTGTTTATAAAATAATGTGGACAGAGCGATGACATCATCTATTTACTATTTACATGTCCCTTGGTATCTAATTAAGTAATCAGTGGTCAGTTCTAACGAAAATGTTTTGTTGTTGTTTGGGGGTTTAATAACCACCATGAACAACTCGATGGGCTATAAGCAGTCACCTGTCCTTAATTTAGGGCCACTGGTTCCAGGGAAGGGAGAGAGCCAGTGCCGTAAGACAAACGCAACATCCATGCCTCACCGGGATTTGAACCCATACACATCTCGGACAAATGGTTACAAGCTAGCACTTAGACCACTTCGCCATCAGGGCAACCTACCAATATGTCCAACCCATTGCCATTTCAGAGGTTTTACCTTGATCATGATGTCATCAGCTCCTGTCCTTTTTCCGATCCATGAGTTCCTCTTCCTATATTAGCTGGTTATACCAAGTATGAACCTCTCCATACTTCTTTCAGTAGTTTGCAGCCTCTGAATGTCTTTTTCAGTTAAGGTCTACGTTTGTGATCCTTAAGTAAGAACTGGGAGGATGCATTGATAAAACCCTTTTATTTTAAGACCAAATGGTAAATTGCTCTTGAAAATTTCACTGTTTCTCCCAAATGCTCTCCAGCCAAGTTTTATATGCCCATTAATTTCTTTTTCAATGTTGTCCTTGCTTGATATGTTTTCAGAAGTAAATGCAGGTATTGGTTACTTCCAGATTTGCTATATCAATCGCTAAATCTTCAATTCTTGTAAAAGCCTTACACATTAATTTTGTTTTCTGTAAGTTCATTTTTAAGCCCACTTCTTTACTCTTGCCAGGAAGTTTCTGAACCATACTTTTCAACTGTGAGGGGGTACTTCCAAAAATGACTAATTATGGATAATGTATGTTAAGTGACTAAGTTCTGAAAATTAAAATGATACTTCAGATTGAATTTAGGAATAGTATCTCATATCTACTTCTGCTAACATGATAAAAGCAAACTGAATGATGTAAATTTATAAGCAAAATAACTAGAAATCAATGTTTTCTACATTTTTTGCATGACTTATCAGAGAATTCATACTACCTGACGTTCACTACTGGTAGGAAGTCAACATGATGTAACTGTCGCAGGCTTGGCAAGCTATAAATATTAACATGGCCAGTAGCGATGTAGCAAACCAGATATGAACCTTTATGAATAAATAATGATGTGAATTATTTATGTCATGAAACCTGTAAATGTTCACATATTTAAAAATGTCACATATAAAACAACTGTTATATATTGAGTGAAATTAAAAGGAACAAAGCTATGGTGACTAGCCATTCTTGTGTCGAAAAAAGGTGAAAAGTGGTATATCAGACATGTTTTGCAAACTTTATGAGTACGGATGCAATTTTTTTCTTAAACGTAGATTAAAAGGAATAAGAAATACATGTGTCACTCATTTTGGCTGGTACTGGCAACTGTTACCACATATTACACAGCAAAGCTATATACATAAGTATGTTGCACATTTTAATTTATTATTATTAATACAATTATCATTATTTTAGTTATTCAGCATTTTCAGTTATTTTTATTTTAAAGTACTTGAAAGTAAAAAATTGGAAGTATGTTTTAATTTTCTTTGCATAAACACTTTCTAAATACAGAATAAAGATGGTAAACTTCTGCTGTTGAGGAAGGAACATTTAGGATCCCTAAAAATACAGAAATGAAAATAAACAGATAAGAGAAAATATTGTACGGAAGAGACACGACAGAAGAAGGACCTTACAATTTTAATGTGAACTATGTTCAGAGTTTTTTAGATGGTTTTAAAAAACTATTTATAAAAAAAGAATACTTAAAAATGTTTATAAATAATTGTCACTCCCCAAACAACAGAAACCCAATTTGCAGGGGCCAAAGAAATATATGAGAAAATTGGTAATTAGGTAATTTTATTGGATAAATAAAGCAAAGCAGTAATAAACCTAAAGAAGTTTCTTATATATTTAGACAACCTAAGCATGGAAAATAAGATTCTTCAAGTCCTTAGATATTGTTTCTAGGAATGTGTGAACAATACTGAATGAATAAATTTTGAATTCCTTTTAGACAGGAGCAAATCCAGATAGTAATTTCAATGATCACAAACATATTAGTGATGAATGAACTTCAGCACTGGATAACCTAAAATGCATATGAATAATAAAGAGTTATATTGTCTGTGAAGTCTGGTACAGTTCTATGATTTTATTAAATAATATTGAATTAATTATGCATAGTGGATTAACAGAGCAGATCATTCAGCAGGAACAGGAAACCAGTTCAATTCCCAGTGACTGGTGAAAGTCAATGTGCAAATTTACGAAACATCAAGAAAAAAGGATTGTTTTAAGTAGTTTACATTTTCTTAATTAGTGTTCCTTGAGAAGTTAATCATGCTGAAAAACTTATAAGGTACAAAGCGGAAAATTATTTGAATGAAGGATGATGCAGTATCAGGAATGATGAAGCACATCAGGTCAGGGTAATGTATTTGTACTCAACTAGCTATTTCAAATGCTCCATGAGAAGAATTGGTATTTGTATTATTAATGGGTGAAGATAATTGTGTTCGAATATGCCACTCTAAAGTAAATACAAGCAAAAACTCAAAGGTCCGTTATCGGGCATAAAAACTTTATTTTAATGTAATGCAAGCTTTCGCTTCCAATGGGAAGCTTCGTCAGCAGTGGAAAATAAAAATAGATAAAACAGAATCAGAGCGCGAATGCAATTCAAATATGACAATAATCAAACAGGAGCTCAAGTGCTCACGAGTTCACAGTGGCCATGTTGCTCAAGACGAGCGTGCACGCTATATGCCAAGAATTTTGTTCCAAATCGGAGAGAGTTCCATCGTAACGTCAGTGTTGCAGGATTCATGGTGTGTAAGGATTTCAATAGTTTTGCGTACAGCCGTAGATCTCAGTCCATTGTAAGGGGCTATCATGCGCAGATCAGACCAAATGGGTAAGGCTCTCAGGTTGGCAGCATCCTGAGCTACACCCGTGCTCAATTTGTTATTTCTCCCGTCACGCTGGTGCTCTTTCATACGGACCTTGAATGATCTCTTGGTCATACCGATATAAACTTTCCTAGAGGAGTCCGGGTATTGAAGAGGTACGGCGTACACTCCCGCTTGATTCCTGACACCTATATTACGATAGTCTGGTGCAGGTAGTGCAGAGATAGACTTTGGAGACTGAATTCCAATGTCCAGGTTTAACTTTTTTAAGGCATTTTTGATGGCGTAAGTAAGTTCGGGAATTTACGGGATGGACCCAACAAACTTTCTTCCCTGCTTCAGACAAATCAGGGATCTTCTTGCATCTTTTCTAGCTGCATTGGAGATGATTTGTTCAATATGCCTCATGTCGTACCCAGCATTGTATGCTAGGACCTTAAGGCTGCGCAGCTCATCTTCAATATCATCGGAGGTAGACGTGAGGTCATAGGCCTGTTCGCTACGTGTCTGAATAGCGTGTATTTCTGCTCAAGAGGCCCCGATGAACCAGGTAGGATAGGGTTTTGCACGTGAGAATCTTTATAAAACACCTTAATGTGCAGTTGTCCTGTGGGGCTCCTTGATACCAGAACATCCAGGAACGGGAGGGTTCCGTTCACTTCACTTCATATTCCATAGTGAAACATAAGTCACTCTGGGCCATGTTCAGATCAGTAAAAAACCTTTTAAGGCCACCAAACCACGACTGCAGATGAAAAAGATATCATCTGCATAATGAAGCCATAACTTTGGGGATGGTCCTGGCGACTGCAGTAGTGAATCCTCTAAAGGTTGTAGTATAGCTTTAGCCAACACAGCGGAAAGAACAGATCCCATAGGGGCTCCTATCGTTTACCAATAAATTTTGGAATTGAAAACGGAATAGTTTGATTCGTTAAGAAGGTCCAGAATTTTGGCAACTTCGTTGATGGAAGCTTGCTGGAATAGTCTGGAATCTTCTAGTGGTCTCTTTAGATTATAGGTCGCTTCAGCCACACGTATTGACGGGCATAATGCTTCCACATCAAAACTTCCCATCACATCCATGGTTGACAGCTTGAGACCTTTCAATCTCTCAACAAAGTCCTTTGATGACACTAGGACCCGATTTGTTGCCGAAAGAAATGGTAGGAAAAATCTTGCCATTGCTTTTTCTAAATTTGCCGATGGGGCCTTCTTCTTTGACACATATAGGTGTCGGGAATCAAGTGGGAGTGTATGCCGTACCTCTCCAAAATACCCGGACTCCTCTAGGAAAGTTTATATCGGTATGACCAAGAGGTCATTCAATGTCTGTATGAAAGAGCACCAGCGTGACGTGAGAAATAACAAATTGAGCACGGGTGTAGCTCGGGATGCTGCCAACCTGAGAGCCTTACCCATTTGGTCTGATCTGCGCATGATAGCTCCTTACGATGGACCAAGATCTATGGCTGTACGCAAAACTATTGAAATCCTTACGCACCATGAATCCTGCAACACTGACGTTACAATGGAACTCTCTCCAATTTGGAACAAAATTCTTGGCATACAGTGTGCACACCTGTCTTGAGCAACATGGCCACTGTGAACTCGTGAGCACTCGAGTTCCTGTTTGATTATTGTCATATTTGAATTGCATTCGTGCTCTGATTCTGTTTTATCTATTTACATTTTCCACTGCCTGACGAAGCTTCCCATTGGAAGCGAAAGCTTGCATTACGTTAAAATAAAGTTTTTACGCCCGATAACGGACCTTTGAATTTTTGCTTCTATTTACGTGGTATCTGTATGTTCAGTTTATTGCCTTTGCAAAATATTTTTATAGAACTCCTGGAAAGAAATTTAGCAGTTTTATGTGTTAAAATACCATGGAATGAAAGACAAAATTTCCTAAATCAGTAAGAAGCTTTATGCCAAAATTCCTGCAATAGCACATTTGAGATTAGCTCACAGCTATGACAGAGATTCAGACTTTCTCTATTTCTGCTTTTGGCTTTTGTAGATAGACTAGTCAATTTCCCCCATTTTTGTTTAAAATTTAGGCAGATATACAAGTTAAATGAAGTAACTTTATAAAAAACTAGTTCATTTGTCTGTCATTTTTACCAGGCTGGAGGAAGTGATTTTCATTTTAATGGAATCCATTATTTGTTTATAAAATGTTGGTATTATTTAAATTTCCTTTTAAACTCTTACTAGAGCAAAAGAAGAAATGAAAGGATAATTTCAAAACCTTACTTACTGAATTGAATAAATGTCATTAACTGTGCCATATTAAACTAGTGATAACTTTGTCAATCAATTGGAACAGCACAGTTTTTTCCCAAACATTGTTTTATCTTGCTTAATAGACTTTATAACGAAGTAAATTTCTCTGTCATTTTTGGTCTACGCCGGGATTCGAACCCGAGGCCGCTTATTCCGGAACAAGTCTCTCTACCAACTGAGCTACGCAGACATTTGTTCTGATTGCTATGTGCCTTTATGTCGTGTGCGTCCTGCTGGCAGGTACGTCACATCTCCCCCCCCCCCAAAGAGGGCCGGGGGCATGGCCCACGGGTCAGCCGTGACCATGAATCGTTGCAGGCAGCCATCCACTGTAGAACGTGCACTTGAGAACTCCCAGTCAATCTGCTGTGTGGAATGCAACATCACACATTTTTATTTTTCGAAGCGCTGGAGAAGGGATTCTCTGATTTTTCCTGTCTCGCGGTGTGGAAATAACATCACACCAATGCGAGATTTTGAACGGCCGGGTCATCCGGATAGTTCGGGCGCCATTATAACGAAGTAAATTTCTCCGTCATTTTTGGTCTACGCCGGGATTCGAACCCGAGGCCGCTTATTCCGGAACAAGTCGCTCTACCAACTGGGCTACGCAGACATTTGTTCTGATTGCTATGTGCCTTTATGTCGTGTGAGTCCTGCTGGCAGGTACGTCACAACTTATCTGGTGGCAATCTGTCTTGAAAGTAAACTCTTGGGCTCCTAAATTTCGGAATCTATTGTCAACAGATCTAGCGGAAGAGGGGGGGGGGGGCAGACTTTTGTTTTTCATCAAATGGCCCAGATTGTAAATTATTAATGCATTTATTTTTGTAAAATCATAGTAATAAATACAAAGATTTTTGTAAAAGATTTTATAATGATAAAATTTGCTGGGAATATGTAGAATAAATGTTCTGTTCTAGCTTCAGAGAGAGAGAAACAGAAAAAAACAACTAGAGTTTCAGAAAGGAGAGCAAAAGGGAAAAAGAGATTTTGACTGATCACAAAAAGCAATGGATGCGCTTTGTTTAACGTAATATTTCCATAAATTCGGAGAGAAAATTGCCACTAAGACAATGATTGGTGCAGGAATAACTTGATAAAGTGAAGTAAGTGGAAGTTCTTTTCAAAAGAAGTGGGAATCACGGATTGCTGAAGAATAAACAAATACTTTAAAGGGGAATTACAGGTCATATTTGCTTACCAAAGATTTGATGGTTCAAGTTGGAAATTATTCTATTAAATTAAGCTGTCTGAATCAAAGGGCTCAAATTTATTTTGGAAGATTCTATCCAGACTTGATATTTAAAAAGCATGGGGCTTGTTTGTTTGCAAAGCAGGCAACTGAACACCAGAAAAATAGTGTTGATTTTTCAGTTATTTTCCCCACTTTGTGATTTAAAAATTTAACACAATTTTACAATTTTTTTGATGGAAAAAGTTTGTAAAAAGCAATGTAATGCCAGGAAGGGGCAGCTCTTACAATTTTGTGCGTGTGTGCATGTGTGTGCATGTGTGTGTAGGGGAACCCTTCCATAAAGTATCTCTATCAATTTGTCTTTTCTTTTGATCAGAGCAACTCCTCCAGGTAAACTTTTGGATCTGGTCCTGATTGTCAAAGCAAATTACACTGTGTTTGCACTGAATTATGACCAACTACCTAATACTTCATAGGCTCTGATTTTACCCAGATAATAGCTGCCATCCAGTGTGACATTGTGAGTTGTTTGTACAGTTGTGTGAGGATCTGCAACCAAGCTGTATGTATTGTGGTCCACAGTTCTTGGAATGGGGCCAGGTGGTGCTTTCAACTGCCTCACCTGAAATTCCACAGATGTTCAACTGGATTGAGATCAGATTAGTTTGTGGGTGATTCGAGATGTCTTATATTAGCACTGTATTTGTCAAACCATTCCTGCATGAGGTGGGCCCAATGACATGGATCATTATTGTCTTGGAAGAACCCCATCCCCCTCGGGGGGTAAAACATTGGGGAATACGTCGAGAAATATGTGCGTATTATAGTTCACAAGTACACCCTACAGACCATGTAGCTAGTTAGTAGTAAATGTCATCTATACATTGGTCCACATGCCCCAAGAGTCAAAGTTTATGCTATCTAAATATATCCCATTCCCATATCATACAACCACCCTCACTCGCTAATCTCATATTAAACATTCTACTAAATTTAAGAAAAGTACTGGCTGTTATTAACTCATTCAAAAACTATGAACTTCCGAAGATTTCACAGGATTAAAGAGATTTGGGCAATTCTCATAAAAATACTGTCCAGCTCCAAATATACAGTCAAACTTGGTTATAACGATCATAGTTGTAACGAACCCTCGGTCATAGCAAGTAAATGCTATCTCTGCGACTAGATCAAGATAATTTACATTAAATACTTCTTTTATATAATGAGAACGTTCACGGATATAGCGAGTAAACTTTTCCCTCTGGTGGCCTTTTTTAATCCACCATGTAATACCAAATCCCTCAGTTTCGCTGCTGACATTCCTGGTTTTTCAAAAGGGTCCAACCTCACCACCACGCCTCCCCACTAGAAACCTCCCTGGAGGCAGATTTTTGGGGATGAAAAAACTTCTTTTTCCCTTGGCATTCTAAGATTAGAAAAGGAGAGGGAATTGTCAGCTAATTTCTTTGTTAACTGACATTTAATCCCCTCTCCCTCTTGACCCTCGGAAGGCACTGTGTTCTCTTCTGATATCACCCCTGCCACCTTCCTTACAAAAGTGTTGACGTAGTACGTCATGATTAGGGAAGCAGAGGTGGTGATGGGGTGAAAGGAACAAGGGCTTGCACCAAAAATGAGAGGTAGAGTCCCTGGAAGGTGACTGAGATAATCCCATCTCGGAGTGACTTCCGGGAACTGATATTAAGAAAAAAAGTTCACAGCTTTGATCACAGACTTCCACATCAATTCACTTAATATTTCTCCATGCATTTTTACATCAAATATCGTTTTCACGAATATTGCGAGTAATGGCTATAAGTGCCATTCTCGTAACGCTCGTTATAACCAAGTTTGACTGTATTTAATAAAAAAAAGTGGCTACTTGCAATAACATATGTTACTCTACAAATTTTAAGTAAATATGGGTTTTTCATATAAATTTATGATTTTTCACTTGCCCAGTTTTTGGGCAGTAAACCTACTCACGGTCAGAAATCAGTAGCTATTGTCACTCCTGAGATGAAAAATAACCTTTCTAATCATTTGTTGTAGCTCCTCTTTTCTCTATTTCTAGATCTTTCTGCTATTTCTGTTTTTTAAAAAAAAGTGCTGTTTGTGTATTAGTACTTCCACAGAATGCTAAATCACTGGAAATACTGGCACAACAGCACTTTTTTAAAAGAAAAAAGGCAGAAAGTATAAAAACAGAGAGAAGAAGATGAGCTACATTAAATGGAACATGAGCTACATTAAATGGAAGATGAGCTACATTAAATGATCAAAAAGGTAGCATTTTATTCTAGGAGTGCAAAACCTAATAAGTCCTGATGATAGGTAAATTCACTGTCGTACATTGCTATGATAAACCCATATTTGAAAAATCCTGCATTGCTATGATAAACCCATATTTATTTGAAATTTGTAGAATAATAACTTCTAGGGATAGCAATGTCATCCTTTATTACAACAGTATGTAAAACTAGTAAAGTTTCACTCCACAAATTTTGTATGAACTGCACTGTAAAGATCCCGATAAGCTAAGATCATATAGTACCCGAGAAAAGGGAAGATTCATAGAGATATTGTCACAAACAAATAAATGTGATTCCTCTTTCTAATTTTGTATGCCCTTTTGAGATCAACAGTCGAAGGTCTGAAGTTTAATTGCTCATACCACACACCATGTAGCTCAGAAATAATATGTTAAGCTTCCTTGTGATGAAAACACCAAAGGAATTTTCTAATCTTTTTGTTGATTTTCACATTTTAGTCTTTCATACCACCTAATGAGTAAATATTTCCCTCACTTTTCTTTAAACACTAGGAGGAGGAGATGCCCTGGGATGTGCAGATTTTGTTAAGGTTTTGTTTTACATAAATCAAATAATAGTATGTACTTGAAAATAAATAAACAATAATACTTGAAAAATACCATCCTTACCTAAATCTTTTATAGAAGAAACTTGAGCTTTGACAGCATATGATGTTTCAGAAATGATGTTTCTAAAGACCCCAATTTGTGAAGGCAATAATACAACATGAGATTTTCTCTCTGATGTTAAAACAGCAAACTGCTTTTCCCTGGAGTCCAAGGAGGAGGATGAAGGCCTACTTGTTAGTTCTAAGGAATAAAGAAAAAGAATAGATTTAATAAAAAAACTTTTGTCAAGAAAAAAAACAAAAAGCTTCTGCATTGCAGTGGATCAATTTATGAATGAAAAAGTGATCTGTGACTGCAGTCCAGGAGCAGAAGTATATTAAATTTCATAAGATTCCTTTAAACAAATAAAAAGCAATTTCAAATCTATAAGGAATAACTAAAATGTCTGTTATTTCTTCCCTCCAAATAATGCAGCATTAGAAGGATGCCAACTTCAAGTTTTCATTCTGTGATCTAACCTCTTGGGACATATTTTATCATAGACTTATACTTATTTCCTCACTGAAAAGCAATCTTGATTATATGCTCTGACAATATCTGATCTTTGTGAGTATTCTGAAATGACATCTCTATATTTTGCTGTTCCATATTTTACTCCAAAAAATTATAAACTTGTCAACCATCTGTAGTTCATTACATAAGGCAGAACAAACTATAAACTAGAAATTTATTGCTTGAGAAAATTTCAAACACAAGGAATTAAACTACAGAGTAGAACATAAAGCGCTTATCAGATCAGATTCAAAACATATCGCGTTGGTATGTTTTCAGCCCTTGGTACGAGATGATGCTCAAGTAGCCTTTTATAAAACCTTCAAGATGCATTTGACATGTATATCTCTTCCTCTAGATTCACATAACATTCACATTTATTCCACCATACAACAGAGAATCAATTATATTAGTTAGCAAAATGTAAAACATTTTTCCATTAAACACTAAATCATTCACGTATTGCTCACTAAAGTAAAAACATTTGGTTCTTCCAAAATAAAATGTCTTCCATTGGTCTCAGATGATTATGCATTCCATTAGTTAAATTTTGTGAGAAGCAAGGCTGTGATGTATTTCTGAAAGTAAAAACTAAATCTTTCCCTCTCCCTCAGAGACACGGATGCACATGCACGCACACAGATTACTTTTTGATTCAGAAAAAGACCGAAGACTTGATCATTTTAAATCCAGTCAAACTAGACACACAATAAATTAGGCTTGATCATTAGTTAACAGTTCTAGAATAAAGTGAATGCAAAAATATTCCCAAAATACTTTTGTACAGGGTGACTCGGAAATTCCTGCACTCTAATTTGAACAATTTTTATTCGTATTATACAGATACATAAAGTTTACATACAACTATGATACATCTTCTATCGACTTTTCAGCAACTGATATTGACTTAAAGAAGGTTCTGGAAATTAACTCCATGTTGCTGGAGGCATATATCAATGCAATGGCCCTTTTTTTGTAACATGTTTCAGCATAGATGGCATGATTTCTGCTATAGCCCAAATAATGTTTGTTTTCAAGGACTGCAGGTTATGTGGATTGTTGGCATAAACACAGACCTTTAAATATCCCCACATGGAAAAAATCAGGAGGTGAGAGATCCAGTGAGCATGGAGGTCACAGTCCTTTAGAATGTTTTCTTTTCATCCAAAAAGAAAACATTGTTCAAATGTTCTCTTTTCATCCGAAAAGAAAACACTGTTCAATAAGCCCTTGCTGTGTTGAGTAAATTTATGAAACCAACGACAATACAGCAGGCACTTATGTGTATCAGATACCTTCAGTTTTTGGACAACTTTCACATTGTATGCATGAAGCTGCAATCATTTAGTCACTTTCTGTACTTAGCTGAAAGAAAGTTTCAGTTACTGAGATAAGTGATGAAGCAATTTTGTAGGTGACTTGCAAACATTTTTCAACATCGTTAATCACGTCTGGTGCTAACACATGGCAGGCCACTTCTACGCATATCATCAACAGTTCCAGTTTTATGAAATCGTATGAGTAAACTGTGTATCATTGATTTATTTACCACAGTATGCAGTGGTAATTTTTTTCTGAACTCTTCTTTATGCTGTTTGTAAAACTGTGTTTGCAAATAAGCTTCAAGTAAACAAATTCTCTGCTCCCTCATCAAACTCATGCCTCTGTGGAAATGATAACGCTAAAGTGAACAAACTTCATAGCACACAAGGAACCAGTTATTCATTTCTGGCACTCTGCCAATTTCTTTCACGCATTTGACAGATAAAATATTTGACCTCAACGAGTTGCTGATTCGTACTGCTACATCAATTGGCTAAATCGGTTGAACTTCTTACAGCATAGGCAATAATTTTTTAAATTCAGAGTTCAGGAACTTTATGATCACTGTAAAATTGTCACTGGTCTGTATGATGCTCATGTTATCAAAGAGTGATTTTAATGGAAGTACAAACTTCAAAAATAGTTTTTTGCATGGGTAACTGTAATTAAATGCAATTAATTATTAAGAAAGGAATTTCACTAAAACAAAAACCTTCTTTATGTCCACACAATAAAAATGGCTAATATGTTTTGCATATTCACAAGCACTATGCACATAAATGGCACTTTTTCTTATCATGCAGTAAACAAGTGAAATTCCTTAATTTTCATATTTTGTATTACTTAACAGCATGGCAATATTTTTAGATTTACTTCTGTACAGTGCATGTGCACAGATTTTGATTGCCATTTATTATCATGAATATATGCTTTGGTGTTTATTTCTATGTAGTAATAAAGCATATTGATACCCTGTTATAAATGACTTTTTTACACAGGAACTAAGTAAGAGCTAACTAACCTCCTACCAAGAACTAACACACAATTCTTAAGACCAAACTGTCATGCAGGATATCTAGGAAAAACCAAGCATTCTATTAAATTTATGGCATTAAATCTTCTTCTACATGCACAGGTCAAGCACAACATGGTAGTACTGCTGATGATCTATACCACTTTTCTGTATGAGTGAGCTTCAAGCTGGCAGAAGTATGCTTTCCACAGATACACAAGGGAAAATTACATAAATGATTTTGGTGTGGTTTACTCATTTACTTGAGGCAGGGGGTAGTAACTCATCTAATAGGTTTTCAACTTTTCAGTAAGAAGTGAATATTGGTTTGTCCACTCATGTGGAAAAGACAAACTGTCACAAGGAATCAGAAATAAGAATGTAATATAAGAGAAGGAATTAATTCTAAAAGGATTTCCTGAATATATTAAAAGATTCCTTCCACAATAAAAACACTGAAATCTCATAATTGAACAGCTGTTTCTTCTCTTAATATTTATGTACAAGGTCAAGAATACTTACTGTAGAGAGACAATAGATTTGCAGAAAAGATCCTCAAATTCGCTTCATTTTTTCAGATAGTTGGGAGGAGGGAGGTAAATATTTTAGTTAGGATTCATTTTTGGATACATCATAACTAATATTATTCATATAAAGTGGTTCAAGTTCTTTTAAGAAAGCTATAGTATCATATAGCAATGATGGTTGGTGCCAAGGCTTTATTTGCATTTAGAAATTTTAGGCAGATGTTTGACAGTATAGTAAGAAAACTTAATCTTCTTAACAAACAGTTTCATTTACAGCACATATTTCTGTTTCTATAAAACCATTTGCAATTTTAAAAAGATGACAGATACAGTTGTTTTTTAGCGAATGTAGCAACAAAAAGATAAATAAAGAATGAATCTTCTGAAGTTTTTGAAGCTGAAGAAATGCCATTCTTCCACCTTCGTTTTTTTATTCTCATAAAATGCACACCTAAAAGAAAACCGTAATTCTCTGATAAAAATAATGAATTTAGATATTTGCCAACTATGTGGGAGTTACACTGTAGCCTATATCTTTAATTTAACTTTTCTTTTGAGTTTTTGTATTGTTATGTAAATTTAGTTTCTTCTTGTTAAATGTTTTTCTGAATTCACAACACATTATTTTTCCCGACAAGTTTTCAAAGTTAGCAATAATGGCAGTGTGTCAAATGTCAAGAAAACAATGTGCAAGTGCAGTTTTAAAGGGACAAAGAACATTAAGAGAGAGTACCATAATTTTCGTCTTATTATCCGCTCCAGCGTATAATCCGCAGACCGCAAAATTCATGTAAAAAATTATTTTTTCCTTCGTATAATCGGCAGATTGTGACATTCAGAAAAAAAGATCGCAGTATAATCCGCACATCATAGATGTTGAGCAAGAAGTAAACTTTTCCACAGAAAAGTCTGTCAGACAACGATCCATCAGTCAGAAGAAGTAAGAAAAAAAATCATTTTATTAAATGTAGAAATTCATTTTTAAAGGTTACTTTTTCATATTTTTATCTCTGGACAGATAAAGCGCAGTGGCGTGGCATCCATAGATCATGGCAATGCAGCTCCAGAGTATTGCATTACACCTTGCCAGTGATGAAAGACTGATACAGAACAAGTCATAGAAATACTGTATGTACTCACATATAAGTCGAAAGTTTTTGGAAGAAATCCTGCTTTTCAGAGTTGGGGGATCGGTTTACATGTGGGCCAGTAAAAAATAGGGCTAGACTTCCGTGAATTCTCCTGCAGAATTTACCAACGGATTTGTTTACGTTTTAGATCGTGGCAAAGCAACATTCTGCGTGTTACTGCACAATTGTTTTCTGACTTCAAAACTGTTGTGGAGTAACTCGATCTTATTCTCAACTGCGCCCACCACTTTAAGTTTAAATTCGGCAGCTTAACTGAAATGTTTCCTATTCAAAAACATCATGAATAGCAATGAATGAAAACATCAGCAGCAAAGGCGTTGGTTAACTCAAAATGGCAAAGGACGAACTAAACAGAGGGCATGGTGCACATGAGATCCAAAAGGAGGAGCGCATAGGTTTGTGCAGCAAGCGCTGTGTGCACTTCTTTGGCTGGTTGTCAAAAACAGAGATGGCACAACAGTCAGAGCTGTCCTTCTCAATGATACAAAATGACCCCTGCCATCCCTCAACACAACTTTCCCGATTTTTCATTACGAAATCCCTCCTCTCCATTCCATACAAACTCCTGACCTGAGGAAAAATTTTTTCGAGGGAGTTCCTTTTCCAATTATACGCCTTTTCTACACAATTATCTTGCGGATTTTTTAAAAAATCAAAGGGCCATAAAAACTTTTTTTTTTTTTTTAATCGGCGTATTATCCACATCAGCGTATAATCTGCAGAATTTATATTTTAAACTTTTTGTAGCAGATAATCCTCGGATTATATGACGAAAATTACGGTACAAGGTGGGAGTGACTACAGTTTTGGAGATTTATTATCTAGCCTATGACAAACTTTTACAGATGAATGGGGTTTTTTTTGACAAAACTTTATGAGAACCATGTATTGGGTTGTCGGAAAAGTCATGACGTATTTTGGCACCCGATGTAGGTTGGGCGGTTTTGGAAGTACTAGAGGCATGGACAGCTCTGTTATCGCTATGGCATTCGACAGGTGCCAGTTCTAGCTGCAGTCTAAAAGGAATAGTGAGCGATTTGGTTGATTTGCGGAGATTTGACATCAAGTTGAAGATAGAAGACCAAACTGGGCATTTTCGCCATATTTTACTGTTTTACTTCTGTAAAGGGAAGAACGCGCGTCAAGCTTGTGAAAAGTTGCGTAAAGTGTACGGTGATAATGCTCTACAAGAACGTCAGTGCCAGCGGTGGTTCGCAAAATTCCATGCTGGTGATTTTGATCTCAACGATGTGCCTCGATCCGAGAGGTCCACTGAGGTTGATGACGACCAAATCAAGGCATTGATCAAGTCAAACCCATGTTACATGACACGAGAGATTGTAGACACATTGCACATCCATCATTCAAGCATTTATGACCACCTGAAGAAGCTGGGATACGTAAGCAAGCTCGATGTGTGGGTTCCACATGAACTCAAAGAAGCTCAATTGACGGCACGTATAAGCATCTGCGATATGCTAATTAAACGTGAGGAAAACGATCCTTTTTGAAGCGACTGATAACTGGTGATGAAAAGTGGATTGTGTACAACAATGTGCTGTGCAAACAGTCTTGGTCTTGACGTGCTGTTTCACCTCAAACAACATCCAAAGCAGACATTCATCAGCAGAAGGTTCTGGTCTCAGTGTGGTAGGATTTTAAAGATGTGTTTTTCGAGCTCCTACCATGGAACCAAACAATCAATTCAAATGTGTACTGTCGGCTATTGGACAGTTTCAACGAATCCATCATCCAGAAACGTCCAGAGCTCGTTCATCATAAAGGTGTTGTGTTCCATAACGACAACGTGAGACCACACACAAGTTTGATCACCTGCCAAAAATTATTGGAGCTCGGGTGGGATGTGTTGCCACACCCAGCATACTCCCCTGACCTTGCTCCGTCAGACTCCCACTTGTTTTGCTCCTTTAACAGTCCTTGCATTGTATAACGTTCAATTCAGATGAGGCTGTAAATCAGCTATCACCTTGTACAGTTTTTCGCCACGAAAGACAGGTCCTTCTATGAATGAGGCGAATGCAGCTCACTGAATGATGGCAAAAAGTTATCGAACAAAAGGGCATTATATCATTGATTGATCTTTGTTCTTTCTATCAATAAATGACCTATGCAAAACATGGCTAAAATACGTCATGACTTTTACAACAACTCAATACTAATTTTTTTCTTGAAAATGTGCTAACAGTAAACAGAAATACACCACAATAAATCACAACTTTTGACTATTAAAAGAGGGAAAGAGACTTACTAAGCTTCTTTTCTTCCCTTTCCTTTTCACGAAAAGAATTTAAAGAGTCACTAATGACATTCCCATGGACATCAAGGAAAGAAATGTTTATGATGCCTCCCTTCAGTCGGTATATAGTACCTGTAAAAAAAAAAATGTTTTTTTACTGAACAAAAAGAAATGCTTCCTTTAGTGAATAAAATGAAAAATTATGCCACTAATATAGATACAATGCTACAGGCATATGAAAATTAGTTCTACAATATTTTTTGTAAATAAAATCTGTAAAACTAGTAAATTCTCAACCTTGTTAAATTTTCAATTTTCCATAACAGAGGATTTTTATTGCATGCATAGATGGCATGATTAGTCACACATTTGTATACACTACTAAACTGCATATAAATATCACCAAGCCATTTAGGATGAGTTTTTTTAGGGTTCTTTTTAGCAGTAATTTTTACTTTTCTCTAAATCACATTTATCACTGGTGACAAGAATACATCAGTGATAGTTTGGTGCTCTCTCTGGTATATGTCTGTAAAGAGGACAAGTTGGATTCAGAAGTGGTATATATATATCCCACACTCACCAACCTGCTTGGCCAGAGTGGTGAGTTATGGCCAAACCCCTCCAAAATGACTCCACAACTTAAATCTTGGCCTCAGTCTCCGGCAGCAGGAATGTACCTGGCCAAGGCAATGGCCAGTGCGACATGAAGGCAGAGGGTGCTAAGAATCACCCGGAGGACCAGACTAGGTTGCCATTTGATGCTGACCTTGGCTACTTTCAATGGACGCACCCTATCTTCTGATTCAAGGCTTCTTGAATTGGAAGAGGAACTACAAAGGATCAAGTGGGCCATCGTCAAGATAAGTGAGGTAAGGAGAAAAGGAGAAGATCTCATTGAACTGAAAAGTAGACATCTCTTTTACTATTGTGGGACAGATACTGGCAAAACTAGTGGTGTTGGATTTACAATAAACAAGAAACTGAAGAATAAAGTTGTAGAAGTTGAAAGTTCCTCTGACAAAGCTGCACGACGTGTTATCCAACTCTCGAGAAGATACAAGACTCAGATTATTCAAACTTATGCACCCACCACAAGTCATCCTGAAGAAGAAATTGAAGAATTTTATGAGGAAATTCGTCATCTAAATAATGAAGGCAAGCAGCACTTAAAGATAATTATGGGATATTTCAATGCAAAAATAGGGCAACAGCAACAGAATGAAACTTCAGTAGGTAAATTTGGTCACAGCAACAGAAACCAGCAAGGAAATACTCTCTCAGAGTTTGCAGAGGCAGAAGGGTTTTTCATCATGAACTCCTTTTTCAAGAAAAAGCCACACAGGAAATGGACATGGAGACATCTAAATGGGACAACAAGTGAAATTGATTTAATTATGTGTAACAAAAAATTCATCATCAAGATGGACAAGCATGGTGTGTACAGTATTCCGCTTAAACACTGCAACAACAAAAATGAGGACTTGATATACATCCGAACAACTTCACAAACTTTAAAAATGAGGATACTTGAACATAAATACAACATTATGGACCCTTTTCAATTCTACCTGACTATCCCGTCTAGTCAATAATGGCACGCACTATCCAGACTGGGCACAAAACGAGATCTTAGCAACCTTGAACACAAGAAGATCTCTATTGTACGCCGAAAATCTACTTATCATCTCTCATAAACTCGAATGCTGCAATGGCGACTCTCTAATTCATATTCATCCAACATAGCTACCATTTTTTGAGAAGTAATGGCATCCTCAAATCTAACCAAAAACTGTGCTCAAAAGTATGACATAATTATAATACAATCATTATGACTTTAATCACATGCCAAAAAAACGCACACGCACAGGCTGTGTATCTCCTAAATATTGCATGCATGTGTGTATATCACACCTAACTATTTGTAATATCATGCACCATTAGCGTTTAATTCTTTGTTTATGTTTTTGAATTACGGTGATTTGTTCCTGTTCCAGTAATTTTCTCCTTGACGTAAGATGATCCTGATGATGAAATGCTCTGCAATTTTGAAAGATCTTGTACGATATATGTCTGCACTTACTATTAAAGTATTAAATTATGCTTTTTTATAATTGAGTACAGATATGTGTTCAATATTCAGCACTGCACATTGGGATGGAAATAATCACGCTTCATTTTACTCAGCCATTCCTTTAACAGTTTCAGCCTTTTCAGAGGAAATATAGGAAGAGTTATCCTTTCCTCCATACATTTTAGGTGAAAGGACTTGTTAGAAAAATTTAGGCATATCATTAATAAATATATGAAAAATCATGATTGCCCTGAACCCATGATACATATTCCTTGTTAAGCAATGGAAAAACAAATGCAAACATATCACTGCTGGTCCGTAGCCACCAAACATATTTCCCATGATGCAATGTGAGGTGAAAAAGGTCCATAGCTATGCTGATATGTGATAAGTGCAAGCGACTGATACTGAAAAAATCTAAATTTTTAGAGTCTAAAGCTCAGACTAATGCTTTCTATGGTTATTCTGTCTCAGTGGAATTCCAGAACGCCGCCCTGGTAGGGCAGTGGTCTAAGCAATGGTTTCTGATCATTCGTCTGAGATGGGTCTGGGTTCAAATCCCGGTGAGGCAAGTACTTTGTGTTTGTCTTACAGCACTGGCTCTCTCCCTTCCCTGGAACCAGTGACTGAATTAGGAACAGGCGACTGCTTACAGCCCACTGAGTTGCTTACAGCAGTCATTAAACCTCCAATCAAAAATAAAAAAAAAAGTCCAGAACTTTGCTTGTGGCATAGAGATGGCTCTGCTAATTCTTATAGCTATACATCTGGCATAACAATGTATGCAACAAGAGGAATAGTAGGGATGCCATTTTGTTATTATTTCTCAAGCACACACATAGCCATTTTTAGATCAGAAAAGCTGGTATGTAAATGTACAGCTATTGCTGGGATGTGTGCGGAATGCTACAGAGTGAAGACTCACTGTTAGCACCTTCCAATTAATGGGAGTAGCATGAATGTTTCAGTTGCTTGGGAGTGCATTGCCATTGGATGGCTTGTGTCAGTGAAGTGGAAATCATATTATTTTTATAAGGGCTACAGCAGTTTATGGAACCACTATGCTAAATGAATCACTTTAGTATTAAACAAATTTTGAGGCTTACTTTTCATCAGCTAATTGCACTGCAGATTACATTTGATGTGATAAAATTTGAACTAAGTCATCTGCAAACATAAGTAAGAATGAGTTTCAGCCATTCCACTGGGAGAAATGATGACTAACAAAAATAACATTACCGCCGGGAGAAATGATGACTAACAAAAGTAACGTTACCGCTGGGAGAAATGATGACTGGTTGAAGTGATCGTGCCTCTCCTGGAGGTGGAATGATGAGGAGGAAGACAAGAACTGATCCCAGACTTGTACCAACCCAAAGACTTGGAGTCAGGCAAGGATCTGAAAAGCACATTAAGGGTGAAAACAATGTGATTACACCACCGTGAGCAAATATGCTGAACCACAATAAATAAACATCTGAGAATCACGTGCTCTAAGCATTTAAACGACAAATATAAAACAATAAGAGGTAAAAAAAAAACTTTGTTTCTTGCATATTTATAGTAGATTCTGGTTAATTCTGACACATCGGAACTAAAACATTTTGGCTCAATTAAGCATTAAGCAAAGCTTTATCTCAAAGAGCTAATTTGGGATGTTCTTCAAGAATTGTCACAAATAAATGGCTGCCTCAATTAACTAGAATCTTCTGAGTGTATTTTGATACATTTCATAACTCCAAAGAGTCTACACATGTCTTCTATTCAACTCTTTGTATGACACTGTCAAATGAAGTCCATCACTGGAATGCTTATATTAAACTTTCTTTGAGGATAAAGGATGTGCTCTTTTTTGTTTTACCTTCAAAAGATGTGGATGGACTGTATATTTTATGCTGAACTGCAATAAATATACATCTGAAATCATGTGCTCTATGCTTTTAAACTTACACCCTTACTTGGCAAATATAAAACAATAATATGTAAAATACACCTGCTTTCTGTTCTTTGCATATTTATTTATTAACAGTAAAATCCAGTTGTAAATGCATTTATGGCACCTCTATTCATAGTGATTGTGGAATAACTTTTTTACGGGTCTTTTAGAGGTTATTTTTAATGAAAGTTGGTTGTCAAATTTTCGAACTAAAGCCTAGTTCGTCATCAGGACTATGTCACTGGAGTAGTTGCTGCCACTCAATTGGAAGAGACCATCCGCAATTATCGTTAATTGTGGTACTTCTTCTTCTTGCTATTTCGATCCCTTCTTCTAGTTTTCTCTTTACTAAGTTTGACTGGTGGGCGATTATTTTCACTGAGTCCCAATTTATGGAGTGTCCACTTGCTTGTACATGTCTGTCTAGCCCTGTTTTGTTCCCAATGTTCCTAATAGCTGCTTGGTGTTCTTTCATTCGGACCTTAATACTTCTCCCTGTTTCTCCTATATAGCTGAGTCCGCAGTTACAGTCGATGCAGTAAATTACTCCTTCCTGCAATTGGATGTCCAATTCTTTCTGCTTTAAAGCTGGCAAGAATTTCTTTATTTTGTTATTAAGATCTGGAGCTAGCCTGATATTATATTTTGCTCCGATCCTTTTCAGTTTCTCGAAAAGTCCCTTGTGGTACGTAATTTTGCTGGTGAATTTGAAGTTGGTTTTTTCCTGCTTCTTTTTTGGCACTTGTTTAAATATTTTCTCAACATATGGGGAGGGGTAATTGTTTTCTGCCAACATTTCCTTTAATTCTTCTTTGTGAAGATCTTTTTGAGAAGCTGAAGAGACCAGGATTTCAATTTTTTCCAAAAATTGTCTCGCTGTATTCGATTTAATATAATCAGGGTGGAATGAGCAGAAGTCTAACATCTTCCCTGTGTTGGTGGGTTTTCTAAAAAGCTGAGTGAATATTTTCCCTTCTCTTGAGGTCAAGGTTAAATCCAGGTAATTGATGCTATGGTCTTTTTCCTGTTCCAGGGTGTACTTCAAGGTATTCTCTAGTAAGTTAAATTCTTCCAGAATCTGAGAGGGTAGAGATTGGTCCACAGTATCTACTATAATTAGGACATCATCCATGTACCTTACATAGAGAGCAAACAAGGAGGGTTGTATAAGGATTTTTGCCTCTAGTTTACTTATATAATAATTTGCTAGCAGAGGTGCTAGTGGAGAACCCATTGCAAGTCCTGAAGTTTGCCTGTAATATTTCTTTCCAAACTGGAAGAAATTATTCTTGAAGGAAAATAGGAGCAGTTCATATATGCCAAGTAGTATTTCTCATTGTGATTATGGAATACTATTTTTCCGCAAGGTCATCTGCAATGAATTCCAGTAGGAGGTCCAGGTTAATGTTGGTATACATAGAGACTATATCCAGGCTTGCCATTACTGGATGAATTAATTCTGGCAAGTTGTCCAGTTTTCTTTTTAGCTGCATGGAATTTTTTAGTAGGTAGGGAGGAGAAGGGAAAATATCTCTGAGGTGACCAAGCAAATAATAATTAATGTTGGAGAGTGGCGAATTTCTAGTGTCTATTATAGGTCTTATTGGATGGCCTTCTTTGTGAACTTTTATCGTACCATAGATCTGTGGAATTCTTGACTGGATTTTGGAGAAGTTTTTGAAGAGCTCATTAAGCTGTTTTTTATTTCTTAAAGAGCTGATTAATTTCTTAAGATTTTTTACAGTTTGATCTATAGGATTACCATTGAGTTCTTCATAATAAGGCTTGCTCAATTCAGCTTCCATTTTATTGTAATACTTCTCTTTTTCTACCAATACCAAAACTTTGCTCTTATCTGCTCTCAGTGCTACTACTTTATCATTGGCTTTGAATTTTTTAAGGTCAGTAATGGCACTTCTATTAAAATTGTAATCAACTTTTACTGGCTTTTTTACAAATTTTGAGACGCAGTCTGAGAATTCTTTCCTTAAAGTAACTGCTGTATTTTCATCTTCTCTTTCTACCTTACTACAGATGCTTTCTAAATCAATCAGTATACGTTTTTTATCAAGTGTTGCGGAGGAAAGGTTGTAATTATATCCCTTATTGAGGAGATTAATCAGGTTTCCATCTACTCCTTCTTCCGTCAGATCAATGACATGTTTGTTAGTGGTGGATGGTATTAACTGTGGGCCAGGTGCTGTAGACATTAACTTTGGACTTAACCATTTATTTTCTTTAATTTTCAATTTTTCCTTAAACTTTTTGTTTTTATCTCTCACTGCTTTAGCTAACCAATTATCATTATTTTTCTTTTCTGCTTCCGGAATTTCACCTAATGAAGAGGTCCAAATACGAGCTTCTATTCGTTCGCATTGCTCAATAGTTTTGAATTTATTACGAATCGCGCCATTCACCGTTTTTAGTTCTATTTTTCTAATAAAATTTCTTGACAGATTTTCCGCGATGTTTTTCGTGAGTCTCAAAGAAGGTGGAACAAAATTAGCTCTTTTACATTTCTTAAGAAAATACAGTTGTGACTTACATTTGTCGCTTTTGCACTTACTCCTTTCTATCTTTCTGAACTGAAACATTTTAGCCCAATTAAGCAGCTGCCCCAATTATGCAAAGCTTTATTCCAAAGAGTTAATTTGGAATGTTCTTCAAGAAATGTCCTAAATAAATGGCTGCCCCGATTAACCAATGCCCAATTAACAAGAATCTTTGGAATGCATTTCAATACAGTTCATAATTCCAAAAGAGTATAAATGTTTTCTATTCAACTCTTTGTACAACACTGTCACATGAAGTTCATCACAGGAACATTTACTGTATATTGAACTTTCTTTCAGGGATAAAAGCTGCCCTTCTTTGTTTTCTTACCTTTGAAAGATGTGTGGATGATTCAACAGAAGTTATTTCAAATACTGCATTGCTTTCTTGTTTCTTCCTTTCCTTCTGCAAGGCACCTGTGGGCCAGGTGCTGTAGACATTAACTTTGGACTTAACCATTTATTTTCTTTAATTTTCAATTTTTCCTTAAACTTTTTGTTTTTATCTCTCACTGCTTTAGCTAACCAATTATCATTATTTTTCTTTTCTGCTTCCGGAATTTCACCTAATGAAGAGGTCCAAATACGAGCTTCTATTCGTTCGCATTGCTCAATAGTTTTGAATTTATTACGAATCGCGCCATTCACCGTTTTTAGTTCTATTTTTCTAATAAAATTTCTTGACAGATTTTCCGCGATGTTTTTCGTGAGTCTCAAAGAAGGTGGAACAAAATTAGCTCTTTTACATTTCTTAAGAAAATACAGTTGTGACTTACATTTGTCGCTTTTGCACTTACTCCTTTCTATCTTTCTGAACTGAAACATTTTAGCCCAATTAAGCAGCTGCCCCAATTATGCAAAGCTTTATTCCAAAGAGTTAATTTGGAATGTTCTTCAAGAAATGTCCTAAATAAATGGCTGCCCCGATTAACCAATGCCCAATTAACAAGAATCTTTGGAATGCATTTCAATACAGTTCATAATTCAAAAGAGTATAAATGTTTTCTATTCAACTCTTTGTACAACACTGTCACATGAAGTTCATCACAGGAACATTTACTGTATATTGAACTTTCTTCAGGGATAAAAGCTGCCCTTCTTTGTTTTCTTACCTTTGAAAGATGTGTGGATGATTCAACAGAAGTTATTTCAAATACTGCATTGCTTTCTTGTTTCTTCCTTCTTTCCTTCTGCAAGGCTGCTACAAGCTACACTCTGGTACCAGATATGTTGGAACATTTCAGATTTTGAAAATTAGCCACCCCCCCCCCCGGTATTAGCTTAACTTAATTTTTCTTTCAAATACAGGAACAAAATATTAGTCTCCCCAAGACCTTAATACAAAAGTAGAAAGTTGCTTGAATATGTTTCCAATTTGAGCCTGTTTGTCAAAGCTTGCCTCTTTCAAACAGGAATTTGAATTTGTAGCATTGTGTATGCTGTCATATATACTAGTGTTGTCTCTTCTATTGATTACTATTCTTGTAACTCTCTGTTAAATAAATTTTCTCGCATATTTCAGATTCATAGTCTAAAACATGTTTTCAGGCACAAAAAATTGTAGAAGTATGTTGTTATTATTGTTTTTCTAAAATGTTTTTTCTATAGTTAATGCCTCTGCATATCATATGTCACTAACTTTATTATATTCCACTATATGTGAAAAGTTTTTCCCCATCATGGTTTGGCTCGATTTTTATACAGCAATCTACTAAGGCAGTTTTATATGTTTTCTCCAAAAAACGTTCAATACAGATGTAAAAAATCTCATGATGAACTTCATGTGACAGGAAATTGAATAGGTAAAAGTATCATAATCTTCCAACAAGTAAATTTAGTCTCTGTTATAACAAGTAGAGATTCATTCAAAAAGTGAGAAAGGGCAGATAGAGGTCAGGGCTGTAGCTATGGGGGCGGAGATTGCGATTTGGCCACACCAGGGATGTAAGATTTGGATGTGAAGTATAGGAAGCATTAGGATGTCTAGATCTGCATCATGAAAGTGGAAAGTGAAATACATATCATGGAAAAACTGATGGGCTCAGCAGCAAAATGGAGTTCATAATGCAGGCATTATAGAACTGGGTTGGGTACTCTTTCAACAGAATGAAAATTTAATAAGAATATAATGTTTTAGGCATATATTGCATATGGGAGATGAAAGATTACTTACACAGATGTTTGACCCTGTGGTAGCATGCTACATACCAAAGATAGACTTAGAACAATGCAGATGTAAGGCATAAAATAATCCATTACTGACAGAGGAAGTGATATGAAAGAATTCTTGCAAGTATCAGAAAGACATAGGAAAAGTTTGCTGTAGATTTGCATGATTTTTTAAAGTGGTTGTCCTACCATGTCTGAACACCATGTTAGTATACAGGTGTGAGATGATGATAAATTTTGTAGTAGCTAATTTCCTTAGTCAAAAGTCATATTAAAAAAGATATGGATAAATAATAAAAACTTGCAACAGCAATCTAAATATATTTCTATGATGCCATAACTACACAGTTAACATCACTTATTAACAGATCAAAAAGATTTTGACTTGTGGCTTCATATTGGTCAAGTATTATCTTACTACAATTACAGAAAAAACAACACACACACACACAAAACAACAACAACAAAATGGAAAAAGAAAGAGATTGGTTATTTTTTAAATAATAAAGTTGTCCCTCTACTTTTACTTTTGCCTATTTTTTTCCCTTTGAAAAATAATTTTTTTTTTGTTTTTTGTTATGAAATTCTAGGTTTAAAAGCCAGAACTAAAAGAAAAACTCTAACACAAAAAAATCCTGTTGCTTTACCCCAAAAGTAACGCTAAAATTTTCAATTGCATTATAAAAAAATTATTTTATAATATCTAATTCAGTTACTAGAAGAAACTCAAAGTGGTGAAACTAAGGAAGTTTAAATGGGGGTTCAATTATACTATGTAGTATTTTGGCACCTGGGTTGGATGGAATAAAGAGCATTTATAAGCCAAAATTAGTACATGGTTGGCACACTTTTGTCTATTATGACTACAGCAACTCTTCTATGCAGGTTTTCCACAAGATGCCAGTAGGTCTGTACCAGAATTTCCTTTCAGCAAAGCTTCTGCCAGAGCTTCCACAGTCCACAGAGGAAAGTCTTACTGGCTCAGATCAAATTCAGCATTCCAGCTAGTATATATTGGATACAGATCAGGACTTTGGTCCTGCCAATTCAACACTTGGATATCCTGCTTCCCAAACCAGGTTTGGACAGGCCTTGCAGCATGGCGAGGTGCTCAATTTTAAAGAAATTGGCAGGGATCTGTTACAAGGTACTGCTAGATCATATATAATGTGGAATTGTTCAGAATGTCTTAATACCTGGTGAGAGTTAGGCTGGAGGGCACTACAACCAAAGAAAGGATCAAGTCCCTTCCCAGCAGAAACAGCCCCATACTATCACAGATCTTCCTCCAAATGACTGTAGGGACAATGCAGTTCTCTTGACATCATTCTCCAGGCAAACGCCACATGAAAAATTAAAGAGTGTGTGTGTGTGTGAGTAGTATGATTAGTCACTCCACATAATTCTCATCCACTCTTTTGTTATCCACAAATGGTGAGCATAGCACAACTGCAGTCATTATCTGGCATAGCTTGCAGTGATGTAGGGCTCATTTGCAACTGATCTAGCAGGGTAATTGTGGGTATGCAGTTTCTGATGGATTGTTATGGTGCTGTAACATCACAGACACTTGATCACAACACAAAACATTTATTTCTTTACACAAAAAACATCAACTGGAATACACTCAGCAGTATAAACTGAACTTGTTGTCTTAGCCAAAGCTCGCCATGTCCTCCTCCTTCGATATCTCTCTCGCAACTCTCCTCATCACTCACCACACGTTCAAGTCATTAAATGTCAATGTATCCTTCTGCACTTTTGTGCGTGGAAGTCGTACTTTACAATCTTAATATTCACTCCATATCAATTTTTTTTAACAAAGCGGCAGTCTTATTTCCAAGTAAATATCTACCTTGATCTAGCGACTTTCTAATCACTGCAGCCTTAGTTACAATATGACCTAATTCACATTCTAGTTCAACTTCTGCCAATGGTAAACAAACCTTTTGTTCATCCAGAAGATGCTGTACCCACACATGTTCTCCAGTAAACTCACCTGGCGACACATACTCTTGACAAATGATATCAACTGATTAACCTGTATCCCGGAGAATAAGCATGGTAACTCCATTTATTTTTCCTTCAAAGGTATAGGGTGCCAAGAGATCCCCTTCAGTTTCCTCTCTGATTCTATTTACGCTTCCTGAGTTCTGTGATTTTAGCTTAAGACACTGAGGTCGAATGTGATCGTAAGATGCACACTCGTAACATTGAATCTTCCGTCTGCGATCATACTTTTCTTCCTTCTGAGATACATTCCGTTTTGACCACCCTTGTCCTACATCTGACTTAACATAATTTTTGTTATAAAATCCATTTTTCATAAAATTTCTGCGATCATAGTTATCTCTAGTTTTTTTCTCACTGCCTTGCATTTTCTTTGAAGCACAAAATTCGTTCGGCAATTTTTCTTGGTTCCTCTTCTTACACTTTCATAATTGTCCACCATATCAGCCAAATCTGAAGGTGAGACAATATTTGACCATTTATTAATAAAATGCTCCCTTATATCTATAGGCACTCTCCGCTTCAATTGATCTGTAATCATTAATTTTTTAGCCCTTCAAAATCGCCTATTTTAAGTCCTGAAATCCATTCATTAAAATAATTTTCTAACTCGAAGGCGAAATCTCTCCAGGTCTTCTCTGATGTACGCATGTGTTGTACAAATTTCAATCTAAATTTCTCTGGACTTAACTTATATCTTTTAAGAAGTAACCTTTTAACATATTCATAGTTTTTAGCATCTTCCACATTTTCTCTGGCAATCAATTGTGATATTTCGTAGGGCAAAAGTCCTATAAAATGCGTGACCCAATCTTCCCGTTTTATTTCTGCTTGTTGTGCTTGCCTTTCAAATAAAACTAAGTAAATACTTATATCACTGTCTTTTGGGTCAAATGTTTTCATCAAATGACGAAGTTCTAATCTCGGTTTTTGAGAATTACCATTTTGCTCCAAACTACCTCCCAGCGGCTGACGTCCAGCTTCTATTTTGAGTTTTTCAAGCTCAAATTCCATTTGTCTTTCTGTTTCTCTACGCCCTTTTATACCTGCCAAAAGTTATTTCACGAAATCCTCTTCATATCCTTCAAAGTTGACAATTTTATTTTTAATTCCAGAATTTTGAGATTTGGCATAACTTCTATACCCAATTCTTCCGCCAACTGCAGAAGTTCTTCTTTTCGAGCTTTTCCTAAGAAAGCCATTTCAACAAGCTCTACGTGTACCCAATGTTTATTTATTATCGTATATGTGTATATCGTTCACAGAAATTGTTTACAACAATATTCTACATTTACCTATAATCTAGGCTCAAACAGTTGATCTGAATGTACTATTTCTTGACAGAAATTATTTCCTTCTATTTTCGTATATGTGTATACGTTCACAGAAATTGTTTACAACAATATTCTACATTTACCTATAATCTAAGCTCAAACAGTTGATCTGATTGTACTATTTCTTGACAGAAATTATTTCCTTCTATTTTCGTATATGTGTATACGTTCACAGAAATTGTTTACAACAATATTCTACATTTACCTATAATCTAGGCTCAAACAGTTGTTCTGAATGTACTATTTTTTGACAGAAATTATTTCCTTCTATTATCGTATATGTGTATACGTTCACAGAAATTGTTTACAACAATATTCTACATTTACCTATAATCTAGGCTCAAACAGTTGATCTGAATGTACTATTTCTTGACAGAAATTATTTCCTTCTATTTTCGTATATGTGTATACGTTCACAGAAATTGTTTACAACAATATTCTACATTTACCTATAATCTAGGCTCAAACAGTTGATCTAAATGTACTATTTCTTGACAGAAATTATTTCCTTCTATTTAATTCCGTGCCCGGAAACTTCTAAAAAACTTGCTTTGATATTTCATTCCTTTGGATAATTCTCTAAGAACAACAACAAAACAGTACTTACATAAACATCTAATGTGGTGTAAATCCGATACGGAACAAATAATTTCGAAAAAACAAACTACAGTCACCATTCTTTGTTCTTCCCAACACAAAGAGGAAAAAAAATATCCCTGTCGCGTTGGTTCTTTTGCACGCTTGAAGAACTTTCAACTCATCGATTCCCACGGTCATAAAAAACGGCGCTGAAGTTGCGCTGATTCCGTCTCACCGGCGCCTTCATTTCCTGTCTTTCATCGTTCGAATCTCACCGGTGCCTTCACTTCCTGTCTTTCGTAGTTCGAATCTCACCGGTGCCTTCACTTCCTGTCTTTCGTAGTTCGAATCTCACCGGTGCCTCCAATTCTATCTTTCGTAGTTCGAATCTCACAGGTGCCTTCACTTCCTGTCTTTCGTAGTTCGAATCTCACAGGTGCCTTCACTTCCTGTCTTTCGTAGTTCGAATCTCACAGGTGCCTCCAATTCTATCTTTCGTCTGTAACATCACAGACACTCGATCACAACACAAAACATTTATTTCTTTACACAAAAAACATCAACTGGAATACACTCCGCGGTATAAACTGAACTTGTTGTCTTAGCCAAAGCTCGCCATGTCCTCCTCCTTCGATATCTCTCTCGCAACTCTCCCTCATCACTCACCACACGCTCAAGTCATTAAATGTCAATGTATCCTTCCGCACTTTTGTGCGTGGAAGTCGTACTTTACAGTGCAAACAGCTGTTCCAGAGGCTTGTGTAGCATCATCAGCCAGGTCTGTGGCAGTCGATGTGCATGCCGTCTTTGCAGCAGACGATGTCCGTGTCTTCTTTGCATTACACAGTAAGCTCTGTTTGGCATGATGATTTAGTTTCTGTGGCCTCTTAGAATGTGGCTTTATGTAGCGGCACCATCTGCATTCTATTGATAAATAACATAAGCGACAGGGAATTTTGGGAATCCCAGAAGAGTGGTAATGCTGTTCACTGATGGCTTACTCAGGTAGCATTCAACCACCATGCTCCTTTCAAAGTCCACCATTCAACTTCACATAGTGTAGTCACTTCCAGTGTGGTCTGACAGATGAGCCAATACTGCCCTCTATACACAGAACCACATATATGCCACGAGTGCAAGTCTTATTCTGCAAATGCACAATTTTTTTTAATATGTGGAGATGTCTGAATACTTTTGTCTACATAGTGTATTTTTCCATCAAGGGAGCAGTAAAAGCACTTTTTATAAGAGGTAAATCTCTGAATTAAATCAATGGAAACTGGTTGCCTCCACAGATCTGAACAGAATGGAGCATCAGTACATTAAAATGTAATAATTAATGCACTGTAACCACAAAAGTCTTTTACAGAGTGATGACCCTCTGTGTGATGCTGCTTTTTCAGTCAATAGACTGGAATCACATGATAAAAACTAAATGATTTCTAGTCCCTCTTCTGAAGTTCTAGTAAAAAAAAACTAGGGTTTTACCTCTGTATCTCCTATTTATGTGGTTTTAGCAATTTTATCTGTTGGAGTTTGAATGTCAGTGCCCACCCAGTAAATCACAAAGATTTGGAGTGCTGCTCTTAAAAAGAATTTGTTTTTAAAACAGCAGTTTTTTTTCCTTCCCGTATGTGGTTGTTATGCCAAAGAAGTACTTAGACTAAAAAATTGTCATATATATACAGGGTGATTCAGCTAAGCATGTACAAACTTCTGGGAGGGGTAGGTTGCACAAAGACAAATCAGAATCACGTAGCAGTGCAGGGTCGGAAATGTCATCTTCATGCGGTAGATCGCGTTGTTCGGCCACAAGACTGCTCATATGTTCTTTCAGGACACCATCATTTACACAGGAAGGTTGCTTCAATGCACATAACGCTAATGTATGGGTGGTGGAGAACTCCCATGCTGTACGACCACGAGCAGCACAAAACTGCTTTGCTGTTAATGTTTGGGCCGGCATTGTCTCAGACTACTTAATTGGCCCTTACTTCACACCTCCTGATCTGGATGGAAGGAGTTACCGGATATTTCTGGAAGACGTCTTGCCAGAGTTTTGAACGAACAACAGGTCCCTCAGTCGCTGTGCCGTGCAATGTGGTTCCAGCCCCGCCCATTTCAGCAATGACGTTCGTCATTACTTAAACATGATATTTGGACATCAGTGGATTAGGCATGGTGGTCTCGTTCATTAGCCTGCATATATCGCCAGACTTAACATGCCTTGATTACTTCTTCTGGGGTTACATCAAAGGACTAGTGTACAACACCACCATTGAAAGTGATGAGGACCTTGTAGCATGCATCTCTGTAGCTGCTTTGGAAGTCTGAGACACGCCAGGAATTTTCCTAAATGTACATGATTCCATGCGCCGATGATGTCAAGCATGTGTTACAGCTCATGGTCACAACTTTTAACACCTTCTGTAACCTCAGTGCATTTCACAAATGTCTTGTGAGTAATAAAAAGTATTTTGGCATTTTGTTCTCTTACATGCTTCTCTTTCATTTCTCATCCTCTCTGTACACTAGCATATGAAGATGGAGTTTCCGACCCTGCATTGCTATGTGATTCCGATTTGTCTTTGTGCAACCAACTCCTCCCAGAAGTTTGTACACACTTAGCTGAAACAATATATACAGGGTTATTACAAATGAAATAGCCAGTTTCAACAATTTATTAAACCAAAACTATTTAAGATACTGACATTCACATTGCATCATTTTGTAGAGAACCTCTTGAAGTTTGTTATAGCAACTCACAGATGTTTGATGTATGTACTCTTAGTTACATGGCATATATCAACTTGGTAGTAGAATTCTTGCCAAACACACGTTAACATATCTTCATCAACTTCAGCAATAGCTGCTATGATACATAGTGTCAGATCAGTTAAATTAACAGGAAGGGGAAAGAGACAAAGACCTTGTCTTTGACATAGTTCCATAGAAAAAGTCACAGGGTGTTAGATTCAGACTTAATGGTTGCCAACATGTCAGTGACCCACGATCATTGGGGATTTTAGGCTGCATTGGTAAATGGCACGAACACACTCCACTTGTTCATCAGATACATGTGATTTCCCAGGATTTTTACTTTACACAAACATCCTGTTGTTTCAAATTTCTTGTGCCAGTCATAGATGGATTGCCTATTCGGCGGTGATTTTTTGAAACATGTTCTAAAACGCCATTGCACAATAACTGAACTCGCTTTGCTTTAATTCAAGACACAGAATTCCTTCTCCTCAGCATTGCCGCCACCTTGCCTGACTGGTCACATGACAGTGAAAACTTACAATCTTTTATAGTGATGCCATCTATATGATAAAATCATTACTATTGATGATAGAAAGGTATATCGTCAGTGTTAACCTTACATAGTTTTGGTTTTATAAAATGTTGACACTGTATTTCATTTGTAACAACCCTGTATATATATATTGTAAAAAAGTAAAGAATGGATTAAGTTTCAACTTTTTTGGATGCTTCATACAAAATAGACAAATAATAAAATTGGCCTTTTTGAAGCAATATAATTACCAGTCTTTGCACCATATGAATCACAGAACCTAAGGTATACAACAGACTCTAAGTTACTTGTCTTCAGACTGTTTAGACTAGGAGTGCTTGAACTTCGAGACCTGCTAAATGTATTTTCCATCTTCTCTGTAATAATGAAAGTAAAAGAACATTATGATTCTAGATAGGATAGCATAAAATTGACATTTTGAAATGTGTATTTCACATAAAACATAACAAGAAAAGTAAAGGAATGTCTCTTCTTTTGATAAATCCATGATTGTGCAATAATTTACCTCACAAAGAAAGGTCACCAATCACACTAATCAATACACAGAAGGAATCTTATGGAATTAGGCATGCAAGTTGAATGGAGTAAATAATGAAAAAAATGCAACTGCTTTTCCTTTTAGATTAAAACTTTCTCTTTCGGATATGGTTGCTTTTGTAACTTAATATTTTTGGAAAAAAGTGTGCAATTTATTAGTCAGCATTTATTCAAGGAAAGTGATTTCCTGGGAGTGCACTTCAAGTTTTATTTTATGTCTAATTCTTATTTTATAATAAATTTATACTTTGTGATTTAACATACTGCAAGAAAAAGTTAATACACCATTGAGCAGCACAGCAAAAGTTAAAAAAGCATACACAAACAAACTACTAATTGAGTTGAAGTCTGAAAAACTTAAATATTTTTCCAGCACATTTTTTATTTTACTGCACAGCTGTTTGGTAGCCATGCCCTGAGTTGTGATATTCAGTACTGATTGGTTACTTGTTTCAATTACTAATCCCATTAGACCAATAAATTTCAAAAGGTTCCATCATGCCATACTAACTTGTGGCCCTTCCTTGTTAAAATGAACTTCTTACTTTCAAATATAAATGCCAAATCCATGGTGTCAACTTAAATAAATGCATTTAGTATTTTGAATGATGAATAATTGAGCAGATCTGCAAAACATGGTAAGATTTAAAGCTTATCTGGATGTCTCCTTCTTCATCTATTCAACCAGTCCATTATATCTTCCACACTGGACGATCCCAATGTTCCTGCATAATCTTCATTCTCTATCACCTGTAGGTCAAAAGCTGTTGTTCATTGTAAAAAATCATTTTCCATGGGTGCCAGAAAGTTGCCGGTTTTACAACATTGAAGTGGTTTACAGTGGCAGATAACCTACGATCATCTTAGTATACATTTCTGGGAATTTTGTGTCAGCACAGTATATAATTTATTAAAATAAAAATAAAAATACTTGTCAGAAATATCGCAAAATTCAAATCAGATGTTTATCAAACAAGTCTTTACAGTAGATAACTTTTCTGGTTAGCTTAATGATATTGCTTGTATGCTTTTGATTCAGTTTAATTTTTTTAATTATTGTAGAAGGGTGCTTATTTCTTGCAAAGTGCAACTTCTAGTTTACCTTTGTGGATTTTCTTTGATATTTCTGAAGAATCCAACACACATTTATTTTATCCAACAACTGTGCGGCTACACTAAATTTAATGTAAGTGAGATGGTAAGAGAAATTCCAAATTTTAATAGAATTGTTAGGCTTTTTATACAATTTTGTACTGACTTTTTCTTCTGAAGCTGCAAGCATGAAGAGCAGGATAAGCTGTCCAAGATGGTGGTTTAAAGGGTTTTGTTGCAATGCTTGAAAGTATGTAAAAGCCTTACTTGGTGGCAGCAAACAAAATAGTGATATCAGCAATAATGGTAGTTGTATTCAACCAAAAATAAATGTTTACTTTCTAGAAACATATAAGCAGGAATCTGACACATGTTCAATGACTACACACAATAATGGTAACAAAGCTCATATTTCACAAGACACTGCAAACTCTTCAATGTGTAAAAACATGTTTCTAATGTACTGTGGAATTAACTTTTTACGGGTCTTATAGAGGTTATTATTCAAAAAAGTTGGTTGTCAAACTTTCGTTCTACGTCACTGGAGTAGTTGCTGCCACCCAGTTGGAAGAGTCCAACCGCAATTATCGTTAATTGTGGTACTTCTTCTTCTTGCTATTTCAATCTCTTCTTCTAGTTTCCTCTTTACTAAGTTTGACTGGTGGGCGATTATTTTTACTGAGTCCCAATTTATGGAGTGTCCACTTGCTTGGGCTTGACAGACATATACCAAGCAAATGGACACTCCATAAATTGGGACTCAGTAAAAATAATCGCCCACCAGTCAAACTTAGTAAAGAGGAAACTAGAAGAAGAGATCGAAATAACAAGAAGAAGAGATCGAAATAACAAGAAGAAGAGATCGAAATAACAAGAAGAAGAAGAAGTACCACAATTAACGATAATGGCGGTTGGACTCTTCCAACTGAGTGGCAGCAACTACTCCAGTGACGTAGTCCTGATGACCAACTAGGCTTTAGTTCGAAAATTTGACAACCAACTTTTTTGAATAATAACCTCTATAAAATCTTCGTAATTCTAATTCTGATATTATCAGAAAACTACTGTCCTTTAAACGTGCATACGTTCATCATATTAGATATTTCAGCTAGATAATGCTTACCTTTGCATTTCTATCTTGCTTGACTTTACATTTCCTGCACGTGGTCCAGTTGTCGCTGATCTTATCGTTCCAATCGTCCGTTTCAGGTATAGCTGTTCTTGGCGCTATTCTCATTTAATGCAGGTTTGCTTCACTAACTTCGATTGGGTTCTGTTAATACCAACTTTTACCATTTTCTTTGCTCGAAATTTTTCGCCCAAACTTTGGGCATCTTCAGGAGCGTGGCGATTTTGCACCTTTGCTTGTGGGTGCCTTCTCGCTTACTGGGGTTTGCTAATCCCGTTGCCATTCTTTGTTTGTCTTGGATATGCAGTTTGATTGTTTCTACCCTGTCGCCATCTAGGTTTCCTCTTTGGACATTTATTTTTTTTAATACGCTATCTTGTTTGTATTTCTTTACTTTCTTCTATCTTTGTCTTTCCTCCTTTTCTGTTGCGTTTTTTTTTTTTTTTTGCTCTTTTTCTTGTCTAATAAGTTCTTTCCATAGGTTAGACAACGTGCTCGGGTCGTTTTGGTTACATACTCTATTTTTATTTTTATATAATAAAATTGCTTCTTCCATCCTCAATCGTTTTTCCGATTTTTTATTTCTTCTTAGCAATTTTAGTTCATCGAATTTCGGGAACGTTTTGTTTTCCAAACAGAACGGTACTAGCGCTGTTTTTGCCTCTTTTTTTTTGCCAGTTGGTGATATGTTGCTTCAGCCTTTTTTTAAACCTGTATCATACATAGGGAGCAAAAAAAACAGGTTTAAAATAAGGCTGAAGCAGCATATCACCAACTGGCAAAAAAGAGGCAAAAACGGCACTAGTACAGTTCGGTTTGTAAAACAAAACGTTCCCGAAATTCGATGAACTAAAATTGCTAAGAAGAAATAAAAAATCGGAAAAACGATTGAGGATGGAAGAAGCAATTTTAATATACAAAAATAAAAATAGAGTATGTAACCAGAACGACCCGAGCACGTTGTCTAACCTATGGAAAGAACTTATTAGACAAGAAAAAGAGCAAAAAAAAAAAAACACAACAGAAAAGGAGGAAAGACAAAGATAGAAGAAAGTAAAGAAATACAAACAAGATAGCGTATTAAAAAAAAATGTCCAAAGAGTAAACCTAGATGGCGACAGGGTAGAAACGATCAAACTGCGTATCCAAGACGAACAAAGAATGGCAACAGGGATTAGCAAACCCCAGTAAGCGAGAAGGCACCCACAAGCAAAGGTGCAAAATCGCCACGCTCCTAAATATGCCCAAAGTTTGGGTGAAAAATTTCGAGCAAAGAAAACAGTAAAAGTTGGTATTAACGGAACCCAATCAAAGTTAGTGAAGCAAACCTGCATTAAACGAGAATAGCGCCAAGAACAGCTATACCTGAAATGGACGATTGGAATGATAACATCAGTGACAACCGGACCACGTGCAGGAAATGTAAAGTCAAGCAAGATAGAAATGCAAAGGTAAGCATTATCTAGCTGAAATATCTAATATAATAACCTCTATAAGACCCGTAAAAAAGTTAATTCCACAGTACACTATGAATAGAGGTGCCATAAATTCATTTACAACTAGGATGTTTCTAATGTTTACCTTGTGGCATCACAGCAATATTATTCAACACAAACAACACCACAAATTAACAGCCACCATCATGACATCATTCAACATTAAGTCATTGGGTCATATCAACTGATGAAGACATTAGGATAGATCAAGATCAAAACTCACCTTTCCACAACAACAACAACAAAGCTGTCACTTAGGCCAGAAAATATAAAAATATTCAAATAAATTATCTAATGAAATCTCTTGCCTCAAATTCCAATGATTGAAATGGCCCATTTACGACCACGTTTTTTCCAGCAGTTGTTGGTCTTGATGGAGTCATGCATGCTATGGCCACATGCAGAAATTCCACACGTTTTATAGTAGTGAAGATGAAGCAGCCTGCCTTCCTCATACTGACTATCTGCCCATGATCAAAATTGCTTAGGTCACTATGTTTGCCCAGCACCACAGGCACAGGTATGATTTTAAAACTCAATTTTCAAATCAATCTATTCTTTTATCTTTTTTAATTGGATATATCATAAGAATTCTTGAAAATGTGCTCCTCCATGATGAATTTATATTTTTCTTGACTGTTTAACTCCCATAACCTGTCACTGCACCTCAAAATCAGAAGTTGAAGGAACTTTAAAAGACAATAAAAAACGCTTATAGCATAGTAAAAATTCGTTTATTACGGGTGTAAAAAAAGTATGTAGAATCGCTGAGCTTTCACTCTCCACTGGAAGGCTTTTTCAAGGCAGTAAAAAAGACATAAAATGCAGTGAATTAGAACATGTGAGGAACAAAGATGCTTTTTTAAAATATTAATATTAAAAAATAATTTAATATAAATATGATTTTTGAATATTATTTTGAAAAATAATTTTTAAAAAACTGTATGTAATTGTTAAGCATATTTTTAGGAACAAAGATGATTTTTAAAAATGATATTAATATTAAAAAATAATAAGTTAATATAAACAGGATTTTTGAAAATTATTTTGCAAAATAAATTTTTGAAAACCATATTTGTTTGTTACCTGTTTTATTATAATTCTCTGCATTTTATGTCTATCTACTGCCCTGAAAAAGCCTCACAGTGGAGAGTGAAAGCTTTGCCATTCTATGTATTTTTTTTTCATACCAGTAAATAAACAGATTTTTAGTATGCTATAAGCATTTTTAATTGTGCATAGTCTGGTGTACTTGTAACTACAACTTTATAAGCTTTACTTACATAATATGCACTCTCTAGTATTGTAATAAATAATCTTATAAAAGTACTAAAAAGGAGAAAATAGAAGTGCATACCATAAATATTAAAAAATGGCCAATTTTCATGTTTTTCTATTGAGCTGATAATGTTTTAAATGATTTATTAGGTGCTCTGCATTCCATGAACTTCAGTTGGTGTCTGGAGCCCCAGATCACTCACATGATCAGCAAATAGATGCCTATTAGATATCCAACAGTTCACCTGGTGAATAACAAATACCATTCTACTGGTGAGACATTTTTAAAAACGAATCACTCAAAGATCAAAGTTGGCTTTTGAAATGGGAAGACACAGACTCAACAATAATAAAAACTCCACGTCTTTCAACACAAAAATTCATGAGCGACAGGCAAAGTTTCACTGATCTTGTGAAAAACAACAAAAATTTAACAAAAAATGTGCTAAGCAGAGCATCATTAGCAGTTTGAATCTGTGAGAAGGAATTCACCTTGAGATTGAGCGTGCCTCATTTCAGGAGCAACAGGCTTTTTCTGAAGTACAGACTGGCCTCTATTCGTAGGACTAATGCAGACACCATCAACCTGTAAAAAGAAATAACACATAAAAAAAAAAGACAGCAACAAAAATGTGTGTATGAAAAAGGAACAACTTAATATATATATTGAATTGTGCTGATGGAATCACAAGGATGAATTATCCAAAGAAAAAAGATGTAAAATTTGACTGAGATATTTTCAATCCTGGGTGTAGATTTTTGAATAACACCTGTTTCATGGGATATTCACTTCACATATACATTACATAACAATAAATATTGCCATGAACTTAAATATTCTACACTTCATCTGCACTTTGAATGAATGTTGTGTGCAAAGTCACTGATCGTGTTGATTTTTAGATTTCCAGTTAAAAAACATGGAGAAATACATTAAAACACTCATTGAAAAATCTGAAAAAAATATATATATGCACACAGAAAAAGCTATACAAATTAATAACAAGGAACCATACACCACATGTACTTAAATAGTATAGTTATACTAGTGATCTGAAATTTCTTGGCGTAGAATATAAATAAAAGTTTCCAAGCTTTCACACATCAATCAGATGGCTTTCTCAAGGAAAGTGAGCTGTCTACCTTCCTTGAGAAAGCCATCTGGTTGATGTGCAAAAGCTTGGAAACTTTTATTTATATTCTATGTCAAGAAATTTTGGATCACTATTATAGTTATACTATTTAAAAGCTATACAGTTAATTTTTCTTTTTTTATCAATGATTATATCTTTTGGGCTGTTTAACTATGCACCCCCCTTCCCACAGTTAATATTTTTCATATATGAGATTAAAAGTGTTCATTAGGAATGCAGTCCCTGTTCTTTAGTGTGATTTCCATATTTTTGTTTGGAATACTTGGGGATAATTCATTAAAAGTACATAAATATGTCAAAGAAAGTTTAAAACTCTGTGTTTTGGTTCCTGGTTCTCTTTAGCATATTTATATGCTTTTAATGAATTATCTCAAAGCATTTCTAATGGGAGTAAAAGTGCACACTTTTTCATCTTCATGCTATGAGAATTTATTCAGCTCAAGGAGCAAGAAGAAAAGGAACAGAAAAGCAGTGGTGTGCCCAGAAATTTTTTTCAGGGGGTTACAATTTTTTTTTTTTTTTTTTTTTTTTGGGAAGTGGGTTACGAAATTTATACAACTAAATGTGTTGTGAGTGCATTATTAAATTGTATGCAATGTATGCAACATCTGCACAAAAATATTCAAATAAATATTGCTGGATATATTCAATCATTTAATTGTTGAAATCATCAGTGTATGCAAATGTTTCATTGTGATCACTGCTACAGTTAATGCAACAAAATTATTTTCTGTTTTGGCTGATGATATTAGTGACATAGCTGGGTGAAGAACAATTTTCACTATGTGTCCATTACATTGATAATGACACAAATGCAATAAGAGAAGACTTTTTACAGTTCATACCTGTTACTGATCCTACAGTTAAAGGTATTGCAAGTGTCTTAGTGTATTCTCTTATTGATTTTGGGATAGACTGCCAATTTATGATTGTTCAAAACTATAATGGTGCTTTAGTTATGAGTCATCGACTTAATGGTGCACAGCAACATGTTGCAGAAAAATTGACTGTATATGTGCATTGTGCTTCACACAGTCTCAACCTTGCCATATCTGATGCCTGTGAACTCCCAGCTATTAGAAATTGTATGGAGTCAACTGGTAGTATACACAACTGTTTTAATATTCCAAAAAGACAAGTAATTATAAGACTGTCAATAGAAAAATTGATGCCTAAAGTGTCTGCAACTCGATCTAAACAGCTGTGTGCAATGAGAAGAGTTGAACAGCATGAGTCTGTGCTCCTATTCCTTGAACTTCAGAATGCCATAATTGGTGCATTAGAAAACAACTTCCTCAGCTGCTGTTCATTTATTGTCTGTTATTAGGATTATAGAATTTTAAGTATCTCTTCAAAGCATTGCAAAAGCTTTCGCTATAACTCTTCCTCTATGTAATATGCTACAGATCAAAAATTCAGATCTAGTTGCAGACCTTGAATTGACAATGGATACTAGCAGCAATATTCTCATCAAAAGTGACAGCGCATAGATCTATTTTCAACGATGTCACTGAGATTTGTAAGAATTTAGTATGTACTCAACGTCAAACTGGAAGGCAAATCCATTGCTGTAATATTATGAAGGACACTCTGGAGGAATATTACCACATTTCAATCTTCATTCCTTTTCTTGATTTTGTCACAAACCAAATTTACGGCTGATTACTCAAGCACAAAATGGTTTTGCAAAGTTTTATGTGTCTTTTGCCAAATAAGACAGGTTTTACCATACAACAAGAAAATATCTCCATTAAAATTACCAAAAAATAAGGACACATTCTTGATTGTAGTATAGTGGAAGCTATTGGAGAAATAAAGCTGTGGTTGCAGCATATTCTCAATACTGAAAATATTCCAAGAAAACGGGTCACAGCGCATTTATCATATGAAATTAAAATGAATATCTGACAGTAAGACAACTTCTATAAATACTTGCAACATTGTCAGTAACTACCCCACTAAGTGAATGATCATTCTTAACACTGCGATGACTCAAAATGTGTCTTCAAAACATGATCAATGAAAGTTGATTAAATGTGAAGAATGTTCACTCACTAAACACTCAACTCAAGAGGACTGTATTATCAAAAATTAGCTCTATGAGCTACTTTAATGTCACCATAATTAATGATCACTCACTCTATACATTTCCGTAAGAAATTCTCACTCGAACAACGAACAAAAAGAACCTCACAACCATTAACAACCGCTGCTACCATCATCATAATAATAATAAACAAACTCTCATCACAGCACGAGAGCAAAAACGAGACATAGTTCTGTGTTGCCATCTATTGGCTATAAATAACAAGAAATTAAATATCTTACATTACTCCCACCTTGGAAGCTCAAGCTTTCAACACTTAAAGTAATACAATCACTTTCAACATTATATATTAAACACAATAGGCTGAAAATTACAATTATAAATATAATCTATACATACTGTGAACATGTGGCTACAGCAAATACAACCAATAACTAATATTGTGAAAAGTTTACAGTTGACTCGAGAGAAAAGATCTGGGTACTTGTAACAAGGTTCTTTGTCTTCATTACTAACATGCTTCTTGAACATGTATATCACTTACTTCAGTCTGAATTCTCATGGAATTTCGAGAATAACTCACAGTCAATCTAACGGTAATGGACACAGTTTAACTATGGGTCTTTTGAGAATTCCGGAATCAGTTCGAATAGTTACCACTCGCACCTTGCCATCACTACCGGGATGTGTTTCTATGACTCTGGCAAGTTTCCAACGCAATGTAGGCATCAGTTCATTTTTGATCAGCACAAGATCACCCACTGTAAGATCCGGTCTAGAAGTGCGCCATTTAGGCCTAAGTTGAAATTGAGTAAGGTATTCTAACCTCCATCGTCTCTAAAACTGCTGAACTAAGCGTTGGATCAATTCCCATCTCTTAAGGTGAGAAATAGGAACTGCAGTGAGATCTAACTCAGGGAGAGCCATCAAGGGAGCTCCCACCAAGAAGTTTCCAGGCGTCAAGGCATCCAGATCATTAGGGTCTTCAGAAATGGGACACAGAAGCCTAGAATTAAGGCAAGCCTCAATTTGTGCTGAAAGTGTGAGGAACTCCTCTAGAGAGCAACAAGCATTGCCCACTGTCCGTTTAAGGTGGAACTTCATTGCCTTTACTCCAGCCTCCCAAAGACCACCAAAATGAAGCGCTGAAGGAGGGTTAAAATTCCACTTGATGCCTTCGGAAGAGGAAAAGGTAGCAACGCTGTTGTCATCAGTTGCATTGAGCACTTTCTTAAGAACACGACGCAAATCGCGATCTGCACCAACGAAATTCGTGGCGCAGTCACTAAATATCTCACTAGGCTTACCTCGACGTGCAATAAATCTCTTAAGCGCTGCAATGAATGTGTCAGTAGTAAGGTCTCCAACAGTTTCCAGATGAATTGCTTTCGTTGAGAAACACACGAAGACTGCAATGTAAATCTTGAAAAGCTTTTTTCCTCGTGCCACTCTTTCTCTGCATTGGAAGGGACCTGAAAAGTCTAGACCCGTCACATGAAATACTCTAGAGGGAGTTACTCTCTTTGAGGGCAAGTTACCCATAAGCTGAGTAGCTGGAGTAGCAGAATGACGAAAGCATGTCACACAACGACGCACAAATCTTCGCGTGACATCTCTGCCGCAGAGAATCCAAAAATTTTGTCGGATGATAGCAAGTAGAAGTCGAGCGCTTGCATGGAGGTGAGTGTGATGATAATACTTCACAACTAATTCTGTTATGTGATGCTTTCTAGCTAGAAGTATTGGGTGTTTCACGTTATCTGCAACTGAGGCATTTCTAAGTCTTCCACCAACTCGTAAAAGACTCTCAGAGTCAACAAAAGGATTCAACGGTAGAAATTTACTTGATGACTTGATGGCTCTTCCAGCATGAAGGCATGCCAACTCATCAGCGAGCTTCACTATTACATAAGTGGCCTTAAGAAGCTCATCTCTACTCAAATGGCCAAAGTTTCTTTTAGATAAAGAATTAGCACAGTTTTGTGTGAACCGCAAACACCAGGCTGTCATGCGGCACAATCTGGTCCAAGACGAAAACTTGAAAATATAGGACAGATCTGTACATTGGCTGGCAGCTGTCACATAACTCTTCCTTTCTTTTTTCAAATGTAGTTCAGAAAACGAGAACTCCTGAAGCGCATCTCCATCTGAACGTTGAACACTAGGCTGCTGTAACCAATCTGGACCTCTTAACCACATCTCACACTGAACCAACTCCAAAGCTAAAATACCTCTGGTGGCACAATCAGCAGGGTTCTTCGTCCCAGCAATGTGATTCAACTCCACAAAGGGAATCGCTTCCTGAATTCTTGCCACTGATTAGCTATAAAAAGGGAGCCAGCGTTGTGGTTCCGACAAAACCCAAGCGAGCGTAACTTTTGAATCTGTCCATGCAAAAACCTTCTTGATCGGAATGTTGAGACATGGAAGAATAACTTCCAGCAGATTTGCTAACAACAAAGCAGAGCAAAGCTCCAACCTAGGAATTGATTGCTTCTTTAAAGGAGCAACTCTGGACTTGGCAGCTAGTAAAGATATGTGCACGGAAGAGTCCAAATCCACTGAACGAATGTAAATCACTGCACAGTAAGCTTTCTCAGAAGCATCACAGAAGGCATGGATTTCAAAGTAATCAGAAGTTGTAGTCATCACACATCTTGGAATCTTGAGATCTCTGAGACAGGAAAGTTGTGACTGGAACTTAATCCAACGGTTCCTGTACTGTTGTGGTAGCTCATCGTCCCAACTCAGATTAGAACTCCAGAGCTCTTGAAGAAGAATCTTTGCCTTAATCATCATTGGCGACAGCCAACCCAAGGGATCAAAATCTTGGCAATTTCTGAAAGTATTGCTCTCTTGCTATACTTCTTGTTGGTAGCAACAGAAAATTGGCAGGTATCCCTAGTTGGACACCACTCAATGCCAAGTACTTTGATTGATTTGTCACAATCAATTCTCAGGGTGTCACTGCAATCCTTGAACTCATCAGGAATAGTGTCTAAAACAAATGCAGCACTCGATGTCCACTTACGCAATGTGAAACCACCCTTCTTCAACAATTCTTGCAGCTCATGCACAAGCTCAGAGGCTTCCTCCAGTGAATTGGCTCCTGAAAGGAGATCATCAACATAGAAATCTTGCAAAACTACCTTGGATGCTCATGGGAAAGTAGCCTCTCCATCCAAAGCCAATTGCTTCAAAGATCTACTAGCCAAGAATGGGGCACACGCTGTGCCATAAGTGACTGTTTTTAATCTAAAGGTCTGTATAGGATCTTTCAGGTTTTTCTCTCCATAGGATTCTTTGACAGTCAGTGTTCTCTGGGTGCATAACTATTTGTCTAAACATCTTTTCCACGTCTGCACACAAAGCCACCCGGAAAGTTCTAAATCTCAAGAGAATATGGAACAATTCTGATGAACTCTCGGACCCACCATAAGGAGGTCATTTAAGGACAGTCCCGAGGTGCTCTTGGCCGAAGCATCAAACACCACGCGAACTCTTGTGGTACTACTTGAAGGCTTCACTACACAATGATGTGGAAGATAATAACTCACTTGTTTACAAATCTCATTTTCTGGCACTCTTTGCATATGGCCCAGGTCTTCGTATTCTCTCATAAAGGAGCAATACTGCCTGTATAATTCAGGGTTCCTTGAGAGTGAGTTCTCCAAAGACCTTAAGCGCTTCATGGCAAGTTGCTTGGAATCGCCCAGATGTGAGGGAGGTAAGTGAAAAGGAAGCATCACAATGTATCTGCCATTCTCGTCTCTTGAATGCGTATCATGAAAATGATCTTCACATTCTTGTTCAACCTTCATAAAAGGACTAGCCACAGGAACATAATCCAGTTTCCAGAAATTAGATACACAATCGTTAAGATCTACTTGAATGTGGTTTACATGAACTGTAGATAACTCTCTCACGAGAAGTAGTCACTTCACCTGAAACGATCCAGCCCAGTTCCGAACGAACCGCAAAGGGTTTGCTGCCTTTTGCCTTAATGGTATCTCCCTTCAACAAGGGCAGAGAGATATTTACTCCTAGCAATATATCAATTGCTGAAGATTTGTAAAAGTTTGGATCAGCCAAAGTCACATCAGAAAACAGTTCTGCTAAAGAGGAATCAAGTGGAGAGTGTGGCAGTTCTCCAATGATTTTGCTCAGTACAAAGGCTGAAGTTGAAAACGTAGGCGTATTCTTGTAATGCGGCCTAAACTTAATCTGTGTTACTTCCTTGGAATACGAGCTTGAAGAACCTAAACATGAAATAGCCACTCGTGTTTTCTCTCTGCACAAGCCAAGTCTGTTTGCACAAGATTCTGAAATAAAATTTGCCTGGGAACCGGGATCTAGGAGTGCTCGACATAACTGATAATTCCCTGAGGCATCCTCAACACGAATGACTGCTGTGCATAACAGAATTTGTTGCGGCATATTAAAATCTGAAACTCACGGCGCAATCGTCGATGATGTTGACTCGAGTCCTTTCTCCAAAGTGGAATGTTTGGACTCTTTACTCTCAACAGTTGTAGTAGTTGGAGATATAACTTGTGTCCCAAACTCTGGTTCTTCATTACATTGCTTAACTTCATTACGAAAGCACAGTAAGGTATTATGATTTCGAGCACAAATTCTGCAAGAATATTTACTCTGGCAACGGCTCACTAGATGATTCGGCAATAAACAGTTGAAGCATAATTTTTGGTGTTTCACAAATTCTACTCTTTTCTGAACAGTCAGCCTTAAGAAATTATTACACTTGTTCAAATGGTGATTTAATTTACAAAATAAACACCTACTCTTTACTTCTGAAACAAACGATGAAACCTTAGGTTGAACAGGCCTTCTATAAGAGATCACCTTGTCACCTCTTAACATACGCACATGCCTCTGTATAAACTCCAACAGCTGATTTAGTTGAGGAATACTGTCTGCTTCTAAGGTTCTCTCCCATCATCCACGAGTTGTTATATCCAACTTATTCTGCACAATAAACAGCAGCAGAGTGTCGGCAACTCCTTCACACTTCAACTCAAAACTCTCTAAAGCACAAACACATTCAATAGTGCTGTCAACAATATTTAAAAGCTGAGCAGTAGACTCACTGTTGACCGCTGGCAACGAAACTAATTTCCTTATAATATTGAAGACCAACTCACGTTTATTAGAATATCGCTTTTTCAACAAATCCCACGCAACCTCGAAATTGGCATCACACAATAACAATGATTGGACGATACGAAGAGCATCTCCCCTCAGACTTTCAAATACTGAAGTTTCTGTGAACCAGACAAATTATCATTCGATGACACAGACGCTGTAAACAAATCTTGGAAAGAGAGCCATTGAGTGGCATCTCCACCACTAAATATTGGAATTGACAATTCCGGCAGGCGAAGCGGCATTGATTTTTCACTCGCCGTGTTATTATTTGTCAGAAGCACAGGTCCAGACACTTTCTCAGCAGTATTAGAGACAAATTATCAATAATTTCCTGTAGCTCCTCTGTTTCAGCTATAAATCCATCCACTTCAACCGGAGCGCAGGACTCAAAATTCTTTCAAAAACCTCTGCTTTCTTTGACTCAATAGCTTCTAATTTCGATCTACATAATAACACTTCCGGACTAGCACTGTGCAACTGCTCAAAATCACTCGATTCAATCTTATCTCGAAGTTTTGTTAAAGATGCTTTAAATACACGTTTTTTTATCTTTAGTGCCTCCATAATTAGAATGTCAGGAAAAGTGCTCTAAACCTATAAGGTAAAATCAGTCTCGAACACTCACTTGTTTTTATCACGCACTTTCAATCTCATCACCAATTGCCGATAATCAACACCGAACATAAAATCGAATAGCAGCCTTTTAAAACGTTCGAAAATGATTCCAGCTTCCATAATTAAAATGTTAACAAAACACTCAAAAAACTATAAGTTTAAATCGAAAAACAATAAATTTAAAAACGCCGAACCCAAATTTCCTGCTCGAACTGATCAAAAATGAAGGATGATTCGAAGTAGCAGCCACCATGTAAACGGTCGAAGGTTTCCTGCTCAAATGGACCAAAAATGAAGGATGATTCAAAGTAGCAGCCACCATGTAAACGGTCGAAGGATTCTGGCTCGACAAACCAAAAATGAAGAATGTTCACTCACTAAACACTCAACTCAAGAGGACTGTATTATCAAAAATTAGCTCTATGAGCTACTTTAATGTCACCATAATTAATGATCACTCACTCTATACATTTCCGTAAGAAATTCTCACTCAAACAACGAACAAAAAGAACCTCACAACCATTAACAACAGCTGCTACCATCATAATAATATTAATAAACAAACTCTCATCAAAGCACAAGAGCAAAAACGAGACATAGCTCTGTGTTGCCATCTATTGGCTACAAATAACAATAAGAAATTAAATATCTTACAAAATGGATTAGAAGTATTAAATATACATAGAGATATCATGATTACAACTGATGCAGTTCTCGATGAACTATCTAAAATAACACATTGAATTGAGTTATGTTTGAAGTAAGTCAGGAAATGAATATTTCATACTGTAATGGGGGCATTGTTTATTTTTAATATTTAAGATTGCTTATACCATGCTTTGTTGGAATGTGAATCAACTAAAAATTTTAATTGATTAATCCAAATTCATTAGTCAGTTAAGCGGTTGATTAACAGCTCCTTTAAAAAAAATAAAAAAAATCGGCTGCAACTTTCCTTTCTGGGAAGACGTTTTTTTTTTTTTTTTTGGCTAAACCCTTCATATACCAGCATCCTCCATATGCTAATGGTTTGAGAAGTTAGCTACATGGAGAAAAGGTAAGTTTTGCAGAATTCTTCTGACAAGTGATGAGCTTACTTACAAATATGCCATATATAGCATGTTCATGTAAATATTATTTTTCCACTTGATTTCTAGAGCATTATGTTTTATGAGAGAATTTTTAAAGATTGACCATCATCTTCATCAGCCTTCCACTTATGTATACTTCTTGTACTTCATTGTCCCTGCAATGGTTATGGTTAATCATATTGGACCACTGTTTAGGTAGTGAGTCCAACCTACAGTAAGTGACAATTAGTAATAGCATCAAAGATAGCCATTGATTAATTTATAATTACTTGTATAATTAATAATCAAATTCTCATTCTTTTAATTTTCAGCACCTAAATGTTTTAGTTTAATTTTTCGACTAAGTACTTATTTAATAATTTTTTAAACTCAAATTATAAACTTTAAAAAAATCATTTAAAAAGATATCTGTTGAATACAATAGGCAGACAAGAAATAAACAGAGGTTTCATCCAGTAAATAAATTTGGGATATGTTCTTGAAAAAACAATTTCCCAAAATAAAAACAGTGTGATATAAGTTAACTTACACAGATAAATATTTTATGCAAATTCAGAACAATCTTGTCATACTGTTTAGGTAATCTAGTATTTCATGATACTAATATGATGTGATACATGAAGACATTGGGAAAAACAACAAAATAAAGACAATTCAACTTAACCACAATTTCTTATATTATGCACATTACCTCTTCACATGTGGGGGACTGCCCTTGCTCTACATCACAGCTGGAATTACCACATCCACTAGTTCTTCGTGGAGAACGTGGTGGCCTCTGGTAGGGATCAGCTGAGCCTAAATGTGAAACAATATAAACTAATGCAATGCATTTGCAGAAAAAAATGAAAGACAACACAATAATATAAGTTTGTAATATTTGGATGGCACAAAGAAGTCTGTTAAATTTGCAAATCTTACAATTTAATGGCTATAAAATTTACAAATTGAATAGCTGCAGTTATTTGGTGTGAGAGAGAGAGAGAGAGATGGAATTTTGTGTCATAAGCACTAGTTGCATCCACTAAACTGATTCATTGAGAAGTATTCTTAATGTGACATTAGAAATGAACTCCACACTTTAAGTTACATAAATAAAATTTTTTCTCTTAGATATCAATGGGAGAAATGAATCCCCTAGAAGAAATAATTCTTTCCAAATACATGGAAGGCATATACAGACACCATTATTGCCACTAAAGGTACTGCATTTGCACTGTTCCCATGTAGCCATCTTTAGAGAAAACTTTAAAATTACATCACCCTGAAATGGGAATCCTTCCATCTCCCAATTTCTGTTTGATATGCTACTATTATACTGCCTAGGCAGGGCCAGCTCAAGCTGGTAAGAAAGGTATGTGCAAAGCACTGGGGTGCATTGTCTAAAGGGGCAGTATTGACAATGAAACCCTCATAAATTTTTAAATGTTAAGTAGCTCAGGTGGAGGAAAAATATATTTCTGGGGCTTCTACTGCCTTATTTCGTTTTACAGCTGAAAAAAACAAGGCATGGTTTTTAAACCCAAAGATGGTACTGACAATTTATCTTGCCCCAGTCTTCGGTCACAAGCTATCTTGCTTTACACCTCTGTCAATTCCTGCACCTACTTATGTTTTACATCTCTGCCAATATATCATGTACTCTCTTCCTTAACTCTCTTGTTTCTTACATTTTTTATGTATCTTGTGTACTTACTTCTATATTTCCTGTTTTCGAATTGGCTGCAATGCCATGTTCTCAGTGTTCTCATGCAATTTCATCATTTCACTTCTATTCTGACATTTAGTATGCACAAGTGTGTTTTGTTTTACTTTGGTACCACTGATTTTCTTTGTATTGTAACTAAGTGTATGCTTTGATAGTGTAATGGTACTTTGCTTACCGGTATATGTTACTCTTTTCTGTTATGCTCTGACGACCTGTGTTTTATGCATCTTTATTTGTGCTGATTGTTACTTTGCTCATCATCTATGTCTTGTATTGTATGAACCGTGCTTTCTGTTTAGCATTGTATTATTGTGATTTGCCCAGCTGCACGAATGTTTTGCGCAAAGTGTTTTACTCCTGTGCTGTTTTCAGCACTTCATTTTCATTGTTATATTGTACAAATACTGTCCTGCCCATATATCTCGGGCGCTTTCATGCTCTCTGTATTGTATCAGAGGTTACCAATTGTATGTGTCTATTTGTGTGGATAGTTCACACGTATGCACCCCTTGTGGGGTTTTTACCATTCTGTTTTATACTTTCAGATGGCTATCCACCTTCTGCTTGTAAATATCATCTCACATATCATTCATTTTTTTCTCCTTATTAGTCCAGTACAACACACTGTACCATCTTTTCTGTGTCAATAAAATTTGTTGAAAACACGTCTATCAATGCATCTTCCCTACCTTTCACATCCTTCCTTTTTTTGAGGAAATGAAAAAAAGTGTTTATTTCTTTGAATAAAGCTCATGTTGCAAATTGGTTTCCTAGTTTCTTAATTCAACTACTTATCAAACTTCTAATATGGGAATTTTCTACTAGGAAATATTTTATTTTAATCACACATTTTCGGAGAACACTCTTCTCCATCTTCATGCAGTCTTTTTTTGTCATTTTTTCCTGTCACTATCTTGGTTACAGTTAACCTTGATAGTTACGGTTATTTTTCACCAAATCCTGCCAGTTAGGCAAGATAAACCTTTGCAGTCATTGATGATGGATATCTGATTTTTCTCAATTTGTATTCCTTCTTTTAGTTTTTGTTTTTTGAAAGTTGCTTTGGAAACTGATGACTTCAAGGGAATTCCAGCCCATGTTGTGACCAGTTTCTCTAACAAGCCTATATAAGAATGTCTTGTTGGAGCAATTTTTTTATAGCTGCATTATGTTCTGCTATTCGAATTTCTAGTCTGCAACCTGTCTCACCTATGTAAGGTAGTCCACAACTACATTTTACTTCATAGACCACTCCTTGCATTTTTAAAATATCTTCTCTTTGAAATGTCTTTCGGAATTTTTTTTAACTTTGTTCACTAAACTTGGAGCTAGTCTTATGTTATACCTTTTTACTAATTCCCTCTAAAGGTTCAAATAAACCTTTGTGATAAGTAATTTTTCTAGTGAATTTTATTTGCTTCTGTTGCATGTTCTTCTTAACTGTAAAATTTAGAAGTTTTTCAATTTCACTTTTATGAAAGTTACTCATATTTTCTGTAAGGATAACTTTAAATTCTTCTTTTTTTATTCTTATCTGCTGTATATACTACTTTGTTATTTTTTTCTAGAAACTGACTTTCCTCATTTTTCTTAATAGAATATGGATGATATGAATTGAAATCCAATATTTTATTTGTATTCAATGGCTTTTTATACAAATTTGTGAGGAATTTTCCATCTTCATAATAGATTGTAATATCTAAGAAGTTAATTTTTCTTTCTTTTTGAAGTTCTAATGTGAACATAGGCAATCATTTAATTCATTGAATGAATCTAGAAATTTTTGTGGAAAATCTTTTTCTGGGCTATCTATTATAAATAAAATGTCATCCATGTACCTGTTATATAGGCAAAAGTATGTGGGTTGTATTAGAGTCTTCTCTTTAAGTTTTTCCACATACTAATTAGCTGAGAGTGCAGAGCCCATAACAAGTCCAGATTTCCAAATGAAAAACTTCCTTCTCAAATTGAAATTAGTTATTCTGCAAAGAGAAGGTAAGCACTCCAACTAATATGTTTCTATCTTTGTTGTGAAAAACTATTAGGTCTGCCAGGCCTTCAGCTATAAACTCTATAAGGTGATCTATATTGATGTGAGTATACATAGAAACTATGTCTAAGCTACTGATAACAAGAGAATCTAATGTAGGAAGAAGTTCTAATTTTTCTTTTACTTCCATACATATAGATCACTAAACTGTTCTAAGAGATTCAGAAGTTAGCTCCACAAAGAAATACAGACTACCAGATATATTTCTAATTGCTTATTTACTTACTGTTGCAGTATCAAACTCCTCCATTTACAGCGATCTTGACACACACTTCGGGCTTCACTGTCATCCATCACACAATATACACAAGACCTTCTATACTTCATACTCATAATCTTTTTCTCATGCAGACACTCCTGAAACTGATCCTCCCATGACTTCCTTAGCCTTCCTTTGCCTTTTTTCCCTCCTGCCACTCGGGCTAAAAAAATTTTCTTAGTAACCATCTCATCACTCATTCTTTCAACGTGGCCAAACCACCGAAGGATATTAATCTCCACCTTGCTAACAACATTTTGCTTCATTGAATTTTTAATCAAGGAAGGTGGCTCTTTTAACAGTTTCTGAAGGTGTGACTTTAAAAAGTAGTTCAGATTTGTAAGAATTGAGCTTTTTAGTCAATTAGTTTTTAGTCAATTTTTGTTTTATTTAGTTATTGTTCTTTATGTAATTTGACTATTCCATAGATTTGAGGTAATCTGAACTGCAATTTTCTAACTATTATGTGGATAACTTGGAGAGAAGATCCTAATACAACCCACATACTTTTGCCTATATAGTAGGTACATGGGTGACATTTTGTTTATAATAGATAGCTCAAAAAAAGATTTTCCACAAAAATTTCTAGGCTCATTCAATGAATTAGATGATTTCCTACATTCACATTAGAACTTCAAAAAGAAAGAAAAATTAACTTCTTAGATATTACAATCTATTATGAAGATGGAAAATTCCTCACAAATTTGTATAAAAAGCCATTGAATACAAATAAAATATTGGATTTCAATTCATATCATCCATTATCTATTAAGAACAATGTGGAAAGTCAGTTTTTAGAAAAAATTAATAAAGTATATAGAGCAGATAAGAAAAACAAAACAAAAAGAAGAATTTAAAGCCATCCTTACAGAAAATACAAGTAACTATCATAAAAGTGAAATTGAAAAACTTCTAAATTTTACAGTTAAGAAAAACATGCAACAGCAAGAAATAAAATTCACTAGAAAACACTACTTATCACAAAGGTTTATTTGAATCTTTAAAAGGAATTAGTAAAAAGTGTAATACACAGACGAGTCACATTATTGTGACAACCTCCTACTTTTGACGTCAACAGCACGTAGCCAATGAAAGAAGGCACGTGCAGTTTGCTGGCTTGGATGGTATATAAGGTGTGCTGTAGGCATTCTGAAAACATATCACTCGTTGCTGTCATTGATAAAAGGAGCGATTTATCAGATTTGCAAAAAGAGATGATTATCGGTTTTTGGGCCAATGGTGGCAGTATTTCTGAAACAGCGGAATTTGTGAACTGTTCGCGTACTGCTGTGGTTAAAGTGTATCGTGATTGGAGAAATGGCACCATTGCAAATAATTAATGTGGAAAATGTGGAGCACCACATGCCATTGATATGAGAGGTGAACGTCAGCTGCAAAGGTGCATGAGGGCCGATCGACATGCTACAGTGGAGCAACTCACTGGCCGAATGAACCAGGGGGCTACCAGAAGTGTATCTAAAATGACAGTTCAGCAAACCCTGCTGCGTATGGGGCTCTGATGCAGATGGATAGTCACTGCACCTATGATAACAAAGATGCATCGGCAAAAAAGGCTTAAATTTGCACGGCAGTATCGGAATTGGACCTCCGCTGATTGGCGAAGGATTCCTTCTCCGATGAGTCATGTTTTCTGCTTCATCGAATGGATGGACATAGGTGTATAAGGCGTGAAACATCGGAGAACAAACACTCTTCAACCATTGCTGGCAGAACACAAGCTGGTGGAGGCAGCGTTATGGTCTGGAAAATGTTTTTGTGGCATTCTCTGGGTCCACTTATATCTGTGGAAGGCACTAAGGACTGAATTCTTTATGAATCCATCTTGCAGACCATGTACCCCCATACATACTGACTGCCTTCCCTGAGATGGATGGTATCTTCCAGTATGACAATGCGATGTGTCACACAGCTAGAAATGTCCAAGAGTGGTTGGAAGGGCATGATGAAGACTTCAAAGTACTTCCCTGGCCCCCTAATTTCCCAGACTTAAACCCAATTGAGCATCTGTGGGACCACCTCAATCGTGTTGTTTGCTCTATGGAGTCTCCACCACGTGCCCTCCAGCAGCTGTCAGCATGGCTCCACATACCTGTGAACACCTTCCAGCACTTTATTGAGTCAATCCTAGCTCGTCTAGCTGCAGTCTGCGCTGCACACGGCGGATACTCTGGATATTAGCTGGTGGTCACAATAATGTGAATCGACCATGTATAAGACTAGCTCCAAGTTTAGAGAACAAAGTTAAAGAAATTTTTCTCAAAGATAGTTCAAAGAGAAGGAGATATTTTAAAAATGCGAGGAATTTTCTATGAAGTAAAATGTAGTTGTGGACTATCTTACAGAGGTCAGACATGTTGCAGGCTAGAAACTTGAATATCAGAACATAAAGCAGCTACAAAAAATTGCTCCAATAAGACAGGTTTAGATAGGCATGTTAGAGAAACTGGTCGCGACATGGGCTAGAATTCCCTTAAAAACAGTAGTTTCCAAAGCAACTTTCAAAAAACGAAACTAAAAGATGGAATAGAAATTGAGAAAAATCAGAATTCCATCATCAATGACAGCAGAGGTTTGTCCCTGCCTTCAGGATTTGGTGAAAAATAACCGCAACCATCAAGGTTAACCATAACCGAGATAGTGAGAGGAAAAAGTGACAACAAAAGACTGCCTGAAAATCCTTCTTCAGGCAGTCTTTTGTTGTCACTTTTTCTCCAAAAATTTGTGATTAAAATAAAACATTTTCTAGTAGAAAATTCCTATATTAGAAGTTTAAGTGTTTATTTGTTTTGTTTGAATCAACCCAAGTAGTGCTAAGATTTTGTGCACAAATAAAGAGTGAAAGTGTTGTCTTTTAAAGCATTAATTTTATTGATTTGTTCCTTTTTTATAAAGAAGGCGTTTTTTGCAGATCTGTTAAAATTAATGAAACTTACCCTGTGACAATTGTTGTTGCTGTGTACTTGAAAGACAACAAAACATCTTATTTGTACCTTGTGGGGGTTGGAGGGGGAAGCCAAATGCATGTGTGCAGATGAAATTTGAGAAAATTACATAAATTTTCTCCAATGAAAAGTTCACAATGAGGCGGCAAAGGACTTTGCATCAGGGTGCAAATGTGTGTTGAGTAGGCACTGCACCTAGAACAATGAAGTCCCAAGCAACTGAAGCTAAGCAGGTGTAGCATAGAAATTTGAATACCTTTCAGATTGATATCTAAGATGTTCTCTGAAGCACTGTAACTTGTGACCTACATTCCTACCTGGATGTGAGAAATGGTTGTGTTGATACTACAAGGAAACATTGGGTTGCTTCAACTAATGCAAATCTGAATGGTATTCAGATTTCTGAGCTACACCTGCTTAGCTCCAGTTACGTGGGACTTCACTCCTGGGTGGTATGATGGCAGCATGCTTCAACAGAAATCAGGATATGCAGGTTCGATTTCTGCTCCAGGGTAATGCAATTTTCAAGTTTTTTGAAGTGGGAAACAGTGAAAATGTGGCCCTTTTTGCCTATAATGACATTTATTAAAATTATTATATGGGAAGTTTACTGAGACCTTCTTCAGCCACTTAAAGTATAGAGTTAATTTCTAATGTTCTATTAGGAAAACTTCATGAATCCTTTTTAGTGCCATCTCATTAGATATCTGCCAGTCCAAGTCAATATATAGTTGTGTCCTCATAGCACTAAATAAAATGCATCTACATTTCCTGACAGTTGGGACTATCTGCAAATGTAACCTGTATTTATTCATTCATTCATCAGATCTAGTTCTTTAGCTGACCACATGCAGGAATCATTACTTGTCATTCCTTCAAGGTCCATACTCTTCCAAGCAAAATAAGTTCAAGCACTTTCAAGGACTTTTTCAAAATGAAATTATCATATGTGTGTGCTGTCAGTGAGTCAGTAAGTAGGTATTTTAGCAAGTTCAAACCATTAAACTTAACTGGGATGGGAACACCTTCAATGTGTGTGACCTGCCTGTTACCCCTATTAGTTTATTTTATTAACTTTGAATCGCCCCTCTGTTTTGGTGTTTTTTACGCTTTCCAACCGTAGGTTGAAGTAGTGTATATGCTCCAGCTTTGTCCGTCTGTTCGCACGATAACTCGCGTAAAAATAGTTCGATTTCGATGAAATTTTAGTATGTGGTAGGGGAACACCTGGGGATGAACCCTATTGAAAATGGGAGAAGTGGGGTCAAAGGTCGGGACATAGGAGTGGGATGCATTCCATTGCCCTTATGCACCATAACTTGCATAAAAATGGTTTGATTTTGATGAAATTTTAGTATGTGGTAGGGGACCACCTGGGGATGAACCCTATTGAAAATGGGTGAAATGGGGTCAAAGGTCAGGACATAGGATCAGGGATCCATTCCATCGCCCTTATGCGTTATAACTAACGTAAAAATGCTTCGATTGAGACAAAACTTTATTATGTTGTTCTGGAAGTATACTTTACCAGTTCTGTTGAAAATCATTGAAATGGGGTCAAAGGTCAGGACACAGGAGTGAGATTTATTCCACAGCCATTTCCCCCATAACTTGAGTAATAACTTGAGTAATGATTTCTGGTATGTTGGAAAGCGTATCATAATCAGTGCATTGCATAATTTTATTAACTTGTTCAAAATAATTTTATTTTGTGAAATATATTGAAAGGGTACATTATTTTTGCATTCACCCTCCAGCAAGAATACATTCCTAACCCCAGTCAACAGAAGCCCATCACGATTCAAGAATGCATCATTCTAATTATTTTACTCCCATGGCTGACGTACTCAGTAGTGATGACATAGCCAAGGTAACAGCTGTCCAATTGCTTCCCTGAGTTGAATGCAAGTTCTGCACTATTTGATCAGCTTGGTGTTTTTATCAGAACTACACAGAAATCTATATAACTTTTTAGCACAAACAATTAATTTACACATGCTCTTTCATGTTATTATTAAAAAAAATAATCAAGTACGCATATAGCGTATTATAGCATTTTTGTGGCTACCATTGCCTAGAAAAAGCCTCCCAGTGGAGTGCAAAACTTTGGTGAGTCTTTGTGCTGACCACACCACAAAAATAAATGGATTTAATATGCTACATGCGTTTCATTATTATTCAACTCCGGTGTATTTAAAATAAAGTTAAATTCAAGTACTATTCACAGTCTTTTTCAAGTACTTTCAAGGATTTGAAAATTAACTTTTTTTCAAGGACTTTTCAAGGTTTTCAAGGAGCATGTGAACCATGCCCTTTTAGGAATACAAGCAATGACATCATATTATCAACATAACGACCTGCAAAAATGAAAATATTACATAAAATTATAAATAGACATTTTGATTAAATAAGACACTAATGAATGCATGATGTAAATGTGTGTGATCACTGGTTTCTTCATAAAAAACAGCACTACAATGAATAAATATGTTTTCAGGAAAAATAAATATGCTGGTTCTTATTTTGTGAAAACAGAATTTTTATGAATTGTATTAGGAAAGAAAATTAGAAAAGAATGAGTGTGTGTGTTGTGTGCATGTTTTCACATATTATTTTCCTTTCTTAGTCTTCCTCATGCAAAGTTTACCATATGAGAAAATTCTGAAATCTGAAAGAATTTCTGCAATCATTAACATCAAACATTCATTGCAAGTGAAACAAATTTTGCACTAAAGCATTTTGACAAGTTTTTTAATTCTTATAATTAATGACTTCATGGCTTCCTCTTATTACTTTCAGTATGATAAATATTTAACGAGAATTATCAAGGATAAATTTATTAAGATACATTACCTCTCAAATTTTTGATCTAAACACTAGATCTTCGTCAGAGTTCTTGTGTCTTACTACTTCCACAGGTCTCTGTGGAAGTAGTAAGATGCAAGAACTCCTGACGAAGATCTAGTGTTTAGATCAAACATTTGAGAGGTAATGTACCTTAATAAATTTATCCTTGATAATTCCGTTAAATATTTATAATACTGAAAGTTTTTAAGCCAATATCTAATATATATAAGGCATGACAAAAAGTTTCCATTCGGAGTCAATAAGTAGGTTATAGATATTTAGATATTTAAAAGTACTCGTCATAGGCATTAAGATAATTGTTTCAGTGATGAAAAGGGTAGAAGATTCTGTTGGGGTAGAAGTCTGTTGTCTGTGTTGTGTACAAAAATCCAATACAGCCTTGTTTTACATCATCGTCCAACTGGAACTTTTGTCCTTTCAGCATCTTTTTCAGCAGAACCAAAGAAGGGGAAATTGCAAGGGGAAAGATTTGGACTGTAAGAAGGAGCTCCAGGGTCTGCCATTTTAAGGGCTTGCAATTTGTCCTTTATGACACTGGAAACATGAGAGCATGTGTTGTTGTGCAGTAAGATTACCCCTTCACTGAGGTTGCCAGGATGTTTGTTCTAAATGGCATGATGCAAATGCTCAAGTGTCTCACAGTACCATGCTGCATTGATATTGACACCTGGCTCCTTGAACTCTACCAGCAATGGGTTTAAAACATTTTTTTTTCATTGAGCAAATGAAAAGGGAACAGGAGAGATGGGCACATTTCTACGTTTCAAAAGAATATGACAAATATAGCAAAAACACGTAGAAATAAAATACTATGTACAAATATACAGGTATATACAAAATGACGGGGGGCAACAAAACGCCACAGGAGACACAGGCAAAGTTCAAAGAGACGCAAGGCAGAGGAGGCACAAAGGAAACCCCTACAGCAGAGGGAGAGAGGCTGCAGATTACAGAAGAAGCCAACGACTGGCATAGAGGTGTCCGAAGGCAGAAGGCTGGGTGCAGCAGTGATAAGAGGCCGAGTGGTGGGTAGCAAAGTCCAGGCATATCTCACAGCAGGAGGCGCAATGTGGCAGAAGGTCCCGTGAACCACCTGGCAAAGGGTGACCAGGTGCAAAGAAACGTCTGATTATACCATCAATGGGGCCTCGGTGATCAAAGAACACTGTCACCATCACTTTTCCAGCATATGCTTGCCCCTTGAATTTCTTCAGACATATGCCGCCATTGCATGCTCGTAGACTTAGATTATGGTTGGAAGTGGGAGCACCAAGTTTTGTTGCCAGCCACTGCTGCATAAAGAGTCTTCCTGATCACTACTGAAGACTTACAGGGATCAATTGATAACACACGTTTTGGTACTCTAGACTCTGTATGATGCTTTGAGCATTTCCGTAGCTCATGTTGAAGTCACTGGTCATTTGACAAAAAATTACTCTCCAATCATTGAGAATAACGACTTTCATATTCTCACTTTTATCAGGCATGTTTGATGTGGATGAATGCCCAGACTGCTGCAAATTGTGTGTCGTACCACAAACTTTAAGGAATTTTTGACCCCATTCCATAATAGGGGTCTTTGACAAGCACACATCACCATACACCGCCACCATTTTGCGATGAATTTCTGCAGGTTCTTTCCCTTAGCAGACAGAAATAGATTAATACGTAGTTCATTGATCTGCTTTGGACGTGTTCAGTAACAATGATACCATTAATATGTGTATGATATGTTCAACAAACACATCACTATGCCACGATTTGACTGTTACCCTCACAGATTACTGACCACCTTTATATAGTCTGACTTTTGTCAACATTTACGTCATACATGGTCTTGCACTGACCTAGAATGGAAACTTTTTTATCATCCCTTATACTATGGCATAACACTTAAAAGCTGTTTCCTTTCTTTTTTCTTCTCATCTTTGCATTTGTCACAAGAAAGACTGGTCTCCCATTTTGCAAATTAATAAATGTTTAGTTTTGCTAAATAATAGAAAAAGCATGGAGAGTAATAAGTTGATTTTAATTGTGTTACACACATTTTTTTTATCAATGTGATTTTTTGTTTATCTAAAGCAATTTTGCCCTTTTCTTATTTGAAAAGCAGTTTCCAAAATTGGGACAAGTTTATTTATTAGAGCATTTTTTCCCTTAACTGGCCTTTTATTCAGAGGTAAAATCCTCCTTGAAAATCAGAGAATACAATAAAAATATTCTAGTAAAAAAACCATAAAATTTTTGGATGCTGCTATTATCAATGTATCATTAGGGTAGTAACAGAAGCGAGAACTCAGTGCAAGCAAACTTTTGGCAGATGCTAAATGGCACTGGCAATGGTTTCTTTTGGTCTTTCCGGGTGTTTATTTATTCCAAGTTAATGAAAAGGAGGGAAAATGTGATTTATTTAAACTTCTTTTTATGTATGTGTAAAATGTACTGCAGCACAAAACACAGGCTTCTCTGTTCTCTCCTCAAGCATCAGACAAACTTCCCATGAGATAAGAAGTTAAAGGCCATAAGTAACCAGGGATCTGGGCTCAATGCAGGGAAAATCAGAAGCATTTTCTCCAGCACCTGGGCTTGGAGAGTCAAAGTGGCAATAATTACAAAATAATTTATATTCAAATATATCCTCAGGAGCAGTTTACAACTCAGCATAATCTCATTATTGGCTGTGTGTTGTGCAGATGCTCTTTGGCTAGACAATATCTTTTTCCTATCTTCCTCACTCTCTACAAAGTGTAAATACTTGCAAATACAATGCATAATATTTTTCATGTGAATTTCATCCTTAAGAAGGAAAGCTGTGTATTAACTCTACAATCTACCCTATGGGTAGATTGTATCATAGCACAGGATTTATATTGGTATAGGTATCATAGCCACAGGATTTATATTGCTTTATTCTGTGTTGGGCCCGATGACTGGATTATGTGTTTTGAAATCTTTGTTTTGAACACCAATTATGTGAACTTCCTATTGAGATACTGCTTTACTCATTTCTTTTATTCTTAACTTTCATGGTATTAAATAAATCAATAAAAGTAACTTTACTGAAGAAAATACTATACTAATGAAATGTTTTATAAAGACTAAATTTTACTGACAACCTTTTAACCAAAGCACATGCTCTGATCTTCAGTTTTATTCAACTATTTAGATTAATAATTTAATTTTTAAACAATTTTTAGTTTAATTATTCCTGTTCTAGTATTGAGAAGTGATATTTTTGTGAGTGCTAGGTAAAACACACACACACACGCACACACACACACACACACACACACACACACACACACACACCAACATAGGCATGTTTCAATGTTAAATGAAAATGCTTTTTTTTTTTTTTTTTTTTTAATTTGGCCACTATTACAATGTTTAAAACAATACAGATATTTTGAACAATTTAAAAATGACTATCAATCTAATGGTAACTACTCCTTGCAACTTCCATTATCTTTAATAATAAGTAAGTAAATAACAATTATTGCTTAAATTGTTACTTATTCTTTAATGATTCTCACTTTGTTAATCCCAGGTTCAAAATAGTCCTTGAATTTCAAAACTCAATTTTAAAATGTTTGATATCCACTAGATGAAATATCATACATTTCTTAAACACATTTTGGGACATTGTGTTTTTTTCTTTTCACTTCAAAATGAAGTTTTGACAAAAACAATAATGCATACTGTCATTTCAGGCCTTCACACACACACACACACACACACACACACATAGTGTTCTTCACAATGGTCTGTAAATATTTGTCTTTCATAATGAATATATTACACTTGTTGCAATTTTCAGTCATAGAAGGACATGAATTGCATGTAATTTGGAAATATTTTTCAATTGCCTATTAAAAGTTGCCATACAACAAAAGTGAATTTTTGTCTACATAATAAAATTTGCTTGGATTTCATGTGCCTACCTTAGTATCAGATGATAATTATTTATCTGAGATAAACGTTGATGTCATGTGTTTTGCCGAGTTTTCGGATGCCTTTCACATTTCTTCAAGTCCTCTATAATTTTTTTAAATAATGCTAAGATTTTTGTGTGAGAAATGTTAAACACTTTCCTTAGATATTCTTTTTGAGTTATTTGAATTTTCCAAAATAATGGAGGAATACACACACACACACACAAACAAAAACACAGGAAAACAAAAAGTTAATTCTCATACTGATGCCACAGTGCTAATAATAATGAAAAATAAAATGAAAACGTAGAAGAAAATGAACATATAACAGATGTGAAGAGTCGTACAAAAAAATTGCTTAAACTAAACTTAGATCTTTATATTGTTACCTCAACCCAATCTTTGGAAACCACAAATGCTATATTACTTTAGAACCATTATAAGTAATAATCACGTATGAAGGAATAATAGACTAATTATGGCTAACTTAGATATTTATGATAATGTATCAAACCCACTTACAAAAATCTAGAATTACAAAAATGGAACATGGAAATAGTGTGCTACAACAAACTAAAATGGATAAGCACTAGATGACTGACAATACTGATGGTAATAATTAGTCTCTTTACAGAAGAAAAAGAAAAAATCTTTATAATCCAAAAATGAGAGAAAGAGAGAGAGAGAGAGAGAGAGAGAGAGAGAGATGCCCTTGTAGGCTCTTAATTATCTGGACTAATGGTTAAATTACAGAATATTTTAAATAAAATTTTTAAGAGCAAAGTATAAATCTACCAATCATGTGAAAACCATGTAAATATATACAGGATGTCCATAAAGTCCCACATTAAAAAAATTAATATATAAAAATCTATGTAAGTTGTAATAAAATGGTTGACAACATAATATAGCAGCACTCATAAAGTATTTTTTTTTCTGTTCTTTAGATGAGCACTGCTGTTGAATAAGAGGAGCATTTCATCGCTAATGGCTTCCATGCAAGAAAAAGTGGTGTGTGCGTTATGGTTCCATGAGACCAAATTGATGGTTACTGTCCAACGTCGTTTCAAAAAGAGTATAGACAATCACCCCAGATCAAAAAAGCTTAAAAGCTTGGTATGAAAAGTTTAAAGTGGCGGGTAGTGTTGGAGATCTCCCCTAAGCGGGCCGACCACCGGTCACAAAAGAGACAGCTGCAGCTGTTCAGGAGACATTTCTGCAAAGCCCCAGGAAATCCATTCATTGTGCATCACTGGAAACTGGGATTCCCTGGGCCACGGTTCACAAAATTTTACACAAACGTCTTCATCTATATGCTTATAAGGTACAGATCGTTCAAGCTCTTCAGCCTGATGACCGGCCTCACCGTGCTGCATTTGCGACAGAGATGTTGCAGCGCATAGCTCATGATAGTGATAATCTGTACCGTGTCTGTTTCTCAGATGAAGCCACATTCCGCATCTCTGGTACAGTAAATAGGCACAACGTGTGAATCTGGGGATAAGGAAATCCCCATTATGTCATCGAACAACAGAGGACCAGCCTGAAAAAAAAAAACGTATGGTGTGGCCCGATGCATGACAATCATCAAACCCTTCTTTTTTACAGAGCCCACAGTAACATGTAATGTGTACTTGGACATGCTGGAACTTTTTATAGCACCTCACTTGCATGAACTCCAACCTTCGGTTATTTTCCAACAAGACAGTGCCCCACCAAATGGTTTAATAATGGTTCATGAGTTCCTGAATGCCACATTTCCGGACAGATGGATTGGCTGCAATGTTTTTATGACATAGCCACCTGGATCACCCGACATAACCCATCTAGACTTTTTCTTGTGGGGGTTACATGAAAGACTAAGTTTACTCTAGCAGTGTTCTGGATGTCGAGACGTTGAAGAGCAGAATAACGGACATCACTGCTTCTTCTCTGCTGAGATGTTAAACAAAACATGGCGTGAAATTCAATATTGCTTAGGTGTCCTCAGAGCCACAAATAGTGACCATGTGGAGGTGTGCTGACACTGGAAAAAAAACTTTACTTGTGCAGCAATCCCTTTCTTGTACCTACAACAATTTTTTTATATTAATATTTGTAATGTGGGAAAAACTTTATGGACACCCTGTACTGTATATATATACACAAAAGAGCCAAAATATTAGGACCACCTGCCTAATATGATGTTGGTCCTCCACATGCCTCCCGAAACAGCTCTTACCGGGCAAGGCATAGACACTACAAGATTTCTATATGTGTTTGTGGTATACGATACCAACATGTTACCAGAAGATTCTTTAATTAATTCTTGTAAGTTACGTGGCTGAGCTGCTGAAGATTAGATTTTCTGTTCCAACACTAACCATGAATGCTTGATTGGATTGATATTTGGGCAATTTTGAAGCCAGGGCAATACCCAGAAGTCTTGTTATGTGAACCATTTTTGAACAATCTAGGCAGTGTGGCATGGGGGATTGTACGGTTGCCATGAAAGGATGTACCTGATCTGCAATAACATTTAGGTAGGTAGTAGACATCATAGTTTCCTGCACATAAATGACTGGATAGCATTGCCCAAGCATTACACTTCCTCAATCAGCTTGATTTTGTCCTACAGTGCATCTTGATGCCAACACTACCCCAGGTAAATGACATACACATACCCTGCTATCCACATGATGCAACGAGAAACAAAATTTATCAGACCAAAGGACCTTCTTCCAATCATTCAGGTCCAGTTTTGATACTCAGGTGCTCACTGTATGTGCTTTTGACAGTGAACCGAGGTTAGCATGGGCACCCCAAGTGGTCTGTGGTGCAGCTATGCAGCCTCATTTCCATTTTCAGCAGGGTATGATGTACTGTGTGTTGTGATACATTCCTCCCATTTCCAGCATTCAAATGATTGGTGAGTTGTGCCACAGTCCCTTCTGCTGGTTCATACCACATGGAATAGCCTTTACTCACCTGTATCATTGATGAGTTATGGTCATTCCACACCTTACCAGTGGTTTATGGTTTCCATCTCTTCGGACCACTTTTTGAAGGTACTAACCACAGTTGACCATGAGTACCCCACAAGCCTTGCAGTCTTCGAAATGCTCTGACCCAGGCTTCTGGCCATTACAATTTAGCCTTTGTCAAATTTGCTTAAGTCCACTGCCTTTTTCATCTGAAGAACACAAGAATAACACTGATTAACAGAGTTCAGTATCAGGTGTTACTTATACTGTTTCATGACCTTCAGATGCACTGTCATTTACCTGCAGTTGCTTTGATTTGCATAAATACACACTGGTCATAATGTTTTGGCTCTTTGGTGTATATGTTTAAGACCACCAAACATTTTTCTGCCATTTCATCAGACTCTGTCATTATATTTTGTGATTGCACCATTTTATTCCATGATTGCATTGTACATCTACACCAAAGATCTACCTAGTAGCAAAAGCATTTGAAGTTCATTTGGCTGCTGGTTATCATGAAGAAAGGTTTTTATTTTTATTTTCTGTCTTGCATGATCGGCAAAAAGTCATCACTGAGCCACAGTCCAGAAGACACAAATAGCGAATTTACACCAAGAAGGATACTCTGAACATGAAATAAGTACACAGTTTCACATCAGCAAGATTGCTACAAATAATGCAATTGTGAAGCTTAAAAATTATGGGATATTTAGTGAATGGAAGAGGAATGGTAGTCCACAGAAAACAATGCCCTTACATGACCATGCTATACAATGAATTGTCATGTTTTCCACAAGGAGTTCCTGCAAAAGCAAAGTATCTTTGCATTCTAAGGGTGTAAAAGTTAGTGTCAGCACTGTTTTGAGATGTTTAAACAAAGAATATGGATTTCTATTTTACAAACCTGCATGTAAGTCTCAATGGACTCTCATTATGAAAAAGAAGAGAATGGACACATCAATTGGACTGATGAAAACTGAAGTTCTTTGAATAAAGCTCATATTGAGAAATGGCTTCCTAGTTTAATTGAGTTAATAATCTAAAGCAACTTATGGGAATTTACTAGGAAATTTTTTTTATTTATAGCAAATTTTCGGAGAAAACTCTTCTCCTTCTTCAGGCTCTCTTGTTGTTGTCACTTTTTGCTTGTCACTATCATGGTTACGGTTTACCTTGACGGTTACGGTTAACCTTGACGGTTTAGGTTATTTTTCAATGACTGCAAAGGATTTTCCCTGCCTAACATCTGGCAGGATTTGTTGAAAAATAACCTAAACCGTCAAGGTTAACCGTAACCGTCAAGGTAAACCGTAACCATGATAGTGACAAGCAAAAAGTGACAACAACAAGAGAGCCTGAAGAAGGAGAAGAGTTTTCTCCGAAAATTTGCTATAAATAAAAAAAATTTCCTAGTAAATTCCCATAAGTTGCTTTAGATTATTAACTGAAGTTCTTTTTGTTTGTTTTTAGATGAATTGACCTGGAATAATTTGTATTGTGTACACAACACATCCACCATTAAAAAATTTAGATTTGAAATACACAGTTGCTACTATTAAACATCTTCTAAGACAGATGGTATGGGGTATTATGTCAAAATCTGGCATTGTTACTCTGTACTTCTTGTTACCCAACACTACTATGAACAGATCTAGGTATGTCAAAATGTTATAGGATAAGCTGACACTTCATATGAATATTCATGGATGTGCCACATTCATGCGTGACAGTGCTCCAGATCTAGGTATGTGAAAATGTTATGGGATAAGCTGATGCTTTGTATAAACATTCATGGATGTGCCACACCACATTCGTGTGAAATGATGCTCCACACCAAGACAATGATGGATTTTCTGATTAAATTGGTGCTCAAGTGGTGTAGCAACAGCCCAGACTTAAATATTTCCCATGAAGAATATTTTACTTGGGAAAATCGTACTCTTGGTCAAAAGCAAAAGAGTGTGATAGATTTTGTTGTCTACGATCAGCATCTGAAATACTTAGTTGTTGACACTCGTGTGATGAGAGGTGCGGTTTTTGGTTCTGATCATGACTTGGTAGTGCCATGAGTGAAAATGAATGTTGGTTGAAATAAAAGGAATAGGAAGAGGCCCAGGATGGAAATAATAAAGGCTGAAAGGCTCCCTGAGGATCATCAGCATTATTCTGATGTACTCAGAGAACGACTGAAGGAGCTGGAGTCTTGTGAGAGAGATGTAGAAAAGAAGTGGGAATGTTTCAAGAACTGTGTTGCCACTGCTGCTAAAGAGGTCTGTGGTACTACAATAGTGGGTAACAATAGAGGTGATGCTTGGTGGAATAGGGAGAATGAAGAGGCAGTAAAGAGAAAGAAAGAAGCCTATTTAAGGATGTTGCAAGGTAGAGTTTCTGTGGATGAATATTGCTGTAAGAAGTGTGAAGCAGCTAAGCTGGTTTGCCAGAGTAAGGCAAAATATACAAAGGAAAAGGTGGAAAGGCATGAATTGGCTTTTTGGAAAGATATGAAGACTTTCTGGAAGTACATGAAACTCAGGAAAAATAGGGGAAACAAAGTTGTAAGTTGTGTGAACAATAGGATTGGGGAAATGATATGGGAGCCCAATGAGTTAAGTGAAAGATGAGGTGAATACTTCTGTGAGTTATTAGATCAAGAAAGCAAAGGTGATTCTGAGGCAGAAGCAGATGATGTCACAGTGAAGGATGGAAGAACAGGAGGGATCTCAAAAGAAGAGGTGTGTAAAGCTCTAAAATCTCTTCAGAATGGTAAGGCTCCAGGGAGTTGATGGCATAACTGCTGAGATGTTGAAATATGGTGGTAACTCTGTAATTGACTGGTTAACGGAAATTTACCAGTTGTGCTGGGAGTTAGGAATGGTCCCTTGGGATTGGAAGGAGGCTATCATTGTTCCCTTGTATAAGGGAAAAGGTTATCAGGTTGACTGCAAGAACTATCGTGGTATTAGCCTCCTGAGTGTGCCAGGGAAAATGTTTGGTAAGGTTGTTATTAAAAAAGCACAGGGTCTTATGCTCAAAAAAAGTGTGGGATGTTCAGAGTGTTTTTATGCCTGGTAAAGGCTGCACTAACCAGATTTTTGCATTACTCATGATAGTTGAAAAGTATCTGGCTGTTGGTACGAAAATTTTTGCTGCCTTCACAGATTTAGAGAAAGCTTACAACCGAGTAAATAGGACACTTTTGTGGAAGGTATTGAGTGAATATGGCGTTACTGGAAATCTACTTAATAGTGTAAATGCCATGTATGCTGGTAGTAGAGCTTGTGTACAAGTGATGAGTATATCTTTCTACGAAAATCTTTTAATTAATAGTAAATTTTAAACATTTGATTGTGCAAGTGAATGAATGTGGAACTGAAAATATATAACCTAACTGTTTTATTTCTCCAAAACTTTTTTTTATAACGAACCAAAGGTCCGTAACGTAAGAGACCTCTCGGGGCCGGGAGCACGTGCTTCACAGAGCAAACAACGTGAGAAATACTTTGACAATATCAGGTAAAATACCTTAGATATTATGTATAGTTTAATTAAAAGCACGTTTATAACATAAGGCAACCTATAAGGTTGTCTCATAAATTGCATTTTTCGTAAGTGAATGGTGTTTTATCAAAATGGTTTTCTGTTTGTGCAGGAGTCAGACAAGGTTGTGTAATGTCACACCATGGGTGTTTAATATATTTATGGACGCGTGCATGTGTGATGCCAAAATAGATAATACCGGTTTATGTCTTGTTGATATCTGTGTGTGCAGATTACTGTATGCTGATGACACTGTCCTGTTGGCAGAGAGCAAAAGTGAGTTGCAGAGTTTCTTGTGCCAGATGAACGAAGTTTGCATGAAATTCAAACTGAGTATAAATAAGGGAAAAACCAAAGTTATGGTTTTTGAGAGAGGAACTGGTAGTAATGAATGTAATATAAGTCTAAATGGCACAGTGATTGACCAGGTGAATGAGTTTGTGTATTTAGGAAGCATGTTTGACAGAGAGAACAAATTGGATGGTGAAATTACTAGGCGAGAGAATTCTTCTTTGAAAGTCATGGCTGCTTTGGGAGGTTCTCACAGGAATGATGGGTTCTCAAAAGAGTCCCAAATGGCTGTGTATGAAAGTGTAATTGTTCCTACTCTGATGTATGGCAGTGGAACCTGGCTACTACAGAAGAAACATAGGAGTCGTTTGTGTGCTGGAGAAATGCGTTACTTACTGGGGGTTTGTGGCAAGACACGTTCTGATTGTATGAGGAATGAAGATGTGTTGCAGTTGTGTAATGTGAAGCAAAATGTTGTTAGCAAGGTGGAGACTAATCAGCTTTGGTGGTTTGGCCATGTTGAAAGAATGAGTAATGAGATGCTTACTAAGAAAATCTTTTTAGCCCAAGTGGCAGGAAGGAAAGGCAGAGGAAGGCCAAGGAAGTCATGGGAGGATCAGATTCAGGAGTGTCTACATGAGAAAAAGATTATGAGTATGAAGTATAGCAGATCTTGTGTATGGCGTGTGATGGATGTCCATTAAGCCCAAGTTGTATGTCAAGATCGCCTGTAAATGGAGAAGTTTGATACGGCAATAGTAAGTAAAAATTATCTGGTAGTTTTTATTTTTTTGTGGAGCTAACCTCTGAATCTCAGAAAACAGCTTAGTGATATGCATGTTTATGAGAATATTTGGGTTGAAGATAAAGTCACAGAAAAACAGCCATTAAATGCGAAAGTTTTGACTGAAGCAATCAAGTACGTCTAGTGCAAGAAAATATCCGGTGAGTATTGAAAATCTTTCGTTTTCAACATGCCACACCACATATTCAGGCAGTAATTCTCAATAAAGGTGGCAACAGTAATAAATGTATCTGAATAATTTTGAACCTTTTATGTTAAAAACAGTTCTAAGTAAATACGTTCTGTCTGTATTTTTTAAATATATCTTCCAAATAATTATACATTTAAATATACCTGTGAAAATTTTAAAAATGTTAAGTGGTCTTAAACTCTTGCAAATGACACTGTATATAACATTTTTATTTTTTAAATATAAAAGTAAAACAAAAATTTTACAGAATTTTTCTTAAGCATATGTGAAGCAACGCATGCAACAAATGAGCTGGAACAGAACTAAAAAGTTACCTGTTTTTAGACTTCTGTTTAACCAGGAAAAGAAAATACATAAGCTACACAGTATGCAATAAAAGCACACACACACACACACACACACACACACACACACACACACACACACACACACACACACACACACACAGGTGCATGCATGCATGCGTGCACAAACACACACATTTACCAATCATTTATTACACTGCCTCCCACATCCATTTCATATACAACAAACAGGCATTCTGAAATTTCATCAAGGCAGAATACATGCAGTAATTAGCTACTCAAAAAATTATCTGGGATAGAAAATTTGTCATTGAAATTGATACATCAATATACATAAGGAACAAAATATTAAACAATCAATAAGAAGTAGGAAAATTTTATAACAAAAATAAAATTTAAAACATATGAACATAAGCACTGCATTGTAACCACATACACTGAAGGTATACAAAATTTGAAAACCAATGGCAGATTTAAACATTTATGTTAGCAGCACAAAACAAGTGAGCATAAATAATACAAAAACCATATTTGTACTAACTGAAGCAGGGGGTATACAGAATTCTAGTAAAACTTGATAATGACAAAAATTATGTTTGGAGCAGAAAATGAAAAAAAAAAAATCAGAACATGCTGTAGCACAAAACAATCTGGGAAGACAAAAAAGAAAGAAAAAAGTACCAACACAATAACTGCATTAAAAATGAAAAATTTTCTGACCAGGAAATATTATGCTGACATTTTCACACCTAAAAGAAATAAAAGTTTTAGTGCTGAAGAGGCGATGATCACAGAAAAAACAATGAAGCAACCCAAAATTACAATAAACAAACAGATACATGCATAGAAAAAAGAAGCAGAAAGAGATAAACACTCCATAGAAGTAAAACTAACAAAAAGATAAAAATGAACTTAAAAATCCACAGGGCTTCAAACAAAAATGAATGGTAAACAGCATTAAAGTGAAATAAAATAAAATTATGTCAGCTTTCCAATAATGCAGAGAACACACCTATGACCTACAGGATCGCCTCATAAAAACGTGTTTTTGCAAACATTCTAAAATGGAATCAAATGCATAGGAAATTACTAACAAAGAGTGATATTTGTAATGCAACTAGTGCAACCTTTAATTTCACAGGGATTCCTAGCATAAAGTTTTGTTGTTGTCATTCCAGTATAATCCTCATAAAATTAATTTTAATGATAATAATATCACTAGGATTTGCCATGAATTCACTAATACAATATTGAGAATCTTACACCATTAAACTTAGAAAAAAAGCCTAAATTAAATTATTTCTATTCAGTATCTGACAGTATCTGAAATCTATAACCACAATTTGTCCATCTTCTTCTGTCAAGAAAACAGAACACTAAACAACTTACCCAAGAAAAAAAGAAAAGGAAAGGAAGATAAGTACATATAGTCATCACCATGACTGCAGAGGCTAGAAAGCAGAGGACAATGGAAACAGCACAGAACGTAACCATACATGAACAAAATCAACAAACATAACCATACCTTGAATAAAATCAATTTTTAACAAGTTGAAAAACCCATCCTGGTAAGTTTTTCATTTCCAGTTAATTTTAAGGCACATTTTGGACATGTTTTAGGCATTAACATTTACCAGAGACAGAAAAATAAAAGCCTATCCCTGATAGAGGATGATACTGAAATTACAAAAGAAGTGCCATCCACCATGCATGCATTAATGAGTACAGCAACACTGGAGACATACTGAATGAGGACACATCACAGAAAACTGAACCCTGTACAGGGAGAAGGTATTTCAAACTGGAACCTCCATGAATCTGTGAAGGAAATGCTTCCTCTGTTTATGAAGGTGAATGAAGTTATAAACATCCCAGAAATACATCATGAATTTCAATGATTTAGAGGGCTCTTCTTTTTTAAAATAAAAGAATTTTAAACATTTGAGGGGATCAAATACACTTGGAGGTTACTCACCCTTTCACATAAAGTTCAGAGGTTTTCACTTCATCTAATTCACATTTCCAACATGTCTTTTGTTTGTCCGCTGTGGTTCGAGAATCTGATATTACTTGTAAAGAATATTGTTTTCCTATTGTTTTTTGAAAAACATTGGTCTTCTACCATAATTTTTTTTTTACTTTAAGACTGAAAGTCCTGATTTCCACTTGCAAACAGTTGTCTAAAACAAAATACTCAAAAACTTCATAAAAAAACAAATACATCTCCTTTAACAAATGTGCAACACTTTAAGAAACTATAATGCAGAAATTTTGAAAAACCTTGACATCCAGTTGAAAATCTATTTTGCTACATATTTACAAACAAGCCCTTGATTAACTCAGAAAACCACGAATGACCAACACATCCAAGAAGAATAAACCACACATATGAACTTCCATTCTCTTCTCACATGGCAAAAACATTCTCTCCGAGCACTTTCAACCTCAACCACTGCCGTTTTCAACGAGCTTTGCAGCCACCAACCACACCCACTGCTTTCCAGCTAGTGAATGTTCTAGTCTTCACACCGTATCATCTCATCATGTTCTTTCCAGATCTATTTCGGATGAGATGATATGACATGAAGACTAGAACATTCACTAGCTGAAAGGCAGTGGGGGAGGTCGGTGGCTGCAAAGCTCCTTGAATATGGCCTTGGTTGAGGTTGAAAGTGCTTGGAGAGAATGTTTTTGCCATGTGGGAAGAGAATGGAAATTGATGGAAGTTTATATCTATGGTTTATTCTTTTAAGATGTGTTGGTCATTTGTGGTTTTCTGGGTTAATCAAGGGTCATTTGTAAATATGTAGCAAAATAGATTTTTAACTGGATGTCAAGGTTTTTAAAAATTTTTGCATTATAGTTTCTTAAAGTGTTGCGCATTTGTTAAAGGAGATGTATTCGTTTTTTTATGAAGTGTTTGTGTATTTTGTTTTAGGCAGCTGTTTGCAAGTGGAAATAAGGACTTTTAGTCTTAAAGGGAAAACAATTATGATAGAAGACCAATGTTTTTCAAAAAGCAATGGGGAAAAAAATATTCTTTACAAGAAATATCAGATTTTCAAACCACAGCGGGCAAACAGAAGACATGTTGGAAATGTGAATTAGATGAAGTGAAAACCTCTGAACTTTATGTGAAAGGGTGAATAACCTCCAAATGTATTTGACTACCAACAAGCACATTAATGTAGAAGCAGCTACATTCACTGTGCTGTATTGATATATTTCATTTCAGGGAAACATGAGACCCAAAATGAATTTATGAAATAGCCAGACACATTAGCAGCAGTGCACAAGAATGGCAAGATGATATCACAAGTGAACTCAAGTAACTTTTAATACAAGTTTTAAATATTTTAAGAATATAAAGCCAACTTCATCAGAGATTTTGACCATATTAAGTTTCAAACATCAAGCCAGCAGAAAAACTGCAAATAGGGAGGACATCAGAACACTGACGAATCAAAAAGTGGAAAGTGTTAGCCTTTGAATTTGGTTTAGTGATGTTTCATAAAGTCAAATCAAACTTAAGAAAAAACTTAAAATTAAACTTTTACAATATGATGTATTCACTTGGAAGATAATTCATATCTCCTATAATCTTATGAACATTCATCACATTTTTCTCTTGGACATGGAAGGAAAGTACTTTTATCCATGAGGAATATTTTTCCATTTTACTGCACACTGATAAAAAGCAGTATTTACAGTGGCTAAAATGTAACTAAAAATTCCCCCAAAATTACTTGAAAAAAAAATTACTTCCCTACATAAAAATCCTTTTTGAGCATTTTTAATTACATTTTAGCCACTGTAAATACCCCCCTCCCTCCACTACCACATCCAAGAGAAAAAAATGCAGTGAATGTTTAAAAGACAATGGAAGGTATGAAAATAATCTTCCAAGACAACAGCTTAAAGAAGTTTCATGCTGAACTAATATTTTACCCAAATAAATATATATTTGTGGTGAATAGAATAGAATTACATTTTTATGTATATTTGTAATAATAACTGCATAATTGTTAAAGAACATAAGTACCAGGTGTTTTTGTTTGATAACATTAAACAGAGTACCAGAGACAGAAATGAATACTTAGTGAAATGTGATTGGAACATTTTTTTGATAATTATTTAGAGGTGTTTTTTTTTTTGGGGGGGGGGCAGTCTGCATGTTTGAGACTTGGTTAAGAAATTATCAAAGTATTGATTTTAGCATGTAGCTGATCACAAATTCATTTTGCATACTTTGTGTGCCAGAACACATAGGTGAAGAAAATTCTGTGCACTACATATAGTACAGACTGTTGGTAAATTTTGAGGTGTTGATAAACCCTCAGTGAGCCTTTATCTGCAATATGAATAAAATTTGAATGCTAAATAGTTTTTAACCTTTATCTGCAATATGAATAAAATTTGAATGCTAAATAGTTTTTAACCTTTATCTGCAATATGAATAAAATTTGAATGCTAAATAGTTTTTAAGCTAAAAAGTTAGTAATAATAGTTAATATATTATTATGTTGTATATTATATATATATATATATATATATAATAATAAATAACACCCTAAACTGACCAACAACCCCAACCTCTACTTCCCCAAAATTCAACACAAAACTTAAAATTTCAAAAATGACAAAACTCCTTACTTTTCAAACCTGAAATACAAAAGTACAAATAAAAATATTAATCACATGCATCAACTAAAACACTCAAGCAACCCAGCCAGACCAATCTTCAGGGAAAAGCATCTATGTCACTTGAGAAAATATAAGAGTTCAGGTTTCATGAGTGTGCTTTATTAATTTGTCATTTGCCAAATTATATTTTCAAAAGTAGTACCACGAAACTAAATTTTGTTGCACACTGCTTTCCCTACCTGAACTCATAAATGCAAAACCAATAACAAATCAAATGCCTGAATTCCCCAAAGATATGAAATAGCAAGTACAAAATAATAATAAAATCCATCCTCCCAAGTGATTTATAGACAAATTGATAGTTTACGGTTAAACCTTTTTAATGGTACTTCCGTAAATTCTATAATACACTGGCGTGCAAAAATTAAGGAGGAGACGGTTTTTCGAATGTAACGTAGTACAGAAGTGCTCCACATCGACTCAAATCATACCATAAGATTCCCAACATGTAAGAATATGGGACAAGTGAGCAAAACCGTCTAAACAAGGAATCCAAAGGATACAAAGGCACTTTACTGAAAAGGAAGTTTCGAGCACAACTGGACAGAAGACAGAAACGTCCATGTGGCCGGCGGCTGATAAGAAAAATCCAGTCTTTAGTAGAGGATATGATCACCCCTGATGGTGTTGCAGGATTTACAATGTCTGTCGTTGCTGAGGATGAGGTTTTCAAGGAGCTGTTAAGGCATCGTGGCCCATTCCTCTTGTAGCGCCAATCACAGCTGCAGAATCGTTGCTAGCGGCTGGTGATGTGCTGCCAAGCGTCTTGCAAGAAGGTCCCACATGTGTTCGATTAGATTTAGGTCCGGAGACCTTGCGGACCAATCCATGTGTTGAATATCTTCACTCTCCAACAGCTCTGCAACAGCCACTGTACGATGAGGTGTAGCGTTGTCGTTCATGAAGAGGAACTCAGGACCCACAGCACCTTTAAACAGACGCACGTGAGGCAGGAGAACCTTGGTACAATAGGGGGACACCAGTGACTGAACCTCCTTGGAAGATGTGGAGGTCAGTACGGCTACCAAGCATGATACTACCCCAAACGAGAACTCTGCCACCTCCAAACCGGTCCCTTTCGATTATGTTGGAGGTCTGATTGCGTGTTCCCTGCTCTCTCCAGATGTGTATACGTCCAGAATCGTTCGTCAGACTAAATCGGTTCTCATCCGTAAAGAGAACTCGACCCCATTGCTGATGTGTCCAGTTCTTGTGTTCCTGGCACCACAGAAACCACCATCTCTGATGAGCAGGCATTAATGGCACACACCGTACTGGTCGTTGTGCAAGTAGACCACCTTTGTGCAGCCCCGTGGCCACGGTAAAACGCGATAACGGATCTCCAGTTGTCTGTTACATGTACCTTACGATTTCTCCCGCTGTCTGCTGTCTGCCGTCTGTCTCTTCTCACCTGTAGGACAATATACCGGTCGTCGACCGCCGTGGTTGCTCATGGACGACCACGGCTAAACTCTCGGACAGCTGTTCCTGTCGTTTGAAATGCTCTCCAAGCTCGTGAAACGACGCTGTGAGTTATCCCAAACTCCTCGGCCACACTAGTCACACTTCGACCTTCTTCCAACTTCCCAATGACACGACCTCGGATAAAGTCATCCAGATGTCGTCTACTGGATTGCCGGTTGGCCATATCACACGGTGGCAGCAACTCGACATAGTTCAAACCGATGTACACCGTGCAATAGCTTTCACCGAATTGCTGAGCGTACATCGCCCATGTGCTTTATACCCTTCCGGCACTCCCCCCCCACGTCATGCTGCATATATGCACATGCCCTAATGTACTGTACCCTAGTCTATCTCCTGAGTGGTCTTTCGGTCCGTTCTGCCTGCTCGTTCTGCTGTTATGCTAATTTCTCCTCTTTGTCCTTAATTTGCTCACCAGTGTATAAGACCAATCTGTTGATGCGTTCTGAAAACAAATCGATCAAAAATTAATCTTTGGATGTAAAGAATGTATAGTGTTAAATTTCTCCGAGACTACTCGGAGTAAGCAACTTTTTATTGTGGTCCTAAGAATGGTTATTTCAAAGTTTAGAGGGTAGAATGTTACAAAAACGAATTTTGAAATTAGTTTCATGATTTTGAAAAGACAGCAGATTATCAAAATGTTTTTTACAAAACTTCAGACAATACTGATTTTTTAATAATATTGAAAATAGAAATTTTAAATGCTTAGTAATAGATTTTTTATTATTGCAGATACGTACAATTCTAAGGAACTGTGAAATAAAAATATTGTGATGTATCGATCTTGGAATTCTAGAAGTCCATGAACTTAAAAATGTAGGTCCAAAATCATAATCCCTTCATTTATCGTAAACACCAATATTTAACTGAACTTAAGATATTGTTTGAGCAAGGTGTGAAATACAGACCAAATATTTACTTACCTAAAAAATTATTAAAAGAAACTTGGCTAAAGACCTTCACTGTTTTATTTATGGTCTATCTGACAAATTTGGAATACCAGTACAAACTTGTTTTGTATGGTTATCACTGGTTACTAAAAGACTTTGAATTTATAGATGAACTATATAAAAAAAAAAAACACTTTATGAAAAGTTGCAAGAGAATTAAAGAAGAAATACAGGATTTGAATGAACTATTTATCATTACACCTATTGATAAATGCTCAAATAATTTTGAATTTGCATGTAAAAAATTATATTACAACTTGATGAATAAAGAATTGAGTAATGAAGCTGTATATGAAACTAATAAAAGTGTAAATACTGCTATTATTCAAAAAAGAATACTGAGTTACTTCAAACTACTTGGAATTAGGGAGTTTAAGATAGCATTTCCCTATATATTTATGACATTTAAGTTTCACAAAATAGGCTTTAGATTCATTACATGTTGTTCAAATAGTTATAATAAAAAGGTTGGAAAGGTGTTTCAAAAGTATCTACAAATTATTTATGATCAAATTAAGGATTCTACTTGGATTATATCAAACAATAAAAATATTATAGTTTATAAACAGAAATCTAAAATTTAAGGGTACAATAAATACTTATGATTTTTGTAATCTTTTCACTTCAATTAACCAAAAGGACTTGTATGAAGTGCTGCAGGGGTACTATATTAAATATGGTCATTTATTGAATATTGAAGAAAATATTGGACATTAATATGTAATTTTTGTATTTATCACAATTACATATTTGATCAAAAGAGATTGAAGACACAAAAAAGAGGTATACCTATGGGAACTAGTTATTCAAGCTTATTAGCAAATTTATACCTCCACTATTATGAACAGAATTTCAATATTGAAGAGATTCATAACTTTAGATATGTTGATGACTTGATTTGCTTTAATGCACGTGGGAGAGATTGGGAGATGAAACAACTCTACCCACTTGATCTTCAGTTGGAAAAATGTAATAATATGCTTTCCATCACCTTGGATTTGGAGATCACAAGTGACAAAGGGCAGTTAAATATTGGTGTTTGCGATAAAAGAAGGGATTATGATTTTGGACCTATGTTTTTAAGTTCACGGACTTCTAGAATTCTAAGATCGATACATCGCAATATAATTATTTTACAGTTCCTCAGAATTGTACGTATCTGCAATAATAAAAAAATCTATTGCTAAGCATTTAAAATTTCTATTTTCAATATTATTAAAAAATCAATATCATCTGAAGTTTTGTAAAAAACATTTTGATAGTCTCCTGTCTTTTCAAAATCATGAAACTAATTTCAAAATTCGTTTTTGTAACATACTACCCTCTAAACTTTGAAATAACCATTCTTAGGACCACAATAAAAAGATGCTTACTCCGAGTAGTCTCGGAGAAATTTAACACTATACATTCTTTACATCCAAAGATTAATTTTTGATCGATTTGTTTTCAGAACGCATCAGCAGATTGGTTTTATATTATAGAATTTACGGAAGTACCATTAAAAAGGTTTAACTGTATACCATCAGTTTGTTTATAAATCACTTGGGAGGATGGATTTGATTATTATTTTGTACTTGCTACTTCATATCTTTAGGGAATTCAGGTATTTGATTTGTTATTGGTTTTGCATTTATGAGTTCAGGTAGGGAAAGCAGTGTGCAACAAATTTACTACATTTTGTGAACTAGTGAGGAAAGCAATTGAAAACAACCAAAGCCTAAAGATAGCAAAGGGACATCTCAGTAAGGGGAAAAAACAGATTATGGCACTGAGAAAAGAAGATGGTTCTGTAACAAGAAATAGAGGCGAAATTTTGACAAGAGTGAAAGATTTCTACTCCAAATTATATGAAAGGGATGATACATGTACTCCAGACATCATGAAAGGTACCAGTACCAGAGTTCTTCCAGTCCTTCCAGCAGAAGTTGCACATGCAATCAAGAACATGAAGCGGGGAAAAGCTCCAGGAGAAGATGGAATTACTGTAGACATCATACAAGAAGCAAGTGGAGAAATCGAAACAGTACTCGCCCAAATTTTCACTCGATGCCTTAATGAAGGGAAAATTCCTGAGGATTGGAACAACGCTACAATGATCTTGCTACATAAAAAAGGTGACATTGAGGATCTCAGGAACTACAGACCTATCAGCCTCCTATCAGTGGTTTATAAAATCTTCACTAAAGTTCTTTCACACCGCTTGAAGGTGACACCGGACATGGCTCAACCGAGAGAACAAGCTGGATTCAGGAGTGGCTACAGCACAATAGATCATATCCACGTACTGAGAGAACTAATTGAAAGAGTGAGGGAATATGAGATTCCATTGTGCATGGCTTTTATCGATTATGAAAAAGCCTTTGATTCGGTGAAACCATCAGCAGTTGCAATGGCTCTGAAATCCTGCGGTATTGAAGATGCATACATTAATATTATTAATAACATCTATGAAAATGCAAGTGCAAAGATTCGGCTGTTTGAAAATACAACACACATAAAAATTGGAAAAGGAGTGAGACAAGGTGACACCATATCTCCAAAGCTCTTTAATGCCACATTGGAAAATGTCTTTCAATCACTGAACTGGGAAAACAAAGGGATAAAGATTAATGGAGATTATCTAACCCACCTTCGTTTTGCTGATGACATAGTCATTTTTGCAACTACCCCATCAGAGCTACAGAGTATGATCCAGGAACTTGCTGACAAGAGTAAAGAAGTGGGATTAAAAATGAACTTTCAGAAGACAAAAGTGATGTACAATGCTTTTACAAGAAATGAAGATTTATCGATTGATGGAGAAAAGCTGGAGATAACAGACACGTACGTTTATCTTGGACAGCAGATATCAAGTGAGGGTCACATTGGTGAAGAAATTAATCGGCGTACAAAACTTGCCTGGAGAGCTTTTGGAAGAAACAGCATAATTTTCAAGAGCAATATGCCATTATGTCTTAAAAGAAAAGTGTTTGATCAATGCATCCTTCCAGTGCTTACGTATGGTGCAGAGACGTGGACCTTAGCTAAAAGAGACATACAAAGGCTGCAGACAACTCAAAGAAGCATGGAGAGGTGCATGCTTGGTGTAACCAGGAGAGATAAGAAGAGGAACACGTGGATCCGAAAAATGACAAGAGTGGAAGACATCATGATCAGAGTTAAATCCCTGAAATGGCAATGGGCTGGACATACTGCCAGAAGAACAGACCATCGATGGACAGCCGAAATTTTAGATTGGATTCCAAGGGACAGGAAAAGACCCAGAAGAAGACCACATGGAAGATGGGTGGATGAAATTCGAAAGTATGCGGGAGTGACATGGAGGAGACTGGCACAAGACAGACCGTTGTGGAGGAAACTTGGGGAGACCTTCGTCCAGCAGTGGATTGATAATGGTTGACAATGATGATGATGATGATGATATATATATATATATATATATATATATATATATATATATATATATATATATATTACTTTATTTAATTAATAATGAAAATTTGCATCATTTAATAAACTTATTTTCCTAGAAGAAAAAAAACAACATATTAAATGCTTGATTAAGTGCTAAATAGTTATTGACCATAGAAAGTAGGAGGCAATGTTTTCTGAACAATCTACTGAGGCTGGGTACTAATATCTGTATGCTTTTGATATTGAGGTGGTGTGCAACTATATATATATATATATATATATATAATTTATTCCATTTTATTCTACAAAGTCTGAAGCAATGACTTAAGAGTTACAATATAATGACATTTATGAAATTTGTGGCTCCAGATCAACATACTAATTATAAATTGTATTATGAAAAATGTTCAGGAGTGAGAAACAAACAAGTATGGAGCATGCACACTGTGTATGTGTGTGTGTGTAAAGAATGACAATGATGCATGAGATAATGTGCCCTAGAAAAGCAAATACAGCCTGCTTTAGTTTTGCTCCTATATTTGTTGCTAAGAAATGAACACTTTACTTTCAAAACTGTAAATGCAAATGTTAAATGTGAAACTTCAAACCAGTAGTAAAAAAATCATAACACATACCTCAATATAAAGTGAAAACTTGGGTGATATAGAGTTGGTTCTCTCTCAGCACAGTGTAGTTTTCATGCTTTCTGATAAGTTGCTTACATTGATGATAGTTAATGACAATACATTTTTTTGCTTAACAAAATATACTCATAATGTGCTAAGTATTACAGTGTGCTTTAGAATTTGAATAGCAATTCGTTTTCATATTTCTCAAAATCATAATTGCTTGGATACAGGTTCTCATAAAGAACATGTTTAACTGGAGCACCTTATGTTGAAAACAAATTGTTGAAATCTAAGAAAATCTCTTTAAATACTTTAAACTGTTTTAGGGGAAAATTATGTAGAAACATTTGAGAGCATCCTGTGAAAGCTCTCAATTTTTGCTTGTATGTTAGATATATGGATGAAATTCTGTTTACAGTAGACTTTAAAGATGCAAAATTACCATAAAAAGTCCTGGACGGTTTTGATTAATCAGAATCAGTAATAACTACACTGAGAAGAAAAGTCAAATCACATCTTAACTATTTCTGAAATGTAATAACAAAAAATTAATGACTGAAATACATAGAAAGTCAACTAACACCTATAAAATATTAGATATCAGTTTTTATCACTCTTCTGATATAAAGGAGAACAAAGGAAAGCATTTTCTAACTAAAATTAATAAGTTGGATCCCTAAGAAAATTCAACGAATATACATAAAACAGAGTTAAAACTGATTTTTTAATAAACAACTACTTAATCACATTAGTTAATCAATTATTAGGATACAATAAAGAAAAAAATAAGTCCTTCAATAAAGAAATAATGTTAATTAGAAGTCACCTACCATTAGGACTTTTTGAAAAACTACAAAGCTTAAGTGAGAAGTTCAAAGTCACAATTACAAGGCTCAAGTTCAAAGCTAGACTTGCATTAGGTTTAAATAATACTTAATCTTAAACAACTGGAAAATGCATGACTAGACTTGCATTAGGTTTAAGTACTTAATCTTAAACAACTGGAAAATGACCAGGGCTGGGAAATAGCACACTACTGTTAGCAACCTTTCAGTAGTGCATTGTTATAATTTGTAGTGTAGTATAACTACAAAAATAAAAAAAGGTAGTTTTATATTTGTAATCCGTTACAAAATTCAGGTAGTTGCAACAAATTTTTCACTACACTTACTACTACTTTTTTTTTTAATGAGCCAGAAACTGAGGACAGCAGGAAATTGTTTTCCAACTTCCCCGTGATCTTTAGCAGAATGCATATTGTCCAACATGATGTAAGACTTTGGCACTCCGTTCAAGGTCATGACCATGGGTAGAACATAGAAGAGGAGGGCTTAAAAGGAAGATAAGAGACATCTCCGAAGGGTATAGGAACACAGACATAAATGTTTGGCCTGTAGTAATGCCAGTTTTCTAAAGATTGCATAACTGTTGCTTCTGTATTTAAAAGTTGGCACCATCCATAGGTTGCTACAGTAATGAAGAGGAAATTTTGCACAACAGTTTCCTATGAAAACCACATGGAATGACATGTTTATTTTCTGCATTTGAAGATCTTCATTTCTTTCATGATTTTTATTTTGCTTAATTTTATGTTTTTCATTTTTATAAACTTTCAGAGCTAATTCTGCTTCCTGGCTTGATACAGAATCTAACAGTAAACATAAATTATTCATCACTGTTTTATTTAAATTACTGAATAACTGTTATACAGTTTTGAAATGAAACTTATTCTTTTCACAATTTCTAGTTTTATTTAAAAATTCCATATTTTGAGAATTCCTTTTTTATGAGGGTTTACTAGAATATTTTTTTAATTTTTAGTAAGAATCCATCAAAAAGGAATTCTCTAAATACCTTATACATTTTTTTCTGTCCAGAAGAAAAAATCTGACCATGTGCACAAAGCAAAAATCACCATCATCATCATCAGCCATTATCAATCCACTGCTGGATGAAGGTCTCCCTAAGTTTCTTCCACAACAGTCTATCTTGTGCCGGTCTTCTCTATGTCACTTCCGCATGTTTTCGAATTTCATCCACACATCTCCCGTGTGGCCTTCTTCTGAGTCTTTTCCTGTCCCTTGGAATCCAGTCTAGAATTTCAGTTGTCCATCAGTGGGCCGCTCTTCTGGCAACATATCCAGCCCATTGCCATTTCAGGGATTTTACTCTGATCATGGTGTCTTCCACTCTTGGCATTTTCCTTATCCACGAGTTCCTCTTCTTATCTCTTCTGGTTACACCAAGCATGCATCTCTTGAAGCTTCTTTCAGTTGACTGCAGTCTTTGTATGTCTTTTTTAGTTAAAGCCCACATCTCTGCTCCATGCATAAGCACTGGAAGGATGTGTTGATTAAACACTTTTCTTTTAAGACATAAAGATATATTTCTCTCAAAAATTGTACTTTTTCTTCCAAAAGCTCTCAAACCAAGTTTTATACGCTGGGTAATTTCATCATCAATGTGACCTTTGCTTGATATCTGCTGTCCAAGATAAATGTAGGTATCGGTTATCTCCAGCTTTTCCCCATCAATCAATAAATCTTCAATGTAAAAATATATATACATATATATTTAATTTTTAAAATTCATTTTAAGCAATTGGCCATACCATGCATTTTGAGTTTTAATCCATAAGTCTACATAAACATAATTTTTTTTAAATGCAAACAATTTTTTTGCACCTTCATGAACTAAAACAGTACTCTTCCAAAATGTTCATTAAGTAGCATAGCATGTAAAAAAATCAGCATTCCTTATTGTGTGGATAAGTATTGCAGATAAAAATAAATTTGTAAATTCCATGTATTATTGCAGAAAGAATTGTGGACACAAAGTTTCTATTTAAACCACACAATTGCTAATATTTAAATCACCAACAGAAAATATTTTTTGCCAAAGGGCTATTTGTTGTGGCAATGGAAAGAACTTTTTTATATCAGTTGTAAATTACAACAGAGAGAGAAAGAGTGGACTAGGTTTTGAACAAATTAAACTCCATAATATAACCCTCACCTCGAATGACACGTGGCCCCTGTATCTAATATTACATTTACAGAAGAAGAGGCAATATAACAGCAGAAATGTACTTACAGCTCAGGATATTAGATGTATTAAGAAAACTATTCATGTGAATACAGTCATTTTTAAGAGGTATGGTACTTACAGTTCTGCATTAATCTCTTTCAAGTTTCAGCATATTTCACTTTTACTAAAAACATAACTACAAGGTTTTTCCCTCTTATGTATTATACATAAAATATAATACATTTGTCAGCCACTAACAAGGAATGCACTGAAAGACACAGAAAATGGTCAGACTGTTTCTACATATCATGTAAGAAGAGTTCATTATACAGTGCTCTATCTAGTTTCATAAAACCCTTCTGCAATCTTGAATGATGGAATCTACACATACCAATTTTACATCAGAGAAAACTTGCCTGCAGTAAATCATCATCAGTATTATAATCTCACGTTTAATTTAATGCCCAGAATGTTATATGTTAATAACACTGAATTAAAAGTGAACATAAATCTTGACTGTCTATTCTATAAAAGTAATTAATTTCAAATAAATTATTAAAGAACTGAAGAATATGATGATAATGATTTTAATACTAACATCAGATAAGAAATTTTTAAACTTAGAAAGTCATTAAAAAGAAGTACAAACCTTAATATAAACACCTGTTTTTAAGAAAACTTACCATAGAGATCTGGGGTGCCCATTTTGAGCAGGCATGTCTTTTGTACAATGTCAACTATTGCAAGTCCATGTTCATTTCCATAGGCCATTCTGCACACACAACAGCAAAGACAGCTTTAAGATCCTAACATTAGAATGTCAGTTAAGTGCAAGCAGATCATTTGAGAGCAAAAATCATGGTTAAAAAATTGTCACCTATTTTTGCTTTCACTCCGTTATGTCATTACACAATATATATATGCAGGGCTATACTGGAGAAACAAACATGTATCATTTTCAATGAAGGGAACAATTCTTGGTTTTTATATGGTAGCTGAACCTTATAAATTTTACTTGTTTAATGTTGAATTATAAGCAGAAAAAAAAGAAAGGAGAAAAAAAAATCCTTCGCATTTTTAATTTGGAAACTTTTCAGAATATCTGAACATAAAGCCTTTAATTTTTATCAGTTTGATTTTTATAGTATGCAAAGCAAAAGCTGTTACATGCAGAGAAAAAAAAACAATGTAGAAGTATTAAGATATTTGTGACTGTTGACTGACAAAAAAACACTGATATTTAAGAATTAACATATTTACATAGTTTTCAAAATATTTACATCTTTATGAGCATACCACTCCTGCTGAAAAATGCATTTAATGATGTCGAAGAGCAATGAGTTAAGTTACTTTCAGCTTCCCAAATAAATGATACCTCCTGTTGATACTGCTCATTCTCTACTTATGAAATGCCTGAAAATCTGAGATAAGAATGCATTTTCAAAAGGAAACACTGAGTTTATTTTAATATGTGAAATTTTATGGTTGCCACTTATCATAGCATCTGTCTTCAATGAACAAAGTAGACCAACAACAGGAAAATTCTTTAGAAATAAATACTATGATGTGAGCTTGGATTTAATTTGTGAGTTAGTGGTTGTGTTTTTAACACAAGAGTTGGCTTGTAGAAGTGCTGTAAATAGAGCAAATAAGTTATTAGGAGTCAAATCATCTAATCGGTCTCAGGGAAAATTTGTGGAACTAGATCAGCTTATTGCTTAGTACCTGATCCATTTTCTTGCAATGCAGAATGTGAGTTCTTACCAGCTAGCTGACTGGCACGGGATCCAAAGTACTCATTCATATAGGTAACCAAATCTGACAACACATAAAAAAACAATAGTAGTGTGAAGCTGATGCACAGGCAAGATTAGGTCCCTTTAGGTACAGGGGAAATAAATAATTGAAGCAGTAGTACACCAACATGGTAAAATGAAGAATCAAACTTAGTACAGGTGTTCACTTTGTTTCTTTGTCATGATTTTCATTTTGGATTGGTTAGGAATAAAATAATATCATATAAAGTGGCAAATCAGAATTACCACTTAAAACAGAATCATCCAAAAGTGCATTAATTTCATTTAAACAAAATTTTTTAACTATTTTCTTTAAGGGCTATCTTCATTACTCTGCTGTTTTTCCTTTTTTTTTTTTTAAATTTTTACAGAGAACAAAATTGTCCTCAAGTATTTGCACAAGATAAAGCAGAAAGTAACTGTGAAAAGTGGTGTTAAATTCCCCAAAGTGTAAGGTATGGACTTTATGGTGATAAAAAAGTATGTGAACAAGTACTCATGAAAATATAAAGTTTCCACATTTTCCCACAGCAACTATTTGCATTGCATCTATTCAAAACTGTGATTTTAATAATTAAACACTCAATGTACAGTTTCCTTTGTAATTCATCTTAATTATGCAGAGTACTTCGATCATTTTTGCAAAAACACTTCATCTACTTGTTTATACTTTTTTGATATCAGCCTTGCCACAAACTTTTCATTTATTCGTTTAACCATTGGCAACAATGCATTGGTAACGTACAGTTGTGCATTCTTTGTTAAGAGCAAAGAAAGGTTTTTCACGGTATTGTAAGATTTTGGAGCATTTAATCTTGCTAAATTTAGAAAGCAGCGCCGCAAAGGAGCAAAATTCTAGCTTTTGATCAAATCCATTCCACAAATTATTGGATTTAGATGAAACAGTGAAATCACTCGTTATAACCTCACTATAAAATACAGTGGCATGGATAATAATGAAGTCTATGAATTTATTTCGTTTTTAGTTCAAATGAAAGAAAAAATTATACCATCTATATAAAATCAAAATATTGTACGTCATCCCTTTTTACAGGGTTCACTGAAGTTGTAAAAAAGATTTTTGTTGCAGATAAAATGTTCTTGGCAAATGATAGAAGTTATTGTCAACTTATTAACATTTCTTGGAGCATTTACAAAAATTCAAGAGTTGAGAGCATTTCATGTCTTTTTTCACAACTGAATTTTCTTTTAAATAGGACAGATTTTTCATAAAATCAATTCAGAGTAGCCCACTTCTGGCTTACCGATAATAGGAGAAAAATTTGACAGTATTTAAGACTGAAATGAGTCAACTTGGAATTATTTTGTGAAAAGCTGTGTAGACCATATTTCTAACTTACAGCACCATTAAAAGAAAATTGACCTGCTTAAATAAAAAAAATGTAGTCTTCTCCTAATTGATTCTTTGAAGCAAATTCTGTTGTGCTATGGGGATATCAAAGGCAGAGCAAATCAGTATTTTTTGGATTTAATCAAACATGAGAAATAACTTTGGAAAAGTTTCTTGAAATAAAATTATAATTATGTACAAAGAAAACAAAAAGGGATACATGAACAAAGTGATTATATTGCAGCTTTGATCAACCTGGTGACGAAGTGGTCTGAGGCATGAGTTTCTGGTTAGTTGTCTAAGCTGGGCCCAGGTTTGAGTCCCAGATGAAGCATGGGCAATGTGTTTGTTTGATGGTGCTCTCTCTCCTTTCTCTGAAACCAGTAACCCTAAATAAGTGACAGATGACTACTTATAACCCTTAGAGTTGCTCATGGTGGTTGTTAAACCTTGAGACTTTTTTTAATTTAATTAAATAAATAATCTCTCATCTCACTTTCTTCTTGATCTATTCATTTTCTCACATCTATAGCACATTACTTCTCTTTGGTGAACAGATCAAGAAGAAGGTGATTCTATTCTTATGAGATTATTAATAATCTCATATTCTTATGAGATTATTAATTTAATTATGTTGTTTTGATTTGACACATTTTTACTTAAAAACCTATAAAGAATGTTTTTGACATCCTTACAGGTAATTGTGATTTAAAATTTTAATCATAGCTTTGTGCCCTGTTTTTTAATTTTTGAAATCAGAAAAACAAGTTCTCAAATTATCAAGTAAACTAAACACAAGCAGCAGGATGTGAAAATCTCACAGAAGTTCAAGAAGAAAAGTTAAGCATAATCTTGTTTGTTACATAAAACCTCATTATAACCTCATTGTTTGCCAGTCATGCAAAATTTTATGATATGCAATAATATTGAACGACATCTTGAATTGCATTTCTGATACTATAACTAGTCAGGATGCTAAACTTCACGCATTATTACAATCTTATAAGTCAAGTAAATTTTATAAATTTATTTAACACTTTTAAAATGCATTGAAAGTTGCTGCAGATATGAATTATCTGAAGTTCCAGATATTTGCTTAATGACTTGTAAATAATTCGTTTGTCCTTTATTAAATGAAGGAAAACCTTATCTGGCACAGAATTTCTCAGAAAATGTTTCACAGGATACTCATTCAGCTGATAAAATATTGGTTTTGGGTAACTGCATTTCCTGTGGTGTGATCTGAAAAAGCAGATGAGACAAATATGGGTAGCTCTCCCTCTGATTATAACTGTGCAAATAAAACGATTTGTAATAAAAGAGGCTGAGAAAAATCTGTGAATGTAAGATCATTATCCAAACTACTTTCTTTTGCATGCACTTAAAAAGCTTTAGAGTTGATTAAGTGAAACACTGAGGTTTTAAGACCAGTCTCTAAAGTTCAAGCTAACTAACAATTTAGAAAAAATCAAAAATTGGTCAGAAGAAAAATAATAATATATAGCTTTGAAACAAAATCCTAGCTTCCAGTGGTATGCATTGCAGGTATGCCAAGTAAGAACTACAGACTCAGCTAATTTTAGGAATCCATGTCACAATTTCTTAATACTGTATTTTCCTTTGTATAATCCACAGACTGTGAAATTCAGAAAAGAGAAATTGCTTTGTATAATCTACAATGGTGTAATCAGCAAAATTGAAATTCAGAAAAAAAAAATATACTGTATAATTACACCTGTGGATATTGATCCAAACCACAATTTCCTACAGAAAAGTAACAATGCACAGCATGACTTAGCAGTACAAAGAAATAGTAAAAATCGATTTTTATTAACAAAATAACAAATTTTTAAAGTGCTTTTGCATTACTTTTAAGTGAATATAAAGCAGTAATCATGAGTTTTTCTGCGTTACTGCATTTCTATGCTTAGATCAGCAGCACCCCACAAACTTGTGTGATGCTCAACTTCCAACAGCTAGAGATTGTCCATGAGAGTAAATAAAACCCCTTTGGTTTCATCTTTTATCCTGTCAAAATGCTATTGTAAATAAGAGGAAAGTCTTTACAACTGTTTACAGACCTTTATCTTTATATTAAGATCCACTTTTCTGTTGTTAACACATTTTTGGTAATTTTCCTAACATACAACCTCTGACAATTATGATGCAGATTTTTAAAAAGTCAAAGTGCAGCAATTTTTTTTAAGTGGCATATTATCCAGAGCCTAAATTTATGACTTTTTTAAACAGATAATCTGCTGATTATATGACAGAAATTATGGTATATCAAATTTTATTTCTACCCATAATAATTTACTCCTTTTGCATTGCATTCTTTTTGCTATGAAAATTAAAGCAGTGTTCAACATAATTTTGCTTATTTAGGTGCAATCTGTGGCTTTGTATCGAGTGTAGCAAATAAATCTGCAGAGGTGTAAATGAAATAAAAAGGAACTAATTAATATGGAACAAGAAAAAGGTAAAAGACATAACAACTTCTGAACTGCCCCTCAATTAAAAGAAAATATAACACACCATAAATGACATATGCTATAACAAGAAAAGCAGCTAAAAAAACAATATGTGACTGAATTTTATTTTAGACCAAACATATGCTTCATTCAGTAAAACCATGTGAAACAGGAACTGCTGCTTTCATAGCTCCATAGAATTTCTTCACATTATTGGCAATGGGCAGCATACAGTGAAATATTGCCTATTGATCCTCTTTTGAAACTGACATTATCAAAAAATGAAAAATGAAATTAAAAAATAAAAATGAGGTGTTCCTGTATGAATATGTTGAAAATAGTAATGTATTTTCATTAGCTTAATTTGTTCTTCACATACTGTTGAGGAATTAACAAATTTGATGAGTCTAGATCAGAGCAGATCTACTTTTTGCCAACATTATAATGAATAACCAACATGAAATGTTGTATGGGCTAAACTAACAATCAGTATTACAAAGAGCAGGTATATATTGAGTTATTGAGTACATCTGAAATCAAACAATGATGATATCAAATATTATGTAGGAAGCACTAAGAGGAATCTTAAAACAAGACTTACAGGAACACCAAAAGGATTGGAATGACAAGAAAAAAAATCAAAAACCTCAATGAATCAATACTGCCTCAAAAAGGATTTTGAACCTATTTGGGAAGAAATAAATTTCATTTCTGATCAGAAGAAAAATTAAGAAATTCTTATTGCAGAATCAATCTATATCAAAAGAACTTCTGACAAGAACTGTAACAGTCATATTCCTAGTTGTAAATGCATTTATGGCACCTCTATTCATAGTGATTGTGGAATAACTTTTTTACGGGTCTTTTAGAGGTTATTTTTAATGAAAGTTGGTTGTCAAATTTTCGAACTAAAGCCTAGTTCGTCATTAGGACTATGTCACTGGAGTAGTTGCTGCCACTCAATTGGAAGAGACCATCCGCAATTATCGTTAATTGTGGTACTTCTTCTTCTTGCTATTTCGATCCCTTCTTCTAGTTTTCTCTTTACTAAGTTTGACTGGTGGGCGATTATTTTCACTGAGTCCCAATTTATGGAGTGTCACTTGCTTGTACATGTCTGTCTAGCCCTGTTTTGTTCCCAATGTTCCTAATAGCTGCTTGGTGTTCTTTCATTCGGACACCAAGCAGCTATTAGGAACATTGGGAACAAAACAGGGCTAGACAGACATGTACAAGCAAGTGGACACTCCATAAATTGGGACTCAGTGAAAATAATCGCCCACCAGTCAAACTTAGTAAAGAGAAAACTAGAAGAAGGGATCGAAATAGCAAGAAGAAGAAGTACCACAATTAACGATAATTGCGGATGGTCTCTTCCAATTGAGTGGCAGCAACTACTCCAGTGACATAGTCCTGATGACGAACTAGGCTTTAGTTCGAAAATTTGACAACCAACTTTCATTAAAAATAACCTCTAAAAGACCCGTAAAAAAAGTTATTCCACAAGTCATATTCCTGTTAACCTCTCACAAATCTGATGCAACCTAATAAAAAACGAAAATGTAATGATCACAAAATTAAGACAAAAACATACAGCAGTTAGTCTCAGTTTAACAACAGCCTGACCAAAAATCAAGAAATTTTTCAGGACTTAAATCACAAATTGCAATACTAATGAAATGAAGTAATACCTCTACATACAATTAAATATAATACATGGAAACAACTAATAAAAAAATAACACGAGATAAACTGCGTCACATGAACCTCTATGATCAATACTCACTAAAACAAAGGTGATTTCACATCACTTTAACAAGAAGTCCGACTGATGATGGCTGGTTCGACCCAGCAGAAATGTATACAGGTAATATTTGAAGTTTAAAAATTCTAATTCCAATGGAAATGTCCAAAGGTGCTTTAGTTATAAGTCTATTTCTGATCTTACGTCTATGGAAAGGAAGCAACTGCAGAATTAGTCATTAGATAATGAACCCTGAAGCTGAAGCAGTAGTGAGAAGGATATCTTCCAAATTCTTGTACTGGATTGATTATAGAAATATTAACACAGACACTCTAATTTAGACTCATCAAGATTTTTAATGCCTAAACAATATGTGAAGAACAGATTAATTAAAGAAAATACACTACTTTTTTAAAGTTACTAATACTATCATACCATGCAACTGATTGTACAATATCTGATTATGAATATTTTCAAGATTCATACAAAAAGTGTATGTGTTACAGGTTTTTTTTAATGTTTTTTTCACGTTTCATGGTGATATTTTATTTCTTCCATTCTGTTTACCTTTTGAATGGCATTAGTTCATCAAATGGATGTAAATGCTGCACTACACATTTATGGTGAAACCAGGACTTCAAACTTTGGTCAATCAAATGTTTTGGCTCAGAGATACAGTATGTGAGGTAAACTTATACATAAGTATCTGAATTTGTAATGATATGTGACGTCAGTCAAATAAAACTCGATATCAAAATAAGAAGCACGCCAAGCATCAACAAAAAGGAAAAACACCATAGATGAAGCAAGGAATAAAGAAGAAAACAAAGCAGCTTCATGTAAAAAACATAGTTCATAAAAAAGTGTTTTTTTATTATTCTATATTTGCTTCATATAAAAGAATATGCATTTTTGCATATCTGTTTCATATAAAAAATCAAGAGTTATTAGTGCATTGTAATTATTATTATTATTATCCCCCTCCCCCCAAAAAACTCCTCACATTTCTGCAAAGCTACTTCTTTTGCCACATAACTCTGAGAATGAAACAGCAGTATATAAACAAAGAGGCACATGCTAAGCTCGGAACTACTTGAAAGAGCATAGAGCTGACAAAGTCCACACTGTGCAATTATTACAGTACAATATTTTGAAGGGTACGTCTCCTTTTTCTGTTGTAGGATCGGTATAAACAGATTTATAAAATACTGTGCAGGTAAACACGATTTCATAACAATATGAAGTAATTCTTTGAATAAAACTCATGTTGAAAACTGGCTTCCTAGTTTCTTAATTCAATTACTAATCAAAAACTTCTATTATGGGAATTCTTACTAAGAAATGTTTTATTTTAATTGCAAATTTTCGAAGAAAACTGTTCTCTTTCTTCAGGCTGTCTTTTGTTGTCACTTTTTTCCATCACTATCGCGGTTACGGTTAACCTTGATGGTTACAGTTATTTTTCATAAAATCCTGCCAGATGTTAGGCAGGGATAATCCTCTGCAGTCATTAATGATGGAATTCTGATTTTTCTCAATCTCTATTCCTTCTTTTGGCTTTCTTTTTTGAAAATTGCTTTGGAAACTGATGACTTTAAGCGAATTCCAATCCATGCTGTGACCAGTTTCTCTAACATGCCTATCTAAACCAGTCTTGTTTAAGCAATTTCTTATAGAAGCTTTATGCTCTGCTATACCAGTCTTGTTTGAGTAATTTCTTATAGAAGCTTTATGCTCTGCTATACCAGTTTCTAGCCTGTGACCTGTCTCACCTATGTAAGATAGTCCACAGATACATTTTACTTCATAGACAACACCTTGCATTTTTAAAATATCTTCTTCTCTGAGAACTATTTTAGGGAAAATAATTCTTAAACTTGTTCTCTAAGCTTGGAGCTTGCCTAATATTATACTTCTTACTTATTCTCTTTAAGGACTCAAATAAACCTTTGTGATAAGAATTTTTTTAGTGAATTTTACTTGTTGCTTTTGCAGGTTCTTCTTACCAGTAAAATTCAGAAGCTTCTCAATTTCTCCTTTAGGAAATTTATTTTCTGCAAGTATGACTCAAGTATGAAGTTCTTCTTTATGGGCTTCTTTCTTATCTGCTGTTGATACTATCTTATTAATTTTTTTCAAAAAACTGACTTGCCACATTCTACTCAATAGAAACTAGATGATAGCAATTGAAATCCAATAGTTTATTAGTGTTCATTGTTTTTTTATACCAACTAGTGAGGAATTTTCCATCTCGTAATAGATAGTAATATCTAAGAAGTTAATTCTTCTTTCTTTTTGAAGTTCAATAGTGAACTTAAGGGAATCATCTAATTCACTGAATGTGTCTAGAATTATTTCTGGAATAATTTCTGAGCTATCTATTATAAATAAGATGTCATCCATGTACCTGCTATATAGGCTGAAGTATGTGTGTTGTACTAGTATCTTCTCTTCTAGTTATCCTGAAGAAGGAGAAGAGTTTTCTCCAAAAATTTGCAATTAAAATAAAAAATTCCCTAGTAAGAATTCCTGTAATAGAAGTTTCTGATTAGTAATTGAATATGAAGTAATTTTTATAGACAAGAAACTTTATAAGTGCCAAGAGTTTGAAGTACCAATGAAGATAAAACTGTAGTTGAGCACAGAGAAATATTTTGCAGAGTGAAGAGGTGGAATGGTTTGGGCAGACATTCTACAAGCCATTACTCATATTCCCTCACATATTCCTAGAAACATATAGGTTTTTTTCTTTCATACAGTACAGAATACTACGAGAGGATAGGATTTTGACTGCTTTCAATGTTTCACTTAAAGCTCCAAACTGATATCGCAGTTTTAATCAGGTAAGTTATTTTGTTCATCATTATCCCCTGTTCTGCCAAAATAATAATAATAAACCAACAGTGTTAAATCCATGAACAGTTTATGAATCAAAATGATTTCATTTTCAAAATGCCAGCAAAGGTACATACAAAGTGGTACCATGGTTTCAACTATTTGTGTTCTCGTCAGGCATTAGATTGCATATGTTTTTCAGTTCTTGTAACATCTTTGAAACTTTCAACACAAGGCTGCTGTTTTGTGCTGTCATCTTATGGCTTAATCCTCCTGAAATTTCAAAATATTTGTGATTACATTTAGTATGGCAAAATGATGCAATGACATTTTCCTAGATATTGTTAATTTTGAAAGATGGATCTTTGTTACAAGCTTAAAAATTGGTTTGAATTTCAGTAGATTCATGGAGGAGAAAATACTTCCATTCTAGAAATGACCTTTGCTTCATTCCACACAGTTGTAAATCCATCATCAATAACTGCTTCTACTAGATCTTTGATAATGCATTTACATTTGTGTGGAATGAAGCAAAAGTCATTTCTAGGTTGGAAGTGTTCTCTCCTCCATGAATCTATTGAAATTTAAATCAATTTTCAAGCTTGTAACAACGATTCATCTTTCAAAACTGACAATATCTGGGAAAATTTCACTGCATCGTTTTACAAAACTAAACTTAATTAGTACAAATATTCTGAAATTTTAGTAGGATTGAGCTGTAAGATGACAGCACAAGACAGCAGCCCTGTGTTGAGAACGAGACCTACATAATAATATGAAACTATTGCTAGATGGCGCTGGAGGCCAGGCATAGAATGTTATTATTTAGTAACAACTCATTTTCAGCTATTGGACTTTATACTTCTGTTTAAAGTAATTATTTTGCTGCTCTTAAGGAAATGTTTAAGTTCCATTATATTTCTGTTTCTCTAAGTAAGTTGGCATGTATTTTATTTTATATGTGTTAGGAATAGTTTTTAATTTCTGTGTTCCTTCATATAATGGCTAGATAATTATCACTCAATATATATATTTTGTGCAAAGACATTATTATTAAAATTTTCAGATATTAATGAATTTGTTAATATCTTAAAATATTAATAATAAATTTCACTTCACATATGAATATCTTGCATGACTTATAGCTAGCATCACCAAACTCTGAAGTACAAGAAATGCTCCTGAACCTGTTGAAGTTTGTGCTTTCATAGCATGATATTATGTGTCTAACTCTGTTATAAATACTGTAGAACAATTCTCAACAGCAACTAATACTCAGCAAACATTAAATGCTTATTTATTTTTTAAATTAACTTCAAGTGGTGTGCCATTTAGAACAGAATTTTTTTTTATATAAGTACCAGTTTACTTAATTTCAACCACAGTTTGTAATGGTCACTACTGCCATCTAGTGGTTAAAACTTTCAACAGCACAGACAATTTTACTTACAGAGATCTTGCAATTGGGTAGGTCATATCTATTAATTGGGTCTCGATTGAGAGTTTCAAAGAAGACTGAAGAACAAAAAAAAAAAAAAAAAAAAAAAAAAAAAACATACACGATCTTATGGCTGACAAGAGCCCAAGTAGCTGAAACCATGGTACTAGTTTGTAACTTACCGGCATTTTGAAAATGAAATCACTTTTATTCATAAACTGCTCATGCATATTAAACACCATCAGGAATTTTACTTTAGTGTTTTGCTATAACATTATATCCATCATTTTTTTTTATTTATCTCTGCTACATCCTTTCATTTCTGTGCTCCACTTCAATTCATTGGATAACTTATCTCGTGTACTAAATACACACAAATCAGCTATTTTACATTTGATATGTTAAGGCATTTAAAAAACTACAAACATTTTACTTTTCAGACAGTGCACCATACAATATAATTTGAACTCCAATAGTCTCACTTTGAACAATGTTTCAACACACCAAATATGAGAAAAATTATACTGATTTTTTTCTATATTATTAAGGTATTCATTTAACTGAGTATCATCAGATAAACTATGAAGTAAACACTTTGTCTCCCCCATTACTATTATGGCCCATTTCACATTTTTTTTACATTGCACATAGTTTTTTATGTTTATACAGATGTTCATACACAACTTACTAATGCTCATGAAAAGCCAGCTGAATCATTTTCTAAGCTTCCTAAACTGGACAGCAGTCTAACATAGAGATTTTTTTGGGGGTCATATGCTTCCTATTTAGGCAGATTTGGTTGTATTTATGTTCCTCACTGTAAAGATATCATGAAGTTTTTCCTTTATAAATATATGGTACTTAGCATTGTGTAATGCACTTATATGTTGATGAATAATGCTTTCATAGACATAAAAGAAAGGCTTACAGTCCATATCCAGCATGAAGGCTGATCGTTGTGAGTTTGGCTGGAGGTTCACCAGCTGTCCCAGGTGTAAGGCATACAAGATCTGCATGGAATCCAGCAGCCATTCGCACAGGCCCACTGCGAACCTTCAGCGGAAAGCTGTTTTCACACTGCTGAAGTAAATAGTATATAAAACAAGTATTAACTCTACCAAGAAAGACCATCATATAATAAAACAGTAACTGACGACTTATATTCATTCTCCAAAACCAAAATGAAAATCTAATGAAATTAAGGAACAAAATTATATCATATATATATATAGTATATAAACAAATTTATAACTAAATTAACACAATAAAGGCATTCACTTGTCTTGCATTTGGCATGCATAATACATATTAAAGCTTTATTATATGCTTTACTTAAAAATAACCATTACACAGAAAATTTTACTACTTACATTGGAGTTAGATTATGAAAATTACTAGGCATCCCTTATATAATACCATTAATAAAATTGTTGTGCTGTACTCCAATGCCATTGCGACTGACTCAAAGAAGAGGAACCACAATTGATGAACAGAAAGGCTGGAGATGACCACATGAGTGGCAACACCTACTCTTTTTGGTCAGTCCTGATGAAAGGCTGTACTCCAGTGCCAATGAGACTGACTCAAAGAAGAGGAGGAGCCACAATTGATGAACAGAAGGGCTGGACATTACCACATGAGTAGCAAAACTGACTCCTTTTAGTCAGTCCTGATGAAAGGTTTGAGTACAACCCAAAAATTTGGCAAATAGCACTATACATTAGGAATCCCAAGTAATTCCTGTAATTGAAATCCAATTTAAATAATAATTAGAATCCCTAGTAATCACTGTAATTTAATTTAAATTTAAGTAATACATATTACCACTAGGGTTGCCAAAACTTTATTAATTCAGAAACATTTACTTGAATAGCTTAATATCGTTTAACTTTGATAGCACAATGCATTACTAAGAATCACAAACAAAATAACTTGCCCATCCTCGTACAGCACACAATATCTCATAGGATGTTCCATTCTTGTCTTAATATCACAAAATATTAACAAAATTTAAGAAACTTACAAAATATTTAAGATGTCCTCTACATATCTTGTGACATATGTGTGTGAAAAATTGTACAGATATCATACATATGAAAGGGATGATACATGTACTCCAGACATCATGAAAGGTACCAATAATAATCTTTCACTCTTGTCAAAATTTTGCCTCTATTGCTTGTTACAGAACCATCTTCTTTTCTCAGTGCCATAATCTGTTTTCTTCCCTTACTGAGATGTCCCTTTGCTATCTTTAGGCTTTGGTTGTTTTCAGTTGCTTTCCTCACTAGCTCACAGTTGAATTTCCTTACGTCTTCAGTGATACTTTTTCGTACTGTCTTGCATAGCTCTATATATTCCACTTTGGAAGTCACATCTTCTTTAGTTGTCCTCATCTCTCTTCTTTTTTGCATCAACATTTTCGTTTTTCCTGATAATTTGTTCACATGCAACTTGTTCTTAGACCCAGCTAATTTTGTTGCTCTTTCTATAAGAGCTTTGGTTACTTTTCTGTTAACTTCAGAAATATCCACTTCTTCCAATGTTAGGCCTTCTAAAGCAGAGAATCTGTTCTTCAGTTCCAACTTGAAAGTATTATGGTGTTTTTTAAGGTTGGTTATGTCAACATATTTTGTTTGTCTTATGGGCTTGCCACGTTCGAGTTTAGTGTTGAGTGCATCTTACATCTCACCAATCTATGGTCACTACCTGTGTTGAACTTGTTTAGCACACTACAGTCTTCGATGACGAATTTTTTGTTACACATAATAAAATCAATTTCACTTGTCGTCCCAATTGGATGTGTCCATGTTCATTTCCTGTATGGCTTTTTCTTGAAAAAGGAGTTCAAGATGAAAAACCCTTCTGCCTCTGCAAACTCAATGAGAATATTTCCACGCTGGTTTCTGTTGCCGTGACCGAATTTACCTATTGAAGTTTCATTTTGTTGCTGTTGCCCTATTTTTGCATTGAAATCTCCCATAATTATCTTCAAGTGCTGCTTACCTTTATTATTTAGATGACAAATTTCCTCATAAAATTCTTCAGTTTCTTCTTCAGGATGACTTGTGGTGGGTGCATAAGTTTGAATAATCTGAGCCTGGTATCTTCTCGAGAGTTGGATAACGAGTCGTGCAGCTCTGTCAGAGGAACTTTCAACTTCTACAACTTTATCCTTCAGTTTCTTGTTTATTATAAATCCAACACCACTAGTTCTGCCAGTATCTGTCCCACGATAGTAGAAGAGATGTCCACTTTTCAGTTCAATGAGATCTTCTCCTTTTCTCCTTACCTCACTTAGCCCGACGATGTCCCACTTGATCCTTTGTAGTTCCTCTTCCAATTCAAGAAGCCTTGAATCAGAAGATAGGGAGCGTGCATTATACATAGCCAAGGTCAGCATCAGATGGCTGCCTAGTCCGGTCCTCCAGGGATTCTCAGCACCCTCTGCCTTCATGTCGCACTGGCAGCTGCCTTGGCCAGGTACATTCCAGCTGCCAGAGACTGAGGGCCAAGATTTAAGTTGTAGAGTCATTTTGGAGGTGTTTGGCCATAACTCACCACGCTGGCCAAGCGGGTTGGTGAGTGTGGGATAGCATTTCCTCTGATCCCGATGGTATAGTTATACCGCTATTGGCGGTCGTCAGAGTCCTTGGAACAGGATGCACCATGAGAAGGCGGGGTTGACATTTGTCAAGGAGAGGCTGTGATGTTACGCATCACCTGACCTTACATCCCTGACTAGCAAATACTGGTCATTATATCATTTTACCAGAAAAGGAACAAAGACTGGAGAAATTGCAATGGATCATCTTTAATTAGTCTTCTTCAAAACTTTCAAATGTGCTGGAAGATGGAACATGTTCAGTGGCCAAGACTTGAACCATTTGCAATGAATATATACAGGATGTCCCATAAAATCTTTCTCACATTACAAAAATTAGTATAAGAAAATCTATGTAAGTTAAAATAAAATGGTTTGCAATATAATATAACAGCACACATAAAGTTTTTTTCTGTTCTTCAGGTGAGCACTACTGCTGAATAAGAGGATCATTTCATTGATAATGGCTTCCATGCAAGGGAAAGTGGCATGCGTGTTGTGGTTCCATGAGACAAAATCGGCGGCTACTCTCCAGTGTCATTTCAGAAAAGAGTACAGACGATCACCCCAGATCAAAAAAGCTTAAAAGCTTGGTATGAAAAGTTTAAAGTGGCGGGTAGTGTTGGAGATCTCCCCTAAGCGGGCCGACCACCAATCACAAAAGAGACAGCTGCAGCTGTTCAGGAGACATTTCTGCGAAGCCCCAGGAAATCCATTCATTGTGCATCACTGGAAACTGGGATTCCCTGGGCCACGGTTCACAAAACTTTACACAAACGTCTTCATCTATATGCTTATAAGGTACAGATCGTTCAAGCTCTTCAGCCTGATGACCGGCCTCACCGTGCTGCATTTGCGACGGAGATGTTGCAGCGCATAGCTCATGATAGTGATAATCTGTACCGTGTCTGTTTCTCAGATGAAGCCACATTCCACATCTCTGGTACAGTAAATAGGCACAATGTGCCAATCTGGGGATAAGAAAATCCCCATTATGTCATCAAACAACAAAGGGCTAGCCTGAAAGTGAACATATGGTGTGGCCTGATGCACTACACAATCGTCAGATCCTTCTTTTTCATAGAGCTCACGGTAACATATAACATGTACCTGGACATGCTGGAACTTTTTGTAGCACCTCAGTTGCATGCACTCCAATCTTCGGTTATTTTCACCACATTGGTCAATAATGGTTCGTGAGTTCCTGAATGCCACGTTTCTGGACAGATGGATTGACCACCACGGTCCCATAACATGGCCACCTCAATCTCTCAACATAACCCCTCTAGACTTTTCTCTGTGGGGTTATGTGAAAGACCAAGTTTACTCTAGCAGTGTTCCGGATGTTGAAATGTTGAAGAACATAATAACAGACACCATTGGTTCTGTCTCTGCTGAGATGTTAAACAAAATATGGCATGAAATTGAACATCACTTAGATGTCTTCTGGACCAAAAATGGCGCCCATGTGTAGGTGTACTGACACTGGGAAAAAAACTTCACTTGTGCACCATCATTGTCAAGCAATCTCTTTCTTGTACCTGTAATACAATTTTTTCATATTAATTTTTGTGATGTGAGAAAGACTTTATGGACATCCTGTATTCTTCACAGAAAGTGAATTACTTTTTGAGGGAATCATGATCTGCACATAATCCGTTAGAATTTGTACAAAATTTGTGTAGAATTAAAAAAAAATTTTTTTTAAAGGGTTGAGTGTGAAAAGCTTTAGAATAGGAGCAAATTGTTGAGGCCCATCAAAAGTTGTTTTTTTTTAAAGTCTTATAATCAATGCAAGTACTGATAATTGGTCTAATCTAATTTAAGGAACATGATAAAATAGCAAATTGTCCCAACTTCTGCTTTTAACTCAAGCATGTAAACTGGCAAAAGAAAATTGAATTTACAGCATATTTTTGTGGCAGATAGTTTTACTAAGAACAGTTTGTGATGTAAGCCAATTATATAGAGTTCGTTTCTAGATTAGTTTATGAAGTGTAATATAACTAAAAGATATGGGGAAAATCTAAATGTTCAAATTCCTAAAATAAAAGTTTGACATCAAACCTGCAAAATACAGTATTTGTGAGTATTCAAGACACAGTTTAATTGCTTTGGCATAGCTTTTGTATATAAATGTGATAGGAAAGCTTGAGAAGGAATTGAAAGCAGGGAGCATTGTCTTACCAGCTGAACCAAACAACTGAGACTGAGAAACAATAAAGTTCACTGCATACCATGCACTATTTAAAATCCTATTATCTTTTAAGGCAAGTTCAAGACAAAATCTTGCTTGAAAGTAAGAAGGGACTGTGGTGACAAAAGGCTGGGAAAACCAAATGGATTTATTAAAATAAAATATAATTTTGAATAAACATTGCTCTGGCTAGATCTATCTCAACATCACAAGGATTGTAGTAAAAAAATTCTTAATTGATGGATTTAGTTCCTACATAAGTTTAGGAATGAAAATATAAAGTCTGAACATAGTACTTCTGTTAAAGTGACATATTTGTTGTAAGTTGTAATCCACAAATATTAAGGGAGGACATAGTGTCCTTGTGGCATGAATTACTTTTTAGTGACTGAGATATCAGTTTCCATAGCACAAAAGTGCTTACAATGCACTACACAAAGTAGAGGAAGTTTTATTCAGGAAGAATTAGTTTTTTTTGCTTTGTTTTCTGGGTAGGTAGTAAATCCTTTTCTGTATTTGTATCATTTGTCACTACAGCCTGCACATTACTTCATTACTCACATGAAAAATTATGATGAATAAGTGAATATAAAATATATTTCGAGATTTTTGTGCTTAGTTCAATGAGCTAAATTGGATTGCAATCAAAAATGTTTCAAGTTAAAAGACAGCATGTGGAAATATTTTCTGATTGGAAACGTGTGCACTAATGCCTTAGGCAACAGTCATCTACAGCTTATGTATGAACAACTCTTCTGAAAATCTAAATAATGCAACAATTTTGTGTGGGAATCAAATAGGCATCTTCCAATTTCTTTTAGAGTATTCTGGATATCGTAACAGCAAGAACTATGCATTTCTGGGCCAGATATAACGATATATGAAATATCACAATGTACATAGGTGACATTGAGGATCTCGGGAACTACAGACCTAACAGCCTCCTATCAGTGGTTTATAAAATCTTCACTAAAGTTCTTTCACACCGCTTGAAGGTAACAATGGACATGGCTCAACCGAGAGAACAAGCTGGATTCAGGAGTGGCTACAGCACAATAGATCATATCCACGTACTGAGAGAACTAATTGAAAGAGCGAGGGAATATGAACTTCCATTGTGCATGGCTTTTATCGATTATGAAAAAGCCTTTGATTCAGTGAAACCATCTGCAGTTACAATGGCTCTGAAATCCTGAGGTATTGAAGATGCATACATTAATATCATTAATAACATCTATGAAAATGCAAGTGCAAAGATTTGGCTGTTCGAAAATACAACACACATAAAAATTGGAAAGGGAGTGAGACAAGGTGACACCATATCTCCGAAGCTCTTTAATGCAACATTGGAAAATGTCTTTCAATCAGTGAACTGGGAAAACAAAGGGATGAAGGTTAATGGAGATTATCTAACCCACCTTCGTTTTTCTGATGACATAGTCATTTTTGCAACTACCCCATCAGAGCTGCAGAATATGATCCAGGAACTTGCTGACAAGAGTAAAGAAGTGGGATTAAAAATGAACTTTCAGAAGACAAAAGTGATGTTCAATGCTTTTACAAGAAATGAAGATTTATCGATTGATGGAGAAAAACTGGAGATAACAGGCACATACTTTTATCTTGGACAGCAGATATCAAGTGAGGGTCACATTGATGAAGAAATTAATCGGCGTACAAAACTTGCTTGGAGAGCTTTTGGAAGAAACAGCATAATTTTCAAGAGCAATATGCCATTATATCTTAAAAGAAAAGTGTTTGATCAATGCATCCTTCCAGTGCTTACGTATGGTGCAGAGACGTGGACCTTAACTAAAAGAGACATCCAAAGGCTGCAGACGACTCAAAGAAGCATGGAGAGGTGCATGCTTGGTGTAACCAGGAGAGATAAGAAGAGGAACTCGTGGATTCGAAAAATGACAAGAGTGGAAGACATCATGATCAGAGTTAAATCCCTGAAATGGCAATAGGCTGGACATACTGCCAGAAGGACAGATCATCGATGGACAGCCGAAATTTTAGATTGGATTCCAAGGGACAGGAAAAGACCCAGAAGAAGACCACATGAGAGATGGGTGGATGAAATTCGAAAGTATGCAGGGGTGACATGGAGGAGACTGGCACAAGACAGACCGTTGTGGAGGAAACTTGGGGAGACCTTCGTCCAGCAGTGGATTGATAATGGTTGACAATGATGATGATGATGATGACATAGGTCATACTGAAAGTAAGGAGCAAAGCCGCATTACACAGGCAGCTTACACCGCTGGGAGAATGATAGTTTGTGGATAGGAAGTGCCATCTCTTGTCATGGCCAAGAATGCCAAATGACATCAGTCTTGTGGCCAAATAGATGCGAGAAAAGATGGTCGACAGTGATACATCATTCCATCAGCAAGCTGTGATTTAGTTTCTGGTGAAAGAGAAAATTTTGTCTGCCGATATTCATCATAGGCTTTAGGGTGCATACGGAGATGCCTGTCTGGTTGCCAGCAGTGTGAGAAAGTGAGTGAAACATTTTAAAGATAATTTCAGACATTAACCATCAGCCTCATAGCAGTCGCCATTGAATAGCCTCATAGCAGTCGCCATGAAATAACCTCGTAGCAATCACCATTAAACAACCCCTACAGAACACAACAAGGAAAGGATTGATGCCTTAATTCATGATGACAGATGTGCCACAGTGAAGGAAATTGCAGTGAACTTTGGCATAGGACACAGTTCAGTTTAGGAAAGGATTAGCAGCTTGGATTATCAGAAAATTTGAGCCTGCTGGGTCCTATGTTTACTGACAGAAGACTGCAAAAGCCATCACAGAAAGATTTCGTCACAACTGTCTGTTGGAGTGGTATTGAAGTGAAAGGGCAAATTCTTTGCACAGTATTGTGACAGGTGATGAAAGTTGGTTTGACCATTTTGAACCTGAAACCAAACATAAGAGTATGGAATGGCATCATCTCCATTCATCAAGCAGGAAAGATTGTGGGAACTGTCTTTTGGGATGCAAATGGGTGCATTCTGGTTAATTTTTTAGAGCCTGGACAAACTGTAAATACAGATTGCTACATCCAAACATTAGAAAAGTTCTGCCCTGCATTGCATCATAAATGGCCAGGAAAGAAAGTCATCCTCCAGCAGGACAATGCTATGCCCCACCCTGCTCGTTTTACCTCAGACAAAATATCCAGAAATTGGGATAGGAACCTTTATTTCACCCTGCTTACAGTTCAAATCTGGCACCCTCGGACTAACATCTTACTGGATTCCTAAAGGACCAGATGCACGGCCAACACTACCAGAGCATTGAAGGAATACAGCAAACTGTATGTCAGTGTCTTTGCACAACTGGAACAAAGTTCTCCTGGAAGGGTATCTTTAAACTGCTGGAACGATAGGGAAAATGTGTCCAGAGAAACGAAGATTTTGTAGAAAAACAGATTCAGGTGTCATACTTATTTCTTCAATCATTAGAACTTTCAGTTTTAAACCATTGTTGCTCATTAATTTCAGTATAGACCTATTTCTAATATACTGAAATCTTACCTGTTTTCCACTATCAAGTGAATTACTCCTTCCAGAAATTTGGAAGTTAAATGATTTATTCTGTGACTCACAATCTTCAGATACGTCAATAAATTCGTCACCTTCATATGCTATAGGAATTTCTAGAACCTAAAAACAAAGAATTAAGAATATTTTTTAGAAAAGAGTGTCTTAAGTAATTTTTTGCACATTTTAGCAGAATAAATATGGAATACTAGATTACAAAATTAAGGGTTTATTGCATTTGTTTATACATTAATAGTAAAATTAACATGCTTGATTTTTGGCACAGTTCATAAAGACCAAATCTAGTTTACAGCAGAATTCAATGGACTGTCAATGTGATTTCATCAAAATGAAGTTTTCACTGTGTTGAACATCCTGCTGTAATTGGGGACCACCAGCCAGATATTGAAAATATTTTCATTTTAGTGTGATTTTTATTGTGATCATTACATTGAGAACAGACAGTGTTTCTTGTGGCTTTCATACATTTATCAGTAAGAATACAGCATATTACATAAGGCAACAAAACTATGAAAATGATATTTTTTTAAGAGTGACTTTTATGAAAATGATTTTGCATTTCAATTCTCAAAAATCCTTAATTTTTCCATATTGATGTGTATCATTTTAATTATGCTAAATATGGAAAAATTAAATTAATTTCATTCATTTTTTATTTCTAGCAATAAATAATAACACAAACACTTTAATAATATTTTAACTGTTTTTTTCTGTAAGTGTCTGTCAGTCGCCTACAGAAAAAAACTACTGGATGTAGAGACTTGAAATTTGGCAGAAATGTGCATAAGATCATGGGGGTGTGCCCTTTAGAGCCCTTTTTTTAAATTCATATTTCCTAATTTTAATTAATTAATTTATTTTTCAAAGCACTCAACCATCATTTAAGAAACCATTGTTCAAATTTAATCTTGTGGTAAGCTGTGCAATAAGCTCATGCAACAATAATACACTGCCGGACAATTGCTAAGGACGGATGACAATAGCAACGATAGCAACCATAAAATGGAAGGCAGGAAAATGTGGAAATTAGCATAAGTGCGGGATACAGTAAGACGTGTTGTGCGTATGCAAATTTTGGATTGCCGAACTTGTTCGTGACGACATAGCGCTGATAAGAGATATAAAGGATTTGACGCGTATTGACCGTTGCTGTTCAAACGCAAAGTTGAAAGGGAAAGAATCAACTGACGAACTTGCAATTTTCAGCATGTCTTCCCGACATCATCTAGATGATTTTACGCGTGGCCGTATTATTGGCAAGATTGAAGAAGGGTGAAAAATAACAGATGTTGCCAGGGAGTTCGACGTCAGCCACAGTGTTGCTTCAAGGCTTTGGAAATCATTTCAAACAAATGGAGAGTGTAGCAAACGTCACGGGGGAGGTCGTGTTCGCAGTACGATACCTGCAGAAGATCGGTACATAGTGCTATCAACAAAAAGACACCGGCGCAGCACAGCTAGTGAGGTAGCAAATCAGTTTATGGCTGCTACTGGCAAGCGGATCTCCCGAAAAACTGTCGCTAGACGTTTGCATGAAGGAGGACTATACGCCCGCCGTCCTGTTGTGTGCATCCCATTGTCCAGACGTCACCGTACCGCCCGTTTGCAATGGTGCCATCAACATCGCAATTGGACTGATAACGACTGGTCTGCTGTCCTCTTCTCAGATGAGAGTAGATACAGTCTATCGTCTGATTGTCGACGACAACTGATCTGGCGTGATAGTGGTACTGCATATTGTCCAGCAAACATACAGGAAAGGGACCGATATCCGACATGTAGTGTTATGGTATGGGTTGGCATCATGATCAATGGCCGTACGTCCCTCTATGTGCTTCCAACTGGGACTATGACTGGCCAACGATACATTAATGATGTTCTGCTACCTCATGTTCGCATGTTCCGTGGTGCTGTCGGTGATAGATTCTTTTTCATGGACGACAACGCAACATGTCATCGAACAGTCGCTGTCCAGGAGTGTCTTGAGAGCGAGGATATTCAACGCCTCGTATGGCCAGCACGTTCTCCAGATCTGAATCCCATTGAAAATGTGTGGGATCCTTTGGGGAGGAGTCTTGCTGGTCGCCAATGCCCTCCAATAAACAAGGACACCCTCATCCGTGCACTGACAGAGGAATGGGATAAATTACCCCAACAGCTGCTTGATAATGTTGTGCAAAGCATGACACGACGTGTGGAATCTTGCATCGCCTTCCATGGTGGCCATATCCCGTATTGACATCTTACGCCGGAACGCCTGCGGACGGTAATTGCATTTTTTTCACGTTTACGTATTCTGCACAAAATGGACTGTTTGTCCCTTGAACACGTTCCAAAGACTTCTGGATTTCAGAGCACCATAAATTGTCTTTCTTGTAATGTCCTGGCATTCTGACATTATTTTATTTCACTTGGCATCCAACCACACTTACTTTTTTATGCGCTATATAGCCGTTTATGATCCGTCCTTAGCAATTGTCCAGCAGTGTAGTTCATTTCATTATCATGCAATATTATTTCATTACACTCTTGCATGACAATATTTCATTGCAGTTTGCATAAACACAACAAAATATCATTGTACTCCTGTGTAAACTACAAGAGCCTCACACCAAACATGATGCAAAAAATCTGTTTTTTGCTGCTGTAGTAACTTATATATACCAATTTTCCGGACACCTATGGGTGGCTTTATAGAGGTGGGGTAATACCCCTAACCTATGCGGAAAAACACCAACAGGAGAATAGAAGTGACAATAGGCTGTGGCAAAATTTTCGAGATGCACTTCCGAAGTGTTATGTATATCCTTTTGATGCAGTTGAAGGGGGGTTTGTTTACATTTTATACTGTGGCTCTCCGTGTGTTGCCATGTGCTATTAATAGTTCCAAGCTATTTCTATAAGAAGATTTTGACTACGTTTCTTCAACCATTGATTTGAATTTGACATAACCTGCACAAAATTAAAAATTTGATCTTGCTGTTTATTGCACTAGACTTCCAAAGTGTTACGTATATCTGTCTACCACATTTGCTGGATGGTTTGTTTATGTTTCAGACTACAGCTCTGTGTGTGTATGTGTTACTACCTGCTACAAATAATTCCAAGCTATTTCTATGGAAGATTTTGACAAGGCTTCTTCAACTATTGTTTTTGAATTTGACATAAGGCTCGTGATCAGGACATTAGCTAGCACAGGGCCAGAGGGGCCTCAGCCCCCCCACACACACACACACAAGGCAGCAAGCAAGCTTCCCTTGAAAATTAGTCAGTGTTGTAAATTCTTTGAACTTTTAATTTCAGTGGCTTATGAAAATTTCATTTACGTTTCTTATAAACATAAATATTTTATCTTATTTATTTGTGTATTGCATGTTTACAAAAGCAAAATTGAAATGATGAAATACGAATGATGGGAAACTCTAGAGAAATTACTTCTTTAAGGGAGTAGGAACAGCAAAAAAGTGAAGAAAGAGAGAGAGAGAGAGAGAGAGAGAGAGAGAGAGAGAGAGAGAGAGAGAGAGAGAGAGAGAGAGAGGAGGCGGAAGTGTAGTAGCACATATGGAAGAAAACTGTTCATTACTTGGTGACTATGAGATGGAAAAGGTACTGTTAAAAATCTTCCAGGTGGTTAATTGCCTACAGAGAAGCATTGTCTTGGGAATGTTTCAGCTAAATGTATTCCTCTAGATAAATCTCAGCAGTGCTAAAAAGAAATCTTTGTGTGTGTGTGTGTGTGTGTGTGTGCGTGAGAGAGAGAAAGAGAGAGAGCTTTCATCTTCTCCTGTTTATTGTTTTACTCTCAGTAAGAGTGGTTTTGTGATTCGTGAGTGTGAGAAGCAGTGTTTAATGATGAGAATCTGAGGGTTTTTGGTTTACGAGTGGGAAAGAGAGGCTTGGCTGTTGACCATGGTACGAAAAGACTACCTCTGAGCACCAGCAAAGGATAATGCACAATTCAAGATGGAGAGAAAGATCCAAAATTCAGCATCAATAACTTCAAGATGCCATTGTATGGATCCACAGAGAAGAACCAGAATAGCAAACTAAAAGTAAATAAATAGTTTCTTCATTCTAGTTGGGAGTTATCTTTCTTCCAGAAATAATGACCCTGCAACTCAGCCACTGTTAAAACAAATTCTGATAATGCAATTTATTTTTTATATTTCAAGACAGTTCAGTTTTCTTTCATCCCCTTTCCCTGTTTCTAATTTTTTTTTTCTTTTTTTTTTTTTACTTTTCAGCATGCAGAGCTTGTTTGCCAATGAAGTAAATTAACAACAGGAATGAAAATACAAAGCGGAACTTGCATCTGTATTTGTGGATGAATAAAGTTTGTTGTTGAACACAGAGCCACCCAGATGAGTTTTCACCCCCCCTGGTTCTGAGACTTAGCTATGGCCCTGCATGCAATTAACAATCTGAAATTTAATTTTGCTGTTTACTGTCAGAGTTCTGAAGTGTATGAATCCTTCTGCTGCAGTTGCATACTTGTTTGTTTACATTTCAGATCACAGCTCCTTGTGTGCTTCTATGCACTATAAATAGTTCCACTATTTAAAAAACAATAGTTCTGCAATTCTTTTAGAGAGGAAATATATTTTAATGAAATGTAAATAGAATACAAGAAATGAAATGTGAGAAAAATGTGTATTTTCTCGCATCTCATTTTTTCAAAGCTTAATATTGCTATTTCTCCATTCACGCATTTTCCCATCTCATCTAGACTATTTTTTTTTATTTCGATGTAATCTGGATCACCAACAATTTTCAATGGAACACGACAGACTGTAAAGAAACATGTCAAAATTCATTGAAATTATCATCATGACAGGCATGGTGGAGGAGATCATGCTTTTATTCCATCCATTCCAATCATTCCATCTGACATACAATTTCAGTTTAAACACCTATGGTTTCCTATTTGTCTCAGTTTCACCATGAGTATCAACAAGGCACAGAATTAGTAGTTAAAAGATGTTGGATTCAACCTGCAAAACCCATGCTTTTCCCATGGCCAGCTGTATGTTGGTAGCTTCAGTTTGCAAAAATTATAAAACCTCTTCATCTCAGCTCCAAATGGAAGAACATTGAATGGCATTGACCCAAAGGATCTTCAAGAATAAACTTACTTGTGCTTTGGAAGAACTATATATTACACTAATCATAACACAATAGAAAAATGTAGATGTTTCAAATATTTTCAATTTCCTATATTCACAGTCAAAAATTTCCTATATTAATAAAGACTGGAGGTTTCATCAAATTGAACTGGCACAAGTATAGATTTTATTCCTTTTTTTTAAATTACTTTCTTTTCATCACAAGACATACTCCAATTAAATGTTTCAGCTCAATATATTTTAATCATAATTTCAGGAAAACTCTGAAAGTTCTGGCTCAAAACCTGATTGAGTGACAATGCCAAGTCCCTTTGCTAGTTTTAAATATCTACTTGCTACTTAGTTGGCCAACCAACAGCAGTTTTGGCAACATAACATAGTCATTATAAAGCACAACATATGCAGTCATCGATCTGTTAATATTTTATATGTATATAATCACAAAGGACAAAAATTGGCCAACTAATGATTTAAAAATGGCATGGCTACCTGTGCAGAGTATGGGGAAATTCAGGATTTCAGTTATTGCAATAACTTTTTATCTATCAGTAACTTTTAATAACTTCAAAATTTGAAGCTGCTACTACTTAGGTTAATAAAAGAAAAGTACATTAGTTATAAAAATCCCATAATAAAAATGTGTTGAAGCTCTTGCTGCTAGTTATAGACTTCAGTTACACTTAGCAATAGTGTTGCAGCACCTATAAATGCAGACAAGTTCCTTTATGCATTAAATACAACAAAACAAATATAAAATCTTGATTAGATGACTCTTACACAAAGAAAATTATCCTTCATGTGGCTAGTACAGACATACCACCATAGACCTGAACGAATCAGGAAATTAAAAGAAAAAAAAAAAAAAAAGCCTGTGGCAGGTTTTTACTAAAAATGTAGGAGCATCATATACAATTAGTGATTCACTTCTTCAGTCTTAGTTCATTGGGCTCAGTCAGTTTCAACATCAAAGGGTGATTGGGAGAGGAAAATTTTCCACCAGTAATCTCTAAATCTATCCAAATTTGCCTGTTTTTATTAAACTCAAACATACAATTTAAGCAAAAACAATGTGAGTACTATGAAATGCAGCCTCAAGACAAGTCCCTTTGCCTTCCTTCCAACCAGATTGCTACCCCTGAAGCACCTCCTGCATAAAATTTCTGGATATGATTTTGGGGCACATCATTCAAATAGAAGAATTATTTAAACTAACGGACAAAGTAAAGTTCCACTTTGTGCATGTCCATTGCCCACAGCACTTTGATTTCCAAGTTTGAAATAATCCATCCACAGACAACTTGGTTTAATTTTTAAAATTTCAAAAAGCACTTAAAACCATATGAGTTTCAAAAATGTAAAATTGCTCTTTTTAGTCCTTATTAACTTACCCTTTGTTGTTGAAGGTATTATCCCCACCAACCCCACACCCACACCTACCCCTCACACACCATCTTGGTAAAAAATGGTGACATGGCTAATCCTAGTACTTAATAAACTACAAATAAATATGGGGTTTACTTAGGAACTAAATGTTTTTGTTTATTAGTCAAATTTTCAGATAGTACCCCTACCCTTTCTCAGGACTACAGTAGGTATTGCCATTCATGAGATGAATTCCAACTTTTCAAATCATTCAATGTTGTACCTATTCTTTCTATTTCCAGTGCTATTTTTTTTTTTTTTTTTTTTTTTTTGAAAAAGCTGCAATTAAAAATATTACAAACAAATCAGGTTTGGACAAACATACACAAAATACACAGCTAAAAGTGATTTGGGACTTTGTAGAAGTTCTATCACACCAACAGAACTTTTTCAAAAGAAAATTAGCAGGACTGGAAACAGAGGGCAGAAGAGGTACAACATTGAATGATTTCAACAGGTGGAACTTTTATTCATGAATGGCAACACCTAATGTAGTCTTGAGCAAGAGTACAGGTACTACCCGAAAATTTGACTAATAAGTAAAAATATTTAATGCCTAAATAAACCATATGCACGTGTCTGAATTAATAATGCATCTTGGGGGGGGGGCAAATAAGAATTGTTCCCCCAAGAGGGCTCATCTTCATGCAGAAAACACAAACACTTCACAATGCTTGTGTTTTACCCAGTGCTTTTTTTTCTAAAATAAAGTTTACCTGTACTTAATAATAATGATGGTAAATTTAAATTATTTAATAATAAAAATTTAGGGATTGCATGCCATAAGCTAACTTTCTGCTGCTGAAAGCTAGTCTTGCTAACTCTTCAGAATTTTTAATGCCTTCAGAGAAAAAGTTTACCAGTATGTATATCGGTACATACCTGTTAAAAAAAAAAAACTATGGTTTTACCTGTCATGCTCCCTCCTCACTGATAGACATGCATGACACTGGGGAAATCGTCTCATCCAAATTAATGTGATAATTATTTGAAACACTGGGAGGAGGTGGGGACTTGTGCATTTCCTAAACAATGCTCATAAGTTTTTGAGTTTTTACAAAAGAAAAAAGAATTGATGCTGCTGCTGCTTAGGTTAATAAATGAAAGAAGACACACAACAATTAGAAATAAAATATCATGTACATTAGAAACCCTTTACTTTCTGAAATGTACTTTTCTGCTTTCATCATAATAGTTATTTCAATCAAAGAGATTATTCTGAAGTAAAAATTTGGTTCAGGAAAATTTCTAAATTATTATTTTAAAAACATTTTCTATTAATTATTATGCATTAATTGTAATGGATTGGATATTAAATACTTTAGTACTCTTCAATAAAAAAATAATTTGCATACATGTCCCTATAATTCCTGAAAACACTCACTCGTCTCTCAATTAAGAAAAAAAAAAGGATTATCCCTGTAATGTATATCCATTTTTAGTAACATAATTTTCATTGCATGCTTCTTCCTTTAACGATTAACAGAGAAAAAGAACTGTCAGGTGCACAAAGTAATGTAGAAGAATTACTAAAATTATGCTCAAGAATATCACAATGAAGTAGGCTTAAAAAGGTTTATTCATGAAGAACTTACATGCAGTTCAACAGAAGCATCATTCTTCTTGAAATTGTAGAGTATAATGTGTGAACTACCAGCAACTGCTAATAGTCGAGCATCTTGACAAAAGGCCACATGTTCGATGGCAAAAGGATCTTCATCGTGTTCATCAAAACTTTTTGGGCGTTCAAACACTTTCGTTGTTTTTAATTTATACAAAACTTGAAAGGAGGCTGAAAAGTAGCAACAAAATTATGTTTTAAATAAAATGTTGATGCTGCTAAATCATTAAAGTGTGTAAAAATTATTTTAAAAAAAACTTACCAGAGGATGCATCCCAGAACTGTAAAGAACCATCTGCATGTCTGAAAAGGAAATAGTCTTCTAAATGCATTTCAGATTGGGCGAGTTCTTTTCAGTAACTGATTTTTAAAAATATTTTTTTTGAAAATCTTGAACACAATTACACAGGATCAGTATTTAAAATTCTGTCAAATATCAAGCATTCAAAACCTGAGCTAAAATAATACTTCAACACCAAACCTAGTTTTCTAAGGAATACAAAATTAACCTGTACTTTTATTTTATATTTTTAATTGATATCACATGATTTCAACTGGTGTTAAGTTGAATTCATGCAATATCAATTAGATACTTCCTTAGTAGGTGTTAAAAAAGATAGTATATGCAAGGTTATGTAAAGTACAATTATGTGAAGGAGAAGCTATCACTTGACCACTGGAAACAATTGTGATAAGCACATGAAACTACTGAGTGACATAACAGTAGTAAGACAGCCACAGAGGTAATATGTGTATTCATAAGAAACAGGCATAACCTTTAAGATACTGTCTCCTAAAAGAACATTTTGTACGTGAGCATATAATAATTGATAGAATTTAGCACACTAAGCAAAAAATGACAAATTCTTTAAAATATTTTTTTTCAATTTTCTAATAGATATTTTCTACAATAAACATTCATTCATTAAAAAATAATAGAAGAAAGAATCTAGTGATACCAGCTCTTTTTCTAAACTAATTACTGCTCACACATTTATGAATCGAAAACTAAAAACATGGGAAACTCACAGATGCTATGTTGCCATGTAAGAAATGTTAAACTGAATAATCAAATGAGAAATGTTAAAATAAATTGAAATAACTTATTCTAGAATTTTGCACTAATATAAAGAAATTAATAGGAGATAGCTCAGGAAAGGGAACATGGCAATTCATGACAGTAGTTCTTCAACTCATGGATCACACTCCACAATAATGAACATTTCTCACACATCATAGATGTTTTGGCAATATAGAAACAGTGAACTGAACAGTGATTAACTATCCACTGATACTTAAGTAACAAGTAAATTCACAGCAAACAAAAATTTTTATGCCTAGTCCCTGAAGAAATTTTAATATACCATATTTTTCAATTATAATGCATGGCGCTAAACTTGATTTTACAAACATGTGCCTTTGAGATGCAGCAGGTACAGCTTATAACTGTTTACATACATGCATATTATTAAGCTGTTTTCTGGGATTCAGAGGTTAGACCCTCAAAGAAATACTATCTGCAAAGTAAACATTTAAATGATGGAACTAGAATTTACTTATTGTTGGTGTATGAAATGTCTCTATTTACAATGATCCCAGCACACAGCTCGAGCTTCATTAACATCTAAAACACGCTACACACAACACCCTTTGTACTTCATACACATAATCTTTTTCTCAAGCAGACATTCCTGAATCTGGTCTTCCGATGATTTTCTTGGCCTTCCTCTACCTCTCTTTCCTGCTACTTGGGCTGAAAAATTTCTCTTAGTCAGCACCTCATCACTTATTCTTTCAACATGGGTGGGTGGACTTAGTGAGAGATGGATTTGCCTCCTCGGGGTGTGCCACTGGGCAACAATGGCACACACAATAGCAAAAATGGCTCCTGTAAATTTTGGAGAGGTACCAGCTAGTTCTATGTGACATTGGCGAAAAGACCCCAACTCACTCGGTTTTGTTCCAGAATCCTTAGGTGGAATGACAAACTGGAAGCATTAGCTGTGAGCTGATCTTCCACACTGATGTACTTTTATGATTTCTATGACCCAAACAAAGAATTTTTATTACTTATAACTGTTTTCTGTAACAAATTTCAACTTCAACCGTCATTCACGATATTAGAACACATCCTTTTGTTATTCGTTTATGGCACACGCTGAGCTATAAAAATTTTGAAGTGCTGACTCTTCGTTGATTATTAGAATGGGAGCATAGCGGCCATGCAAATGGTCTCGGAACCTCTTTACAAACATATCATCATCATCATCATTGTCAACCATTATCAATCCACTGCTGGACGAAGGTCTCCCCAAGTTTCCTCCACAACGGTCTGTCTTGTGCCAGTCTCCTCCATGTCACTCCCGCATATTTACGAATTTCATCCACCCATCTCCCATGTGGTCTTTTTCTGGGTCTTTTCCTGTCCCTTGGAATCCAATCTAAAATTTCGGCTGTCCATCTATGGTCTGTCCTTCTGGCAGTATGTCCAGCCCATTGCCATTTCAGGGATTTAACTCTGATCATGATGTCTTCCACTCTCGTCATTTTTCGGATCCATGAGTTCCTCTTCTTATCTCTCCTGGTTACACCAAGCATGCACCTCTCCATGCTTCTTTGAGTTGTCTGCAGCCTTTGTATGTCTCTTTTAGTTAAGGTCCACGTCTCTGCACCATACGTAAGCACTGGAAGGACGCATTGATCAAACACTTTTCTTTTAAGACATAATGGCATATTGCTCTTGAAAATTATGCTGTTTCTTCCAAAGCTCTCCAGGCAAGTTTTGTACGCCGATTAATTTCTTCATCAATGTGACCCTCACTTGATATCTGCTGTCCAAGATAAACATACGTATCTGTTATCTCCAGTTTTTCTCCATCAATCGATAAATCTTCATTTCTTGTAAAAGCATTGAACATCACTTTTGTCTTCTGAAAGTTCATTTTTAATCCCACTTCTTTACTCTTGTCAGCAAGTTCCTGGATCATACTCTGCAGCTCTGATGGGGTAGTTGCAAAAATGACTACGTCATCAGCAAAACGAAGGTGGGTTAGATAATCTCCATTAATCTTTATCCCTTTGTTTTCCCAGTTCAGTGATTGAAAGACATTTTCCAATGTGGCATTAAAGAGCTTCGGAGATATGGTGTCACCTTGTCTCACTCCCTTTCCAATTTTTATGTGTGTTGTATTTTCAAACAGCCGAATCTTTGCACTTGCATTTTCATAGATGTTATTAATAATATTAATGTATGCATCTTCAATACCGCAGGATTTCAGAGCCGTGGTAACTGCTGATGGTTTCACCGAATCAAAGGCTTTTTCATAATCGATAAAAGCCATGCACAATGGAAGTTCATATTCCTCGCTCTTTCAATTAGTTCTCTCAGTACGTGGATATGATCTATTGTGCTGTAGCCACTCCTGAATCCAGCTTGTTCTCTCGGTTGAGCCATGTCCAGTGTTACCTTCAAGCGGTGTGAAAGAACTTTAGTGAAGATTTTATAAACCACTGATAGGAGGCTGATAGGTCTGTAGTTCCTGAGATCCTCAATGTCACCTTTTATGTAGCAGGATCATTGTAGCATTGTTCCAATCCTCAGGAATTTTCCCTTCATTAAGGCATCGAGTGAAAATTTGGGCGAGTACTGTTTCGATTTCTCCACTTGCTTCTTGTATGATGTCTACAGTAATTCCATCTTCTCCTGGAGCTTTTCCCCTCTTCATGTTCTTGATTGCATGTGCAACTTCTGCTGGAAGGACTGGAAGAACTCTGGTACTGGTACCTTTCATGGTGTCTGGAGTACATGTATCATCCCTTTCATATAATTTGGAGTAGAAATCTTTCACTCTTGTCAAAATTTCGCCTCTATTTCTTGTTATAGAACCATCTTCTTTTCTCAGAGCCATAATCTGTTTTCTTCCCTTACTGAGATGTCCCTTTGCTATCTTTAGGCTTTGGTTGTTTTCAATTGCTTTCCTCACTAGCTCACAGTTGAATTTCCTTACGTCTTCAGTGATACTTTTTCGTGCTGTCTTGCATAGCTCTATATATTCCACTTTGGAAGTCACATCTTCTTTAGTTGTCCTCATCTCTCTTCTTTTTTGCATCAACATTTTGGTTTTTTCTGATAATTTGTTCACATGCAACTTGTTCTTAGACCCAGCTAATTTTGTTGCTGTTTCCATAAGAGCTTTGGTTACTTTTCTGTTAACTTCCGAAATATCCACTTCTTCCGATGTTAGGCCTTCTAAAGCAGAGAATCTGTTCTTCAGTTCCAACTTGAAAGTATTATGGTGTTTTTTAAGGTTGGTTATGTCAACACATTTTGTTTGTCTTATGAGCTTGCCACGTTCCAGTTTAGTGTTGAGGTGCATCTTACATCTCACCAATCTATGGTCACTACCTGTGTTGAACTTGTTCAGCACACTGCAGTCTTCGATGACGAATTTTTTGTTACACATAATAAAATCAATTTCACTTGTCGTCCCAATTGGATGTCTCCATGTCCATTTCCTGTGTGGCTTTTTCTTGAAAAAGGAATTCAAGATGAAAAATCCTTCTGCCTTCTGCAAACTCAACGAGAGTATTTCCACGCAGGTTTCTGTTGCCGTTGCCCTATTTTTGCATTGAAATCTCCCATAATTATCTTCAAGTGCTGCTTACCTTTATTATTTAGATGACGAATTTCCTCATAAAAATTCTTCAATTTCTTCTTCAGGATGACTTGTGGTGGGTGCATAAGTTTGAATAATCTGAGCCTGGTATCTTCTCGATAGTTGGATAACGAGTCGTGCAGCTCTGTCAGAGGAACTTTCAACTTCTACCACTTTATCCTTCAGTTTCTTGTTTATTATAAATCCAACACCACTAGTTCTACCAGTATCTGTCCCACGATAATAGAAGAGATGTCCACTTTTCAGTTCAATGAGATCTTCTCCTTTTCTCCTTACCTCACTTAGCCCGACGATGTCCCACTTGATCCTTTGTAGTTCCTCTTCCAATTCAAGAAGCCTTGAATCAGAAGATAGGGAGCGTCCGTTGTAGGTAGCCAAGGTCAGCATCAAATGGCAGCCTAGTCCGGTCCTCCGGGGATTCTTAGCACCCTCTGCCTTCATGTCGCACTGGCCGCTGCCTTGGCCAGGTACATTCCAGCTGCCGGAGACTGAGGGCCAAGATTTAAGTTGTAGAGTCATTTTGGAGGTGTTTGGCCATAACTCACCACGCTGGCCAAGCGGGTTGGTGAGTGTGGGATAGCATTTCCTCTGATCCCGATGGTATAGTTATACCGCTATTGGCGGTCGTCAGAGCCCCTTTAGTGGGAACAGGATGCACCACGAGAAGGCGGGGTTGACATTTGTCAAGGAGAGGCTGTGATGTTACGCATCACCTGACCTTACATCCCTTACAAACATATAAACCACTATAAGTGTCAACCACAAGCTAAACAACTTTTACCTCCCACCACCCAGGATTGATAACAGTCACATCATTGTCAAATAATTAAACTCTTTCACACCTCTTTCCTCTCCCATAAACAGGGTGTGAAGGAATTTTACCAATCAAGAGGAAGAGTTATACAAGTACAACAATGAAGCAGTGGAGACAATTGCCATTTAGGTTATAACTTTCCATTCATCTGTAGTGCTTGCATCTAAATTGTTATTAGATGTGATGTGCACAGGCAATTGTGCACAGTATTTTAAAATTTTACACTAATATATTTCTTAAATAAAGTTACAGGTTTTCAAAAACCCATAATTTAACACAATTACTTCAATAAATAATATTCTCAAAAATCTTTATGATTGTTTCAAGTACTTCTAATATTGGATTTCTTTAGTAAAAGTCCGCTATTGAAGGTTAATTTTTTCACGTGCATTAATGCAATTGCATTTTGGACTTACCGTTAAATTGGTGAAGTTCCAAGTTGAACACTTCCAAGCACGTGGATCTTGGTTTTCCCCGTATTTCCGTTATGTAGATGCACCATGGGGGTTTTTCATTCAACTGCTGGTCCACTTCAGAGTTTTTCCCGTTGGTTTTTAATTGGCCTCGTTACTAAATGAATTTTTTCCTTTGCTGCTTCCACATATACTTCTATGCATTTTTACCGGAGTACTTTCGGTAACACTCCGTTACCATCATCTAGGGAACGTTTGCTCCGACCAGCACGGACCGTGTCAGTAGAGCTTTTGGTTGGTTCTCGCAGGCTGCATCTGTTAACGGCTATCGCTTCCTCTTGGGCATTGTGGTGCCATCTCTTGTTGGACACCAATCTCAATTTTTGAAATTTTCCATTTTTTTGCTCGATTTTAATTAAATTCCTCCAACTGTTTCTTAAAATATTAGGGTCGTTATGGTTGCAAACATTTGCTCTATTCTTTTCTATCATTACCGACTCTGCTATTCTGAGGTGTTTTTCGGATTTACAGCTTTTTATGATTTTTATATTTTCAAATTTAGGATATTTTTGGTTAGCCAGACAATATTGAATAAGTGCAGTTTATTCTTCTTTTTTCTGCCAATTTTTTACATGTTGTTTCAACCTGTGTTTAAGCTTATTTTTGGTACTTCCTATATATGCCATTGGAGGATTTTCTGTAATAGAAATTGAGTAAATACCTGCTTTTTCTAACATTTTCATTTTTTCATTATTTTTGATTACTATATTTTTGATAGTATTTATTTTTCCTCCAATTTGAATGTTATGCTTTATACAAATATTATTAATTTCATTAGTAGTACCTTTAATGTAAGGAAAATCATTCAGATATTTGATTTCATTTTTATTTACTACAGCATTATTTTTTATTTTCTTTAGTACTTCTGTGTTCCATTTTTTTATTAAATGGTTTGGATAACCAAAACTACCTGCAATTTTTTTTATGAATATAATTTTTTCATTAGTGAACTGAATATTTTCTGAGTGTGTATAAGCTCTTTTAATTAAGGTTTTCAGACTATTTCATTTTTATGGATAAGGATGTGCCGAATTGTAGGGGATTAGAACAGGAACAAATGAGCTTTTTCGATACACTCTGTATTGCAACTTATTTGTGGATTTTATAACTTGTATGTCCAAAAAGACTATAGCATTATTTTTTTCCATTACTACCATGAGTTCTATTGTTGGGTATAAAGAGCTGTAACATTTGGTTAATTTTCTTAACTCTTCTTCGTTCAGTTTTGATAGAATGAAAATATCATCCATGTATCGACAGTACATTTCTGGTTTTTCTTCCATACGATGCAGGACATTTTCTTCAATCTCGTTCATCACAACCTCAGCATATAAAGTTGATAATGGTGAGCTCATTGGGCCTCCTGAATTTTGCTTGTATATTTTGTTCTTGTATGTAAATACATTATTTTCATATAAATAAAATAAAACTTTTTTTGAATTCAAAAAAAAGTTTTATTCTATTTATATAAAAATAATGTATTTACATACAAGAACAAAATATACAAGCAAAATTCAGGAGGCCCAATGAGCTCACCATTATCAACTTTATATGCTGAGGTTGTGATGAACGAGATTGAAGAAAATGTCCTGCATCGTATGGAAGAAAAACCAGAAATGTACTGTCGATACATGGATGATATTTTCATTCTATCAAAACTGAACGAAGAAGAGTTAAGAAAATTAACCAAATGTTACAGCTCTTTATACCCAACAATAGAACTCATGGTAGTAATGGAAAAAATAATGCTATAGTCTTTTTGGACGTACAAGTTATAAAATCCACAAATAAGTTGTAATACAGAGTGTATCGAAAAAGCTCATTTGTTCCTGTTCTAATCCCCTACAATTCGGCACATCCTTATCCATAAAAATGAAATAGTCTGAAAACCTTAATTAAAAGAGCATATACACACTCAGAAAATATTCAGTTCACTAATGAAGAAATTATATTCATAAAAAAAATTGCAGGTAGTTTTGGTTATCCAAACCATTTAATAAAAAATGGAACACAGAAGTACTAAAGAAAATAAAAAATAATGCTGTAGTAAATAAAAATGAAATCAAATATCTGAATGATTTTCCTTACATTAAAGGTACTACTAATGAAATTAATAATATTTGTATAAAGCATAACATTCAAATTGGAGGAAAAATAAATACTATCAAAAATATAGTAATAAAAAATAATGAACAAATAAAAATGTTAGAAAAAGCAGGTATTTACTCAATTTCTATTACAGAAAATCCTCCAATGGCATATATAGGAAGTACCAAAAATAAGCTTAAACACAGGTTAAAACAACATGTAAAAAATTGGCAGAAAAACAAAAGAAAAAACTGCACTTATTCAATATTGTCTGGCTAACCAAAAATATCCTAAATTTGAAAATATAAAAATCATAAAAAGCTGTAAACCGAAAAACACCTCAGAATAACAGAGTCGGTAATGATAGAAAAAAATAGAGCAAAAGTTTGCAACCATAACGACCCTAATATTTTAAGAAACAGTTGGAGGAATTTAATTAAAATCGAGCAAAAAAATGGAAAATTTCGAAAAATGAGATCGGTGACCAATAAGAGATGGCACCACAAAGCCCAAGAGGAAGCGATAGCCGTTAATAGATGCAGCCTGCGAGAACCACCCAAAAGCTCTACTGACACGGTCCGTGCTGGTCGGAGCAAACGTCCCCTAGATGACGGTAACGTTACCGTAAGTACTCGGGTAAAAAAACGTATAGAAGTCTATGTGGAAGCAGCAAAGGAAAAAATTCATTTAGTAACGAGGCCAATTAAAAACCAACGGGGAAAAACTGAAGTGGACCAGCAACTGAATAAAAAAACCCCATGGCACATCTACATAACGGAAATACGGGGAAAAAAAAACAAAATCCACATGCTGGAAGTGTTCAACTTGGAACTTCACCAATTTAATGGTAAGTCCAAAATGCAACTTTATGATTGTGTAACAATGAACACCGACTTCACAAATGGCACTCTTAAAAAAACTGAAGTTAAATAATACAACAGTATATTATATCTATAGTAATGAAGTATGCCATTTTTTCATAGGTTAAGAGTATTAGGACTGCCAAGCCCTACACCTTTCCTAATCAACTGGATATTTATTTCCCCCAGGGACAAATTTCTTCTGTTTGATATAAAACAAAATCACACCTTTTCTGACATTCATTCAATTACCAACAGTTTTTTATCATCACCACTTCTGTGCAACTTTTTCATTTTATGCTTTACAAATTGAAATTTTAAACAATGAAAAATTACATGGCAGCTCTAATGTTTAAAATTTCGTACCAACAAGTTGTTTTTATTTTATTCAATTTTTAATTTTTTTGTTGGTTTTTTATTTTAAAATACAGTACTTTGGTGCTTGGTTGCATAAATTACAGCTTTTATGGACTTTATGAACTTTTGCAATTAATTAAGACTAACCAATTTTACACCAATGCTTTTATCATTTATTTATTTACTAGCTTTACTACCCAGCTTTGCCCGGGATTTAGGCTTATTAATTTCATATTCCCTTATATGTCACTGAAAAAATTGGGAAAAAAAATTGATGCTTGCAAGAAAGAACAAGAAAGATGACACCGAATTTTCGGGTGTAATATGCACGTCTTTTGAATCCATTCTGATGCAAATTAAATTTATCAAAGCTATTCAAAGTCAATGGAATCGGTATGGAAAACAATAGTGTCTGATGGAAGAAAGAAGTTTTTCAATCGGGTTTGTAATCCCTCAGATATTGCTGTAAACGGAATCGTGAGCTTACAAACTTGTAGAAACAGAAATATAGACAAAAATAAGATGTGACTTTGTCTCCCCTGGTGGGAAAACCATGCATTATTTTAGGAAGAAAGTATTCTCAAAAGGTTTATCCATATGAGCGGTATTGGTCCAAGAAAAAAAATTTAGTCGAGTTTTCAGGAGCCCAGATTTTGCTACGAATACGCAAGAAGCAGAAATTAACACTTATGACCCCTGGTGGCCAAACCATTTTTTACCAAACATTAGAAATTATGTGAAAAATATTTTCCATCAGGTCTTGTATGCGATACAGGAAGAATTTTTCAAATCGGAGTTTTAGAAGCAGAAATAACGTAGAAACCGCAATTTACCTTTGTGCTCAGTAGGGGAAAGTGTCAGGCATGGTTCATCTTACCGAACCACCCCTGATGAAACACATCTCAGACGAAGATCTGGATCGATAAATCGCAACTTCTGCCGCAGCTGGAAAAGGAATAACCAAGTTTCCCTGCCACAGGCAGGCTGTGGAACGTTGCTTGAAACTGGTGATTGAAGCAGCTGCCTCAGTATGTGGATTTGAAGCTAGAGATTCGTTCATAAGAACAACAATTGCATTACGGCAATTAATGTAACATTTTTAGAGCAAAGCGGATTACCGAACAAGATATACCTTGTAGAAATAAAATTCTGAGCTGGAGGCAGGGTAGGGAGGAACTGGAAGTGTAGCCACTTCCTCGTGGTGAGTTCTGGGTTGTTTCCATATGTGACATTGGGAACAAGCGAAGAGCTGCACGCTACACATTGCAAAGCAAACTGAGTGTACTACACATGCACATGCATGGTGCCCTCAAAACAGTGCAATTTCCTACGGACATTTCCGATGTCCTACATGCCAGGATGCCTTCATCTAGCCTAGGCCTACACAAATGTGGGAAGAAAATGGTGAACTTTGCGTGCAGTGCGGAGACATAGCATATTGATCAACTTCAAAACTTTTTTCACTGTTATTGTTAACACTAAACGACACTTTTCCACGCTAGGGGTTACTCGATTTCAATTACAAAACAATACCATCTGTTTTTGCTTACGGTCCAATGCGGTCGGAAAAACACGAACTTAGTGTGCAGTGCGGAGACGTAAGATATTGGTTGATTTCAAAAAAGCTTCTTTTGTTATTCTTGTTGACCCAAATGGCAACTTTTCCGCACTAGGCGATATGCAAATTAAAAAAAAAGTTTTTTTCCGGCCCATTCTACTATTCATCCCACTCGGCCCCCTGCGATATTTACCTCTTTCCACTGATGAAACAAAATCTGCATTGACATAGTTTTATGTCAACAAATGAGGTAAAAACAGCAATGCAGGAGGCATTATGAGGGGTTGCAAAACATGGCTTTCAGCAATGCTTCTAGAAGCTTCACGAGTGCTGGCAAAAGTGCATTGTCGCCCAAGGGGATTATTTAGAAGGTGGTTGTGCATCGGTGTTTTAAAGTATTCGAGGTATGGAACTATATGCCAAGTTCCCGAACTTTTGGATCCTACCTCATATATATATATGTACTTGTGTAAGAAAATCAAATAAGATATGTGCAATTTCAATAATATGAGCATAAAGCCACTGGACCCATACATATTTTTGTTACTTTTACAACATTGATAATGATCAGTAACAAAAGATTAGTAACCAATTTCTGATTACCTTTGCTGGAGAATGAAGGATATGTAAATTGTTGTGTCCCTACATAATTATACTCTCCTGACCACAGGGTATTGTTTGGCAAAGGAGTTTAAATAAAAATGCCATCAAATGGAAAACAGATTCAAGAGAAAATGACAACCCACCTGGAAACAGTCCTGCTTGGAGGAACATGCAGTGATTAGGTTGAATAATGTCGTATGTTACACCAAAAGAGAGATTTGCATCTGCAGCAATTTGACACAAAGTCATCCATCTGTTTTCTTGCACCAAAGAATCCACATGTGCCACATTGCTTTCTTTTGTTGAAGGCCTATTACTGCATTTCTCTTCCATCAATGCACTGTGACCATGTGAGAATTCTGAATAAGACTTATTGACAAGTTCCAAATAATCATGACTTGAGGATCATAGACTTTTTGCAGTTGAAGATTGATCTCCTCTGTCGGGAAACCTAATTACCGAGAGTACCTTCAAATGAGACCACATTTCCAGGCGGGTTATAATTTTTACTTGAATCAGTTCTCCAGCACTTTGCCTTTTTTTATACACACTCCTGTGCCAAACCACAGCCTCTAGACAGAAAGGTATATTGACAATGGGAGACACTGATTCTCATATCTCTAATCCAATGCCAAAAGTTATTGGAAGTTACTTATTGATCAGACTTCGAATGTACATAAAGTCAATATTTATTTTATTAGATGAATTCCTGATATTCTGTCATTAGAGGGGAACACTGACAGGTTTATTGAAATTATTAGAATAATAATTGCTCTGGAGAGAACTAGGTATAAAAAATGGTGAACCACACAAATCAACATTAAAAGCACTCAATTTTGTTGCGATTTCTGTATCACACTCCAGATATATAGGGGCTTAAATTTACTAAATCACATCATTGCTTTCATTTTGAAATTTGATCGAATTTCACTGTCAGTATGAATTCAGTCCATGTGAAATGGTAGGTACACAATGTTTTCCAAAGCTTTAGTTTAAAATCAGGGGAAGAGAGAATTTCTATCCTGGAAGAATAAGTCTCAAAAGTTTGAGATCCTGCAATTTAAATAACACTGGTTCGTTCAATATTTTGCTTCTTTTAAGAGGTTATATCAAATTTAATTTGTCTTCAGCGCATTCCTTCTCATAAAACTTTTGTTAACAAAATGCTACCGAAATTATGAGTGACCTTTCCTTTACAAGGATTGCATAATAAAATGGCCACTTACTATATACTTACATAAATAAAAGGCTAAAAGGCACTATAAAACACACAAGAGATTTTAACAATTCTTACTTACCCCGTAATTACAATTTCAGGATAGCTTAAAGTCCCCGTACCCCACTCCCCTCCATCAATAGGCCATTCCTTAAAAGAAAATTATGTTTCAGTCAGATAACATGCAAATGTAGTCATATTTGAGGAGTTTTGGCACATATATACATATCACTAAACTGTTCTCTAAGGTTCAGAGGTTAGCTCCTCAAAGAAAGCTCATCTGACAAATAAAGTTCAAAACTGATGGTGCTAGTTTTTACTTTGGTATTCGAATCGTTGAACACAAGAGGGACATCTCGCACAGAAGATTGACAACAGCCTTATCCCGGGAAGTAGTAACCTGTTCCGCATCCCGCAGTGGAAGCAGATCAAACGAGTCACCCCTTACACCACTGCCAGAGGCACTGCTCCCAGAGAAACCATGGAGATATTGGCTAACCCTGCTGTTTTCAATGATGGCATTTCACTTGAACTTCCCCTCATATGGCACACATTTATTTGCACCTAACACATTTCTGAGGCCATTTCTCATTGTCACATGCACATGATGCAACACAATGTGTCCTTAACTTTTGTTAATGTTTACCTTTTAAAAAAAATGTTCTGTTGTTTAATTCTTTTGTTAAGCCAAGCCACACATAAGCCTAACGAAGACACCCATTGGTGTTAAAAGCTTGCGTTTAAATATTTGTGTGTCTATGCCAATAAACAGATATTGTATAGCTATTTCTTACTTGCTGTTGATGTATCAAACATATCCATTTACAGCAATCTCAGTACACAACTCAAGCTTCACTGACATCCATCACACATCTCACAAAGACCCTTTGTATTTCATACTCATTATCTTTTTCACATAAATACATCCATGAATCTGGTCCTCCAACAATTTCTTTAGCCTTCCTTTAACTCCCTTCCCTGCCACTTCAAACAACGGGCAACATCTTACCCCTCATTCTTTCAACATGGCCAAACCACCTTGAAATATTTGTCTCCACCCTACTAACAACATTTTGCATCATATTGCACATCTGCTCTGCAACTCATCTTCATTCCTCACATGATCAGAACACATCTCGCCACAACCCCCTGATAAGTAACAAATCTCTCCAGCACACACAAAGGATTCCTATATCTTTTCTGCAGTACCCAGGTTTCACTGCTGTTCATCGGAGTGGAACAATTACACTTTCATACATTGATACATAGCCTATAATGAAGTAAATTTCTCCGTCATTTCTGTCCACGCCAGGATTCGAACCCGGATCCCCTCATTCCGGAACAAGTCACTCTACCAATTGAGCTACGCGGACGTTTTATTCTGATTCCTATCTGCCTTTATGTCGTGTGCGTCCTTCGGGCAGGTACATCACATCTCCTGGTACGTTGCAATGGGATCAATTCAGTTGTATAACCTTTTTATTCTTGTATTAGTGTGATATAAAAATGAGATGTTATGTTTCTACACTTCCCTTTGGTATACTCATAGCGCTATGTTCCAATGGACCAACTTGATATTCAGAAGTTATCGTATGCGAATACAAAGACTCACCTTTAAATAAGGTAATGCAATAGAAGAAGATGGCATTTGCACTTAAGAATACACTGAAGTGCCAGAAAAACTGGTACACCAGTCTATTACTTGGTAGGTCCCCCACAGGAGCGCAGGACTGCAGAAATACGACGGGGCATGAACTCCACTAGCTTCTGGAAATATGCTGTAGGCAAAGCACACCATACTTCCTGCAGAGCGTTCCACAATTCGGGTGTATTCCGAGATCTCGGATTCCTGTGTTCGATAGCACATCGCATGGCATCCCCAATGTGTTCTATGACGTTCAGATCTGGGGACTTGGGTGGGAATAGCAACACCCCAAACTCAGATGAATGCTCCTCTAACCATAATGTGGTGTCATGACACTTGTGTGGAGGTGCATTGTCCTGTTGGAACAGGAGCAACCCATCAGCATGAATGCAGGACATAAACGGGTGTACCTCGTCAGAAAGGATGCGCACATAGCATTGGTTGGTCACAGACGTTTGTAAACGTATAATGGGTCCCCGTGTAGTCCAGCTAAACACACCTCATACTATTATGGACCCCCCACCAGCCTGTACAGTTCCCTGTTGACAGGCGGGATACATGGCTTCATGGGGTTTGCTTCACACACGAATCCTTCCACCTGCCCAATACAGTTGGAAACTCGACTCGTCAGACCAGGCTACTTGTTTCCAGTCATCAAGTGTCCAGTGGCGGTGTTTCCGTGGCTAAGCAAGACGCGTAGCTCTGTGTCATGCACCCATCAAGGGGACTCGAGTTGGGCGTCGGCTCCCAAAGCCCATATCGTGCAGAGTACGTTGCACAATCCAGACGCTGATGCTTGTTGAGGCTCCAGCATTGAATTCCGATGATACCTGTAAGAGTGTTGCGCGTCTATCGCATGAAACGATTCTTGACAGCCGACGATGGTCACATTCACCCAATGTCTTTTTATGGCCACACTGGTATCATAGGTTGGAGGTTTTGTTGGAATTCTTGTAGTCACGGTACACCCTTGCAATGGTCGTCGGTGAAAATCCGAACTTCGCTTCTACCTCCAAAATACTATGGCCCATCTCACAAGCGCCAACTATGACACCGCATTGAAAATTGCTTAAATCATTTTTACTTGTCATTCTCATGCCGAAAACAGCTCTGACAGCTGGCAAGGATGTCTATCGCTTTATATACGCACTGGCGGACACAACCAAGTACATGCATAGTATTTGCATAAGCTCGTCTGTACCAGATTTTCTGGCACTTCAGTGTATATCTTTAATTGATATAGGAGCATACACACAGAATAGAAATAAATGGAGTTTCTAAAAAATAATACTTAAAAAATAAACATGAAGTATCAGAAACACAACATACATGCATACACACACACACACACACACACACACACACACACACACACACACACACACACACACACACCAGTTGCAAAAAACATTGCAGCACACTCTCTCAGCACAAAACACAGAGGAATGAAGTAATAACAAACAACTCTTACTCCATGTGTGGAAACATTGTTTGCGACTGCTGTGAGATGTACTTATGACTTATTTTTCCAACAGTATGGATATGCATATATTGATACACAACAGAAAAGGAATGCCATCACTGCATGCGGAGGAAACATGCGCATGACAGCATGACATCCAAAAATAATGCAGCAAGTGGAGTGGATTTTGAGGGGCTAATAGGGAGTGTGATTACCCCGAACAGTGATACAGCTCACACAACAAGCTCTTGTGCTGTTTACAAGGCTGTGGTTGAGAGTTTTGGGGAAATAAGTGCCACTCCTCCATCAAGGCACATCAGAGTCCCAGGAGAGCTCTGGGAGGGGGCTGTCAGAGCTTGCAATTGCTCTTCCTAGGGCATCCCAATCATCCTCTATAGGGTTCAAGTCTGGAGATCTTGCGGGACACTCCATCCTGTGAATATTCTCACTCTCCAGGTATTCGTCAACTAGCTGAGTCCTATGGAGACGGGTCATAAAAAGGAACTGAGATCCAAAATCTCTCCTGAAAAGCCACACATAGGACTCTAGGATTTCATTCCTGTAGTGTGCAGCAGCCAGTGTGCCTTCTGAAAACACATACAGCAGTGTGTGTGACTATCCAACATGATGCCAGCCCAAACTGGGAGTTCTCCAGAAACCATGGCAGTCAATTACCCTATGTTGGAGGGAAGATTACGGCTTTCCCATCTCCCTCCAAATTAGCACACATCAAAAATCCATGCTTACGCTGGTTTTTTTTTATATTTTGAAGGGGGAGAGGGATCACAACTACAATGAGCAACTTTATGGGCTATAAGTGGTCACCCATCCCTAATTTAGGACCATTGGTTCCAGGGAAGGGAGAGAATCAGTGCCATGAGACAAACACAGCATCCATGCCTCACCGGGATTTGAACCCAGACCCCATCACAGATGAATTGTCAGAAGCCAGCACTTAGGTCTCTTTACCTTCCGAGAGGGGGGGATATATTTAGACTGTACCATGACTAGTCATTGAAGAGAACATATGCCTATTGATCAGGGGTCCAGGGGTTATGTTGTCGGGCCCGATTCAGATGACCATTCTGTGTAATATGGCAAGTGGGATACAGACCATTGGCATTCTTGCATACAGACCCCTCTTGTGAAGTCTTCTGTAAACTGTTCGTCTTGATATCACATTTCCTGCAGCAGAGGACAGCTCCTGCGAGACATGTCTGGCTGTTGATTCCCTATGGTGGCGAGTTGTAAAAGACAAATACTGGTCATCTTGACTTATGTGACTCGTGGGGTCCCTGTTGTGGCCTTCTGGTTATTGTTCTAGGTTCCTGGAACTGTCTCCAGAGATTGGAGATCACTTGCTTGGAACCATTAGCCATCATGCTATCTCAGCTTGTTATTGCACTGCTTCTAATATACTGATCACTCTCCACCCTAAAGAGTTTTCTAAGTGATGGGCAGAGCCATTCTTCCATCAACAGTCCAACTCAAGATTCAATTGCTGCACTCCACTCAGAAGAATATTCAGTCAAGGTAGCATGCCAGCCAGCTCAATTATGTATTGTCATCATTTGCATATTTCTATAGGATTTACCATAATGCTGCTTGGATGGGTTGACTTAGTGTTTTTCATATATACTCATCGTCAAAAAAATATTTGCACCCAGAAGAAAGCAACCAACAGGAATGAAACTTTTTGGGTAGGTTTGACATCATGAGACATACAAATGATTCAAGTATTATGCTAGATGACGCATGTGACGCCAGCAAGAAGGAATTGTAGCGCTGTGCCTGACCGGCTATATAAGGTCATCCTGTTGCACCTGCTTGCCATACTGACTTGTGCTGTTGTGTTGGTTGCATCCTTTGCAAGTGAAGTATGCCTTGGAGAAAACTTCAGAAGGAATGCAAGCAATTGGAGGACTTCGAGAGGGGCCTGCATTGTCAGGATCTAGGAAGCAGGATGGCCTTATTGTCATATTGCGAACCATACTGGTAGTGCGGATATCACCACAGCATGCTTTTGGCAGCAGTGGATAGAACAAGGCATGAAGCAGTGACGTGAAGGGTCTGGGAGACCTAGAAGAACCACAGAAAGAGAGGACCGATGGGTTATCCGACATGCGCAGAGTGATCCAACAGCCACGATTGCAGATATTTAGCAAGTAGTGGTGCCCTCTATGCATCGTCCAATTAGTGCCAGCACCATTGGCAGATGGCTGCATGACATAGGACTACACTCATGCAGACCGTTACGACAACTGCCCTTAACACCACTGCATCGTCTCCAAAGACTGCAATGGTGTCCTGCCAGGCTGTCAAGGAGCCACTCAGAATGGCAGCGGGTGATCTTCAGTGATGAGTCCCGTTTTGTCTTGGAGGAGATGACCAACATATCCGTGTGTGGAGGCACTATGGTGAGCGCCAAGATGAATGTTTTTTTTTGTCGAGTGTCACACATCCAGAAGACCTGGTGTCATAATGTGAGGTGCAATTGCATATAATACCAGATTACCTTCTGGTGTTCATTACAGGCACTTTGACAGCTCAATGCTACATTAATGAGGTCCTGCAACCAGTGGCCCTACCTTTTCTGAATGTTCCCTCCAGTGCGATTTTCCAACAGGACAAGGCTCATCCGCATATTGCTGCTGTCTCAAGAGCTTGCCTTGAAGCCACTGAAACTCTGCCATGGCCAGCCACATCGCCAGACCTATCACCGATTGAAAATGTGTGGGATGCTATTGGACGTGCTATCCACACTCCACCCTTACCACACAATCTGCAGGAACTGCGCAAGAAGATTCAAGCTGCATGGGATGGCTTATCGCAGGACACCAATAGGAACCTGCACAACTCCATGCCGAGACATCTGTCATGTGGTGTGAGCAAATATGGTGGCCCAACGCCATACTGAGAGACACTATTTATTATCATGTAGCTCAATAAATATTGCCCATATCAGTCTCAATGTTTAATCATTTATAGTTCCTGGTAACCTTTACCTTTCTCCCAAATAGCATTGCAATCCGACACATCCTTCTGGGTGCAATTATTTTTTCATGATGAGACACATACATACGTATCTTAAATTTAGCTTTTGTTTTTTTCTTTCTGGATAAAATCGACCCACCCCCCCCCATTCTTTTGTTCTGGATCCACATTCTAGTGAAAGGTGGGAACCACACCATAGTGTAATAACAATACCCATAGCTCCTTCAGGATTTGAACCGGTACACAACTCAGACAATTAGCCAGAAACTTGCTCCTCTTATGCATGGTCATTGAGGCATCAAAATAATAGTATTAGTACAATAAAATTAACAGCTGAAATGCAGTGAAAACAGTGCCAAAAAACAAGCATGAAAACAAGTGAGTGAAAACAATTGTTAGCATTAAAAACCAATAAAGTCACTGGGACCATGTTTCAGAGAGACTTTACCTTGTCCGAACATCCACACTGCTTTGTGCCCATTGAGCCCACTGAGTAGAAGGCCGGTATAAGGTCGTTGGGGCAGTCAGCAAAGTAGGCACAATAGGTGACAGGTGATTTGTGGAAGTCCATAGGATAAGGGTTCTGGAAGCAAGGAAAGCTGAAAAAAAAAACAGTACTGCACTATTTATAATGCAGAAATCCATAATAACTTACAAATCTTGAATTGGGAGGTAGTCTCATATGATATAATGATACAGTGAGTTATATATATTAAAGAATAAAAAATAATATAGCAAATTATGCATTTAATTTGCCAACACTTTCTTCTCCAGATTGGCACACACTTTCATTTATCATTAGTTAGTTATGACTGAGATCACACAACATAAAAAGATTTTAAACTCATACATAAATAATTATTTTATGAACACGGTTTCTAACCTGCTTCCAAACTAAACAACAACACTACAAAAATAATGTAAATAAAAACTCTTATATGTGCAATATAACTAAGTCATAATGACAATGGCATTTGAAGTTTGTTATCCACCATGCTAACTAAGATACTTTAGTATCAGGTAACTTCCTGAATACTTTGTGTCCTAGAGGTTTGGATAGAAGAAACATTCTTAGCTGTGTGGAATTCATAGAATGTTATAACTATACAGTGCCAGATAATGGTAAGTCAACATAACAGAAAGCATACTCCACTTCGTTTCACAGATGCCAACAGGATTTAATTGTAGAGAACTTGAGACATTGAAATACAGCAGAATCTACAAATATTCATGTAATTCATTTTTGTAGTTTATATTTGAGCAGGGTCCATCCCACTGTCTCCCTTAATATATGTCCCTTGGTATCCTTATAGCTGCAGACCAAGGTTACATCAGTCACTGACATTTTCCAACATAAAATATAGGACCCTTTTGCTCTTTTAAGTGTATACACTGCAAGTTAGTGAAGCACAGAGTGTGTGCTTTACTAACTTGCAGCTAACTTACTAAACTGTAGTAGTAATGCATGCATCAATGGCAGTTGAATATATAAGTGACATGCAGTGCTCAATTTTTATTTGTTTGTTGATACATTCATGTGGAGATCAAACAAATCTTTATTGATGAAATGATTGTTGTTTGTATACAGATCCTCCGCACCCGGCAAAAGAAACAAAAATGGAATAACATGGGATGAAGCACGCAATAAAATATACAAATGCTTGGGGATTCCATCCCACCAAGAAAATATAGTCACAGAATGTCACAAGACACACATAGGTGATCAAAGGTCAAAGACTGGTGCAAAATGTGCTTGATTCATTGGAACACAAAAAAACTGTCAAAGAGAAGAGTCAAATATACAGAAGAAGCAAAATACGAGAGCAAAATATGAGCACAATGCATCACGTGGCCGTAGCGCACAGCGAGGAATACAGTAGATGAAACAAATGGTGTAATTGCGTGACGCAGTCAACTCAGGCTTTACGAGAGTATTGAACAGTCCGGGCAGCACTTTCAACCTGAAAGGATATGTTGGAAAGTCTTTCGTAACAAGGCTGAAGCTCAGGATCCATCGCAAGATATGGTTGAACATCAAACTTGAGAGTTGTCAGCTGGTGAACAACATCGACAAGTGGGAAAGGGCATTGTGAAAGGTAAGGAACAAGATCATACTTCTTTTCATGAAAGAGCGAGAAGATATGATACACTTGCTGTTCAGACAATAACGTGTTAAGTGGGTTATGGGTGATATATATCTGATGAAACTCTGCCTGTAATGCAGTTTCCGCAAGGTCAGCTGGGTCACTGGGAAGTGCACACTCACTCAGGGTTGCAGATGAAGAACGAGTGCTAGACGAAGAACGGGAACAGTGAACCATCGAGTATCCTCACTTAGCCGCACCACGAGGGGTCTTAAAGACGCTACGTTTTTCGCTCCGAGCTCGGGGATCAGTAAACGGCTCATCGGTGATGGTGAAATCTGCCTCACCAGGGAGGTCCTCAGAAGAAGTATTAGTGATAGTCCACACTGAGGTGAACATCAGGAGAAGTACAAGTAGGAGACCCTGGGCCAGAGACATCCCGCTCAAGGTCAGAATAACAGATTCAGCAGGTTCAAGTGGGGGCGGAGAACTTGGGTGAGAAGGAACAGATGCAACAGGAGATTCCGGTGCATTCAAGCCATGAGCTGAAGTCATCGGCATGGAAGACTGAGCAGAAGGAATTGACGCGGTCATCAGGCTGGCAGGCATCCCAAGCAGAGAAGAATCGCCGGGGCAATTCTTATAAAAGTGGCCGAGCGCCTTGCACTTGCTGCAATGAAACTCTGAGAGCATGTCAATATGTCGACGCTGGATAATAAGATGCGTGGGAAGATCCTCGATGTCGTCTGGAGACGAGAATAGAACCCGTACCATACAGTGAGCTCCAAGAATGAAGCGATCCTCAGTGTCATCGGGAGCAGCAGAATAGGATGTGAAGTCCCCGACCACTTGGCCTAGGGCAGAGATCATTGTATAAAGCATGGTATTCAAAACCTCAGGAAGTACTGGGTAGAAAGATATTCACACAGGGCGTCGCACAATGGAATCGGGTTTGAGGTGATGAGCCCCAATGACAAGGCCAGTCTGTAAGATGGAAGATGCATGCTCAGCTTCCTTGAAATAAACAATTATGGATGGCGCCACTGCACCTGAACGACGGAGAACGTAAAATGAGACGATGCCGCGCAGGCACTAGAACATTCGCTACATTTCGTGGATGGTGACGGGTGGTACATCTGTTGCGTCCGCTCCTTGAAAATGGCCAAGGAAGTGGTTGAAAGTGCTTGGTTGTTATGCTTGTTTCTGAGGGGAGGAGAGGTCCGTGAGTATTGAAATATAGTGGTTGTATCAGGTATTTGGGTTTATTTTAATTGGGCACTGATGTGCAATTGTAAATAATTTTGGGTTACAGCTTTTTAACTTTGACGTTTTAGGAAATGTGTAAATAGGTTTTTATTGATTGATGTTTTAATTAGATTAAAGTGTTTTAGGATGTTCAATTGTGGATATTTGTGGTGGATTATTTTGAATCTGAATTTGGTCATAGGGAAAAGAAGGGAAGGGAGTGAAGTTTGCGTGAGTTGAAAATGATTTTTTTTTTTTTTTTTGCGGCCTCGAACCATGATGTAAATAAGAAAAATACGTGTTGGAAATGTGTAGAGACGAAAACCTCCTAAAAGATTTAGGGAATAAAGGTGAGTAACCTCAAAATATAGATTGTTTGAATAGCACGTGAATAATTAATCAGCTAGATGACATTTGACATTTGCAATGCTGTATGAATATATGATTATGGACTGTGCTCAACGGTACATATGTGATATTGCCCGTGAATGAAACAATGTCTTTATTGCTGTGGCATAGACCTTCAATTTAGTGTTGGGCAGGGCATCAAAAACAACTAGAGCCATGCTTCATGAAAATGTCTGTCCCTCAGGAGAATCATCCAGGACATCAAGAATTAAAGAGGTTCCGGTGTGTCGAAGATGGGGTCGCAACACTAGAGAGACTAAACATAGAGATGAAACATCAGGAGGGAGGCTCTGTGCATTAGCTGCAGCAGAGTAAGAGGAAGGCTTCCGAGGAATTGTAGAGGTAGGAGAGGGAGCACTCTCAGAAGTGTCCATGACGTCATAGTAGTTCATGCCGGGATTGATGCTGGAGAGGCAAACAGTCTGAGCGGAATCACAAGAGGAAGTACTTGATGACACACCAGGTGAGGGTAGATGGCCATCGCCCAGATGGGAAGGCTGCGTGGCAACGCCACCATCAGTGAGAACAGTCGTGAATGGACCAGAAGTGAGGAAAATGCTCGGTGCATCCCCACCGGATGCCTCCATTACTAATGGCCGTAGTGTTGATCGTCTGGCTGACTCGACCAGAATGGAAATAAGGACAGAATAAGAAAAATGAAAAACTCACCACCTTGGGAGTTAAAGAAAATGAATCACTTGACCTTCAAATGCAAGGTAAGCTCAACTTAATACTTAGAAGAAACTTGTATACCATGCTAAAGGCACTCAAAAACTGGAGCATGAATGACGTGAACTGGTCGGTGACAGGAATATTCAGTTGATTACATTCATGTGGAACTGAACCATTTAAAAAAAGATCAGCCTCATTACACAGTAAATATTAATAACATGTTCCAATAAATAAATAAATATGTTTCAAAACAATTGTTGGACAGCTCTTAACTACTCTAAAACATATTTCAAAAGTGAAGTTGATGAAAAGTCATCTTCTCTACCATATTTAACCTGATAAGGAGATGTTGAGGCCATAATAAATGCCTTCTACTTAATATGATTTTCAGGTGTGTGGAAGCACTACAAACACTCTCATGCCTAGGAAGTTACTGATTTTATATCCACTTTGTTGTTGGCTTACCTTAAACTGTTCTCTAAATGTTTCCTTCCCCTATTTTTTCAAGAACAGTTTTTTTTTCTGTTAATACTTTTTCTGAGTATTAACATAAGGAAACACTCAATTCCCTAGTTTCCATATCTTAATACTCAGAAGAAGAATTTTAGGCTTTATCATTTTTTTTCCCTTTCAATACCTACTAATCATTTTTTGCATAAAAGCAATCAACTGTTTCCTTCAATAGTACCACACTTCAAATGCATAACTGTTCTTCTTTTCACTTCTTTCAAGATTTTCCCTCAAGATTCATAGGTTGTCATTAAGAACATAACTGAGGCCATAAGGAGAAATTAGATGGGAAGATTTCTGTTGTTTTACAATTGATATAAATCCTCAATAAGGATTTTGACACCTTGTCCACAATTGTTTCAACTGAAGAGAAACAAGTGTGGATAAGGTGTCAAAATTAGATTATTTATGTTTCTTCTTAAACATAAATAATCAAATTCTCCAACTTCTTTAACCACCAAGCATTTAATATGAATTTTATGTGAATCTTCTCTTTTATGAATCACCATAACTTTACTTTTATTAATGCGTAGATATAAATCTTTCTCTTTACTTGTTACATAGGCTTCACATAAGATTTGTTACCATCTCATTCGGAAGAAGATTAACCACTTTCCTGACATGCCTCATTAACTTGGAAACAAGGTTACAAAAATTGGGATGTGTCTGGTCTTCCCCAGGTGTTCTTTTTTCTCTCCATATCCAGCTGTGCATGACCAAGTTAATTTGCTGCATGCTGTTTACATTTTCTTTATCAGACTAAATTCATCATGTTAGTTCATTTCGCTTTGAGCAAAGGGGTTTTTAATTAGGTTAAAAGTATCTATATGATGATTATTGGTTCTATATAACATCTGGTCGAAGCCATATCTGTTCAAAACATAGGTTCTGTGTTATGTTATGTGCTCTCTGATAGCTATTCTGTAATGTCTTGGCATTTTGCCATTCCAGCTTTTCAGTCTTTATTGGCACGAGTCAATATTCTAGTGAGTTTAGGAATGTCCTTGTTGTCATTTGTTGTACAAGTGAGAAATATTTCTTGAAAAGCATTACCATTGCTTTCTTGAGATGGTTTCTAGCAATATGTCTCTGAAGGGCTGCTGATGAAGATTTTAACACCACTTACTTAAATATTCAAAGCAACTTCTACTGATCTTTCAGGTAATATCTCCTCAGAAAACTTGAAAATTACATTGCCATAGAGCAGGAATCGAACCTGCATCCCCTGATTTCCGTTTGAGCATGCTAACCATTGCATCACCCAGGACATTACTTGCTATACTTTAAAAGTTTTTAATGTTTAAGAACATTTAAAAAACATATATTCATACAGCATTGCAAATGTCAAATGTCATCTAGCTGCTTAATTATTCCCGTGCTATTTAGAGAATCTATATTTTGAGGTTACTCACCTTTAATCCCTAACTCTTTCAGGAGGTTTTCATCTCAACACATTTCCAACACGTATTTTTCTCATTTACATCGAGGTTCGAGGCCGCAAAATAAACACAAAAAAATAATAATAAATAAAAATCTTTTTCAACTCACGCAAATTTCACTCCCCTCCTTTCTTTTCACTATGACTCAAGTTCTGATTGAAAATAATCTACCACACATATATACAATTGAACTCCCTAAAACACACTAATCTAATTAAAACTTCAATCAATAAAAACCTATTTACGCATTTCCTAAAAACGTCAAAGTTAAAAAACTGTAACCCAAAATTATTTACAATTGCACATCAGTGCCAAATTAAAATAAACCCAAATACCTGACACAACCACAATATTCAACAATTGAAGGCCTCTCTCCCCTCAGAAAACAAGCTTAACATCCTAGCACTTTCAGCCTCTGCCCCGGCCATTCTCAAAGAGCGGACGCAACAGATGTACCATCCGTCACCTCCGCGAAACGTAGCGAATGTTCCAGTGCTCGCGTGGCTCGTCTGATTTCCTGTTCTCTGTCGTTCAGGCGCAGTGGCGCCATCTATCAGATGATCAAATAGCCTTCTTTTCCTTTTGTACTTATAAATATCTGTTTGATTTATTTGATTCTTAAAACAATTCATCTTATATTCTAACACGTTTTTTATTTATATTACATCATTTTTTTCCTCTTGCCTTTTCCCTCTGTTCTTCTCTGTGGCTTTCCTTTCTATCAACATTGTCTCTGCCAATCTCAAATGCCTTTCTGTACGACAATTCTTAATAATTTTTATTTCATCAAACTTTGGGTACTGCTTTTGTTCAATACAGTACTGGACCAATGCAGTTTTTGCTTCTTTTTCTTGCCAATTCCGTAAGTGCTGTTGTAAACAATGTTTTAGTTTATTTTTAGTGCTTCCTATATATGATACTGTAGGATTGTTGCTTATAGGAATCTCGTAAACGCCAGCTCTATCCAAGCACTTCTTGTTTTCTTTCGTATTGATTACAAAATTTTTAATGGTATGTACTTTATTGCCCAATTGTAAATTATATCTATTACACAATTTATTAATTTCAGCTGAAATTTCTTTTATGTATGGAAATGATCCAATATATTCAATCTGCTTATTAATATTTCTTCTTATGTATGAAGAGTTAATACAACTGTTCTGCACTTTCTTAATCCATTTTTTTATTTTTTTACTGGGATATCCATAATTCTTTGTAACATCAGTAATGTTTTTCAATTCATCCTTTCTCTATTGCATATTTGACGTGTGCGTGAAAGCTCTTTTTATTAAAGTCTTAATACTGTTACATTTATGAGCATATGGATGATAAGAATCATATGGTATAATCACAGGTATGTATGATGTTACAAAGAATTAAGGATATCCCAGTAAAAAAATAAAAAAATGGATTAAGGAAGTGCAGAACAGTTGTATTAACTCTTCAAACATAAGAAGAAATATTAATAAGCAGATTAAATATATTGGATCATTTCAATACATAAAAGGAATTTTAGCTGAAATTAATAAATTGTGTAATAGATATAATTTACAATTGGGCAATAAAGTACATACCATTAAAAATTTTGTAATCAATACGAAAGAAAACAAGAAGTGCTTGGATAGAGCTGGCGTTTACGAGATTCCTATAAGCAACAATCCTACAGTATCATATATAGGAAGCACTAAAAATAAACTAAAACATCGTTTACAACAGCACTTACGGAATTGGCAAAAAAAGAAGCAAAAACTGCATTGGTCCAGTACTGTATTGAACAAAAGCAGTACCCAAAGTTTGATGAAATAAAAATTATTAAGAATTGTCGTACAGAAAGGCATTTGAGATTGGCAGAGACAATGTTGATAGAAAGGAAAGCCACAGAGAAGAACAGAGGGAAAAGGCAAGAGGAAAAAAATGATGTAATATAAATAAAAAACGTGTTAGAATATAAGATGATTTGTTTTAAGGATCAAATAAATCAAACAGATATTTATAAGTACGAAAGGAAAAGAAGGCTATTTGATCATCTGATAGATGGCGCCACTGCGCCTGAACGACAAAGAACAGGAAATCATACGAGCCACGTGAGCACTGGAACATTCGCTACGTTTCGCGGAGGTGACGGATGGTACATCTGTTGCGTCCGCTCCTTGAGAATGGCCGGGGCAGAGGCTGAAAGTGCTAGGATGTTAAGCTTGTTTTCTGAGGGGAGAGAGGCCTTCAATTGTTGAATATTGTGGTTGTGTCAGGTATTTGGGTTTATTTTAATTTGGCACTGATGTGCAATTGTAAATAATTTTGGGTTACAGTTTTTTAACTTTGACGTTTTTAGGAAATGCGTAAATAGGTTTTTATTGATTGAAGTTTTAATTAGATTAGTGTGTTTTAGGGAGTTCAATTGTATATATGTGTGGTAGATTATTTTCAATCAGAACTTGAGTCATAGTGAAAAGAAAGGAGGGGAGTGAAATTTGCGTGAGTTGAAAAAGATTTTTATTTATTATTATTTTCTTGTGTTTATTTTGCGGCCTCGAACCACGATGTAAATGAGAAAAATACGTGTTGAAAATGTGTAGAGACAAAAACCTCCTGAAAGAGTTAGGGATTAAAGGTGAGTAACCTCAAAATATAGATTTAAAAAACGTTCGAACCATTTAGCTTAGAAATGTTTAACAGATGAACAATTCCTTGGCTTATATCTTTAGTTCTTGTCTGTTGGCCAGGCTCACTTGCAGTTATGTGTATCACTCTTTTTGGAGTACAGGGCTTCTTAAGGTCATATGTTTACTTTGTGGCAGCTTAGAGCAAAGTAATCTTTCTTAAGGGTCTCCTTACCATAGCCCATTGGTTGTTCAGGTGTTATGTTTTTAGGTGGTTCTGGTGATGTAGTGTTTTTTGTGATTAGATTTTTTACTTTTTGTTTTTCATTTAATCTATTTCTCAATACGGTTTTGGTAAACTTATATTTTTCTTGTGGTTTTAGTTAAATTCATGAGATTTTTTTTATAGCTACCAGTTTTATTAATCTTATTTTTTATGTATAATTTTGAACTAAATGCTATATATATTAAAATAAGGACAGCAGTTGTTATTTATACAATATTTTACCAGGGTGTTTTTTTTTTCTTGTTTTTGCTAATTTACAGTGTATAGATGCAAAATACGTTTAATGCAAGTTTTAATGCTCAAATGGACCAAAACGATTAGCACTGGAATTTATGAATTTAATCTCTGTAGTATTTAAGAAACTGATGAGCTGAAATCTGATGCATTTGAAGTGTGGTGCTGCAAAAAAATGTTGCAGATTTCTTACCTGAATCAAGAAATGAAGGTGTAAGTATCAATTTCTCAGTGATAAAACATGTTAGGATTACAAGAATATTTCTAGTTTTAACACATATTTGGCAACACAAAAGAAAACTAATAAAAAGTGTTGATGTCAAAAATTATTACCCTGGGCTAGTTAAATCTACAAGTACTAGATCTCTTTCTAGAAGTACTACGATGGCATATGGTTCTTGATATTCTGAAAGAAAAAGAATTACATGCAGTGACTTATGAAAAATATGTGCAATATATAAATGATGACATACAAAAGACTTAAAATCTATGCAAAGATTTTTACAAATTACAAAAGGTAGCTTCAAAAAACTCCAGGAACCAGCCACAGCTGTGGGAATAAAGAATCGAATAGGATTTTTTTTGGTTTAAGTGGTTGGCAGCACCTATGACATCATCTGATAGCAAGTGACACCACTTTATTTCCTGTCAATGCAGATCACCAGCAGTTCGTTTGTTTATTGTGAGTTAGTAACGTTACAGTTGAAAAATATTAGCACTTGAGTAACATGCAAACATCAAATCTTGTGTTTTGCTTTGAAAATCACCATCAGACACATTAACCATGCTTCAGTAAGTATATCATGAAATGGCAACAAAGAAATATCTAGTTTACACATGTCATAAGTGTCTCCATCACAGTTGCGTGAGGGTCAATGATCTATGCAGCGGGCACCCATGTACCTTTTCAACTGACGAAAAGACTGAGCACATATGCAGCAATGTCCAATGTGACCAAATAAAAATTGTAAAAGAATTACTAATCAAAAACAACTATTATGGGAATTTTACTAGGACTTTCTTTTTATTTAAATTGCAAATTTTCAGAGAAAACTCTGCTACTTCTTCAGGCTGTCTTTTTGTTGTCACTTATTCTCGGAGGTTCTGGATCATCCGCCCTACAGTCTCGACTTGGCTACCAGTGATTACCATTTTTTATTTAAATTTACAATTTAAATAAAAAAATTCCTAGTAAAATTCCCATAATAGTTGTTTTTGATTAGTAATTGAATTAAGAAACTAGGAAGCCAATTCTCAACATGAGCTTTATTCAAAGAACTGTAAAAGAAGTCGCATTACAGGTCTGAATATCAGTTGTAAGTATTCACAGAATTCTCAATAATGATTTTAATGTGCATTACATTTGTCAACACGTGCTAACCCCTGAACCAGAGCCAGATTTAGATATTCTAAGGCCCTAAGCACAGTTTGAAGTAGAGTTCCCTTTTATTAGTGATATGAAATTGGTTGGAATGCATAACAGAGTGTGATAAAATAAACATCTTAGTAGTATGGAAAGTTTCTTGTGCACTGCTCCATGAAATTGTAATGGAACATTGTGGCTACCTGAAAATTTCTGCAAGGTGGGTACCACGAATGTTGATTGATGACCACAAAAGGAACCGCATGGGTGCAGTGTTGAGTTCTTTGACCCGTTATGCACAAACGGATGATGTGTTTCTTGACTACATAGTGACAGGAGATGAAATATGGGTCAGTCATTTCATGCCAGAGAACAAACGCCAGTTGCTTGAATGGCACCATTCCAGGTTCCCCATGAAACCATGCAAGTCTAAGCAAATGCTTTCGGTGAAGAAGGTCATATGGCTACGGTGTTTTGGGACTGCAGAGGTTTCTTACTGGTTGAGTTCATGCCCCAAGGCACAACCATCAACACCAGCGCCTATTGTGGAACACTGCAGAGGCTGCGTAGGGCCATCTAAAACAAGCAGCGTGACATGCTGTCAAAGGGTGTGGTGTTTCTCCATGACAATGCAAGACCTCACGAGGCACATCAGACTGAATACCTGCTTCAGGGTTTCAAATGGGAGGTTCTGGATCATCCGCCCTACAATCTCGACTTGGCTACCAGTGATTACCATTTGTTCACCAAACTGAAGGACTTTTTGGGAGGATGGAGTTTCACAAGTGATGATGATTTGAAAGACGGAGTGTAACAGCTGTTGCAGGGACTGGTGGCAGAGGTATATGATGAAGGTATTCAAAAACTGGTCATACAACATGACAAGTGCCTAAACACTGAGAGTGATTATGTAGAAAAATGAGTGATTATATGTAGTACACTAGCGTGCAAAAAGTAAGGACGAGACGGTTTTTCGAATGTAACGTCGTGCAGAAGTGCTACACGTCAACTCAGATCATACCATAAGATCCCCAAGATGTAAGAATATGGGACAAGTGAGCAAAACCGTCCAAATAAGGAATACAAAGGATACAAAGGCACTTTATTGAAAAGGTAGCTTCGAGCACAACTGGACAGAAGACAGAAACGTCCATGTGACAGGTGGCTGCCAAGAAAAAACCAGTCTTTAGTAGGGGATATGATCACCCCTGACTGTGTTGCAGGATTTACAACATCTGTCCATGCTAAGGACGAGGTTGTCAAGGAGCTGTTGAGACATCACGGCTCATTCCTCTTGTAGCGCCAATTGCAGCTGCAGAATCGTTGCTGGAGGCTGGTGACGTGCTGCCAAGAGTCTCCCGAGAAGGTCCCACACGTGTTCGATTGGATTTGGGTCCGGGGACCTTGCGGACCAATTTATGCGTTGAATATCGTCACTCTCCAATAGCTCTGTGACAGCGACTGTACGATGAGGTGTAGCATTGTCGTCCATGAAGAGGAATTCAGGACCCATAGCACCTCTAAACAGATGCACGTGAGGCAGGAGAACCTCGGTACAATAGCGGACACCAGTCACTGAACCTCCTTGGAAGATGTGGAGGTCAGTACGGCTACCAAGCATGATACTGCCCCAAACGAGAACTCCGCCACCTCCAAACCTGTCCCTTTCGATGATTATGGAGGTCTGATTGCGTGTTCCCTGCTCTCTCCAGATGTGTATACATCCAGAATCGCTCGTCAGACTAAATCGGCTCTCATCCGTAAAGAGAACTCGACCCCATTGCTGATGTGTCCAGTTCTTGTGTTCCTGGCACCACAGAAACCACCATCTCCAATGAGCAGGCGTTAATGGCACACACCGTACTGGTCGTCATGCAAATAGACCACCTCTGTGCCGCCTCCTGGCCACAGTAAAACGCGATAACGGACGTCCGGTTTTCTGTTGCATGTGCCTTGCGATTTCTCCCTCTGTCTGCCGGGTGTCATTTCTCACCTGTAGGACAATATACCGGTCGTCCGCCACCGTGGTTGCTCATGGACAACCACTGCTAAACTCTCGGACAGCTGTTCCTGTCGTTTGAAATGCTCCCCAAGCTCAATAAACGATGCTGTGAGCCATCCCGAACTCCTCGGCCACACTAGTCACACTTCGACCTTCTTCCAACTTCCCAATGATGCGACCTCAGGTAAAGTCATTCAGATGTGGTGTACTGGATTGCCTGTTGGCCATATCACACGGTGGCAGCAACTCGACGACGTTCAAACCGATGTACACAGTGCAATAGCTTTCACCGAATTGTTGAGCGTATGCCACCCATGTGCTATATACCCTTCCGACACTCCCCTTCCCCCCTGTCATGCTGCATATATGCACATGCCTTATCATACCGGACCCTAGTCTATCTCCTGAGTGGTCTTTCGTTCCATTCTACCTGCTCGTTCCGCTGTTATGCTAATTTCTCCTCTTCATCCTTAATTTTTGCACACCAGTGTATTAGTGAAAATACAAAAACTCCAACAATGTCAGTTTCTAATATATCGTTATAGTATAATTAAGGAAAAATTAAATACGAAACAGAAAAATGCTCCTTCAAAAATTAAATACAAAAGATAAGCCCTAATGGACTTGAGAAACAACCCAACCACAAAATGTTTCCAGGCTGATAAAGCTAACAAATAATTATTTTAAACAAAACAGAAAATGAAGAAAACATTATAAAAGCTATTGAACATCTGAAAATAATCAAAACCACCAAGGACCCAACGGACCATATTAATTAAACATTTGTCTATTTTTAAAAACCACAGTGACCTACCACCAGAGTTTAAAACCAGAGCAATACCTCCTACAGGTGCAAATATTCCTCACATCTTTGGAAAAATGAAAACCCACAAAAACGATAGCCCAATCAGGCTTATCGTCAACAAGAGCACAGCACCAGCCATCAACTTAGAGAAAGCCCCTTTCCAATTTCTGAAGTCTTTCTACTATAACCACCCTTTCAGTATCGATAACTCAACAAAACTTATAGATAAATTAAAAAAGATTAGCAGAAAATATTTCCTTATGTACAGCCTAGATATCATTTCTCTTTATCCCAACACTCCAGTGGATATTGCAATTGAGCTATTCAACAAAAAGCTAACCTCTAAATTAACTAATGATAAGGAAAGAATCAGTATCATAAAAGCATTAGAATTCAATTCCACTTAGTAGTTCTAATTCTGACTATTATATAGCTCTAATTATTGTACTATTCTCTTTTACGTGTGATATTTCAAAGTAACTTGTACATAAAACTAGCGGATTAGAATTCATCAACAATACCAACTTTTTCTCTTTCAACAATGTGATATATAAACAGCAATTTGGTGCTCCTATGGGTTCTCCACTATCTGGTTTATTAGCCGAAGTTGTATTACAAGACATTGAAAATAATTCACTCAGACCAAGCAATGACATTCCTCTACTATACTCTAGATATGTCGATGTCATCTTATTACTTTGGCAGCATTCTGAATCCAAGTTAAATTCTTTTATGGATAAGTTCAACAACTATTACAAAAGTATAAAAAGCACCATTGAAAAAGAAAAAAATAACCAACTCCATTTTTTAGATATTTATTTAATTAAAAACCACCAAAAGTTAGAATATTCTGTTTACAGAAAATCTACATATTGTCCTACAATCATCCCCCAGGACTCCAACCATCCATGGAAACATAAAACAGCTGCTTTTCGTTTCTTCACACGAAGAGCTTCAACATTGCACAAGAATTTTGATACAACAAGAAGCTGGTCACCTCAATGTATAGAGACATCAGAACCTCTGAAAAATCTAGCAGAACAACCAAAGTAAATAGACAATACTGTGGCAAATTACCTACAGTACAACCTATTAACAACATCCTTAGAAAATAATGCAACAAAAACAATTTATAGCTAGCTGAATCAAACTATGATATATCACAACTGCTAACCAACAACAGCAAAAAATCAATTTTAAACTCCGCAGGTGTATACGCCATTCCCACCAAAAAAGCAGAAAATACCCAAGCTGATCTCCTATACATAGGTAGCACAAAAAGACGTTTCCAAACTCGCCTACACGAGCACCTCAAAAACTGGAGCAAAAAGGAAGAAAAGACTGCTTTAATACAACACTGTGTGCAAAACAACGCTATCCCATGCTGGCATGAATCTAAAATCGTAACAACGCATGACACATACATAAAACACCATTAACCGCAAAAGCAGTTTTAATTGAGAAAGCGCGAGAAAATAATTGCAACGATGACACCCCTGTTGAATTTACCCTTTGCATGGAAATTCCTCATAGAGCAAGAGAAAAAACAAAAACAAAAAAGGATAACAGAAAGTAAAAGAATTACAAAAAGATTTAACCACAAAAATAGACTTTAATGACAATATGGAACGATAGATGGTGACGCTATATATCTAACACCAGGAGAGACATCTGAACGTAGACGGCAACAAAACTAAGAAAAAAGATCATCATTAAGGCTCAGCTAAGTGCCTAATAACATCAAGTACTAAAATGATAGCACAAAAACTCACTGAAGAAGGCTTATACATAAAAAGCTGAAACTGGTGTAAGAAATAATACGTTAAGAAGACGATGCCAATACTTCACATTCCTGGATTTCATCAAGGTAACCATTAACTGTTCTTTGGCTAAAAAGAAACACTTAACCTTAATGACATCGAAAACCATCACTGTTAAGCCTATTATCAAAAGACAGGATGGCGGTAAATAATAACATCAAACTTATGTTTATTACAAAATTTCTGGAAATGATGAAGTACAACTTTGATTCTTGACGATTAAAACCAATATTAACGTGTGATACAGTAAATTAAACCATGAGTAATTATACTCTAATGATATATTAAAATATTATGATAGCCACATAACCCAACAATGGCATTAAATCATTAATAACTATGGAATGTCAGTTTCTTTTGCTTTTATTTTATAATCAGTATTATTCTCTGGATGACCCTCCTAACACTTTGGAAGTCCAGCACTATTTTTTACTCAGCTTATATGGAAGTTTATAGGTAACTTAGGCATGTTTTGAAGTTTAATATCTGTTATATTTCATGGTTATATGCTTCAGTTCAAATTTATCAGTCCAAATAGGCATCTCTTGATGTCTGACTTAACTGTAGTAGTATGGAGGTGCACTATCTTGCTGAATGACAGTCTCTCTGTGCCAGGAGCATATACAGAAATTATTTTTCAGGGAAAGGGGCAAAAAAATCGAAATTTTTTAAATTCATCAGGACAAAATAAAAGTTAATGAAAAATAGAAGAAAAAATTAAAGCACTAATTTCTTATGCAAATTCTGCATTTTTCTTATATTAAAGCATTTTTTCTAAGGTAAGTTGCATTTTAACAAAAAAATGAAGGGGATGGGGGCAAGTGGCCTTGCCCCCTCTACATACATTCCTGCTCTGTGCATATCCACTTGCAGCTGTCGCATCAAGAAAATTTGCAACATGTTGAGATACACTATATGTGGAACAGTAGCCTCACGGAAGAAAGAAAGGGTCATACACCTTAGTAGCCCTCACTGCACAGAAAGCATTCACTTTCAGGCTATCTCGTTCAAGCTGAATGCATTGCATAGGCATTCTGTACCCCATATTCTGACAATTTACCCTTACCACTCAAAATAAATGTAGCCTCATAACTAAATGCAATTTCATCAAGAAATTAACCCTCTTTTTCCATTTTGGTAGCATGTCTACACAAAAATGCTGTTTTTGTTTGTTTCCCTTCTTTCAATGCTTGCAGTAATTGCAGCTTTTAATGCCTGAAAAGGGTCTTTTATGAAAAATCTTCCAACAGTAGGTTGTGGGATAATCAATTCTTGATTAGCAAGTGCCATTGACTTTTGAGGGGTCCTTTGATACTCCTGTATCACAGTTTCTGCTAGGTCCTCATCTAAGTCACAGGGGGTGTACGTACCCTTTCTCCCCATGTGCCACACATCCTGTGTCAGTAAAACGCTTGTACCATTTGGTAATGATGTTTCATAAGGTGAAGTCTTGCCCTACTTTATTTGAAATTCCTACGGAGTTGTGCTTTCATTGACCATAATGAAATCTTTTGCATATTGTTCACTGTTTAGACATGTAATTAGTTTGAAAATGATGCCTAAATTCTTTTCTTCTGGATTGACAATAAATGCTCCATTTTGTTTGAAAGAAGCTGTTTTTCCCACTTTGAAGAAAAGATTGGCCATATTGAAACCACTGAACACTAATTTTTGTAATGGGGATATGGAGGTCAAAAAATATCCTATTTTTGTTCAAAGAAAATAAACAAAATCTTGGTAGCAAATATTTGCCATTTTGTTTCCTTGAACGTTCATACTCTTAACTGTCTTATGACCAAGATGTTAATGTCATATGTCCATTATTCGGAGTGTCCGCTAATTGGAGGTAAATATACAGAACTGTAAATACTTTGGGACTGGAGATCACAAAACTGTCTGCTAAATGGAGCATATACTTCAGCATGACAATAATATTATTTGAATTATGGTGTCCACTATTTGAGAGTATTCATTAAGAAAGTTTACTGTATTTAATGTAGTTAGTTCCTGTTAATTAATATATTCATAACTCTTTTATTTTCACATTATACAGACTTTCACAACAACTGTTAACCACTTAACTAAGATGTACTTAGGCAGTATAGAATTAAAAACGAAATACTACTGGAATTATATTTGGTCAAAGCTATTTGTTTGCACTGCACACTGCCTAAGTATGGTTTGAACAAGTGCCAGCAAGAGGGAGTTTTGCTACACAGCAGAAACTGCGTATGGAACTTTTTCCTATGAGTGAAAACAGCAATACACATTTGTACATTGTATAAATAATAATATAATAATAATAATAATAATACATTTTCGTTATAATGAATAATAACAATAATAAATTTTCGAAATCTGCATGTGAAAAAGAATTACCTGTTTGCCAAGGGGTTTCACAAAGGGTTATAAAATCAACAATACTGTAATCCATTTCTAAGACAGTTGTTGATCGCCCTTGCTGTATGGTTAGACTAGGAGTCTTCCCTCGTTCCTCATAAGGTAAACCACCAGAGAAAATAGTTATGTTTTCCCTAACAAAATGAAACAAACATAAATCCCTATCATATAACAGAAAGTGTCATGAAGTTATTTTATTGGTAAAAGTTTGACAATAACTTTGAAGTGAATTGGTAAGAATAAAAAAAAAAAGCTTCTTGATTTTAGAGGGATGGCAAGAAGTTTGCTGAAAAATGGAAATTCATTATGTGCATTTTCCATGAGAAATAAATAATACATATAATACATTTTTAATAACACTATCACTTTTAGATTATAATACTTTGGACAAAATTGCAGACAAAATTGCTTTTTCTTTTGTTTTGTTCTGTCTTGGGGTTTAACAACCACTGTGAGCAACTCAATGGGCCTAATTTAGGGCCACTGGTTACAGGAGAGATCCAGTGCCATAAGACAAATGCACCACCCATGCCTCACTCGGGACATGATCCCAAAACCGCCTCGGACATCAGAAGCCAGCATTTAGACCACTACATCATTACTGTGAATCTAATTTGTTTTAAAGTATACACATTCAATGTTTTTAGACACATGAATTTAATCAATCCTCTATTAAAATTTCTTTAGATTTATTTTACATTTTTGCTCAGAGAAATTTAAAACTTGTGAAAACCAAACTAACGGATTGCTTGATGAAAATTAGCAATATCCATGCAGATAGCTGGAAGTTTTAAAACTGCTAATTTTAATACTTCAGTTCTTAAATTAATCTCCTACGACTCACTAGGATGAGGATGATTGTAAAACTTCCTTTCAAGCAATAATTGAAGACATTTTGTGGAAAAGATTGGATAAGTTGGTTTAATGAACTTTCTCATATAAAAAGTTACTCACAACAGATTTATTATAAAAGTATATTAAATTATTTTCCAGAATTTCTGCATGAACATACTTAATTCTGTACTCAAAAATAGAAACTACTTAAAATCCTAAGAACTCATTTTGTGGCAGATACACTGCTCAGCACTGAAATTGCCCCAACAAAAAGGACATGTCACGTCAGCGTGAAAAGTGGCACGTGTGTCCTATGCAAATCTTTCGACTGCACAGACAATCACGTAATATGTGGAAGAGATAAGGCAAATGTGAATCACTGCACTCATATCATTTCAAGTGTTATGAGTACTACAAAAAATACAGTGGAGTATCTACAGTGCATATAGCCTTTTGAAGGACTGAAGATGATGTCTCACTGACCTTAGGATTACCTAATATACTCCTACGTGAAGCTAGGTGGTTGATGCACGATATTATGTCCATTGTGAATCATAATGCCAGAATAGTGGGGTGCTGTTAGCAACAATGGTTGCAAGAAGGTACCAACAGTCATTGTGGAGGGACAGGCATATCAGGTGTACATCATTTCAAGTAGATCAACATAGTCTTCACCAGGTGACTGTCGAGCTGCTGGCAATTGCAGCAAGCTGAATCAACAAGAGGCAGTAGCTAACCTGGACATCCTCTTCATGACCCAGAAAGGATCCAGGACAGAGGCAGGCTTGCACTTCAGGCAGTCACTCAGTTAATTGCTACTGACCCAAAGACATTGTCAGGCTAGAATGGGCTGATGCTAGGGTAGAGCTGCCTGGTGATCAGAATGGCACATTGTTGTGTTCAGCATGGGCATCTAGATTCTATCCCACAGCTGACAATTGTTGGTTCCACATTTGGAGAAGACATGGGAGAATGGAAGATCTGATGGCCATCTACGAGTACCACAATGCTTTCTCACAAGGTATCCTCCTGTGGGGGTGGCATCAGTTAGCACGTCACCCTTGGTATGCAAAATGGGAAATGTGGTAGCCTGGCAATACACTGATGATCATCTACAGCCAGTGACATTTCCATATATGAGAAGACTCCCACAGGCCACTTTCCAGTATGATGATGCTCATCCATGCACTTCCACATTATCCAGAGTTTGTCTGTGAGGAGTTCACAAGCTTCTGTACAAACCAAGTTCTCTAGACCTTGTGCATATCAAACACACATAGGAATTTACTGGACAGTGCTTGCAAACCTCTCCTCAGCCATCAAGGAAACCACCAGCATTATGGGCCCAAGTGAATGTGGCATGGTCCAAAATGCCTTAGGACATCATCATATGGTTATAAGACTCCATGCTGCACAACATTTCTGAATGTATTGCATACCCTTGATGGCCACACCAGATATTGATAAATGTCACCCTTTCCAGTAGTTTAGTCTGTAAAACTAATGAACTGAGTTGCATCTTAAATCATTTGTTATCTATCTGATAGTCTATGTCTATGATGACATATACTGTATACACTCAATAGACAAAACATTAGAGATAGGAACTATGGGCAGTCGACATGGCATCCCTCGTGTAGAATGAAACGAGTGAAACAGACCCAAAGAGAATGCAGGGCTTCCCAATAGTGTATCATAATCAATAAACATGGGTAAATGGAATGATCTGAGTGACTTTGATTGTGGATGCATTGTTGGCACAAGACAGATGGGTCATTCTATCACCCAGGTGGTAAGAACTCTAGGGTTCCCAAGGGCACAACTGCATCAAGAGTGTACCATAGGTATACCATCAATGGACATACCAATGTCCAGAGAGCAAGCAGTGACTGACCGCACATCATTGATGACTGGGGTCCATGTGCATAGACTATCCAGACTTGTACAGACCAACTGCTTGGATAGATTATCCAGGCTTGTACAGACCAACTGCTTGGATAGACTATCCAGGCTTGTACAGACCAACTGCTTGGATAGACTATCCAGGCTTGTACAGACCAACTGCTTGGATAGACTATCCAGGCTTGTACAGACCAACTGCTTGGATAGACTATCCAGGCTTGTACAGACCAACTGCTTGGATAGACTATCCAGGCTTGTACAGACCAACTGCTTGGATAGACTATCCAGGCTTGTACAGACCAACTGCTTGGATAGACTATCCAGACTTGTACAGACCAACTGCTTGGATAGACTATCCAGGCTTGTACAGACCAACTACTTGGATAGACTATTCAGGCTTGTACAGACCAACTGCTTGGATAGACTATCCAGGCTTGTACAGACCAACTGCTTGGATAGACTATCCAGGCTTGTACAGACCAACTGCTTGGATAGACTATTCAGGCTTGTACAGACCAACTGCTTGGATAGACTATCCAGGCTTGTACAGACCAACTGCTTGGATAGACTATCCAGGCTTGTACAGACCAACTGCTTGGATAGACTATCCAGGATTGTACAGACCAACTGCTTGGATAGACTATCCAGGCTTGTACAGACCAGGCAACTGATCACATCCAGTATGTTGGAGGCCCAAGCCATTCTACTCATGCATAGGCATAACCACTGGGGGGAGGGGGGATCAGGACCCCTGCAGATTTTCAGAGGCGGCGATCCCCAATGTAAAGAACACCTCCAAATTTTTTGGGAATATAGTGATTTTTTATGATGTGAACCAACTAAATTAAATAATATAAGATTGTGATTTTTTGTAGAATGCAAACACGTGTGTAATGTGTACTTAATAAAATAGCAATATCGATTCCTAATAAGCAAAGCCAGCTCTACAACTTTGCAGTTTACATTTTTGCCCTATCTATCCTATCATAGTTTTACAGTTGTGTTCACCAAGTTCCATAATTCGCAAACAGAGGTGCCTATGTCGTGCCCGTTAGATCGCACCTCAGCAACTGTGACAGCTCATCATGAGAAATTACACCTCACCTGGTACCAGGAACATTAAAACTGAACCTCTGCAGGGTAGCGAAACACAGTGTGGTCAGACAAATCCCGTTTTCAGCTGTACCGACCTGACAGGAGTGTGTAGGTGTGGTGTGAGGCCATGGCCCTATTATGCCACTTCAGCTCTGCAATAGTTCGGGGAGCCTTCTCATGGGACACATTAGGTCCCTTAGTGTGCCTGGAGAAGTCTTTAATCACTGTGTACTACCAGCATGTGCTGGCTGATCACCTACATATTTTCATGCATCCTGTGGGAAATGGTCTATTTCACAGAAGGACAATGTGCACCCCCACTGGGCTGAAACCACCCAGGCATGGCTTGAAGAACACTCGTCTTAGTTTGGAATCATCCAGTGGCCCCCAAGGTCCCCAGATTTAAACCTGTGGAAGCTCTCTGGGATGCTGTGGAGAGCAGAACTTCAGATCCATGGATCCTGGACTGACGTCTCAGGCAGAGTTGTGGGCAATGCTGCAACAGGCATGGCAGGCATTACCTCTGGAAGCTCTCTGGCATTGCGTGCTACACATGTGTATATGTATATATATATATATATATATATATATATATATATATTACTGAAACCATCAGCAGTTACAATGGCTTTGAAGTCCTGCAGTATTGAAGATGCATGCATTAATATTATTAATAACATCTATGAAAATGCAAGTGCAAAGATTCGGCTATTTGAAAATACAGCACCCATAAAAATTGGAAAGGGAGTGAGACAAGGTGACACTATATCTCCCAAACTCTTTAATGCCACATTGGAAAATGTCTTTCAATCACTGAACTGGGAAAACAAAGGGATAAAGATTAACGGAGATTATCTAACTCGCCTTTGTTTTGCTGATGATGTAGTCATCTTTGCAACTACCTCTTCAGAGCTGCAGAGTATGATCCAAGAACTTGCTGACAAGAGTAAAGAAGTGGGATTAAAAATTAACTTTCAGAAGACAAAAGTGATGTACAATGCTTTTACAAAAAGAAGATTTATCGATTGATGGGGAAAAGCTGGAGATAACCAATACCTACACTTATCTTGGTCAGCAGATATCAAGTGAGGGTCACATTGATGAAGAAATTAATCGGCGTATAAAACTTGCCTGGAGAGCTTTTGGAAGAAACAGTATAATTTTCAAGAGCAGTATGTCATTATGTCTTAAAAGAAAAGTGTTTGATCAATGCATCCTTCCAGTGCTTACGTATGGTGCAGATACGTGGACCTTAACTAAAAGAGACATACAAAGATTACAGACAACTCAAAGAGGCATGGAGAGATGCATGCTTGGTGTAACCACAAGAGATAAGAAGAGGAACTCGTGGATCAGAAAAATGACAAGAGTGGAAGACATCATGATCAGAGTAATATCCCTGAAATGGCAACGGGCTGGACATATTGTCAGAAGGGCAGACCATCGATGGACAGCCAAATTTTTAGACTGGATTCCAAGAGTCAGGAAAAGACCCAGAAGAAGACCACATGTGAGATGGATGGATGAAATTCGAAAGTATGCGGGAGTAACATGGAGGAGACTGGCACAGGACAGACCATTGTGGAAGAAACTTGGGGAGACCTTCATCCAGCAGTGGATTGAAATTGGTTGACAATGATGATGACGCTGATTATATATTACTGAGATACAGTAGTCTACTATTATAAAAAACCTTGGGAGACAATGATATACTGTTCGTTGAGAGGAATTCATGATTCCTGGCAATTGCAGCAGAGTATATTTGTATACCTTTCATGGGAGATAAATGAGGCAATGAAAAGAGATGTAGGAAAAGTTATTTACCTATTTTTAGTACACTTAGATGCCCTTACATGACTCACATCTAATAATATTGGAGATGAAAGTGCTGCAGATGCATGGAAAGTCTTATACTAAATAAATAACTGTAATCATCACTGCTTCATTAATGTCCTTTTGTAACTCTTCCTCCTATTGGATAGAAGACATACCCCATTTACGGAAATGGGAGAGGGATTAAAGACTGTGAGTGTTTCAGAGTAGGGTACTTGCTATGAATCTCACTCTGGGGTATCTAATAGGTGGCAGGAGGTGAATGTAGTTTAGCCTGTGGTTGATGTGTTTGGAAAAAGGAAGACACCTCTAATTTCAAGTGTGAGGAAATGTATGACAATGGAAGTGAGTGCAACTTTATTTGTGTTTTTTCTGTTGCAGACTTACCCAGTGGCATGCCCAAAGGAGGTGTTAAACCCCCCCCCCTCCACACACACACACACACACATGCATACAAAAAAATTGGAACATTTCGATATTTCAAAAATATATTGTCAGTAAATGCACTCATAAAACATTTAATTGTATAAAAAATAATAGTTTTTGTAACGCTCCCCATAAAAAAAAATTTGGACCCCACCCCCCAATTTTTTTTTCTGGGCATGCCATTGTACTCACCGACTATACATCAAGCAAGTAGCATGAGATACAAATTTGTTGTCAGCCACACCATACATCATAAGCTTACAATCCATCACACAGATGTTCTAAAATTCGGAGATGTCGAGATTTTCATTTTCATTTTCATTTAATTTTTTTTTGAGGGGAGTCACTGTAGTTAAAAAAAGTATGGACATATTTCAATAAACCTCATGTTGATAATTGGCTTCCTAGTTTCTAAATTCAATTACTAATCAAAAACTACTATTATGGGAATTTTTACTAGGAATTTTTTTTTATTTTAATTGCAAATTTTCAGAGAAAACTCTTCTCCTTCTTCAGGCTGTCTTTTTGTTGTCACTTAAAAATGCAAGGTGTAGTCTATGAAGTAAAATGTACTTGTGGACTATCTTACATAGGTGAAACAGGTCGCAGACTAGAAACTCGTATAGCAGAGCGTAAAGCTGCTATAAAAAATTGCTCCAACAAGACTGGTTTAGATAGGCATGTTAGAGAAACTAGTCACAGCATGGATTGGATTTCCTTTAAAGTCATCAGTTTCCAAAGCAATTTTCAAAAAAAAAGCCAAAAGAAGGAATAGAAATTGAGAAAAATCAAAATTCCATCATCAATGACTGCAGAGGATTTTCCGTGCCTAATATCTGGCAGGATTTAATGAAAAATACTGTAATCATCAAGGTTAACCGTAACAGCAATAGTGACGGGAATAAGTGACAACAAAAAGACAGCCTGGAGAAGGAGAAGAGTTTTCTCCAAAAATTTGCAATTAAAATAAAAAAAAATCCTAATAAAAATTCCCATAATAGTAGTTTTTGATTAGTATGAACTTTTTCCAAGTTCCTCAATTTTAAGTTTGCTATTATGAAGTTCATTACTGAAAAATTATTTATCGCTAGGCTCTTGCTGTTAATCTCCAAATTTTTCTTACCTGATAAGTTTGTAGACGTGGTGCTCCATCCCCATGCAGCCACAAATAAAAAAACAGTTGCAGTGGGAAGTTAGTCTACCACATTTTTCACTAAATTTGCTTATGATAAAAATCAGACTGGGTATCACTCTTAGTATCTTTCTTGAGTGAGCATCTGTTGAAATATCAGAAGCACTAGCACCAGCACAGACATAAGAACATCTATGAGATTTTATTTCTGTGACCATCAGGTTCTCTTGCTAATAATCTATAAAGAGTCAGCACTCCAAATTCTTTATAGTTCAATGTCCATCACAAAGGATTCATGAGCAATATTTTTTTACATTGTGAATGATAGTTGGAATTTGTAATGCTACAGAAAACTGTTATAAGCCACATTTCACATTTGTAAAATAGGCATCCACAGTGTAAAAGCACATTTGGAAAAACTAGTTTAGTGCAGTGGTGACATAATCAGAAAATATGGTACTAACTCAAACAACTAGCATTGCATCACTTGTAATCCAGATCCAAGTTACTACCATATGACAAGAACAAGAAATTCAATGAGATACTAATAAGTAACACTGCAGCAATTTTAAGTTGCAAGTAAGTCATGTACATATGTAAAACATTTTATTCAGTAGTCCTGTGCATATGTAAAACATTTTATTCAGTAGTCATGTACATATGTAAAACATTTTATTCAGTAGTCATGTACATATATAAAACATTTTATTCATTTTGATGAAAAAAATTAATGAATACAAGTATATGGATAATTTCTGTGATTGATACACAGGACATATTTTCAGTTAGGAGATTTTCAGGTGTTTATTGAATATAGTATTGCACTACATTGAGACCAAGGGATATCTTATGTTTGGAAACAAAAGGTGTTCCTTGGTCTCAATGTAGTACAAATACCACTCACTAAAAATCTACATTACCCATGGTAATGCATTTAGCTATTTATAAAAATCAAAACTAAACACAATACAATATGAAATCAATAAACACTAGCAATTAAACAGATTTAATGCAGTCATTACCCTGCTCGGTTTGTCTTGCATTCCACTTTGTAGATACCATTACAAGGCTCTGGCTTTCCATCACTTAAAGACTTCGCTTTTTAAAAATACAAAATTGAAATATATTATAGCCACACACAGCAGAACAAATATTAAGTAAATAAATAAGAGTAAACATTATAGAAATATATAGTTTCCCCACAGCTAGAGGAGGCTTGAAACAGGAATGGAATAAATAACAGAATTGTGAACTTACTGTATTAATTTTTATTTCTTATTTTAGACATGAGAGAGTGTTACAGGAGGGAAAGGCAGAGGAAGGCTAAGGAAGTTATGAAAGGATCAGATTCAGGAGTGTCTGCATGAGAAAAAGATCACAAATATGAAGTATAGAAGATCTTGTGTACGACATGTGATGGATGTCAGTATAGCCCAAGTAGTATGCCAAGATTGATGTAAATGGAGAAGTTTGATATGGCAACAGTAAGTAAAAATTATCTGGTAGTTTGTATTTATTTGTGGAGCTAACCTCTGAATCTCAGAGAACAGCTTAGTGATATGTATGTATGTTTGTATGACTGTCATCCTATACACGTATAGTTCCATGACTTATTTTGTACTATATGTAAATGATTTCATACATAACTATATCATGAAAGAGAGAGAGATAGAGGGGGGAGGGAGGGAAGGGTGTGTGTGAACATTCTTATATCTGAAGCAGAAAATCAAAATTTAGACCAATAAAGAAACAATACACTTTGATGGAATGAGTAACTCATTTGATGAAATATGAACACTCAAAAGTGTAGTTCTTTTATATAAACTTTTGACCTTCCCTAAAAATGTCTTTAAAATGCATGAGTTATTATTGTATTTTAGTCTCATGCTGTGAACTTGACTAGTTTTAAAGATTTTCCTTACAGAGGCATGCACATTCAAACTGATCCAAAACAAAGAACAGAAAAGCAACCAGAATGGGGAAGAAACAAAACAAAACTCGGTATTTTGCATTTTGAAAATCAACACATGCAGAAAAACTGCATACTGCTATGTAAAGAACAAAAATTAAACATTTAAACATGCCAATATGGTCATTCACTTTGGTAACTTGCCAAAATTTGTCAAGTGTAACTGATGTTCTTCCATAATTTCTTTTAACTGTCCAGGTAGTTCTTTTATAAATATTCCAAAAGCAAGAGTAATTTTATTGCAATTTTGCTGAAAGCCACAGCCAAGATAAGAAATTCCCATAGTGAAGAACTGGTGATTTTTGACCTGTATGCTTGTTTTTTGGATGGATGATTCACTGTTGTGGGAAGGCAGATACTGCATAATCACACTGGATTTATATAATCTAGTTGCTTCAAAATGTACCATTTTTGGGAATGTAATGCTTCACATTCTCAGGGAGATATAAAGAGACATATGGGTCAGATTCCTGCTCAAAGATCGCACCGCTATCAAGTATTTTTTTTTTATTAGAATAACAGAATATTTTTGTGATGCACTCAAGTTTGTCACACAAATTTTACACCATCAGATTCTCAGTAATGTTTACAGCAAGAATTTGAGAAAAAAAATTGAATCTACTGTTCTTGGGGTGACAATTGAAGATGGTATCTATGTTTTCATTTTCTACTTCAAATTCTACTTTTATTTTTTTATGATTTGTTTTAACAATTTTTACAGATTCCCAATTCATTATATATGTGTTTCCAATACATTTTGTTAGACATGTCTTTTTATTGCTGGTTTGTGTTAAACTATCCTAGTTTTCAGTTATCATCCAGTTTCTCTTATGTAATTAAGTTCACTGTTACAGTCAATGCTACAAGCCACCTCTTCTTTAAGCATATTTTTTTTTCTTTTTGATTAATAGCCAGGTGGGATTCTCAGAGAAATATTTTTGTTCTCACACTATTATTGTCACTTTTAGCAGGTAATTTTTTTATTATCACCACTGTTTGAAACATGAACATGCATATAGCATGCTGTTACTCAAAAAAGGCCTTGTGACTTCAAAGGCTATTGGTGGTGTTGCATTAGTTGTGTTGCATTGATCTTTCTCTGTCATGCTGGATCTCTGGTATGATTCCTGGCCACCATGGTTGCATGGTTACAGAGGGTACATATTCAAGTTAATTTTTCATTAAGGCAGGTAGACTTTAGGGAAGAAACAAATAATGAGAGAAAACAAGAACATTTTTTTAAACATATTTCACAAACTGTACTATATATTGTTGCAGCAAAATTCACAAACTGCATCATCAATTCTTCAAAAAGTAATTACACAGATTAAGAATGTTAAAGCAATTTTGAAATTTCTAAATATCTCTGATAGAATGAATAACTACTTTTGAATAAAAACAACACTCATGGCATCTACTCCTCTGTTGTCTTCAAAGAATGTCCAATTTGGGACTAAAACAATCTGCTGAAACCCGGAGGAACATAAACCAAAATAAAGAGCCCACCAGGGTTTGAAGAAAATATACTGATTAAAAAGTGAAAACAATACAGTTGTTCCAAAACCTTTAATGTGATCTTGTTATATTGGATTTTAAATCATGCAGTGACAGTGTAGATTATTATTAGATTATTCGAGTGGTGCACTATTTTTTGTGCTCCTTATGTATGAGTCCATACATAAGGAGCACAAAAAATCGCATAAATAATAGATTGCAGCAACATACATATTTCCAAGTGGAGCAATAGACAAAATGAAATTGCTTTAATATAATATTAAACAATACCATAATGAAAAGGAATGGCAGAAATCCATGTAACACAGTAACTATTAAAAGATACCTTACAGTATTTCTAATGAAACCAATGCTGACCTTATATAAAAAGAAGTTATAAAATTTAGAATGTTTCGGTAGCAAACTATACCTTCTTCAGCCATGGAATGAGTGAAGGTAACGCAAGGTGTTAACCTGTGGTGAATCAGATGTTCCCAGATTTTAAAATGGATTTCCAAATAATAGGAATTTCATGAGGCGAGTCCTTATAACATGTATTATGGAAAAGGAAAGTTCCCATACTTTCACAATACTTAAGGGATTTTCTATTAATGAAACGAATAATGTGTTCTGTTCTGTGTTTTTCTAATCAGGAACAGCAGAATAACACTTATGGTTAATAATGAAAGAGAAATAGATGAGTTATCTTTCTTAATATTGAAAAGCATTCTGCAGGACACCAATTAATGCTACAGTATGTAGTTCCACTGTAGTAGGTGACACCTGCTTAGGTGTTGACTGGAATGGAATTGAAAGAGAATGTCTCAAATATTACAATCTTCTACACTCCACTTTGTAATAAAAAATTGCGTCAGTCAAATTCAATAAGAATATGAAGAAAAGATCGAAGACTTTTATCTGTAGTAAACTCAAATTTTAATATATATAGCTGGCCCAAGATCCATTTTAAAGCAATTTACATTAAATGTAAATGATGAATTAATAACTATTATGTAGAATAAAAGTTCACAGTAGAAATCTTGTTACAGTCAAGAACCCCAGAACCTTCCATTCTTCTTATGGCAACATTACTCAAACACTGTTTAACAGCAATTGACTACAAAAAAAAAGTTCTACCATTGTTGAAGAAAATAAACAATTACATGACTTGAGTTGACTTAAAAAAATAAACAAAGTTACAAATTTTGAAGATGACAATCCGATTTTTGGTGTAAGTGTGACAAGGATGGTAAGTCAGATAATATCCAAAAACTTGAAAATTTTCATCATCCTGGAGTGGGACTCGAACCCGCGTCTCCCAGAAAACACTCCATGCTAACCACTACACCACCCAGGATGACCAAGTTTCAAGTTTCCGATCAATTTGAAAGTTTTCGGATATTATCTGGCTTACCATCCTTGTCACATTTACGCCAAAAATCGGATTGTCATCTTCAAAATGTGTATTATATGGCGTAATCCCGTATTTCTTTCATGATAAACAAAGTTGTTTAGGGCAGACTTCATAACATCATGTCCAACAGGAATAAACACCTGGTAAGTCAGTGGTTTTGTTTGGATGTATGTCTCTAAGAATAAGATAAATAAGTTGTGGAGGAAGCTTAACTGCAACCATGTAGCCTTAGGATTTGAAGCAAAACTTATAAAGGTAGGTTGAGAGAAATAGGGCCAACAAAAGTTCAGAAATCAAACAAGTGACCTCTATATACCTAAACCAAATAGCTATGGTATGTAGATGAAATTTTAATTATCTGGCCATACGAAACAAATTCACTAATTTCAGTTATGTTTATCTATTTCTTCCAAATTTCCAAATATAAAATTCACTTCTAAGGAACAAGTTAATAGCAATACAAACTTTCTTGATGCTAACATAAATACAGTATAAACTGTGACTATTCACTTTCTGTTTACAGGAAATCTACAACCACTCACAATATCATTCTTTACCAATCATATAACTTTGAGAAATACAAATTCACAGCCTTCAAATTATACATACACGAGCTACCCTCTTTCCATTACAAAAAGAATATACTAATCTTTTAAACATTGGTAAATAACATAACTTTCCACCCAACTTGATCCTCAGTTTGATTAAGATATTTGATTCATGAAAATAGGTTACTATTAAAATAATAGAACTATACTAGTATTCCGAATTTATTGGTATAAAATAGAATTAAAAGTTTCCAAGCTTTTGTACATCAACCAGATGGCTTTCTCAAGGAAGGTAGACCTTCCTTGAAAAAGAAATCTTAGAAATAAGTGAAGCCATGGCTATTCCTTCTATGAAACTAGAAACTTACGAAGTTATTATAGGTTTTATTCAGGAATTAAACATAGAATTAAGTCAAATTTTCGAATAGGAGCCCAATACAGTAGTGGCCAAAATTGTGGAAACCTTTTGGAAAAAGTGTATTTTTGAAGTTTGATGGCTCATAACACCCTTTGTTTGGAGTACTACCATAAAATTTTATATCAATGGAAAGATAATTTCATCAAGAAGGTAATGCAACAAAGTTTGTTCAATTATCTGTATTCTATGAAAAGTTATAGCCAAATAACTAGAAAAAGGAAGCACAACTTACTTAGGTTGATATTGAAGTAGCTTTCCTTCATTTGAATGTAGTCAATGAGCATGAGTGTTTAGAGAGCCAATCAGGTGTCATCTTGTTTTGGCAATGAGACAATCAGGTCACAGTAGGATTCAGCTATTGATGTCATGTATTGGAACTGAGAGGAGGACATCTGTCAGTGTGATATGTGATTGCTATCACGTTTTTTTTGTTTTTTGTTTTTTTTGTTCTTTAATTTAGTGATCTTGTAAAACATAATACAATTAAAGAAATGGTGCAAAGATTTGACTGGTCACCCAGAAAGCCATGTAAAATAGTACTATTAAGTGAACAAGGCTTCAGTTATGGAGAAATTAGAAGAAAAGTTGGTGGAACTTAACCAAAGGTGGTATTCCTAAATTTTTGAAGAGGTACAAGGAGTCACTACAAAACCAGACTGGTAAAGGCAGGAAAAGGTGCACAACAGCAAGTGATGATAGAAGAATTAAGTGACTGTGCCTAGGTGACAGAAGAAAATCATCTGGGTGTATACAAGATGAAATAGCACAATGAAATGTGAAGTTGAGTGCAAGGACTGTTCGGCACAGACTGCAAGAATTTGGTCTAAAAACCAGAATTCCACAAATAAAGCCATTTTTATCTCTCAAACAAAGGTTGAAAAGATTAAACTGGGCTAAACCCTATGTTAACTGGACAGCGGAACAATCGGACAGTGTTATTTGGAGTGATGAGACCAAAATCTCCCTGTTTGGTAGTGATGGCATAAAATACGTAAGGAGAAGAATCGGAGAAGATTTGCATTCTAATTGCATTACATGTATCGTGAAACACGCAGTTAGTGTTACGATCTGGGGTTGTATGACATCAAAAGATGTGGAGAGAATTTTCGTGATTAATGGGAATATAAATGGCCAAAAATGCATTAATGAAATACTTGAGCCCAAACTGAAGCCTTCCGCACGTGATATTTTTCAAGATAATGAAGCATTTATATTTCAACAGGATACAGCTCCATGTCATGTTGCTGCGGTGTGCAAAATGTGGTTTCAAGATAATCATATTCCACTGCTGGAATGGCCTGGGAATAGCCCAGAACTTAACTCCATTGAAAATCTATGGAGCCGACTGAAGAAACTTGTTAGTCAGAAGCAACCCAACAATAAAACCCAATTAATAGGAGCAATATTGGTTTCACATTTGAACAGCTGCAGAACTAAAAAAACAACTTGGTTCACTCCATGGGAACGCATTGTAAGGTGGCAATTAACACTAAAGTTTACCCAACTAAGTATTAATTGACATGGTGAGTATTTTTGTATATCTCATTTTTTCTATGTGCTTCACTTCTCTTTTTCATAACTGCTGTTCTAATATAAAATCCTTCATAAAAGTTATTGCATTACATTCTTGATGAAATTAACTTTCCACTGATATATAATTTTATGGTATTACTACAAAAAAGTGGTGTTATGAACCATCAAACCTCAAAGATATACTATTTCTAAAAGGTTTCCACAATTTTGGCCACAACTGTACTTCTTCAGGACGACAACTGCATACAGTGTTGCCATTCTTGCGGGTATCCACCCCCTAAATCATTCATTGTTGTACTTCTCCTTCTTGTAATTTCCCAACTTTCTGCATGTTTTCTCTTAAGGCTGTCTTTGAATGAGTGTAACGGAAATTCTGTCCTATATCTGTAATGCAAATTCTTTTGTACACATTTTCTCGAAAATTATTACTTCGTAGAGTTTGAAATTTTGAGCACAAATAAAAACGACCTATAGCTAATACGTGTCGTAGTTATTTTTCCGAAAAATTTGTTAGAATGTTTTTTAAAATTCAATTTATCTGACTTGAAAGTATTCCAATTTGGCACTAGACGGCGCCAGAAGTTGGCTTAACAGTGTTTCTGTGTGGAAGAAATGAATTGCATTTCTTTGCTTTTTAAAAGTGTTTGTCATAGGTTTTCCCTCTCTCTCATTAAATCCTAGATTTCATTAAATTTTGTTCGTTAAAACGATCTAGTTAGCTGTGAATTAACATTATGTCTAACAAAAATCCCCATTTTGCTTGTTAAATTTGGGATCTTGCTAAATGCAAGGTAGTTATGAGCTGGTTTAACTGTATTTCTAGAATGTACAGGCTGAGAATCGGTTGTTAGCATTGGAACTCAGGACAGATGGAAATCCTCGCTAAATCTGCGTGCCGCACCGATGCCTCTTGGGGTGCAGTGTGGTCGGCGACTACCCAGAAGTTCCTCGGAGTTTTCCTGGGGACTCCGCTAGACGCCAAAGCTGTACTCTTCCAGCACAGCTAGAAATGTCCGAGAGGGGTTGGAAGAGCATGGTGAAGACTTCAAAATACCCTGGCCTCTTATTTCCCCAGACTTAAACCCAATTGAGCATCTGAGGGATCACCTCAATTGTGTTGTTTGCTCTATGGATCCTCCACCATGCACCCTCCAGCAGCTGTCAGATGCACTGCAGTCAGCATGGCTCTATATACCTGTGAACACTTTTTAGCACCTTACTGAGTCACTCCCAGCCCGTCTAGCTACTGTCCACACTGCAAATGGCGGTTACACTGGATATTAGCTGGTGGTCACAATAATGTGACTCGACCATGTATATCCATATTATCATGTGTGCATATTTTTACAAGGTGAGATTTCCACTCCAAAAAGGGTTTTAACAGGTACGCAGATTTAGTGAGGATTTCCATCTGTCCTAAGCTCCTAGCTAACAACCGATTCTACTGTATATAAAAGATAGCATCATGAGTACTGCATTTTTTTCGAAAATAGTACACACACAATTTTATAATACAGGGGATATCACTTACTGTTATCAGGGCTAATGTTATTGGGAACATGATATCCTGACCAAGAGTATAAAAATACATTAAAAAAAATATTATTGTCATAAGCACTTTGGCTATTATTGTCAGTTGCTTGACTTTGTAACTTAACTGTCCCATTCAAATGCATGAAGTAGGAAGGATTAATCCTTTTATCCCAAGATGTATTAATCCCTTTATCTCTATCTGAACACTCTAAAGGTAAGAAATGCTCTATTTACTCACATCTTTCTTTAGAGCTTGTTCTCAAGAATCCATACCCATACAAAAAGTATGAGCTAGGTGGACAAAGGTTAATTTGATGAGAACGTTTTGTCTGGTGCCTTCACAGTGATCTTTTCCTTATCATGTTTTTGTTTAATTAATTTTTAGTGTTGGCTTCAAGGATGAAAATGATGATCACAAAATAAACTGGTTTACCTAGTTTAATTCCTTCTTCCTGATTTAAACACAAATAATTCATGCAATTAAGCAATTACTTATACATATACCTGCTAAGCTGAGCTTAGTGAATCTTCTGACCAATGTGCAAACACACACACACACACACACACACACACACACACACACACACACACTTTGTATTTGTATGACAGAAAATTCCAGCATTATTGACAGGAAATTCTAGAACCACTGATACATGACAATGACACAAAATTGTAGAACCACTGATACATGAAAATGACACAAAATTGTAGAACCACTGATACATGACAATGACACAAAATTGTAGAACCACTGTGAAAAAGTACATCATGTGACCCAATTCAAGATTTTTACTATAACTTGGGAGCAGAGCTGATCTGCTATTCTGACAGACCTACAACTAACAGATGAGAAATCAGCTAAAGCCAATGAAGCTGAAACTCATTAAGTTGGTAAATAGCCAACAAATGATGAAATGAGAGAAGTGTTTTGAATATTTTGTATTTTTGGATATGGCATAAATCAGACAAGCTACATATGCAATATCAGAAAACTATAGGTTATAAAGAAACAACTTTTTCTAATTCTTGTTTTATTTGTTTTTCTTTCCTTAATTCTTTTTTAAAACGTCAATAAATATAAAAGTTTGGCTTTCAAGTAATATAATAGTAATAATCTGGTGTCCATAAACATTACTATAACAATTAATACAAACATTTGCCATGGACTAGGAACATCAAACAGAAGTCATCATCACACTTTCCACGTTTATAAGTGAGTCACGGAAAAATTCTCATTAGCCGCCACCAGGAATCGAACCCAGGGTCTTCCAGTTACCCATCGGATATGCTTCCACTGCACCACAGCGGCCTCGAATTCCTCCAGACTCACATACACTAACTGCCAAGCCAATTGGCAGATTGCTTCTTGGAGCCCAGCACAAGAATTTGAGGCCGCTGTGGTGCAGTGGAAGATATCCGGCATGTAACTGGAAGACCCTGGGTTCGATTCCCGGTGGCAGCCAATGAGAATTTTTCTATGACTCACTTATAAACGTGGAAAGAGCGATGACTTCTGTTTGGTGTTCCTAGTCGATGTCAAATGCTTGTATTAATTATTCATTCGCCTTCTAATTATTTGTTCAGTTGCTACTTACCATCCTTGGTGAATCCCCAGCATTGTGCGGGGATCCAAGCAATCTGCCAATTGGCTTGGCAGTTAGTGTGTGTGAGTCTGGAGGAATTCAAGGCCACTGTGGTGCAGTGGAAGCATATCCGGCACGTAACTGGAAGACCCTGGGTTTGATGCCTGGTGGCGGCCAATGAGAATTTTTCCGTGACTCACTTATAAACGTATAAAGAGCGATGACTTCTGTTTGGTGTTCCTAGTCAATGTCAAATGCTTGTATTAATTATTCATTCGCCTTCTAATTATTTGTTCAGTTGCTGCTTACCATCTTTGGTGAATCCCCAGTATTGTGCGGGGCTCCAAGAAACAATCTGCCAATTGGCTTGGAAGTTAGTGTATGTGAGTCTGAAAGAATTCGAGGCCACTGTGGTGCAGTGGAAGCATATCTGACGCATAACTGGAAGACTCTGGGTTCGATACCCGGTGGCGGCCAATGAAAATTTTTCTGTGGCTCACTTATAAACGTGGAAAGAGTGATGACTTCTCTTGGATATTTCGGTAACTTTTTAATGCATTAGTTTGTATCATCTCATGCAGTTGTTGTTATCAAAATACCACCCTGGCAAAAAACAAAAAAAATGGCACACAGGTGGCCTAAGCGATGGCTTCTGGCCATTTGTTCAAAATTGGTCTGAGTTTGAATCTTGGTGAGGCATGGATAATGTGTTTGTCTTATGGCACTGGCTCTCTCCCTTCCCTGAAACCAGTGATCCTAAAATATGTATTGGTGACTGCTTATAGCCCATTGAGTTGCTCATGGTGGTAGTTCCCCCTCCCCTTTCCAATTTGTGTTGAGTACAATCAACTACACTGCCGGAAAGTGAAAATGAAAAAAGAACACCCAGAAGCAATGCTGGTAGGAATGTCATATTATAATATGTTAATTGTTAGGGGCAGCGGAAACTGTGATCCAAATTGGAATGTCATTGGATGAAATAATGACGTCATTGCGGATGACAAAAAATGCAAATGTATGCAGTACATAGTTAAGGACAAGGGTTTCCAGAACAAAGTCAATTGTCTGGTGTCATGTTGTTCAGTGCTCATTGAAGAAGCTACCATGCCTGGATGATGCAGGCGCACAACTTTTGTTCAGTTATCAGAGTTGGAGCGAGGCCGTACAGTGAGTCTGTGAGAAGGAGGTTAGTCCTTCCATCAAATTGTGGACCGAGTGGGACGGGAGGTATTGGCCGTGGTAAGATGGTGGTGTTGATGGTCAGAGGAGCATTTGCATACTTGCAGACGTGGTTCCAAGCAAATGCAGAGTTACTGGTGCACGAGAGGATCGGCAGGCATATCAGGAGGGCAGTGTTGGCAGATCGGATTGCTACGGCATCACAAATTCAATCCTCTGTCATACCAAGGGTGTTGTCTACCAGAACGATTCAAAATCGTTTGTTGGAAGCAGGACTACGGGCAAGTGTGCCGCTGGCATGGTTACCATTGACCTTTGGTCACCGTCAAGCATGTTTGCAGTGGTGTCAAGAACAAGTTCATTGGAGGGAAGAAACATGGTCTGTGGTCTTCAGTGATCAAATTTGATTCTGTTTTAGAGCATCTGATGGTTATGTACGCGTCTGAAGGTGACAAGGTGAGTGGATTCTGCCATCGTGCATCTGCCAATGACACACAGGCCCCACGCTGGCTGTCATGGTGTGGGGAGCAATTAGCTATCACACTTGTATGAGTCTGGTGTTTGTACGGGGTACACTAAATTGCTGTACATATGTCAGCAACATTGTGCAGCTGGTCATTCTGCTATTTTTGAGTGCAATCCCAAATGGGATATTCCAGCAGGATGTACCCGCCCACACTCTGCCCAGACAACTCAATATGCTCTTCAGGTTGTGCATGAACTCCCTTGGCCAGCACACTCTCTGTTTGCCTCCAATTGAGCCTGTCTGGGACTGGATCGGACACAGACTCTTCCATGGACCCCAGCAGGCAGTGTCCATCTCTGAATTCAGGTCCAAGTTGAAAGCGCATGTAATGCTATCTCCCAGCGTGATATCCAGCATTTGTACGACCAATTGTATGCCAGATGGGCAGGTTGTATTGCTGCAGAAGGAGGTTCAACACCTTATTAAAATGTGCCTTCTGTACTCTGTTATATGCATTAAAAGGTAAATAAACATTGAATCACTTCACACATGTGATCACTTTCCTTTCTTAACAAGTTGTTGCTACAGCATAAATCTCATAGATGCAGCTGCAATTTTTGATGGTGGTGTTTTTTCACTTTCCGGCAGTGTATATAAGCACTTTTTAAAGTGAGTTAAAACAAAATTAGATAATGAAAAAATAAACTAAAATTTCCTTTCAAGTGTAAATATATTAAAATACTTTCTTGTAGTACCCATAAAGTACAATTTTAAGTATTCCAAACTTCTTAAAAGAAAAGCTGCATTTTCATGAAAGGAATTTGCTTACCGTGAGGAAATGTTACAGACAGCGGCTTGTTTGGAACCCTCACATTCCACGTAGCAAGGCTCCCATCTTCATGACTACACACAAACTGCCTGCCTTCTAACTGCCATGCCACTGACTTCAACATCTATAAAGGTGAAAACACATGTAATAATATATTTTAGCATGGCATTTATGGAAACAGAAACATATATCATAACATGTTCAAACTCAAAACATTTCTCATGCTGTTATAACCATCACAAAATATATTATTTTGTGGGAAAAAAACAAAAAAATAAATGACACAGAAATGATCTGAAATCTAAATTTTAATTGCAGTAATTACTAAGAGATTAAATGATTCTTAGTATCTCTTGTATGTTGCAGTATATATGAAATGTCCTTTTCAGACATTTCATACAAAGATACAGGGTGCAAAATTTCCAATTACAAAGTTGTAGAGTCCCTTTAGCCTAGAATAACTTGCGAATGGAGAGAGGTACAGTTATGCAAGTGAGATAACGGTATAGTAAAGTGACTACGCCCAATCGAATGCAACCAATAACAGCACTCCTAGTGGTGAAATGCGGAAGTTAGCCGTTGCAAATCAAAAACGGAAAGAGATAGAGCAAAATTTCCAATTACAAAGTTGTAGAGCATCAATTAATTAGTATAAAACGACATTTGTTTTACACGGATAAGATAAATTGTCGCCTGAATACCCTAAAATGTCCAAATCGATGCACGACCCTTTGTGCGAACATTTGAAGGGAACAGGCATAGGTATGAGCAAATACACACAATTTATTGCATAAATGCGTACTTATGTCAATACAGTTTGATGACGTTGGACAAAATGAAAATAAAAAAGGCAAACTGGCGCACAGCGATCAAAAGTTAATATCCAGTATGTTCAAAGAGTTTGCCATTGCCCACGATACACATTTGCATTTGTGAAAGTAAATCTGCATTCAGATTCCTCAGCATGGAAGGTGTTACACTATTGCAAGCATCTGCAACACGACGATGTAGATCCAGCAGACTTGTAGGCGCTGTTGCATACACCTGATTTTTTATGTAACCCCAGAAATCCAAGCTCGCCTATCTCACACAGCGTACATAGACCTAAACTTCTCATCAGGGTACATCCTGCTACTGGTTTTTATATCTTAGGTACGATACAACGTCACAATCTGCATTTGCATACGGCTACATTTTCGAAATGTGAATATGCAGATTCGAATCGTCGCACATCGATTTCGGACATTGTAGGGTATTCAAGTGACAATTTATTTTATTCGTGTAAAACAAATGTCGTTTTGTACTAATTAATTGATGCTCTACAACTTCGTAATTGGAAATTTTGCTCTATCTCTTTTCGTTTTTGATTTGCAATGTCTAACTTCCGCATTTCGCCACTAGAGGTGCTGCTATCGGTTGCATTCGATCGGGCGTTGTTGCTTTACTATACCGTTGCCTCACTTGCATTACTGCACCTCTCTCTGTTCGCAAGTTATTCCAGGCTAAAAGGACTTTCCTATGCACCCTGTATACAGTTGGTAAATCAGAATGGTTAAAGGAGACTGGTAATACAGTCATTGGCTGTTATAGACCATTTAAAACATGATCTGATACATGTTGTATTTAGAGATGACCCTTAGCATGCCAATGTTGAATTCTGCAGTGATTTGCTGGGTTGTGTCCTGTATATTCCCTTGAACAATTCTCTCCAGTCTTCTTTGACCTAATCATCTGTTTTTTGCCCACAGGGTCACTGATTGCTGGAAGTTATTTGCATGTCACACTACTCACGGTAAACCAATGCTACAGTTGTGCGGAAAAAGCCCAGGAGGACTACAGCTTGAGAGACGATTGAACTAGCATTCTTGGTGTTCCTGAAACTGTTAAGCCAAAACTCAGCTAGCTTTGAATTCCTTCTCATCAGAAGACTGCCCTTTTTTAGTGGGAAGTTTGAATAGAACATAGGTTATAAGTCTTTCCCCACAATATGCCTATAAGCACAAGTTGAAGGTTCAGATCTTCCATTTATAACTTTAATGACCTTTTCAGCCTTCACTAAAGCATTACCATGCACTTGGATCATCATCTTAGCACTTCTTGGAGCACTTCATGCTGCAGCTTGACAAATTTCTCTCACTCTCAGACCTTGATAGCATGAATGTTACAATACATTGTAGCCATACCAATGCACCATGCTGGAGACTAATACACATTCTCTCAAGAAGTCCAACACAGTTTTTCCTTCACCATTAGAATAGATCACTGTTTCTTTGGGTGGGCAGGTGAGCAACAAGATGAAGTAGTTGGCTTGCATTTAGGGGTCCTATTCTAAGAAAAATACATGTCTTTAAATGAAGGTTGTTCAGTAAGTATGCTAGTGATGTTAAGAAAAATGGAAAACAACAACAAAAACAGATGACTTTTGACTTGGCTTGGGTCTTGATCACCCGCAAACAGTCAGAGTGAGACTGGTTGCCAGATTTGGATTTTCAAGGGCTTCTTATGGTTGTTGCCAAAAGACAGGAGAGATTTCCAAATGATGGGGATAAAATAGCAGTATTGCAGTTTGAGGAGATAGCTATTTCAATGCTCTAACAAAAATGCAGAGCCCTTTTGTTGATGAAAAGAGCAATTTTCTCAGTATTTTTCTGGAGAGGCACTGATGATGTATCTTACAGAGTTAATAATGCCAAAGAAGAATTAGGTCTTCCTTGGCTAATATGCTTCTTATGCTGGGCCAGGCATTTAGTAATGCTGCAAAATGATGTAAAGTGTGTTACCAGCTAAGGTAGAAATGGGAATAAGGTGTTTGATTTTATCTCTGTCCAGTAGGATTAGTTTCATCATGGTAGGATTAGATTGACCACAGGATTTAAATATTTGACTTGGGATTGAAAATTTGAAAGTTGCTGATTTTCTTTTTTATTATTATTATTTTGCTTAGCATAACTAGTGTGCTTACCCTACCCAACTACCTTCATCTATTTATTACATGACTATTGCATAAAACCACCCTGTGGGATGTGATTCTATACTAGAATCACATTACCATGTGTGCCAGGATACTTAAAGGGAGACCAGCAGAGGAAACAGGAAATTCACATTTATTTTTTATTTTTTTGGTTGGGGGTTTAACGACCACAGTAAGCAACTAAATGGGCTATAAGCACTCTCCTGATCCTAATTTAGGGCCACTGGTTCCAGGGAAGGGAGAGAATCAGTGCTGTAAGACATACACAACATCCATGCCTCACCGAGATTTGAACCCAGACCCTTCATGGATGAATGGTCATAAGCCAGCGCTTAGATCACTGTGCCACCAAGGTGGCAGATAGACATCTTCCATTTCACACTCTTCACTGAGTGAAATGGTGAGCAGAATCGCTCCCACAATCTAAATTCTCTCTTTCTCTGTCTCTCCAATTTTAATTGGTGAGCACATGCAATTGGATTCACTTCAGTGAAATGTATACACCATGTGACCTCACTATTTATACATTTGATCTGAAATGGGCATGCCACCTACAAAACAAAATGCTCGGAGAAACCTTGAGGTAGAGTAGTCGATTCTGTTGTACAGAACACACCTTTGATAAATGCTGAAATAGAACATGGAGGACCAAAAGTGCAAAATCTACTGCTATTTTCAAACAGCAGTTATTAAGAGTAAAAAGGCTATGCAAGGAATCCTTCAAACGGAAAAGGGTTGTTGATGACCCAGAATTATTTATGCAAACTCAGCATTTTCTGAAAATCATTCACTGCACAAGTATGTATGGCATAACAATACTTCTGTTAGCCCTAACTGATGCTAACAGCCACCCAGAAACTTTAAAATTTTATATTATGCTTGGATGAAACTTGAAATGGATTAAAGTCTTAAAAAAACCAAGAACATGATGCATCCTTTATTAGTCTTGCTCTAGGATAACACATTTTCCTGCTTTTTAAAATACCCTCAACAAAGAAAGAAATGCTAAGTTAAACATACTGCTTTAAGAATACAATTAGGAATCTAAGTAAAAAAATCATAATAGTTCTCAAGTTTTACAGAAAAGGTAGCATGTGAAGTTATAATGAAGTTCTGAATAATAACCTCTGAACAATTGAATCGGGCATCAGCAGCTTTGTTCCGAAGGTCCCAAAGAACTACAAGGCCCGTTTCAAATCCAATCAGTAGCTGCAAATATAAAACGAAAGTTTTTGTTACTGACAAAATATCCCTACATGATATTTCAACATTTGATTTTTACAAAATCTCAGAAGTGAAGCATTTTTTAAATGTTTCATTATTTGATGATAAAACTGTTGAAAGGTAATAAAACAATACCTGCAGTCAAAAATCAAAGAGACACAAAAATCCACATTATGTGTGATTAAAACCAATATGTGATAGCTCTAAATAAAAATGTGTATATCATAAAATTAATTTACATACCTATACAGCATAGGAAAGAATGTGGAGGTAATCCACTTCATATTGAAATTCCATGTATAGGTAGGAAACACTGTATGACATTGGTTTTTGAAAAAAACTCTCCATTGGAAACTGCTGGGATTTTCTACGTTTTAATGCTGATGACTCCGAGACTGCTTCTGCTTTGTTTTCTGGTAACAGTTCTGCAGTGAAGAAATAGTGTGTGCTGTACACTTTCCTATAGTGTATCAAGGCTAACAAAGAAGATAACAAAACCAAGAAAAGTTTATAAAGTTTAAGTTTTATTCATGCAACCTACTGGAACATATAATATTAGCTAACATCAGCAACAACACATGACACAGCTCTACAATAAGGCAGCCAGCGAGAGGAAGAAGGATATGATGTGACTCTGGTAGAAAACCAATGTGATACAGTATTTCCAGCCTATCTGCAGAATTTGAATACAAAATGCATTACTTGCACATTTTCCCCTACCATGTATATGGCAGTAAATAAATTTTATACAACAATTCCTCAAAAGTATATGAACTACATTTCTCATGGTCATGCTTTTCAAAATATATTTTTTTAAATCAAAACATAAGCAATATAAAAACATTCTGATATCGGATTTTGAATTTATTAATTTCTTTTTATGAACTTAAGTAGAAAAGAGAGGAATCAAGCCATTTTTCAAAATGCGATAAAAAGGGGGGGGGTACAGACTCTAAAAAAAGGCAGAATACTACTACTTGACAAAGGATATTGCATGTAAATCATATAATGCAATACAATCTTCCATTTTTCCATCTACCATTACTGACTGCATTAAGTAAAACCTATTTACAACTAATACTATTAAGTTAAAAAAACCATAAATATAATCATAACTTACCCTACTTTACCATAGGAAACCATGTCACTATTTCTGCATATTTTCCTCCCTTAAAAAAAGGCTATTGCACTCAAAACATAATTGAAATGATAGTTTAATGCAAATCATGGAATTATTATTTTATCTTTTATAATTACTTTCAATTCCACTTAGTAGTTCTAATTCTGACTATTATATAGCTCTAATTATTGTACTATTCTCTTTTACGTGCGATATTTCAAAGTAACTTGTACAGAAAACTAGCGGATAATGCTTACCTTGGCATTCCTTTCTAGCGACGGGGACATTTCACGCAGAAAACACGTGCGTGAAATGTCCCCATCGCTAGAAAGGAATGCCAAGGTAAGCATTATCCGCTAGTTTTCTGTACAAGTTACTTTTATAATTACTCTTAAAAATCATTAAAATTTTAAATTATGTACAAATTCTCCTATTCATTTAACACATTTTAACTCACCTCATGTCAACCACATGACCACCTTAAAATGTATCAGTCTTTCCTCTTTTACCTAGCTTTTAACCTCAAAAATTTTTGTAAACACAACCAAACTTATTAAAACATTAAAAGTACAAGAGGTTTCCATAAGACGTGACATCTCATTCACGTTTGACATTTCTGAAAACTGCTTCCCAATAGACAGGAACCTGGTACTTTCATTGTGTCATCCTCTAATGTGCAATACAATGTTCATAGCAACACTAGCTGTTCAATAGTGAGTACTTTGCATTTTTTTGAAAGCAGAATGGTTTGAGACAATGGTACAGGGCTTATGCAATAAAGCATTAACTACACAAAAGCATTGCATATTGAAGCACCATCTATTGCAATTTATGAAGTTTACCATTTCTCTGTTAGGTAAGAAAGATTCACAAAATTATTACAGAAAAATACGTAGAATATTAAATAATATATTTTTATGCTTTTCAATGGAGACAGATCCTGCATATAAGAATCCTTTTCCTGATTTATGAGATGAAATTAATTTTTTCTCAAGGAAGAAAAATGTGTGAAAATAGAGACACGGTTTCCCACAGTGAAGCAGGGTAAATGGTTCTTAACTTACAAATAGTATTAATTTAACTATAGCATGTTATTTAAACATAATTAAATTAGGTATTTTGTATAGTTCAAATTCAGACTATTTACAACTACCCATAATTGTTCTTCTGGAAATTTTCATGATGACATAATTTTTGCATTATGCATAATGATTGAAAAGTATCTGTCTGTTGGCAAGAAGGTTTTTGCTCTCTTCATAGAGTTAGAGAAAGCTTATGACAGAGTAAATAGGGCTCTTCTGTGAAAAGTACTGAACAAATATGGTATTACTGAAAATCTACTTAATAGTGTGAAAGCTATGTATGCTGGCAGTAGGGCATGTGTATCAGTGAATGGTGTTGCACTGAACTGGTTTTCTATTAGAACTGGGGTCAGACAAGGTTGTTTAATGTTATCATGGCTGTCTAATATACACGGTCAAGTCACATTATTGTGACCACAAGCTAATATCGAGAGTAACTGCTATGTGCAGTGCTTACAGCAGTTATACAGGCTGGGAGTGAATCAATAAGGTGCTGGAAGGTGTTCACAGGTATGTGGAGCCATGCTGACTGCAGTGCATCTGACAGCTGCTGGAGAGTGCGTGGTGGATGACCCATAGAGCGAACAACATGTCTGAGGTGGTCCCATGGATGCTCAATTGGGTTTAAGTCTGGGGAATTAGGGGGCCAGGGAAGTACTTTGAAGTCTTCATCGTGCCCTTCCAACCACTCGCGGACATTTCTAGCTGTCTGCCATGTCGCATTGTCATTCTGGAAGATCCCATCCGCCCCAGGGAAGACAATCAGCATGTATGGGTGTACGTGGTCTGCAAAGATGGATTCATAATGATTTCTGTCCATAGTGCCTTCCACAGGTACGAGTGGACCCAGAGAATGCCACAAAAACATTCCCTAGACCATAAGGCTGCCCCCAACAGCTTGTGTTCTTCTAGCAATGGTTGAAGAGTGTTTGTTCTCTGATGTTTCTCGTCTTATACGTCAACATCCATCCATTCGATGAAGCAGAAAACCTGACTCATCGGAGAAGACAATCCTTTGCCAATCAATGGATGTCCAATCCCAATACTGCCTATGCATCTTTGTTAGCATAGGTGCAGTGACCATCCATCTGCATTGGAGGCCCATACGCAGCAGGGTTCACTGAACTGTCATTTTTGACACACTTCCAGTAGCCCCCTAGTTCATTCGGCCAGTAAGTTGCTCCACTGTAGCATGTTGTTTGACCCTCACACACCTTTGAAGACGACATTCACCTCTCACATCAATGGCACGTGGTGCTCCGCAGTTTCCACATTGCTTATTCACATATTCCATTTCTCCAATCATGATACACTTTAACCACTGCAATACGCAAACAGTTCACAAACTGAGCTGTTTCAGAAATACTGCCATCATTGGCCTGAAAGCCGATTATTATCTCTTTTTGCAAATCTGATAAACCACTCCTTTTATTCATGACAGCGATGAGTGATATGTTTTCAGAATGCCTACAGCACATCTTATATACCCTCCAAGCCAGCTCATGACATGTGCCTTCTTTACTTGGCTATGCACTGTTGACGTCAAAAGTAGGAGGTGGTCACAATGTGACTCGACTGTGTATTTATGGATGCATGCATGCGTGATGCCAAAGTGAACAATACTGGTTTATGTCTTGCTAATTTCCATTTGTGCAGATTGCTGTATGCTATCGATGACAGTCCTGTTGGCAGAGAGCAAAAGTGAGTTGCAGAGTATGTTGTCCCAGATGTATGAAGTTTGTATGAAATTCAAACTGAATATAAATGAGGGAAAAAAACAAAGTTATGGATTTTTTAAAGATGACAATCCGATTTTTGGCGTAAATGTGACAAGGATGGTAAGTCAGATAATATCCGAAAACTTGAAAGAGATTCATAAAAACTTGGTGGAGATTAATATTCCTAGGTGGTTTGGCCATGTTGAAAGAATAAGTGATGAGATGCTTACTAAGAACATTTTTTCAGCCCAAATGGCAGGAAAGAAAGGTGGAGGAAAGCCCAGGAAATTGTGGAAGGACCATATTCAGGCATGCCTGTATGAGAAAGAGATTATGTTATGAGTATGAAATACAAAAGGTACTTCCATGTGTGGTGTGAATGTGATGGATCTCAGGGAAGCTCGAACTGTATGCCAAGATCGCTGTAAATAGAGACATTTGATACATCAACAGTAAGTAAAATCTAGGTCCAAAAGTTAAACTTTAATCTGGCAGATAAACTTTCTTCGAGGAGCTAACCTACGAATCTCAGAGAACAGCTTAGGGATATGTATGTATGTATGTACATCGATGAGACATTACATTATGACCACCTACCTCATTAGCTGTAGGACCCCCTTTAGCAGGAGCGCAACTAGGACCTTTGTCACCCGGAGCAAACTGAGATTCCGGCCTTTTCCCCATTCCATGAATGGGGGTTGAGATACAGAGTTTTCAAATTCTAATTCCATTTCTAATTTTCTTTATTTTCTTAATTTAAGCTTCAAAAGATGATTTTTAAAGCCATATTTCACTTCAAATGCATTGTTTATTTTAATCTTTGTTTAAAATATTGATTGTAGTTTAAAATATTTAAATTTTTGTTTAAAATAAAATTTATTTTAAACTGAAATACTTTACTTACGGTTTTTAGAAATAAAGCATGTAAATAACATTATATTAATTAATTTAATTATGATAAAAAAAATACAGAAGAGAAAATTTTTGGTCACACTTATGCATCAAAATTTGGTACAACATTGTCTACATAATACGAATATGTATGTTTATTATATATAAAATGTCCACAAAATCATACAACATTTCAAACTTGTACAAAATTTTCAAAGCATCACTTCGTGAGCTTTTTTTTTTTTTTTTTTTTTTGTGGGAAATATTTTTATTACATAAAGAGGGGCTGCTCACTTATTTTCTATCAAAATTATGCTCAAATTTGTCAGCCTCTTTTGCCCCATGGTGCTCCTTAAGAAATGTTTTTATCAGTTTTAGTTTACTGAAACTTCTTTCACCAGAGGCAACAGAGACTGGAAGGATGAGAAATGTTCTTAACGCTTTGTCTTGTCACGTTTGGATATGCCTCTTTGAGCCTATTTTTATCAATAGGCTCAAGATGGTTGCTGCCAGAATGGTTTTCTGTTCTTCGTCAAATTCTAAAGCCTGATACTTGAAGTTTTCCATTTCTCTGGTTCGATCCCACGCAGGTACGAACGCTTGAACCTCTAAATATCTGCCATGCGTTGGATGGGCATGTTAAGCCATCGTACTCCGGGTACTGGCCCCCCTGTAATAAATAAGGGTGTCTTCTTTCCCCTTTCTACTTTGCTTTCATGTCACTTTCCTATCGGGCACTCTAGCCCAAATCTTATAGCTTCCTATTTCTAAAGGGTTGTTTAACACGTTCGCTGCTGCTGTGCTATTTTAACAGCAAGCACTCGGTGCCGTTAAGATACCCAAGCAAATCTCCCCAGACACCTCGAGGCGTCACGCGGTACCATGGATAAGTTTCTAGCAGTGTATTTGCATCTCATAGCATTGCATGCCTCCGCTCTTCTAAAATAAGAGAAAATTTATTCATAACTGATATTTGTAATTATAACCTTCAGTAACTCCAGAAATATAGACATGCATGTCCTGTAGATGGTAACTAATAAATTTTAAAATTCTTCAGTCGCAAAAAGATTGAAAAATTCGATTGGTTCAATACCTGTCATATTAATTTTCAGTCCTAGTACACTAGTGAACAGAATTATTCTCGTGACGTCAGGAACATCATACCAATGTGTCGCTAAAATCTATTGAGGCGGAGTACGAGAGAGAACATCATATTCTTCATTTTCACTTTCACTGCTGGTCGTACTGCAGCTATTAAAGGAATATGTTTCTGAATATGATGACAAATTATCGGGATCATCTATTTCCACGGCAGGATGTGCCCGCCGAGGAACTTTTGGTTGAGAGGGATCGGACATAGAGCCTGTCTGAACATATCCGTTATTTCCACAAAACTAAGTATTGAAGTCAGTATGTCTTTCCTTGAAGTCTCTTTAGCGTCCTCAATAGGCCACCCTCTTAGGTATGAACTCTAACAAGCAAATATTTTTTTATTGCCACTCAAGCATTTATTTATTGATAGTTCCCATCACCGCAAAACCAGTGACGTTCAAAGGAAAATAAACATTGCAGTGAAAAGCGCATGCTTTGTTAAGTCTATGGAGAGTCAGCTTTCTTACCCTTTCCTACACGATGTACAAATAAATGTGCTATCCCAAAACTGCGGTCATTTTTAAATAGTTGGAGAACTCATTTGCAGTGCCAGTAACAAAACAGATAACTCTCTTTCAAGTGCCGAAGGTTTTATAAAGGGAAATATCAAGCTACGGTCACGATGCCATTCGGCGGCAGCGGCACCTGGGCTAAGTATTGTATAACGCCGTTCGGCGTCACATGGCAGTGAAAGTGTTAAGACCTGGGGTCAGACACTCCCTTCCTAAAATCCTCTACATATGATCAGATCTGAAGACAGAATGGAATGAAGCAAACCTCTCACAGAGATTGAGAAGGGGGAAAAATGGCTTTCAAGCACTGTGGTAAATCTAACATGTATATCGTGGAGATGTCTGGAAGATTCTACAAAGTCAGCAATTTTGTGTGATTGGGAGTACCTATGGACAGAAAAAGATACCAGAACAGTATAACTGACATCTTGGCAGAAGCACTCCATTATTAAAGTGGTAAATAATGGCTCAATACTCTTAGCAGCCCAGGAAAAATGAAATAACATTCTAGTATCAAGTCAACACCTTTCAGGCTAGTACAGAAGACAGACTTTCAGTCTATGAGAAGCGAAAGTCAGCACTAATAAATTTTGTAAAAGATGTGATAACATGGAATGAAGTCTGGAACAGAGTTGTGAGGGGTGATGAAAAAAATTCAACCTAGATGGCCTTGATGGATGTTAGTGCTACTAGTATGATCTTCACAGAGAACAGTTGTTTTCCAAAAGACAATGTTTTAAGGTGGCTTGGTCATGATCTCAGCTGGCTTCAGCTCGAATGGGAAGACTGATAATGCAGGATGGTATGCATGATGTGGCCTATCTAGACGTTTACAATAACTGAAATTAAAAAGTTGGCTTACCCAAAGTAGACAATAAATAAATAATTCACTCAAAAATAAGGCACATAAATTATTCCTTATATCTGGGCTGTTTTATTTTATGTGCAGAGGTTTCATGTCCCCTGATGTCTTCCATGTTATATTATAAATGCTTTACTGGTGTTATTTGTCCAGAAGGTTTTTGAACTGTGTCATTTCAGTTGCCAAATTCCTGCAAACTCTGTTTGTTGCCATTCTCATTACATTAAGAAATTAAAGGTGCGAAGGATTTTCCTGTGATTTTTTTGTCAGCATTAGTTCAAAAACCTTCTGGACAAATAACACCAGTAAAGCATTGATAATGCGACCTGGAAGATATCAAGGGATATGAAACGTCTGCACATAAAATAAAACAGCCCAGAGATAAGAAATAATTTATATGTATTATTTCTGAGGGAATTATTTATTTACTATCTAAATGTTACTTGAAGATCATCTGTTATCATTTGCTCAACCAACTGGCGACTCATTCTACATGTACCAGCAAGATAACATTTCGATTCACACTACTAACTCCACATTTCAGCATTTTTTTTTCAAATGGTATTCATGTTATGGACTTGACATCTTGCAGTCCTGATCTGAAAAAAACATATAAGGCATACTAGCTAAAGCTGTACTGTATATACACAGGGGGCAAGCAATGCAGTTTAACTGCAGGACTGTAAGCAGCTATTCTTGCCAAATGAGATAACATAAAAATCAATACATTCAAAATTTTTTACTTCAATGACAAGGCAAATTTGCCACCTAATACATCAGGAAGGTGGCAAAATTCCTTACTAACAAGCCTCAAAACTATTTGTTCTCAATGGAACTATCCTTTTGAAATAGTTGAGTCCATGTATACCAACTGTACTGTAGAAAATACTTTTTCGATATTTTCTTTTTCTTCATCAGTTGTTGCTAGTATTCTGTACCTAACGAAGTAACTGAAATTCTCATTTTTGTGGGTGGACCTGTATTTACGCTATGCACTGAATATTTGACTAATTTAGTGTATTTTAAATTTCTGTGCCCAGAATCACTGAAATGCATATTAGATCATCACATTCATTTTATTTTTGTTTACACTATTTTATGCAAATATTGAGTATAACTAATACCTGGAAAACACAATTTCTAAAAACCTACAGTCACATTGAAGATAAAATAAGGAAAATCAATAGAACCTTATCTGCTTCCTCAGGTGAAAAATACTTTCACATATGCTTTGTGATGAATGTTGTATATATTCAATTACATACATATGACATTCATTCATTTATTCATTGTTTGATGGAGAAGACTGAATCGACAATTTCATTCATCCAGGCATGTGTTTTTGGAAAAGACCACATTAAAATTAAAAAATAAAATACAAATCTTTTTAGCATTAACATTTTTTTATTTCTTCCTTCTCATAGGAAGATTTTCTATCTCTAACATATTGCTTGCTCAATTAAATTAATGGTTGATTTCATATCTTCCATATACACCATCTAGATCTATGTCTGGATCTCTTGCTTGAGGCCACAGAATTTAACATCTGTTTTGACTATCCTTCATCTACCATTTGACATATATGTTAGTAGCACCTGAAAGTGTAATTTGTGGGTGAATAAACTACCATGTTAGAGGGCTGAAGAGTGGGACACCAGCCCTGGGCAAGAATTTATAAATCACCAACCAAGTTAAAGGACTGAAGAGTGGAACACCAGCCCCAGGTGAGGATGAATAAATGACTAACCATATTAAAAAATAGAAGAGCAAGACACAGGTCTTAGGTGAGGATGAATAACTCACCAAACAAGTTAAAGGATTGAAGAGTGGGAACATCAGCCTTGTGTAAGAATGAATAAATCACTCACCAAGTTAAGGAACTAATGAGTGGGACATCAAACATTAGTGAGAATGAATAAATCACCAACCAAAGTCAAAGGACTGAAGAGCTGGACAACAGCTTTGAGAGAGAATAAAAAAACCAGTACTCAGTAGTGAATTACTACAAGAAATAATCATAATATTTTGCTACATTTCTTTTCTTTACGTTTTTCATGAGAAAACAAAGAACAGAAGTGTAGCGAAATATTATGATATATCTTGCTACACTTCTGTTTTTCATGTTTTTAATGAGAAAACGAAGAACAGAAGTGTAGCGCGATATATGATGTTGAAGAACAGAAGTGTAGTGAGATATGATTATTTCTCGTAGTAATTCATTACACATGCCACATAGTAATGTTCATGTTATTGGATTATAATAATTTGAACCGATATTAGTAGTACTAAACAGAATCGCAGTTTTCTGAAAAATTTGATAGTCTAGGATTTCCCTGATGAATCATTACTTCTAATTTATTTATTATTTGTGAACAAAACTAACCAAACAATATACCTGGATGATGCATATAGAAAAGCATACAAATAATATCCAAATTTAACTGTTTATGGCATGAAAGAAGAGTAGTTTACTTCTCACAGGCCAGGAGATGCATGCACAAGCACCACACCTAGATGACACAAAGCAGAAATGCTGGTACAAAAGCTGCAGAAAGAGGGTTCCCAGTGGAAGAAAATTAACTGTCCAATCACTGCATCATTGCTGCTTGATCACACATGTTTATTACATGCATGCTCTACCTCCAGGTGCTTGGGGGATTGCATCAAACTTTTTCTTCTTCTGATGGTCTAAATTTGTAGATATTTATCTTGACTTTCAATCTCCTGGGGAATGGAGGTGGCTTGGAGAAATAATGAAACCTCTTTTGCCTTTCACAAACACTTTGCTCACACAAAAACAGGAAAATCAAACAAATCACTCTGAATTTTTCTTCGGTAGAGAAAATACCCAGCTTTGTTCTAATGATTACACTATTAATTATGTTTTGCAACTTACTGGAACTATGTTTTCCAGAGTTTTGTCTTACTGTTCTGATATTTGCAGATCTTAAACTCCTATGGAGCCCTTTATCTTGTAGCCAACTCTCATTGCCATAAAAAAGGGTAGGTCAAACTACTGTCTATACAGCATGCTAAAGTCTTTGACAAATCTCTTTCTTGACAAAAATATCCTTTTATACAGCTTAAGAAGTGACTTCCCTGCCTTACCACTTCTGTTTTCTGGATCCTTATTAAGCTTTTCAGGAACATTAATAATCACATTCAGATAACTAAAATCTATTATCATTGATAATGACATTCAAATAATAAAATTTTTTCACCTGCTCTGGACTTTTTCAGTGTACCACAAAATTTGCAAGTTTCATTCAACTAAGAATATTGATTTAGATTTATTGACATCAATCTTCATCCAAACCTTTTGCACATGATGTTCAGCTGAGAGGGATCATGCCATGTAACATCTTTACACTCTTGGAAATTAGCATTTAGTCACACAGCATGCAGATAATGTAAGAACCTCCTACTTTAACATTAAGCAGTTTTTCCACATAGATCACAAATAAAAATGCAGCAGTTTACATCCCTGCCTTACTATGGAGTCAATTTCCACATTGACCATCATAAAAGCTATTGGTGTACAGGCTGGCAATTGATTTAAAATAGGTTGCCTTTTACTCTCTCTCTCATTCACTCCATACTATTTTAGCACACTGAACAATTTGTGAACAAAAACCTTTTCAAAATCGATGAACACCACTTAGAAATACTCATTCATTTCATGAAACTTTTCAGAAAGTTGTCTGGGCATAAATATATCATCCTGGCACCACCCACCCTCTCTGAAATCCATAATATCCTCCAATCATCGAATCCCCCCCCACCACCACCACTTTTCTAATCTTATTACTCAAAACAATTGAGTATACTTTTTAAGGAACATGGATTAAGGAGGTGCCTTGCTAGTAATTACAATCTTTCATGTTCCCTTTCTTATATAGTGCAATGACTCACTTGTGCTAGTTCTCAGGAACCAAACCATTTTGCCATGCCACTTGGACATTTTATGTGTACTTCAAATCTAGGTTAATTTCATCATAACCTGCAGATTTCTACATTTATAGAGCCAATAGAATATTTTACTTTGTGAGCACCCATGGTTCACCCAACCTCCTGATCATTATCATTAACACCTTTATGAAATATGCAATTCATGAGACAACCATAAGGGTTGTCTTATGTTATAAACGTGCTTTAGATTAAATATACATAATATCTAAGGTATTGTTTACCTGATATTGACAAAGTATTTTGCACATTGTTGCTCTGTGAGGCATGTGTTCCCAGCCCAAGAGAGGTCAATTATGTTATGGGTTTTTTGATTAGTTGAAATTTTTTTATGAATAAAACAATTAGGTTATATATTATCAGTTCAACATTCATTTGCACAATCAAACATTTAAAATTTACTATTAATTAAAAGATTGTATTAGAAAAAGTTATGCTCATCAGGTCAGGAGACGTCACACAAGAGGCTCTTCATCACGTTGTTGCGGCAAGCGCTTTCGGAACTCCCTGAGTACCGTCGTCAGGCCATCTACTACCTACACAAGGGTTCCTTGCATGCGCGTAGCCGCAGGAGTTGCATGTCGGGAAACGAAGGGAAAGTTTGCGGCCTGCATGACTTAGGTGATTGTTTCTCATGTGTCACCATCTATTGGATGAGTTGGTAGGTATATCAGTCGTAAGTACAATTCTTTTTCATTTTTAGTGTAGATATTTTTGAGCTATTATTATTTATTTGTGGAAATAGGTGTATTATTTTTAGTCCTTTATTAAATGGTGTGACTTTTTGTAATGTTCTTTTTTTGTCTTTTTTTATGGATTTTTTTTGCTTTTTATAAGTGACTTTCAGCCTGTATCTAGGGTGGTGGGGTCCTGTAAGTTGCCTATTTTATCTTTTTTTGTTCAATTATAACGCTTTCAGAAATCCTTAATTCTTTTTTGTTAGTGTGGGTGGTTAGTAATTTAATATTTTCAAAATCAGGATATTCCAGTTTTTATATGTTGATGTAATCTTTTTATTAATCTATTTTTTGTGCTACCAATGTAAGAGATGTGGTCTCCAGAACTCTGTGAAACAATAGGTATTTTATGCACGCCTGCTGATTGTAGTATATTACTGTTATATTTTTTCTTTATAACTAAGTCACCAATATTCTGAACAGAATGACCAAAAATAATGTGTTTCTTCATTAATCTTAAAAAGTTTCCACTTAATCCTCTAATAAAAGGAAAGGAACCTGAAAATTTGTATTTCTTTTTTTGGGATGTTTTGACTAGACTCCTTTAAATTCTTTTTGTATTCAAAAATCAACTTTTTAACAGTTTTTGTGTCATACCCATATTGTTTGGTTGTGTTAATAATCCATCAATAGAAAATTATTTTGATAAAACATCATTCACTCGTACAATGCTCTATTATCAGCAGACATAGCTTTCACACTTTAAAGTAGATTCCCAGCTATACCATAAATATTCAAGACCTTCCACAGAAGCATCCAGTTTACCCAATCATAAACTTTTTCTAAATCTACAAAGGCATCAAAAACTTTCTTACCAACAGACTCTTTAATCATTACACATAACGAAAAAGCTGGTTAGTACCACCCATATCAGGCATAAAACTACTCTGTACATCCCATACATTCTCTGATGTAAAAACCTTGTACCTTATTGATTTCCAAACACTTTCCCTGGCACATTCAGAAGGCAGATACCATAATAGTTCTTGCACTCAATCTGATCACCCCTTATACAAAAGGCCAATGATAGTTAATACAGACATTTGACATGGACCAGGAACATCAAACAGAGGTCATCGCTCTTTCCACGTTTATGAGTCACGGAAAAATTATCATTGGCCGCCACCGGGAATCAAACCCAGGGTCTTCCAGTTACGCGCCGTATATACTTCCACTGCACTATAATGGCCTCGAATTCCTCCAGACTCACACACATTAACTGCCATGCCAATTTAGCAGGTTGCTTCTTGGAGCCCCGCACAATGCTGGGGATTCACCAAAGATGGTATGCAGCAACTGAACAAATAATTAGAAGGCGAATGAATAATTAATACAGACATTTGACATGGACCAAGAACATCAAACAGAGGTCATCGCTCTTTCCATGTTTATAAGTGAGTCACGGAAAAATTCTCATGCAGTGGAAGCATATGCTGTGCATAACTGGAAGACCCTGGGTTCGATTCCCGGTGGCGGCAAATGAGAATTTTTCCACGATTCACTTATAAACGTGGAAAGAGCGATGACCTCTGTTTGATGCCAATGATAGTATTCCTCCAATCCTGAGGGACTATTCCTAACTCACAGCACAACTGGCAAATTTCAGTTAACCAGTTAATTACAGATCACACCACCATATTTTAACATCTCAGCAGTTATGCTATCAACTCCAAAAGCTTCACAATTTTTAGTAAAACTAAATACATTAAATTCTTTGGAGGATACAAAAATGCACTAAAGGTAGAATTAAGGTAATTCTAGAGGAAAATGGTTATCCTTCTCTACAAATCACAAATGTCTTTAACAGAAGAAAAACAGAAAAAAATCAAAATAGTAATTTAACTAGGAAAGTTACATACCACAAAGGATTGTTTTAAAAACTCCAGAGGATAAGTAAAAAACTTAGTACAAATTTGCGTGGCACCAGGATTACATGCTAAAGTAAAAAATGATCTTACTAACATAAATGAAAAGAAGAAAACATTACATAACAGGAAGGTGTCATCTACTATGTAAAATGTGAATGTGATCACGACTGAAAGGGGGTGGGGGATGAGCAGGCAACTCAGAACAAGAGTAGCAGAGTATAAAGCTGCAATTAAAAACATTAATATGAAATTTATAAAATATACATAATTAGAAAATATTTCACTAACTTAACTGAAATAATCAGGCTAACTATATTTTTATGCCACCTCTATCTTTTAAAAAAAAGAAAGCACACAGCTTCAGTGGCATAAATTTCACCAAGACAGTTTCATTCATGCCTAAATATCTTAACATGGGCGCCCATAGCTTTACCTGTAAAGAGTGGGAAATGGCAACTACAAAAATGTGTGATTATTTAATATACTACATTGCCTCTCTGAAGTGCTGATGCTACCCTAAGATTTTAATAATTTCAGGTGATTATATTTTTGATACAATACAAATATAGCATATAAAATATGAATTAATAATACTATTATATAAAGTAAGATTCTTTAATTAGCACATTAACATGTGAGAAAGGACCTGCTGATTCTATAGCACAGTTAAAGAATTAATTTTTATAATGTACTCATACAGAAATCTTTACCAAAGAACAATAGAATGTTTGCATTCACCTTCACAAGAACCTGAGAAAACAATTTTTTACACATGCTGCATGTTCTTTGAAGTTTGTTCAGATTGTAACAACTCTTCTCATAATGAATACCAAATCTGTTTTTTCAGGAGATATGTTTCTTCACAGATAGATTGTATTTATTGTTTGCTATAAGTTCTCCATATTACATGACAGGCTTTTACAAGACATTCTTGCTGTATTTCTTTTCTTGTATAGTGAAATTATTAACTCCAGAGGTGATAATAGTGAAAAATGATTCTTTGCAGGTTATTTCTTTTTCATACTTTAACTGCTCCTCAGTAAAGAAATGCATGTTAATGTATTATGCTTCTCCATATTGCTGCGGGCCACTTCTCAGTCTGTCATTTGCAAATATAGCTGGCTCCTTTGTAACGTATACTCTTGATTCACTTTCCTTTTGATTTTACTATCTCTGGTTATTTTATTTTTCTATGTAAATTATCTTCTTACTGAACGAGATGTTATTTCACCCGCTGAATGAGATCTGGCAATGAGTGTAAGTCATGACGTGGTGGTAGCCAGTATAAATAGGTGCGTTCAACGATAGAGCGGGAGAGCGTTTGTTGTTGTACGGAGAGCGTTGGTTTATGTGAAGGAGTGAGCGTTTGTTGTTGTACGGAGAGCGTTGGTTTATGTGAAGGAGAGAGTTTGTTGTTGTATTGAGAGCTTCGTTCAATGTGATTAGGTTGATTCTTCATTATTGTGATACGAGTAGTGTGTGTGCGTTGGATGATTTCAGAGTTATCTAATAAAAGAGCTTTTTCGTAAGTACGTCTTTCTCAATTCATAGTTTTTGTCAGATCTCTGTCTGGCTGTTAGGATAATGTCATTTGTTGATTATTATTAACAACCAGAGTTAAGACTTTATTTATCCTAATTACTGCTACAACATTACTACCAGTTATAAGTTTGTTCATTACTGTTACTACACTACTAGCAGGAGACTTTATTCATGATCTTAATTAACTAGTAACAACAACCATTTGAATTCACTATTAGAAGCTTAGTACAAGCATATAATTCAGTAGTAGAAGCATTATAAAACATTACTAGCTTAGTTGAAAAGCTTTATTCATTATAATTAGCTTAGCTGGTAGAAGAAGTTTATTCATTATACCTTCTTGTTGTATCTGTTGGTTGTACAATTTTTGTCGTCTTTGTTTTTCAGAAAAGCAAAAGTACATACTACACATTTTAATAAAGGTTTATGAAAATCTTACACTATATTTTTATATTTTTCCACAGGTTTTAGAATATACACACCTTGTTTGAGTCCAATGGATTTTCAGTAAGCTGATTAACAGGACCTGGATGAGTTTTACATGTCCTAAGGGGAGAAAAAAGTCTTTCAATGATGAAAAATGGTATGAGAACCTGATCAGTACATTTTTCTGCAAGAAAACAATTCAGTGCAAAATGTAATTACATGACTCAGAGTACAAATAATAAATAATAGGAACACTACAAACTTACATGAGGAGATACAACATCTGATTCAACAAATTTGATGAATCTTAGAATGGTTGGAAGAATAAAATACCAGAGTTCCTGTTTGTGAATGCGATTCCCATTTTGAGAAGTCAGCTCATACAAAACAATTCATATCAAAAGTTGTTTTGGCCAAGTACTTAAACTGGTGTTTATTTTAGTGAAATACAAATATCTCAAAATTATGGGTTCTTTACTAAGGAATCAAAGGATAATATCTATATGTAAAATGTTTGGGTACTACCCCTACCCTATAATAGGTGTTGTTATTCATGAGGTAAATTCCAACCTTTTAAATAATTTAATGTTGTACCTCTTCTTCTCCCTATTTCCAGCCCTTTTGCCAATTTTCTTTTGAAAAAGCTCTGTTGATGTGTCAGAATCTCTATAGTGTCTCAAAGTACTTTAGGTCCTGTATTTTGTACACATCTGTCCAAACCTGTTTTCTTTGTCATATTTTTAATTGCAACTTTATGTTCTCTATCTCTCTCTGCCAGTTTGCTTTTAAGCTGTCTGCCTGTCTCTCCCACACAGCTGAAACCACATTCACTTGTTATGCTGCAGACCACATTTTCCTGCAAAAGGATGCTTTCTTTTTGTTTTAATTTTGGAAAGTAGTTACTCATTTTATTTTATAATTCTGGAGTCAGTCTGACCAGAAACTTCTCACTAATCCTCTGAAGTTTTTCAAACAATCCTTCAAGGCAAGTAATTTTTCTAGTTAATTGAAACTTAGTTTTTGGCTTCAGATTCTTTTCTTTTTTTACTAAGGATTTTGGTGACTAGTAAAGAAGGGTAACATTATTTTCTTCCAAAACGTTTTTTAATTCTACCTTTTTATGGTTTATGTTCCAATATCTAATTATAGAAGCTTCTTCGTTTATGAAATCCAGACTTATGACCATTATAAATTCAATTAGCTCCATGATTGGTTGACAAAACAGACACTTATGCATGATCATCTGATATGACAGTAGCAGCAGTAGTGCAGCTGTTTCCTTTACTATTTATCAGTTAACTACTATGCTGTATATTTGGCTGTCAGATTCATGTCTACATTTTACTTTATTGTGAATATTTTGTGTTTCCTTGTTCCTCACATGACAAGTAAGAAAGAAAGTGATAAAGGAAGTCATAAAAGAGAGAAAAGGCAAGAGATTAAAAAACAAAAATAAGAATAATAAAGCAACATAAAAATGGCAAAACAATGGTAGCAATAGCATGTGATCTAGAATATTGCATTGAATAACCTCTACCATTTTAAAGGCTGAAAAATGAATCTGTAGAGTTGTGGAAGGGTTGCACCAAAAAAGACACAGTAGAAAAGAAAAGTCAAGATCTCACCCATGGAATAGGAAAAATGTTAGTGATTTGGATGGAAAATCATATACAGAAATGAATTCCATTAAGCCTCATGAACATCTAAGTGCAGTTTGCAGTCTTTTTGAAGATACAAAGAAGAAAGAAAAGAAGTAAAAAAGAAGAAAGTGATGACTCTGACTAGACTTTCAATGCTCGTCATGACTGGTTCAAAAGATTTAAAAATCCTACAAATTTTCATAACATCAATTTATGTGGGATTGTAACAAGTGCTTATTGGAAAGCAGCCAATGTTTTCATAGATTATTTGAATATACTAATCAGAGGAGAAACTCTTCAGTGTTGAAAAAACAGTCTGTGATGAAATAAAATGTCCGGATATATCTACATCCTAAAGTAAGCAAAAATAATGCCGCGTTTCAAGACATTCAAAGCTCATGTCACCCATTTGAAGAATGTTATGATTTACCACTCATAAACCACGCAGCCTTTATGGGAAAATATAAGGCTATGCTGTTGGCACATTATTATTCAAATAAAAAATCATAAACAACACAAGAAATTTTTGAAGCCTCATGTATCATTTGCTTTATCTCAAAAAGGTATTCTTTTCAGATTCCTATTACTACTTGATAATGTTACAGGTCGTCCTCCCAGCAAAAATAATTTTTTTCAGTATACTCAACACTGGAATAAAAATCAAGCAAAAATATGTCTTAATATTAGAAAAAAAAAAAAAAAGAAAGAAAGAAACACCACACAAACTCCCCCTATGGGGAATGGTCCGCATTTGCTTTGTGACCTTCAGGCTTTTAGTAGTGTATCTATTTTCTTAACCTTTATTTAACAATTGATGGGGACGGCAGTGTAAATACCTCATATCCAGGGGAACTATCCTATCTCAGGAAAAATATTGAGACAATACATAAACACATATCAAAAACAAAAACAATATTGCTGTCATTCTACCACAATGCATCCAAATAAAAATTTCTTTAATATATATATATTTGTGGTAACACTGAGACAGGAAATAGTGTTGCAATGGAGAAAGGAAGTATGACCCCTTACCACAAAAAGTTCTGTAACTTTTGCTAAACGGGGAAATGAAAATGTGAATACAGGCATAAGCCATCACCAACCAATTATTGAAACATTGCGACAGATGTATATGAATATTTTATCAAAGCCACTCTTTTTTCACAATAGTAACTTAAAGTTAACACATTTCGATCAAAAATACCAAGCTCTACTTTTCATCCACAGTGGTCTCATGGCAGTATATAAGCTAATACCTCTATTCAGCATTGGCAGAGAAGTTTAAATATGTTTTGTCTTATGGCTGTTTAGACTCATAAAAAATATTTTTCCCTGTTATTTTTTTTTTATTTCGTATAAGAATTTTGCAAAATTATTTAACTTTATTTTTCCTTTTTAGGTCAGAAATCTTTGCATTTTTGTCCACAGCTCAAGGGCTCCTAGAATGGAAAGATCCCTCAATAAGAGACACACATACCACTGTCTACATGACAGTCAAAACATCTGAAGTTGTTAATGGGATCACAGTTTTGAAAGGGTAATTTTTTAAATCATAATTACACCTGTTTGCTATTTGTTGTATGAGAAACATCTATCCCAATACCTTCAAACAGCTGAATGAAAGCAACCATTATACAGAGAAAGAAAGGTGTGAATTCATATTCTTGACGAAAATGCAACTGAAACTCTGTAGTGGAATTGCTCAGTGAAGTAATTTTAAACATCATAAGATATTTGCATAATTTCAACCCAGACCTCATAAGGACAATCCATAACTCCAATAATAATAAAAAAATCCACCCCTTTACATGTCCATGATCTGGAAAGTGAGTTAAAATGGAAATTTAAATCTATTCATCATCAATGTCAGCATCAACAGATGACACAGCTTGAAGTGGAAATCGTATGTACTACTACCCCCACCCCCCACCCTCTTTTTTTACCTTAAAATTAAATAGAATGAATGAACCAGTGTTATAGTAAATGAACCTAGTTTTATAGGTCTTTTACACGATGTCATTTATAATCACACTGCATATGTGCTTCTGTTCCTTCATTAGTTAACAATGCAAATGACATTAACAATCTCTTTCATATAGTTAAAATCTTTCCATAGGACTGCAAAGATTTTATGATAAATCATTAAATGGAAAATTTCCACCACATTTTGTTTTAATTAAGAATACTACATGTTCTACTTTGTAAATGTTAATGAAGATTTTACTTACCGCAATCTCAACATGGTATGGATCAAATAAAACTGCCACATTGATACCAAGTTGTTTCATCACAAGTGGGAGTGGTTCACAACTGTCTAGTTGCAGAAGTATTTCTACTAGCATATGATAATGTTTTTGTGAGGTACATTGAAACTGATTTTTTATATTACAATAAATGTTGAATGTATCAAGTTTTGAAAGTCATAATAAATTATTCCACTATAAAGTTCCTTGATTGGAAACACCTACTATTTCTTTTAGGACATGAAAACAATCTAACAGTATTTCATTAGTTATGCCCCATCACAATGCACTATTTTCAAATTGTGTTGATTTGAGTATATTAAGAGGCATATGATTCTACGAATTATGATACTAAGTGATGCTACATAAAGGATGAAATTATGATGTGCAATATGCTTTTGGGGCTAAAAGAGGTTGGTTTGCCACAGCAAGAAAAGGTATAGGACTAGATGTCTGAAGCACCTGGCAAAAACCTTAGTGAATGAAAATTAATAAAGTGGCCTGTGTATTTTTAACTATTTATAGAAATGTGAATTTCAAAAAGGGAAAATAAAAATGACTCTCTTCTATTACAATAAATGAAGTACTGGTTGTGGAGTCTACTACTATAAACTGGAACACAGCAAAATGCTTATGAATATAAACAAAACTTTACAGTTATGACATTGAAATATGAATAAACATTTGTGTGAAACAGTATTCATATCTTTGGTAATTAGCTTCACACTTATTGAAATGCATGGGTGAAACAATATTTTATCCACACTGCTTGAAATCAGTTGTAGCCAACTCTTCAGGAAGAAACATGATGAAATTAAACCAATGACACTTTTTTAGTCTTTCTTAAGCAAATTTTTCAGTGTTAGAGGTTTTTTTAATGGGTTGCCTTTAAATTTTAACAATTTTTGGAGATAACTCATCACCTACATCAGGCTTTCTTCAATGAATTCTACTATGGTTATAGTTATCATAACAGTTTTCTTCATGATAAGGGTTAACATCAGCCATGCCTAACCATATGCTTAGCAACAAAGATCCCTTGAAGTCAACAATGATGGAGTTCCTATTCCACTGAATTTCAAGTATATCTTTTAATTTTCTTTTGAAAATATTTTGTAGGTAAAGTAGCAACTAAAAACCATTCCAGCAAAAGTATGTAACAGACTCAGGACAGAAAATGAACTAGAATTATCTGGGAATTATTGGACATCACCAAAATGTCTTCAAAAGAAAATTAAAAGGACTAGACATTGAAAAGAAGAGGGACTCTATTATTATCAGTGATTACATGGGATTTTTGCTGCCAAGCATACAGTCAAGTTTGGGTGATGTTAGCCAAAAGCATAAAGAAGAAAGTAATGATAATCATAACTTAAGTGGAGTGCAGTAAAGAAAGATTGATTAAAGAAAAAAGAGTTATTTCCAAAAATTTGCTAAAATTTAAAAAACATTTTCTAGTAAAGCCCATTAAAACATAATCTTCAAAATTCACTTAAGAAAGAAAGAAGGTTTTATAAAAGGTCATTTGTGTTAAGAATTAATAAAATTTTCAAAAGTTAGTAAGCTATGTTATTTTCTAAGGTATAAAAATAAAATCTGAAAATACCTTTGTATCATAGAGTATCCACTCCAAGAAGTATTCAGAAAAGCCCAAATTAAATGGATACTCTATGATACAAAGGTATGTTCTTTGCTTTGTATCATAGAATACCCATTCCATTTAAGAAGTATTCAGAAGCCTGAATTAAATAGATACTCCATAATATAAAGGTATTCCATACCTTTGTATCATAGGGTATCCATTCAATTAAAGAAGTGTTCAGCAAAGCTCCAATTACATGCATATTATATGATATAAAGGTGTTTTCACACAAGGGTTTTGGTATACAGGATTCAAGTGACTCAAGTCATGTTATATTTTCTTTCTTTCTTTTTTCATATCCATATAATATATTGAACAACACAGCTGAACTTCATTCATTTCATTTCCAGAAAGCCTAATACTCAGTCATCATTTTAAATGAATAAACTTTCTTTTCACTTTTCCATAAATTAATGTATCAGATGAATTACAAAAATAAGCCAAACACTTGTTATTTTATTTTTGACCAAAGTGGTACATGAATTAACCTTACAGCTCAATAGCCTTGTTCCAATAAATACTGTATCCAGATAGAGTAAAGGACTCTACATTGACTAAGTGCACATTTCCTTTCTCAGTTCCAATGTAAAGCCACTTGCTCTGAAATGGCAGGTGACAATGGCTTAACCTGCAAAAAGAAAAATTAATATTAATGTAATTTCACAAATAATATTAATCCTAAAGTGATGAAAAAAATTACTTAGAGGAAGATACTTTCAAAAATTTCATTAATCGTAGTGCCAGAGAATAAATGTACATCAATATAAAAAATGGGAAGTCATGACACATATATCATGGATGTCATGGTAATTAACACAGCAATCAAACATCTCTGAATTGACTGTATTTACTGTTTCTCACATGACATCTAAAACAGTAAATATAGTCAATTCAGATATGTTTGATTGCTATGTTAATTACCATGACATATTTTCCACATATTATGTGTACAATATTTCTTTCACACTATATGTATATATGACACATATCATAACTTCTCCTGTATCTTTTTTTTTTTTTACTTGATTAAGTCCTGTTTCTAATAAAAGCATATAACTACAATGAAAGGAAATTTACTGTAAAGCAGCTTAATTGCTCATTCAATTAATCTTATATTTCTGAATCATTTCAAGTTCTCTTTATGTCAAGCTGTCTACTGATAAAATATTAAGAATTTCAGATATTTTATAGCAACTTACTATTTTTTGGTTTGCTTTTCATACCAATAAAATATCTCACAACTGACTCACAACAAGATAATACAACATCTATAAAGAAATAACTTCAATCTTAATGACTGAAATCAGAAATGTGGAATCATAAGTGTTACAATTAAGAAGTTTAATATTGCATGGGAAATGCAAAATAATTTCTAACAAGTGTCAGTTTCATTATTTTAAAAATTCTTTGCCAATATAACAAAACAAAAAAATGCATAGGTATGAAAGCCATTTTTTTATCTGTAGGATAAGGATGGTACAGTATAAAAGAATGAGCAGGTGGTGACAAAATTGCATCAAATAATGTAAAAGGAACTTCTGAAAGCACATGTGCACAACTTGTACATATGCCAGATGCCAAATTGGAACACCTGTAAAGCAAACTGAAAGCACCAGCTGCTACAACTACACTGATTCTCATCTGAAATCTGTGACAGCTCAGGTAAACTACATAACTGCTACATTTTCACACCCATATAAACCAATTCTGCACAGCTAGTGAATGAAAAAATAACACAGGGGAAAAAATGGTTTTCCACATGCTCTACATGCAAGCCAAAATGCAATTGCAGTCATTACAGCAAAATTCAGTTGATTTGAGTAAAAAAGAAGCAAAAGAAAGAAATGTGGAAAACTGGAGAAATGCATTAAAAGACTGGGGGTTGAAGATAGGCAAAAGCAAATCAGAGTATATGTATCGCAATAAAGGAGAAAGTCAAGTTGAGAGTGTCAGTTTTCTAGAAAGGGAGAGTGATGAAAAGGGTGAGAAGATTCAAAAACCTTGGATTAATGACTCAGATCTGAAGGGATAATAAAACATCACGGTGCAAGCAGGTAGAAGATCAAACAAATCTTTATTTTCAAAAAATGATATACATACAGGTCCCCTGTACTAGGCGACAAAATAACAAGGAAAAACATGGGATGACACATGCGACACTATTTACAAATGAATGGGTCATCGCCAGCCAAGAAATTATAAACGTTAATGTTAAAACCACAGTACAAATTCAAGCATAGTATGACTGGAGAAAAACAACAGGTGCACTGTGAGTAGGTAAAAATATGGCATTGAGGCTAAAGAGTAAAGTTTTCAAGGCTTTAGTTAGACTTGCAATGGTATAGAGTGCTAAGAGTTGGCAAATTACAAGATGTTTGGAGAAAAAGCCAAACATTGCCGAAATGAAAATGCTGACGTAGGCGTGCAGTATCACCAGAAAGAAGAGGATTAGAAATGAGAAAAAAAGGGCAACAGTTAAAGTAACAGAGGTTTTAAAGAAGGCCTTCAAAAGCAAGAATTGTTCTGTTATGGTCATGTTTTGAGAAAGGACAAGGATGGATAGGACATCGTGTTATGGACATGGGGCTACCTGGGCAGTGAACTAGAGAAGGATCTAACTAAGGTAAGATAGAAGGACAGTACCCACAATGATAAGAAGGAAAAGGAATTGATGAGAGAATTGATGCAAGGGAGCAACGCAGAGTGGAGAAAGAGATCCACAACAGTGACACCACCTAGATACAAAACTAATGATGCTGCTGAAGAAGAGAAAGAACTGTGATTACAATTATACTTTGTAGATGATTTTGTACAAAACATGCCCCCCAAGTTTGTCATCCACATCTTACAGTCTGAGAACTCATACCTTACGTTTTATTTCTCAATATTATTTGATTCATTTTCAATTCTTCATTATTTTTCTTGATTCGTAAATTTCCTCTCCACCAAAATGAAAATTATTTAGAATGATAATTTTTTAAGAACTACAAATATGTATGAAAATCAAACTGCATTGCATGACAGAGCCACTGAACAGTTTTCTGTGACTACCAATGTTTACATGTATTTGTGGAAGCCAAACACTTGATTTTTAATATTCCAGCTCAGATGGTGTATACAACCACTTACACAAACAAGAATTACAAAGTGGAAGACTTTCGTCCTATGAGACACCTGGAAGCACAAAAACAAGAACTGTATGTCACACACATACTGTATGCCTGGTAAATCACAACAAAGCACTGATACCACAGTTATTCAATCACTTAAGTTATTAACTTAAGGTATCTTCATCATACATGGTCAGCACACTGCTGGATGAAGGTCTTTGCAAGTTCCTTCTACAATTCTTTTTTTTGTCTTAAGTCCTTTACCCACATAGTTCCAGAACAATTTTCAATTTCATCCTCTTACATGATATTTTTTTGCTATCTGGTGGACTCATCTTTCTGGTTAGTTAAATATTTATGTTTCAATGTTGGTTTTTTTCTTCAAATAATATGGCCAGTCAATTGACACTTGAGTACCTTTAAACTTGTGGTAATATCTGTGACCTAAGATTTCACTGGATTCAACTGTTCTTTCCTTGTTTATCCTAATCAGTAAATTATGAATCTTTCTGTGAGTTAACTATGGTGTCCAGATATTTTACCTTGGGCCAGAATTCAAATCTCTGACCTAAAAGTAGTAGAGGCGCGCTCGACAGTGATTTTTCCTCATGACATTTCCACAGAAGTAATGCAGATTTTAAAGGGTGACAAATAATCGTTTATGACAGCTGTGATGGAGCTGTGAAGAATCCCTAACTGTGAGCCCCCATCTTGCTTGTAACAGTGACAAAATCACTCTTGCCTCACTTTGAATTCACTGTTTATGAGTAAATGCACAGTGAAAGCCAAAACAAAAACTACCTTAAGCATGGGAAAAAGGGGAGATGGAAAGAAGCATCACACTACTAGTGACCTCTATGAAGGAAACAAATTGCTTAGATATAATGACATGGTAACCAAAACATAGTAACAGTGATTTTGAACCCCAAGCATTGCTTGAACACTGTTACCTGTGACATTCTTATCAGTAAATTTGGAACTGCTCCTTTTTGTCACTGGTCATAAAGATGACAAGATTTTTCACTAATGATGATAAGATTTCTGACCAATCTCTAATATGTAGCTATCCTTGGTGAAATGAATTGATTAAATATTTTTAATTTGAGACAAAATCATAATTTGCTCCTGAGCATCACATTTTTTCTAAATGCATTCCTGAAAAGTTTTACACTTCAGTGAATTGTTTTCCTGATGCCATCTTAATAGATAATTTTGTATGTTAAATAGCATATGCAAAAGTACACATACACAAGCAAAAGGTAAAAATGAAAGGCATAAGAACCATTTTTCACTTCATGGATGAACTGATTACTTTCTTTTACCATTTGATCCACATTGATTAAAACTGAATGATGAGAACCATCAACATTCCTCCTATCTTACACCAGAGTTCATCTGAAACCACTACTTCCTTCCATCCTGACTGCTGCAAGATTCTAGTCAAGGCCTGTGACTGAATTCACCAGTTTGCCTTTCACTTTATAGCTTTTGAACAACCTAAGAAAACCTTTCTCCTAGGTACCCAATCAACAGACATTTCAAATTTGGTGAGTCACAGTGTTTCTCTTTCAAATCAGTCATTAAAGTTTAGCTTAATATGCCAAATGACAAAAAAAAAAATCCTTAATTTAACACTATTTGCTATGCAAAAAAAAAAAAAAAAAAAAATGTCATCAGCAGCAGCACCACCCATGCTCAACCCACTGCTGGATGGTCTTCCCAAGTATCATCCACAACTTTCTGGCACGCTTTTGAATTTCATCCACCCATTTCTCATGCTGTCTTTGTCTGGGTCTTTTCCTGTTCCCTGGTATTCATTCTAGTATCTCAGTTATTCAATGGTGGTTAGTTCTTCTAGCAATATGTCCAGCCCATTGCCACTTAAGGGTTTTTACTTTGATCACAATGTTGTTTGCTTCTGTTATTTTCCTGATCTACAAGTTTCTTTCCGATCTTTCTCAGTTACACCAATTGTGCATCTTCCCAGGCTTCATTCAGTTTCCTTAGAACCACCTGCCTTTATGTTGTACTAATGGCTGCCATGGCCAGGTGCATTTCAGCCGACAGAAGCTAAGGGCCAAATGTTGAGTTGTGAAGTCATTTGGATGGGGAGGGTTAGGGATTTTCTGTGACTCGTCATACTGGTGATACATGCTGGTGCATGTGGGATAGCATTTGCACTAATCCTGGTGATATAATTATACTATTATTAGTCACTAAAATATTAATCTCATTCTTTCAGATCTTACGATTTAAGTTTATGTTGATCAAATGCATTAGGTTAGTCAATCAAGGTGTTTACCAAACTATTACAAAAATCTGTTTTTATTACCATAAATAATTGATATTGTTAAATTTTCACACTTATATGGGTGTTTTTATCAAAGCAGACTAATACTACAAACCTATGCTGGGAGAAAACGTGACCTATGTTAACATTTGAAAGGAAATACTTGAGATAATTTCAAATTGTAGGTAAATTTGCATGTGGAAAAACAAACAAGTAAACTAAAATCCTTTAAAACTAGGATATCCATCCAGAGGTGATGAAAATCTTGTGAAACAGAATCATTGCCTGAATTCAGCTGTGTGTGTGCAGATCCAAAAGATTGGCTTAAAAAAACGTCTAGGCATGTTAATTATTTATTGTGTGCAGATTGCAGTAAGCTGATGACACAGTCCTGTTGGCAGAGAGCAAAAGAGAGTTGCAGAGCATGTTGTGAAGTTAGTATGAAATTCAAACTAAGTAAAAATAAGAAAAAAAAACAGCTATGGTTTTAGAATGAGGAACTGTTAGTACTGAATGTAAGGCCAATCTAAATGGCATATATACAGAGAGACCAGGTGAATAAATTTGTATATTTAAGAAGCATGTTTGATGGGGAAAACAAATTAGATGGTCAAATTCGTGAGCAAGTGAATTCATCATTGAAAATCATAAGCTATCTTACAAGGATTTCACAGGAATGATGGGTTCTCAAAAATGTCCTGAATGGCTGCACACGAAAGTGTAATTCTTCCTACTTTGGTGTATGACAGAGACACCTGGGTATTGCAGAAAAGACACAGGAGTAATTTGCATGCTGCAGAGATGAGTTATTTACAGGGGGGGGGGTTGTGGCAAGACACATTCTGATCATGCAAAGAATGAAGGCATTTTGTAGATGTGTAATGTGAAGCAAAATGTGGTTAGTAAGGTGACGGCAAATATTCTCAGGTGGTTTGGCCATGTTGAAACAATGAGTTGTGAAAGGATTACTAACAATTTATTTAACTCAAGTGGCAGGAAAGAAAGCTAGAGGAAGGCTAAGGAAATCATGGGAGGACCACATTCAGGAATATCTGCATGAGAAAAAGATAAGTCTTGTGTGAGATGTGTGATGGATATCAGTGAAGCTCGAGTTATGTGCTGAGATTGCTGCAAATGGTGATGTTTAGTACAACAACAATAAGTAAAATCTAGTATCATCTGTTTTAAACTTTAATCTGGCTGATGAGCTTTCTTTGAGGAGCTAACCTCTAAATCTCAGAAAACAGCTTTGTGACATGCATGTTTGTCAAAAGCTGACAATAAAATAAAATGAAAATGAAAAAGAGATTACTATTTCTGAACAGTAAAATAAAAAAAAATCTGAAAAAATAAGAAAACAGCATATTTCCTCAGTAAAAGAATACTGAAAATTGCTTTTGCAAGGTTTACATATTAAACAAAAAGGAAACCTGCAGCATTAAAAAAAAAAAAAAAGAAGAAGAAGAAGGAGAAAAATATTAGTGTTTCCAGAAATGAATAATCAATAAAAACTGTATCAGACTCATGATATAATGGAATGCATTTAGAATTTTAGAATCATAAAGAATAAAAAATGCACACAAGGAGGGTATTTCAAAAAGAACGAATGAAAATAATTAAATTACTAATCTAAAGCAAATATTATGGGGATTTTACTAGGAAATTTTTTCATTAATAGCAAATTTTTGGAGAAAACTCTTCTCCTTCTTCAGGCTGTCTTGTTGTTGACACTCTTTCCTGTCACTATCGCGGTTACGGTTAACCTTGACGGTTTAGGTTATTTTTCAACAAATCCTGCCAGATGTTAGGTAGGGAAAATCCTTTGCAGTCATTGATGATGGAATTTTGATTTTTCTCAATCTCTATTCCTTCTTTCAGCTTTCTTTTTGAAAATTGCTTTGGAAACTGATGACTTTAAGGGAACTCCAATGCATGCTGTGCCCAGTTTCTCTAACATGCCTATCTAATCCAGTCTTGTTGGAGCAATTTTTTATAGCTGCTTTATGCTCAGCTATACGAGTTTCTAGTCTGCAACCTGTTTCACCTATGTAAGATAGTCCACAACTACAATTTACTTCATAGACTACTCCTTGCATTTTTAAAATATCTTCTTCTCTTTGAACTATTTTAGGGACATTTTTTTTAACTTTGTTCTCTAAACTTGGAGCTAGCCTAATATTGTACTTCTTACTAATTCTCTTTACAGACTCAAATAAACCTTTGTGATAAGAAATTTTTCTAGTGAATTTTACTTGTTGCTTTGGTGGGTTCTTCGTACCATTAAAATTTAGAAGCTTCTCAATTTCTTCTTTAGGATAGTTATTCTCTGCAAGTATGACTTTAAGCTCTTCTTTATGGGCTTCTTTTTTATCTGCAGTAGAAACTATTTTATTAATTTTTCTAAAAACTTACTTGCTACATTTTTCTTAATAGAAACTGGATGATAGGAATTGAAATCCAGCAGTCTTTTAGTATTCATTGGTTTTTTATACCAACTAGTGAGGAATTTTTCATCTTCATAATAGATAGTAATATCTAAGAAGTTTATTCTTCTTTCTTTTTGACATTCAATAGTGAACTTAAGGGAATCATCTAATTCATTGAATGAGTCTAGAATTCTTTCTGGAACAATTTCTGAGCTATCTATTACAAATAAGATGTCATCCATGTATCTGCTATATAAGCTGAAGTATGTGGGTTGTACTAGTATCTTTTCTTCTAGTTTCCCACATAATAGTTAGCTAAGAGTGGGGAGAGTGGGGAGCCCATAGCTAGCCCCGATTTTTGAATGAAAAAAGTTTTCCCAAATTGAAAGTAGTTGTTCTGCAAAGAGAAAGTAAGCATTTCAAAAATTCCAACTAATACGTTTTTTTCTTTGTTGTGAAAAACTATTACGTCTGCCAAGTCTTCCGCTATAAAGTCTATAAGTTGATCTATATTAATGTGAGTATACATAGACACTATGTCTAACCTACCCACTCTCCCCACTCTTAGCTAACTATTATGTGGGAAAACTAGAAGAAAAGATACTAGTACAACCCACATACTTCTGCTTATATAACAGATACATGGATGACATCTTATTTATAATAGATAGCTCAGAAATTGTTCCAGAAAGAATTCTAGACTCATTTAATGAATTAGATGATTCCCTTAAGTTCAATATTGAACGTCAAAAAGAAAGAAGAATAAACTTCTTAGATATTACTATCTATTATGAAGATGAAAAATTCCTCACTAGTTGGTATAAAAAACCAATGAATACTAAAAGACTACTGGATTTCAATTCCTATCATCCAGTTTCTATTAAGAAAAATGTAGCAAGTAAGTTTTTAGAAAAAATTAATAAAATAGTTTCTACTGCAGATAAAAAAGAAGCCCATAAAGAAGAGCTTAAAGTCATACTTGCAGAGAATAACTATCCTAAAGAAGAAATTGAGAAGCTTCTAAATTTTAATGGTACGAAGAACCCACCAAAGCAACAAGTAAAATTCACTAGAAAAATTTCTTATCACAAAGGTTTATTTGAGTCTTTAAAGAGAATTAGTAAGAAGTACAATATTAGGCTAGCTCCAAGTTTAGAGAACAAAGTTAAAAAAATGTTCCCTAAAATAGTTCAAAGAGAAGAAGATATTTAAAAAATGCAAGGAGTAGTCTATGAAGTAAATTGTAGTTGTGGACTATCTTACATAGGTGAAACAGGTTGCAGACTAGAAACTCGTATAGCTGAGCATAAAGCAGCTATAAAAAATTGCTCCAACAAGACTGGATTAGATAGGCATGTTAGAGAAACTGGGCACAGCATGCATTGGAGTTCCCTTAAAGTCATCAGTTTCCAAAGCAATTTTCAAAAAGAAAGCTGAAAGAAGGAATAGAGATTGAGAAAAATCAAAATTCCATCATCAATTACTGCAAAGGATTTTCCCTGCCTAACATCTGGCAAGATTTGTTGAAAAATAACCTAAACCGTCAAGGTTAACCATAACCATCAAGGTAAACCGTAACCGTGATAGTGACAGGAAAGAGTGTCAACAACAAGACAGCCTGAAGAAGGAGAAGAGTTTTCTCCAAAAATTTGCTATTAATGAAAAAATTTCCTAGTAAAATCCCCATAATATTTGCTTTAGATTAGTAATTGAATTAAGAAACTAGGAAGCCATTTCTCAACATGAGCTTTATTCAAAGAAAATAATTAGTTTTTGGTGACCTATGATCTTTTCAGTGATTACCAAGGCTGATCAAAATTTTAAAGTAAAATTTTTATTTAGAAAATGGCCTAATTTCACACAAGTAGAATTTCCATTAACTCTTAATACTTCTGAGATTAGTCTTTTTCTTAAGTTTGATACTTTGTTCTTTCTATAATCTTCCTTACATGTGCAAAAATATTATGGTTTCCAAGAGAAACAAATTTTAAGAATGTTACAGTAAACAAATTTTCACATATATTATAATAGCCTGTAATCAATGAAAGTAAAATTTTTGTTATCAAGTGCAATATCAACAAGTACAAACGTCCCAGATCTCTGAAATAATATTATAAAGTTGTGCTTTTTCTTTCTTTCTTTCTTTCTTTTTTTTTTCTTTTTTTTTTTTTTTTTGTGCTCTTATTCCATGCATGTACTCTGAAAAATTAGCATTTATATCTGTTTGCTAACTACATTTTTCAACGCCACAATTTTGGGACATAATTTTGAATATTTCCTTTTTCGACATTTTACAATTCTAGAGAAAACAACCATTCAAGTAAGAATTCTTTTTTTTTTCTACATGTTACAGTTCTACAGTGTGCGTGATCTCAGTGAGAGATGGGTTTGCCTCCTCATGGCACTCATGGGCAACAATGGCACACAGAACAGCAACAAGGGCCTCTGTGAATCTTGAACAGGTATCAGTTTTCTGTGTGACATTGGTGAAAAGACCCCAACTCACTGGGTTATGTTCCAGAATCCTTAGGTGGAACGACCAACTGGAACCATTAGCTGTAAGCTGATCACCTGTACTGATGTACCTTTATGATTTCTAAGACTCTTAGTAAGAATAAAATGGACTGAAGTGTGGGATGTGGTCGACCTACCACACTTGAAAAGAATGGTCCACCACGTAAAAGATATGGAACTGGCAAAAGGCACATAAGAAAGAGATCTCGGCTGAGTGAGTGTAAGATTGGTGTATGAAATACTAGAGGTATAAATGGAAAGATAAATGAGGTGATTGAAGAAATGAATAAGTATAGATTAGATGTGCTGTGTGTAAGTGAAACTAAAAAGAAAGAAATTGGGATTGAAGAGATGGACATATTTTAAGAACTGTGCTGTCACTGCTGCTGAAGATGTCTGTGGTACTGCAATAATAGGTAAAACAGGTGAGGCTTGGTGAAACAGTGAGATTAAAGAAGCAGTTAAGAGAAAAGAAGAAAGCATATTTGGGGATGTTGCAATGTAGAGTTTCTGAGGATGAATATCGCTGTAAGAAGCGTGAAGTAGCCAAGCTGGCAGACCAGAGTAAGGCAAAAGATAGGAAGGAAAAGATGAAAAGACATGAATCAGATTTTGGAAAGAGAGAAAATCTTTAAGGAAGTACATAAGACATAGGAAAAATAGGGGAAATAAAATTCTAAGTTGTGTGAAGAATAGGATCGGAGAAATGGTATGGAAGCCCAATGACTTAAGTGAAAGATGGGGTGAATATTTCTGTGAGTTATTAGAGCATGAAAGCAATGGTGATTCTGAGGCAGAAGCAGATGATGTCGCAGTGAGAGATGGAAGTACAGGAAGGATCTCGAGAGAAGAGGTATGCGAGCTCTAAAATCTCTTCAGAATGGTAAGGCTCCAGGAGTAGATGGCATAGCTACGGAGAGGATGAAATATGGTGGTGACTGTAATTGACTGGTTAAATGAAATTTGCCAGTTGTGCTGGGAGTTAGGAATGGCCCCTCAGGATTGGAGGGATGCTATCACTGTTTCCTTGTATAAGGTAAAGGGTGATCAGACTGAATGCAAGAACTTTTGTGGTACCAGTTTGCTAAGTGTGCCAGGGAAAGTATTTGGAAAGATTGTTGTTGATAAGGTATGGGGTCTTACATCAGAGAAAGTGTGGGATGTGCAGAGTGACTTTATGCCTGGTAAGGGCTGCACTAACCAAATTTTCACATTACGTTTGATGATTGAAAAGTATCCGTCTGTTGGTAAGGAAGTTTTTGCTGCCTTCATCGACTTAGAGAAAGCTTATGATCAAGTAAATAGGACTCCTCTGTGGAAGGTACTGAATAAATATGGTATCACTGGGAATCTACTCAACAGCATGAAAGCCATGTATGCTGGCAGTGGAGCATGTGTACGAATAAATGGTGTTGTATCGAAACGGTTTGCTATTGGAGCAGGAGTCAGACAGGGTTGTGTAATGTCACCATGGCTGTTTAATATATTTACGGATGTGTGCATGAGTGATGCAGAGATGGACAATACTGGTTTATGTCTTGGTAATGTCCATGTGTGTAGATTGCTATATGCTGATAACACAGTCCTGTTGGCAGAGAGCGAAAGCAAGTTGCAAAGTATGCTGGCCCAGATGTATGAAGTTTGTATGGATTTCAAATGGAGTATAAATAAGAGGAAAACAAAAGCTATGGTTTTTGAGTGAGGAACTGTTAGTACTGAATGCAGGATAAGTCTAAATGGCCCTGTTATTGATCAGGTAAGCGGATTTGTATATTTGGGAAGCATGTTTGACAAAGAGAACAATTTAGATGGTGAAATTAGTAGGTGAGTGAACTCTTCATTAAAAGTCATAGAAGCTTTAGGAGGATTTCACAGGAATGATGGGTTCTCAAGAAAGTCCTGAATGGCTGAATATGAAAGTGTAATTGTTTCTACTGTGATGTATGGTAGTGAAACCTGGATTCTGCAGAAAAGACATAGGAGTCATTTGTTTGCTGGGGAGAAGCATTACTTATGGGGGGTTTGTGGTAAGACACACTCTGATTATGTGAGGAATGAAGATGTGTTGCAGATGTGTAATGTGAGGCAAAATGTTGTCAGTAAGGCGGAGACTAATATTCTTAGGTGGTTTGGCCATGTTGAAAGAATGAGTAATGATGTGGTCACTAAGATAACTTTTTCAGCCCAAGTAGCAGGAAAGAAAGGTAGAGGAAGGCCAAGAAAATTATGGGAGGACTAGATTCAGGAATGTCTAAATGAGAAAAAGATAATGAGTATGCAGTACAGAAGGTCTTGTGTGCAGCGTGTGGTGGATGTCAACGAAGCTCGAGCTGTGTGCCCAGATCACTGTAATGGGAGATGCCTGATACAATAACAGTGAGTTCTTTCTGTGAGAAACTAACCTCTGAATATCAGAAAATAGCTTAGTGATATGTATGTATGTATGTATGTATGTATGTATGTATGTATGTATGTATGTACAATTCTAGAGCAGAATGAAAATTCCAGTAAAAGTATGCATATCTTCTAGAAAGACATTTTGAATCACAAAAATCAACAATGAAATATTATTAACAGAGATAACAAATTACCTTTCTCTCTGAAACTTAAGAGATTGTGCAATTTCCAGCTTTTTTTGCCTAAGGTTCCACATGTGTACACAATCATCACTGGTAACAGTAACCAAAGCTCCCTAAAAATGAATAAAGAATTTATATACCAATATTTATAAACTTATATTCTGCAGACAAATTTCTAAATTTCATAGAGATTAAATTGTATGGATCACTATCTCTACTTGTGTTTCTTTTCAGTTTAGTGTTTATTTTACATGAGAATTTATTCTCCTGAATTAATGAAGTCAGGGCAACTATAGTGATAATTATTATTATTTGCATTACATATATTACTAGGGATTTCATTCATATAAACTACAATTCATCAAAATTTTGGTTTGTTCTTCATAGTGATAATAATTAACATTTTAAATTAAGGGGATTACTAGAGATTTGATATATACTACTATTCATCAAAATTTTGGGTTATCCATAGTGATACTAATTATTATTTAAATTATGGGGATTACTAAAGATTTTATATATACTACTATCTTTCAGATTTTTGGGTTGTTCTCTACACAGGATTCCCACTCAAATATAAAATAAAAAATTATCTAACTCTTTCCAGGTGGTATTGAGAGTTTTTTCAGAGTGGTGATTAAAATCAAGTTGTGCTGAATTGTTAAATTTCCTTTAATTATTGAATTTTCTCACCAAAGCTTACATTTTTAAATTCTTTAAATAACTGATCTTTATATAATTACCTCCTTTTCATTAACAACAACTAAATGCAGGAAGCACATTACTTTTGGTACTGTAATTTCATGATCTTTTGTGAACCTGAGTAGTATACTGCCCACAAAGGATTTTGTCAATGCATTTCTATCTTAACTTGAAGAACTTTAAATTAATCTTAACATCTTCTGAGTTAATTTGTTTTTACAGACTTTCAATTTAATAACTGGCAACTGCAAGAAGAATCAAAATTTAAAATTATTTCTGTGTAAACAAAACTTTTGATACTGCTTGTATACACTGAGAACAAACAGGCCTTGATAAAAATCTAGAGGCCAGAGACCAGTGAAAACAAAAGGATTCAGAAGTTGTGAAGATTAAGTGAAAGTTCTTCAAGTTAAAATAGAATTAAGTAAATTAATATGAGTACAGCTTCGAGTAAGTGCTTTAATTTTTATTAATACAGTTCATATGCAAGAAAAAGTCTGTCAGTTGAGTAGTTTCAGTTTTTTTTTTTTTTTTTTTTACATAACATGATGCAATTAAGCTTGATAACTGAATGGGCTCCTGTTGAGGGGAACATGTTGCAAGAGAACCAACCAATGAAAGGCTTTGATCCATTGGTTAGTTGCTTCTCTTGTGATGCATTTTTCCAAGCTAGAGTGTATCAGACCATTATGCCTAATTGCTCCATGTTACAAGACATGAAGCAAACTGTCTGAAGAAACAATAAAAACTTAATATAACAGGCAGTCTTTAAAATTCAGTTTTGATAATTTTTTTAGGGATTTAAGGAATAATATAATATATTGAAAGTAAGATGTACCAAATTCTAGACAGGCAGCAATTACACATATGCCTGAAATATGAAAAGTGATAAAATTTAGGGGAAAATAAAAAAATCCCCTAATTTTTCAGTACCCGATAAAAAATTTCTATGATTTTTACAAAAATAAAGCTATTTTCCCTGATTTTTTGGAACTACTTTCAAATTCCTTGATAATTTCTGGTTTTTCCTGTATTCTTGGTTGCATGAGAACCCCTCCTATAGTGATAATAATTGTTATTTAAAATATGGGGATTACTAAGGATTTCATATATACCACTATCCATCAAATTTTTTTGGTTTTATTTCAATCCATCATCAGGGCTAAATCGAGGAAGTAGGTGTCACTCATGTCCACAATCCTGAGACAGTCATAATGATGGACTGGAGTACAACGCAAAAATTGGATGAATATTATTACACACAAATCCCCAGCAATCCTAGTAATTTAAATTCAATTTTAGCAAGAACAGAAAATTTATTAATCTACAACTATTCAAATTAATATAAGGTTTACTTAAGAATAATTATTTTACTTACTAGTCAAATTTTCTGGCAGTACCCTCACCCTTCTTTAGGACTCAGTTGATGTTGCCACTCAAGAGATAAATTTCAACCTTTCAGATCATTCAACACCGTACCTCTTCTTCTCTCTATTTCCAGCTAAGATGCTTTTGAAAAAGTGTTCTGGTATGTTAGCTACACAGTCCCAAATCACTTTATGTCCTGTAAGTTGTATATGCCTGTCTAAACCTGTTTCATTTGTATTCTTAATTGCAGCTTTATGTTCTGCCAATCTAGTTTAAAGCAGTCTGTATGTGAATGTGGTCTCAGTCATGTGGAGACAGAGGCAGGCAGTTCAAAATAAAATTGGAAGAACATAAAGCTGCAATTAAGAAGATTAAAAATAAAACAGGTTTCGATAGACATATACAAAATATTAGTGGCTTGGTGGAGCAAAAGCCCTAATCTAGTAAGAAGAATTTTTCACAGTTTTCAAGGAAGTAAAGTGGTAATAAAATTGTGAGAACCGTGTTTCCGACCTCACTGTAACACAGTTTACAGTTGAATAGCAGTGGAAGCACGTGCAGCCGATTTGTTCTTGATAAAAGCCAATCAGATCCTTGCTTGCTGGTGCCATCTCCTAAGGTCATATAACTACCTGTCTGCCCCGCTTTGCGATGATGAAGTCAAACTGAGTGTCGCGACACATAAAGAAATCAGCTGATTAAATTTAGGAGAAAATTTTTATTTCCCTCTGATTCTTGGGATCAAGATCTCTAAAATGAGACATTTCCCATCATTTGGGTGGTCTCCCTTGAATGTTACTCATAACAGAACCCTCTTACCATCCTCAATGTAACACAATTTGCAGTTGAATAGCAGTGGAACCACGTGCAGCCGATTTGTCCTTGATAATAGCTATTAGCCCTTGCTCGATGGCTCCAGCTGGCAGCATCTCCCAAGGTCAGATGACTACCTGTTTGCCCCGTGTTGTGATGACGAAGTCACACTGAGTGTCGTGACACATACAGAAATCAGTTGATTAAATTAAGAAGACAATTTTTATCCCCCCCCCCAATTCTTGGGATCAAGATCTTTAAAATAAGCTATTTCCCAAGTTTGTACGTTGCATCTATGTCCCACAATTTTGTGCAACACTACAGAATTATATATAAGATAAGACATAAAGTGATTTGGGACTCTGCAGCAGTTCTGACACACCAACAGCCTTTTTTCAAAAGAAAATTAGCAGAAGGACTGGAAATAGAAAAAAGAAAGAGTTACAACATTGAATGATTTGAAAGGTTGGAATTTGCCTCATGAATGGGAACACCTACTTAGTCCTGAAGAAGAGTAGGGGTACTGCACGAAAATTCAGCTGGCAAGCAAAACAATTTTATTCTTAAGTAAACCTCATATTAATTTGAATAGTTATACATTAATAACTTCTACGATGCAGTGTCATCCTTTATTACCTAGAAAATGTATGTTTTTACACTGATCATCTAAGTGATGTAGCCATGATTTGATTTCAGAAAGACAGAGGTAGTCAGTGACTCTATCTCTCTCTCATGCATTATTTATACATAACATCATCATCATCATCATCATTGTCAACCATTATCAATCCACTGCTGGACAAAGGTCTCCCCAAGTTTCCTTAACAATGGTCTGTCTTGTGCCAGTCTCCTCCATGTCACTCCTGCATACTTGCGAATTTCATCCACCCATCTCCCATGTTGTCTTCTTCTAGGTCTTTTCCTGTCCCTTGAAATCCAATCTAAAATTTTGGCTGTCCATCGATGGTCTGTCCTTCTGGCAGTATGTCCAGTACATTGCCATTTCAGGGATTTAACTCTGATCATGATGTCTTCTATTCTTGTCATTTTTCGGATCCACGAGTTCCTCTTCTTATCTCTCCTGGTTACACCAAGCATGCACCTCTCCATGCTTTTTTGAGTTGTCTGCAGCCTTTGTATGTCTCTTTTAGTTAAGGTCCTCGTCTCTGCACCATACGTAAGCACTGGAAGGATGCATTGATCAAACACTTTTCTTTTAAGACATAATGGCATATTGCTCTTGAAAATTATGCTGTTTCTTCCAAAAGCTCTCCAGGCAAGTTTTGTACGCCGATTAATTTCTTCCCCAGTTACTGCCATATATACATTCATTTACTTATTTATAGCAGGACCTCATTAATACACTTCTCATTTGTATGTTTCTCGCATTTATATTTAAAATGTTGCAGACCCAAAAATTCTGAATTGTCCTTAATATAAACTTTTCCTGTTTAGTTTACACATTTTTTCAATTATACGTTACTTTCACTTGGTCCCTTGAAAAACGTATAAATGAGGTTCCACTGTATATTTCTATTACTCCCCCCTCTACTTGCCAGTGAATTTCCATGCCATTAGTTTACATATTAGTGCTCTCAGGTAGACTTGCATCTAATGCTGAACATAATTTTACAGCAAAATCGATTTTAGTATACTGAGTAGGGAATATCATGTCTGTATGGCACCAGCACAACATTTTTCCTTTAGTAGGAAGGGGCACTATGTCTCACCATAGCCCTACATGTATACTTGTTGATGGTTCTGTAATGTGGTGCTTGTGTAGGAGCTAATTTGCTATCAACGGAGAGTCAGAGGTGTTGATGATATTGAAGTGTACCAAAGCAATTCCATAAGTAACGTTAAAAAAAAAAAAAAGAACAAAAAAAGGTGTTCCGAACTTCCTCCTAAATATGTCTTTGGATTATCTCCACAATCTAACTAATTTGACTGAAAACATATTTTTTTCTCATATAACAAAGTAACACAGCATAACTCAAACAGAAATGTCAGTTCTCCTACCTGAGTTTTATATTTTTGACCATCCATGTTGTTTGCTTAGAGTGAGTATGAAACTTTAAAACACACTTAAGTTATTTAAGAAAGTTTAATTTAAGGAGAATTTCTGTGTCTAATTTTGTGTACTTTTCTAGCCCCCTATATTAATTACTATCCTAAAATTAAAAAATAAAATAAAAATTAGGGCACTCCTAGCACTATTTTTAAAGAAAAAAAGTTAACACTAGCAACTAAATCTGAAGTCAAAATATTTTACTGCTTAACGGTGGAAAATGGGTTGCAAGTGTAATAACTAATTGTATTGCCTGTTAATTAAGTACGAAGTGATGGAGATGTATTGAATCTGTGGGCCATGGTTGGCAGTATGAAAGTCTGCTGAACCAACCCTTAACTTGTATTATTGCTGTTAATCATCGACGCGTAGAATAAGATATTTAGGACGCATATTTACCTTACAAGTAGAAGACGTGAGAACTACAGTAGATGATGAAGGAAATATATTCTCTAGGACGGCTTCCATGAATACTAATATGCTCTATTATAAGCACATTATATACACTAGTAAGATCTGTAACGTACCAGGAGATGTGACGTAACTGCCAGAAGGACGCACACGACTAAAGGCAGATAGGAATCAGAATAAAACGTCCGCGTAGCTCAATTGGTAGAGCAACTTATTCCGGAATTAGGGGACCCGGGTTCGAATCCTGGCGCGGATAAAAATGACGGAGAAATTTACTTCGTTATAATGGCGCCCGAACTATCCGGATGACCCGGCCGTTCAAAATCTCGCAATGGTGTGATGTTATTTCCACACCGCGAGATAGGAAAAATAAGAGAATCCCTTCTCCAGCACTTCAGAAAAAAAAATAAAAAAAATAAAATAAGGGGGAGATGATGTAACGTACCAGGAGATGTGACATAACTGCCAGAAGGACGCACACGACATAAAGGCAGATAGGAATCAGAATAAAACGTCCGCGTAGCTCAATTAGTAGAGCAACTTATTCCGGAATGAGGGGACCCGGGTTCGAATCCTGGCGCAGATAAAAATGACGGAGAAATTTACTTCGTTATAGATCTTCCATAACTATAATTAACTAGAAATGAATGTTGGATATGCATTTTATGCCACCGACTTACAGAGCGTCCTACATGATAGATAACCTAAAGAGCTCTGATCTGGTTTGTTTACTTATCGTCTTCACGAGAGAGGTCACATGATCTCGTGACATCATTCACTGTTATTGTCCAAGAAGTGTGGCTCACGAGAGAGGTCATATGATCTCGTGACATCATTCAATGTTATTGTCTGAGAAGTGTGGCCACAAATATTTACTAATGTAGCTCAATCAATTTATTTTGCTCTTAGCTGCATATCACAGTATTTTTTGGGGATTGTTGCAAATAACAAGTTCATGAAGTTAAACAAAAGGATGGGAACAAATATAAACATATCTAGATAATCAAGCAAAACTCTTTGTATGCAGATCTGCCTCTTTTGCTCAAAAGCATTGGGGAAGAAAATTTTGCATCAGAATTAACATCGAAACCCAGGTCTTATATGAGGTAGTTTTTTGGTAACATCACATATCTCTGTATATTTAACACAGCAACTATTTTATCCAGCCAATTATCAGCAAATAAACGAAATAAATCTTCTAAAGTACTTCAATCAGTGATAAATATTCTATCTCAGCTACAAATAACTTGGAGAGATTTTTTTTATCCAAAAAGGCATCAGCATAAAAAGAGGATGCATGTCACTTGGAGAAAGCACAGGTAAAAATGTGAAGTGTGACAACTACAAAAAACTTGACATTTCTTTTTGTAAGGGGCCAATTACTTGGCTTCCTACCTTGCATTTTCATGGTGCAAAATGGACGTCCTAGTTAGGTAAAAGTAGACTGAAGAGAGGGCCACCAAACGAGCTGCCCACCTGACAAGCCATTGATATGACACATATCCACTTAGGCTAAAATGCATAGCATTGTGCCCCAAAACTGAATGGCATAGGGACTAAACAGTGTCATGAATGGTCTCTTTAGGGAATATGGTAAATTGATGATGGCATCTTGTTTAAAACTTAATGGCAAAATATTGCGAGTGGTTTGGAAATGTGCCATTGCATGGAAAATCTAATATTACTTTGAGAAATGCTGCATTCTATTACATCAAGACATAGACCACAGAGTACAAAAAAAAAAAAAAAGAAAAAAAAAGCTCAACATTTTGGCATTCTCTGATTTACCAGAAGTCACATAATGATATTAAAAACACTTGTAAATATTAAAATTCAACTGTGAAATGTGGAACTGGGAGGAGAGAAACAACACAATGGTTGAAGCTCCACAGATGAGAACATTAAAACTCCTAAAAGAAATATGAAAGGAGCTAGCATAAAGGTACTGTCAAATAGGTAAGTAACATGGAATCCATTGTAAATGGCTGGTAAAAAAAATACCACATGATATAAGATCCAGGATTAAGTTCAGTTCTAAACCAAAGATGTATCTTTTATATGCGTATGATTACCTGCACTTGCTGCTATGACATTACTATGCATGGTATCATCTCCTTTATCTGTACTCACACCTTATAACTTTGAAATGTTTTATGATTTTGCATGTTTCTGTCTGTGTGGCTTTAAATGGGCTGAGCATATAGCAGGTACAGTGTCATCCTCACATAACATACAAGATTGTTCATCTGTATGGCTCGTCTGGCTGCCACCTCTCATCTATGTGTCCTATGCAGTGCATGTCAGATGGAAGTTATAATGACTTTGATAGAAGTCACTGCACCATTCATCTCTTTGCGCCCGTTCCTCTCATGAAGTCCAAATAACAAAAACCATAAAAATTTCACACTTTCTTCAATGCGGACATAAGACAAGTTCTACACAAGGAATAGCACTATAGGGAATGGAGCATTTCCCTACCAGCTTGGAGCAGGAAAATTAAAAACACTTTAAGAGGATTCATCTTCCACTTACATATGCAGAAATTCTCACAAAATGCTATTTAATAAAGTGTTAGAAAATGTGTGTGTGAATAAACATGAACATTAGATAGAAAACTATTATCATATTGAGAATGATTAAATAGTCACATGGAACATCTCTGCATAAAAAAATAAAACACTTCTTGCAAGGTTGCCTTGCTTTGTTTTTTAAGCAGAAGGATATATTCATAGGAGGGCCATGCTATTTTAGCCACAAATACAGGCCTTAGTTCAAAGCTCATATATGGTAATCATTAAACTCTTCTCCCCCCCCCAAAAAAAATGGATCAGGATGAAGTACACTACAGTGCTTACAAAAAAAAAAAAACCAAGCCAGTTCTGTCAAGCAGTCATTGATTAATCCTGTAAAAGTAAGGTTGAAAAACATTTATGTGAAAAGAAAGCAATTTTACTGGCAGTTCATTCTGAGCTGTAATTCAGAAACTATGATATACCTTGTCATTAAAAAGATTGACTGTATCTTCCTTATTAAATTTGATAAATATTCATTATTCAAACAATATACAACAACACTAAGAATCAATTTTGAAGTGTGAAGATTTGTTGAGTGCGGAATTGCCATAAATATATCTCAACATGGGATGAATTCCCCTTTTAATTCAATCAATCCTATTGTTCAGTATCTAGAGGAGCAGAAGTGGTAAAAACAAACTAAGAGTAAGAAAAATTGTGATGAAAGATTTGCAGTAGGTGAGCTAAAAATCATAAATCTATTTCACTAAAGCAGTTCAAAGTAATTTTTTTGAGAGTTTCATTTATTCAAATGAGTTTACAATTTTGTCATTACTACTTCAAGTGCCAATGATTTCACAACGAACATCACCAAATGTAACAAATGTGCAAAATATTGCTTAAATAAGATGGGTTATCGGCCAAAGAATTACTGATAAGCAGTTTCCATGTTGCTGAACCATAATATACAGGGAAATTAACAGCAGCATATTGCTGCTCTAATTTAAGTTTAGGATCAAACAAGTGGCTAACATAATTATTTATGTGTTGAAAATGAGTCAGATATGACTAAATATGATTTGTGGCTTTTAGCAACATAGATCAAATGAAAGAATAATGGTTGGCAAACTGCGGACCAATATGATCTACGTCGTATTTGGTGGTTGAAAAGAAGGTTCTGGCAATAGTACTTGAACTATGGTTCAGTAGTAAATTAGCTAACTTCATGTCATTCATTATATGCAAAAGAAAAGAAAGAAACAAAACTATTATTGAGTGGCCATATGAATACTAAGCTTACATGTATAAACTGATGGTACCAAACTGTGAATATACAGAAAGCAGATGAATATCAGTATGTGTGTAAATACATAAATAACTGTTCATTTTCATGTGTTTTAAAATAATATGAAAAAATAGCTTCAGAGCACCTACTTCATTTATCAAGAAAAGAATTTGAATGATTGGAAATTCGTCATGTTCCACATGGCTTTCCACTCCAGGTCTTCCAAATCTTAGCAGAAGTTAAGAACACATAAGTAAAAATTTTTAAGACAACAATCAAATCTAAAAATTGATTAGAGTTCTAGCTCATATTTTGCAAAGGCACACATTCTAAAATCTTTTAACAAAACCTGAAAGAGAAACAGAAATAATCAATTCTAGTCATAAATTAACTCATGACAATCTCCAGTGTTATAAATAGCAGAAATTCTTACAGCTTTATGGGTTTTTAATCCATAATCATTATTTACCAGAATGAGTTAAAAGTTTGGTTTGCAGGTAAGAAGTTTAATGATGCAAGAAAACTATACATGTTCATTCCATTCACCAAAGTACAAGTGGCTGTTATCCATAGTTCTTTGTCAACATTCCACCATCATTGTAACATAATCTAGAATTACAAGAGACATTGTGATTGTGGCAACAGCAGAGTGGATATCATGAGGAAGTATGATTGTTGTTTCTGAAAAAAAAAAAAAAGTGTCTGCTCTCTATTGGTGTTAATTACTGTTTAAAAGTAAGTACGTGTCTTAAAGGTAAGCTTAAAATCTAACTTGGTGTCAGAATTAAAATGGATATGTTTCATGTATCAGGAGCAGTGGTGCACCGAAGAATTCCTGTTGTAGGGGAGGGGGATTGCTGTACATTTAGGTATGTGTGTATATGCACAAAGTATATATATATATACATTTATATGTATGTATGCATACAATACATATATAGATATGTATACAATATGTATATATGTAGTGCATAAGATAGACAGATATGCATTAGGTAGATAGATAAAAGAGTTGACGTACGAGGCTTGGGGGGCTTAAGCCATAAAGACCCCCCCCCTGGATGCGCCAGTGACCAGGAGAATTAAAGTTTTCAGGCAATGTGGCCAAGAACTGGAAGAAGTGGAGACAGAAGCTTAAGAATTCTCTCCTGGCTATGGAAAAATCCACAAACCAGATAAAACAAAAGTTATCATTTTGCTAAATCTTATTGGTGACGATGGCATGGAAATATTTATTACCTTTAAATTGGACCCAGAGGTAGCTGATTATTTATCCAAAGTCGTTGATAAGTCCCAGGGATATTGTTTACCACGGAAAAATGTTGTGTATGAATGATTTAAGTTATTCAAGTGTACACAGCAGAAAGGACAACTGGTTGATCAGTAACTGATGCAGCTAAAAACCTTGGTTAAGACGTGTGAGTTTGGAGCTCAATAAGAAGGATTTATATGTGATCGCATAGTGCTGGGTTTGATCAATACAACGCTTCAAGAAAAACTTTTTCGTGAACTGGATCTTACACTCCAAAATGTGGTGGAACAGGTAAGGGCTGCTGAGGTGAGTAGAGAACAGATTAAAAATATGAAATATCAAAATGATGCTGTAAACATAGTTAAAAATAAAGCAGCTGGGAAAACGCTCATGAAAAGAAATACTAAGCCAAATGTAGTTTCTAAAACTAGCAGTGTAATGGAGCCATATCTTTGTAAAAAGTGTGGTAGAAAGCACAAAGTGGGAAAGTGCTTTGCATTTGAAAAAATTTGTAATAAATGCAAAGGTCTAAATCATTTTGCTGTAGGGTGCAAAGTTAAAGCAAAATCTGAAAAAAGGTTTATGAAGTACAGAGGGAAATTAGTGAAAATCCTGTTATATATGTGGATACTATGCAGAACCCATGTGTAGAGAAAGTTGAAGCTGAAAATAAAATCCGTGGAATAAAAATATACGGGTTGCAAACTGTGAAGTAGAACTTAAATTAGATACTGGAGATGAAACAAATATTCTGCCTCTAGAAAAGTTTGAGGAAATATGTTCTCAGATTAAGTCTCAAAGACCAGAACTACAGCATACTTCTACAATGTTAAGTATGTATGGTAACTTTAAGATAAAACCAAGAGGGGAAAGTAGTTCTTAAATGCTCCACTGAGAAGGTGACACAACAGATTATACTGTTTAATGTGGTGCAACAAGATACTAAGCCAATATTAGGACTAAAAGCTTGTTTACAGCTTAATCTGATAAATAGAGTTGATCAAATTAAATCTACTTAAAGTAAGGACGCTGCTATTAAGAATTATTCAGATGTTTTTCAGGGTCTAGGGAAGATGCCAGGTGACCCATATCACATAGAAGTGAACTCAGGTACTGTGCCAGTGATAACTCCTCCAAGAAGAGTGCCTCAAGTACTGCATAATAAATTGAGACAGATGCTCCAACATTTGGAAGAAACGAACATTATCTCTAAAGTAGACAAACCCACCAACTGGGTACAAAATTTGGTAATAGTAGAGAAGCCAGCTGGAAATCTTAGGTTGTGTCTAGACTCAAGAGATTTGAATCAGGTAATAAAAAAAAGACACTATGCAATTTCATCCATTGAGGACATAATAAGCAGGCTAAATGGAAAGAAAAGTTTTTCAGTATTAGATTTGAAGGAAGGGTTTGGGCAAGTTCATTTAGATAAAGCTAGTGCAAATTTATGTACTTTTAACTCTCCCTTTGGAAGATTCTGTTTTAATAGGATACCATATGGAATTAATTTGGCACCTGAGGTCTTTAGAAAAGAAATTTAAAGACCTTTGGGGATATACCAGGGATGGAAATTTATATGGATGATATTATTGTCTCAGGCATTGATGAATGGTCATGCAAACACAAAACATGCGATGCTGGTAGATAAGGCTGGTAGAGCAATATCTTTAAGTGCAAACCACTGTTTATATGGATTGGCCATCCAGATCTTCCACATTCAACCCTCTTTGCAAGACCTGGAAGGGTTTCAAACAAGCTTTACATGAACAATGGTTGTTGCTACCAACTGAGCTCCTAGACACCATCATCAACAGCAAGAAACATCACTGTGAGTGGTGACCACATTAGCTATTTCATTTTGACATCTTACTTTTCACTTGGTTCTGTATGCGGTCATTTTTGTCAGAATGAAGTGTTTTTTATGAAATATTTTAGGGTCTTTCTCTAATGCACAATACGATAGAGGTTTTCACTAAATTTCATAACATTTCATCATGCAATTTTCAATTATCACAATTTTTCTGGTTTTTCCTTAATTTATGGAAACCAATGTATTACCACTGTAATAGCGTTGCTACAGTACAGGCTTTTCTTTTTTGAATGACTTGCAACATATTTAAAAATGGACTTGAATGAGTGGGAACTATGTTTAGACAATGTAACAGCTGTTGTGTGTATTCAACTATAAGGTGCTAAAGCATATTGTATGCATGAGTAAACGCGTTTTGTGTTTGCGTGACCAGCAAATACCATGTCCTTGTTTATTATTTATTATACTGTGATTCTGTAACAACAGAGCTTACAAACTGAGTTAAATTATGTTGTTTTATTGTTTAAACACAAGTTAATTTTCAAGCAACATACAGCTTAAACCCTCTGGGTGCAGATTTTCTGGAAATCAATGTTACTGTAGAAAATCATTTTTTTTAGTTCATCAATCATGAGTACTTTTAAGTTATAGAATATATGATCATATTTTAAAAGCACTGTTTAAAATTTTATTACACACTGTTTGCATTATGCTACCATTTCTCATGTCCACACACTGAAAAAAATTCGTAATTCATATTAGCATTTCAAATTTAAATATAATGAGATCGAATATAAGCATCATATCCCATATATACAAGCCTATGGAGAAAGGAAACAAAATTGTTGGGAGTTAAAAGTACCTAGCAATGGCTGCATCTGTTGACTACAAAATAGTACCAGAACCTGAAAAGTGCAGCTAAGGCATGCATATATAGTTAAAACCCTGGAAATGGGGACTAACAGAGTAGTAAAGAAATGCTGCACATGGAATTGTGGAATATGCATATTATTCAACATTTGCATATGCCTTGGCTGCCACAGAGAAAAATCACCATAATTAACTTCTTTACAGCATCTTCCTGGAAATTTAGCTTCAATGTCACTAACCTCTTATTTTTTTGCCCATCACTGATCAATCTGTACAACCTCCACATGGAAGTGAAAAAGTATGTTTAATGTCACACTTAATTTTTAAAATAGTAATCAACTGATAACTTTTTAAAACTAAGTGCTGTTATTTTCAAGAAAAATTAATTTTTGCTTACTATGAACATGAAATTCTTGAGTAAAAAACAACTTTTAAACAATGAATAAAAGGATACATCCTAAGAGATCCGGATTTTGTGCCGATGGCCAGTAACCTCTGAATGGGGTCAAAGGCTATACAGTTGGGCTGGAAAGGAAATCCATGACGAACTGTCTGGAAAGACAAAATTTGTTTCTTATAAGCTTGTACAGTAAATTACAAAATGGCAGTAAATTAAATATGAGTTCATCACAGAAAGTATATATAATGTTTCTTGCAGAACATTTCTGCTGGAAATGCTAGAGAAAATTTAGAGAGGGCAAAATACAATACAAAGTCACTAATTATTTGCACTTAAAATGTTTACCATTCACTTGCTTCATTTTTTGCTCCTAATGCAAATATGTATCAGATCCAAAACATCTTTCTTTGGATTCAAGAAAATAGGTACTGATTTAGTAATAAATTGGTACAGTTGACATACTGTATATTCATACTTTGATTTTCCTAGAATCTAGAAAGAAATTGAATTATAATAAAGCTTGTCAAGTTGGACTCCTCTTTATTTTGGACATCACCCTAAGTTGAAAACAGTTCAGTGGAACCGAAAAAACTCCTCTGTTTTAACATGTATATAATACTCTCCAACTTGGACACCTCTGTATCTTGGAAGTTGGACACTGTTTACATGCTAAGTTGGACAAGAACCTTGAACTTGGTTTTTGTGTATTAAACATGAAAGAAGTCACCTGCTCAGCTATTGTGTGCACAGGCAGTTCAGTGTATACAGAGGCAACTGGAAGGCCATTAGTTTATGTCCTACCTCTTTTGGCCTTCATTATCTATCCCCAGGGATAATCCCTTAGATTGTGTCACCTTCCGGAACCTCTTAATCTGTGGGGAAAGGAACCTGCCCACTTCCCCTAAATTCATTCCTGACTGTTGAATGGTTACTGCATTAACTTGACTGTATCAATTCACCCTAAAATATGCAAAGTCATTGTTATGGAAGTAAGTGTATGCATGCAGTTTTCTTGATTTCTGCTTTAAGTATGTAAGTATATAAATTTTATGGAATCATACTACATACATACATGTACAGCAGAAATTATTTTGCACATGCAGTGCTTCTTTATGCTGCATTGTTCAGTGATTTTGTGATGGTAATTACAGTATTTAATTCAAATAACCTGTTTTACACATGTTATAAAACAAATATTTGATATGCTTTGCTGGAAAAAAAAATCATGATATCATACTGTATATGTTGGACCCCTCCCAAAGTTGGACATGTTTAGGGGGAACCATAGGTGTCCAACTTACACAGGTTTTACTGTAATATTATGCTCTTTCCACTGGATGCTCTTGTGAACATTGGAGTAGTCAGAAATTTCTTAAGGTAGGGGTCCATAGATTTGGTTCATTGGTGAAAGCCTCATATATATATATATAAACATTGCTTAAAATTCATAATTCATACTCAATCTCCCCCCCCAGTTGGCTATGCCTCTGATTGTGAAGACATATGAGAGTTCAAAAATACTGATTGTATAGGTAAAAGAAAATTCACCATAGCTAATTATTATTATTTATAACCATCATCAGGAGATTTAGTTAAAGCTTAGAGGTAGCTTAGAATTTCTCTTGAAGATACACCACCCTGAAAGAAACACTGAAAATATGTAGCATATTTAAAAAAATTATATAAGAAATAACATATCCCTGAAAAAAATACTGAAAATATGTAGCACTTTTTTCTTATATAATTTATCGAAAAATTACTTTACGTGATCAGTAGAAAAATATCAACCTATCCATGCTTGTCATATAATTTACAGAAAAAACTTTCAATAAAATTGATGCATCTGCTAAAAACTACATATTTTTTTAGTGATCTGAAGTTAGTACACTGATATTCACACCACTATACCTGGAATGCATCTCCTACACCAAAGTGGCTTCTCCTCAATTCTTTCTAAGAAAGCCTACCTAAAATTCATGTGCAAAATCACACGTACACTGTATAATGAATAATCTGGAACAAATTCATTTATTGGATAATATATTGTCAAATGAAAAAAAATGTATTTTTTCATGCACATTTTGTTTTTAGTAGACACAAATGAATTTTCTTGTCATATGGAAGAAATTCTAGCAACAGGATTTTTTGTCAACACATCTTGTTGCAAAGAAGAAATTTCAGTAAAACTTTTTTTCCTAAGGCAGGTTATCTCAAAAGATTTCAAATTTTAAGGAGATAGCCAACTGTTTCTGTTGCTAGCTTAAATGCTACTGTTCTGTTTAGAATCAGCAACACATAGCACCTTCCCTTCACACAGAAACAATCACATCATACATTACACAGCCCAACACAATTCTGGGGTTTGCAAAATTTCAAGTGTTTTACAGTAATTCAGGTATGCTGATCACGAATATCACATCCGTTTTTCTCGGTCACCCACAGATTTTTCGCAATTTCCCATGTTATTTTTGTTTATATATGACAAAAATGAAAAATATTATGATCTGTTTTTTTTTTTTTCTAAAAGTTTAAATTTACTAGCTAAAGCAGATTGCCGCAGTTGGAAAATGAAATAACAGATGGATAAATTTTAATTGGAAAGTGATACAATAGATGACGCCTCTATATCAATGAATGAAACATTGTTTTTGCCATTTTGAACACTGTGTATCAAGCGATAAGACCAAAGTGTAATTCACTCATTTTAACTGTTGTGTTCGTTATTACTGCGTTATGGAGTCAAGAGGCTGTGTTAATAGTCCTGATTCATTTTGTTATACATGTGGTAGTTTTGTGGTAAAAAAAAAGGCAACGCAAAATAATGGATTTTGTCAAAAAGGCGTATCAGGCTTATTTTGGTATAAAGCTTGGAGACCAAGACAAGAAATGGGCGCCACATCAAGTTTGTCGCACATGTGTTGAGCAACTGAGAAAATGGACCCAAGAAAAACTCTCTGCCATTTGCTATTCCAATCGTATGGCAGGAGCCAGTGAGTCATCAGGAATGTTAGTTTTGCTTAACCACACCAGTAAAGGGCTACAATTGCAAAAAACATAAATAATATTGTCTATCCAATGACTCCCTGTGCTATCAGACCTATACCTCATGGTCCTGATTTACCTGTTCCATCACCTCCTACATCATTAGATTTTTCCATCAGCTTCAGAAGTTGAGTTAAATTGCAGTGAAACTGAGGACTTGTACAGCAATCCTGAAACTAGTAGTGAACTACAGAAGTTTACACAAAGTGAATTAAATGATTTGGTACGGGATTTAACTCTGCCGAAGGAAAGTGCACAACTTTTAGGATCAAGACTCAAAAACAAAAATCTACTTGCTCCAGAAACAACATTTTCATGGTACAGAAACCGAGAAAAGGAATTTGTTGAATATTTCGCCCAAGAAAAATCGCTTGTATTTTGCAGAGACATTGCTGGACTTATAAAGCTAACAATATAAAACAGCATTATGTACAGCAAGGTAACGGAATGATCAAAGGCACAGACTTTTGCAAATCGTCTAGCTGGGCCAAGGCACTAGTGGGAAGTGTGGGAACTGGGAGGTGCCAAACAAGGGTACAACGGGTGCGAAGCACCCAGGCGTCAGATTCTGGAGAAGGCAGGACGCCTCAATCAAATTTTACAGTTGATAAATTAATATCAGTAACGTGGGAGAAGTTAAGAAAATGTTTTGCTATGAGAAATCGTAATGCTACGTGACAAATTTATTTTTTTAGTAAAAATAATTCATTATATAATTCAATAGAAAACGACTTGAAATCAGAGAATAATTTGTATTATTTTTTTCAGTTACGGATACCGTGGGAAAAGGACTAACAATTCTTTTTCTAAATCTTTTTTTAAATCTTGAAGGATTTCAGCATTCATGATATGCGTGGCCAGCGCTATGAAAGTGGGGGGCCAATATGAAGGAAAAAGCACAATGGACTTCAAAAAACAAATTTTTGACGTAAAACCCTTATGCATTTTATGTAAGTTACTTTGAGAGGCTCATACTTTAAATCTGGTCTTAAAGAACGACATTTTTTTTTCTAGAAATTGTGAACATTTGTGTAAATTGACAGAGAGGAAGCTGACTTCTTGGATTATTTGCAGCATCATCTGTACTAGAGTTTTAAAGATTTTATTTCCTTCAGTTTTAGATGAGACAATTGTTTTATGAAAACTCTTAATTTATGGGAAATAGAAAATGCTGCTGCTAAAGGTATTTATTTCATGTAAATTAATAAAAATTGAAAAATATTCTCGTACAAGGGAAGCAAATCTGGGCTTGCACCTGGGATGGAAATGCCATTGGCGGGCCCCTGGCTGGGCATGTCCGCTCGACGGAACTAGAGGTCCTAAATTAGGGAGGGGCAACTTCTTGTAGCTTTAGATATTCACAGCTGTCACTAGACCCCGAAACAAACAAGGGAAAAATATTAAACGTAAAAAAAAACGAAAAACGAAAAGGCATTACGAGAGTAATCTACACATTTAAAACACAAGGCCGTTTCTTTCTACAATCCGCCAGAGCCACCCACAGGAGCGATTTTCATGATTCCTTTTTAAATGAAGCTACTGACCCACAGATTGTCATTGCTAATTTTCATTGGCATAAGTATTTTTTTTTTTTTTTTTTTTGTTTTGTTACCATGGCATTTTCTTTGTACAATCTGCCGTAAGCGGAACGATACACGAGAAATCGGGATCTACTTGAAAGCGATCTGATTCGGTAGTACAGCCCAAAATAATAAAAAAGTAAACGAAATAGCCTATGTCCACCGGAAAGAAGTAAGCTTCCTAACGGGAAAAGAATTATCCGAATCTATTCAGTTTTCGAGATTAGTAAAAAAAAAACCCGTGTATTACGTGGTCTACTTTCTTTCACGTTAGGTGTGAGCAGTTTGTATGTAAACAAAGTGGAACGATACATGGGAAATCGGGAACTACTTGAAAGCGATCTGATTCGGTAGTACAGCCAAAAATAATATAAATAATAATAAAAAATAAACGAAATAACCTATATGTCCGCCGGAAATAAGCTTCCCAACGGTGGAAGAATGATCCAAATCGATTTAGTAGTTTTCGAGATTTCCTCTAGATTATACAATGATACCAAAAAAAAACCAAAAAAAAAAAAAACAAAAAAAAAAAACCAACAACGTTAAAACCAAACTGGCAAAATAAAACACATTTAGACATGATATCATTTCGGGTCACTGAAAGAATGTCGCAATAGTCTAATGCAAGCCCGTCAACGACGGGTAAGCACATATTTATACAATAATGAGGAACGTCATCGTTAAATTCGTACGAGTAGTTGGAAAAATAAAAAATTAATGGGAATATTAGGAAAATTTTGTTGTTGGTGACCCATCTTATATACTGCCCATTTATAATTCAACCATTTATTATAATTATGCATTTTATTATGATTCGTGTTATATGACAAGAAAAAATTTCAGTCACAGCTTTTCCAACCGTGCATGGCACGGGTTACGGACTAGTATTATTACCGGGTTACGGACTTATTATTACCGGGTTACGGACTTATTATTACCGTTTTTTTTGTCGTTTCGAGGTTTCACGAAAAACATAAGAAATTTGTATGGCTAAAAGAAGCTGGAAATTAGTTTCCAGCTTCTGATTTCACGGAAAAAACAGAGTCAATGCCATCAGACAATCACACCACACCACGCCTAATCCAGAACTCGAAGCCATTTTCATCTCGGACGAATGGCCAAAAGCCAGAGCCTCAGACTACTCGGCCACCAGGTTGGTGAGGCGTAATCTTTCAACAACGAAAATTGGGCTCATAATTAATAAATTAGGGCTATGCACTTGCAGCGGTTCATCGAAGAATGAATCGGAGCTCATTCTTCATGCGGGAAGCAGGAAGCTACGAGTATAAATAGATGACACACTTTGAAGGTGAGACTCTTACTTGAACATGTTCTGTATTTGCTTTTGGACTTTGATTACTTCTTTTTTCTCTTAATGTAAATGACATCACTTGTATAATTTTTATGACGTATGTCACCTTAGTCACGAATACTACAGTATATAGTCGTTGCCTCTATATGTTCCGCGGCTTTTTCGGCTTGAAAATGGGGCCATGTGAGCCCCGAAAATACTAGCTATGTAAATAGGTTTTTAAAATTGTAAATAAATTGAGTTTTATTCATCAGTTTTAGGGATTTGTTTTAACTTATCGTACTACAGACAGCAAACTTGTGTTCCTCATTTTCATCTATTAAGTACGAAATCTTCATATTCAGACTAAATAGATGTAGTTGAAGCAATTATCGAAATTATTACATTACCAAATTTTTTTCCATATGTTCATCCTGATGGAAGCGGGGCACACACCTCTCGAATATAAAAATTACATTTTGTCATATGTGGATGTCCGCAAATTCAGAATATCCGTAACATTCATCCTCAAAATTATCACTCCACAAATATACTTTGCATTGTATTTTTACATCAGTGCCATTTAGTAAAAGTCTTCTGCAGACATTTAAAAAGGTAAAATAATATTCTTAAGTAAAAATAATGTAGAAGACTAGGTATAACAACAATTTAGCTAATTATTTTTAATGTAAAAAAATAGCTAATTTATTTTTTAATGTAGAAGGCTAGTTATCACAACAGATATATAAGGCCTCTAGTTATCACAACAGATTTAGCTTTTGTTTAGGAGACACAAATCTTAAGGAATATAAATTTTAACAGAAGAAAAACGCAGTGAAAGGTCACAGAGCTATTTAAAAAAACAAGGAACAGACAAACAATCAAACAAAAAAGACAAGAAGGATGACATCAAATTCTCAGTTGTAATGAATACGTCTTTTGAGTGCTTTTTGATGCAAAAAAATATTTCAAAGCAATTATTTTTTTTTTTTAGAAGAAGAAATTCAGCGAAAAAGAGGATGCGTTTATGCCTTCTGGTGAAAATCTGTGCATAATTTTTAATGCGCAATGTATGCAGTGTTGTTCATAGTGTATTGAACCGGTTACAAAGGAAAATCTATCTATCTAAAACAAAAAACAAAAAATGCAATAGTTCAATTTTAATTTTCTAGAGAAACAGAAAAACAAACAAACAAACAAATTTTAACACCTATAAACTAGTCAAATTTACTGTATATTGGAACAGATTGGACGGAATGCAGAAAATTTTGAGAACTGTTAAACACGTTCTTCAAGGATCAGCATAAATAAACCACTCTTGTTTCTACATGGACTCAGTGAACATGGGTTTCTGCTAATAGACGCAGTAAATGCAGGTTGCCATTTTTTGACTCTTGCGTCATCTTAGTGGTACGTCACATACACCAATGAGTCATTACATTATGACCACCCCCAGGCTAGAGAAATGAGCGCGCCAGGAGACCAAACGGTGACGCAGGTGAGGTTCACAGAGCAGTTTATATACAACCCGAGGACTGGCTTTCGGTTAGCAGAGTGTTTGGAGTCAGAATGGGAAAAGCTGCCGATTTATCGGAGTTTGATAAAGGACAAATTGTTAAGGCACGGTGCCTTGGAACTATGATCTCCGAAACCGCGCGGCTTGTGGGTTGTTCACGTGCCACTGTAGTGCGTACATATGAAAAGTGGCGCACAGATGGACAAACGACGACCCGTCGTCCAGCTGTGTGTTGTCCGCAGCTCATTGATGCCAGAGGGGAGCGGAGACTCGCGCATTGTTCACAGCGACCGCAGGGCCACAGTGCGACAAATCATCTGCAGATACAACAGTGGTGTTCGGGGCAATGTGTCACAGCCCACAGTTCATCGCAGCCCTCTGCGCACGGGCCTGTGTAGCCGAAGACCTAGCCGGGTCCCCAACTTCACTGCACGTCATCGCCAACAACGCATGAAATGGGCCTAAGATTATCGAGATTGGATTGTGGATGATTGGAAGGAAGTGGTCTGGTCGGACGAATCAAGATTCCTGGTGCATCACGTAAACAGCCGAGCTGATACACCGATTACCAACGGAAACTATGGCACCTTGATGCTCTGTTGAGCGGAAACAGGCCGGCGGCGGAGTTATACAGTGGGCAATATTTTCTTGGGACACTTGAGGCCTCATTATCAAAGCAGCACAATCCCTGACAGTTGTCAGGTATGTGAACACCGTTTCGGACCAAGTTCACACATTCATGGCAACTGTGTTCCCTGCTCGTGATGGCCATTACCAAAGGATAATACGCCATGTCACACTGCCAGAATTGTCAAGGAGTGGTTGGAGGAACATGTTGGTGACTTTCTGTTAATGCCCAGGCCTTCCAAATTCACCTGACATGAACCCAATGAAACATTTTTGGTTCGACTTGGAAAAGCAGGTTCGCGCTAAATCCCCACCACCACGAAATGTACGGGAACTGGAGGACCTGCTATTGACATTATGGTACCAGATACCCCAGTATACCAATCGCCGCCTCATCGAATCCATGCCTCGCCAAGTGGCAGCTGTTTTGCGGGCTAAAGGGGGTCCTACAGCTTATTAGGTAGGTGGTCATGATGTAATGGCTCATCGGTTTATGTCCCTCCACCTTTAGGAAAACGGGGGCACGGAATACCCAGGTTTCGGGTCAGCCGACAACCATGCTTGAAGGACCAGCTCATTGCAGAAGAAGGAATTTTTGTATTCCGTATGATGTGTAGAAGAATCATCACACATATTTTCGAACCACAGCACCAGGAGATTCACTTACGTTCGGGGGCCGATATAACGTACAGCTAATTTACAGGTGGTGGAATTAGAGTCTACGTCTTCCTATTCCGGAGGCATCTGTTCTCCCAACAGAACTTCGCTGGCAAACCTTATCACTGCAACTTTGCCGATATGACTCACACGTCACCGTAGTAGTACGTCACCTTTGTCATGTTACGTATTACGTTACAAACAGATACTCAGGAAAGGCTTTTACAATTTATATAAGCTCGACTTCCCTTCTGCTGTCCCTGCTAGATTGCGTTTTGCTCAACGTACGACAGCTGCTTCAGAACAGGGAAGAAAAAAAAGAAGAAGAAACGCAAATCATAGGAGACATCTTAGCAATCATAACGGCAAAAACAGGCAAAAGGTGGTACTTTTCAAAAACTAAAGCACAAAAAAAAAAAAAGACGAATTCCTTATAAATCCAAGGGCTCATGTAAAATTACAAAATACGAGCAACTGTAAGATGCTTATAATGTTTTGTTTCACTTTAATCAAAATTTATAGAATCAGGCCTACTTTTATCATGTGGTAATAATACTGTAATTTGATTTAAAAAAGGGAAACGGAAAAATATCACAGAGGATGAGTCCAAAGTTGTGCAATACTTGGATCACTTTATATCTTCCTACGTACCTTTACGATGAAAACTGAATAGCGTTTAAAGTATGGGATATCGTGTTGCACCGCCTTTAGTCATCTGTCTGCCAGTTCTTCCATTCTGCGCCGCGGTACCAGTTCGTGTCCTTCGAGGCGAAGAACTCCTTCGCCTTGAAGGACAAGAACAGGTACCTCCTCCTGGTTGTTGAAGTGCCGCCCGCGAAGGAAGTGGGCCATGGACTGGAACAAGTAATAATCCGACGGAGCAAGGTCCGGACCGGATTATATCCTGGTTCGTCATCAGTTCGAAGCCCTCAAGTTCCTGGAGTTTTGCCCAGGTCGTTCGCGCGGTATGAGGCAGAGCGTTGTCCTACTGTAGGAGAGAGCGCTTTCTGTTCACCAAGGCCGGGTACATATTCCCCAAAACGGCATACATCTGCTCCAGCTGTTCAGAGTAGAGGTTGGCGTTGATGATCCGACCGTCTTGAACAAATTCGTAATGGATCATCCCTTGAAATTCCATTAGACGCAGAGCATCACCTTGTGTTAGAAGCGCTCACGTTTAGCCACAGGTCTGGAATCTGGCCCGGGCTCAAGCACTGCCGTTGTGTGTTAGGATTACGGAAATAGACCCATCCATTTTTCATCGCACTTAGCAATTCTTTTGATGAAACGTACATCGCGCGGATTTTCTAGAAGTTTCGTGCACACTTCTACAGGGCGGTTTGCTTCAACTGGCGTCAGTTTGTAAGGGACAATGCGGCAGCTCCTGTAGACCTTACCGAATTCCTTGAAGGTGACAAAAACTGTGGTCTGTGATGTGCTCAGCTCGCCTGATAATCTCCGAGTGCTGGTTGTCGGATTTGCCTCTACGGCCTGGCCCACGGCACCGCATCCACGGTTCGCGGCCCACCTGACCTTGGCTGATCGTCGAGGTTTCTGTCACTTCGGCGAAATTTCTTGAATCATCTGGTTGCGGTGCTGTGATCCACGGAATCTTCCCCTTTCGCATGACATTTGTTTCGTGTTGCTTGAGCAGCGTTATGGCCGAGTTCAAACTGGTAAAGCAAAAGTTCCCTAATTATCCGGTTGTGGCTGTTCGTCTTTTAGGCGTCCCAACCACAGACAGAACGACGAAATGTAATACTGTTCACAGCAACGACTACGATTTTATATCCCTTTCGACTGACTGCAGTGCGCGATTTAAACTAGTTTAAACACGTGACATACCCGCCGTAGCACATGCGCAAAACTTTCTACTCACCTTCTGTATTTTGATTCAGGTAAGTCTTTTTCCGTGCTGTTCTTCCTGTTCGTACTTTATTACTTGCATAAACCAAAAACGTCGCTAAGCACAAGAGCAGCAGGCTGAGAATCCTAACGAAATTCATGTAAAACTGTTTTCAACATTGTGTAACTTTGTACTTGTCGTATGTGCATATACACCGATCAGCCAAAATATTAAAACCGCCTCTGCGTTATGCAAATAAGCGCGCGTGCAGATAATCAGCGTCACGTGTCAAGTTCGCGAATAATATATATACTGTATATAATACCTGAGAATACCTGGGTCCGAGCTCTCTCAGACAGTATTTCGTTTCGCCTCAATATGTGGAAAGCAAATGGCCAGATCGTTATGGCAAGATGCCTTGGCAGTGATGTAGTTCTAGTTTAAAAAAGTTCCTTAGCGATGAACTGATTAGGCAGAAACGCCTTGGAAAGGAGACTCGAAGTTTTAAAAGCATTGTAAATTTTGATTTATTTTTATTGTTCAGTATATTTAATAACATTTTTATTACTAATTATTTTTATTTAAATCGCAGTTTTTAGTAAAGGAAAAATTTTACGTCACATCCTAAAAATATGGCGTGTTTTAAGTAACGCTCTGTCATTTTACATGATTACAAATGTTCAGGGTGACTATTACTTGATTCACACTGAATAGATGCTACATTGAATCAATGTAAATAATACAGACACATCTATTTTACAGTGTGACAAATACGCTTTCCCCCTAAGATTCTAGGAGATATTGTTGTATGGTTCTTAAGGAATAAGCGAAAGAGTAGCTTATAGTAAAAATATTCTTCGCACGCATAAAACGCCTGTCACTTAACCTGAATGGCTGCATAATTTCTCTATGCAGTTTTTCTCAGAGCAATGAAATAATTTTGAGGACTATCGTCTAGACAATGGACTTTATATTCTCTTTACGCCGCCACGGTGGCCGAGTGGTCAGAGGTGTCGGTTTCTGGTTAGTGGTCTGTGCTCCGCATGAAACATGGGTGGTGCGCCTCTCTCGCGCTAAAACAGGGACGGCCAAACGGCATATATAAAAACCCTTATAGCAGCTCATGGTGAAAGTTGAACCCAGAAACAAACATTCTCTTTACCCTGTAACGTATACTCTATATTCACTTTCCTTTTGATTTTACTATCTCTGGTTATTTTATTTTACTATGTAAATTATCTTCTTACTGAACGAAATATTATTTCACCCACTGAATGAGATCTGGCAATGAGTGTAAGTCATGACGTGGTGGTAGCTAGTATATAGGCGCGTTCATCGAGACTTAGGAGAGCTTTTGTGTTGTTATGAGGAGAGCTTGTGGTCGTTAAGCGAGAGCGTGTATAATACGAGGAGTGATTATTCATTATTGTTCTACTAGTGTTGTGTGTACCTTAGTTGACCAAGAGTCGTTGAAATAAAAGTTTTCAGTAAGTCAGTCTTTCTCAATTCATAGTTTTTGTCAGACCTCTGTCTGGCTGTTAGGTTTATAACATTTATTTGATTCCTATAAATAACCAGCGTTGAGACTTTGTTTAAGTTCGTAATTAACTAGTAACAACACCCTTTTGGATTCATTATTTTGAAGCTTAGTACAAGTATATCATTAGCTAGCTGGTAGGAAGAGAATCATTCATAATAATTAGCTTAGCGGAAAGTAAATAAAGCTAATTCATTATAACCCTTATGATACATGAGATGTCCTATTGTGATGATTCGACGGTTTAATCTCATCCTTGCGATACGAATATTTTGGTTTATGATTGCATGTAAATCCCAGTATTCGCTATTTTCGAATATATGATCATCTAAAAAATTTCTTTACCCATCTTCTGCGACCGCCTATACCTACGAAAAGTACCTTAGCGCTGCTAAGATCAGAAAAAAAAAAAAGAAAAAAAAAAAAAACATTGCTGGCCACTCAAAATGCAACACCAAGAAGGACACGAGATAGCAAAGCCAGATTTACTGGACACAAAAAAACAGATACAAAGATGAAACGATTGAACTTACAGGCCCGCGAGACTTGCGGAACACGCAGACATCAATAGTTCGTGTGGCCCCCCATGGCTGGCAATAACGCCGCTACACGCCGCGACATCGAACGAAAGAGGCTTTGGATGTGGGCTTGGGGTATGTCGGTCCAGGCTGCTTCCACACGTTGCCACAGTTCATTAGGCGTAGCCGCGGGTGGTGCTTGCCGGGCCACTCGGTTGCCGATCAGCGACTAGACGCGTTCGATGCGCGACATATCGGGAGAACAGGCGGGCCACGGCAGCAGTGACACCTGGTGGGCCGTGAAGAATTGTTGCACGATGCGTGCCACGTGCGGGCGCGCATTGTCCTGTTGAAACGTGGCCGCTGGCAGGTCCTGCAAGTAAGAGAGGACTACAGGCTCCAAAACGTCGGTGATATCGTGGTAGCTGTTGAGTGTACCGGCGATGCGTACCAGAGGGGTGCGGGTGTCATATCCAATTGCGCCCCAAACCATAACGCCAGGCGACGGACAGGTATGGCGATGCATAATGCAGTCGACATATAGTCTCTCACCGCGGTACCGCCACACGCGTATCCGACCATCGTGGTGTTGCAGAAAGAAACGGGATTTGTCGGAGAAGACAATGCCGTGCCATTCCGTAGGTCAGGTGCGGCGTTCAACGGCCCACTGCCGCCGCACTCGCCGGTGGTGTAACGTCAATGGTAATCGGAGCCATGGGCGCAGTGCGACAAGTCCCCGCTCCTGCAGAAGACGTCGAACGGTACGTGCTGATACAGGTTGGTGCGCAACACACCCTAATTCCTGCGCTAACGTTCGTGATGTGGCGGTGCGAGCCGTCAATGCCCGCCGCACAACATGCCGGTGCTCTCGTTCTGTGGTGTACCGCGGCTGCGGTAACAGCTCACGTCGGTCCGTCCGTACCTCCTGCACCCACCGAATCCATACTCGCCTCACTGTGACTGGATGTCGTCCCACACGGGCGTCGATGTCTCCGTACGATAAACCGCTGTCGCGATAAGCCACTATTCGTCCTCTGTCGAACTCCGAAACGTGCTGGAATGACTGCCGTATTCTGCGACGAGGCATCAGGAAGCTCCCCACGCACAGGACCGGCAGCACAACACACTTCCACTACTTGCACCCCGCCTTCTGTGCACCCTTCTTATAGTGCTTCTCGGTGGCGTGCCGAGCGCACATGATTTGCATATGCCCTACTATGCTAATCGTTTGCATTTCCTCTCGCGGGCGACGCATGCTGCGAATTTCAGGCCTATCGGATGCTTCCTTTTTGGTGTTGCACTTTGGGTGGCCAGCAGTGTATATTGCCATTGTCTTCCATTGTCTTACTGTGGGATGAATTATGTCATACAAAAGTATTTTTGCAACCAAACAGAAATGGTAGGTTATTATCTCGTATTATCATCAATATCTCATTGCTACCTTTCGTTCTTTTCGTAGCTTATCGTTAGCTGGCAATGTGCCCCTCCAACTGCTGAGCGCTAGTAAAACTGCACCGTCTTGCCCTATGCTACTACGTCACTGGTATAACCTTATAGCCTTTGAGATAGTCGGCTATAGGGAACATTTCATATAATCAGCTATATGTTTAACATTTGACATAGTAGGCTATAGGGCACAGTACAGACTAAACTTTGTAACCGAATAAATACAACACTGTATCAGGCGCGACACTACAGATGGGCTGGGCAGGGCTTCAGCACACCCAACTTTTATTTGAGCCCCCCCCATCTTCCCGAAAAGATATTTCAGCTGTTAGAACATATGGCTTGTGCAACCGTCAAAGATTTTAGGGACCTTGAGATTTTAGGGAAACGTATCTGAATTTTTTAAATTCACAGAAATTTTTATATAAAATAAATTTTTCGTTAAATTTAATTTTGTACTTTTGTACTTCTGGGAAATGGAAGGAGTCCTCTGAGCGAATTTCTAAGAGAGTAGTAGAAACAATCCATTTTTATAATTATAGTTTAAAAGATGATATATATATACTGTACCACGAGAAGGCTGTACTTCTCGTGGTACATCCTGTTTTAATTTTAATTTTAATAAGGATTCTTCGTGCGCTAAACAATATTTTAATTCGAAAAGCCTTTCAGCTTTTCGAATTGGTGAAAGTACGAAAAGTATTCGAGCCATCGTGCAAAAAGACCGTGACCAAGTTTCCACACTCAACAGACATGGGGTTTACAAAATACCCTTAATTCCTATTGACCCAGAAGATCCAGCAATTGCATATATTGGATCCACTGCACGCCCATTGCGAACAAGAATATATGAGCACAAGTACTCAATTACTAATAACTCTGATGCTACCTCTCTTGCACGATTAGTTAATAGAGGTATCTACCGACCAGACTGGACCAATGCCAGTGTGCTGAGCTCAAATCGTACAAAGCGATCTCTTCGATTCGCTGAGAGTTTATGTATATTATCGCACAACTCTGACTGCTGTAATGAAGAAACTCCACGTTTCGTTCCAGTGCCTTGGGCCATGTTAATGCGGCCAGAACAGCATACTCCTATCCAGCAACACTTAACTCCTAATAATTCATTTACAGTTTGACGAATAATGTCAACTTATTAATTATCCTCTGTGTATATATTTTCTTCGCATATGTAATAGCAATTCATAGTATCATTTGTTGAAACCCTTTAACGCATGACAAAACTTCTACTATATTTAATGTAAACATCGTTATTGTTATCACGTGCTCGCGTAATTTGAAAATGCTTCTTGCTTTTATCCGTTGTTTTGTTTATGTATATTGAAATACCTGACGATGGAGCACATGGTGCTTTGAAAGATCTTGTAAGTTGTTGTGCCTTATAAATGTACATCCTGTTCCCACTAAAAGAGCTCTGACGACCGTCAATAGCGGTATAACTATACCATCGGGATTAGAGGAAATGCTACCTCTCACTCACCAACCCGCTTGGCCAGCGTAGTGAGTTATGGCTAAACCCCTCCAAAATGACTCCACAACTTAAATCTTGGCCCTCAGTCTCCGGCAGCTGGAATGTACCTGGCCAAGGCAGCGGCCAGTGCGACATGAAGGCAGAGGGTGCTAAGAATCCCCGGAGAACCGGACTAGGCTGCCCTCTGATGCTGACCTTGGCTACGTATAATGGACGCTCCCTATCTTCTGATTCAAGGCTTCTTGAACTGGAAGAGGAACTACAAAGAATCAAGTGGGACATCGTTGGGCTAAGTGAGGTAAGGAGAAAAGGAGAAGATCTCATTGAACTGAAAAGTGGACATCTCTTCTACTATCGTGGGACTGATACTGGCAGAACTAGTGGTGTTGGATTTATAATAAACAAGAAACTGAAGGATAAAGTTGTAGAAGTTGAAAGTTCCTCTGACAGAGCTGCACGACTCGTTATCCAACTCTCGAGAAGATACAAGGCTCAGATTATTCAAACTTATGCGCCAACCACAAGTTATCCTGAAGAAGAAATTGAAGAATTTTATGAGGAAATTCGTCATCTAAATAATAAAGGTAAGCAGCATTTGAAGATAATTATGGGAGATTTCAATGCAAAAATGGGGCAACGGCAACAGAATGAAACTTCAGTAGGTAAATTCGGTCACGGCAACAGAAACCAGCGTGGAAATACTCTCGTAGAGTTTGCAGAGACTGAAGGGTTTTCATCTTGAACTCCTTTTTCAAGAAAAAGCCACACAGGAAATGGACATGGAGACATCCAAATGGGACGACAAGTGAAATTGATTTTATTATGTGTAACAAAGAATTCGTCATAGAAGACTGCAGTGTGCTAAACAAGTTCAACACAGGTAGTGACCATAGATTGGTGAGATGTAAGATGCACCTCAACACTAAACTCGAACGTGGCAAGCTCATAAGACAAACAAAATCTATTGACATAACCAACCTTAAAAAACACCATAATACCTTCAAGTTGGAACTGAAGAACAGATTCTCTGCTTTAGAAGGCCTAACATCGGAAGAAGTGGATATTTCTGAATTTAACAGAAAAGTAACCAAAGCTCTTATGGAAACAGCAACAAAATTAGCTGAGTCTAAGAACAAGTTGCATGTGAACAAATTATCAGGAAAAACCAAAATGTTGATGCAAAAAAGAAGAGAGTTGAGGACAACTAAAGAAGATGTGACTTCCAAAGTGGAATATAGAGCTATGCAAGATAGTAAGAAAAAGTATCACTGAAGACGTAAGGAAATTCAACTGTGAACTCGTAAGGAAAGCAATTGAAAACAATCAAAGCCTAAAGATAGCAAAGGGACATCTCAGTAAGGGAAGAAAACAGATTATGGCACTGAGAAAAGAAGATGGTTCTGTAACAAGAAATAGAGGCGAAATTTTGACAAGAGTGAAAGATTTCTACTCCAAATTATATGAAAGGGATGATACATGTACTCCAGACATCATGAAAGGTGCCAGTACCAGAGTTCTTTCAGTCCTCCCAGCAGAAGTAGCACATGCAATCAAGAACATGAAGCGGGGATAAGCTCCAGGAGAAGATGGAATTACTGTAGACATCATACAAGAAGCAAGTGGAGAAATCGAAACAGTACTCGCCCAAATTTTCACTCGATGCCTTAATGAAGGGAAGATTCCTGAGGATTGGAACAACGCTACAATGATCTTGCTACATAAAAAAGGTGACATTGAGGATCTCAGGAACTACAGACCTATCAGCCTCCTATCAGTGGTTTATAAAATCTTCACTAAAGTTCTTTCACACCGCTTGAAAGTAACACTGGACACGGCTCAACCAAGAGAACAAGCTGGATTCAGGAGTGGCTACAGCACAATAGATCATATCCACGTACTGAGAGAACTAATTGAAAGAGCAAGGGAATATGAACTTCCATTGTGCATGGCTTTTATCGATTATGAAAAAGCCTTTGATTCGGTGAAACCATCAGCAGTTACAATGGCTCTGAAATCCTGCGGTATTGAAGATGCGTACATTAATATTATTAATAACATCTATGAAAATGCAAGTGCAAAGATTCAGCTGTTTGAAAATACAACACACGTAAAAATTGGAAAAGGAGTGAGACAAGGTGACACCATATCTCCAAAGCTCTTTAATGCTACATTGGAAAATGTCTTTCAATCACTGAACTGGGAAAACAAAGGGATAAAGATTAATGGAGATTATCTAACCCACCTTCGTTTTGCTGATTACATAGTCATTTTTGCAATTACCCCATCAGAGCTGCAGAGTATGATCCAGGAACTTGCTGACAAGAGTAAAGAAGTGGGATTAAAAATGAACTTTCAGAAGACAAAGTGATGTTCAATGCTTTTATACAAAATGAAGATTTATCGATTGATGGAGAAAAGCTGGAGGTAACAGACACGTACGTTTAACTTTGACAGTAGATATCAAGTGAGGGTCACATTGATGAAGAAATTAATCTGCGTATAAAACTTGTCTGGAGATTTTTTGGGATAAACAGCATAATTTTCAAGAGCAATATGCCATTATGTCTTAAAAGAAAAGTGTTTGATCAATGCATCCTTCCAGTGCTTACGTATGGGGCAGATACGTGGACCTAAACTAAAAGAGACATACAAAGGCTGCAGACAACTCAAAGCAGCATGGAGAGGTGCATGCTTGGTATAACCAGGAGAGATAAGAAGAGGAACTCGGGGATCCGAAAAATGACAAGAGTTGAAGACATCATGATCAGAGTTAAATCCCTGAAATGGCAATGGGCTGGACATACTGCCAGAAGAACAGACCATCGATGGACAGCCGAAATTTTAGATTGGATTCCAAGGGACAGGAAAAGACCCAGAAGAAGAACACATGGAAGATGGGTGGATGAAATTCAAAAGTATGCGGGGGTGACATGGAGGAAACTTGGGCTGACCTTCGTTCAGCAGTGGATTGATAATGGTTGACAATGATGATGATGATGATATATATATATACTGTATATATTCCTTGTTAGGTTCTCTCTCTCTCTCTTGGCCGCCCATGGCAGGTTGAGTTCCGCAAAGACGACCATGCGCCCTTGAGGATTACTGGAAAATCAATGCCATTCCTCTGCTGCATACGGGTAAGGGACAAAGTGCGACTGGGGCCGACTTCACAGGGAACCATCGACACATTCGCGTCCCCAAATACAGGAAGTCTGACGAAAACCCCGGAAATACCGCAGACTACATGGTCGGCAGGACCGGGATTTGAACACCCGTCAGAAACGTTCACCTGCCACACAGTGCACAGCGACTTAACCAACTGTGCTATACCGGTGGTTCCCGTATTTTTAGGTGTTGTCAAAATGCAAAATGATGTACAACTTGCGTGAAGTTATAGAAAGGCTAAAAGTGATATTCATAAACAGCCTTATGATAGACTGTTAAAGAAAGAAAGAAAGAAAAAACGACTTAAGCAAGCAAAATTGCGAAGAATTATCTTGCTATGAAATTCGTATCCATGGTTCCCATACTACATATGTACGTTGAATACATACTACATACAGGATGCACCCGAAAACGTTTTTTGACTTGGGATAACGTTATCAGCGTCGGGTATAATCCGTATGAACGGAATTTGTTGCCAAACTTTCTTCCTATCACTTCAAAATGTATGCCTTCTCCCTATCATGCTTAGCCCCCTAATAGCCTACCCAGTTCTGAGTGGCTGCAGTCGCCACTGACTGTACAGCAGGAAAACATTCAACTTAAAGAAAAAAACGTTATAAGTGAGAATAACTTTTTTTGCTTAAAACAGTTATTTTAGTACAAAATAAAAACATGCATAAATTCTCGACCCTGCTATGTTTCTAAGCCTTTAAATAAGAAATGTGGGTTGGTATGATTATAGAGTGAGGTGCAAACGTTATTTGTTGTTTACTTATAAATATATATGTGATTATGTAGTGAAGTGTATATGATACTTATTTGTTTAGATATAATGAAAACTATTGTTGATGGAACACATTGTTATATGTGTTGGTTGTGAGCAAGTACGTGTACCTACCATATATGTGTTGGCTTGCCTTTTCTGCTAAGCTTTATGTTTTTTTGTATTCTGGGGAGAGGAGGGCTATGTCAGGCCTCACGGCCTTTTCCCTCCTTTTCCTAGTTGCTGTAGTGGCAACTGAAAGAATAAATAAATGAAATAAACGAAATAAATGAAATAAAAATAATCACCAACATCCGCAGCCCAAGTAAAAAATATATGGATGCCACTGGTAAGATATGTCCCGTGCACACTTAAAGGTCAAGATAAGATACATCACCAAATATTCCACACTGCCTATACTTTCAAGAGAGCTACCAAACACGCTAATCCATTGGTCCCCAAACTATGTGGCGTAAAGAAATTCCAAGGCGAGCGTGCAACATATTTTCATAACGACACGATATTCTTATCAACTTAAAGAAACTTTTTGTTTTCAAATTTCACACCATAAAATCAGTCTTCAGAAGTGTAGTTCTAGAGCTTTAATTGGCAGATGAGCCGAAGCGTGATCTACATCTAAAAGACGTTCAAGGTTGATGTTGATTCATTGCCAGAAATTCTTCAAGAACGAGTACTCGAAATTAAATATGATCCACCATCCCAGTGGCGCAATGGTCCAAATGCTGGCTTTTGACATGGATTCCGGGTTTGCCGCCCCGGTGGCGCAGTGGTCTAAGGCGTTGGCCTCTGATCATTCGTCCGAAAGGGGTCCGGGTTCGAATCCCGTGAGGCATGGATGTTGTGTTTGTCTTACGGCACTGGCTCTCTCCCTTCCCTGGAACCAGTGGCCCAAAATTAGGGACGGGCGACTGCTTATAGCCCATTGAGTTGCTCACGGTGGTCGTTAAACCTCTACTCAAAAAAAAAAAAAATTCCGGGTTCGACTCTCAGTGAGGTATGGATATTGTGTTTGTTTTGCAGCACTGGCTCTTTCCATTTCCTGAAAGCAGTGGCCCTAAATTAGGGACGGGCAACTGTTTATAGCACAACGAGTCGCTCACGGTGGTCGTTAAACCCCTCAAACGACCTAAATTATGTTTCAAGTGCAAAATATAATTTCGAAAACTCAAGCTTACAGAGGAATTCTGGATGAAACACTGAGCAGTTTTTTCCAAAGGTGACGAGCCACCCCCGGTGGCGCAGTGGTCTAAGCGATGGCCTCTGATCATTCGTCTGAAAGGGGTCCGGGTTCGAATCCCGGTGAGACATGGATGTTGTGTTTATCTTACGGCACTGGCTCTCTCCCTTCCCTGGAACCAGTGACCCTAAATTAGGGACGGACGACTGCTTATAGCCCATTGAGTTGCTCACGGTGGTCGTTAAACCTCCAATTAAAAAAAAAAAAAAAAGGTGAAGAAGAAGCGCTACCTATTGTGGCGTTTCGCCGACGTGACACTAAGTAATTTTATTTTACTTTACGAATTGAATATTTTTACTACGGTAAAAGGAAGGTTGATGACGGTAAAGGAAAAATGAAGCTAGAAGACCTCGAAAATCAAGAGGGGAGAGGGCGTGATGACGAAAACTTTGGAAATCGCTGCTCTAATCTCCTTGACTCATCTGCCAATAAATCCTTTAAAGAAAAACGTAAGACCAAGTTGCATGAACTGCACGATGGACGGTGTTCAGGCATAGAAGTCTGGGAAAGTGAAAAGGATTATGCTGTGATGAATATGCAAATTGGTTCCCGATAGTAGCGAGGCAGAAATGCTTCGTGCAAAATGGCTTAACCAAATGCTGTAGCGACTCGAATTCCTCAATAAAGGTTTAGCCAATGTATAATTAGAATTGAAAAAAGACGTAGTGGAGAAGAACAATGAAGTTCCAGAAATACTTGAAGAATTAATGACCTATATATCGATTCCTTTACAGCTGAATCTATTTTTTTTTTTGTAGTTTTAGTAAGTGGGGCCGTATATTCTAAATTAACTTTCATTTTTAGTTGCTTTCTCTATGTAATTTTGGGTTCATTCTCTTATAGTGCTTTCAACCTTAACGTTATATCTTCTCTCTCGCGGAATGAGGTTGGCAACACTTCTGAAGTCAGCGAGTGTGGCGTATGTATGTGACAGATAAGAACTAGAGATATATAATGTTGAAGCAGCAGCCAAAAGTGTGGTGTGATAGTGTGATCTTATAATCGTGGAAGTTGCGTTCACTTGAAGTTATGTTTACTCGACGCCTGCGTGTCCAAGAGGTGGTATTGTATGCACTTAATGTTGGAGTTTTCATTAATCAAGTTTTCCGTTTATCAACTCACATTAATTGGATTAAATTAATAATACTGTTGAAAAGTGAGTTGTAGTTCTGCATTAGTGAAGTGCCAACGGAGTTTTGGCTGAGTAAAGATGAACTGTAAGTAACCTTTTCTTGAAGTTTTCTTGACTGACTCCTGTTTCATTTTAAGTGAAGTACTTAAGGAGAACAAATTTTATGTAGTGTTCGGTAAGCCATATATACAGATACACGTCCCAGATAGTAAACAAGGCCACATAAGAATTTCGCGATTTCGCACACATCTTTGTAACTGACTTTGTGTCAATATGAATTTAAAATTCAAATCTATGGCATCTAAATCCCTTGTTTTACGCACTTATGGAGAATTTTCGGTATAGTGACGGCTTATAGCCCTATTCAGTTAATCGCGGTGGTCGTTAAACCCGCCCAGGTGGCGCAGTAGTCTAAACGATGGCTTCTGATTATTCGTCCAACGGAGGGGGCTGGGTTCGAATCCCGTGTAAAGCATGGTTGTTTGTCTTTGTCTTTCGGGGGTTTATTCGCTGTGTTCCTTGTTCACCCGGCACACTGTATTCAGTGTTCACTATGTACACTATCTACCAACAAGTAATTGGACACCTGTGATAGCAAAGGAAAAGGAAGTTTATTCACCTTCAATAGTTGGTGGAGCCACCACGAGCAGAGATTACAGCTGCGACCCTCCGGGCATACTCTCAACCAGGCGTTGTACGACGGCTAGCGGTATTTTCTTCCACTCGGCTTGAAGAAGACAGGTCAGTTCCTTCATCGATTTCGGACGGTGGGGGCACCCCTTAAGTCTACGCTCCAACTCGTCCCAGAGATACTCGATAGAGTTAAGGTCCGGGCTCTGCGCAGGCCAGTCCATTCGATCAACCCCATTGTCACCATACCAAGCCATGGTGGACCTAGCAACACGACAGGTGGCATTGTCATCTGAAAGTAACATGGGTCCACCCCGTAAAACTGCCAGAACGTAGGAAGCGCATGGTCATCCAAAATGGTGCAGTAGGTCTCGGCGTTGAGTCTACCAAGAATTGCGACCAAGGGTCCCGTGCCATACCAGGAGAAACACCCCCATAGCATAATTCCACCGCCGCCGAACTTCACAGTTGGCACAATACATTCCGGCAGGAGGCGTTATCCAGGTAGACGTTAAACTCAGACCCTGCCATCCGAACGGTAGAGGGTGAACCTTGATTCGTCACTCCAGAGAACCTGTTTCCACTGTTCAACGGTCCACTGTCGACGTTCTTTGCACCACGTTAGCCGAGCAGCGCTATTGGACTTGGTGATCAAAGGCTTGTGGGCGGCAGCACGTCCATGATAACCGAGCAGATGGGCTTCCTTACGGATGGTATTCATCGAAAGAACACTCCCGGGTGCCTGTTGAAACTCCTCGCGGATGTGGCCCATAGATTTGGTGCGGTTCTTCCGAATTTCTCTGGCCAGCACCCGTTGGTCCCTAACTCCCAGTTTTGTGGGTCTGCCGGGTCGGAGCACATTCCGACAGTCACCTCTCGTCTTCCACTTGCCAATCACGTAGACCACTGTCGATTTTGGGTACTTCAACTAGTTGGATATGTCTCGTATGGATCGGCCATTTCTGTGATACCCGACGATTACACCTTTCTCGAAATCAGAGAGCTCCGAACTGCGTGGCATCTTGCATGCGACTGGTTGCGTTGTTGTTTCCCACACGATATTTAACGTCGGCAGCCGTGACGTGTATCAGGACTGCAGATATAGTCGATTGCAGGGGTGTCCAATTACTTGTTGGTAGATAGTGTACATTGCTGACGTCGAAACACAAAATGTCTATACTGTATATGTCAATGTATCTGTCAACCAAGTCCAATAAATAATTCAATAATTTAAACCTGCAGAAAAAATAAATAAAAATAAAACGCTAAGTATCTGTCTCTGTCATTGAGCTGGCACACACGTGATCTTGATAAGCGTTGTGCTGAGCAGGATGCGTCAGTTGAAGCTTGAGTTGGACACAGAGTGGAATAATGGCTCCGCATCATCGCTTACAAGACTTTTGACGGCGAAGAGCTATCCGTAGATTGGGAGCAGGACAATTGCAAGGTGAGGTAGAAAATGGCTCGATGCCTCGAGGCAAGTTGTCTCCAATCTCTGGAGATAGCTCCAGGAAACAGGAAAAATAACCAGAAGGCCGAGACAACAATTCCCACGAACCACAAGTAAAGACCACCGGTATTTGCCTTTAACAGCTCGCTGCCATAGGAAGTTGAAAGCCACGTAACTCTCACAGGAGCTCTCCCTCTGCTACGGGAGTCGTGGTATCGAGGCAACATTTGAAGACTCCACGAGAGAGGTTGTGACGTGCCTGCACCGCAGGACGCACATGAGATAAAGGCAGGTAGCAGCGAGAGCATACCTCCGCGTAGCTCAGTTGGGAGAGAGACTTACTCCGGAGTGAGGGAGACCCAGTTTCGAAGCCCAGCGTGGACAAAGATGATCGAGAAATTTACTTCCGTCATATTGGCACCCGAACTTCCCGGATGACCCGGCTGTTAGATTTCTCGCAATGGTGTGATGTTCTTACCACACCGCGAGATAGGAAAAATGAGAATCCCTTCTTCAGCGCTTCGAAAAATAAATGGGGAGATGTTACGTTCCACATACCAAATTGCCTGGGATTTCTTAAATGCACGTTCTTCATGGGATGACTGCCTACAGCGACACATGGTCCCGGCTGACCCGTAGGCCATGCCCACTGTCCTCTTTCGGGGGGAGATTTGACGTGACTGCACCACAGGACGCACATGAGATAAAGGCATATAGTCGCGAGAGCATACGTCCGCGTAGCTCAGTTGGGAGAGCGACTTACTCCGGAGTGAGGGGACGCGATTTCGATGGCCGGCGTGGACAACGATGATGGAGAAATTTACTTCGTCATAAGGTCTGTATGCAAGAAGGCCAATGGTCTGAATAACACTCGACACATCGCAAAGGAAGACCCGTCTGAATTGGACTCGAAAACACCACCCATGGTCCCCCGATCAGTGGGGCTGTGTTCTGTTTAGTGCTGAGTTTTGGTACAGCCTAAACACAAAGTCTCAACGTGTGCACATTTGGAGAGAGGTGAGAAGCGGAAGTATTTCCTCCAACATTAGGGAATTGACCACTACGAAGATGGAGGACTCCTGGTTTGGGATGGTATCCTGTCGGATGGATGCACTTCGCTGCACTGTTTTCATGAGACAACCTGACTGTTGCACGCTACAGGGATGAAATCCTAGCAGGGACGGATTAAGGGGCGGGGTCTATAGGGACTATAGCCTTGCCCTTGGGTCCCACCATGACCAAGGGCTCAGAAGGAATGCCTAGGCAAATAGATAGATAGATAGATAGAGATTTACAAAAACAGTTTTACTTTTATTTCGTATGATTTCCACTTGGTCGGAAACAGAGGCTGGAAGACGAATATGTTTCAAGGCAGTGACACACCAAGGGTAAAGGCATCATGTCGCTGTGTACAGCGAAGTCCGAAAAATTACTTCCTAAGAAACAAATTTTTTTTTCATCTAATATTTCGTTGGGCTTGCTCTGTGACGAAACAGGAAAATTTTCTGTATTTATGTGAGTAAAGTCCCGCTGGAAAAAGCACACTGTTGTGGATTAGTTAAGCTAAAGCTAACCACAGTTAGACATAGATCGTTGGAATTGGAGCCCAAGGCCATTGGTAAAGCCTATCCTTCTTTTGCAATTTTGAAGGAGATAATAGTTCCCATTGTGATGGTCCATGATCCCCACACCCTTATCCACAGACTGGCACAGTGCACAAAGCGATTCTTCGGCAGAGATATTCCAGAATTTATGACCCATCCACATTTCTGTTAAAAGAAACAATGATTTACCAGTACTGTTTCATTGGGCAAAATGATAGTTTATCGGTCAAAATGATGGGTAGGTTTAAAAACGGCATAGACTCAAGGAAAAGATGTCAATATCAGGGCCGGATTAAGGAGGGTCTACAGGGGCTGTAGCCTTGGGGCCCACCATTACCAAGGACCCGAGAGGCATGTCCGGGCAAATTACAGATAGATAGATAGATAGATAGATAGATAGATAGAGATTTATAAAACGGTTTTACTTTTGTCTCGTATGATTTCCACTTGTTCAGAAATAGAGGCTGAAAGACGAACAGATTTCAAGCTAGTGACTCACCAAGGGTAAAGGGGTTTCATGTGGCTGTGTACAGCGGGGTCGGCGAGACAGTTTCAGCTGTTTCACTACCATCCACCCACGCCTCCAAATTTGTACATGGGACCGTTAATGGTCGAAATGCCCTATCGCTTCACATTACATAACAAAAAAGATTCACTAAGAAAGGTATACAATGCTAAATCATTAGAAAATCCAAGACGAAATCAAGTAATCTTAAGATTTTAACTCATGTTCTTATGAGAGCCAATAAAAGACGCAATGACTTAATCTGAAAACTCTGCAGATAATTTAGTAGTTACAGTTTCGTGTTTTAACGGATTTCAGTAATGATTCTTAGTCATAAGTTCCTTGGAGGCCCACTCAGATGTCTTACACTTGGGGCCCACTCAAATGTTTTAGCCTAGGGCCCCCTGATGTCTTAATCCGGCCCTGGTCAATATCGTTGCGCAGTAGACGATCAGTGACCAAATAAATATAAAAAATACACTCTGTACAACAACAACAACAACAACAAAAAAAAAAGGACAGGAAAAGAAAGCACCCCGAGACAGACGTTCGATCCTGATGAACCTCAGGGTCGAATATGCAAATGATCAAAAAATAACAACAGACTAAATAGTGGCCTGCTGAAGCGCACGGGAACCACGTATGTCAAGACTCTTGATGGTATATCAACAGCAAAGCTCACAGCAGGGACAAATGTGACAGAGGATAGCTGTTTTCCTTAACCTCCACAGACTGTGAGGCTTCCTCGACGTCGGATCCGTGCACTCTATCAGCAGCTGAGCGAGTTTGAGAGAGGAAGTATAATTGAGCTGAGAGAGACCAGTTGGTCACGTCGTCGTATTGCTAGGCAGCTGGGTCGGAACGACACGGCAATCGGACGATGTTGGGACCAATGAGACGAGGAGGGCACAACCCAGCAGCACGGGGGCAGAGGACGGCCTAGGGTAACGACAGAACGCGAGGATCGAGGGATTGTACGAGCCACACGAACAAAACCGAATTCGTCGCTCTCAACTATCCGAGGCCACGTTGCGTCGTCTAAAGGTACGGAAGTAGCCATCCCGATCGTTGCCAGACGACTTGCGGCACGGGGGACTACATTTGATGAGACCACTCGGTCGCCTACCACTGACCAGGAAGCATGTCCGCCGGCACCAGCTGTAGTGGTGTCGGGACTGATCAACGTGGGGTAGTATCCAGCGGCGCCGTGCTGCCTTCAGTGGTGAGTCACGTTTTGCACTTGGCACCGATAACCAGCGCATACGTATCTGGAGACGAGCCGACCCACGGACGGATCATGCTTTTACAGTGGAACGGCAGACGGCCCGCACACCTACCTGCAGTGTCTGTCTGGAGAGCCATTTTCTACAATAGCCGGACATTCTTGGTAGTCTTCCGTACCACTCTCACGGCCGAACAGTATGCTGACAACATTGTACGACCTGTTGTTATTTACATTTTAGTCTTGATAACGGCTCTAGTGTGGTGGGGTTTTTATGTGATCTTTCCCGTGCTTTTGATACCATTTGTCATGACACATTGTTATCTAAGTTAGAAAACATTGGCATTAGAGGAGTTAAGACTTTATTCCAAAATTATTTAAAAGGTCGGACGCAATTTGTACAAATACAGGGTGTTCGATCTTCTGCCCTTTTGGTTCATCATGGTGTTCCACAGGGATCGGTTTTGGGCCCGTTATTATTTTTAATTTACGTTAATGATTTATTTACTATTACTTCAAGTGCTACTCTTATTTTGTAGGCTGATGATACAAGCCTATTTTTTTCTGGGGACACTCTGTCTGAGTTAATCCCACGTGTAAATTTGGAACTTCAGGATTATTACTGTTGGTTTTGCTGTAATTCCTTAATCATAAATTTTTCCAAAACTACTAGTGTACTTTTTTCGCGGTGTAGGTGACGAGGGGATATTGCAAATGGGATTTTATTTATTGGAGTGCCCCTTGACTTTCAGGCTGTTGTTAAGTTCCTGGGTGTATATTTACAAGACAATTTGAAATGGGATACACATGTTAGTGAAATTTCGGTTGGGCTCAGACCCCGTATTGGTGTCATCTATAGGATTTCAAGTTTGTTGTCTGCCACGGTTAAGTTGTTATTATATTTTTCATTTATTTATCCATTTCTATCTTACTGTCTTTTGGCTTGGGGTCACACAACTATTGGGAATGTTAATAGAATTTATGTTTTGCAAAAAAATTTTTTACGTTTAGTGAATCCGTCTTTACAGGTACATTCCCTTTTCCTTAGTTATCAGATAATGCCATTTGATAAATTATACAGTTTTCGACTATCATCGTTTATGCATGAGCGTATATATGCTAATATAAATATTCAGATCTAATTACCTTACATTTGCGTTCCCATGATCATGACACTCGTGGTAATACTAGTTTTTTAACACCTAGAGCGCGTACAATTTTTTTATTTAATAATATTAACGTGACCTGCCCTAGGTCCTGGAATGGGTTGCCGCTTCGGATCAAGACGGTGACCCACTATTCGGTATTTAAAAAAGAGCTTAAGATTTTCTTAATTAATGGTTGATTACTCGTTGGTCACATATTGTTTATTATTACTTCAATTTACTGTGTTACGGTTAAATTTTTCCTTGACTTGACGATTTAGATTCTTTTTTTTTTCTCTTGGGGACTAGGGACTCGTCAGGCTATATGATATTATTTGCAAAACTCGAATTGTATGGAAATGGTTATACTTTTGAAGTTTCGTAATAGTTATATTTTTGAAGTGCTGTAATTTATTAATTACTTTGCTGTTGTTTTTTGTTAATTTCTTAAGTTATTAAAATACACAGTTGACGTGGATTAGGAACATCAAATAGAAGTCATCGCTCTTTCCACGTTTATAAGTGAGTCACGGAAAAATTATTATCGGCCGCCACCGGGAATCGAACTCAGGGTCTTCCAATTACGCGCCGGATATGCTTCCACTGCACCACAGCTAACCACAGCAGCAACCTGCCAGGTGGTTGGCTATTTGTCGTATGTGAGTCTGGAGAATTACGAGGCCGCTGTGGTGCAGTGGAAGCATGTCCGGCGCGAAACTGGAAGACCCTGGGTTCGATTCTCGGTGGCGGTCAATGATAATTTTTCCGTGACTCACTTATAAACGTGGAAAGAGCGATTACTTCTATTTGATGTTCTTAAGTTACATTGGTTGCATGCTCCGTGCAACCGTTCATTTCTACGATATAAAAAGTCTGAGTCCATTAATTCTGTTAGCACATTTATATTATTATTGGTATTACTGTATTCTTGGACTTTTGTTGTTTATTATGATTGTAGATGTAGTTCCGTGTGTGTATGGACTAAATTATTTTTTGTTGTGGTGTGGCATGAAATTGTAGTTAAATAAATAAATAAAATAAATTCCTGTAGCAGTATCACCGAGCAATTTTCAAGAATTCATTATGTTTGGGACATGATTGGACACCACTTACGCCCATCCCGGAATGTTGGTGGACTGGCCCGCAATTTGGACACCATCTGGCATACTATACCTCAAGACAGTATCCGTGAACTGTATGCGTCTGTGCCACTCCCAGTAACCGCTTGAATCCGAGCTGGAGGAGGCGCTACAACGTACTGATTTGTTCCACTCGTGTAGCTGTTTATCCGAATAAATGGCCCAACTGCTCTGGAATTGCAATTATTTCCTTTCCTATACATGTACATTGCAAATACCAATTTTCATCTCGATTGGATGATTCCTTCTGGGCGCTCGTTTTTTTTTTTTTTTTTTTTTTTTTCAGAGTGTAATTGCTAAGGAAAATTGGAAAATTGTAATGTGACATGTGCATATTTCAACTTTCAGAATCAGTGGTATACCCAGGATTTCTTAATGGGGTGACCCAAAAAATTGAACATGCAAATAAAAATACAGGGTGATTCATAAAGAAGTATACACTTTCAACGCACTATAAAACAAGAACAATGTAAGATATTTTATGTTACCTGTAACATAATTGTAGGGGAATGTTTCAAGTTTTTTAGAGACAGTCACAGATGTTCTATGTGTGCACCCTTAGCCACACGACACACATCGAGCGGGTAATCCATTTCCGCCCAAACGCGACGTAAGGTATCTGAATCAAGTGCAATGATTCAGATGTTCCCCAAAAGCGAACATCTGAATCAAGTGCAGTGATTCAGATGTTCCCCAAAAGCGAACATTGTGCTTGTTTACCTGACCACTCACGTGAAATGTAGCTTCATCGGTGAAAACTAAATGATCGGCAAAATCGTCATTTTCAAAACGGTGCTGCATTTCGGCGCAAAATTCAAAGCGCTTTGTCTTGTCAAGGTCAGTGAGATTTCGCAACATCTGTACTTTGTATGGAATCATTTTCAGCTTCTTTCTCAAAATTCTCCAGACAGTGGGCTGTGAAACCTGCACTTCACGACTCACCCTCCGCGTTGATTTTTCCTGGCTTCGTTGAATGGCGGTGCAAACACTGTCGACGACTTCTTCCGATACACGCGGTCGTCCAGGACTTTTAAGTTTGCACAAACAGCCCGTAGTTCCAAATTTTTTATGCCAATCGTAGATAGATTTTCTGGTTGGAGGTTCTTTTACGAATCGAGATCGAAAATGCCGTTCCACAACGGTTACAAATTCCGTTTTGCTCAATTCAAGAACACAAAACGCCTTCTCCAATACAGACGCTGCCATTTTGACCGACTAGTCACGTGACACGCACGCTATCGCTTACTATCTTCCCTCAGTAGCGAGACACAAACTTTATGACGCATGCTATCTTCCCTCAATAGTAGGACGCAAACTTTATGAGTACATCTACCTAACGGTTCGCAGTTGCGGTCCGTGTTTTCAACTGTTACTGTTTTACAGCATCTGGGAACTGTATACTTCTTTATGAATCACCCTGTATTTCATCTCCCAAATTATTGGGAAGCGATAAAGATACCTCCGTCGTATTCAAGGGCGTTATCCAAAGTGAAAATCCTCCAAATACTTCTTTATGAGTACTTCTTACGAATATAATAATTATGAAAATTAATTAAATCAAACAGCTGTCGAAGCACGATAAAATATACGATGCAAATCTCAAAACATTTAATAAATCCTAAAATATATACATGATAAAAATGCAAGATCTTTCACATGTGTCGCACATGCATCATCAGGCTGTGAGCTGATTTGGGCCAAGTGCCTGCGGGTGTTTCTCAGTGTTTACTTACTGTATCATGCGCAGACCTATGCACACACGTCTCCTGACGATGACTATATGTACACTCGCAGGACCTGGTCCAAATCAGCTCACAGCCTGATGATGCATGTGCGACACACATGAAAGCTCTTGCGTTTTTATCATGTATATATTTTAGGATTTCTTAAATGCTTTGAGATTTGCATCGTATATTTTATCGTGCTTTGACAGCTGTTTGATTTAATTACTATTCAGCACGAAATTTTAAATATTTGTAATTATAAAAATACTTCTTACGAATCGCGCGATGTGTTGGTTTATTCAAGGGCGTTTCCAATTATTCGCAAATTATTTACTAAAAATCATGAACAAATATGTTTTAAAAATAAGCAACCAATAATAAAGACCGAAGGAACCAGTGATACCTCATGGGGAAGGCCCAGGCCCCTGGGCCACTCACTCCCACTGAGCGGGCCACTGTTCAGAGTGATCTTTATGGTGATTTAGTTTCACCGCTGAATTCTGTTAAAAATTTCTCGACTGATTTCGTTTTACAACACGTATTTCAACGGTTCTTTTTCATCGAGGATCCAACAGATTTTTTTCATGAGGAAATTCATGAGGTATTTTTTTGTGATAAGTGTGTTTTTATAATCGACAGCCTGCAAAACTAAAATTCCAGACTTAGTTTAGTCGTCACGATCCGCCCTTTTCTCTCAACGTTAGTAAGAAACCTAACGTGGAACTAATCGAAGAATTTAATAATTTTGACGTTCACATTGCCATCCTCCAACGAGAAAGAAGGAACCCGTTTTCTCCTTAAAAATTTTTGGAAGAGCAATCCGTCCTTCCAACCTTTTTCTTGGAGAAAAGGGGAACAAAATTCCTAGCACCCCGCATTCTTGCTTCTGGAGTTCCTCCTTGCAGGAACTTCGAAAACAGACCCAACCTCAAAGAACGGCTGCTTTCAAATAGCTATTCTTCTCTCGATCATTCACAACAATCTGAAAGTTGCTGAGAAAGAAGACGCGGCTGCTGTACCATAGCTTTTAACTTCTTCAATTTCGTTTTCAGGTGAACAATCTTCTTTTTCTCGCCTGGTTGCATTCGCGTTAGTGTGTTTGTAGCCAGAAGACGAATAGGCACAGCGAAAGGAATTGTGTTTGCTCGACGAATAAACTCTACCTTACGTCCACAACATTCAAGATTATTTATTCTATTTTACGTAACCAAATACATGTACGTTGTGAATGAAGGCTATGGATTTTATTGCGGAAACCACTTATAAAGCATACGTGATTTTCGTGGATTAAACGCTACCATGAATAATTCAGGTAATGCCATTTGCATTTCCGAAAGTATTGAGTTCATACGCTTCAAGATATACACAGTCGAGTCACATTATTGTGACCATCTCCTACTTTTGACGTCAACAGCGCGTAGCCAATGAAAGAAGACACGTGTCGTGAGCTGGCTTGGACGGTATATAAGGTGTGCTGTAGGCACTCTGAAAACAAAATTCCGGTTCGATCCCAGTCAGGTACGAGCGCTCGATCCACTAAATATCCGCCGTGCGTCGGATGGGCACGTTAAGCCGTCGGACACCGGGTACTGGCCCCCCGGTAATAAATAAGCGTCTTCCTCCCCCTTTCTACCTCGCTTCCGTGTTACTTTCCTATCGGGCACTCTAGCCAAAATCTCCTAGCTTCCTATTTCTAAGGGTTGTTAAAGACCTAGGGTCCGACACTCCCTTCCTAAAAATCCTCTACATATGATCATGATCTGAAAACATGGACGACTGGTGGCCTAGTGGTCAGCGTTAGTGACTACCATGAAGATAACCTCAGGTTCGATCCTGGGCAGGTACGAACGTTCGAACCACTACTAAATACCCGTCGTGCGTCGGATGGGCACGTTAAGCCGTCGGACCCCGGGTACTGCCCCCCGGTAATAAATAAGGGCGTCTTCCTCCCCCTTTCTACCTCGTTTCCGTGTCACTTTCCTATCGGGCACTCTAGCCCAAATCTCCTAGCTTCCTATTTCTAAGGGTTGTTTAAGACCTGGGGTCAGACACTCCCTTCCTAAAATCCTTTACATATGATATATTTTGAAAACATATCACTCGTTGCTGCCATGGATATGCCATGGAGCGATTTATCAGATTTGCAAAAAGGGATGATTATGGGCTTTCGGGGCAAGGGTGACAGTATTTCTGAAACAGCGCAGTTTGTGAACTGTTCGCGTGCGACTGTGCTTAAAGTGTATCCTGATTGGGGAAATGGCACCATTGCGAATAAGCGACATAGAAACTGCGGAGCACCACGTGCCATTGATGTGAGAGTTGAACGTCGGCTTCGAAGGTGCGTGAGGGCCGATAGACACGCTACAGTGGAGCAACTCACTGGCTGAATGAACAAGGGGGCTACCGGAAGTGTGGTCAAAACGTCAGTTCAGCGAACCCTGCTGCGTATGGGGCTCCGATGCCAACGGATGGTCACTGCACCTATGCTAACGAAGGTGCTTCGGCAGAAAAGGCTTACATTTGCACGGTAGTATCAGAATTCGACCTCCACTGATTGGTAAAGGATTGCTTTCTTCGAGATGAGTCATGTTTTCTGCTTCATCGAACGGATGGACGTTGGCGTATAAGGCGAGAAACATCGGAGAACAAACACTCTTCAACCATTGCTGGAAGAGCACAAGCTGGTGGGGGAAGCCTTATGGTCTGGGGAATGTTTTAGTGGCATTCTCTGAGTCCACTCATACCTGTGGAAGGCGCTATGGACCGAATTTCTTATGAATCCATCGTTGAAAACCACGTACACCTATACATGCTGATTGTCTTCCCTGGGGCGGATGGGATCTTCCAGCACGATAATGGGACGTGTCACACAGCTAGAAATGTCCGAGAGTGGTTGGAAGAGCACGACGAGGACTTCAAGGTACTTCCCTGGCCCCCTAATTCCCCAAACTTAAACCCAATTCAGTATCCGTGGGACCACCTCGATCGTGTTGTTAACTCTATGGATCCTCCACCACGCACCCTCCAGCAGCTGTCAGTTACTCTTCAGGCAACATGGCTCCACATACCTGTGAACACCTTCCAGCACCTTACTGAGTCAGTCCCAATCCGTCTAGCTGCTGTCCGCACTGCACACGGTGGTTACTCTGGATTTCAGTTGGTGGTCGCAACAATGTGACTCGACCGTATATATCTGTCCTTGTCACGGATTTCGGGATATTTCTGCGGGAGAATCGCTTTGGGTTCTATGTCAGTCTTTTTCACGGATTTCGGAATAACTTTGTCTTTGTATATATACAAGTTTGCAAAGGAGAGTTAGGGCATGTATATGAATGACCCTGTGCTCCAAGTCGTCCAACAATCTATATATACATCTGACTGTAGTTAGCTTTTTTAGCTTAATTAATTTATAACAGCGCATTTTGTCCTGCGGTACTTTCCTCACATAAGTACAGATAATTTCGGCATGTAATTTCAGAGCCAACGCCCAGCATATAGATAGAAGGAAATGTACCTTTTTTTCTTCTTAAGGAAACACTTCTTCGGCCGGAATAAAGGTCAAATGAAGTTCATGATTATTATTCATGAGTACCAAAGCAATAATTCATTCTTTGCAGAAAATCCAAGCAATAAGAAGAATACCAGCCATTTCTCAAATGGTGTGGACCACCGCGAAATGTCCCAGTGTACCGGTGGGCCAATCCGCCCCTGGAGGTTGGTAACGCTGAAAAAAAGTACTCTCTTTGCTGTCCCTGTGGCCGGATGATTAACCAAAAGTCAATGCTTCTGGCTAATTATCCGCGTTGAGTTCGGGTCCAGGTGGCCGGACGATTAGCCAAAAGTCAATGCTTCTGGCTAATTATCCGAGTTGAGTTCGGGTCCAGGTGGCCGGACGATTAGCCAAAAGCCAATGCTTCTGGCTAATTATCCGAGTTGAGTTCGGGTCCAGGTGGCCGGACGATTAGCCAACATTTCAAAAGTCGAACCTATGTATCTACTATCAGGTACATCAGGAACAACCGACCTAAGTGGAACACAATAAACCCCATGTCTGGAAAGTTCGACTTTTCGAAATTTTGGTATCAGGTTGGCAAAACATCAGTATAATGTAAGGCATAAATCTACTGATACTTCTCTCTCACGCCTGGTCAGTGCTGGTACTTACATTCCTGACTGGAATGCTTCGTATCTGTTGACTTACGGCCCAAAAGACAAAGTTCCTTTATTGTATATGGAAAGCATGTTTATTCACCAGTTGGGTAATAAATGCTGCAATGATGATATGCCGTACCATATTCCTCGGGCCTGGAAGAACTTGTTAAATGGACTACCATTACCTTTATAATTACTATTTTGAGTTTATTTTTGCAGAGGGTGTTACGAATGTATTTCAGTGATGTATGTCATTAATGTACCGTCAGGAGGCGCTTTATAGTTTCTTCAATACCATCATATTAAGACTATTTAAGAACTCTGGTTCCATATGCTGTGCGTCACCCGATGATGCGGTAGCTGCTACTGCGAAAGATCTTGTGTTTTTAATCTATTGTATATAGCTTTTAACCTCATGTAAATAAATATAGTTCAGTATAGTACTTGAGGATATTTTTTACATGAAATTGGATCGTGCAATGACTTAGGTCAATGTTTTTATACTAGTTCACGTATCAAAATGGTTATTCGTGGGTCATATTAATTAGTAGACTTTAAAAATGCAGCTATTTAAGAAAGAGTTATAAATGCCATTCCGCAATAGATGTTCATGGCCAAAAAAGTACAAAAATTAATTGTTTAGGAAAATTGTTACTCCCGCCCTGATTTGGCCGTCCCAATCCCCTCTGTTTACAGACGCGCGTTATTAAGACACACGACTGTTTCAAAAACTCCGGCTGTTTCTTGTAAATCTCTCTCTTGAGTCTGTGCGTAACACGGAATTCAAAATGTGCATACTTCTGAGTTTCGAACTCTCCAAGCTACCATTATGATCTGTCAACATTTATACAAACAAGTGCCTGAGGTTCTAAATCCTAATACCCTAACTTTTTTCTTTTGAGCTGTTGCTTCTAGAGAAAAGCATGGGAATCATTTCCATCATCATGAAATGGAAACTGGAATATCTCCGACATGTTTGCGAGATGAAGTGTATCATCTCCGGAGAATATCTGGCAGTGACAAACTGAAGGCTGATGGAGTCCGGGATATGACGAAGAACGTCATGGATCAAAAACTCTTGCATTCAGCGTTGATATTACTGTACCATTTCGAAGAGCTACTAACATAACGCAGATCATGATGATGATAGCCAACGTTCCCGGAGGATAAGGCTATTAAAGAGGACAAGGATCATTGCCAAGTATTGCCTAAATTGAAAAGTCTAAGGATTTAAACAATAATGAGGTCAGATTACCTATCCTTATAATTCCGTTCTCATAGGTAACGACATATTACCCGTTCGGTTTAACATAGATCGTGCCACCCCAGTGGCGAAGTGGCCTAAGCGATGGCTTCTGAGCATTCGCCCGAGATGAGTTCGGATTCGAATTCCGGAGAGGCATGGATACTGTTCTGGTACTCTCCCTTCCTTAGAGCCAGTGGCCCAAAATTAAAGACACGTGACCGCTTATATCCCATCAAGTTGCTCACCCCCCACCACCACCAAAAACACATCGTAGCGAGGATTTCCCTGAATTTAGGCTCCGTAAGAATTATATTTTTTTCTTTTTTTTTTTTTTTTTTTTGGTTGAAGGTTTAACAACCACTTTGAGCAACTCATTGGGCTACAAGCAGTCGCCCGTCCTTAATTTAGGGCCACTGGTTCCGGGGAAGGGAGAGAGCCAGTCCCGTAAGACGAACACAACATTCATGTTTCACCGGGATTCGAACTCGGACCTCTTTCGGACGAATGATCAAAAGCCATCGCTTAGACCACTGCGCCACCGGGGCGGCTATATTACTCTCAGCAGAGATCATGCACGCAGAACATACACTACATAAATAACTGCATAAAAAGAATAACGGAGATGCCAGATACTAATTTTTATGGCACAAGTGCATGAAGGTAAAATTAGATATTTATTTGTGAATGCATACTGCTTTAAACCTAGTACATGCTTGGGTAGAAGAGAGAGAAATTTAATTTAAATTATTCCTAATTTAGCCTAAATTACAAATAGCGTTTATCGTTACAACATTCCGAGATCATTGCACTAATAGATATTCGTAACGATTAACTCATGTAACTATTATCGTGTGGTGCATAGACGTAGAATTTATGAGACTCGTATAAACATTGTGGAAGAGTTAGTAAGATTCGTCTTATCCTTTAAGACGTGTGACGTATGTATTCTAATTTTACCTTCCTTTTGAGTCTTTGTATTCTCATGTAAATTTAGTTTATTCTCGTTAAACTTTTTTTTTTTTTCAGCTTGAATGCCACATTTTTTCTTTCGATGAATTAACTTTGGCAACACCTGACAACAGGTCAAAGTGAACTTATGTATTCGAAATTTAGGGATATCACGGATAGAAATTTAGGGATATTACGGATATCATATACATACAAGATGTTAGATCTGACACCCAGCCCGTGAGATGTTTGAGGGGGTCATGGCGATCCCTTTAAGCAAGGCCATCTTGCTTTAAGTCAACGGAATACGAATTTGGTACGGTGATTTGCTATTCATATTCCGATTCTAAGCAGTTAGGGCACATTTGGCGGAGGAATCTGTATTATTTTAGTACAGAAAATCAATAATCACTAAGAAAATTACTATCCCAAATTGCACAATATTGAATTCAATCAAATTCGATCAGGGCTAAAATTCAACGGAAATGGTATTTCGTTACCTGCAATATAAAAATGTCACATTGTTTTTCATTCGCTGCGAGTTAACAGTATTTTGAGGTTTCTCGTTAATAAATACTTACTTTTGCATGTGTCATTTGGTTGCCCTAATAAATACTTACAAATGCTCAAAACGAACTGATATTACCTTAATGCATAACTATGTGAAATACAGAAATGTTTTTAAAAATATATTTGTAATTAGCTTTATGTACGAATAAATCTTTTGGAGCAAGCACAATAAATACATCAGAATGACACCGGTAATAACAAGGAAGGAAAAAGGTTCACGTTATTCCAGCTGTTCTATGTAAAACACGTGAAAGGCATTATTCTTCTGGTTCGAATCAATAGTCTCCTGGATTTAATAGCTACTTATTGATTTTAAATATAATGTTCGCTTTTTCATTATTTTAAAGTTTTGCCACATTTAGTCCTTTAAAATGTTTTTCAGTCATTTCCCACATTTGCGAACAATACAAGCTTAATTTTTTTTTCAGCACTGGGAAAAAGGCAGATAAGTGCAATTACATTTTCGTCTCTCGGCGTACGACTTATATCCGAGCAAGCTTTCACCACGATTTACACAAAATCCAACTCCGAACTATCCTTCACAATATACCCCACTCAAAGCATATCAAGTATAGGTGAAACTTTAAGATGGCTCCGGAAGGGGGGGGGGGGAGAGTCATCTGGAGGTAGGGGGCTCTGTGTTCAACTTCAAACTGCAATTTCCCACGAATACAGATGCAAGTTTTGCTTTATTTATATCCTTTTGTTAATTTACTTCATTAGCGAATAATTACGCCAAAAAGTGAAAGCAATTAGATAAAATACAAAATATGAAGTAAAAGTGGGGAGAAAGAAAACAGAACTCTGTTGAAATATAAAAAAAAATCACGCTCTTTGAAATTATTTTATTTAGCTGCGCGTTCCTTATCCTTGGAGTCAAAATAACACCCAACTAGAGTGACTTTTTTTAGTTGACTGTTCTGGTCTCTCTTCCTTAAATCCATGCAATGGCATTGGGGATTTACTGATGTCATACTTCAACTTTTTCTACTCCTCTTCTTCGGTTCCACTTTTTCCTCCGTCTTTAATTGCGTATCCTCCTTCGCTGGTGCTTGCTGGTAGTCACTTCTTACCGTGGTTCAGATAAGATCAGATCATATGTAGAGAATTTTAGGAAGGAAGTGTCTGACCCCAGGTCTTAAACAAACCTTAGAAATAAGAACCTAGGAGAATTTTTTTTTTTTTGATTGGAGGTTTCAATGGGCTATAAGCAGTCGCCCGTCCCTAATTTAGGGTCACTGGTTCCAGGGAAGGGAGAGAGCCAGCGCCATAAGACAAATACAACATCCATGCCTGACTGGGATTCGAACCCGGACCCCGTTCGGAGGAATGATCAGAGGCCATCGCTTAGACCACTGCGCCACCGGGGCGGCGGGATACATTTAGTTAAAATATCCCCACGATAGCACTACATTGTTGGCAACTAACCACCTGGAAGGTTTTAAACAGAAGCTTAGCATCTCATAGTCACTTACCAAATGAGTTTTCTGAACAACTACACAACTACGCCTCCACTTCCGTTACTTTATCTTTCTAACTTTTTTTTTTTTTTTTTGGTAATGCTGTTTAAAATTTTACGTTTCTCCGAAAAAAGGAAGACAACAACAACAACAAAAAAAAAAAAAAAAAAGAAGAAGAAGAGAAAAACGGCATTTCTATCTTCCCTTGGCCAAACCCCACAAGCCACAAAATAACGAAAAGCATTGATGCTTATAATGGAATATAGAAATCGTTTTTATAAATTAACGAAAATAAAACTCCAAAAAATTTACAAACTGTATTTTTCAGGGAGGGGCTTGCTTGCCTTGCACTGGGGAGGGGTCTAAGCCCCCTCCAGTGCAAGGCAAGCAAGCAAGCCCTTCCATGCAAAGCAAGTCCCTCCTGCAAGCCAAGCAAGCCCTCGATGGGGCGCCCTCGTCCAGCCCCATGCTAGCTGCGGCCCTGTGTCCTTGTGACGTACTACAGAGGTGAATCACGTTTCAAGACGAAAAATCTACAGCGATACATTCCGTCTTTGTAGCTAAGTTGGAAGAGCAACTTACTCCGGAGTGAGGGGGCGGGGTTCGATCCTTGTCACAGACAACTTTGTGTTTTTACTTTGAAGCCTGAAAGTAAAAATGGATCTACTAGACGTTGGGTTCTTCAAAAAATGCGTGACGTTCATTCCACACATCGTCTGGAATTAATGAACAATTCCTTCTTCGCTTAAAAAGAAAAGAAAAGAGGGAGTTGATGTGACGTACTACAGAGGTGAAGCACGTATGAAGACGACAAATTTGCAGCGATACATTCCGTCCATGTAGCTTAGTTGGGAGAGCAACTTATTCCGGAGTGGCGGGGAGGGGGCGCAGATTCGATCTTCGTCACGGACAAATTTGTGTTTTCACACACTCCTTATGATACTGAAGGAACCTTGACACGTCCATTCCTGCGACCTTTTTCCACCGTCTTTAACGGTCCAGTCTCGATGATCCCGCGACTACTGGAGGCGTGCTTTTGTGTTCTGCGCTCACAACATCGGTACTCGGCTGTTGTAGTCCATTCGCGATATGGTCCGACAAATGATGCGCTCGGAGTTGGCCCTCGACACACCAATATTGAATTCGGAAATGATTTGCCGTGTCGAACCCGGCATTCTCGCCAGTTTCCTTTGAACCCCTCTGGTTCACCAATTGTTTTCGTCCAGTGGATCGCGCCAATTGCTGGAAGCTTTCTGTGTGCCCCACTGTTCACGGTAAACCCTTACTACGGTAGTGCGTAGCACACTAGCACACCTATCATGCCATGTTCAAAGTCACTCAGAGCGACTAAACACGATAAAACACATATGTAGCACACATACACTACATGTAATTAAGCTTTACTGATAAACACACACTACATGAGATCTTGCGAGGATAACAACCTCCCCATCTTCAGATGTTACATTCACGAGTAAGACCAAGATATGCACTGCTGGCCACCAAAAAGGCAACACCAAGAAGGAAGCATCCGATGGGCCTGAAATTCGCAGCATGCGTCGCCCGCAAGAGGACATGCAAACGATTAGCATTGCAGGGCATATGCAAATCATGTACGCCCTGCACGCCACCGAGAAGCACTATAAGAAGGGTGCAGAGAAGGCGGGGTGTAAGTAGGGGAAGTGTGTTCTGCTACTTGTACGTGGGAAGCTTCCTGATGCCTCGTCGCAGAATACAGCAGCCATTCCAGCACGTTTCGGAGTTCTACACAGGACGAATAGTGGCTTATCGCGACAGCGGTTTATCGTACCGAGACATCTGCGCCCGTGTGGGACGACATCCAGCCACAGTGAGGCGAGTACGGATTCGGTGGGTGAAGGAGGGACGGACGGACTGACGTGAGCGATTGCCGCTGCCGCGGCACACCACCGAACGAGAGGACCGGCATGCTGTGCGGCGGGCATTGACGGCTCATACCGTCACATCACGACATTGTCTTCTCCGACGAATCCCGCTTCTGCCTGCAACACTACGATGGTCGGATCCGCGTGTGGCGGCACCGAGAGACTGTATAACGCCTGCATTATGCATCGCCGGTACACTCAACAGCCACCGCTACATCGCCGACGTTTTGGAGCCTGTAGTCCTCCCTTACCTGCAGGACCTGCCAGCGGCCACGTTTCAACAGGACAATGCGCGCCCGCACGTGGCACGCATCGTGCAACAATTCTTCACGGCCCACCAGGTGTCACTGCTGCCGTGGCCCGTCTATTCTCCCGATATGTCGCCCATCGAACACGTCTGGTCGCTGATCGGCATCCGAGTGGCCCGGCAAGCACCACCATCGGCTACGCCTGATGAACTGTGGCAACGTGTTTAAGCAGCCTGGACCGACATACCCCAAGCCCACATCCAAAGCCTCTTTTGTTCGATGCCGTGGCGTGTAGCGGCTGTTATTGCCAGCCATGGAGGCCACACGAACTATTGATGTCTGCGTGTTCCGCAAGTCTCACGGGCCTGTAAGTTCAATCGTTTCATCTTTGTATCTGTTGTTTTGTGTCCAGTAAATCTGGCTTTGCTATCTCGTGTCCTTCTTGGTGTTGCATTTTGGGTGGCCAGCAGTATATATATACAATACCGTCGTCAGAAACTAGCAATATCGCAACGCCATCTAGGATTTAGACAGTGCATTTAAAATAAATCATGAAAATGTTTAAATGAAATAGTCCATGGTTCCGATATAACTTTAGGGACATAATCATTACAGCAACGAGATCCGAATGATTAAATATATAGGCTCTCCATAAATAATAGCAGTGAGAGCTTACCTGGAGAGTTTATAATTGATACCTCATTTCACTTTGGAGTATAGGAACCGGTCGCAACCAGACGATACAAGGCGGTTGTTAACTTGCCATTACGAACATTATATTTATGCTCCGTGACTCTGGTACTCAAGTTCCTTTTTGTAGAACCAATATATACATCATCATTAGTGTCTGGAACAACAGCTTGTAGAGGTATGGTGTATACGCTGTATCTAGTATGTGGAGGCACCCTGTCCCGATCCTTCTTGATTAATGCATAAATATTTCTAGTCGTGAGGCCAAAGTCAATATTATATGGTTTACACTTATTTCTTAGTATATTAACAATCCTGGGCACATACGGAATTGATCCCACAAAACGGGGTTTACGAAAGTCTCTAGAAAGAGTCGAAACATTAGACTTCTTAATTTGCCGGAGCAAGTGATTCACCACCGAGAGCTCGTATCCATAATGATAGGCAACTTGTTTAATCTTGACTAGTTCCAAATGTCGTAATCTAGGGTTGAACGAGTGTGAAAATGCTCTACGTAATAAAAACCGAATAGCCGCAAATTTATAATTAGTCGGGTGATAAGACCAGAAGGGTATAACCTTTTAATACGAATCATCCTTCATCAAGTCACTCAAACCGAATAGCCGCAAATTTATAATTAGTCGAGTGATAAGACCAGAAAGGTATAACGTTTTTAACACGAATAATCCTTCATCAAGTCACTCAGATCACTCATTTTGCCCTTTCTGATCCTCAGTGCTCGACAAGCAGGCCTACCTGATTCAAACCGCATACAGCACTCACGTGACGTCTTAGTGTTAGAGAGAGCCATTTATAAGACAAAACAAGTACACCTAACAAACGGGCATCTCAGTGCACATCGAAGATCCAAAACATTATGATCAGCGCGCAGAGCACGTTTAAGGAGACATGGGACTGCACAGTATTTTGGGGCTAGGATTTCACTATGGGTGGATGAATAAAAATACGCAGGAGAAAACATTCCACAAAAATGATAAGGAAGCCATTTTATTTTCGAAAGCAACCAAAAACTATAAAATTTAATAGTTATTAATCAGACCACATATGCGCAAATTTTATATGTGCAGGACGTTTGGCTTGACTGCGCGCTTTAGGGGAATAAGGATTCATTCAGGCTATATATATATACCTAGGTATATAGCCTTTTACTCAATTTCCTGTTCTGTGGTTACCCTGTACATAAGTATACATATTATATATGTTTTATTCTTAATGTTATATGTTATAAAATTAATTTTGAATTGTAACATGGTTAAATGTAACCCCATAACGACAAATAAATGAAATGAATATATCCCCTCCGTATTAAAGTGTATATTTTATAATCCATGGGCGAATCATTGGTACAAGGAAAATGTTAAATGAATGGTTGAAAAATAGATACCAGTTCAGTTCTGCTTTAATCCTCCCCTAGGGTTCAGCTTGTTGAAATTATATCGAAGTAGTAGGCAAAATAATAATAATATGATCCAAATATCATGCTTCAAACGAATTCTTAATGTATGAAAATTTCCCTCAATTGCAGATGTGTACAAAAAAAAAAAAAAAAAGTCTGTAATGCTTTCGAAAGGTTTCAGGATGGACTGGGGGAGACTATATAAAAAAGCGGAAACAAATTATGAAATTTTTTTCACGAGGCAGTTTCTCATAGTTTTTGCTGTGCTATCTGCAAAAAAAAAAAAAAAAACAATGGACTCTATCAATCCTTCAAGCATCCTGCACAATTCTGGGGACCCTTGAAAATGCGGGGCTTGGGATTGCAGCCTCCCTCTAAAATAGGTTTTGCCAACGCGTGTTTCTTTAAATCGAGGCAACTGCAGGTAAACTACGGCGCGGTTGAAGCAGGGACGTCGCCAAGTGGGTGCGAGGGTGGGCTACTGAAAATTGTCTTGCCCACCCAGTTCAAGATGTGCCACATTTTATTTTTATTTTAACTTTAAAATATAATCTGGAATTTGCCGAGGAATAATGACTCCCATGTTTTTCGTCGGGTAGCCCTACGTATTTCACCCTAGGAAGTGTGATTTTCCTTCTCCGTAGAAAGGTTATCAAAATGACATCCGCAAGACCATGAAAATTCAGTTGTTCTCCACTCGTCCAAATCCTCAATTTAAGCCGTTTTTTCAAGTTGGTATCAACATGGGCGAATGAAGAGGGTGAATAGGAATCCACTGAAGACATTACTAATTGGTCTGCTGTTTGTTTGTGCTATCAAACAGAGGATTCCAACACGGAGTGTGGAGTCTAAAGATGTACCAGCACTTTTAAGCCTGCCTTTTAGGGTAACGAGGAAGCAGGTCGTGGCTCACGAATGCTTTGGAAGAGCAGTCGTGAGTCATGCAAGGCAAAGTCGTTGGGTTGAAGGAAAAGAGTTAACGAGGGGAAAATTATTGTCTGTGTGGACTTATTTCCCCTGAACCAAAGCGAGTACATAGTAAGCGTAGGAACTCCAATGGAGATAGCGGATCCCCGAAACTTCAGCGCCGTCTGGCGGTGAGGGGGCAAACCAACATGGTCACATGACAGTCCTAAACCAGTAGGAACAGATTACGGATATCTTTCGTTAGAAGTACGCGTTTTGCATGCGATCTGGTGAATTAGTATATCAATATTGTGAAAAAACGTTGTCATTTTAAGGATTGTTCAATTACAGATGAGTACATATTAAGCCTTTTTTCGATTTCCAAAGCGAAAATATCGGCAAGTGTTTCTTTGGTATTTATTTCTTTTGTAATAGTTACTTGTCATTGTTGACGAACTCACGTGGAGCTTGTGTTTAGCTGATAGTATGGAATCCAAATTGAACCCTATGAGCTTACTTCGAGAAAGCGAAGGTTGCTGTAGAAGTTTTGTCCGCAACAGGAATAAACATTTTTCAAGAATCAAAAAGAATAATTGATAAAGTATAATAATTGTAATACACACGTGAACCTAGCTCCGGCTCTGCAAGCATGTGCTCCCACAACGCATTGCGCGCATTCTGTTTTACCCTCTGGCCGCTGCTTCAATTGGCGCTGCAAGCGGAGAATTCTTGAATCTCGACGATCTCGTTTTCAACGTCAAGTTCCCTCGCTTACTCTTGTACTCGCTTTGCCCTCAACCCTAATCCACGCAAAGATTTGCTTTAAGACCTTTCTCCTAGTCATGAAATTTTCTTTTAATCAGGACGTGTTGCTGGTGTTAGTGATATGTGTCATGTTTATTATACGGGTATGTAATTCTTTAGAATTTACTAATTTTTTTAAAAACAGATGGATGGAGCATTTCCAAAAAATGACTCCAAACTTTTGATTCTTCTATATTCCTAAAACACTGCAAAAACTTCAAAACAATTCCAAAATTAATGAGCATGTATCCAGGAGGAGGGGGAGGGGGGAGAGGATATTGCACAAATACCTTCGCAGCCTGTAGAAAAAGGAAAACAAATTCTTTTTTTCAGTGTTTTGTACATAAAGTTGCTATCAAATGATCATATGTAGAGGATTTTAGGAAGGGAGTGTTTGACCCCAGGTCTTAAACAACCCTAAGAAAGACGAAGCTAGGAGATTTGGGCTAGAGTGCCCGATAGGAAAGTGACACGGAAGCGAAGTAGAAAGGGGGAGGAAGACGCCCTTATTTATTACCGGGGGGCAGTACTCGGGGTCCGACGGCTTAACGTGCCCATCCGACGCACGGCGGATATTTAGTGGATCGAGCGTTCGTACCTGCCTGGGATCGAACCTGAGGACCTTTCCGCGGCAGTCACGAACGTTGCCCACTAGGCCACCCGCGGCCCGCCGTTGCTATCAAACTTGCCCCACCAAAAATAATGCTCGCCCACCCGTCTCCCAACATGATTTCGAAGTCTAGCGACGTCGATGGTGTGAAAGCTATGAAATAATAAAAATAACAGTTGATACTGAGGTCTGTTAATCAGCGTTATTCTTGTTTTTCAGACGAGAAAGGCAGCGGACAAGTTTGACAAAGGACGAATTTTAATGGCCAGACGTCTGGGTCAAAGTATTTCCGAGACTGCAAGGCTCGTGGGGATCAGCCGTAGTTAGTACCTTCAAAAAGTGGTCCAAGGAGGAAAAACCTCACGAACCGCCGCCTGTGGTAAACCAAATCCGTTCCGCGGCGGCTCAATCACATAACTTACAAGTTAAATGATCTGTTGGTAGCAGATACCTCAAGACACCTTTAGAATTCTTGTAACGTCCATACCTTGCCGGGTAAGAGCAGCACGTGGAGGACCAACATCATATTAGGTAAGTGGTCATAATGTTTTGCATCTTCGCTGTACTCCAATACTAAAAGTCCAATGAGTAAAATTTTAGTAGTAGATCTAAAAATAACTCCAGCAAAGAGGAATGAACACAGGATTGGCCAGATGAAGTGGAAACAAAGCAATACACAACTACATTATGTATCATTCCCTCTCGTGGATATTGTGTAACTTCGCAAATGGATTACTTCAAGTCTGTTAAAACATAGGTACCAACAAAAACAATTTTGTTTTCATTTTACGCAGAGAGAGAGAGAGAGACTTTAATGAAACATGGCACGCTGCCAAATTCAGCGCCTTTCAGTTTTCATGCGGGTATTTCTAGTTTTCCGTTTCGGCGAACTTTAAACTCGACGTCTCCCCAGTGGCGTAACTACCACCCCCACGCCTACCCCGCAGCTGCGGGGGAGGGACAGGTAACGAAGGGGCGTACTGCAGCTGCCAGTTATAGTTTTATGAAAAAATTCCAACACGCATAATAATTAACCCAAACATTCATATTTTGCTGTAAGATATATTTAGCTTTGTCTAAATAAATGCCTAGTTTCACTTTTAAAACACTGAATGTCCTACAGTTTGAAAGTGTTCGGCTCTTAGACTTCGGGTTGTAATACGATTGCTCTGCAATGGGTTGTAAATAATACGATCACTCTCCAATCGCTCTCTCTCTCTCTCTCTCTCTCTCTGCGCTGCTGGGGGAAAGCGCGAGGCCACAGTGGGATTCCCCGTGGAGGATGTGGGAAAAGCGCGAAGCCACAGTGGGATTCCCCGTGGAGGATGTGGGAAAACAGTCAGTTACCCAACATTACGTGCGCGACAGGCACCAACATTTTTTCACAGCAGCCGCAGATCTGCCATGTGTAAGAGGGTGATTTCTTCAAGTGACTAATTTTAGTTTTCGACAAAGCAGTTACACGTATTGTCAAATCTATTACTTAAAAAGTTAAAACTTGAGGGCTCTAATAGGTACCACTATTACTTTTTCAAGCACTGTCCCTGATTTCAAATCCCCCACCACCTCCAACCATCACAATTACACACCGCGAAAAATACATCCTCCCTCGTGTTCGAAGTCCTGGGAAAATTACTGTGCTTAGGGGTGCTGAAGTAAAACTTGCGGGGGAGTGAACGTTGTGCTAGTAACGCCACTGCGTCTTCGGGCACATAATTTCACGATTCCAGTATGCCTTAAGACAAAATTCTCACATCTGTGAAAATCAACGTTCATCGCATCGAAAGCAAATGTACTACGCTTCGGAAAATAAAGTGCATTTAATTTACAGCGTCAGAAACCAAATTTGGCAGCCATATTTCTACTTTGATCATGTATAGCATGTTTATAAAATATCAAAATGCTCGCGTAAAAATGCAGACACAACAAAGGCAAAGATCACGTTAAGTGTGTGGGTAACAGTCACGGAAGCGAGCACGGATGGGAAAAAAAATCACATGATACTACTGTCAACTGCATTCGTTTTTGCCTTCTTTTTTTTTTTACAGTCATTACTCGAGCGACATCTAATAATGACGACCTCCTTGTTCGACCCGTTTTATTTTTGTTCAAATAATCTTTTAAAGCCTTTCGTAGTGGACCATGCAATTCAATCAGTAGACATGAAAGTGGCTCAAGAAAAAGACCATCGAGAAGCTAGCATGGCGAGCACAAGTTTCGAGAAACCCGAAGTAATTATGTTCTGTGATTCTCTCATTTTGATTGCTGTTTTCTTCATTTTGTGACTCCATTCAGCTGATCTTTGCTGACGACCTTGTTCTGGATTGTGCTCTTCACACAATGCACGCTGACTTTAAAAAAAAAAAAATGTTTTGCTTAGTTTTTCTTCCTAAAGACAACGTGCCATTTACTTAGTGGAAAATACGCGTTACATTTCTTCATGAAGGAAGACGTACTACTTGACCAGTTCGTCCCCAGGTGAGAATTATAGACATAGGCGTAGCGTGACCAAAAATTGGGGAGGAGGGGGGGGCACAAATAAGTGAAATCTAATTTTTATCTTGGAGGGGCGAGATTCTCGGAAAATGATCCTGTTCAATTGCCAATAGTGCCATAACTTAGATTTCTTATTTGCGTAATACAGTATATCCAAAGTACGAGGTGTGCGAGGCTTCTGTTGATTCACCCTAATGAGTATGAAAAAATATGCCTTTCAAAGCACTTCATGCAGTTATCTGATAATGAAAACCATCATCAGATGACTGCATGCTATTGTGAATGCAGTGACTGCTTTCTAGCAGTCATAAAAAATGTTCGCTATCGCGTGGCGTTGTTCCCTTGACTGTATGTCACACTGTATAACATTTAAAAGGCGGACCAGTTATTGTTTATTCGATTTTTTTACGTTTGGGGGGGAACGTGCCCCCAGACGCTACGCTTATAATTACAGACCATTATTTCTTCAATGTTTATAATATAGTAAAACTGGTTCACAAAATTACAAGCTGACATGCATTGCGCTTGATGATAAAAATCCCTACCAAATTTTATAGCGAATGAAGAACGCAAAGGAAAAAAAAATAAAAACATCCACTCAGTAGCGCACCCAGAAATTTCCCGTGGGGGGAGGGGGGGCGTTGGCTGTGACACACACAGTATTTTCCAAGGTGCGGGTGAACCCCTTAAATTTATCGGAAAAAATAGTCAGGTGCCATAACAATTAAGAAGGAGGTTGACTTTCGTACATTTATTCGTATCCAATTACTTGTAATGTTACAGTACAGGAAAGCTAAACGATTAGAAGAAGCACCAGATAAAAAAATTTCCTGGTTAGATTTTTCTAGATTTATTTAACAGAACTACTCCCTTATACACTATCTATCAACAAGTAATTGGACACATGTGATAGCAAAAGGAAACGAAGTTTATTCATCTTCAACAGTTGGTGGAGCCTCCACGAGCGACGATTACAGCTGCGACCCTCCGGGACATACTCTCAACCAGGCGTTGTACGACGGTTAGCGGTATTTTCTTCCACTCTGCTTGGAGAAGACAGGTCAGTTCCTTCACCGATTTCGGACCAACTCGTCCCAGAGGTGCTGGATAGGGTTAAGGTCCGGGCTCTGCGCAGGCCAGTCCATTCGATTAACCCCATTGTCACCATACCAAGCCATGGTGGACCTCGCAACATGACAGGTGGCATTGTTATCCTGAAAGTAACACGGGTCCACCCCGTAAAACTGCCACAACGTAGGAAGCACATGGTCATCCAAAATGGTACAGTAGGTCTCAGCGTTGAGTCTACCAGGAATTGCGACCAAGGGCCCCGTGCCATACCAGGAAAAACACCCCCATAGCATAATTCCACCGCCACCGAACTTCACAGTTGGCACAATACATTCCGGCAGGAGGCGTTCTCCAGGCAGACGCCAAACCCAGACCCTGCCACCCGAACGGTAGAGGGTGAACCTTGATTCGTCACTCCAGAGAACCTGTTTCCACTGTTCAACGGTCCACTGTCGACGTTCTTTGCACCACGTTAGCCGAGCAGCGCTATTGGACTTGGTGATCAAAGGCTTGTGGACGGCAGCACGTCCATGATAACCGAACAGATGGACTTCCGTACGGATGGTATTCATTGAAAGAACACTCCCGGATGCTTGTTGAAACTCCTCGCGGATGTGGCCCATCGATTTGGTGCGGTTCTTCCGAATTTCTCTGGCCAGCACTCCCAGTTTTGTGGGTCTGCCGGGTCGGGGACCCATTCCGACAGTCGCCTTTCATCTTCCACTTGCCAATCACGTAGGCCACTGTCGATTTTGGGTACTTCAACTCGCTAGATATGACACGTATGGATCGGCTTTTTCTGTGATACTCGACGATCACACCTTTCTCGAAATCAGAGAGCTCCGAACTGCATGGCATCTTGCATGCGACCGGTTGCGTTGTTGTTTCCCACACGATGTTTAACGGCGGCGGCGGCCGTGACGTGTATCAGGACCGCAGATATCGTCGATTGCAGGGTTGTCCAATTACTTGTTGGTAGATAGTGTAATTATTGTACGTCAAAACTATATAGTACATGATTAAGAAGTGTATATATCGATCGCGTGTCGTGATTTTTTGTTTCAAACTTTGACGTAATAATTTTCCGCCCTATCAGTCCAAGGGGGAGGGCGGGCCCCATCGGCCCCGTTCGTGGGTGCTCCACTGCACCCATACACACATCCATGAGATAGGAAAAGACCAAGAAGAAGACAACATGGGAGATGGGTGGATGAAATTCGAAAGCGTGTAGGAATGATATGGCAGAGAATTGTCCAAGACAGATAGTGCAGAATCCAGACTTGGAGAGACTTTCATCCAACAGTAGATTGAGAATGTCCGATTATATATAGTTACCTGTATTGAGTAGCAAATTATAGAGATACCAGTCTTGAGTAGCAAATTATAGAGATACCAGTCTTGAGTAGCAAATTATATAGATACTCGTCTTGAATAGCAAATTATATAGATATCCGTCACTGAAGTAGCAAATTATTGGCAACACTTCCCTAGCAACGTGTTGAATAGCCCTTGGCACTCAAAAAAGCCTCAATTCGATGTGACATGGATTCAACGAGTTGCTGATATCGTTTTAAAGAAATGTTCAGGCAAGAGGATGTGATGGATGACGTCAGTCAATTTCGAGTGTTCTCTGGACGAGGATCTCCGCTACGAATGACTCAATTTCATCCCACTGGTTTTCGATTGGGTTACGATCTAGGGACTGTGAAGTTTTCGATTGGACGATCTAGGGACTGCGATCTAGGGACTGGTTTTCGATTGGGTTACGATCTAAGGACTATTTTTGCCCTTTGAAGTCACTGTCGTTCTCATGGGCGGAGATGGGAACGTGTCACGTGTCAGAGGCTCAACGGGTCGACAATTTCTTGCGAGAAAAAAGGGGTCTGATCAAGGTGTTCCTGACCCGATTTTGACCCGGTTTTATTTCCGTTTTATTTTTGAAAAGGAAAAAAAAACTTTTTAAAAAAAAAATGCGTACTGTGGATTTTTTTGCTCGATGCTGGTGCCAGCTGAGTGAAAAATGATTTGTCATACAAAAATATTGCCACCTCTTTCTTAAAGCAAAGAAGATTTCCACCGACCGACAGTACCATATCATCAAACGATACTTCCTTTGCCTCTATTTTCAATGCGACTGTCCGGAGCAAGATACAGGCAAACGCCTATCACTTGCTTCTCTGGTGATTCACTCTCTCACACCCCGCGTGTCATGTCATATTGTAAGACTGAGAGTTACTTTATACATCACATTTTTTGCATTGGACATTCAGCGTTTTTTGTTTTACGTGCTAACATCCCGTTCCATTGCATTTCCTGTCGAAATTAATGCCTTATTTGTTAATATGGATGAATTTAATATTAAGGAGATTGAAAAAGGCATCGAGGACAACAAATACGTGTTTGTTCAAAACAAAAAGGGGAAGAGTGAATGCTGGAAGTTGTTTCGTCTCATTAAGAAACCAGAATATGTTTCACAGCAAACACCAATTGTCACAAGCTTGTGATGAACCGCAAGTTTCCAAAATGTGAAAGTTGATTTTCATGAGTGTTCCTTACTTCTCAGGAGCAACGAAGAAATCAGCATCCACAATTTGGAAACTTTCAACTCATCAGAAGCTGGTGAAAATTGGTGTTGATGTGGAACACGTTCTAAAGATTGATATGTTATCAAGAAAGAAGAAAAAACTGAAATTAGACAAACAACAAGTTACTTAATTAAAAAAAATGACTATAGCACCATCAAAATTAAGTGGAACAGTCTTACAACATCACTGCGGGGGGACTTTTTCGCAGATGTGTTTAAAAACGTGTTCAAAATACGTTATGTGAAGAACGACAGTTTCAACACATTCTGTAAGTAAGTGAGTAAATTATACGTTCCGTAATACATTTATATGAATTCTACATAACATACGACCATCTGTATAATATACGATACCCAATGCGCAGAGACGCTTTGAACACCCTGGGTGTGTGTGTATATATTTATATTTGAAAAGGGAGTGAGACAAGGTGACACTATATCTCCTAAGCTTTTTAATGCCATATTGGAAAATGTCTTTCAATCACTGAACTGGGAAAACAAAGGGATAAAGATTAATGGAGATTATCTAACTCATCTTCGTTTTGCTGATGACGTAGTCATTTTTGCAACTGCCCCTTATGATCCAGGAACTTGCTGACAAGAGTAAAGAAATGGAATTACAAATGAACTTTCAAAAGACAAAAGTGATGTACAATGCTTTTACAAGAAATGAAGATTTATCGATTGATGTACAAAAGCTGGAGATAACAGATGCATACGTGTATCTTGCACAGCAGATATAAAGTGAGGGTCACATTGATGTAGAAATTAATCGGCGTATAAAACTTGCCTGTAGAGCTTTAGGAAGAAACAGCATAATTTTCAAGAGCAATATGTCACTATGTCCTAAAAGAAAAGTGTTTGATCAATGCATCCTTCCAGTGCTTACGTATGGTGCAGAGACGTTGACCTTAACTAAAAGAGACATACAAAGGCTGCAGACAACTCAAAGCAGCATGGAGAGGTGCATGCTTGGTGTAACCAGGAGAGATAAGAAGAGGAACTCCTGGATCAGAAAAATGACAAGAGTGGAAGACATCATGATCAGAGTTAAATCCCTGAAATGGCAATGGGCTGGACATACTGCCAGAAGGACAGACCATCGATGAACAGTCGAAATTTTAGATTGGATTCAAACGGACAGGAAAAGACCTAGAAGAAGACCACATGGGAGATGGGTGGATGAAATTCGAAAGAATGCGGGAGTAACATGGAGGAGACTGGCACAAGACAGACCGTTGTGGAAGAGGCTTGGAGAGACGTTCGTCTAGCAGTGGATTGATAATGGTTGACAATGATGATGATGATGATATGATTATGTATAATTATAAGTTGAGTTTCGAATTTATAGTTTCAAAGCTGATTTGTCCGTGTCGGGTCTAATTACGTAAAGTCCGGGCCCAAAATTTTTGACTCGTTCCCAACTCTGCTCCTGAAATCACTCTGTGACGATCGGAGCCTTGCGGCATGACTCATTAACCTCGTGCAGACATACCAACCTTCAAAATCTGAAAATCGTGAGATTTTAACTGCTCATGTCACACGAGCCCTATTTTTTATCGCCATTTTCCAGATGTGGTATTATTGGACCACTAAAAATTCTGGAGAAAAAAAAAACCAGCACGAAATCAACCCCTCCCCCCCCGCAACCCTACTGAAATTCATTTTTAGGTACGTCGATTCTGCAAGATAATGAAAACCTAAAATGGCCCGCATGTTGTTGTTTTTCACAAATAAAATAGCAGCCAACTGTTTCTGTTTCTTCATTAGGTTCTGAGCGAACCAACTGTAACTCACCCCCTTTTGTCGGTAAGTGAATTTGCCGCAAACTCAACTCTTTATCATCACTTCGAATACGCGCGGCTCTGTTGAAGGGAGCGGTTGAAAGACTAAACTGCAAGAAGGCAGGGCAGCTCCCATCTGTCAATCACATACTGACCCTCCCCGGCATTCTAGTGCCAGAGCGGGTGAGCTCTTTGCTGAAGGCGTCGTATGACAATCGGACTGGGAGAAATGTTTTTAAAGCAAATTTTTTCCGATCCATCTCCGACGATTGGTCCTAAGCCAGCGCTAAGACCACCAGGGTAGCTTTCTATTTGCAGATATGAGAGGAAAAATATGAAACTGATTACTGTAATGCCGCCTTGCGTCGACGCAGAAAGAAAAAGATATCACAGGCGGTTCGAAATTATGGTGGTTGATGGAATTTCGACCATCCTAACGGCTAATTCGCAGTGAAAATCGGGAGAATTTGACATTCATCCGGATGGCGGTAGGAAGTGCTGAAAATCAGGAGACTCCCGCCTAAATCCGGAGAGTTGGCAAGTCTGCTCGTGGAAGTGTATCTCACCATCAAGAAACACCATGCGCATGTACGGGTGTTCCTCGTCCGCAGTGATGTTGAGATTCTTCGTCGCATTCAAATGCTGTTCCAGAGGTGTTAAGGAACCCAATACCCGTTAGGAAAAACGACCCCGACATTGCAACAGCTTGTACAGTTAATTCCAGACTGCTGGATCCATAAATTCGTGCGCCATTTTGTGGCCTGTCCATTAGCATGAACTGTAATTGAAAACATGATTCGTTGGACCAGGTGACATTTTTTCAGTTATCAAGGGTCCAGTTTTGGTGCTCCCGGGGCCACTGCAGACGAATTCGACTGCTTTTAGTAGAGACGAGAGTGGTACATGGGGCCCACTGCAAACTGCAACGAATTTGTCGACTTTTAGTACAGACGAGAGTGGTACGAGGGCCCACTGCAGACGAATTCGCCGACTTTTAATGGGGACGAGAAGTGCAAGGGTTCACTGCAGAGGAATTCGTCGACTTTGAATAGAGACGACTGGTACACGGGCCCCACTTCACACGAATTCGCTGACTTTTGGTACAGACGAGCGGCCCAGTAAACCAATTCGTCGAATTTTGGAACAGATGCGTGGTACACGGGCCCAGTGCAGTCAAATTCGTCGACTTTTAGTAGAGACGAGTGGTACACGTGCCCACTGCAGACGAATTCGTCGACATTTAATAAAGACGAGTGGTACACGGGCCCACTGCAAACGAATTATTCGACCTGTAGTAGAGATGAATTGTACACTAAGGGAACGATTGAGATCTTATTGCCCATTCATGCCAATGTGCAGCTGGACGTGTATGCTGAAATTGTCGTGTTGATATAGTTTCTGTACTTCCCGGTGACCTGACACAATGGAGTTCGTCTGTTACCTCCTACAATCCTCTACAGTTTCCGTTCCCCTGGAACATCGACAAGTCATTTCCTTTCACCAGGAAGACCGTTGACTACTTGTTCTTTTGTTTGTACACCATTCATTGTACACCCTCAATACATCTGTTCTTGCCTGGCTTAGACGATTTGCCGTTTTTGAGATGCTTACACCTCTCCCCCTAGCGACCACTATCATGCCTCTTCCAAAGCCGCTTAAAATACGAGTCTTTCCCATATTACCACAATCTAAGCTTCGTACACATTTGAATCCTTTGCAACTTTGCAATGAGCTGTTTATACAGCCGACGCAACGTCACAGTTGCGTACGTAAGTGATAACGACTTCTGTTTGATTTCTATTGGGTGTTCCTAATAATTTCCTACTTCGGTGTATATACAGTAGCGAACAAAAGGAAAGGATTTGGCGAAACACTTTTTCGACCATAATATTTTTTCCGCTGGACCAAATCGGGTCATTTTGGGATATGATATGTGTTATTCAGTTGTAAACATGACCCACATGCAGATGGATCGGAAACCTTAAAACAGATCAGGTACCTAGCTTAATCGCAAAGATCATTCAAATTGACCAACAAAGTAGGTGTGTATCACATTCATTTAATGCAACGATAACAGAAAACAAGTACGAGAAAACGACAAAACTAATACTTAGTGGGATAACCACGAGACTTAATAACAGCTGCACAACGGGCCGGCATCGAGTCCACTAGCTTCTCGAAGGTGACCTGCGGAATTCGCGCCCTTTCTGCAGACAGATGGTTGAACTTCTGGGCCCTATTCCGGCAGGTTTTCTTCGCATATCGTCTCTCCAGCTCCTCCCACATGTGATGGATGGGGTTGAGGTCTGGAGATTGGCCTTGCTAGGCTAGAAGTGGGACCTTTTGCTGCTGGAAGGCTGCCTTCGCTACTCTGGAGGTGTGATTCGGGTCGTTGTCTTGCTGCATGATCCATCCGGGTGGCATGTTCTGGTTTGCCCATGGGAAGACATCGTTAATGAGCATGTTCGTGTAGCTCTGGCCGGTCATTATTCGGTCAATCTTGATGATGGGGCCCATTCCATTGCGAGAGAAGGCGCCGTAAACCATGAGTGATCCTCCTCCGTGCTTGACAGTCGGCTGAATGAACTGGGGGTTGAATCTCTGGCCACACGGACGTCGTACGTATCGGATGCCATCACTTCTGAACAAGTTGAACTTGCTCTCGTCGGTGAAAAGCACCTTACTCCAGTCCGCCGCGGTCCAGTGTCGATGAAGGCGCGCGAACGCGACTCTGGCTCGTCGATTTTTGACTCCGATGAGTGGTTTCTTGGTGGGGCGTCTTTCATTCAATCCACAAGCAATGAAACTACGGGGGATGGTAATTCGGCTGACGTTCAGGTCGTCGCTGTCGCGGAATTCGGTGGCGATGTCCACAGCAGTCAAGGTGGAATCAGCACGAGATCGACGGAGGATGCGTCTATTCCTGACGCAACGTAGTGGAACGAGGCCTACCACATCGCTGACTGTTCTCGACGGTCCCAGTCTTCTTATAACGTTGCAGGATAGCTGAAATGGACTGGTGTCGGATCTTCAGGGCCCTCGCAATGTCGGTGACACGCATTCCGGATTCCATCATGTTCACGGCCGTCTGGCGAGCTCCAACAGGGATCTACGCCTTTTTACCCATTTCTGAAAACCTAAGATTGACTTATCATCACACTACACATCACAAAACCCACAAAAAGTACATGCAGCAAACAAATGGGTAATAATTGGCGACTCTTGAATATGGCCCACTTCAAAAGACAAATTCGCTCTGAGCGAAATACAAACTACGCGGCATTGTAACCCACGAATCAACACATACCATATCCCAAAATGACCCGATTTGGTCCAGCAGAAAAAAATTATGGTCGAAAAAGTGTTTCACTAAATACTTTTGTTCGCTACTGTATATACTACGCGCCGGTCAATGATGTCGCTTCATGGGGCGCGAGCGACCAAATAGTTAGAGCAACCGCCTTCCTAGTGACGTATCTTGTGTCCGAGACCTGGGCTGTCTCACCCCCCCCCCAGTACTGTTTTTAAAAAATTGCGAAGTAATAGAAGTAACATTTTTTCTAAATTTTAGGTACATGCTATTTTTAACATGATACCAAATAATTATGAGGATTAGGATTTGTTTGAAGACTTATTTGTACATGAACACCATTCTTCTTTCCTTTTGTGTGAACTTGAGTGTTACGTTATTACAAAAATGTTTTTTCCGAGTACTTTTTCATATTTAAAAATAATGTTTTTCTCTATTAAGAAACCAGCCAAGTTGCTCGAATGTGCATGTTCTTGCGGGGCTCTAAGATATATCTTGATTCTTTTTAATACGGAAAACCTTCTTTCGGCAGTTGCAGTTGTTGATGAAAAGTTTAATATTAGATCTGCTAGTTTGTACACCTCAATAAACACTATGTCCAATTATTCAACATTATGTAACAAGTAATGTTTCTTACTGATTTGTTTTGTATTCATCAAGGGAATAAAACACCTTCAGTTCATTTTTTAATCGAGCTGTGTCAAAATTTGAATCATAGAGTTCTTTAAGCTCTGATAGGAAGCTTTCACAAAATTTATCAAAACAGTTCGAATCCAACAAAACCACGAATATAATAGCACTGATTTTTAATTCATTGACACTTCACACAAACTGAAACAACTCTCGCGAAAGACGCGCTGGAAGCATGAAGGGACTGAGGTAGTCCGAAGGCTTCGTTCTTTTCAGCGAACCCTTTGCGCCAAGCAATGGCCACTCACCTCCGTAGCTCATTCATGTTGTCATGGAAACGCTAGCAGGGGATAGTATTAAAGCTCTTCGCATCAGAACAGCGAAGGCTCCCGAAGACCTACTGCATTATGCCGTTGATCATCGCTCGCCAGACTGATTCTCATAATCGAAAGAAATAAATCCGCTCGTGTTTCTTTCGCACCGAAAGCATTGACATATCTTAATACCGTTGATAATTGACTTTTTTTTGTGTATATTTAATTCACTTTTATTTGCGCATTCTCTGGGATTCGCAACTAGCCTAGCTAGCCTCGAATATACACCACTGCGCCTTCCAACCAGATCGTCGCGGGATCGACCCCAGGTAGGTCGAGGTGCTCCTAACCGCTCATACTTGCCGTGCTTCGGATGGGCACGTAAAGCCGTCGGCCCCAGTGTACTGCTCCACCCCTTCGTTACAAATGAGGTCATCTGTTCCTTTCCCTGCTGTTGCTCTCTTTCCCTGGAAGTGATGTCATACTCTGGGGCATCTAACTATATCCACTTTAAATTTGGCACTCCTACTTTTCTCACCTGTCTACCTTCTGTCGCATCTGATCCCACTAGGTTCAATCTAAATCAACTTCGTTTTTTTATGCAGCGCAGAAGTACCATGGGATATAGGTAGTAGGATTTACACGTACCTTACCAGTGAATGTAAACCCTACGAGAAATTGCTGAGTGACTGTGGGACGCGTTCTTTCGTGGTGACAACAAAGGGATCATAACGATCTGTCGCACGAGTATATACACTCAAACCCCTATTTAACGGACTGCGATTTAACGAATTCCGCGATTTTACGTACATTTTTTATGGTTTGGACGGAACCACATTGAAATTAATGCTTGGCGTTTCCCGATTTAACGAACACGTTTCCTCAATTTAGCGATTATTTTAAATTTTATTTTAAACCACCAAACTATGTTAACCAGCATTTTAATGTTAAAAGTTAACTAGAAAGATATCGTCGCGTAACACGAAGATTTTACGCATGCAGTTAACCAGCGTTTCAAAGAACACCATCTACGACACAGCTTGACAGAATCATAAATCAGTTCGCCTTTCCTCCGACTATCAAGCGTAAGCTTCTTACAGGAAGAAGCAAATGACCAACGAGTTATAACGTTTTCTTGCATGAGTGGGAAGCAGGAAAAATAAGGCGGTGTCGGGGAGGAAATCTAGAGTACCCTGGGGATTCTTGTTTTCAGCTACAGACAGAACGATAGCTTTCTTTGAAGTAGGGGGACACACATTGTACGTACCCATTACTGAACTTCTGGAATTCTTCCCCAAATCGCGCTTTTTCTTCTCTTCTCGGTGTTAAATCTACAGGTCAAATTAAACAACATAACTCTAAAAACGCTGAAATCCGTTTTATTGGTGTAGTATTAGAAACACTAGTACAAACACGCTAGCTTTCACCACCACGGGTGGCTTCTTCAGGCATAAGTATTCCAATGCAAAAACAAAAACAAACAAAAAACAGAGTTTCAGTTATGAATTCAAAAATAGAAGTTTGTTATAGTTATTACAGAACGTGCGCGTCATACTCGAGATGTGTGATTAGGAGCGCGCGTATTAATGAGCGTGCGCCATACATGTGGGAGGTCCATTGAAGTTTCCTCGTTACATATCCCGTGACTGGATAGGATTTCTACAGTTTCTCTGAGGAGGGTGGCTCTGGCGGTTGTGTATCGTGCTATTTTCTTTATTTGTCCCCAAAGAGGTGTTGCAGAGTTGTTGGCTACTTCACGCGCTAGTGCCGTATAGTGAGAAGTCCTCTTTTGACATCTCTTTGATGTTCCTGGAGTCTTAGCCTCAGAGACCTCTTGGTCATGCCCACATAGTTCTTGTTTGTTATGTCCGGGTACAAGAGGGGTATAGTGTATACTCCCGCATCTTCCAGGTCGACGCCGCCGTTTTTTGTTGATGCGAGACAAGATGCTATTGTCCTAGGTGCGGTAATCCCTATGCCGAAACCAAGTTTTTTTAGGGAATTTTTAGGAAATATGTGAAGCCTGGTACATACTGGCATGAGCCTATATATTGTAGTTTTTGGGTGGGGCATATGGTGCCACGGGATGCGAGTTTAGACTTTGTCTGGTGTATGATCTGATCTACCATGCTGGGTGAGTGTCCTGCAGAAAAGGCTAAAGATCTTAGGGTGTCAAGCTCGGCGTGGAGTGCGGCGTTGTCTGATGAGTGGGTAAAAGCTCGCCTAGCCCTGTGTCGGAAAAGTGCTAGCTTTCTCTCCTTGGGGCACGATGAGGAAGGCAGTATGACATTAGGAACATAGGTAGGTTTGTAGTGGACACTAGTGCTGAGGTACCTGGATGGAGACTTCTTGACCAAAACATCCAGGAACGGTAGGGATGCATTTTTTTCTCTCTCCATAGCGAACTTTATTGCAGGGTGTTCCAAATTGATTGTGGTGAGAAACTGATTTAGTTCCTCCTCGGTGTTTTTCCAGATGAAGAAAACGTCATCCGCGTATCGTAGCCATGTACATGGGGTTGGTCCAGGTGCGCTGAGTATCCGGTCTTCTAGGGGTCGTAGGATTGCTTCGGCCAGTACTTCAGAGAGGGCGGAGCCCATTGGGACCCCTTTGGTCTGCTTGTAGGTATTGTCCTGGAAGCTAAAATAGTTAGCATCTGCAACTAGGTCAATGACTTTGGATATCTCCATCAGCGTATTTTCATTGTAAAGCGATGAATCGGCGAGTGCTTGCTTTAGGGTGTTTGTAGCTTCCTTAACAGGAATTGAGGGGTACAGTGAAATAATATCAAAACTCCCTAAGGTATGAGCAGGCACTACCTTTAGGCTTCTAATTCTTTCTATAAAGTCCTGAGACGACAACAGCACCACACTTGAATGCGGCAGGAAAGGAGACAAAAATGTAGCTAGCCCCTTCTCTAGATTGAAGGATGGAGCACACCTTCTTGAAACGATTGGTCGAATTGGGTTGTCTGGCTTATGATGCTTAAGCCTTGCAAAAATTGGTGGTATCTTTGGCCCTGGAGGTATCCTAGCCGCTTTCCTGATGGTGTCCGGAAGCGCTGTTTTCTTCGCCACCATCTTAACCTGCGCTATCCAACGGTTAAGTGGGGATTTGGTTTGGAGTGTTGACTGCGACTGTCGGATGAAGTCCAGGATCCCTTCATCATAGTCCGTCTTGTTCATCACTGCTAGCTGGCCAGATTTGTCTGTAAGGGTATAGATCACGCTAGGGTCACACTTTAGCTGCGCGATGGTCACCTTGTGCTCAGGATTTCTGTTAGAAGCGGTCGAGGAGAACTTCTGCACCTGATCCAGTTTGTTGACGCATTGATATCTAAGTGAGTCTCGATTATCTAGTGGGACTCTGCTAAGTAGGTTTTCTATGGCCGGAACTAGATCTTGAAAGCGCGGACGTGAAGTAAGGCAAATTTTCGGACCTTTCTCTAGTACGCTCAGCTCTCTTTGGGAGAAAGTCTTACTTGAGACGTTCATTATTGGTACCTTGAAAGGAGGAGCGGACGGCTTGCATTGAGCTCGCAAACTGGAGAGCTTTTTATCGTGGGTGGCTGACAGACATCTTCTTTGGCGTTGGACTAGCATGTCTAATCGGCGGAGAGAAGCGTCTAGCTCGAGGGGGATGGAGTTCATCGCAAGGTTCGAGTGCCAGCTGTAAAGACGGGATTCCATCGACATGACTTGTTTCCTTTTTAGTTGTATTATAACGAAGTGAATTTCTCCGTTATTTTTGGTCTACGTCGGGATTCGAACCCGGGTCCACTCATTCCGGAATAAGTTGCTCTACCAATTAAGCTACGCGGACATGTATTCTGATTCCTATCTGCCTTTATGTCATGTGCGTCCTGCTGGCAGGTACGTCACATCTCCTGGTACGTTACAGTATGAACATAGATAAAACTAGGAAAGTCAGAAGTGAAATGTACTAATCACTGTAATTTGCAAAAATGCATTTTATGAGAACATTACAAAAATGATTGCAGCAAAAAAAAACAATAATAAAAAAAGCGGAAAACATTTTCTATCAGTGCAAAATGGACATTTTGTCGCAGCTTGATGCGAACCCAGGATCACAGACTGCTGTAGCAGAGAAACTCGGAATTTCCAAGTCAACGTTCTGTACCATAGCGAAAAATAGAAAATAAATATAAAGCTGTGCATCAAAGTGTGGGCAATTTTCGAGTAAGAGGAAATCTATGAAAGCATCGCACCTGGGTTGAAAAATGCTCCTGTCACTTGGTTCCAATAAACACGGGCAGGTAATTTGCCTTCTAGTGGATCACTTATGAAGGAAAAAGCAGTTAGTTCATCATGCCCAGCGACTCCAAATAAAGGAATTCTGGGCATCAAATGGATGGATTGACCGTTTTAAGCAAAAACATAACATAGTGTATCTCTACCCGGCGAAAGTAAAAGCATTGATTTCGTGATGGCACAAACGTGGGAAAATGAACACTGAACTTGTTATTTAAGAAGCTAAATGCTCAGAAAAAAATCAATTACAATATTTTTTTCGCAATTTTAAAGTACGCTTAAATTTTGATGCTACATATTGAAGTCTAATGTCTACGAATTTTATGTAATTTAATATGCAGCAAAGTAAATGTGTTCGTATTATAACAATTTTGATAATAAATTTCGTAATTAAAAGTACTATACATAATTTAAATTTCACTGAAAGAAAGAACTTAGCTGCTTACATATTCTGTTACGAACACCAGCTTAATTTGAATGCTTCATTTGAAAGGCTTCCTCGATTTAGCGAATTCCTCGATTTTACGTACAGGGCTGTTGGTCCCTTGAAGTTCGTTAAATAGAGGTTTGACTGTATATTAAAATGTGTTCATGGAGATAGACTCTGGATTTTTCATCTATCAACGAATATCGACAATAATTCTGATGTTGACATGTGACACTTTAGCCAGATCAGCTGTCATGGATGGATAACATGTCCTGTATTCGGATGTCTGATGGTGTATAAAAACTTCCGACATGCGAAGCACGTCGGAAGTCAAAGCAGCGTCGCAAACAGCAGACTCTATGACTCTTTCAAGATTAGTGGACCCGATCGGCACTATCCTCATCGATTGTTCTTTTGACTTGCAGATCAGGAGTATCGTAGTAAAGAATATAAATCAGTGAAGGAAGAAATATTCCTCATAATAGGTGGGAAATCGATAGAATATTCAAAACTAACAGAATATAAATTCTGGATTTGCTTGTAGCACTTACTGGCCATCCATGTAACATCTCTCAGAGAACAGAATATAAATTCTGAATTTGCTTGTAACACTTATTGGTCATCCATGTAACATCACTCAGAGTTCTTAATGATGTTACATGGATGACCAGTAAGTGTTACAAGCAAATTCAGAATTTATATTCTGTTCTCTGAGTGATGTTACATGGATGACAAATAAGTGTTACAAGCAAATTCAGAATTTATATTCTGTTTGTTTTGAATAATGTATCGATTTCCCATGTATTATGAGGAATATTTCTTCCTTCATTGATTTATCTGTGGTACTGGTGATTTCTGACCTATATCCGTTTCTGGATGGGAAATGAGTCAAAACACTAGGAGGAAGAAAAGAAGCTAAAACAAAATCTGAGAATGTCGAGATTCCTAAGCTAAGTTTTCTTAGTCTCAGTTGCTTGGAACTTTACTGTCTTGGGTGGTGTAACGGTAGCATACTCGAACGGAAATCGAGAGATGCGGGTTCGATTTCCGTTCCAGGGCGACGAAATTTTTAAGTTTTCTGAGTAATGTTACATGGATGACCAGTAAGTCTTACAAGCAAATTCAGAGTTTATATTCTGTTTGCTTTGAATATCGTAAAGAACATAATTTTGAAAGATGCTGCCTTTTCTCAGCACAGACGTTTTCACGACAGCTGGTATTAGTAACAAACACTGCTCGTTTAGAAACAGTAGGGGAAAAATATAAAAAAGTGATAACTTTTTCCATACTTATTTGTTCCTGAAAATTGGGAATCTGAGGGTTTCAGCATCACTGTGATGATAAAAAAACACAAGAGAATGATTTTTCATCGACAGACGATCAGATATTTATTTGCATCAATCGACTTCTACCGCCTCAGAGAATTAACCAATTATTATATTTAAGTTAACGATTCTTGGAAACAGTACTTTCAGCTCCAAATTGTGTGGAAATAGGTGTTCGACTATGCTCCTCCTTCAAATAGCAGTTCGTTGTTGAGATGTGTTAACACCTATTTTTGTCTCCGACGTTTTTCAATTCAATGATTAAGTTGTCCCAAATCCATTACATCTGCTTTCTCTTTTTTGGACGGCATCTTGGGCTTTCCGGGAAACGAAAAACAAAATATGGAACATCGCCACCAAATTCTCCACGGCTTCGTGGATTTATCATCTATCTTGCCAAATGCATTTACGGAGTTCTCGCAAAATGTCCTTCCTCGAATAACTTGTTTCCAAACAGGGCGCCAATTTTCTATCTAAAACTGTGCTGGTCATCATCTATTTCGGGCAACACCGAACAACGAAAAGGCTGCTTCAGTTATTATATGTATCGTAAATTTCAGTTGATAGCAACCACAGAACACGGCAGACTTGAGCAGCCCGGCTGGGAATCTAAAAGAACGACGTGTGGAAGATCAGCGGACGTTTGAACGCTACACACGTTGCAAGAATGTGAAAAGCGCAAAACGAAGTTGGCATAGTCATTGCAACGAAGTCAAAAGATTTCCCCGTTTCTATATCCGTCGCCATCAGCGGTTCTTTGTTTACAGTAAAAGAAAAAACAAGGAAAGCAAAAAAAAAAAAAAAAAATACAAATCGTTGCAAATGGAAGTCGCAACAACGAATTTTCCATATCAGAACGAGCAGAAACCAAAATAAATATTATAAATATCAGTATAAGAACCCAAAATAAATATAAATATCAGCATAATAACCTAAAACAAACATTATAAATATCACCATGAGAGCCCAAATTAAATATTATGCACAAAACTGTCTTCCAGAACTAAACATGATGTTCAATTGACTGTAAAAACAATGGGAAACTGAAAAATATATATATGTTCACCAAGAACAACATTACACATTACCTTTCAAAATATAATGGGGGGGATTACACAGTTTATACAATTTAATACTAAAACAAAGTTTTTCGGAATGCATTGCATCTGCACTTTTTTTATTGTTTTATTGAAGGTTTAACGACCACCGTGAGCAACTCGATGGGCTATAAGCATGATCATGATCAAATGTAGAGGATTTTAGGAAGGGAGTGTCTGACCCCAGGTCTTAAACAACCCTTAGATATAGGAAGCTAGGAGATTTGGGCTAGAGTGCCAGATAGAAAAGTGACACGGAAAGGAAGTAGAAAGGGGGAGGAAGACGCCCTTATTTATTACCGGGGTCCAGTACACGGGGTCCGACGGCTTAACGTGCCCATCCGACGCACGGCGGATATTTAGTGGATCGAGCGTTCGTACCTGACCTGGATCGAACCTGAGGTCCTTTCAGTGGCGGTCACGAACGTTGCCCACTAGGCCACCCGCGGCCCTATGATGGGCTATAAGCAGTCGCCCGTCCCTAATCTAGGGCGACTTGTTCCAGGGAAGGGAGAAAACTAGTGCCGGTAGACAAACACAACATTCATGCCTAACCGGGATTCTCGGACGAATAGTTTTAAGCCAGCGCTTAGACCATTGCGCCACGGGGGGGGGGGGGCGTCCATCTGCACTTAATACGATTCTTTTTCTTAATACACAGGTTTTCTAAAAGTAAGGTAATATATTTATTTTTTATGAAATGTACCACACAGAGAGAACCATTAATAGTGCGAAAGAAAAAAACAAAAACATCTATCCAAAGTACCGCTAATGTGGCTGTACAAATGATTTCGGTAGCAAGATTGAAGTTACTTGTGAGAGTGTGGTCCAAAACAGGTATCCAGGAAGTTATTCGTTTTTCACGAGCAAAAGGGACTTGTGACATTCACTATGAACTGCCCAGGTAGCACAGCCTTGCAATTTAACGCAGGCCCAACACTGAGTTGCCGTCTTCTATTCCTAAAAGACAGTGGCTCAGTGTTGGGCCTACGTTAAATTGCAAGTCTGTGCTACCTGAATTTCTGCGTATGAAGGAAAGGTGATGTCAAAGATGGAAATGTGTTTCCGGTGCAAGGAATTCAAAATAAATCGGCTGTGTTGACATCGAAGAGAAACATCGGGAAGGCAGGTACGTGTTTTTTGCTAAATCGGTCACCTCTACGAAACAAAAACTCCTACGTTCCATCTGCCAAAACTACTTGAACCAAAGTCGTTGTTTCAGCGGTTACCACGAAATATTCTCCACCAAACGACAGTCACGGCGTTGTCATTTTCTCCTTCCAGATCAGCTGACACTAAGCCAGCGGCACTGGATAGCCAACGCGAAGTCGACGAAGGGGAGTACGTGGAAGATGCAACACCTATTAGAGTTTCGGGGTGGCCAGTAGAGAAAGAGCTTCATTTGAAAACGATATCTTATTACCTCATTGCAACTGGCATAAGCGCCACCAGCTGTAGTTGGACGATTAATGCCAACATGCCCATTAAATAATGAGCTGCCTGGACAAAGCAGGAAAAGACGGGCGGAAAAAGGCGGCCAAGCGCTGGGTGGAACAAAGTTTGAGGTTAGCTTTTGATGGTCTGAGGGAAAAGCAACTGGTCAGGAACTAAAGATGATAAAATCCCAGTAGCGGAACGGATGGAGCGTGATTTTCTGTAAATTTTCCGGTAATACCCGTAAATGATCATATGTAGAGGATTTTAGGAAGGGAGTGTCTGACCCCATTTCTTAAACAACCCTTAGAAATAGGAAACCAGGAGATTTGGGCTAGAGCACTCGATAGGAAAGTGACACGGAAGCGAAGAAGAAAGGGGGAGGAAGACGCTCTTATATATTACAGGGGGGCCAGTACCCGGGGTCAGACGGCTGAACGTGCCTATCCGACGCACGGCGGATATTTAGTGGATTGAGCGTTCGTACCTGCCTGGGATCGAACCCTTTCCGGGCCGTCACGAACGTTGCCCACTACGCCAGCCGCGGCCCGGTAATACCCGTAAAGTCGATTGAAAATCAGTAACAGTTAGAACCTCTGGTACAGTACTCGACATGTTCGTATGAGTCAAGAAGTCAGACGGTGCCGGCAATTTTCTGCCTAGATTGATTTAACCTTTTGATGGAATGAAAGGACAAATTTCTGAACCAAAATGGCGATTGTGTTGAAAAATATACCTCTAATTACACTAGAGTGAGACATATTGTTCAGCGCATTCAATTGATAGCGTGACCATGCTACATATATGGGATCCCATGCCACGCTGACAGTCACTGAGATCTGCCATACTGCCTAATCTACAGTTCAAGTTTGTCTATGATTGCTTGGAGGCTATGCGCGTCTTTTCGTACCTGTATGGATCAGGGCTGTGATGTACATAGGCAAATCCACTGCGGAAAGTTTTGACCATATAGTGTGCTTGTAAGTCTCTGGGTGATATCACGACAAAACACACTCAGTTTTGTCATAAATCATTTCCAGTATTCATAAAAAACTCTTTGTCCTCCATATAATCGCAAATTCAGGCCATTTCAGATTTTTTGTAATATTGGCCAGGAAGAATGTGAGCTGGGGGGTGCCCTGTCTTCCGCGAGTTTTCCCCATCCTCACATTCAGCAGCAAAAGATTTAAACAGACCTATTTTTTTATGTACAGTGCCCTTGTTTTAAAGAAGAAATTATATGATGCAAAGTGTGAAGTTTTGCCAGCAAAATATTATTTTCAGTACGCTTGTTTTAAAGAAAAAAATATGATGCAAAGTGTGAAGTTTTCCCAGCAAAATCTTATTTTTATTTACCACTGCTTAATTAATTTGTTTTTCTATGCTCTGTAACTGGAACTTGAAGCTAGGCATGGCGTAGGTTGTCTACCCCTGGTCTAGGTTATCCAATTACTACCTAATTGTGATTCGACGGCCCTCTCTAACAGGCGCGCAACTAGGAATTTTTTCTGGGAGTATCGATGAAATCTGTACGAAAAGCATTTTCTGAGGAGTGTTATGATATCAATGAAATCTGTATAAAAAGTACGATAACAATTTGCAAGAAATATCGATATATTATTGATACCTTTGGGGAAAAGAAATATTGGCATCAATTAGTATCACTAGACATTTAATTGGTATCATCAAAATAAGTACCATTATTGAGCGAATTAAAGTACAGAAATTAACAAATTAATTCATAATAATGATGAAATAATAAATTTCATTAAGTATAATCAGATAAAAATAATGCAAGCGCTTTATCATCAATATCATCATTATCATCATTGTCAACCATTATCAATCCACTGCTGGACGAAGGTTTCCAAAAGTTTCTTCCACAACGGTCTGTCTTGTGCCAGTCCCCTCCATGTTACTCTCGCATACTTTCAAATTTCATCCACCCATCTCCCATGTGGTCTTCTTCTGGGTCTTTTCCTGTCCCTTAGAATCCAATCTAAATTGGTTAATGGATGCAAGCGAAATTGTTAACTAGTGCTAGGTCATGCTACTCTACGGAGGACATGACTTATATATATATATTTTTAAACTATTTTAGGTGGGAATGTTACTTGCATCTATGGCCTTGCAGAAACCCATTTCCAACTAGGTCTTTGTGGAAGTGAGAAAATGCAGAGTTTTTGCTGGTCCTTGATAAGGCCAAGGCTCAGTATTCTCGACACCTTCTACTTTCAGTTGTTTTATTTTATTTTTTTATCTTTTCTCCTTTTACTCACACAGGTAGATACATAACCTTTTCTATGTTATACTAGGTGTGAGTCAAAATTATATATGTATTTTTTTGCTTAGGTATCTTCTTTATAGAATATATATATATATATATATATATATAAATTCTATAAGGTTTTTTACTGTAAGGACCGCGAGTGGCCTAGTTAGTGGTCAGCATTCATGGCCGCCATGGAGATAACCTCAGGTTCGATCCTGGGCAGGTACGAACGTTCGAACCACTAAATACCCACCGTGCGTCGGATGAGCACATTAAGCCGTCAGACCCCGGGTAATGGCCCGCGGTAATAAATAAGAGCGCCTTCCTCCCCCTTTCTACCTCGCTTCCGTGTCACTTTCCTATCGGGCACTCTAGCCCAAATCTCCTAGCTTCCTATTTCCAAGGGTTGTTTAAGACCTGGGGTCAGACATTCCCTTCCTAAAATTCTCTACATATGATCTGATCTGATCTGATCTTTTTACTGTAAGACCTGTTTTGAGAGAACGGCTGAACGTAAAAATATGGTTGTGGTATCAAAATAAAGGTCTTACCATGTAGATGTGCCAGTCGAAGAGAAAAATGAGACGGGCAACGGTTCGGGCGTTGTGGTGCGCCAAAGTTCCCATGTAAAGTCTATGGGAGAAGCGTGCGGTTGACTGAAACAACTCTCGCGAAACACGCGCTGTTAAAAGCGGAAGCATGGAGGGACTGAGATAGTCCAAAGTCTTCTCTTTTCTGAGTGAACCGTTGCACAAAGCAATGGTCCATTCACCTCCATACGCTGATCCGTGTTGTCATGGGAACCACTAGGAGGCGATCGTATCGAAGTTCTTCGCATCAGAACAGCGAAGACTCTCGAAGACCTGCTTGCGTTATGCCGTTGGACTGTGTGATGTATATATACAATTTAATATTCATTCGATCGAGTTTATTCACGTAGGTAAGACGTTTTCCATTATGTAAAGATGTGAATAAACATTCCGTTGACCATTGTTAGTTAAAATATTTAGAATGCACATATTCAGTTGCGCCATCTATATATTCATTCTACAAGGTTTTTTACTGTGATACATATTTTGAGAGAACGGCTGAACGTAAAAATATGGTTGAGGTATCAAAATAAAGGTCTTACCATGTAGATGTGCCAGTCGAAGAGAAAACTGAGATTGGAGCAACAGTTCGGACGTGGCGGAGCGGCAAATTTCCCATGTAAAGTCTATGGGAGAAGCATGCGGCCCTTATCTACATCGGGCGCCGAGTTCTTTTTTTTTTTTTTTTTTTTTTTGATTGGAGGTTTAACGACCACCGTGAGCAACTGATTGGGCTATAAGCAGTTGCCCGTTCCTAATTTAGGGTCACTGGTTCCAGGGAAGGGAAAGAGCCAGTGCCGTAAGACAAACACAACATCCATGCCTGACCGGGATTCGAACCCGGACCCCTTACGGACGAATGATCAGAGGCCAACGCCTTAGACCACTGCGCCACCGGGGCGGCAAGCGCTGAGTTCAGTGTCAGACTTGGTGTGTACATGGTGTTCTATGATCAGTCCTAAAGTAAGTAAATACTTTATTGCATACTTACCCTTAACAGAATGTCTCTCCCGCAGAAATAAAAAAAAAGAAAACGTAAGAGCCTTACTGGAAGGTGTGAGCGATCAACGGGTTGCAACTATATGTCTCAGAAAACAGAGAATGAAGAGTATTCGCAACGCGAATCTCATTCTAACAACATTTATAAACACAGTTGTGACTGAAGATGAGAGTGAAAGAGTACGCTATCCAGTTGAACTTTTGTACACGATAGAGATGAGAGAACTTCCGCCTCACATTCTACAACTGAGAAAGGATGCAGTCGTGGTGCTTATCATGAACCTGGCCGGCCCGGTGGCGCAGTGGTCTAAGCGCTGTCTTCTGATCTTTCGTACGAAAGGGGTCCGGGTGCGAATCCCGGCGAGGCATGGATGTTGTGCTTGTCTTACGGCACTGGCTCTCTCCCTTCCCTGGAATCAGTTACCCTAAATTAGGAACGGGAGACTGCTTATAGCCCATTGAGTTGCTCATTGTGGTCGTTAAATCTTCAATAAAAAAAATACGATTCCTGTGTAAATTTTGTGCGTAGAACACAAGGGGTCGTAGCACACCTTGCCACGCATTCCGCTGACTCCAAGCGACAGCACTTTCCCTTTTACTATCAAACGGATTCAATTTCCGATCATATTGTTCTTTGTGATGTGAATAAGAGTCAAGGACAGACACTTGCTAAAATCGGAACATACCTGCCAGAACCAGTCTTCTCACATGGTATGCTCAACGTTGCCCTACATCGAGCAAGATTTTTTTATTTTTGATTGGAGGTTTAACGACCACCGTGAGCAACTCAATGGGCTATAAGTAGTCGCCCGTGCCTAATTTAGGGCCACTGGTTCCAGGGAAGGGAGAGAGACAGCGCCGTAAGACAAACACAACATCCATGCCTCACAGAGATTCGAACCCGAACCCTTTCGGACGAATGATCAGAAGTCATCGCTTAGACCACTGAACCGCCGGGGCGGGCGAGCAATATCAAAGGATTATGTTGCCATAAATATCACTCACAAAAATGCGCTTGGATTACCTGTCGCAAATGGATGAACTCAAAATATTGCCTTTACTGAAGCGTTTGAATGAATTTGTAAAATTTTTTTGTCAACCAAATACAGTTTACATTTGTTGCTTGATATGAGTTTATTCTTTAAAAAAAACTAACCGTCGATTTCGACGGGTTTAGACTAGTTATAATATAAAGGTGATACATTGAAGAAATATGTCTCTTCTGTGTAAGATATCTCCTGCCTGAATGACCAACGACGACTGCCTTTTATTTTTATTATTCTGGTGGTATGCTTCGTTGAATGTTCCATTACTTCCAGAAAAGGAAGAATTCTGGGCCGCACCAAGGCGGTGTAGTGGTCTAAGCGCATTTCTGATCATTCGTCCGAGTTGGATCCGGGTTCGAATACCGGTAAGGCATGGATGTTGTGCTTGTCTTACGGCATTGGCTCTCTCTCCCTTCCATGGAACCAATGGCCCTAAATTAGGGACTGGAGACTGCTGATAGTCTATTGAGTTGCTCACGGTGGTCGTTATACCTTCAAACAAACAAACAAGGATGCTGGTCATGCACTTTGAAAGCTTAACCCCAGACATCTGCTTTGGGAGATAATTTTATAGCCAACGGCAGGTAACAGAAAACCCTCAAATCTCCTCACCCTACCTTACCTTAACGCGTTAGAACAGCAAGGGGTTAGAGGTAATATCCCAGGAGTTTAGACCTAGCGTGTTAGTGTACGTTTACGCTGCAGTCTCGCTGCTGACACATAGATGCTCGCTCAGGCACCTCGCTGCTTGCATGTAGCTGCGATGCTCGCCATGGAGCGTTTACCCTGCAGCTGTTCACATCGCTTTTATTATTATAGGAATCACGACTGTATCTCTTATTGTCAAACAGACTTCACCAGTGTTATGACAAGTTTTACAACCACTGCATAAGGAGCCACCAACTGCAGAAGAATTCAAAGAAATCGCTGCTATGTTTTACAAGAAATGGGGATTCCCTAACTGTCTAGGTTCTATCAATGGAAAGCACATCCGAATACTTCGCCCTCGATTACGTGTTCCCTGCTCTCTCCAGATGTGTATACGTCCAGAATCGCTCGTCAGACTAAATCGGCTCTCATCCGTAAAGAGAACTCGACCCCATTGCTGATGTGTTCAGTTCTTGTGTTCCTCGCACCACAGAAACCGCCGTTTCCGATGAGCAGGCGTTAATGGCACACACCGTACTGGTCGTCGTGCAAATAGACCACCTTTGTGCAGCCTCCTGGCCACGGTAAAGCGCGATAACGGACGTCCAGTTGTCTGCTGCATGTGCCTTGCGATTTCTCCCGCTGTCTGCCGTCTGTCTTTTCTCGCCTGTAGGACAATACACCGGTCGTCCACCGCCGTGGTTGCTCGTGGACGACCAATGCTAAACTCTCGGACAGCTGTTCCTGTCGTTTGAAATGCTCTCCAAGCTCGTGAAACGTTGCTGTGAGCGATCCCGAACTCCTCGACCACACTAGCCACACTTCTACCTTCTTCCAACTTCCCAATGAAGCGACCTCGGGTAAAGTCATCCAGATGTCGTCTACTGGATTGCCTGTTGTCCATATCACACGGTGGCAGCAACTCGACGTCGTTCAAACCGATGTATACCGTGCAATAGCTTTCACCGAATTGCTGAGCGTACACCCCCGTGTGCTTTATACAGTTCCGACCCCCCCTCCTCACGTCTTGCTGCATATATGCGCATGCCCTACCGTACCGGACCCAGTCTACCTCCTGAGTGGTCTTTCGGTCCGTTCTGCCCCTGCTCGTTCCGCTGTAATGCTAATTTCTCCTCTTCGTCCTTAATTTTTGCACACCAGTGTATTTTACATAGCACTTCTATCAGCTTTTCCGATTTCACCATGTCAAACGCTTTTTCTAGATAGACGAAACATATATAAACTTTTTTGCATACTTCTATATTCCTTTCGCATATGGTCCTCATCACTCCGATTGCATCCCTAGTTCCTCTATCTTTTCTAAATCCAAACTGATCATCCCCCCAAAAAATTCTCCGCTCTGCTACACAGTCGTCAATTCAATATTCTAAGCAGTACTTTAAAAGCATGCGACAGTATGCTTATAGTTCTATATAGTCACTGCACTTAGTAGGATTACTTTTCTTTTCAATTGGTATAAGAATACTCTCAGTGAAAACTTTAGACCATTCTCCTGGTTTGTAAATAAGGTTACATAATTTCTATATTTCTTTTGTACCTTTGTCATCTAGTTGTTTTAGTATTTCACTAGGTATTCCATCCATTCCTTCCATCTTTCCACTTTTTAATTCCTTAATTGCTGTTTCAATTTCATCCTTTAGCATATCAGGACCTTTATCTTTCATTGATATTTCGCTTTGCTCTTCTAATTCAATTTTCTCTGGCCTTACATTGTTAGCATAGAGTTCTTCAATGTATTCTTTCCATCTTTCACCTTGCATTTTAATATCATAAATTAATTTTCCTTGCTTATCTTCTATGGGCAGACTTCTTATGCTTTTCGTTTTGACATTTGCAAGTTCTTTTGCTTTTTCAAACATTTTATCATATCGCCCTATTTTATCCATTTCTTCAGTTTCTTTGCATTCTTCTTTTACCCATTTCTTTCTTGCTTTATCAGTTTCTCTTCTCAGTTCATTGTTTAATGCTTACCAATATGGGAAAGCAAAATGTTTTCAATGAATGAAATACGGGACTGACTTAACATCCATGTCATATTTACACCAATAAATACACGTCTTCTAAAATGTTTCCAATTTTGTCTTTGGAGATCTCAGTGGAGAGAAAAATGGATCAAACTGAGACAGAGAAATGGAAGACAACAAAACAACAATGCTATGCTATTACTTAGGAAAATGACTCTAGGCACTAGAGGGGGTTTTAACCTTTAAACCCTACCCTGGTTGCGCTCCTGCTCTTTGATAACTGCGCTTGCAGTATGATTCAGAATCTTCGAAACTGAAGTCGATGGAAGCCCTTGCGTTACTAAATCTTTAACATATCGTCTGCCTTCTGTATATTCTTCAAGCTGACGAAACAAAACTTACATGTGGCAAAACTTCACCACGGAAAACTTCTTGAAACGTTTTACTTGATAATAAACAAGGATTTCGTGCCACATAGACTACTCAGGGTAAGAAACTTGCTGTTAACGCACGATGTACAAACTTGCTGAATGGTTCCAGTTCTATGCAAAACTTTAACAACTAAAAACACACACACAAGTTAAAATCTATTTACATGGTTTAAAACGACATGAGTACTTTCGTGCTCGCTACGAGCACATCATCAGATGAAAGACAAGTTGGAGTTCCAGAAAACACATTTATGTATCGGTGCCGTTGCCATTCGTTCACACTGAGGAAAGAAATACAAGAAAGTTCACTTGCTCTAACGTAATGTGAGCAAATAGAAGCCTATAGAGTTTTATTAATTATGGGCAGAGTCTGCTATGTAAGAGGTAGAAACAGGAATCGAGGACAGTAAAGTTTTCCAGGCCTGGGAAATATAGCTGGGTACTTCATCGTTGCAACAAGTGTCCACTCGATGCAAAATGTGCAGACTCTCTGTAAAGAGCACTGTTTCCCTCGTAGTAGAGGTAGAAAGAATGGAGACGTCTGTCCAAGATGGGTAATGTGTACCAGCTGAAGAAAGCCTGGCTAAAGCAGTTTTCCTGGCTAAAGCAGTTTTTCAAATATTAGCTGTATTTTTTAACTTGTGTGTGTGTTTTTAGTTATTAAAGTTTTGCATAGAACTGGAACCATTCAGCAAGTTTGTACATCGTGCGTTAACAGCAAGTTTCTTACCCTGAGTTCCTTTTCCCTGTTTCTATAAGCGAACACAAAACTGCATCGCGTGACATTGTTCAAGAGTTAATTGCATGCTTCCGATGCGTAGGCGAAACGAAACATCATTAAAGTCTAAGTGCTACAGCTCTTCTATCACGAAGTGAAACCATCATGTCTCCTTCCGTTTAGCGTCGTACACGTGACCATTACTCAGCTTTTATTCAGCGCGAAAAATCAGTCTAATTACTTTCTTGATCAGCCTTCGTTCGAAGAAATATGGTAAAATATCCGTGCTTACATAATGAAATGTCACAGCCATTTTCACAAACCCAAAAATCAAAGTCCATTTTCCGGTGGGAGGGAAATTGCTTGCCTCGTAAGGGGAGCTCAGCGGCCTTCAGAAGTGGCGTGATTGCAGATATGTAGGTTGACTGCCATACCCAGTTTATTTTGGGAATCAATATCACAGTTTTCAAAATATTAGCTGTATTTCTATACGTACTTATTTATTTTGTAGTACAGTCTTTCTGCTGACAAACTTACACCAGTCGTTAATATAATTTTACTCGTTTAGACACAGTTTGCATCTTCGTATCGTTATACTTCCTACCTCATTTGTCGTCATGTCCTGGAGGACTGCAGAGGCAAGAAACAGGAAGCAACATTGCTTGTGCTGCAAGAGAGAGCTACATTAGACGTACGTGCGGCATACGCGTACTCCTGCTCGGCTTCTTTGGCTTTGGTAAACCGAAAGACAATTGCCTATCTTAGCTCCTTTACTGACCACCGTCCAACGTTTACTAGCCTGTTAGTCAGTCAGACACATACACTTCTTGACCGTTAATATTGTGACACCTTCTTGCCTACAAATCTTTATTAACAGAAAATTTCATATAGTGTACTAAAACTTTGGCAATTATGACGGCCTCTTATATTCGTGGAGTATTCCCCACCAGATTTTTGTAAACGCCCGCCGATATGTTCCGCCATTTGGCCTTTAAAACAATGACCAGTCCAGCTTTGTTTACTGGGCGATCTCTTCTTTGACGAACGCGCCGATCCACTTTGCTTCAGAAGTTCTCCATAAGGTTAAGGCCAGGTCTCTCAACTAGTCGGTCCAACTTTACGACGCTCATTTCTTCAAACCAACCTGTAACAACGCGAGCACTATCACATGGTGCGCTGTCCTGCCGATGGAGGTATGGGCCTTCTCCAATGTACTGCCACAACGTTGGTAGTACAGAATTGTCCAGAACGTCACGGTAGAGCTCAGTTTTCATGATTTTGTCCAAAATAATTAGTAGGTCAAGCCGAAACACGAAGTACAGCTCCATAAGTCCGCGCTGCCTCAAAAAAAAACTTCAATGTCAGGACGATACAGTCCGGAAGGTACCTTTTATCCGGCATCCGCCACACCCACGAATGACTACCAGACTGGTAGGCTGTGTACAATGCCTCGTCATTCTAAAGGATAGTTTTCCGTTAATCTACAGTTCAAGATCGATGTTCCTCATAACATACTAATCGGCGTGTGGCATTAGTCGAAGTGATTAGTGGCCTGTTGGATGGATGCTCGACCGTGGTAACCCATGTCGTGCAGCGTTCTGTGAATTGCACTAGTGCTAAGATCAGTCTCAATAGTCTCACATAGGGTTTGACAGTGGTAACCCATGTGACGCAGCATCCTGCGCATTGTACTGGTGCTAACATCACTCTCAACAGTCTCACATAGGGTTTGACTGTGGTAACCTATGTCGTGCAGCGTCCTGCGTGTTGTACTGGTGCTAACATCAGTTCCAATAGTCTCACATAGGGTTTGACTTGACTGTGATAACCCATGTCGTGCAGCGTCCTGCGCGCATTGTACTGGCCTAACATCAGTCTCAATAATCTCACATAGGGTTTGACAGTGGTAACTCATGTGACGACGCAACGTCCTGCGCATTGTACTGGTGCTAACATCACTCTCAACAGTCTCACATAGGGTTTGACAGTGGTAACCCATGTCATGCAGCGTCCTGTATTGGTGCTAGCATCAGTCTCAATAGTCTCACATAGGGTTTGACTGTGGTAACCCATGTCATGCAGCGTCCTGCGAATTGTGCTGATCTAACATCAGTCTCAATAGTCTTACATAGAGTTTGACTGAGGTAACCCATGTCGTGCAGTATCCTGTATACTGTACTGGTACTAAAATCAAAGTTTCAATAGTCTTAAATAGGGTTTGCGTGATTTCAGGCAACGTTGATTTGCATTCTGCGAGGAAAATCCTTCTCTGTCTTGTTATGTTAACTTCAGAGGTTTATCGGGTACGTTCTTGGCAGATTCAGTCCCAGTCCGTTTCCATTTGGATACCACATCACCGACCGTTAACCTAGGGATCTTCAATGCCGTTGAAAAGTCACGTACGGAGTGATTTTTTATATGACACCATATTACCAATCAGCGCTGGAAATCAGTTAACTCTGTCGATCGAGATATCTTGCATTCACAGTCGTGCTATTGTCTCATCATAACCCTACGAGCATATAACACGGAGACGTGGTGCTTGTGTAAGACCTAATTCATTTTCAATAGAGTTGTGTGCGGATAATAATGGTAGGACAGTGTACATGCGTCCTTGAATTGTTTGCGCCATAAGTTCACCTACGTCACCATTCACAGCCACGACAATGACAGGCTGTCCTGTCATTGGTGGTGCAGAGACCTACCAGTTTTTCTTGCAGTGCGGCTGGACGTAGGAAGCGGAACAACGGCCAACAACCTTTGGAAGAAATGCCCATGGTAGCAGAGGAAAAGATTTACTCGACTACCACTGCCTTCCCGTCCGTGTGGAAGGAGATCAAGATTTGCCGAAACTGGTAATCATGCGAACTTCATTTTTATTTTTTTACACCGCATCCAAGTCTTTTTTCCCTTTTCTCCATTTTCGGCAGAGTTGGTGCCAGGCAGTCCTAGCGGTTGCCGCTCGAAAACAACACCTCCTATTTTATCCATTCTGCTCATCGTCCTTTTTTTTTTGGTTTGAGTTTTCCTACATATCCTTCACTATTTTCTTCCACAATCTTTTTCGTGGCGTTCATACTACCTAGGTTTCCGGCCCCACCATTTCTATTGTTTTTCGAATTAAGTTATGTTTCTCTCTTCCCCGTACATGTCCGGCCCACCTCAGAGAACTCTTAATTTTTCTCTAATCATTCTCGCGAAACAGCTTTTTTTTTACTATTTTTTTTTATGAGTTCAAATTTCAGTTTTTAGATTTCTTTTTCCCTAAATTAAGCATTGGTACCTTTTTTTTTCTTTTTCTTATTGAAGGCATAATTGACCACCGTGAGCAACTCAATGGGCTATAAGCAGTCGCCCGTTCCTAATTTAGGGCGACTGGTTCCAGGAAAGTGAGAGAGAGCCAGTGCCGTAAGACAAACACAGCATCCGTGCCTCACCGGGATTCGTACTCGGACGCTTCACGAATGAATGGTCATAAGCCAGCGCGTAGACCACTGCGCCACCGGGGCGGCATTGGTACTCCCATGGGTAGTAAACACGAGACTGTAAGATGTTTAGAAATGACGCGTATACACTCGCGGAAAGTGAAAAAAGAACACCAAGAAGGAATTGGCGGACGATCATGAAATTTACATATGATAATGGGGTCGAGCTTACGTAGGTGTGATGTAAATTTCGGGACCAACCGGTGAGCGCTTACGCCACAGCACGGCATATTATGCAAATTATCGTCGGTGGTATTTAAGGAGTACGGCGAAGTGAATGTAATCAGTCGTCGGCGTACGGACACGTGCGAAGATTCTGAAGAAGCTGCAATGCCTGGACATGGAAGACGTGTACGATTTCAGCAGTTATCGGACTTTGAGCGAGGTCGTCTAGTCGGACTCCGCGAGGCCGGGCGGTCGTATCGTCGTATTGCGGAGCGAATTGGACTGGAAGTATCGGTGGTGGTACGATGGTGGCGTAGATGGTCCGAGGAACATTCCCACACGACAAAACGTGGAACCGGGAGTCACAGACGGACTGATGAGCGAACTGATCGACGCATAAGAAGAGCGGCGTTGTCAAACAGAACATCCACTGCGACGCAAATCCGAGCTGCCGTTGCACCTGAGGTGACTGTGCAAACAATCCGCAACCGTCTACTGGATGCAGGACTACGTGCACGTGTGCCTCTGGCATGTGTACCTCTGACTCCAGCCCACCGTCAGGAACGGCTGCAGTGGTGTCGCCAACGTCTGCACTGAAGAACGCAATGGCGATCTGTCGTGTTCAGCGATGAAAGCAGATTCTGCTTGGGAGGCTCCGATGGCCGTATGCGTGTTCGCAGACGCACAGGGGAGCGTCTCCACCCTTTTTGCATCCGCCAGCGACACACAGGGCCTACACTTGGTCTCCTGGTGTGGGGAGCGATCAGCTATTACTCCCGTACACAACTAGTGTTTGTACCGGGTACGTTAAACAGCACCTCCTACATCAACAACATCATTCAGCCCGTTGTTGTGCCATTTGTAAGGTCGGTCTATCGTGGTGTTTTCCAGCAAGATAACGCACGCGCACACACGGCACGTGCAACGCAACATGCACTTTAGGGTGTGAGACGACTTCCATGGCCTGCACGTTCACCGGATTTGTCCCCCATTGAGCACGTGTGGGATTTCATGGGACAACGACCTATCAGGTCTCCACGGCCAGCCACGACCATCCCCGATTTACGCGTCCAGGTTGAGGATGCTTGGAACTCAATACCCCAAACTTACATCCAACATCTGTACGACAGACTCCATGCCAGAATTGCACAGTGTGGCGCAGTTCATGGCGGTTCAACCTCGTACTAACCATGTTACATGGAAATGTTATTTTTCAGTTTACCAGCAAATACAGCTGTATTTTGCCATAATTTTTTATCACGTTATCCTCTGTATTCCGTTATTATGCTGTATAAATTTCGTTAGTATCAGACGTCTCCTTCTTGGTGTTCTTTTTTCACTTTCCGGCAGTGTATTTCCGAACTTCCTTTACCGTGTAGAAATTTGAGCCATTGAGAACTTTCTTCAGACTTGCGATAATAAAAAAAAGTTGCAAGGGAGAGAGATTTGGCGAGCAAGATTTTGGCCAAAATCTCTTTTAACAGAAAGTAGTATTTCACGAGTGGAGGCGCACTGTGTTGTTGGGGAATCCACATGGCGGAAAACAAATTTGGCCTCACTCGACAAATTCTTTGTCCTGTACGTTCCAAAACTTGTAGGGAAAACGTCTGATTAATAATCTGCGCTGGGAGAATAAACTAGAGGTCTGCACGTGTTTTAACTTGGAACGCTTGGCCTGTCCCGGCTTATAGTTTCTAGTTTACAGTCCGGCTCGTTTCAGATTTTCATTCCGAATTCCCTGCCAGATGTCGCAAATAATGCAACGTTTCCTCTGGAGAAACAAAGCTGAGCCGAACTACCTCAGTGGTAAACGGAATGTAACGCAGGGGTACGTGCCATTTCCCGTAGGAATTTCTGCCACACATAAGGTTTAGACCTGACTACCTACTTCTGTTACAAATGTAAACGTATTTCCTCTTCCACAATTCTGCAGAAACACGGTAGCCTCGATCCACAAATATCAGGTAACCACAAAAGTATTTGCCGTTCTTCGAGGGAGCAAAAGAAACACCTTGTAATGATTGAATTTCCGCAGAGATGGCGCTCCGCACACAGTATATCGTCAGTTGAAATCCCAAGATGCCCTGCGCATACGAATCAGATGAGTACGCAGTTTGGTAGTGAAAAGGCGTGCGATTACAATGGTGGCATCAGTGGATATTAGTCGTGGGTGTTTGTTATGCGAATTTAAACTCCGGTTCATCAGCTGTGGTAGCAACTCGTCGCATTTGCTTAGCAATCGGGGCAGATGCTATGAAGGTATGCAGAACTCGGAATTGGTTTCAAAAGTTCAATGGCGGAGATGAATTCCTTCAAGAAAAGGCTCGGAGTGGTAGTGCTATCAGAGCTGCTCTAAGCCTTGATAGAGAAGCCCTAAAAGTTGTTATTCAGTAGGACAGTAGCCAAACATGCCAATAACTAGCCCAGTCATTTGGTGTTAGTGATGAAACCGTCCAAAGACATCTGCATGCAGTAAGTAAGGCATACAAATTGTCTAAGTGGGTCCCTCACGATTGTTTGTAATGGACAAACAGAAACGTGCCTCATCTTGTCTTGCATTGCTGTCTCGCTATGACAAGGAATCATTTTTTCATAGAGTACTCACATGTGATTAGAAGTGGGTCCAGTACAGCAGCCCAAAACGTCCCAGACATTGGTTGTCCACCAGTGACTCAATTCCCCACACATCAAATCCAGCACTGCATCCATGTAAAGTTATGGTGTGTGTATGGTGGATAGCATGTGGTGTTGTTCATTATGAACTCTTGCGACGTGGCCAAACGATCACCGCTGCAGTGTGCAAATGAAACGTGTGCATGAAGACCTGAAAAAAACTGGTCAACAGAAATGGAGTCCTTCTCCTTCAAGATAACGCTCGTTCCCACTTCTGATTTACCATGAACACTATCAAAGAACTTGAGTAGGATCTTTTATGTCATCCAGCTTACTCATCCTTCAGAATGTCACTTGTTTCTTACACTCCACAATCATTTGCGTGGACACGACTTCTCCAACTTTGATGAGTGCCCTTCAAAACGTTTTCTCTTCCCATGAACCGGCGTTTTATCGCAGGGTTGTAGATAAGTTGTTAACACGTTGGCAGAACTTTGTTAACGCCCATGGTCATTATTTTGATAAATTAATTGCTTTTTTACTACGTATGTGTTATACTATGTCTCAGTCTCCGAAATTGACAAATACTTTTGCGGTTATCTGATATACGCTATATTGACAGAACATACCGGACACCCCTTCAAAAGCAAATGAACGGATCTGCTGCGTTGTTAAGATGCGTTGTACAGCTGCAAATGGTATAAAAACAAGCCTGCAGCTGACAGCGATCATATCGCACTGCGAGGTTGAGTGAAGATGTCATGGCGGGAGAGAACTGACTTTGAGAAAGGAAAGATTGGTGGGTGTTATATTAGTGGGTTGTCCAAAAGAGAAAATGAGAGGCATTTAAACATACCCAATTCAACTGTTTTGGATGTACTGAATACGTGAAAGACACATGGCGTGCCTGAAGCAGAAAAACATACCGGCAGACCAAGGGAAATCAGCGATTGAGGACGTCGAAGCCTCAGGAGAGTCGTTACAGCTAATCGACGGAGTACTGCACAATACCTCAGTGTACAGGTGAGTAAAAATGCTGGAACCTCGGTATGTACACGTACCATTCGCAGAGAACTTCATTCCATGGGTTACCGTGGTCGTGCGGCTGCTCATAAGCCTTTCATCTCCACTCGGAATGCTACTCGTCGTTTAAATTGGTGTAAAGAACATTTATCGTGGACCGTAGATCAACAGAAACGGGTCCTATGGACTGATGAATCCAGATACACGATCCATCAGTCTGATGGTCGTGTGTGGGTATGGCGGCAGCCGGGGGAACGCTATTTACCACAGTGTACTATTCCTACGGCCAAGTTTGGAAGTGTATTCGTGTGGGGGTGTTTTTCGTGGTATGGTCCTAGCCCATTGGTTATCGTGGACAAACCTGTTAACGAACACGTCTACCTCGATATTCTGGAGAATTACGCCCTACCAACTCTGTGGCAATACTATGGAACCGAGCCTTGTTGGTTCCAGCAGGATAATGCACCGAGCCACAAAGCAAGGACTGTTACGGCGTGGTTTGACTATAATTCTGTTTCGTGTGTGGACTGGCCAGACGAAACAATTAGAGCGCCGCATAAGAAGTTTGGAACAGAGGCCTACTACTAAGCAACAGTTCGCGGCTGCATTATGTACTGCATGAAAGCGCATACCTATCGCTGTGTTCTAAAACTTTGTCGAAAGCATGAGTCGAAGGGTCAGTGCAGCCATTAAGGCCAAAGGTTGACCGACACCGCACTAATGTACTGTATGTCAATGAATGCTATGTTGTGTTTCTCTTCTAGGTGTCCGGTGACTTTTGTCAATATAGTGTATAAAAAAATACCTAGAACTTTCTGATTTCCGTCATAGCAATGAATCGCTCCAGGAGCTCAATCATCTACACTGCTGGCCACCCAAAATGCAGCACCAAGAAGGAAGCATCCGATTGGCCTGAAATTCGCAGCATGCGACGCCCGCAAGAGGACATGCAAACGATTAGCATTGCAGGGCATATGTAAATAATGTGCACCCGGCACGCCGCTGAGAAGCACTATAAGAAGGGTGCACAGAAAACGGGGTGTAAGTAGTGGAAGTCTGTTGGGCTGCCGGACCTGTGCGTGGGAAGCTTCCTGATACCTCGTCGCAGAATACGGTAGCCATTCCAGCACGTTTCGGAGTTCGACACAGGACGAATAGTGGCTTATCGGGACAGCGGTTTATCGTACCGAGACATTGGCGCCCGTGTGGGACGACATCCAGCCACAGTGAGTCGAGTATGGATTCGGTGGGTGCAGGAGGGACGGACGGACCGACGTGAGCGATTTCCGCAGCCGCGGCATACCACCGAACGAGAGAACCGGCACGTTGTGCGGCGGGAATTGGCGGCTCGCACCGCCACATCACGAACGTTAGCGCAGGAATTAGGGTGTGTTGCGCACCAACCTGTGTCAGCACGTACCGTTTGACTTCGTCTGCAAGAGCGGAGACTTATCGCACGGCACCCATTGCTCCGATTACCATTGACGTTACACCACCGGCCAGTGCGGCGGCAGTGGGCCATTGAACGCCGCACCTGGACTACGGAATGGCACGACATTGTCTTCTCCGACTAATCCCGCTTCTGCCTGCAACACCACATGGTCGGATCCGCGTGTGGCGGAACCGCGGAGAGAGACTGTATGACGCCTGCATAATGCATCGCCATACCGGTCCGTCGCCTGGCGTTATGGTTTGGGGCGCAATTAGATATGACACCCGCACCCCTCTGGTACGCATCGCCGGTACACTCAACAGCCACCGCTACATCTCCGATGCTTTGGAGCCTGTAGTCCTTCCTTGCCTGCAGGACCTGCCAGCGGCCACGTTTCAACAGGACAATGCGTGCCCGCACGTGGCACGCATCGTGCAACAATTCTTCACGGCCCACCAGGTGTCACTGCTACCGTGGCCCGTCTGTTCTCCCAATTTTACGCCCATCGAAAACCTCTGGTCGCTGATCGGCAGCCCGGAAAGTACCACCCGCGGCTACGCCTGCTGAACTGTGGCAACGTGTGGAAGCAGCCTGGACCGACATACCCCAAGTCCACATCCAAAGCCTCTTTCGTTCGATGCCGCGGCGTGTAGCGGCCGTTACTGCCAGCCATGGGGTCCACACGAACTATTAATGTCTGCGTGTTCCGCAAGTCGCACGGACCTGTAAGCTCAATCGTTTCATATTTGTATCTGTTGTTATGTGACCAGTAAATCTGGCTTTGCTATCTCGTGTACTTCTTGGTGTTGCATTTTCGGTGGCCAGCAGTACATATTGTGAAGCTGAAAAGACTATTGAAGTAAGCATTCATCGGAAAAGAAAAGAAACCACGTTCTTTAATCTCTAACTCATCATGTATGAACATCGCTCGGGAACGACTATCAAGTGTTCTATTACATCAAAAGACCCGGACTAATGTTAAATCCTCAGTATAATTATAACATTGTACATGAAATCAATAAGACTCGAGCTGACTGTTGAGTCGGCTTGACTCTCACAAGAGTCGAGCTGACTGTTGCCGTAGTTCTATGTGTAAGACGTCACAACTGGGTTTCTTTTCCAAATATGAATTTCAGAAATATCTCACAAAGTCAAGAAGTGTGCAAAAATGTGCGTAGCGTAATTACTTAACTCCCGACCGTTGCCGTGGTTATAGTCTTAAAGTGTATTAAAGACGGCGAAGTAGTGGAAAAGAGGCCACTGAAATACAAAGATATGTGATAGACACTACGTATATCAGTCAAGCTGAGAACTACAAAGCGCATCCTGAAAGTAACGCTCGTCCTTCATAAGATTTTTATTTGTAGCAGGAAAATACTTCGACATATTGTTAATAATAGTAGCCTATTCAAAATATTGTCCATCACTTTCTATACATTTCCGCCATCTTTGAACACATTGGTAAAATCCATTTTGGAAAAATTCCTGAGGCTGTTGTTTCACCCATGAGTTCGCAACCAGTTTAACGTCTGTCACATCGTCGGAACGTTCCCCGCGAAGGGCGTTTTTCAAAGGGGCAAACAGAAAAAAGTCTGAGGGAGCCAAATCAGGACTGTACGGGGGTTGGGGCATCACCGTCCACCTCATTTTGGCAACAGCCTGTGAAGTCCCCATTGAGGTGTGGGGACGCGCGTTATCATGGTGTAAAACAACACTATGAAGTGGAATGTCACGTTTTTTCCTTCTGATAGCTTCCTTTAACTTCTTTAATGTCTGCATATAGTGAGCACTGTGTATTGTTGCATCCCGTTCAAGGAAATCCGTCAAAATGGCATCACGTTTGTCACAGAAATTGTCACCATAACTTTCCCTGCGTAACGAATTGTTTTCACCTTTCCCTGTCAAGGTGAAGATGTACGGAGCCATTCCATTGACGCACGTTTTGCTTCTGGGTTATAAAAGAACACTCAGGTTCCACTCCCCGTCACAACACTAGGGGAAAACACCTCACCCTTCCTCTCATAACAGTCCAAGAGGTTCCGGCACATGTCAACCTTTTGCTCACATTGTTCACGGGGTAGGTTTCTTGGGATTCACTTTGAACAAAGTTTTCTGTAGCTCATATCTCTAATTAATGTTTTCATAGGACTATGACCACAATGAATTGCATCACACAATTCCTAGATGGTGATCGACGATCAGCTGTGATGAGGTCTTTCACCCGTTGCCTGTTGGCTTCTGTCACTGCAATTGCGGGTCTTCCACTCCGTTTTTTGTCCGACACTGAACTTTCTCCCTCTCGAAACTTCTTCATCCATCTTCAGACATAACTGATATTGATTGTGGCAGCTCCATACACCGCCAGGAGTCTTCTGTGGATTTCTGGAGCCTCACATCCCTCTTTTTCCAGGAATTCAATTACGGCTCGCTACTTTCCTATGTCGTTCATGATCTTTATTTCCGATTATGAAAAACATTTGTTCCCACATTGATAACATATCATACATAGTACATGTCAGTGCGGTTTCATTAAAATCACTTAAAAATTTCAAAAGTTATTAAGGAGGAGGCATTACTAATTTACGGGTGCCCCTTGTACATTAGCTGTAGTGAAAAACAGGTCACTCGTAAGCAAAAACGTGTGATGGGAAGTACAAAAGTAAAACAAAAAAAATGGATTAGCTGTAGTGGAAAATAGACTATCGCAACACAAAGATGTGCAGTGGTAGGCTACATGAGTAAAGCTGGGAATCAGATCAGATGTAGTGGAAACTGGGTCACTGAATAAGAACTGGATTGGCTGTATTGTGAAAAGTAGGTCACTAATACACAAATATATATGTGTGTGTGTGTGTGTGTGTGTTGTGTGTGTGTGTGTGTGTCACGGGAGCTACATCTAAAACCCTAAAAACTGTATTGTTTCAGAAAATTAGCAGAGTAGCTGAGAGAAAATCCTGCGGCACACCTGCATTAGGACAAAATGCATCAGAAAAATGCAGCAATGAGAGACGAATGCTACGGTCGGAAAGGAATTCAACGCCAGTGACATGAAGCATGACCATGACTTGGATTTTCATGGACTAACTTCGATGAAAGACTACGAAAGCTGGTAAAATAAGAAATCAAATTTTTGGTACTTCAAGTGTACTGCCATAAAATTCGTGTGATTTTGCCTTTAACAAAGTTGCGAGTTCTATCTGATGTTTCACGATTTTTTATTTCGGTTCAAAGACGTACTGCGGTATTACCGCGTCAAGCCCCGTTACAAAAGCTCTCAAGTTTATTTTTGTATGTAATTTCCAGCCATTCTTAGTAAATCTCAGCTTCTTTTCGCTTTCTCCAACCTTTTTTCTTTATACGCATACATTTAAAAACAGTTTTAGACCAATAATATCATTCCCATGAGATTACAGTCCCGCGATAAATCCATAATTTAAGTTTCTCTTTTTGTTTTTTTCTGATTTTTTTTTCTATCGCAGACTCGGAAGAAGAATCGTTTTTAGCCCTACAACCGTTTCAGGACACATATTTACAGAGTTCCACAATCCACCGCAGTGTACCGGCACATTTTGAAGGCTGAGATTTTTAACGCTCGGCTGCCAAGTTAATATCGATTCGCGAGCGCAGCTTTCGTGGCCCCAATATCCTCTTTGTCTCCCCCTCGCCCGTTTCCACAACCCATGCGAACTCCACCACTTTCTCTGCTTTTTTTTTTTTTTTGCTGCAATCGAGGTTGTTAACTGTCGGTTGAAAGCGCTTTTTACAGCGCAGACGCGTGATGGAAGAATACAACGCGTTTGCAGCTAACCACTAGCCAAAGAAAAAAAACTGTGTTTATTTACTGAGTTTTATGCTCTCACAACCAGAACAGTAAATCAATCAACCTTTACACAATAAATTTGCATCTGTTTTACCGTACGGCTGAAGCCTGACACCCACACACACTAATAAAAAAATCGAGAAAGAATATCTTGGTACTGTTTGCAGATAATTTATTCTATGCATCTTTCGCATGACAAAAACTTTGTGGGTCCGTGAAATAAAACGAGTGATTCAAGAGCATATATTTATTTCCGTATAATACCCTGCATTTAATCGCGTCGCTTACGACCACACGGAGCCACAGCCAGGTACGTAATACTAAGTGGAATTAAATCATAACAACAAGCAATAAGGTTTATTAATGCCTGTCCTTCAGCGGTACTTACGGTGGTTCCATCCAAATTCTCTGCCTTATGTTTACAATGGTAAAACGTCTTTGCATATTTTCTTCGCAATTAATGAATTCCCAAAGATGAAAATTTGCACATCGATAAAACTAACTTCAAGTTATGGCATGGGATACTTAATACTTGCTAAAGCATAACCATAATTATATTTAAAATAAATCATTTTTCTTTCAGTAGTGTTAGACCTGTTAACAGATGGCGCGACCAGGACATTGATGACGTCAGTAGACAAACAAATGTTGAATTGCTTAACTATGGTAACGTTTTAGTAAGTATTAAATATCCCATGCCATAACTTAACGTTAGTTTTATCGATGTGCAAATTTTCATCCTTGGGAATGCATTAATTGCGAAGAAAATATGTACAAAAGTTTTACCATTGGAAACATAAGGCAGAGATTTTAGGTGGAACCACCTTAAGGCTCTACGAGACCCGCCATCTTGTATTGCTGCCTTCTCTTGTTAACCAACGGGCAATCGTATTTCACAAATTGCTCCGGCAATTTTGCACATTTTGGAACACCGTTTGTGGCTAACGCAAAATATATGATAAATAAAGAGTTCCCTGGTTTCAGAATTTTTATTTCCCTTCACTTTTTATCTGCAGCGAAAGTCGTACCAAGGAGTCTTCCATAGTTTTATTAATTAATAAAAAATACTTAAAGAGTCCAAAATGAAAATCTGAAACCAGGGTACTCTTTATTTATTATATATCTTGCGTTAGCCACAAACGGTGTTCCAAAATGTGGAAAATTGCCCGTACAATTTGTGAAATACGCTTGCCCGTTGGTTAACAAGAGAAAGCACAATACAAGATGGCGGGTCTCGTAGAGCCTTAAGTAGGTGGATTAATGAATGCTACTGTCGTAAAACCAATGAAAGAAGATGTGTGAGTCAGTGGCGTACCCAGAAATTAATTCTGGGGGTGCATATCGTCGCCGCAATGTCAAAACCACGAATGTGAAATTTTGTAGTTTGAATTATCGCTATTCAAAAATTAAATTTTATTAAAGAATCATTTTTTCAATTACATCAGACTATTCAAGCACTATACATAACATTTACATCAAGTTGCATCTATATTATGCATCAGTGAATAAAAGTTTATATGATGTAAAGTCAACAATCGAAAAATTCTCACATTCTTGGTTTTTTCACTGCAGCTACAATATCATTCCTTCCTAAATGATGAAAAAATGTGCGTGAGAACAGGCATTTTTATTTTTCTCAAATACTATTAATTACAAAATAATGTTCATTGTATGTTTTTGTTTTCCTGCTATGGTATATACTCAAGATAATTGGCTTACCCCCTCCCTCCCCCACGCCCCAGCCCCCACGATTCATTAGACTGACGCCCTGACCACTACAACATACCACACCAGTTCGCTCTCTTCCTTCTTTGGTGGCATACAAGTGGGAAATGCGCATATGGGGCGGTATAGTTAGACATTAACAATAGGCATGTTTGACCTCGTCTGACCATTCCAAATAAAGAAGTAACTAAGGGCAATTTAAGGAAGACCAGAATGGCGACACTAGCAAAATAACGTCACCGATAATTTTTATCAATTTTTAATGCTAGAAAAAAAAAATTTTGACAAAATTATTTTTATCACCCTCCCTGGATACGCAATTGATGAGAGTCATAACAGTAAATACGAGTATTTACTACACTATGGCAGCGGCAATACTAAGTATTTCGACTAAACAGTCGAAATACTTTACTGTTTAGTTTTTCAAAGACGATATTAATTATTATTTATTATTATATTATTCAGTTTTATACGAACGTAAGAAGCGAGCCTGACATCGACGAAATGTGATGTAGCTTCAAAAGTCAATTTGCGCATGCGCAATCGAAAATCGGACCTCAAGATAGAAAGAAAAGATGAATCACAAGTTTTTTAGTGAGAGGGGGATCGGAAACTTTTTGTCTAAGATATCTACAGGATACACCCCATCATATTATACATCATTTTAAAGCTCTTGACAATAGCAGGAAATCCCCACTTGGGTGAGTCGAGGGGAAATCAAATTTCACTACGAAGCACCGTTTTCATAGCATCAAAAATGCATTTTTGTAATGGCTTTTATCACATTTAGCATCAGGTTCTCGTAATTTACGCAGATTACAATGAGATATTGTTACGTTTTGGTAAAAAGTGATGAAATAATGTTCGGCGATAGTTTAGTAAAATATATTGTTGAGTAACAATGAAATTAACTACTTTTGCGTCACTTCATGGGACAGCATTGAAAAATCAGATTTCAACTATGGTTTTGACTACTTCCATTACCCATTTTCGTTGCATCGAATTTCTTTTTCTTGGAATTTATTTTGCTACTGTCGGAAAAGATGCATAGCATAAAAAAGTCAATAAAGTATTAGAGGCATGATTTGCTGCAAACATAAAAATACGAGGGTTGTACCGAAAGTAATGCAAAAGTAGGCATAACTTTTTATTAACATACAGAGATTGTTCAAATTGCACATGTGGGTAGAGTAACTCTTCCTCTATAAGTCTATAGTAACCCTTCTTCTTCATCGCAATTAGAAAATGGATTCCAGGCAGAAGCAACGTGCCATCATTGAGTTCTTGACGAAGGAAGTGTGCATGCTGTCCGACATCCACAGAAGGCTACAGAATGTTTGCGGAAATGACACCATTGACAAGATCAATGAGCACAGATGGATGAAGAAGTTTAGAGAAAGGGAAACCAGCATTGAAGACAAACCACGCAGTGGGAGACCATCCTCTGCGACCACTGACACGAATCATCAGTGAGTTGATTAATTGATTCGCGCGGATAGACGAGTCACAATCCGTGAGCTTGTTGCACAACTGGACTGTGGTCACAATGCCATAAGAAGATGGTGGAAGACTTAAGGTATCGGAAAGTGTGTGCATAGTAGGTACCTCGGCAGTTGATACCCGATTTGAAGGAAGGAAGGGTGGAAGTCTGCTCTGATCTGCTGGAAGCGTTTGAAGCCAATGAAGAACACGTTTGTTTCGATCTGGTGACAGGGGATGAAACGTGGGCGTATCTTTACGATACGGAAACGAAGAATCAATGCATGGAATGGCGTCACATTTCTTCACCAAGACCTAAGAAGTTCAAGAGCCGGCTATCAGCACAGAAAGTCATGGTGACTGATTTTTGGCATAACAGGGGTGTTATCCCAAAAACCAGTCACCATGACTTTCTGGTTTTTCTGGAACGTGGCCGTACCGTGACCAGCAAGTGGTACACTGAGACACTCAAGAAGCTTAGAGAAGCCATAAGGAGGAAGAGACCGAACAACATTCTGAAAAGAATCCATATTCACCATGACAATGCGATACCACACACATATTTGGCAACAAATCAAGCGATCAGCAAATTAGGCTGATCGCGGGTCTCCCATCCACCGTACATCCCATATCTGGCGCTCTCCGACTTCCACCTGTTCGGTCCAATGAAAGACAGTCTTCGGGATTAACGATTTGATAACACAGACGAGGTAAAAGTGGATGTGAAGAAGTGGGTACAACATTCCACACCTGAATTTTTTCAAAGAGGATTCGAGAGTTGGGTTCATCGAGGGGGCAAATGCATCGCTTGTGATGGAGACCATGTTGAGTAGTACCTTTGTATAGAGAAAGAGTTACTCTACCAGCATGAGCAATTTAAACGATCTGTGTGAGTTAATAAAAAAGTTATGCACACTTTTGCATTACTTTCGGTACAATCCTCCAATTACGTTGAAACGATTATCCAATGAAAGAAATGTTGTTAACGGTAGATCTGAACAGCTGTGTGAAACGAAAACAAGTAATAGAAACACGCGAAGGCAGTGGTTCCCTTGTCTCCTTTCCGAAGGAAACATTAATAACTAATGCCCTCCGAATTCGGTGAAAAAGCGATATGAGCTAATCCGAGGTGAATACTAAAATTAATACATAATAGGGATGTTCAAATTAAAAGCTTAAAAAGCCACTCTCACCCGGTTGTTTCGGCTTTTAATGACCCCCTCGAGCATTTAAAACTATAAAGAGTCGCATGTCTCGAATTTAGGGCGACTGACTCCACGAAGCAGGTGGAACTAGAGCCATAGGACAAATGCTGCATCAGGGACCAACGCGGGGGATTAGCTATAGACGCCCGCGCCTCAGAGCACCCGGCCGCTTCAGAAGTTTTATTTTCTCTGTCTTCATTGATGGACACATTAAACTTAACCACATCCAAATAAAGTACCATAAGATATTGCATTTATCAAAAACTGGAAATACATTCGCACTTAGTGTCAATTAGCAACCTCCTTTGAATTGGTTCCAAGGCGGTATTTACCAGTATTAATCTCAACTCACCTCTTTCACGCATTTCTGCTTTGTTTCTTGTCTTACTAAGCAGTAAATGTGCATTGTGGAAGTCTGTTTTAAGAGCAGACGAACCGATGGGAATGCTTAATCCAATGACTTTACTTGAAGAGAGTAAGAAATCTGTTCTTTGACCAAAAAGGGTTCTTATAAGTTGAAAATAATATTTGTGACTCCTAATCGTGCTAATCATCTTTCATGTCTGCCGAAAATTGATTGATAACATGTTGAGTTTTTAATGCTTTGATGAAATTGCTTAGATAATTAATTAATGTTCTTTGCTAACTCGAAACTTGGCGCAGTGGTCTAAGTGATGGTTTATGACCATTCGTCGAAGATGCATCCGGGTTCGAATCCCGGTGACGTATAGATCTTGTGTTTGTCTTACAACACTGGCTCTCTCCCTTCCCTGGAACCAGTGACCCTAAATAAGGGACGGGTGACTGCTTATAGCCAAATGAGTTGCTCACGGTGGTCGTTAAACCTTCATTCAAAAAAAAAACCTTCCTTAGCATAACTCGCTTTTGTGAGAATTGCGTGTCCGTAGAAGAAGATCGTATGCCTATTAACAATTATATTGGATGAAATCTGACATTCCGTTTTGGAGATTCATATGCTTGTCATTATACATATTTCAAATGTGCACATATTCTTATATTTCAATAAATTGTTTACGAATCTTAACATTATGTGTATTCACATGTCCGATTTTCCTACATTCTGTCAAGTGGTTCTCTCTCTTATAATTTTTTTTTCCAAAAATGCGTTTCGGATTACAATTCCTTACACCACTATACAAAGGACAGCTGATGATGTCATCCCGGTAGCAGTGTGGTCAGAGACGCTGGCTTGTGACTATTCATCCGAGATGAGCCTGGGTTCGAGTCACGGATGATCTGCTTGTCTTACGGCACTAGCTCTCTACCTTCCCTGGAACCAGTGGCCCAAAATTAGGAATGGGCGACTGCTTATAGTCCTTTGAGTTGCTCACAGTGGTGCTTATAAAAAAAGAAAAGAAAGAAGGTTTTGGTGTTTAATATGAATTAGAAATTTATGCAATCTTACTCTTTGTGGAGAATTTTTTTATTAACAAGCTGTAAGCTCATCTCGGGTTTCGAAGCAAAAGCCATTCACACCTTCCGTGACTCGAACGAGAATTTCAAATAATTTAACAATTAAAACATTAAAAATGCTGTACTACAGTCTGATTTATCCATGTTTGATTTATAGTTTATCAGTATGCGGTCAAACTACTAAGACTAATTTATATAAATTAAAATCATTACAAAATATGATGGTCAAAATTTCAAATAATTTTAGGGGAATTAATTGGAATATGGGTGTATGAATTAACATCTATGGTTTTTAGATATTGAGAAATTATGGCAATATATTGCAATAGATTATTAGGATTTACGTATAAAAGAATAAAGGAGAATGGGTGTCAACATTTAATTCAGCTGACACTGTGGGTCATGACTATCGAACAAGAAACAAAAATACATTATTGTTACTAATGGTTAACTCTTTAACCCCACAAAGATTTATTGATTGCCAGGGATTGGTGTTATGGAATAATCTACCTTGTCAACTAACACATATCAATAATTATTATTATTTTCGAAAGCAACTAAAAATATTTGCTAACAAACTGAAATATAAAATTTGATAGAAAATTATTGATTAGACCATATATGCGTAAGTTTATATGTGCAGGACATTTATATATATCATAATCATCATCATCATTGTCAACCATTATCAATCCACTGCTGGACGAAGGTCTCCCCAAGTTTCCTCCACAACGGTCTGTCTTGTGCCAGTCTCCTCCATGTCACCCCTGCATACTTTCGAATTTCATCCACCCATCTCCCATGTGGTCTTCTTCTGGGTCTTTTCCTGTCCCTTGGAATCCAATCTAAAATTTCGGCTGTCCATCGATGATCTGTCCTTCTGGCAGTATGTCCAGCCCATTGCCATTTCAGGGATTTAACTCTGATCATGATGTCTTCCACTCTTGTCATTTTTCGGATCCACGAGTTCCTCTTCTTATCTCTCCTGGTTGTACCAAGCATGCACCTCTCCATGCTACTTTGAGTTGTCTGCAGCCTTTGTATGTCTCTTTTAGTTAAGGTCCACGTCTCTGCACCATACGTAAGCACTGGAAGGATGCATTGATCAAACACTTTTCTTTTAAGACATAATGGCATATTGCTCTTGAAAATTATGCTGTTTCTTCCAAAAGCTCTCCAGGCAAGTTTTGTACGCCGATTAATTTCTTCATGAATGTGACCCTCACTTGATATCTGCTGTCCAAGATAAACGTACGTGTCTGTTATCTCCAGCTTTTCTCCATCAATCGATAAATCTTCATTTCTTGTAAAAGCATTGAACATCACTTTTGTCTTCTGAAAGTTCATTTTTAATCCCACTTCTTTACTCTTGTCAGCAAGTTCCTGGATCATACTCTGCAGCTCTGATGGGGTAGTTGCAAAAATGACTACGTCATCAGCAAAACGAAGGTGGGTTAGATAATCTCCATTAATCTTTATCCCCTTGTTTTTCCAGCTCAGCGACTGAAAAACACCCTCCAATGTGGCATTAAAGAGCTTCGGAGATATGGTGTCACCTTGTCTCACTCCCTTTCCAATTTTTACGTGTGTTGTATTTTCAAACAGCCGAATCTTTGCACTTGCATTTTCATAGATGTTATTAATAATATTAATGTATGCATCTTCAATACCGCAGGTTTTCAGAGCCATTGTAACTGCTGATGGTTTCACCGAATCAAAGGCTTTTTCATAATCGATAAAAGCCATGCACAATGGAAGTTCATATTCCCTCGCTCTTTCAATTAGTTATCTCAGTACGTGAATATGATCTATTGTGCTGTAGCCACTCCTGAATCCAGCTTGTTCTCTCGGTTGAGCCATGTCCAGTGTTACCTTCAAGCGGTGTGAAAGAACTTTAGTGAAGATTTTATAAACTACTGATAGGAGGCTGATAGGTCTGTAGTTTCCGAGATCCTCAACGTCACCTTTCTTATGTAGCAGGATCATTGTAGCGGTGTTCCAATCCTCAGGAATCTTTCCTTCATTAAGGCATCGAGTGAAAATTTGGGCGAGTACTGTTTCGATTTCTCCACTTGCTTCTTGTATGATGTCTACAGTAATTCCATCTTCTCCTGGAGCTTTCCCACGCTTCATGTTCTTGATTGCATGTGCAACTTCTGCTGGAAGGACTGGAGGAACTCTGGTACTGGTATCTTTCTGATGTCTGGAGTGCATGTATCATCCCTTTCATATAATTTGGAGTAGAAATCTTTCACTCTTGTTAAAATTTCGCCTATATTTCTTGTTACAGAACCATCTTCTTTTCTCAGTGCCATAATCTGTTTTCTTCCCTTACTGAGATGTCCCTTTGCTATCTTTAGGCTTTGGTTGTTTTTAATTGCTTTCCTCACTAGTTCACAGTTGAATTTTCTTACGTCTTCAGTGATACTTTTTCTTACTGTCTTGCATAGCTCTGTATATTCCACTTTGGCAGTCACATCTTCTTTAGTTGTCCTCATCTCTCTTCTCTTTTGCATCAACATTTTCGTTTTTCCTGATAATTTGTTTACATGCAACTTGTTCTTAGACCCAGCTAATTTTGTTGCTGTTTCCATAAGAGCTTTGGTTACTTTTCTGATAACTTCAGAGATGTCCACTTCTTCCGATGTTAGGCCTTCTAAAGCAGAGAACCTGTTCTTCAGTTCCAACTTGAAGGTATTATGGTGTTTTTTAAGGTTGGTTATGTCAATACATTTTGTTTGTTTTATGAGCTTGCCACGTTCAAGTTTAGTGTTGAGGTGCGTCTTACATCTCACCAATCTATGGTCACTACCTATGTTGAACTTGTTTAGCACACTGCAGTCTTGGATGACGAATTTTTTGTTACACATAATAAAATCAATTTCACTTGTCGTCCCATTTGGATGTCTCCATGTCCATTTCCTGTGTGGCTTTTTCTTGAAAAAGGAATTCAAGATGAAAAACCCTTCCGCCTCTGCAAACTCTACGAGAGTATTTCTACGCTGGTTTCTGTTGCCGTGACCGAATTTACCTACTGAAGTTTCATTCTGTTGCCGTTGCCCAATTTTTGCATTGAAATCTCCCATAATTATTTTCAAGTGCTGCTTACCTTTATTATTTAGATGACAAATTTCCTCATAAAATATATATATATATATATAAACCCCGCCTTCTCGTGGTGCATCCTGTTCCCACTAAAGGGGCTCTGACGACCGCCAATAGCGGTATAACTATACCATCGGGATCAGAGGAAATGCTATCCCACACTCACCAACCCGCTTGGCCAGCGTGGTGAGTTATGGCCAAACACCTCCAAAATGACTCTACAACTTAAATCTTGGCCCTCAGTCTCCGGCAGCTGGAATGTACCTGGCCAAGGCAGCGGCCAGTGCGACATGAAGGCAGAGGGTGCTAAGAATCCCCGGAGGACCGGACTAGGCTGCCATTTGATGCTGACCTTGGCTACCTATAACGGACGCTCCCTATCTTCTGATTCAAGGCTTCTTGAATTGGAAGAGGAACTACAAAGGATCAAGTGGGACATCGTCGGGCTAAGTGAGGTAAGGAGAAAAGGAGAAGATCTCATTGAACTGAAAAGTGGACATCTCTTCTATTATCGTGGGACAGATACTGGCAGAACTAGTGGTGTTGGATTTATAATAAACAAGAAACTGAAGGATAAAGTGGTAGAAGTTGAAAGTTCCTCTGACAGAGCTGCACGACTCGTTATCCAACTATCGAGAAGATACCAGGCTCAGATTATTCAAACTTATGCACCCACCACAAGTCATCCTGAAGAAGAAATTGAAGAATTTTATGAGGAAATTCGTCATCTAAATAATAAAGGTAAGCAGCACTTGAAGATAATTATGGGAGATTTCAATGCAAAAATAGGGCAACGGCAACAGAATGAAACTTCCGTAGGTAAATTCGGTCACGGCAACAGAAACCAGCGTGGAAATACTCTCGTTGAGTTTGCAGAGGCAGAAGGATTTTTCATCTTGAACTCCTTTTTCAAGAAAAAGCCACACAGGAAATGGACATGGAGACATCCAATTGGAACGACAAGTGAAATTGATATTATTATGTGTAACAAAAAATTCGTCATCGAAGACTGCAGTGTGCTGAACAAGTTCAACACAGGTAGTGACCATAGATTGGTGAGATGTAAGATGCACCTCAACACTAAACTGGAACGTGGCAAGCTCATAAGACAAACAAAATGTATTGACATAACCAACCTTAAAAAACACCATAATACTTTCAAGTTAGAACTGAAGAACAGATTCTCTGCTTTAGAAGGCCTAACATCGGAAGAAGTGGATATTTCGGAAGTTAACAGAAAAGTAACCAAAGCTCTAATGGAAACAGCAACAAAATTAGCTGGGTCTAAGAACAAGTTGCATGTGAACAAATTATCAGGAAAAACCAAAATGTTGATGCAAAAAAGAAGAGAGATGAGGACAACTAAAGAAGATGTGACTTCCAAAGTGGAATATATAGAGCTATGCAAGACAACACGAAAAAGTATCACTGAAGACGTAAGGAAATTCAACTGTGAGCTAGTGAGGAAAGCAATTGAAAACAACCAAAGCCTAAAGATAGCAAAGGGACATCTCAGTAAGGGAAGAAAACAGATTATGGCTCTGAGAAAAGAAGATGGTTCTATAACAAGAAATAGAGGCGAAATTTTGACAAGAGTGAAAGATTTCTACTCCAAATTATATGAAAGGGATGATACATGTACTCCAGACATCATGAAAGGTACCAGAGTTCTTCCAGTCCTCCCAGCAGAAGTTGCTCATGCAATCAAGAACATGAAGCGGGGGAAAGCTCCAGGAGAAGATGGAATTACTATAGACATCATACAAGAAGCAAGTGGAGAAATCGAAACAGTACTCGCCCAAATTTTCACTCGATGCCTTAATGAAGGGAAGATTCCTGAGGATTGGAACAATGCTACAATGATCCTGCTACATAAAAAAGGTGACATTGAGGATCTCAGGAACTACAGACCTATCAGCCTCCTATCAGTGGTTTATAAAATCTTCACTAAAGTTCTTTCACACCGCTTGAAGGTAACACTGGACATGGCTCAACCGAGAGAACAAGCTGGATTCAGGAGTGGCTACAGCACAATAGATCATATCCACGTACTGAGAGAACTAATTGAAAGAGCGAGGGAATATGAACTTCCATTGTGCATGGCTTTTATCGATTATGAAAAAGCCTTTGATTCGGTGAAACCATCAGCAGTTACCACGGCTCTGAAATCCTGCGGTATTGAAGATGCATACATTAATATTATTAATAACATCTATGAAAATGCAAGTGCAAAGATTCGGCTGTTTGAAAATACAACACACATAAAAATTGGAAAGGGAGTGAGACAAGGTGACACCATATCTCCGAAGCTCTTTAATGCCACATTGGAAAATGTCTTTCAATCACTGAACTGGGAAAACAAAGGGATAAAGATTAATGGAGATTATCTAACCCACCTTCGTTTTGCTGATGACGTAGTCATTTTTGCAACTACCCCATCAAAGCTGCAGAGTATGATCCAGGAACTTGCTGACAAGAGTAAAGAAGTGGGATTAAAAATGAACTTTCAGAAGACAAAAGTGATGTTCAATGCTTTTACAAGAAATGAAGATTTATCGATTGATGGAGAAAAGCTGGAGATAACAGACACGTACGTTTATCTTGGACAGCAGATATCAAGTGAGGGTCACATTCATGAAGAAATTAATCGGCGTACAAAACTTGCCTGGAGAGCTTTTGGAAGAAACAGCATAATTTTCAAGAGCAATATGCCATTATGTCTTAAAAGAAAAGTGTTTGATCAATGCATCCTTCCAGTGCTTACGTATGGTGCAGAGACGTGGACCTTAACTAAAAGAGACATACAAAGGCTGCAGACAACTCAAAGTAGCATGGAGAGGTGCACACTTGGTGTAACCAGGAGAGATAAGAAGAGGAACTCGTGAATCCGAAAAATGACAAGAGTGGAGGACATCATGATCAGAGTTAAATCCCTGAAATGGCAATGGGCTGGACATACTGCCAGAAGGACAGATCATCGATGGACAGCCGAAATTTTAGATTGGATTCCAAGGGACAGGAAAAGACCCAGAAGAAGACCACATGGGAGATGGGTGGATGAAATTCGAAAGTATGCAGGGGTGACATGGAGGAGACTGGCACAAGACAGACCGTTGTGGAGGAAACTTGGGGAGACCTTCGTCCAGCAGTGGATTGATAATGGTTGACAATGATGATGATGATGATATCATCATTGACAACCGTTTCAATCCACTGCTGGACGAAGGTCTCCTTAAGTTTTTTCCACAACGGTCTGTCTTGTGCCAGTCTCCATGTTACTCCCGCATACCACATGTGGTCTTCTTCTGGTTCTTTCCTGTCCCTTGGAATACAGTCTAAAATTTCGGCTGTCCATCCATGCTCTGTCTTTCTGGCAATATGTCCAGCTCATTGCCATTTCAGGGATTTTACTCTGATAATGATGTCTTCCACTCTTGTCATTTTTCTGATCCACGAGTTCCTCTTCTTATCTCTCCTGGTTACATCAAGCATGTACCTCTCCATGCTCTTTGAGTTGTCTGCAGCCTTTGTATGTCTCTTTTAGTTAAGGTCCTCGTCTCTGCATCATACGTAAGCACTGGAAGGATGCATGGATCAAACACTTTTCTTTTAAGACATAATGGCATATTGCTCTTGAAAATTATGCTGTTTCTTCCAAAAGCCTTCCAGGCAAGTTTTACACGCCGATTAATTTCTTCATCAATGTGACCCTCACTTGATATCTGCTGTCCAAGATAAACGTATGCATCTGTTATCTCCAGTTTTTTCCCATCAATCGATAAATCTTCATCTCTTGTAAAAGCATTGAACATCACTTTTGTCTTCTGAAAGTTCATTTTTAATCCCACTTCTTTACTCTTGTCAGCAAGTTAATAGGTCATACTCTGCAGCTCTGATGGGGTAGTTGCAAAAATGACTACGTCATCAGCAAAACGAAGGTGATACGGTATATAGTATATGTATATATATACACACTGACGGACAATGAAATTTGTGCACTAAGAAGGAAGCATCGGATTGAACTGAAATTTTATGGGTGTAATGATATAGATGAATGATACACATGAACGCAAAAACAGAGCTGCAGGAAAATTACAGAGGAATCTGTGGCACGTAGTCCAGTCATCTTCAATAGCGCGTCGCGCCGCGTCGTGGGGCAATACATGCTGCAATACGGTCCGGAATGGAGGCGAACAAACGCCTGATGTTGCCCGGCGGCAGACTGGCTCACACGTGTTGGACGGCGTGCTCCAAATCCCGGATAATGCGGCACGTCGGCAGCTGGCGTTTCAACTGGTCCCACTCATGCTCGATAGGGGACATGTCCGGGGAGCGGGCAGGTCATGGAAGTGTCTGGACATGATATAGGCTGTCCTGGGCAGCCCAAGCTGTGTTGGACGGCGTGCTCCAAATCCCGGATAATGCGGCACGTCGGCAGCTGGCGTTTCAACTGGTCCCACTCATGCTCGATAGGGGACATGTCCGGGGAGCGGGCAGGTCATGGAAGTGTCTGGACATGATATAGGCTGTCCTGGGCAGCCCAAGCTGTGTGCGGGCGGGCATTATCCTGCTGGTATAGCGCACCTGGAATCCCGGCCGGGAGTGGGAGCACAATGGGCTGTAGGATCTCATCCACATACCGCTGGACCGTCAATGATTCACGTACCACTACTAGAGCTGATCGGCTATCGTAGGCAATGACTCCCAGACCATAATGCCTGCAATGGGAGAGGTGTGGCACTGGATAACGTGGTTTGGATTGTGCCGGGGATCTCCACACCCGGACACGATGATCATCTGTCCTCAAAACGAAGCGGCACTCATCGCTATACATCCTACGTCGCCAGTCTGTGGCGTTCCACGTCACTCTGGTCAGGCACCACTACACACGGAGCCACTATGTCTGCCTGTATAGTGGATTGGGTCCCCGTGGGATCCGTTCTTGCCTGGAGCACGATCCGTTGATCCTCTCTACTGGTGGTCCTCCTGGTCCGTTCGGAGCCGCTTCGCCGTGTGGCAGTGCTGTCACGTGTACACTGCTCCCAACACAGTCGGACGGTGTGGTCAGAACGATCCACGTGGCGGGCTATACGGCGCGCCGAACACGCCGCGGTTTTCAGCCCGATGATCAGGCCTCTCTCAAAGTCCGTAAGTTGCATAAATCGACGTCTCTGGCGTCTACCCGGCATTCTTGTCCCTCTGTACTCTTGCTTGCTTCGGCCGGTGCTTTTCGCTTTCATAGTGCATCGACTACACGCCGGTTTATAAGGCTACCGGTTCGTGCTTACAGCGCCACCACAGGGTGTACGGTCATGCGCAATCACACCAAACGTGGATCATTTGCATACCAGCACGCACTCTGGGCTGTAGGATCTCATCGCAAAGTTTCGCGGTTGTAGCATGTTTTCTTCTAGGTGCGCAAATTTCATTGTCATTGAGTGTATATACTATATATGTGTTCTTAATATTATATGTCATATTGTTTTTAATATTATAGGTAATAAAATTAATACAGAAATGTCATATGGTCAGATGTAACCCCATAGTGAAAAATGAATAAAACGAAATAAAATAAAATTCGACTGGAATAGAGTTATGCAAGTCATGAGGACGCTTAGATGTGTGAAAGGGATAACAAGGGAAGAACATATGAGAAATGAGGACGCAAGAAAAGTCCTCGGTATAACAAAATTAATAAAAAAAATAAGACAGAGTCATTCAAGATTGGCCGAATATCTGGAAAAGGAAGGGAAAAAATCAAATTCGGAAAATAATGGAAATGAGAAAGATAGGAAGACCAAGAAAAGGACTATGGGAAAAATAGTAGAAGACATAGAGGAAGGCAAAGCCAAGAAAAAAAGGACCCACGATAAAAATAAATAGAAAAGATTTGTTCGTGCGGTAGACTCTTGGAGTCTGGTATTAAAACTGCAGAAAAGGAGAAGACAGATTACATGAAACTAAACTTATCTTCTGAACATTTATTTTCAGAAAACTAGTGTTTAAAATGTTAGAATAGCTATGATAGCCCCTTTGTATGAGCTTCATGTGAGGGTATACCTATAAATTGACCACTGCCCCTCCCCCACACCCGCATATCCTGTCTTTTATTGACGTCGTGTAGCGGAAATAAGTTTGGCACAATTCTCGTTGACTTTTAATAGCCTTATTTCATGTTAGCATAAGTTTTTATAATACAACCAAGGTGACATAAAAATACTAGGTACTGAGGCATTATCACCCTTGATGGAAATTTATGACTAAAGAAACGGGTTTTTCCACACCTTCTCAATCGTTGCGATTACAAAACATTATTCTTCGTTCCGTTCTCTCTCTAGAAGTTTTAATAAAATAAAGTATAGATGACAGTTTACATCGACTAAACGGAACATAGTAGACTTCTAATATAAGTTGATTTAGTTAATATTAGTTACCTTACAACATTAAAACTTGATATCTATATACAGGAAATTATCAAAATAATGGAAACACTGTTTGTGGAGAACTTTTTATTAATAAGCTGTTGGTCTATCTAGGGCTTTCAGAGAAGAAGCAGTTCTACTGGAATAAACTTATATGCAAGTCATGCGCATATGATAATGAATTTTTTCCTCCTGTAAAATATGCCCCAACTGTGCCAGTGATGGTGGAGGTGGAAAGTATGATCTGGCATTTCACTCCACATATTCCCCCAAAGTTCAGTAATATTTAGATCTGGAGATTGAGATGGCCAGTGTTGCTGTTTTACCTCATCCCCATGCTCTGAATACCGCAACCTGACCCTTTTCGCACAATACACGGGTGCATTACCTGCTTAGAACCAGGGACGATCATTGGGTAAAAGTGCTTGCAACATTGGGTGCAGATGGTCCCTAAGAATAGATTTGTACGCTGCAGATGTAGCACGACCCTGCAGAATAACCAATAGCGCTAAAGAATGCCATGATATGTCACACCACAACATCAGATATCCACCTCCATGTTTCACAGTCGGAAATAAATAGTCGGGGTGGTACGCTTCCTCATGTTGTCGCAAAACGACATGCAGAAGCTTACCACCCCAACTACCCAACATTACCACCCGACCACCCCATACCACCCCGACAAAACAATGTGAAGCATAATTCATCATACCAGATGAAACGTTATCAGTATTTAGCATCCTGGTTTTTATGTGCTTTGAACCACCTTACAAGTTTTGTTGCATTGATGTTGGTGATCCGAGGTTTGTGGATTGCAGCAAGGCACGCTGGAGATCTCGCACGCTGGGATCACCCGCACGCTGGAGATCTCGATGAACTATTATGACAGATACGGGATCATTCTGACTGGTGTTCAACTCTGCCGCTATTTCCGGCGTCGTGCTCTTGTGCTTCCATTGTACAATACGTGTCAACGTTCACCTATCGCTGTCTCACATCTTCGTATGGCGTCCATAATTTGCATATTTGGAGGCACCGCCGTGACCTTTTTCATAGGCAGTCAGTCATACTCTTCGACACAGATCCTCGTGTTAAACCTACTATTTCTACCGTTCTCGTAAGCTGTTATATTTCAGTGACCTCAAAAAGGTATGATCATTGGTGAGCTCCTGCATGACGCTCACTAATGATCATACCTTTTGAGGTCACAGAAGTCTGACATTTTTGACAATTACTCCACAACAGATGTTTCACTTGCGACTGTGGCACTAATACGTTATAATCAGCATCGTTCTGCAGCCTTTTTTATACCCTACATCGCAGGTGACGTCGTCCCTAAGATCTGCATACGGTGTATTGCGTGTGTATCAGAACGATGCTGGTCACAACTTTAAAGGGTGATAGAACATGGCGCAAGGAACAATATTTGTAATACAAGGCGTGGTCGGAAGCCGTGTGGTTTAGCCATTAGAGGGTGCTTCCTGGCAAGTTTCACACACACACACACACACACACACACACACACACACACACACACACACCGTCATTCACAAGTTGTTCGGCCACCGAGATGCAGTGGTATTCGAATGCTGAGAAGACCGGTATCAAATTCATGTACGGAGCCGTAAAATACAACGCCGTCGAAGCTCAACGACTGTACCGGGGGCGTTTTCCACATCGGCCAGTGCCCAATTGCCGAACCTTTCAGCGCTTGCACAGACAACTGTGTGAGACGGGGTCGTTCCACGCCCACAGACCGGACGCTGGCTGTTCATGGACGGTGAGAACACCGAATAGGATAGAGGCGATTCTGGAAGATGTGGAAGGTCGACCGGAAGGTAGCACTCGTGCGACGGCACGTATCAACGGAGTGTGTCATATGACGATATGGCGTGTGCTTCACGAGGAACACCTCCACCCTTACCATCTCCATGGGGTCCAGGCCTTACAAGAACCGGATTTTCCTCGCCGTGTGAAATTTGCACGCTGGTACCTGCAACAGTGCACAGTGCGGACAGAGTTTGCAGCATCTGTCCTGTTTAACGCCGCTGCTAGCGCTGTACGTGCCATGCCAGGAATCCTTCAAACTGTATTCCAATCGCTCCGTCGCCGCTGTGAGGCATATCTTACGGTAGGTGAATGTTCCTTTGAACAATTATTGTAAAATATCCGTAAATCCATTTTTGTACATGATCCGTTCATACAGATTATTCCTTTGCCGTGTTCTTCGTTCTTCATGTGTTTGCGAATTAACATTTCACATTCGACCATATCTTGTATAACAAATATTGTTCCTTGTGCCGTGTTCTATCACCCCTTAAAATTGTGACCATCATTTCTGATACACCCTGTATATATATATATATATATATATATATATATACTAAAGAGCAAAACTGAAGACTAAGGAAAAAATTTTAGAATTTAAAACGAAGGGTGCAAAATAACCTGAAAATCAAAACGCGCAACGCAGCAGTTTTGAAAATTCAGAATTCACATTCTATAAAGAAGATATCTAAGCAAAAAAATACATATATAATTTTGACTCACACCTAGTACAACATAGAAAAGTTTATGTATCTACCTGTGTGATCAAAAGGAAAAAAGGTAAAAAATAAAATAAAACAACTGAATGTAGAAGGTGTCGAGAATACTGAGCCTTGGCTTTATCAAGGACCAGCAAAAACTCTGCATTTTCTCACTTCCACAAAGACCTAGTTGGAAATGGGTTTCTGCAAGGCCATAGATGCAAGTAACATTCCCACCTAAAATAGTTTAAAAAATATATATATAAGTCATGTCCTCCTTAGAGTTGCATGACCTAGCACTAGTTAACATTTTCGCTTGCATCCATTAACCTTCCTGGCCCGACCCATACTCTTCATCTGTTACTATTAAACAGAGAGAAGAAGATTAAAGAGAACTCAAGCTGTGAGAGTGACATAATAATTAGAAATGATTTTCAGCCATAACGAAATTCCAAGTTCGTTTGAGAGAGAATTTAAACCTGAAAAACAATGCAAAAGAAATCCAAATTTTACATTGCAATTAAAAAAGGAAATGTTAATTTATAACGAACAGATTTTTGAAAGAAAACTTGAGTCTAAAACCCCCTACTCTACAACTTATGACAACACAAAAACGAGAATAAGTTAAAGATAATAATTAACTAAAGAAAACTTTGTGAAAGTTATATACCTTAAACAGTTAGTTGCAATATGTACAAAGTATTTCAGCAGTGCTTTAAGTGCATAATTAATTAGTATTAAGAACTTAACTACTTTGAAAAAACAGCGCATAGACAGCGCATAGAAAAGGAACAAGCTAAGCCATCTTCTGTTCCTAGGTACCCCAAAAGACGCTCAAAGTTACAAAGAAAAGAAAGAGTTAAAACCCGCAAAAATGTTAACAGACAAATCAATGCCTAAAAGTTGAAAAGCTAAAAAACGACAGAGAAAAGGTACATGAAGTACAAACATTGAACTTATAAAACCTAGAACCCAAAAACAAGGAAGAGAGCTTACCTCTTGTGTTACAAAAACTTTTCTCCTCACAAGAGAAGAACATGGCTGACCTCTTCTGCCACTCCCTAGACGCTGGGGGGCAGTGAGGGTGGGGCTGATGGCCTCCTCATACAGCAAGAAAACAACGCGCGGAGATTTTAACCAGAGAAAAAAAATATATAAACATAAGACTGTGGATCTGTATGATCAGAAAGAGCAGAATTAACTCTCCAGAATACATGAGAAATATTATAAAATACACGAGCAGTTTATTTAATAATCTTTGCATGTATTAAATCACCTTAGTGAGCTTCTATAGATTAATCAGAATCTTATTAATTTTAATGTTGGTTTTACTATTTTTAGTATAGCTATCCTAGTGATGAATAACTAGTTTTCTTTTTTATTTGTTTTTATTTTCTTTTATAAACGGATTTTTAAGCTTTTTTTTGTGATTTTGTTTATATTATTTAATTTTTTGTTTTAATAGGACCGTCATATCCATAGCACTAAGGTTCCTTTAGGTAGTTAATAGGCATCCTCTAGCCAACTTCCTTACGGCTTTGATTGGTCAGAATCATATTATTAACTGTGTAGAAAATTAAAGCAGATCTGCCAACCTTACTCTATTATTCAGAATAATTTTTCTTAAAGTTCTTTTGATGAAAGAAGAAGGAATTTCGTTCTCTAGAAAACTTTCTAATAGTATATTAATGTTGTAATTGAAGTCCAAATTGTTGCTGCATATTCTTGAAATTCTTAGGACCTGAGAAATTAGTACATTCTCAATTACTTTGGTTGAAATGTTATTATTCCAGTGTAGATATTTAATTACTTTGAAAGGAAAATTAACTCTTTTATCATAGAGGCTAATAGATGGGTTACCTCTGTTGAGCTTAATGCTTAAGTCTAGGAACTCAAGTTCCTGATTACTGTGGTTGGTTTTACATAAGTTAAAAGAGCTAGGATAGATATTATCAAAATCACTCTCTATAACTTCTGAATTATTGATACACAGCAGATCATCAATATATCTAAAAGTGTAAAGGTAGTTATCTGAGCAGGTGGGGTGATTTTTAATGAATTTATATTCCTTAAAGAACAGGAATAGATTAGCGATATGCGTGGACGTTGATGTTCCCATTGGAATACCGTTCACTTGCTTATAGAGAGTATTATTATATAAGATATGGTTATTTATTATGCAGCAATTGAGATAAGAGTTCCAAGTTCCTACATCAACAAATTGGTTAAGTTTAAATTCTGCATACAGCTCTTTAAAGGTAGTGATTATATCTGATAGAGGCAGATTAGTATACAGGTTTTCAAAATCATAACTATTAATATCTAGGGGACAAACTTTGAGTATAGTAGAAATTACTTCTGCATTATTATTAATTATCCAAAAAACTCTGTACATCAAGTTAGAACAGTTTCTAATGTGTTTCAAAACCTTCTTTAAGACATCTTCAAAAGCAAGATCTATTTTCTTTTTATGACTCCTTACTCCACTAGCTATGAACCTGAACTTCACAGGATCCTTATGAAACTTAACCGTTGCAAAAAGAAATGGAAATTCAGGCTCATATCTTCTAGTTTGTGGAATTTTAAGTTTCTTGAAGAATGCCTTAAACCGATTTTCTAACTGCTTGGTAGAATAACTTACGGGCTCGTATGTTACTCTATTATTGAGTTCCATAGTTAACAATTCAAAATAGAACTTCTTACAGATAATTGCAAAATTATTGCTAGCTTTATCCGTAGTGGTAAAAATAAATTGGTCTTGCAGTTTGGAGAGTGACCTTTTAGCTTCTCCAGAGAAAAAGAGATTTCTGTCGAAACAAAAGTCCAGACCTGCCAACTCACCGGTGAAGCTATTGATTATATTATATTTCCATTCTGCGAAGGCCTCAATAGGCTGATTGTACGTTAAACTGGTTTTTACGATGTATTTATTTACATCTTGAGTGAAGCTCTCAAGAATCCTTTCTTTGGAAATTGTGAAGGAAGGTCTGAATTTAGAGCCATACTCTAATAAATTCCTAAGCTTTTCATTTTCTACAAAACTCAAGTTTCCGGTGATAATATGGTTGTAATTCTTATCATAGTGAACTGTTTCTTTATGTTCATCACAAGAACAAGTAGTAATTACAGGAATGTAGCTCGAAGAGTTAAGTTTGTAGTTTTTAACTATTGACCCTAAGGTCTTAACATATTTAAAACTTACAATAGACTGGTGCCTGTGGATGGGAAAAAAATTGCATTATTGTAGAACAGCTTCCTTACATTGAGATTATCGTAGGCTTTATTTAGGAACCTGATGGTAACAAAATTACTGGAAAATTCTTTAAGAGAAATTTTATCTTTAAGAATATGTTTAAGAATGTCCAGAACCAAAGCAAAAACATGCTTATCAACATGGTCAGCAGTTTCATTCCAGAATTTGAAAAAACATTTAAGGACAGAGTGCTTGAAGGACTTGAGAATTTTGTAAGTATTTTTAACAAAATTAGTGCCAGTTTTAAAGCCTTCCAGAGTTTTTAGCAAGTTAGCAAAATCAACTTTGCTTGATGTGCGAAATAACCTCTGTCCTCTATTACCTCTAGAGCAGCTCTTATTATTAACAAGAAAGAAGAGTTCACGAATTGAAAATTTATGCTGATTATGCTTATTGTCAGATAGAGTGGAATTAAGGCCATAGGGATAAAGAGACTGATGCTGCAAAATTTCAAGGGATTCAGTTTCTAGCCGAGCATAGAGGTCAGGGATAATATGTAGTACCTCTATTTTCACTTTGTCAAAACCATGAGTATGGAAATGCTCTAATTCAAAGGTAGAGTACTGGTTGGCGTTTGTGGAGGGGTTCACTCCTGAATTAGAGAACTTGTTTACTAGAGACCTGTGACCATTAATCCTAAGATGAAGAGGATTTTTACTTTGGCCAATATAGCTAAGGTTGCAGACAGTACAGGTGAGCTTATAGATGGTATTGTAGGCTTTGCAAAACTTGTTGGAGCAATTATCCTCAACATAAGAATAGAGGTTAGGATCTGCAGATTTACATGTCAAACAACGTTTGTCATTTCATAACTTTAGATTACCTTTGCCAGCGAGTTCATACACTATGGGAAAGGGTGCTAGCCTAACCGAGCGGGAGGACTTAAAATATCTGAGCTGACCTCCAATCCTTTCATCGTCCTTAGAACTCCACTTGGGCCAAAACATACAAATTCTGAGCATACCAACTAGGAAAAACTTTTTAGAAATAAGCAGTCCAAGAAAAGACCAAACTCGAGTATAAACTACACTCCAAAAAGCTGCATCCAAAACATACTAAAAAGAAAAATTAGAAAATGAAAAAAAAAAAAAAAAACCCTAAGTAAAAAAATAGTAATAAAAAAATATAAAAAAAAAAAAAAAAAAAAATATAATAAAACATTTCAACTAGAATTTGCGCATGAGCTGCTAAATAATAAATTGAAATTAGTTACTAAAGAGCAAAACTGAAGACTAAGGAAAAAATTTTAGAATTTAAAACGAAGGGTGCAAAATAACCTGAAAATCAAAACGCGCAACGCAGCAGTTTTGAAAATTCAGAATTCACATTCTATAAAGAAGATACCTAAGCAAAAAAATACATATATAATTTTGACTCACACCTAGTACAACATAGAAAAGTTTATGTATCTACCTGTGTGATCAAAAGGAAAAAAGGTAAAAAATAAAATAAAACAACTGAATGTAGAAGGTGTCGAGAATACTGAGCCTTGGCTTTATCAAGGACCAGCAAAAACTCTGCATTTTCTCACTTCCACAAAGACCTAGTTGGAAATGGGTTTCTGCAAGGCCATAGATGCAAGTAACATTCCCACCTAAAATAGTTTAAAAAATATATATATAAGTCATGTCCTCCTTAGAGTTGCATGACCTAGCACTAGTTAACATTTTCGCTTGCATCCATTAACCTTCCTGGCCCGACCCATACTCTTCATCTGTTACTATTAAACAGAGAGAAGAAGATTAAAGAGAACTCAAGCTGTGAGAGTGACATAATAATTAGAAATGATTTTCAGCCATAACGAAATTCCAAGTTCGTTTGAGAGAGAATTTAAACCTGAAAAACAATGCAAAAGAAATCCAAATTTTACATTGCAATTAAAAAAGGAAATGTTAATTTATAACGAACAGGTTTTTGAAAGAAAACTTGAGTCTAAAACCCCCTACTCTACAACTTATGACAACACAAAAACGAGAATAAGTTAAAGATAATAATTAACTAAAGAAAACTTTGTGAAAGTTATATACCTTAAACAGTTAGTGGCAATATGTACAAAGTATTTCAGCAGTGCTTTAAGTGCATAATTAATTAGTATTAAGAACTTAACTACTTTGAAAAAACAGCGCATAGACAGCGCATAGAAAAGGAACAAGCTAAGCCATCTTCTGTTCCTAGGTACCCCAAAAGACGCTCAAAGTTACAAAGAAAAGAAAGAGTTAAAACCCGCAAAAATGTTAACAGACAAATCAATGCCTAAAAGTTGAAAAGCTAAAAAACGACAGAGAAAAGGTACATGAAGTACAAACATTGAACTTATAAAACCTAGAACCCAAAAACAAGGAAGAGAGCTTACCTCTTGTGTTACAAAAACTTTTCTCCTCACAAGAGAAGAACATGGCTGACCTCTTCTGCCACTCCCTAGACGCTGGGGGGCAGTGAGGGTGGGGCTGATGGCCTCCTCATACAGCAAGAAAACAACGCGCGGAGATTTTAACCAGAGAAAAAAATATATAAACATAAGACTGTGGATCTGTATGATCAGAAAGAGCAGAATTAACTCTCCAGAATACATGAGAAATATTATAAAATACACGAGCAGTTTATTTAATAATCTTTGCATGTATTAAATCACCTTAGTGAGCTTCTATAGATTAATCAGAATCTTATTAATTTTAATGTTGGTTTTACTATTTTTAGTATAGCTATCCTAGTGATGAATAACTAGTTTTCTTTTTTATTTGTTTTTATTTTCTTTTATAAACGGATTTTTAAGCTTTTTTTGTGATTTTGTTTATATTATTTAATTTTTTGTTTTAATAGGACCGTCATATCCATAGCACTAAGGTTCCTTTAGGTAGTTAATAGGCATCCTCTAGCCAACTTCCTTACGGCTTTGATTGGTCAGAATCATATTATTAACTGTGTAGAAAATTAAAGCAGATCTGCCAACCTTACTCTATTATTCAGAATAATTTTTCTTAAAGTTCTTTTGATGAAAGAAGAAGGAATTTCGTTCTCTAGAAAACTTTCTAATAGTATATTAATGTTGTAATTGAAGTCCAAATTGTTGCTGCATATTCTTGAAATTCTTAGGACCTGAGAAATTAGTACATTCTCAATTACTTTGGTTGAAATGTTATTATTCCAGTGTAGATATTTAATTACTTTGAAAGGAAAATTAACTCTTTTATCATAGAGGCTAATAGATGGGTTACCTCTGTTGAGCTTAATGCTTAAGTCTAGGAACTCAAGTTCCTGATTACTGTGGTTGGTTTTACATAAGTTAAGAGAGCTAGGATAGATATTATCAAAATCACTCTCTATAACTTCTGAATTATTGATACACAGCAGATCATCAATATATCTAAAAGTGTAAAGGTAGTTATCTGAGCAGGTGGGGTGATTTTTAATGAATTTATATTCCTTAAAGAACAGGAATAGATTAGCGATATGCGTGGACGTTGATGTTCCCATTGGAATACCGTTCACTTGCTTATAGAGAGTATTATTATATAAGATATGGTTATTTATTATGCAGCAATTGAGATAAGAGTTCCAAGTTCCTACATCAACAAATTGGTTAAGTTTAAATTCTGCATACAGCTCTTTAAAGGTAGTGATTATATCTGATAGAGGCAGATTAGTATACAGGTTTTCAAAATCATAACTATTAATATCTAGGGGACAAACTTTGAGTATAGTAGAAATTACTTCTGCATTATTATTAATTATCCAAAAAACTCTGTACATCAAGTTAGAACAGTTTCTAATGTGTTTCAAAACCTTCTTTAAGACATCTTCAAAAGCAAGATCTATTTTCTTTTTATGACTCCTTACTCCACTAGCTATGAACCTGAACTTCACAGGATCCTTATGAAACTTAACCGTTGCAAAAAGAAATGGAAATTCAGGCTCATATCTTCTAGTTTGTGGAATTTTAAGTTTCTTGAAGAATGCCTTAAACCGATTTTCTAACTGCTTGGTAGAATAACTTACGGGCTCGTATGTTACTCTATTATTGAGTTCCATAGTTAACAATTCAAAATAGAACTTCTTACAGATAATTGCAAAATTATTGCTAGCTTTATCCGTAGTGGTAAAAATAAATTGGTCTTGCAGTTTGGAGAGTGACCTTTTAGCTTCTCCAGAGAAAAAGAGATTTCTGTCGAAACAAAAGTCCAGACCTGCCAACTCACCGGTGAAGCTATTGATTATATTATATTTCCATTCTGCGAAGGCCTCAATAGGCTGATTGTACGTTAAACTGGTTTTTACGATGTATTTATTTACATCTTGAGTGAAGCTCTCAAGAATCCTTTCTTTGGAAATTGTGAAGGAAGGTCTGAATTTAGAGCCATACTCTAATAAATTCCTAAGCTTTTCATTTTCTACAAAACTCAAGTTTCCGGTGATAATATGGTTGTAATTCTTATCATAGTGAACTGTTTCTTTATGTTCATCACAAGAACAAGTAGTAATTACAGGAATGTAGCTCGAAGAGTTAAGTTTGTAGTTTTTAACTATTGACCCTAAGGTCTTAACATATTTAAAACTTACAATAGACTGGTGCCTGTGGATGGGAAAAAAAATTGCATTATTGTAGAACAGCTTCCTTACATTGAGATTATCGTAGGCTTTATTTAGGAACCTGATGGTAACAAAATTACTGGAAAATTCTTTAAGAGAAATTTTATCTTTAAGAATATGTTTAAGAATGTCCAGAACCAAAGCAAAAACATGCTTATCAACATGGTCAGCAGTTTCATTCCAGAATTTGAAAAAACATTTAAGGACAGAGTGCTTGAAGGACTTGAGAATTTTGTAAGTATTTTTAACAAAATTAGTGCCAGTTTTAAAGCCTTCCAGAGTTTTTAGCAAGTTAGCAAAATCAACTTTGCTTGATGTGCGAAATAACCTCTGTCCTCTATTACCTCTAGAGCAGCTCTTATTATTAACAAGAAAGAAGAGTTCACGAATTGAAAATTTATGCTGATTATGCTTATTGTCAGATAGAGTGGAATTAAGGCCATAGGGATAAAGAGACTGATGCTGCAAAATTTCAAGGGATTCAGTTTCTAGCCGAGCATAGAGGTCAGGGATAATATGTAGTACCTCTATTTTCACTTTGTCAAAACCATGAGTATGGAAATGCTCTAATTCAAAGGTAGAGTACTGGTTGGCGTTTGTGGAGGGGTTCACTCCTGAATTAGAGAACTTGTTTACTAGAGACCTGTGACCATTAATCCTAAGATGAAGAGGATTTTTACTTTGGCCAATATAGCTAAGGTTGCAGACAGTACAGGTGAGCTTATAGATGGTATTGTAGGCTTTGCAAAACTTGTTGGAGCAATTATCCTCAACATAAGAATAGAGGTTAGGATCTGCAGATTTACATGTCAAACAACGTTTGTCATTTCATAACTTTAGATTACCTTTGCCAGCGAGTTCATACACTATGGGAAAGGGTGCTAGCCTAACCGAGCGGGAGGACTTAAAATATCTGAGCTGACCTCCAATCCTTTCATCGTCCTTAGAACTCCACTTGGGCCAAAACATACAAATTCTGAGCATACCAACTAGGAAAAACTTTTTAGAAATAAGCAGTCCAAGAAAAGACCAAACTCGAGTATAAACTACACTCCAAAAAGCTGCATCCAAAACATACTAAAAAGAAAAATTAGAAAATAAAAAAAAAAAAAAAAAAAAAAAACCCTAAGTAAAAAAATAGTAATAAAAAAATATAAAAAAAAAAAAAAAAAAAAAAATATAATAAAACATTTCAACTAGAATTTGCGCATGAGCTGCTAAATAATAAATTGAAATTAGTTACTAAAGAGCAAAACTGAAGACTAAGGAAAAAATTTTAGAATTTAAAACGAAGGGTGCAAAATAACCTGAAAATCAAAACGCGCAACGCAGCAGTTTTGAAAATTCAGAATTCACATTCTATAAAGAAGATACCTAAGCAAAAAAATACATATATAATTTTGACTCACACCTAGTACAACATAGAAAAGTTTATGTATCTACCTGTGTGATCAAAAGGAAAAAAGGTAAAAAATAAAATAAAACAACTGAATGTAGAAGGTGTCGAGAATACTGAGCCTTGGCTTTATCAAGGACCAGCAAAAACTCTGCATTTTCTCACTTCCACAAAGACCTAGTTGGAAATGGGTTTCTGCAAGGCCATAGATGCAAGTAACATTCCCACCTAAAATAGTTTAAAAAATATATATATAAGTCATGTCCTCCTTAGAGTTGCATGACCTAGCACTAGTTAACATTTTCGCTTGCATCCATTAACCTTCCTGGCCCGACCCATACTCTTCATCTGTTACTATTAAACAGAGAGAAGAAGATTAAAGAGAACTCAAGCTGTGAGAGTGACATAATAATTAGAAATGATTTTCAGCCATAACGAAATTCCAAGTTCGTTTGAGAGAGAATTTAAACCTGAAAAACAATGCAAAAGAAATCCAAATTTTACATTGCAATTAAAAAAGGAAATGTTAATTTATAACGAACAGATTTTTGAAAGAAAACTTGAGTCTAAAACCCCCTACTCTACAACTTATGACAACACAAAAACGAGAATAAGTTAAAGATAATAATTAACTAAAGAAAACTTTGTGAAAGTTATATACCTTAAACAGTTAGTTGCAATATGTACAAAGTATTTCAGCAGTGCTTTAAGTGCATAATTAATTAGTATTAAGAACTTAACTACTTTGAAAAAACAGCGCATAGACAGCGCATAGAAAAGGAACAAGCTAAGCCATCTTCTGTTCCTAGGTACCCCAAAAGACGCTCAAAGTTACAAAGAAAAGAAAGAGTTAAAACCCGCAAAAATGTTAACAGACAAATCAATGCCTAAAAGTTGAAAAGCTAAAAAACGACAGAGAAAAGGTACATGAAGTACAAACATTGAACTTATAAAACCTAGAACCCAAAAACAAGGAAGAGAGCTTACCTCTTGTGTTACAAAAACTTTTCTCCTCACAAGAGAAGAACATGGCTGACCTCTTCTGCCACTCCCTAGACGCTGGGGGGCAGTGAGGGTGGGGCTGATGGCCTCCTCATACAGCAAGAAAACAACGCGCGGAGATTTTAACCAGAGAAAAAAATATATAAACATAAGACTGTGGATCTGTATGATCAGAAAGAGCAGAATTAACTCTCCAGAATACATGAGAAATATTATAAAATACACGAGCAGTTTATTTAATAATCTTTGCATGTATTAAATCACCTTAGTGAGCTTCTATAGATTAATCAGAATCTTATTAATTTTAATGTTGGTTTTACTATTTTTAGTATAGCTATCCTAGTGATGAATAACTAGTTTTCTTTTTTATTTGTTTTTATTTTCTTTTATAAACGGATTTTTAAGCTTTTTTTGTGATTTTGTTTATATTATTTAATTTTTTGTTTTAATAGGACCGTCATATCCATAGCACTAAGGTTCCTTTAGGTAGTTAATAGGCATCCTCTAGCCAACTTCCTTACGGCTTTGATTGGTCAGAATCATATTATTAACTGTGTAGAAAATTAAAGCAGATCTGCCAACCTTACTCTATTATTCAGAATAATTTTTCTTAAAGTTCTTTTGATGAAAGAAGAAGGAATTTCGTTCTCTAGAAAACTTTCTAATAGTATATTAATGTTGTAATTGAAGTCCAAATTGTTGCTGCATATTCTTGAAATTCTTAGGACCTGAGAAATTAGTACATTCTCAATTACTTTGGTTGAAATGTTATTATTCCAGTGTAGATATTTAATTACTTTGAAAGGAAAATTAACTCTTTTATCATAGAGGCTAATAGATGGGTTACCTCTGTTGAGCTTAATGCTTAAGTCTAGGAACTCAAGTTCCTGATTACTGTGGTTGGTTTTACATAAGTTAAGAGAGCTAGGATAGATATTATCAAAATCACTCTCTATAACTTCTGAATTATTGATACACAGCAGATCATCAATATATCTAAAAGTGTAAAGGTAGTTATCTGAGCAGGTGGGGTGATTTTTAATGAATTTATATTCCTTAAAGAACAGGAATAGATTAGCGATATGCGTGGACGTTGATGTTCCCATTGGAATACCGTTCACTTGCTTATAGAGAGTATTATTATATAAGATATGGTTATTTATTATGCAGCAATTGAGATAAGAGTTCCAAGTTCCTACATCAACAAATTGGTTAAGTTTAAATTCTGCATACAGCTCTTTAAAGGTAGTGATTATATCTGATAGAGGCAGATTAGTATACAGGTTTTCAAAATCATAACTATTAATATCTAGGGGACAAACTTTGAGTATAGTAGAAATTACTTCTGCATTATTATTAATTATCCAAAAATCTCTGTACATCAAGTTAGAACAGTTTCTAATGTGTTTCAAAACCTTCTTTAAGACATCTTCAAAAGCAAGATCTATTTTCTTTTTATGACTCCTTACTCCACTAGCTATGAACCTGAACTTCACAGGATCCTTATGAAACTTAACCGTTGCAAAAAGAAATGGAAATTCAGGCTCATATCTTCTAGTTTGTGGAATTTTAAGTTTCTTGAAGAATGCCTTAAACCGATTTTCTAACTGCTTGGTAGAATAACTTACGGGCTCGTATGTTACTCTATTATTGAGTTCCATAGTTAACAATTCAAAATAGAACTTCTTACAGATAATTGCAAAATTATTGCTAGCTTTATCCGTAGTGGTAAAAATAAATTGGTCTTGCAGTTTGGAGAGTGACCTTTTAGCTTCTCCAGAGAAAAAGAGATTTCTGTCGAAACAAAAGTCCAGACCTGCCAACTCACCGGTGAAGCTATTGATTATATTATATTTCCATTCTGCGAAGGCCTCAATAGGCTGATTGTACGTTAAACTGGTTTTTACGATGTATTTATTTACATCTTGAGTGAAGCTCTCAAGAATCCTTTCTTTGGAAATTGTGAAGGAAGGTCTGAATTTAGAGCCATACTCTAATAAATTCCTAAGCTTTTCATTTTCTACAAAACTCAAGTTTCCGGTGATAATATGGTTGTAATTCTTATCATAGTGAACTGTTTCTTTATGTTCATCACAAGAACAAGTAGTAATTACAGGAATGTAGCTCGAAGAGTTAAGTTTGTAGTTTTTAACTATTGACCCTAAGGTCTTAACATATTTAAAACTTACAATAGACTGGTGCCTGTGGATGGGAAAAAAATTGCATTATTGTAGAACAGCTTCCTTACATTGAGATTATCGTAGGCTTTATTTAGGAACCTGATGGTAACAAAATTACTGGAAAATTCTTTAAGAGAAATTTTATCTTTAAGAATATGTTTAAGAATGTCCAGAACCAAAGCAAAAACATGCTTATCAACATGGTCAGCAGTATCATTCCAGAATTTGAAAAAACATTTAAGGACAGAGTGCTTGAAGGACTTGAGAATTTTGTAAGTATTTTTAACAAAATTAGTGCCAGTTTTAAAGCCTTCCAGAGTTTTTAGCAAGTTAGCAAAATCAACTTTGCTTGATGTGCGAAATAACCTCTGTCCTCTATTACCTCTAGAGCAGCTCTTATTATTAACAAGAAAGAAGAGTTCACGAATTGAAAATTTATGCTGATTATGCTTATTGTCAGATAGAGTGGAATTAAGGCCATAGGGTTAAAGAGACTGATGCTGCAAAATTTCAAGGGATTCAGTTTCTAGCCGAGCATAGAGGTCAGGGATAATATGTAGTACCTCTATTTTCACTTTGTCAAAACCATGAGTATGGAAATGCTCTAATTCAAAGGTAGAGTACTGGTTGGCGTTTGTGGAGGGGTTCACTCCTGAATTAGAGAACTTGTTTACTAGAGACCTGTGACCATTAATCCTAAGATGAAGAGGATTTTTACTTTGGCCAATATAGCTAAGGTTGCAGACAGTACAGGTGAGCTTATAGATGGTATTGTAGGCTTTGCAAAACTTGTTGGAGCAATTATCCTCAACATAAGAATAGAGGTTAGGATCTGCAGATTTACATGTCAAACAACGTTTGTCATTTCATAACTTTAGATTACCTTTGCCAGCGAGTTCATACACTATGGGAAAGGGTGCTAGCCTAACCGAGCGGGAGGACTTAAAATATCTGAGCTGACCTCCAATCCTTTCATCGTCCTTAGAACTCCACTTGGGCCAAAACATACAAATTCTGAGCATACCAACTAGGAAAAACTTTTTAGAAATAAGCAGTCCAAGAAAAGACCAAACTCGAGTATAAACTACACTCCAAAAAGCTGCATCCAAAACATACTAAAAAGAAAAATTAGAAAATGAAAAAAAAAAAAAAAAAAAAAAAAAAAAACCCTAAGTAAAAAAATAGTAATAAAAAAATATAAAAAAAAAAAAAAAAAAAAAAAATATAATAAAACATTTCAACTAGAATTTGCGCATGAGCTGCTAAATAATAAATTGAAATTAGTTACTAAAGAGCAAAACTGAAGACTAAGGAAAAAATTTTAGAATTTAAAACGAAGGGTGCAAAATAACCTGAAAATCAAAACGCGCAACGCAGCAGTTTTGAAAATTCAGAATTCACATTCTATAAAGAAGATACCTAAGCAAAAAAATACATATATAATTTTGACTCACACCTAGTACAACATAGAAAAGTTTATGTATCTACCTGTGTGATCAAAAGGAAAAAAGGTAAAAAATAAAATAAAACAACTGAATGTAGAAGGTGTCGAGAATACTGAGCCTTGGCTTTATCAAGGACCAGCAAAAACTCTGCATTTTCTCACTTCCACAAAGACCTAGTTGGAAATGGGTTTCTGCAAGGCCATAGATGCAAGTAACATTCCCACCTAAAATAGTTTAAAAAATATATATATAAGTCATGTCCTCCTTAGAGTTGCATGACCTAGCACTAGTTAACATTTTCGCTTGCATCCATTAACCTTCCTGGCCCGACCCATACTCTTCATCTGTTACTATTAAACAGAGAGAAGAAGATTAAAGAGAACTCAAGCTGTGAGAGTGACATAATAATTAGAAATGATTTTCAGCCATAACGAAATTCCAAGTTCGTTTGAGAGAGAATTTAAACCTGAAAAACAATGCAAAAGAAATCCAAATTTTACATTGCAATTAAAAAAGGAAATGTTAATTTATAACGAACAGATTTTTGAAAGAAAACTTGAGTCTAAAACCCCCTACTCTACAACTTATGACAACACAAAAACGAGAATAAGTTAAAGATAATAATTAACTAAAGAAAACTTTGTGAAAGTTATATACCTTAAACAGTTAGTGGCAATATGTACAAAGTATTTCAGCAGTGCTTTAAGTGCATAATTAATTAGTATTAAGAACTTAACTACTTTGAAAAAACAGCGCATAGACAGCGCATAGAAAAGGAACAAGCTAAGCCATCTTCTGTTCCTAGGTACCCCAAAAGACGCTCAAAGTTACAAAGAAAAGAAAGAGTTAAAACCCGCAAAAATGTTAACAGACAAATCAATGCCTAAAAGTTGAAAAGCTAAAAAACGACAGAGAAAAGGTACATGAAGTACAAACATTGAACTTATAAAACCTAGAACCCAAAAACAAGGAAGAGAGCTTACCTCTTGTGTTACAAAAACTTTTCTCCTCACAAGAGAAGAACATGGCTGACCTCTTCTGCCACTCCCTAGACGCTGGGGGGCAGTGAGGGTGGGGCTGATGGCCTCCTCATACAGCAAGAAAACAACGCGCGGAGATTTTAACCAGAGAAAAAAAATATATAAACATAAGACTGTGGATCTGTATGATCAGAAAGAGCAGAATTAACTCTCCAGAATACATGAGAAATATTATAAAATACACGAGCAGTTTATTTAATAATCTTTGCATGTATTAAATCACCTTAGTGAGCTTCTATAGATTAATCAGAATCTTATTAATTTTAATGTTGGTTTTACTATTTTTAGTATAGCTATCCTAGTGATGAATAACTAGTTTTCTTTTTTATTTGTTTTTATTTTCTTTTATAAACGGATTTTTAAGCTTTTTTTGTGATTTTGTTTATATTATTTAATTTTTTGTTTTAATAGGACCGTCATATCCATAGCACTAAGGTTCCTTTAGGTAGTTAATAGGCATCCTCTAGCCAACTTCCTTACGGCTTTGATTGGTCAGAATCATATTATTAACTGTGTAGAAAATTAAAGCAGATCTGCCAACCTTACTCTATTATTCAGAATAATTTTTCTTAAAGTTCTTTTGATGAAAGAAGAAGGAATTTCGTTCTCTAGAAAACTTTCTAATAGTATATTAATGTTGTAATTGAAGTCCAAATTGTTGCTGCATATTCTTGAAATTCTTAGGACCTGAGAAATTAGTACATTCTCAATTACTTTGGTTGAAATGTTATTATTCCAGTGTAGATATTTAATTACTTTGAAAGGAAAATTAACTCTTTTATCATAGAGGCTAATAGATGGGTTACCTCTGTTGAGCTTAATGCTTAAGTCTAGGAACTCAAGTTCCTGATTACTGTGGTTGGTTTTACATAAGTTAAGAGAGCTAGGATAGATATTATCAAAATCACTCTCTATAACTTCTGAATTATTGATACACAGCAGATCATCAATATATCTAAAAGTGTAAAGGTAGTTATCTGAGCAGGTGGGGTGATTTTTAATGAATTTATATTCCTTAAAGAACAGGAATAGATTAGCGATATGCGTGGACGTTGATGTTCCCATTGGAATACCGTTCACTTGCTTATAGAGAGTATTATTATATAAGATATGGTTATTTATTATGCAGCAATTGAGATAAGAGTTCCAAGTTCCTACATCAACAAATTGGTTAAGTTTAAATTCTGCATACAGCTCTTTAAAGGTAGTGATTATATCTGATAGAGGCAGATTAGTATACAGGTTTTCAAAATCATAACTATTAATATCTAGGGGACAAACTTTGAGTATAGTAGAAATTACTTCTGCATTATTATTAATTATCCAAAAATCTCTGTACATCAAGTTAGAACAGTTTCTAATGTGTTTCAAAACCTTCTTTAAGACATCTTCAAAAGCAAGATCTATTTTCTTTTTATGACTCCTTACTCCACTAGCTATGAACCTGAACTTCACAGGATCCTTATGAAACTTAACCGTTGCAAAAAGAAATGGAAATTCAGGCTCATATCTTCTAGTTTGTGGAATTTTAAGTTTCTTGAAGAATGCCTTAAACCGATTTTCTAACTGCTTGGTAGAATAACTTACGGGCTCGTATGTTACTCTATTATTGAGTTCCATAGTTAACAATTCAAAATAGAACTTCTTACAGATAATTGCAAAATTATTGCTAGCTTTATCCGTAGTGGTAAAAATAAATTGGTCTTGCAGTTTGGAGAGTGACCTTTTAGCTTCTCCAGAGAAAAAGAGATTTCTGTCGAAACAAAAGTCCAGACCTGCCAACTCACCGGTGAAGCTATTGATTATATTATATTTCCATTCTGCGAAGGCCTCAATAGGCTGATTGTACGTTAAACTGGTTTTTACGATGTATTTATTTACATCTTGAGTGAAGCTCTCAAGAATCCTTTCTTTGGAAATTGTGAAGGAAGGTCTGAATTTAGAGCCATACTCTAATAAATTCCTAAGCTTTTCATTTTCTACAAAACTCAAGTTTCCGGTGATAATATGGTTGTAATTCTTATCATAGTGAACTGTTTCTTTATGTTCATCACAAGAACAAGTAGTAATTACAGGAATGTAGCTCGAAGAGTTAAGTTTGTAGTTTTTAACTATTGACCCTAAGGTCTTAACATATTTAAAACTTACAATAGACTGGTGCCTGTGGAAGGGAAAAAAATTGCATTATTGTAGAACAGCTTCCTTACATTGAGATTATCGTAGGCTTTATTTAGGAACCTGATGGTAACAAAATTACTGGAAAATTCTTTAAGAGAAATTTTATCTTTAAGAATATGTTTAAGAATGTCCAGAACCAAAGCAAAAACATGCTTATCAACATGGTCAGCAGTATCATTCCAGAATTTGAAAAAACATTTAAGGACAGAGTGCTTGAAGGACTTGAGAATTTTGTAAGTATATTTAACAAAATTAGTGCCAGTTTTAAAGCCTTCCAGAGTTTTTAGCAAGTTAGCAAAATCAACTTTGCTTGATGTGCGAAATAACCTCTGTCCTCTATTACCTCTAGAGCAGCTCTTATTATTAACAAGAAAGAAGAGTTCACGAATTGAAAATTTATGCTGATTATGCTTATTGTCAGATAGAGTGGAATTAAGGCCATAGGGATAAAGAGACTGATGCTGCAAAATTTCAAGGGATTCAGTTTCTAGCCGAGCATAGAGGTCAGGGATAATATGTAGTACCTCTATTTTCACTTTGTCAAAACCATGAGTATGGAAATGCTCTAATTCAAAGGTAGAGTACTGGTTGGCGTTTGTGGAGGGGTTCACTCCTGAATTAGAGAACTTGTTTACTAGAGACCTGTGACCATTAATCCTAAGATGAAGAGGATTTTTACTTTGGCCAATATAGCTAAGGTTGCAGACAGTACAGGTGAGCTTATAGATGGTATTGTAGGCTTTGCAAAACTTGTTGGAGCAATTATCCTCAACATAAGAATAGAGGTTAGGATCTGCAGATTTACATGTCAGACAACGTTTGTCATTTCATAACTTTAGATTACCTTTGCCAGCGAGTTCATACACTATGGGAAAGGGTGCTAGCCTAACCGAGCGGGAGGACTTAAAATATCTGAGCTGAGCTCCAATCCTTTCATCGTCCTTAGAACTCCACTTGGGCCAAAACATACAAATTCTGAGCATACCAACTAGGAAAAACTTTTTAGAAATAAGCAGTCCAAGAAAAGACCAAACTCGAGTATAAACTACACTCCAAAAAGCTGCATCCAAAACATACTAAAAAGAAAAATTAGAAAATGAAAAAAAAAAAAAAAGAAAAACCCTAAGTAAAAAAATAGTAATAAAAAAATATAAAAAAAAAAAAAAATATATATATATAATAAAACATTTCAACTAGAATTTGCGCATGAGCTGCTAAATAATAAATTGAAATTAGTTACTAAAGAGCAAAACTGAAGACTAAGGAAAAAATTTTAGAATTTAAAACGAAGGGTGCAAAATAACCTGAAAATCAAAACGCGCAACGCAGCAGTTTTGAAAATTCAGAATTCACATTCTATAAAGAAGATACCTAAGCAAAAAAATACATATATAATTTTGACTCACACCTAGTACAACATAGAAAAGTTTATGTATCTACCTGTGTGATCAAAAGGAAAAAAAGGTAAAAAATAAAATAAAACAACTGAATGTAGAAGGTGTCGAGAATACTGAGCCTTGGCTTTATCAAGGACCAGCAAAAACTCTGCATTTTCTCACTTCCACAAAGACCTAGTTGGAAATGGGTTTCTGCAAGGCCATAGATGCAAGTAACATTCCCACCTAAAATAGTTTAAAAAATATATATATAAGTCATGTCCTCCTTAGAGTTGCATGACCTAGCACTAGTTAACATTTTCGCTTGCATCCATTAAGCTTCCTAGCCCGACCCATACTCTTCATCTGTTACTATTAAACAGAGAGAAGAAGATTAAAGAGAACTCAAGCTGTGAGAGTGACATAATAATTAGAAATGATTTTCAGCCATAACGAAATTCCAAGTTCGTTTGAGAGAGAATTTAAACCTGAAAAACAATGCAAAAGAAATCCAAATTTTACATTGCAATTAAAAAAGGAAATGTTAATTTATAACGAACAGATTTTTGAAAGAAAACTTGAGTCTAAAACCCCCTACTCTACAACTTATGACAACACAAAAACGAGAATAAGTTAAAGATAATAATTAACTAAAGAAAACTTTGTGAAAGTTATATACCTTAAACAGTTAGTTGCAATATGTACAAAGTATTTCAGCAGTGCTTTAAGTGCATAATTAATTAGTATTAAGAACTTAACTACTTTGAAAAAACAGCGCATAGACAGCGCATAGAAAAGGAACAAGCTAAGCCATCTTCTGTTCCTAGGTACCCCAAAAGACGCTCAAAGTTACAAAGAAAAGAAAGAGTTAAAACCCGCAAAAATGTTAACAGACAAATCAATGCCTAAAAGTTGAAAAGCTAAAAAACGACAGAGAAAAGGTACATGAAGTACAAACATTGAACTTATAAAACCTAGAACCCAAAAACAAGGAAGAGAGCTTACCTCTTGTGTTACAAAAACTTTTCTCCTCACAAGAGAAGAACATGGCTGACCTCTTCTGCCACTCCCTAGACGCTGGGGGGCAGTGAGGGTGGGGCTGATGGCCTCCTCATACAGCAAGAAAACAACGCGCGGAGATTTTAACCAGAGAAAAAAATATATAAACATAAGACTGTGGATCTGTATGATCAGAAAGAGCAGAATTAACTCTCCAGAATACATGAGAAATATTATAAAATACACGAGCAGTTTATTTAATAATTTTTGCATGTATTAAATCACCTTAGTGAGCTTCTATAGATTAATCAGAATCTTATTAATTTTAATGTTGGTTTTACTATTTTTAGTATAGCTATCCTAGTGATGAATAACTAGTTTTCTTTTTTATTTGTTTTTATTTTCTTTTATAAACGGATTTTTAAGCTTTTTTGTGATTTTGTTTATATTATTTAATTTTTTGTTTTAATAGGACCGTCATATCCATAGCATTAAGGTTCCTTTAGGTAGTTAATAGGCATCCTCTAGCCAACTTCCTTACGGCTTTGATTGGTCAGAATCATATTATTAACTGTGTAGAAAATTAAAGCAGATCTGCCAACCTTACTCTATTATTCAGAATAATTTTTCTTAAAGTTCTTTTGATGAAAGAAGAAGGAATTTCGTTCTCTAGAAAACTTTCTAATAGTATATTAATGTTGTAATTGAAGTCCAAATTGTTGCTGCATATTCTTGAAATTCTTAGGACCTGAGAAATTAGTACATTCTCAATTACTTTGGTTGAAATGTTATTATTCCAGTGTAGATATTTAATTACTTTGAAAGGAAAATTAACTCTTTTATCATAGAGGCTAATAGATGGGTTACCTCTGTTGAGCTTAATGCTTAAGTCTAGGAACTCAAGTTCCTGATTACTGTGGTTGGTTTTACATAAGTTAAGAGAGCTAGGATAGATATTATCAAAATCACTCTCTATAACTTCTGAATTATTGATACACAGCAGATCATCAATATATCTAAAAGTGTAAAGGTAGTTATCTGAGCAGGTGGGGTGATTTTTAATGAATTTATATTCCTTAAAGAACAGGAATAGATTAGCGATATGCGTGGACGTTGATGTTCCCATTGGAATACCGTTCACTTGCTTATAGAGAGTATTATTATATAAGATATGGTTATTTATTATGCAGCAATTGAGATAAGAGTTCCAAGTTCCTACATCAACAAATTGGTTAAGTTTAAATTCTGCATACAGCTCTTTAAAGGTAGTGATTATATCTGATAGAGGCAGATTAGTATACAGGTTTTCAAAATCATAACTATTAATATCTAGGGGACAAACTTTGAGTATAGTAGAAATTACTTCTGCATTATTATTAATTATCCAAAAAACTCTGTACATCAAGTTAGAACAGTTTCTAATGTGTTTCAAAACCTTCTTTAAGACATCTTCAAAAGCAAGATCTATTTTCTTTTTATGACTCCTTACTCCACTAGCTATGAACCTGAACTTCACAGGATCCTTATGAAACTTTACCGTTGCAAAAAGAAATGGAAATTCAGGCTCATATCTTCTAGTTTGTGGAATTTTAAGTTTCTTGAAGAATGCCTTAAACCGATTTTCTAACTGCTTGGTAGAATAACTTACGGGCTCGTATGTTACTCTATTATTGAGTTCCATAGTTAACAATTCAAAATAGAACTTCTTACAGATAATTGCAAAATTATTGCTAGCTTTATCCGTAGTGGTAAAAATAAATTGGTCTTGCAGTTTGGAGAGTGACCTTTTAGCTTCTCCAGAGAAAAAGAGATTTCTGTCGAAACAAAAGTCCAGACCTGCCAACTCACCGGTGAAGCTATTGATTATATTATATTTCCATTCTGCGAAGGCCTCAATAGGCTGATTGTACGTTAAACTGGTTTTTACGATGTATTTATTTACATCTTGAGTGAAGCTCTCAAGAATCCTTTCTTTGGAAATTGTGAAGGAAGGTCTGAATTTAGAGCCATACTCTAATAAATTCCTAAGCTTTTCATTTTCTACAAAACTCAAGTTTCCGGTGATAATATGGTTGTAATTCTTATCATAGTGAACTGTTTCTTTATGTTCATCACAAGAACAAGTAGTAATTACAGGAATGTAGCTCGAAGAGTTAAGTTTGTAGTTTTTAACTATTGACCCTAAGGTCTTAACATATTTAAAACTTACAATAGACTGGTGCCTGTGGATGGGAAAAAAAATTGCATTATTGTAGAACAGCTTCCTTACATTGAGATTATCGTAGGCTTTATTTAGGAACCTGATGGTAACAAAATTACTGGAAAATTCTTTAAGAGAAATTTTATCTTTAAGAATATGTTTAAGAATGTCCAGAACCAAAGCAAAAACATGCTTATCAACATGGTCAGCAGTTTCATTCCAGAATTTGAAAAAACATTTAAGGACAGAGTGCTTGAAGGACTTGAGAATTTTGTAAGTATTTTTAACAAAATTAGTGCCAGTTTTAAAGCCTTCCAGAGTTTTTAGCAAGTTAGCAAAATCAACTTTGCTTGATGTGCGAAATAACCTCTGTCCTCTATTACCTCTAGAGCAGCTCTTATTATTAACAAGAAAGAAGAGTTCACGAATTGAAAATTTATGCTGATTATGCTTATTGTCAGATAGAGTGGAATTAAGGCCATAGGGATAAAGAGACTGATGCTGCAAAATTTCAAGGGATTCAGTTTCTAGCCGAGCATAGAGGTCAGGGATAATATGTAGTACCTCTATTTTCACTTTGTCAAAACCATGAGTATGGAAATGCTCTAATTCAAAGGTAGAGTACTGGTTGGCGTTTGTGGAGGGGTTCACTCCTGAATTAGAGAACTTGTTTACTAGAGACCTGTGACCATTAATCCTAAGATGAAGAGGATTTTTACTTTGGCCAATATAGCTAAGGTTGCAGACAGTACAGGTGAGCTTATAGATGGTATTGTAGGCTTTGCAAAACTTGTTGGAGCAATTATCCTCAACATAAGAATAGAGGTTAGGATCTGCAGATTTACATGTCAAACAACGTTTGTCATTTCATAACTTTAGATTACCTTTGCCAGCGAGTTCATACACTATGGGAAAGGGTGCTAGCCTAACCGAGCGGGAGGACTTAAAATATCTGAGCTGACCTCCAATCCTTTCATCGTCCTTAGAACTCCACTTGGGCCAAAACATACAAATTCTGAGCATACCAACTAGGAAAAACTTTTTAGAAATAAGCAGTCCAAGAAAAGACCAAACTCGAGTATAAACTACACTCCAAAAAGCTGCATCCAAAACATACTAAAAAGAAAAATTAGAAAATGAAAAAAAAAAAAAAAAAAAAACCCTAAGTAAAAAAATAGTAATAAAAAAATATAAAAAAAAAAAAAAAAAAAAAATATATAATAAAACATTTCAACTAGAATTTGCGCATGAGCTGCTAAATAATAAATTGAAATTAGTTACTAAAGAGCAAAACTGAAGACTAAGGAAAAAATTTTAGAATTTAAAACGAAGGGTGCAAAATAACCTGAAAATCAAAACGCGCAACGCAGCAGTTTTGAAAATTCAGAATTCACATTCTATAAAGAAGATACCTAAGCAAAAAAATACATATATAATTTTGACTCACACCTAGTACAACATAGAAAAGTTTATGTATCTACCTGTGTGATCAAAAGGAAAAAAGGTAAAAAATAAAATAAAACAACTGAATGTAGAAGGTGTCGAGAATACTGAGCCTTGGCTTTATCAAGGACCAGCAAAAACTCTGCATTTTCTCACTTCCACAAAGACCTAGTTGGAAATGGGTTTCTGCAAGGCCATAGATGCAAGTAACATTCCCACCTAAAATAGTTTAAAAAATATATATATAAGTCATGTCCTCCTTAGAGTTGCATGACCTAGCACTAGTTAACATTTTCGCTTGCATCCATTAACCTTCCTGGCCCGACCCATACTCTTCATCTGTTACTATTAAACAGAGAGAAGAAGATTAAAGAGAACTCAAGCTGTGAGAGTGACATAATAATTAGAAATGATTTTCAGCCATAACGAAATTCCAAGTTCGTTTGAGAGAGAATTTAAACCTGAAAAACAATGCAAAAGAAATCCAAATTTTACATTGCAATTAAAAAAGGAAATGTTAATTTATAACGAACAGATTTTTGAAAGAAAACTTGAGTCTAAAACCCCCTACTCTACAACTTATGACAACACAAAAACGAGAATAAGTTAAAGATAATAATTAACTAAAGAAAACTTTGTGAAAGTTATATACCTTAAACAGTTAGTTGCAATATGTACAAAGTATTTCAGCAGTGCTTTAAGTGCATAATTAATTAGTATTAAGAACTTAACTACTTTGAAAAAACAGCGCATAGACAGCGCATAGAAAAGGAACAAGCTAAGCCATCTTCTGTTCCTAGGTACCCCAAAAGACGCTCAAAGTTACAAAGAAAAGAAAGAGTTAAAACCCGCAAAAATGTTAACAGACAAATCAATGCCTAAAAGTTGAAAAGCTAAAAAACGACAGAGAAAAGGTACATGAAGTACAAACATTGAACTTATAAAACCTAGAACCCAAAAACAAGGAAGAGAGCTTACCTCTTGTGTTACAAAAACTTTTCTCCTCACAAGAGAAGAACATGGCTGACCTCTTCTGCCACTCCCTAGACGCTGGGGGCAGTGAGGGTGGGGCTGATGGCCTCCTCATACAGCAAGAAAACAACGCGCGGAGATTTTAACCAGAGAAAAAAATATATAAACATAAGACTGTGGATCTGTATGATCAGAAAGAGCAGAATTAACTCTCCAGAATACATGAGAAATATTATAAAATACACGAGCAGTTTATTTAATAATCTTTGCATGTATTAAATCACCTTAGTGAGCTTCTATAGATTAATCAGAATCTTATTAATTTTAATGTTGGTTTTACTATTTTTAGTATAGCTATCCTAGTGATGAATAACTAGTTTTCTTTTTTATTTGTTTTTATTTTCTTTTATAAACGGATTTTTAAGCTTTTTTGTGATTTTGTTTATATTATTTAATTTTTTGTTTTAATAGGACCGTCATATCCATAGCACTAAGGTTCCTTTAGGTAGTTAATAGGCATCCTCTAGCCAACTTCCTTACGGCTTTGATTGGTCAGAATCATATTATTAACTGTGTAGAAAATTAAAGCAGATCTGCCAACCTTACTCTATTATTCAGAATAATTTTTCTTAAAGTTCTTTTGATGAAAGAAGAAGGAATTTCGTTCTCTAGAAAACTTTCTAATAGTATATTAATGTTGTAATTGAAGTCCAAATTGTTGCTGCATATTCTTGAAATTCTTAGGACCTGAGAAATTAGTACATTCTCAATTACTTTGGTTGAAATGTTATTATTCCAGTGTAGATATTTAATTACTTTGAAAGGAAAATTAACTCTTTTATCATAGAGGCTAATAGATGGGTTACCTCTGTTGAGCTTAATGCTTAAGTCTAGGAACTCAAGTTCCTGATTACTGTGGTTGGTTTTACATAAGTTAAGAGAGCTAGGATATATATTATCAAAATCACTCTCTATAACTTCTGAATTATTGATACACAGCAGATCATCAATATATCTAAAAGTGTAAAGGTAGTTATCTGAGCAGGTGGGGTGATTTTTAATGAATTTATATTCCTTAAAGAACAGGAATAGATTAGCGATATGCGTGGACGTTGATGTTCCCATTGGAATACCGTTCACTTGCTTATAGAGAGTATTATTATATAAGATATGGTTATTTATTATGCAGCAATTGAGATAAGAGTTCCAAGTTCCTACATCAACAAATTGGTTAAGTTTAAATTCTGCATACAGCTCTTTAAAGGTAGTGATTATATCTGATAGAGGCAGATTAGTATACAGGTTTTCAAAATCATAACTATTAATATCTAGGGGACAAACTTTGAGTATAGTAGAAATTACTTCTGCATTATTATTAATTATCCAAAAATCTCTGTACATCAAGTTAGAACAGTTTCTAATGTGTTTCAAAACCTTCTTTAAGACATCTTCAAAAGCAAGATCTATTTTCTTTTTATGACTCCTTACTCCACTAGCTATGAACCTGAACTTCACAGGATCCTTATGAAACTTAACCGTTGCAAAAAGAAATGGAAATTCAGGCTCATATCTTCTAGTTTGTGGAATTTTAAGTTTCTTGAAGAATGCCTTAAACCGATTTTCTAACTGCTTGGTAGAATAACTTACGGGCTCGTATGTTACTCTATTATTGAGTTCCATAGTTAACAATTCAAAATAGAACTTCTTACAGATAATTGCAAAATTATTGCTAGCTTTATCCGTAGTGGTAAAAATAAATTGGTCTTGCAGTTTGGAGAGTGACCTTTTAGCTTCTCCAGAGAAAAAGAGATTTCTGTCGAAACAAAAGTCCAGACCTGCCAACTCACCGGTGAAGCTATTGATTATATTATATTTCCATTCTGCGAAGGCCTCAATAGGCTGATTGTACGTTAAACTGGTTTTTACGATGTATTTATTTACATCTTGAGTGAAGCTCTCAAGAATCCTTTCTTTGGAAATTGTGAAGGAAGGTCTGAATTTAGAGCCATACTCTAATAAATTCCTAAGCTTTTCATTTTCTACAAAACTCAAGTTTCCGGTGATAATATGGTTGTAATTCTTATCATAGTGAACTGTTTCTTTATGTTCATCACAAGAACAAGTAGTAATTACAGGAATGTAGCTCGAAGAGTTAAGTTTGTAGTTTTTAACTATTGACCCTAAGGTCTTAACATATTTAAAACTTACAATAGACTGGTGCCTGTGGATGGGAAAAAAAATTGCATTATTGTAGAACAGCTTCCTTACATTGAGAATATCGTAGGCTTTATTTAGGAACCTGATGGTAACAAAATTACTGGAAAATTCTTTAAGAGAAATTTTATCTTTAAGAATATGTTTAAGAATGTCCAGAACCAAAGCAAAAACATGCTTATCAACATGGTCAGCAGTTTCATTCCAGAATTTGAAAAAACATTTAAGGACAGAGTGCTTGAAGGACTTGAGAATTTTGTAAGTATTTTTAACAAAATTAGTGCCAGTTTTAAAGCCTTCCAGAGTTTTTAGCAAGTTAGCAAAATCAACTTTGCTTGATGTGCGAAATAACCTCTGTCCTCTATTACCTCTAGAGCAGCTCTTATTATTAACAAGAAAGAAGAGTTCACGAATTGAAAATTTATGCTGATTATGCTTATTGTCAGATAGAGTGGAATTAAGGCCATAGGGATAAAGAGACTGATGCTGCAAAATTTCAAGGGATTCAGTTTCTAGCCGAGCATAGAGGTCAGGGATAATATGTAGTACCTCTATTTTCACTTTGTCAAAACCATGAGTATGGAAATGCTCTAATTCAAAGGTAGAGTACTGGTTGGCGTTTGTGGAGGGGTTCACTCCTGAATTAGAGAACTTGTTTACTAGAGACCTGTGACCATTAATCCTAAGATGAAGAGGATTTTTACTTTGGCCAATATAGCTAAGGTTGCAGACAGTACAGGTGAGCTTATAGATGGTATTGTAGGCTTTGCAAAACTTGTTGGAGCAATTATCCTCAACATAAGAATAGAGGTTAGGATCTGCAGATTTACATGTCAAACAACGTTTGTCATTTCATAACTTTAGATTACCTTTGCCAGCGAGTTCATACACTATGGGAAAGGGTGCTAGCCTAACCGAGCGGGAGGACTTAAAATATCTGAGCTGACCTCCAATCCTTTCATCGTCCTTAGAACTCCACTTGGGCCAAAACATACAAATTCTGAGCATACCAACTAGGAAAAACTTTTTAGAAATAAGCAGTCCAAGAAAAGACCAAACTCGAGTATAAACTACACTCCAAAAAGCTGCATCCAAAACATACTAAAAAGAAAAATTAGAAAATGAAAAAAAAAAAAAAAAAAAAAAAAACCCTAAGTAAAAAAATAGTAATAAAAAAATATAAAAAAAAAAAAAAAAAAAAAAAGAAAAAAATATAATAAAACATTTCAACTAGAATTTGCGCATGAGCTGCTAAATAATAAATTGAAATTAGTTACTAAAGAGCAAAACTGAAGACTAAGGAAAAAATTTTAGAATTTAAAACGAAGGGTGCAAAATAACCTGAAAATCAAAACGCGCAACGCAGCAGTTTTGAAAATTCAGAATTCACATTCTATAAAGAAGATGAGCGTCTTTTGGGGTACCTAGGAACAGAAGATGGCTTAGCTTGTTCCTTTTCTATGCGCTGTCTATGCGCTGTTTTTTCAAAGTAGTTAAGTTCTTAATACTAATTAATTATGCACTTAAAGCACTGCTGAAATACTTTGTACATATTGCAACTAACTGTTTAAGGTATATAACTTTCACAAAGTTTTCTTTAGTTAATTATTATCTTTAACTTATTCTCGTTTTTGTGTTGTCATAAGTTGTATTGTAGGGGGTTTTAGACTCAAGTTTTCTTTCAAAAATCTGTTCGTTATAAATTAACATTTCCTTTTTTAATTGCAATGTAAAATTTGGATTTCTTTTGCATTGTTTTTCAGGTTTAAATTCTCTCTCAAACGAACTTGGAATTTCGTTATGGCTGAAAATCATTTCTAATTATTATGTCACTCTCACAGCTTGAGTTCTCTTTAATCTTCTTCTCTCTGTTTAATAGTAACAGATGAAGAGTATGGGTCGGGCCAGGAAGGTTAATGGATGCAAGCGAAAATGTTAACTAGTGCTAGGTCATGCAACTCTAAGGAGGACATGACTTATATATATATTTTTTAAACTATTTTAGGTGGGAATGTTACTTGCATCTATGGCCTTGCAGAAACCCATTTCCAACTAGGTCTTTGTGGAAGTGAGAAAATGCAGAGTTTTTGCTGGTCCTTGATAAAGCCAAGGCTCAGTATTCTCGACACCTTCTACATTCAGTTGTTTTATTTTATTTTTTACCTTTTTTCCTTTTGATCACACAGGTAGATACATAAACTTTTCTATGTTGTACTAGGTGTGAGTCAAAATTATATATGTATTTTTTTGCTTAGGTATCTTCTTTATAGAATATATATATATATATATATATATATATATATATATATATATGTGTGTGTGTGTGTGTGTGTGTGTGTGTGTGTGTGTGTGTGTGTGTGTGTGTGTAAAAATTATATATCATCATCATTGTCAACCATTATCAATCCACTGCTGGACGAAGGTCTCCCCAAGTTTCCTCCAAAACGGTCTGTCTTGTGCCAGTCTCCTTCATGTCACTCCCGCATACATATATATCATCATCATCATCATTGTCAACCATTATCAATCCACTGCTGGACGAAGATCTCCTCAAGTTTCATCCACAACGGTCTGTCTTGTCCCAGCTTCCTTCTTGTCACTCAAGCATATTTTCGAATTTTATCCACCCATCTCCCATGTGGTCTTCTTCTGGGTCTTTTCCTGTCCCTTAGAATCCAATCTAAAATTTCGGCTGTCCATCGATGGTCTGTCCTTCTGGCAGTATGTCCAGCCCATTGCCATTTCAGGGATTTAACTCTGATCATGATGTCTTCCACTCTCGTCATTTTTCGGATCCACGAGTTCCTCTTTTTATCTCTCCTGGTTATACCAAGATGCACCTCTCCATGCTACTTTGAGTTGTCTGCAGCCTTTGTATGTCTCTTTTAGTTAAGGTCCACGTCTCTGCACCATACGTAAGCACTAGAATGATGCATTGATCAAACACTTTTCTTTTAAGACATAATGGCATATTGCTCTTGAAAATTATGCTGTTTCTTCCAAAAGCTCTCTAGGCAAGTTTTTTACGACGATTAATTTCTTCATCAATGTGACCCTCACTTGATATCTGCTGTCCAAGATAAGCGTATGTGTCTGTTATCTTCAGTTTTTCTCCATCAATCGATAGTTCTTCATTTCTTCTAAAAGCATTGAACATCACTTTTGTCTTCTGAAAGTTCATTTTTAATCCCACTTCTTTACTCTTGTCAGCAAGTTCCTGGATCATACACTGCAGCTCTGGTGGGGTAGTTGCAAAAATGACTACGTCATCAGCAAAACGAAGGTGGGTTAGATAATCTCCATTAATCTTTATCCCTTTGTTTTCACAGTTCAGTGATTGAAAGACATTTTCCAATGTCGCATTAAAGAGCTTCGGAGATATGGTGTCACCTTGTCTCACTCCCTTTCCAATTTTTATGTGTGTTGTATTTTCAAACAGCCGAATCTTTGCACTTGCATTTTCATAGATGTTATTAATAATATTAATGTATGCATTTTAATACCGCAGGATTTCAGAGCCATTGTAACTGCTGATGGTTTCACCGAATCAAAAGCTTTTTCATAATCGATAAAAGCCATGCACAATGGAAGTTTATATTCCCTCGCTCTTTCAATTAGTTCTCTTAGTACGTGGATATGATCTATTGTGCTGTAGCTACTCCTGAATCCAGCTTGTTCTCTCGGTTGAGCCATGTCCAGTGTTACCTTCAAGCGGTGTGAAAGAACTTTAGTGAAGATTTTATAAACCACTGATAGGAGGCTGATAGGTCTGTAGTTCCTGAGATCCTCAATGTCACCTTTTTGATGTAGCAGAATCATTGTAGCGTTGTTCCAATCCTCAGGAATCTTCCCTTCATTAAGGGATCGAGTGAAAATTTGGGCGAGTACTGTTTCGATTTCTCCACTTGCTTCTTGTATGATGTCTACAGTAATTCCATCTTCTCCTGGAGCTTTCCCCCGCTTCATGTTATTGATTGCATGCGCAACTTCTGCTGGGATGACTGGAAGAACTCTGGTACTGGTACCTTTCGTTATGTCTGGAATACATGTATCGTCCCTTTCATATAATTTGGAGTAGAAATCTTTTACTTTTGTCAAAATTTCGCCTCTATTTCTTGTTACAGAACCATCTTCCAGTGCCATAATCTGTTTTCTTCCCTTACTGAGGTGTCCCTTTGCTATCTTTAGGCTTTGGTTGTTTTCAATTGCTTTCCTCACTAGCTCACAGTTGAATTTCCTTACATCTTCAGTGATACTTTTTCGTACTGTCTTGCATAGCTCTATATATTCCACTTTGGAAGTCACATCTTCTTTAGTTGTCCTCATCTCTCTTCTTTTTTGCATCAACATTTTGGTTTTTCCTGATAATTTGTTCACATGCAATTTGTTCTTAGACCCAACTAATTTTGTTGCTGTTTCCATAAGAGCTTTAGTTACTTTTCTGTTAACTTCAGAGATGTCCACTTCTTCCGATGTTAGGCCTTCTAAAGCAGAGAATCTGTTCTTCAGTTCCAACTTGAAAGTATTATGGTGTTTTTTAAGGTTGGTTATGTCAATACATTTTGTTTGTTTTATGAGCTTGCCACGTTCAAGTTTAGTGTTGAGGTGCATCTTACATCTCACCAATCTATGGTCACTACCTGTGTTGAACTTGTTCAGCACACTGCAGTCTTGGATGACGAATTTTTTGTTACACATAATAAAACCAATTTCACTTGTCGTCCCATTTGGATGTCTCCATGTCCATTTCCTGTGTGGCTTTTTCTTGAAAAAGGAGTTCAAGATGAAAAATCCTTTTGCCTCTGCAAACTCAACGAGAGTATTTCCACGCTGGTTTCTGTTGCCGTGACCGAATTTACCTACTGAAGTTTCATTCTGTTGCCGTTGCCCAATTTTTGCATTGAAATCTCCCATAATTATCTTCAAGTGCTGCTTACCTTTATTATTTAGATGACGAATTTCCTCATAAAATTCTTCAATTTCTTCTTCAGGATGACTTGTGGTGGGTGCATAAGTTTGAATAATCTGAGCCTGGTATCTTCTCGAGAGTTGGATAACGAGTCGTGCAGCTCTGTCAGAGGAACTTTCAACTTCTACAACTTTATCCTTCAGTTTCTTGTTTATTCTAAATCCAACACCACTAGTTCTGCCAGTATCTGTCCCACGATAGTAGAAGAGATGTCCACTTTTCAGTTCAATGAGATCTTCTCCTTTTCTCCTTACCTCACTTAGCCCGACGATGTCCCACTTGATCCTTTGTAGTTCCTCTTCCAATTCAAGAAGCCTTGAATCAGAAAATAGGGAGCGTCCGTTATACGTAGCCAAGGTCAGCATCAGATGGCAGCCTAGTCCGGTCCTCCGGGGATTCTTAGCACCCTCTGCCTTCATGTCGCACTGGCCGCTGCCTTGGCCAGGTACATTCCAGCTGCCGGAGACTGAGGGCCAAGATTTAAGTTGTAGAGTCATTTTGGAAGTGTCTGGCCATGACTCACCACGCTGGCCAAGCGGGTTGGTGAGTGTGGGATAGCATTTCCTCTGATCCCGATGGTATAGTTATACCGCTATTGGCGGTCGTCAGAGCCCCTTTAGTTGGAACAGGATGCACCACGAGAAGGCGGGGTTGACATTTGTCAAGGAGAGGCTGTGATGTTACGCATCACCTGACCTTACGCACACACACACACACACACACACACACACACACACACACACACACACACACACACATATATATATATATATATTGCAATTAAGAACATGAAATGGTGAAGAACTCCAGGAGAACAGGAGAAGATGGAATTACCGTAAACGTTACACAAGAAGCAAGCGGAGAAATAGAAACTACACTCGCCCAAGCTTTCACTAGATGTCTCAATAAACGGAAGATTCCTGAGGATTGGGACAATGCTACAATCATCCTGCTAAATAAAAAAGGTGATATTGAGGGTCACAGCAAGTACAGGCCTATCAGCCTCCTTTCAGTGGTTTATAAAATCTTCACAAAGGTTGTTTCACATCCCTTGAAGGTAATATTGGACATGGCTCAACCAAGAGGACCGTATGAAGATGCATACATTAGCATCATTAATAACATCTATGAAAATGTTAATGCAAAGATTTGGCTATTTGAGGATACAGTACCAATAAAATTTGGAAAGGGAGTGAGACAAGGTGACACCATATCTCCCAAACTCTTCAGTGCCACATTACAAAGTGTCTTTCAAGCACTGAACTGGGAAAACAAGGGAATAAAGATTAATGGAGAATTTTTAGCTCACCTTCGTTTTGCTGACGACGTAACCATTTTTGTAGCTACCCCTTCAGAGCAGCAGAGTATGATCCAAGAACTTGCTGACAAAAGTAAAGAAATGGGATTAAAAATGAATTTTCAGAAAACAAAACTAATGTACAATGCTTTTACAAGAAATGAAGATTTTGCGACTGATGGAGAAAATCTAGAGGTAACCTGTACCTACTTCTACCTTAGACAACAGATATCAAGCAAAGGTCACATTCATGAAGAAATTAATCGGCGTATAAAACTTGGCTGGATAACTTTCGGAAGAAACAGTATAGTTTTTAAGAGCAATATGCCACTATGTCTTAAAAGAAAAGTATTTAATCAATGCATCCTTCCAGTTTTTCCATATGGAGCAGAGACATAGGCCTTAACTAAAAAAGACGTACAAAGACTGCAGACAACTGAAAGAAGCTTGGAGAGACACATGCTTGGTGTAACCAGGAAAAATAAAATGAGGAACTGGTTGATAAGGGAAAAGACAAGAGTGGAAGACATCATGATTAGAGTAAAATCCCTGAAATAGCAATGGGCTGGACATGTTCCCAGAAGAACGGACCACAGATGGACAAATGAAACTTTAGGCTGGATACCAAGGGACAGAAGAAGACCCAGAAGAAGACCACATGAGAGATGGGTGCATGAAATTCGAAAACATACCGGAGTAATGCGGAAGAGAGTGTCTCAAGACAGACAGTTGTGGAAGGAACTTGGGGATACCTTCACCCAGCAGTGGAATGATAATGGTTCTTGATGATGATGATGGTGATGATATATTCAAAAGCAATATGCCATCATGTCTTAAAAGAAAAGTGTTTAATCAATGCATCCTTCCAGTTCTTACGTATGGAGCAGAGACATGGACCTTAACTAAAAAAGACGTACAAACACTACAGACAACTGAAAGCAGCATGGAGAGATGCATACTTGGTGTAACCAAGAAAGATAAGATAAGGAAATCGCAGATAAGGAAAATGACAAGAGTCGAATACCTAATGATCAGAATAAAATCACTGAACTGGAATGGGCTGGACATATTGCCAGAAGAACGGACTACCGATGGACAACCGAAGTTTTAGACTGGATACCAAGGGACAGAAAATGACCCAGAAAAAAACACATTGGAGATGGATGGATGCAATTCGAAAACATGTCGGAGTAACATGGAAGAGAGTGGCTGAAGACAGACAGTTGTGGAGGAAACTTGGGAGACCTTCATCCAGCAGTGGATTGATGATCGTTGATAATGATGATGACATATATATATATAGTAAAACGAACATGGAGGTGCATTTTTTTTTTGTAAAAAAGTGTTGCTTATAGTCTCAAGGGTTGTAACGTACCAGGAGATGTGACGTACCTGCCAGAAGGACGCACACGACATAAAGGCAGATAGGAATCAGAATAAAACGTCCGCGTAGCTTATTTGGTAGAGCAACTTATTCCGGAATGAGGGGACCCGGGTTCGAATCCTGGCGCGGATAAAAATGACGGAGAAAAACACTTCGTTATAATGGCGCCTGAACTATCCGGATGACCCGACCGTTCAAAATCTCGTATTGGTGTGATGTTATTTCCACACCGCGAGATAGGAAAAATAAAAGAATCCCTTCTCAGCACTTCGAAAAAAAAAAAAAAAAAAAGGGGGAGATGATGTAACGTACCAAGAGATGTGACGTACCTGCCAGAAGGACGCACACGACATAAAGGCAGATAGGAATCAGAATAAAACGTCCGCGTAGCTTAATTGGTAGAGCAACTTATTCCGGAATGAGGGGACCGGGTTCGAATCCTGGCGCGGATAAAAATGACGGAGAAATTAACTTCGTTATAGGGTCTGTGTGATTGCATTGTAAATCGGTGTTTGCATAATTTCGTTCCAGGTGCAGGCACAATGAGTGACCTGTCGGAGTTCCAAAGATGGCAGATTGTAGGAGCCCGTCTGGTTGCTGCGTCGGTAACCACAGTGGTACAGGTATTGGGGGTATCGAGAGGTACCGTGTCGAAGGTCATGACAGAATACAATGTTCACAGCACAACATCATCTGCGAGACACAACTGTGGAAGGAAAACCAAACTCACTGCGAGAGACAGGAGGACATTAAAGAGGATTGTGACAGCAAGGAGGAAGACCAGGACTGCTGAGCTTAATGACCAGGACTGCTGAGCTTAAAGGCGACGAAAGTGACTGCTGAGCTTAATGTACATCTCCCAAACCCAGTGTCGACCCATACCGTACGAAGGAAATTGCATAAGCACAATATTTACGGCAGAGCTGGGATTGAAAAACCCCTGGTGTCACAGGTGAATATGAAACGGAGACTACAGTGGTGTCAGGAACATAAAACGTGGACTGCGGATCACTGGAAACATGTCTTGTTTTCCGATGAATCAAGTTTCTCATTATTCTCCATCAAAAGACGGGTTTACGTGTGGAGAACCCCCGCAGACGCCTACAACCCAGACTGCCTCCTTCCTACAGTGAAACATGGGAGCGGTTCCGTAATGGTTTAGGCCATGATCTTGTGGTTTGCAGCAGGTCCCATTATCACCTTACACGGACGGATCACTAGCGGTGACTATATCACTCTTTTGACCGACCATGTGCATTCAATGGCGCAGACATTGTTTCCGTCAGGGGATTGCACCTTTCAAGATGATAATGCCCCGATTCACAGAAGTCGAACTGTTCAATCATGGTTTGAGGAACATGAGGATGAAGTTGCACACCTTCCCTGGCCTGCACAATCACCGGACTTAAACATCATTGAGCCCCTGTGGTCTGTGTTGGAAAACAGAGTGTTATCCCGTTATCCTCCTCCGGCGTCTCTCAAGGAATCGGAGCAGTTTCTGCTGGAAGAATGGTACAACATACCACTTACCACCATCCAGGACTTGTATGCGTCCATTCCAAGGAGGATTCAAGCAGTTTTAAATGCCAAGGGTGCTCCCACACCATATCAGGCGCGTAACATCTATTGTTTCAAGGTGTTTCCATTATTTTGGACAACCTTTGTATATATCGTATATATTTAATATATTTATCGAGTATAGCAAGTTGCTTAGATTTGTCATTTATTTACACAGCATTCTTAATTTTTAAATATCCATTATGGTCATTACTTTCGGTGATGCTGATCAAATAAGGTTGATTGGGAATATAAAAAACGGTGGCAATTTTTTATTAATGGTTTAGCTTGACCGAAGATTTTCCGGATAAAATCTTCGGAGTCAAACTAAACCAAAATTCAGAATTCGAATAGAGATAGAAAGGTTATAACCTAACAGACGTTTTACACTGTGATTCTCCATCCCGATTCGATTTTGATCTGGAAATTTTTGTGAATGGGCTCAACGACTCTTTCACGCGCATAATTAATGAAATAATCGACCGGACGCCAGGTTTGGAATGAGAATGCTTTCCGCATGAGGAATCAGTGAAGCCTGCTGATGTTATCGATTACTTTAGAGGAAATGAAGTGGTCGATAATGTCAAATCATTAACCGCGAATCGGGGAAGATTACGTTCCTTTTGTACTAAATAAGTTAAGCCCATATATTTCGGGAATACTACGCTATTTGATTAATTCCCCGTAACAAATGGGTTGCTTTCTTGATACGTTGAAAGTGGCTCCGTTGAACGCATTTACAGAATGAGAGTAAAAAATAAATAAAAAATAAATAAAAAGGAATTTCTAAGTTTGCGATCAGTTTTCATTTCATCAAACACGTGAAAGCGTATTGAGAAAATTAAATGAAAAGAAAATGAAATTTGGTCTCCAGAGAGTGAAAAAATGAATGCACTTCGTTTAAATAAGAAAAGCGTTCGTCTGAAACAGAACTATAGAATACTGCATTTAAATAAGAACTCAGAATCATTCCGTACGTAATCGTGGCAAAAACCTTTCGCACAAGTACAAAATCTCGTTAAAGTTACTGCACCGACTGCAAATTTCCAATGCAAATACAACGCATAATTTTGTCTTCAAGTCTGCACCATTGTACAAGTATCGTGCCTACCATACTTTGCGCTTTAATACTAAATGCTTTTCACGATAAAACTTCTCAAAATAAAAGGTAAAACAGATTTTTTAATTCGCCCCCACCTCCGGGATTGACGTGAAACTCATGACTGGGCTAGTAATTGTTTCGCGGCGCCAATTTTAGTGGGTTTTCTGTACTTTCGCGAATATCAAATACGGTATATCAGCAAATTCCAGATTTTTTTCTATTTTTGCCGAACTTCCATTACAAGTTTTTTGATTATTTTTTCATATTTAAACCCTTTTCTTCCTGCCTCCATTAGAATTTACGCAAAAAATACACCGCAAAATATACCTCCAAAGTCCAAACCAGAAATTAAAAACTCGAAGATTGTTCGTTGCGAATAGACTCTTATCGAGTAAGCTTGACGGCTAATTCCAGGTTACATGCACTCTGCTGAAGAATACATCTTTGTTCTTTCGTGATTTCTACCCCCAGCTACTGTTGAATGACCTTGGCGACTTGCCTCACTAGAAAACCGTAAACCGGATAGCGCCAATTGCATAAATAGTATTAGCTGAGAAAAGCAGCTCACAGAAAAAAGTGTTTGAGTTTCACAGACGTAGGCTTAGAAACTTTTTGTGCTTTCGTGTGAGTATTTAGTTTATAAAGTTTATAGATATTATTTGTTAATTTTAAGAATGAGCCACATCAGTAGAATGAGTGCGTCCGGAAGATGCGAGTAGTACAGCAAGAAAGCGCTTCATATGAACAAAAATCCGTTGTTCTGTTCGTGTTGCAACATACCAAAGGGGCGTAGCTAGGTACCAGAACCGGAGGGGGAGGAGGCTAAGTCATCAGAGGAGATCTGTGTTCAATTACAAACTATTTATTTTTTTATGAATGCAGATTCTAGTTTTGTTTTGTGTTTTCCGCTTGTCTTCTGAATTTACTTCTTGAGCAAATAATTTCTCCATGCCAAAAAGTAAAAACGGTACAATAAAATACAAGAAAAAAAGAAAAAGAAAAACCTGAACTTTTTTTTGAAATAAGGAAAAAATAAATCCCGTTCTCTGAATTTGCTTGATAGTGGTTTAGCTCCAGGTTTCTTATCGGCGGAGGCAAAATAACCCCCAGCTAAAATGGAAAAACTATTTAGTGTTTTAGTTTAATATTCTGGTTGCATTCAGTGGATCCATGCAATGTCATCGAAGAGTCATTGATGTCGTATTTCGACTCTTTCTATTCCTCTTCCAGGGTTCTACTTTTTTCTCGAACTTTAATCGCACATTCTCCTTCGCTGATGGTCTAAGGTAGTCTTTTTCTACCGTGGTCCACTGCCAAACCCATTGCCCTCCCCACTCAAAAACGAAGAAACCTCAGATTCTTTCCAGCCAACCCCTTCTCTCATACAAGAAGTATCATAAAACCAGTCGTACTTACAGCAAAGCAATGGACAGGAAAACCTCCACAAAGATTTCCCGCCAATACCACTTTCCAAAGCTTAGAGGGATACATTTAGCTAAAATCTCCCCACGACCCTTCTTTGAGGGTAATTAACAACGCGGAATTTCTTTAAATATCAGCTTAAAATTTCATTGCCCCCTTAACCAGTGACGAACAGTGTTTTGTTCTTCAGCACGACTAATACTCCATCGTCTCCTTTTTATTTAATAATGTTCTTCGAAATTTCACGTTTGTCTTTAAAAAAAGGCATTTCTCTCTTCTCTGACCCCATGACACCAAAACGTCCGGTGCCTTTGTGGTAGAGAATTATTGGCACAGCTCCTCCTACTGATTCATTTCTAGAAGTCAGTTCTTTAGTCACCCATCGCTCGCTCTGTGGCATCTCAATTTTTCTTATCACGAGAAAATATTAAGTACTTATGCTTATAATGAAATACAAACGTCGTTTTTACAAACTTTACAGCAAGGTCTATTTTCGGACAGGGGGGAGGGCTTGCTGGCCTTGCAGTTGAGGCATCCACAACTTGCGCAAGCGAAATTTCTGTTTTGTACAATGTCCATGGCATTTCTACCTTTCCTTGGACCTCTCCCCCCTTTCATGGTATGAACTAGCAGTGCTACCCTTCCCTGGCATTACATGGCTTTTTAAACATTTATATATGCACCGAGTGATCACTGAATTATGACCAACCCTATCAAATGTGGATGCTGCCCGTTGACCACGTGATTTCCGAGAGTGTGAGATTAGTCGATCAACGTAGCATATATAAGGTGTAAGTGGAGCACAGTGGCGTACCGGAACCCCCCCCCGGAAAAATGTTTTCGAGGCACTTTTGCGCGAAAATCCATTAGCTTTTAATTACTGATAATTTTAACTTCCATAGTATTAACTAGGCTTTGCGGGTGATTTAATAAATCAAATTCTTTGGAACATACGGGTGTTTTTCGTAAAATCAAAATTATTCCACTTTATTGCGCGAAATATAAATGTGTTATTAAAATGATTGCCCTGGTTTTATACTTATGGCACCACGTTGCCCCCTTTGATATTCTCGTATTGTCTCATGCCCTGCCTGCCGCATATGTTGTACATACACACTCTTCACTTCACTGTATTTACCATTGTGTATTTTACCAGTTTGTATATTTTCTTCGAGACGCCCTTTGCAGTACGTGTCCATTTTCTTTGATTACTATTAAAGCGATTTTGGAACCTGCCGATACAAATTATTACAAAATACTTACGTCAAAATTAATCATATCATGTAAGATTTATTATTTTAAAGAACTAAGGCCATCTTCTTTGAAATGCCTCACGATTACACACAAAACATACTATAACGAAGTAAATTTCTCCGTCATATTTGGTCTACGCCGGGATTCGAACCCGAGGACGCTTATTCTGATTCCTATCTGCCTTTATGTCGTGTGCGTCCTACTGGCAGGTACGTCACATCTCCTGGTACGTTACATCATCTCCCCCTTCTTTTTCTTTCGAAGTGCTGCTCATATTTTTCCTATCTCGCGGTGTGGAAATAACATCACACCAATGCGAGATTTTGAACGGTCGGGTCATCCGGGTAGTTCGGGCGCCATTATAACGACGTAAATTTCTCCGTCATTTTTATCCGCGCCAGGATTAGAACCCCGGTCCCCTCATTCCGGAATAAGTTGCTCTACCAATTAAGCTACGCGGACATTGATTCTAATTGCTATCTGCCTTTATGTCGTGTGCGTCCTACTGGCAGGTACGTCACATCTCCTGGTACGTTACAATACGACTGTTGTCTAACGACTTCCGTTTGATATTTTGTAGTAACTTGTGTCGGTATAAAACCAGTGTCAAACGACTTCCGTTTTGTTTTGCTATTCCGTTTTACACGAAATAGCAAAACATAAGTAATCAAATAACTAAGTAACAATTAAAAACTGTAACACAAAAACGTAAAAATACTTTAATTATATACTCTTGAATACAAAAAATACATTTAACATAAAGCCACAATGTTTTGCACATAGTAAAAAAAAAAAAATCTTTTGATTCTGTAATATAGAAAGAAATGACACGGGTCTCTGAATTTTCGTTCCCGCGAAGAACATATTTTAGTTTAATATTTTCTGTGTTATTTATTACAGTTGTTTGCTCAGTTATATGCAAACAACTGTAATAAATAACACCTTATTTTCACTGGTATTAAATCATCCCACTCATTAACCGATATTTCCTTCATATTCTCTTATTAACATACATGCGTAGAAACTATTGCAAGGGCTGTGAAAAGGGGCCTCAAGTTCTCTTGAATAGCTGTTTTCCTGACATTCAGTTTTTATGAACTAAAGCAACGAAAATAATTTCTAAAGATTTTACATATTTACTGAAAAAGCATACATTGCTTTTTTTAATACTTCATTCAAAAGCTGCCTTAATTCTTGGCTACTTCTGTAACCAGTTTCATACGAAGTTTCCGCAAAAAAAATTGTAAAATATTTCTGCTGACGCTAGAGGTCCTTTTAACCACGAGGTTCCCCCGCACTGCGGAGGTTGCGAGGGCATCAGTACGTCCCTGGTGGAGCAGTAGGCAGTAAAATTCGGAGGGCGATGGGTAAACGGTAGGATTTATCGGTCTTCGAGAAACGACAGATTGTGGAAGCTCTTGGATTTCCCAAACGGCTGAACTGGTGGGTTGTTCGCTAGCCACCTTAGTTAAAGTGTATCAGGACTGCAGTGAAAATGGAAAAACAACGACTCGGAGGCAAAACTGCACAGGACAGCGAAACGCTGATGTGAGAGGTTGGCGCCGGGTTCAACGACTCATACAGGCCAAGCGACGGAGCACTGTTCCAACAGTTGACTACTCAATACAACAGAGATCAACCCGAAACAGTATCTGTTGTGACCATGCCTCTCATGTTCGGACATATGGGTTGTAACAGTGCAGACGACTCCAACGACATCCTCTCCTAACCAAGTTTCATCGGCGAAAACGACTCCCCTGGTGCAAAGATCGTGCAAGTTGGACGTCGAATCACAATAGTGCTCGTCTGACGAGTCACATTTTTACTCCACTCCGTGAATGGTCGTGTACGTGTTTGGCGCAAAACGACATCAGGCACTCGTTCTGAACCGCATGGTCTCCACATTGCAAGCCGGTGGAGGCGGTTGTATGGTGTGGCGATATGTTAACCTGGCAGGAACGTGGACCCTGGTGCATGTGGAACAAAGTATTACTGGTAGCTGCTGCAATGAAGGTGAAAGGAGGGCCTACGAAATATTAGATAGGTGTCAAAATTCAGTGATCGCTCAGTGAATATATATACACTATATTGACAAAAGTCACCGGACACCCCTTCAGTAGCAAATGAACGGATCCGATGCGTTGTTAAGATGCGCGTTATAGAAACAAGCCTGCAGGTGACCGCGATCATATCGCACTGCGAGGTTGAGTGAAAATCTCGCGGCGGGAGAGAACTGACTTTGGAAAGATTGTGGGGGTGGTATATTAGTGAGTTGTTCATAAGAGAAACGGAGAGACCTTTAAACATACCCAAGTCAACTGTTTTGGATGTACTGAATAAGTGGAAGACACATGACCTGCCTGAAGCAGCAAAACGTACCAGCAGACCAAAGAAAATCAGTGATAGAGGACGTCGAAGCTTCAGAAGAGTCGTTATAGCTAATCGACGAAGTACTGCACAAGACCTCAGTGTACAGGTGAGTAAAAATGCTGGAACCTTGGTATATGCACGTACCATTCAGAGAGAACTTCATTCCATGGGTTACGGTGGTCGTGTGGCTGCTCATAAGCCTTTCATCTCCATTCGGAATGCTACTCGTCGTTTAGCATGGTGTAAATAACATTTATCGTAAACCGAATGGAAACAGGTCCTATGGACTGATGAATCCACATACACGATCCATCAGTCTGATGGCCATGTGTGGGTATGGCAGCAACCGGAGGAATGCTATTTACCACAGTGTACTGTTCCTACGGTCAAGTTTGGAGCTGGCAGTGTACTCGTGTGGGGATGTTTTTCGTAGTATGGTTCCGGCCCATTGGTTATCGTGGACAAACCTGCTAACCAGCACGTCTACCTCGATATTCTGGACAATTATGACCTACCAACTCTGTGGCAATACTATGGAACCGAGCCTTGTTGGTACCAGCAGGATAATGCACCGAGCCATAAAGCAAGGACAGTTACGGCGTGGTTTGACGATAATTCCGTATCGTGTGTGGACTGGCCAGCACAGACCCCTGATCTTAATTCCATAGAGCCCTATGGGATAAGAAGTTTGGAACCAAGACCTACTACTAAGCAACAGTTAGCGGCAGCATTATGTACTGAATGGAAGCGCATACCTATCGCTGCGTTCCAAAAATTTGTCGAAAGCATGTCTCGAAGAATCAGTGCATGCATTAAGACCAAAGGTGGATCGACACCGAACTAATGTATGTCAATAAATGCTATATTGTGTTTCTCGTTCAAGTGTCCGGTGACTTTTGTCAATATAGTGTATATATAATGTGTGTGAACCCTTCCACATTCCACAAAATCTCTCCCAATATTTTTTTTTTTAGACCAGGGCAACTGCCCAATCCCCATGGTAAGTTTCTGGATCTGCTCCTACAGCAATAAGGGAAATTTCACGCAGAAAAACAAAAATGTCGCTAGAGAGTTTGGAGTAGGGATAGTGTCGCGGCTTTGGTCAACATTCAGGGGACACAAAACCGCTGCCAGATATTTGGGTAGAGGTCATCTCCGTTGTACGAGCCAGTAGGATGACCGTTACCGTGCGTAATGCCAAAACGGAGTCTAAGCAGTACTGCAGGCTAGTTATCAAATCGTCTTCAAGTAAGTGCAGATGTGCGAAATTCGTGCCACGCCGTGTCAAAATGTCTAAGTGCAGCACAATTATTATGCACCCGGAAAACCGTCAGCTGTTAACCATTACTCAGTGCGCTTCGTGCACCCGGCCATCAGTGGTACATCTCTGACGTTGATTGGTCTTCAGATCAATAGGATAAGATAATGTTCACAAATGAAAGCCGCTTCGTCGGATCCCAAGCCACAGTTGATCTGAAGAGGTAACATGGGGTTGCGTAAGATGCAACACCGTTGAATGGGACAGGTTCGGCGGTCGTAGTGTCATGATGTGTGCCGATACCACGCTCAACGAACGTACCGAGCTGTTGGTGATGGATCAAAGGACAATCACCTGGCAGCGGTACAGCAATGATGTGATTCTTCACCACACAGCAGATGTGGTTGAACTACTGTCTAATAAAGATATCTGTCGGATAAAGTGGCCAGCGCACTTCCCAGACCTCTATCGAGTTGAAGATGCATGGGACGCTCTGGGCAGACGTGTTTCCCGAGAGCTCCTAAACCACCTGGTGCTAAAGATGCATTTAACGGTGGTTGCTCTGGCTTTTTCAAGTTCTCGCCAACCCATTCGCAAAATTCAATTTTTTTTTCGCCAAAGTGTTATAATAGTACAAAAAGGTGATCGCCAATATTTTCGCCGAAACATTTCTCCTTTCGCAAATTGAGAAGAATGCGATCGGCGGCGCAACACCTGCATTAGGTGATCAGGATGGTAGGTAAAACCCCAAACAAAACAAACAAATAATAACATGCATTGAGGTGCAGGGTGGAGATGAGCACTGCACAAACATACTACTGAGGGTTTGGCCCTGTAATCTGTTGATGTAGTGCTGAGGGAACATTATCAGTGGACGAAAGATGAGCCAGTACCTTCTTCGTAACATTTTGCTCTGTTTCGATGTTTATTACATATAACTCACGATTCTTTATTTGGTGCTTTTCATTTTACTGTTGCTATTACCGCAGATCCCATTTACGCCGCCCCGGTGGCGCAGTGGCCTAAGCGATGGCCTCTGATCATTCGTACGAAAGGGGTCCAGGTTCGAATCCCGGTGAGGCATGGATGTTGTGGTTCTCTTACGGCACTGGCTCTCTCCCTTCCCTGGAACAAGTGACCCTAAATTAGGGACGGGCGACTGCTTATAGCCCATTGAGTTGCTCACGGTGGTCGTTAAACATCCAATTAAAAAAAATGCTGGCCTCTGGCCATTCGTCCAAGATGGGCCTTGTTTACAATTCAGGTTGAGGCATGGGTGGTGGAATTTTTGTTCTATGGCGCAGATTCTATCACTTCCCTAGAACCAGTGGCCCTAAATTAGGGACGGGCGACTGCTCATACACCAACGAGTTGATCATGGTGGTCGTTTAACCCCTTCCTCTCAGTCATTAAATGAAAATGAACATGAATCTGATACTTTTATTTGAAGTGTTATTAAAATTAACAAAGCGGGGAGACTTTTTTTATTTGGGGGTTTATCGACCGCCGTGAGCAACTCAATGGGCTATAAGCAGTCATCCGTCCCTAATTTAGGCTCACTGGCTCCAGGGAAGGGAGAGAGCCAGTGACGTAAGACAAACTTCAGCATCCATGTCTCACGGGATTCGAACCCGGACCCATCTCGGACGAATGGTCATAAGCCAGCGCTTAGACCACTGTGCCACCGCGGCGGCAAAGCGGAGTCTTTAACGCTTTTAGGTTACAATCAGAAATACGAAAAATTAAAAAAAGAAGGTACCTACAATGTATATTCAAGAAAAGAAAGCAAACTTTTACGCCTGACTATTATCAGTCAAACATTGATGCCACGACTAGACTTCTAGGCTGTTTTGTTTTGGGGTTTATCGACCACCACGAGCAATTCTTAAGGGCTATGAGCAGCCTCCCGTCCCTAATTAAAGGCCATTGTTTCCGTGGTAGGAAGGGTACCATTGCTTCCTCAAACGTATGGTCAGCCCACGCCTTGTTCGAACGAATGGTCAGAAGTCAGCGTCTCACACTACTCGGACATTAGGGGCGGGCATCTCTGCATGTCCCTTTCAGTATGTTTCACGTTTCGGACATCTCATCTTATTGCGAATTAAAGGGCATTTTCCTTTGGAGCTTCAATTACAATACTCATCAATGCATTGGAAGAATTTAATTTTAAACAGTTTCGCCAGACTGAAATTGAAACCCATCTACGTAGTATCATGATGTGGAAACGAAAAGAGTGAAGTTTATTTGCATCAAATCAAGCAAAATTTTTTTTTCATACACTTTACTACAAACATTTTTCTCCAAGACTGTCCCTTTCAAACTGAACCATTTCAACTGACAGGATCGTAAGATCACATTTTCAATAAGTAACAAAGGTGAAAGAAAGCAGATGTTCTAATTTTCTAAATCGCATTTGCTGAAAGATTACGTATGGGACCCAAAAGACTCCTCCTTCACAGATGAGAACAATGTCTCTGGTTTGTTTTTACAACAAAAAATAATAATGTCCCAAAAATAGGAACCGAGCTACTGGAATTGAAGGTACAATAAACGAAAGTGCGCTTTTGAAAAATGTACTAGCCATATGTACTAGTGCACCCCCCCCCCCCCTCTAACAGATCCTTTTTACTAGCAGGCTGTTGTTTCCTACTGGCAGAATTTGCGCACTGTCAAAAACCAAGTGATAGATCAAAATCTCCAAGTGCCAATGGGAATCACTTTTTTCCTGGAAATGTGAGAATTTTTATTCCACAACATGTGGATAAAAACATTTTGGATTGCAGATAAGTTTTCTTACTCCCCCGAAGACAGGTTGGCAATGGAGACTCAAATTCTGTTAGCTCTTCCAGAACCATTTTGACTTAGTGTCACAAAATAAAGCCTTAGTTTTATAGTGCGAAAAGCAAACTTAAACTACGGTTTTTAAATAAGACTTAATAATACGTTAAGTTAAATAACAGCAGGAAAGTAAATTAATAACAAGAAGTTCAGAAGGCACTAATCAGAAACGAAAAATTCAGTGAAACCCGTCTAGCAGTGTCATTTACGGTTCTGTGAAAACATGACCGTCTTGACAAGTGACCGTCACATAGAGTGCTTCGATTTGTCAAAATATCTCGCATCCCCATTTGAAAATAAAATAGAAAAGACATCTTTTTAATGCACCTTTCTGTGAAGTGCTTGTTCTTTCTTTCTTCCCTGCCAAATGGTATTTAGTGATGTTAAATCTCTCACTAAGAGCCACAAGTAAGACTAAGGAATGGGGTAAATATGTGCCGAACAAAGTAGGTTGTCGCAAATGGGGTGCTCCTATCACATGCTCTTCCGAAGGAAATGGAAGGCAAGGAGATGCCGAATGCAATAGCAGCACTACTGCGGTTGAGATTTGAAGCCATTACTACCTTCCTCAAATCGGCTCAAATAACACGGCCGCTATATGACAGGGCTAGATTCGTCGGTATGAGAGGAAGGAATTCCTCCATGGCCTTTAGGCTGTCGTTTAGGACAGTTAAAATTGACCATACGTACCATATTTAAGAGAAAACCATACCATCTGCAAATAAAATTCTAAGAACTTGACAGTCATCGAGGGCCGCCCCGGTGGCGCAGTGGTCTAAGCGATGGTCTCTGATCATTCGTCCGAACGGGGTCCGGGTTCGAATCCCGGTGAGGCATGGATGTTGTGTTTGTCTTACGGCACTGGCTCTCTCCCTTCCCTGTAACCAGTGACCCTAAATTAGGGACGGGCGACTGCTTATAGCCCATTGAGTTGCTCACGGTGGTCGTTAAACCTCCAACCAAAAAAAAAAAAAAAAAAAAACAGTCATCGAGGACCACCCACCATTTATAATCTCGTGAAGGGTGGGTGGTGACAGAAAGAGAGAAAAAAACAAAAGGGTTGTTCATGTTTTTAAACTCAGCAGCATTTTCGTTATTTTTCTAAAGCTTACTAAAAGAGAATTTTCTATAAGTTCCACATATCCTTTTATGCGTCCCAAAAATGGCTGCCCGTGGCAAACCAATAGAGGTATCCTATGCATTGTTTTTTGTGGTTATAACATCCGTGCCAGACAAAACTACCCCCATCGGCAGGTAACCGCAGAATGCGAGTGACCGCCAACATGAGTTTCACTGTATGGATACAAATTATCGCTTTCTAAACAAAAGACATCCAATGGGAGATTTAGAGTAACCGGGGCCCCGCTTAGAGCATCGGTTTTCCTCGTATACACATACAATTTTCCAACTATCCTTGTGAAATAACTTTTTTTTCTGTTGCATAACCCCTTGCTCCCTCCCATGACAAAGTATTGTAATCTCAAGAAAATTCGACTTCAAGCTTTGAACAGAAATACACATTTTGGGTTACCCCGGAAAATGGTTTGATAATTTTCCAGGCGTTGTCTGTGTGTGGTTTTTGTTGCTGCCATAATTAAAAAAAATATTATAGCTATCATGTAATGTTCGTTTAAGTATAGATGTCTGAACACTACATAGATCAGTCTCACAAACTTCCCCTACAGTGAAACAGAAGTCATTCAAGAAACCTCAGAAAAGGTTACTTACTATCAGTCTTTATTCTGCCACTGATCCTTTGGCACTTCAACAAGGTGCAGTCAAACGAACGTCAGTTAAAAATACACTAATCGTCAAAAAAATAGTTGCACCCAGAATGAAGCAACCGACAGGAATGAAACTTGGTGGGTGGGTTTGGCATCGTGAGACATGCAAATGATTCAAGCATCACGCTCGGCCGCGCATGTGACGCAAGCAAGGAGGGGTCGTAGCGCTGTGCCTGACCGGCTATATGAGGTCGTCCCGTTGCGCGTAGGCCATTCTGATTCGTGCTTTATTGTTGGTTGCATCCTTTGCAAGTGAATTATGCCTCGGAGGAAAGTTCGGAAGCAATTCGAGCAGTTGCAGGAGCTCGAGAGGGGCCGCATTTTCGGGCTCCAGGAAGTGGGATGGTCTTATCGCCGTATTGCGCGCCATACTGGTCGTGAGGATATCACCTTAGCCCGCTGTTGGCGGCAGTGTATATAGAACAAGGCACGTAGCAGCGACAGGAAGGGTCTGGGAGACCTAGCCGAAACACGTAGAGAGAGAGAGGACCGATGGATTATCCGACATGCGCGGAGTGATCAAACAGCCACGATTGCGGATATTCAGCGAGCAGTAGTGCCCTCCATGCATCGTCCAATTAGTGCCAGCACCATTGGCAGACGACTGCACGACGTAGTACTTTTTTTGCCCTACCTTTTCTGAAAGATCACTCCACTGCTTTTTTCCAACAGGACAACGCTCGTCCGTATACTGTTGCTATCTCGAGAGCTTGCCACTGACGCTGTGCCATGGCCAACCGCATCGCCAAACCTATCGCCGATTGAAAATGTACGGGATGCTATTGGACGCGCTATCCACACTCCACCACTACCGCACAATCTGTAGAAACTGCGTAAAAAGATTCAAGCTGCATGGGATGGCTTATCGCAGGACACCATTGGGAACATGTACAACTCCATAGCGAGACGTCTGGCATGCTGTGTGAGCAAACATGACGGCCCGACGCCATACTGAGATACACTACTTATTGGCGTGTAGCTCGCTAAATATCGCCATGTCAGTCTCAATGTTTAATCATTTATTCCTGGTAGCCTTTGCCTTCCTCCCGAATAGCATTGCAATCCGACACGTCCTTCTGGATGAAACTATTTTTTTGACGATGAATGTAATAATAATACTTGGTTAAGAAAACAACACCAACACTAAAGTAGAACACGCAACCTTCAAATAACTCAAACTTCAATTTAGCAACGTCTCCACATACTGCTTCTTCTCAGATATTATATATCGGTCTGTTCTTTTCTGACACATCCACACGTCACATGTTCTGACTTCACTGTGTTGCCAACCATAGACTTGCGAGAGAGAATATATCACGTTAAGTTTGAAAAACGCTAAGGAGAATGAACGCAAATTTACATAGAAAAAGAAACTAAAAAGGAAAGTTAAATTTGAGTATACGTTACAATCAATACTAATATTAATATTTAGGAGTTTTGTGATATCCTGATGTGGGGTAAGACATAGCGGAAAATTGGAAAAGCTTTTGTTAAGGAAGAAAAGTCCGAACTTTTACAAAGATGGTCCCTGAAGCACAGTACTAGCATTAAACGTGTTACATGCGGTTAGTTTACGATACTGCTTTAATTAACATTTATGCTGCATGCGGTGTGGGATCTGCTGTCGCATATCATCAGATTCCGACCCTATAACGAACAAGTTTGTCCGCGCCGGGCATCGAAATCGGGTCCCCTCACTCCGGAGTAAGTCTCTCTCCCAACTGAGCTACGCGGACATGTGCTCTCACTGCTATCTGCCTTTATCACATATGCGTCCTGCTGTGCAGGAACGTCACAGCCCACTGATAATTTCCTTAAAGAGCCTGAACGTTGATAAAATTGATTAGCGTGTCTCGTAAAATCAGCATAGGACATACTACTCATACTGTATTGTTATCGATTCTTTAACAGGACTGAATGAGGAAAAAGAAATTTTTAGTGAAGGGTGTGCGGTCATGTTGAATGACAAATTAAACAGCAAAATGTTCATTTCCTGCCAAGCTATTTAGTCAGAAATAGCACTCTAATCTCTGAGCTCAGTCTAAATATACTACATATTAGACTGAGATATGACGCAGATACGTACTACTGTGGTGACGTATGAGTCAAACGAACAATGAAGCAGCAATAAGCCTGCCGGAGTACCTCAATTTGGAGAAAAGCCGCTTCGGAGTAGAAAGATCTAGTTTCGAATCCCGGCAGCGGCAAAGAAAGGTCACAAATACAGGCTGAGCCAAAAGTCACTGTGCACCTAGCAAGACAATACACGTACAACTACAAGCGTATGAGTTACAATAAATGCTGGAAATGGCCCTCTCCTGTGTGTAGACATGCATCCACGCGTCTGAATAGGTATGTTTTCAAAGCCACGTGACAGGTCCGACGGAGAAATGTTGCTGATTACTATGGTGATGGCTTCCTGCAGTTCTGGCAGTGTTAACTACACTTTGTAGATTTTTTTATTAATATTTATTATCACAGTACGTCAGCTGTACAGTGACTTTTGGCTCGCCGTGTATTACTCTAAAAATGATTTTTAGTCAGCCTAAATTTAAGCTCGTAAATCAATATTTCTAGATGGTATACTTCTGGTACGGGCAAAATCATGCTCCCAGATCAGATCAGATCATATGTAGAGGATTTTAGGAAGGGAGTGTCTGACCCCAGGTCTTAAACAACCCTTAGAAATAGGTAACTAGGAGATTTGGACTAGAGCGCCCGATAGGAAAGTGACACGGAAGCGAAGTAGAAAGGAGGTAGAAGACGCCCTTCTTTATTACCTGGGTGGGGAGTACCCGGGGATCCGACGGCTTAACGTGTTCATCCGACGCACGGCGGATATTTAGTGGATCGAGTGTTCGTCCCTGCTGGGATCGAAACTGATGTCCTTTCCGTGGTAGTAACGAATGTTGCCTAGTTGCTCCCAAAACTTGGAATAGCGCATTATACCTCACAATGCCTTTTTTTTTTTTTTTTTTTTTTTTTGAGAAGAATTTTTTTTTCAGTTTTTCTTGGGTTTCTTGGATGATAAGTTTGTCCGATTGTTAAATTTTTCGGCTGGTTTGGAGGTTCTTTTTCGTCATTTTCAGATGTTAACTATTGAGCAACTACATAAATACAGATTGCTGTTGATGGCCCATGAACGTATTTTTACAGGAAGATATTCCAACTTGATTGCGTTACGTCGTACCACTCACTTCTATGATATTCGTGATGGGTCGGGATTTTCTGTTCCGTGGGCTCATACAGGTTTAATGTTTAATAATATCAATGTGTTGGTATTGCTGAGTGGAATGGATTGCCGTTGATTATTAGATCAGAGGCACGATATTCGGTATTTAAGCGAGTGCTAGGGAGTTTTTTTGACGGGAAATTGAATATTTGAATTTACTGCTTTATGATTTGTAAAAGAATTGCATTGTAAAATTGCTTTTGTTGTCTTGACTGGACTGGAATAATTCACTTTTATTTTAGAGATGATCAAGGGCTTGTCAGGCAGTACTTCTGCCTTTTCCCCTGGGTCATTGCTGTAGCTTTAATTATTTTTAACATACAACATTTGATTCTTATTAACAATACGTAATTGGTGTATTTAATTGATATTAATTTTTAATGGAATAAGTTTTGTTGTTGTGCAGAATTTGTAATATTGTGAAAGTTGGAGATTTGTTGTGTATTGTGAGTTTCATTGGTGAGTTTGTTTGCTTTATTCGTACAATTAATTTGTGATTGTGGTACATATTGTAATTTTACTGAGCATTACATTACTTTTGAATAATTTTGTACAGCAGAAATTTTATGAAATAAAAAAAAAATACAAAAAAAAAAAAAAAAAAAACTTTATTGTGGGGGGCCTTTCAGGATCGCGGGAGCTTGAGCTTCGTGGGCTTCCCTGTAAATCCGTCCCTGAAGGCACCACTTCATCGTAATGGAAAAGAAATCCGTAAAAGATTCGATAACGAATAAATTACCTTTATGTTTTTACGGTTGCGTTGCTCATTCTTATCCAGCTGCTTTTTCTCCCACCACACACCCAGACGCACGTCATGCTATTTTCTATCGGCCATTTGAAAACGAGTCTATTTGCATTTGCATTTTACACATTGTTAATATGTCCCAAACGCATTGCAAAAAAAGTTTCTGAAATTCACGAGCCACTCTCCATCATTTTTTAATTTTTTTGTGAATTAACGAAACATATTTCTGATACAACGTTTTCCGTGAAATGACAGAAAGAAACTTGAATTTCACGGATTTTTCGTACCACGAGAAAATTTTGAATTTTCAGAAACCTTTCCAGTATTTCTTTCTTATCATCATCATCATCATCATCATCATTGTCAACCATTATCAATCCACTGCTGGACGAACGTCTCCCCAAGTTTCCTCCACAACGGTCTGTCTTGTCCCAGCTTCCTCCATGTCACTCCCGCATATTTTCGAATTTCATCCACCCATCTCCCATGTGGTCTTTTTCTGGGTCTTTTCCTATCCCTTGGAATCCAATCTAAAATTTCGGCTGTCCATCGATGGTCTGTCGTTCTGGCAGTATGTCCAGCCCATTGCTCGTTCGTGATAGACGTAGTGTTGGTGGCTCCAATATTTTATGCGTTTTAGTGTGGAATACCTTGTCCCTCACTCACCTGTTGAGTGGCCCGGCTGTCTAAAGGTACTGTGTACGTTTTGAGCTACTTTTCTAGCGTTCCCATCCTCTTATTAGTTCATATTCATCCGTTTTCTTATCGTTTGCTCGTTTGTTTACGTTTGGAAGCTGCCAACATGGCGGCTTCCAGTATTTCGTTATCATCTAAGGGCGTGGCGGATGCACGTCACGTCACACTTCCCACGTCCATGGAAGTTAACATACTCTCGTCCTCAGATGTGTCTGCTTAGTTGCCTTCCCAGCTTTCTAGTACTCCTGCACCGGTGCCTTCACTGGACTTGGCTGCGCTTTCTTCTTCAGCTCCTGCATCTGTCTTGGTGCCCTCCCTGGGAACTACTGATTCTACTGCCTTGCCTTCGGCCTGTGCTTCTCCTCCCTCACAGCCTTCTGTGCCTGCCGGATCCGAACAGATTTCTCTTCCGAGGATGTCATTTGCCTCTAAAGTGCAACGAGGCGCTACTTCTACGTCCGATTCCTCTCAACCAGATGGTCTTTTGCAAGCAACACCTATTATTCAGGTATCCAACCACAAGGTGAAGGTAACGATTGATGACAATTCGCAGATTGGCCGTGAGTTCCATAACCTCCTGGATAGAGGTGTGCTCTTTCATGCTTTACCAAATACTCCATTGCCACGCTACATGGAAGCCCTCTCTGTACATGTGTCGTCTGCGTCCATTGCAGGAATTTCCCGTACTCCTCGGGGTATTTCGGTACAGTTCAATCACAAGGAGGATACTGACTTTTTTCTAGCTAACGGACTTTCGATTGGGACAAACCATCTCATCCCGTCGCTTCTTTCCAAGAGACCGGTGAACATCACGTTCTATCCTGTTCCACAGGAAGTGTTGTTTTCTATCCTGTTCCACAGGAAGTGTTGTTTTCTATCCTGTTCCACAGGAATTGTTGGCAAGGTCGCCTTTCTGACGCTCCCCGCGGAACTCGATTTGCACATGCTACAGGACCTCGCCGTCAGTTATTGGTCGTCTTTCCCACCGAGAAAGCCTTGGCGGATTGCCCTACAGAAGCTACTGTTGAAATTGGCGCACGAACGTACAGTTTCAAGATTTTCACTGCTCACTATTGTACACACTGTTTAACACAAAATCACACCACTGCCTCCTGTGACCGCGTTCGACGTGGACGTTCATCAAGTTCGCATCCCACTGCTGACCACATTGGTCTTTCTACTATCCCCACTACCGGTAGTTTGCCTGACGCGAATTCTTTGTTTCTCCGTCAGACGAACATTTCCGTCACGGACAATACTGCCTTTCCTCCTCTCCCGACCCGTACGATTGTGCATCCACCTTCAAGATTGACAGAGTTGTCTTTGACTACAGATGTGTCTACAGCGGAGTGTTCCGATCCGGGTGTGTTGAGTGGTGGTTTGGCGGATCGGCCGTCTGGCTCTTCTCCTAGCCTCTCGGATATCGGATCTCCATTTACAACCTTGTCTACCATACCCTTGTTGCAACCTCTTCCTGAAGCCTCAGCTGTTGTACCAGTCTCCACTAAGGCAGCTCAGCTACGTACTGCTTCTTCGGCGACGTTCGTTTCCTCGTCTCCTGACTTGGGAGGTGAGCCTGATCCACTAATGGATGCATCCGCATCAGCTACTTCTTCGAAGCGGATTGGAACTTCCACAGGCGCTGTAAAACAGAAAAAGTTAAAACAACTTTCTGTGCTACATTCTGAGGATTCATCTAGTATTCCCGAGGTTTCCGGTTCCGGTGTTTCTCCACCTGATGTTTCTTCAAACAGTATGCTTCTCCGCTCAGGTCCTGTTAATCCTCTCTCCGATGCTGAGGTTCTACAGGCAGTTGATACGTTTCCTCCAGTTCCTGGACCACTGTCCAGACAGCAACTTTTACGTCTTTTTCAACCTGCACGTACGATTGTTGGTTCTGAAGAATTCCTTCACTCACCTGATCTGGACCCGTATGCGGCGGTAACGCAATTCGAAGCTTATGTGTCACTTTTTAAATCTCTGTGTGCCACCGATTCTCGGTATCAGCCTTTTTTGAGACGTTACACGCGCCGTCTCGCCTCCTTGAAGGAGCTCGTTGAGAAGCATATATGCGATACCTTCTATCCTTTTACCGATGACCTTTAGCTCTCTTCCTCACACCGATTACTTTTTGTTCTCTCAATGCTAGAGGATTTGCGAACCCGTTCGCAGATTACCTGGTTTTGCAGACTTAGTGCATGTTGATTCTGATGTTTTCCATGTGTGTTTTTACTGTGACTCACAAGTCATGTATTGTAAATTTGCTTTATTTGTGTGTTTGGCTGTGTTTCACAAGTAATGTATTTTAAATTTGCGATAATTGCGTGTTTTTGCTGTGTTTTCACAACTAATCGGTCTTGTTACTTGTGTGATCTCCTCATTATCTCATCATTATCTTATATGTTGTTTCCTGATTTTGTGCCTGTTTTTAAATTACCTATAATTGTGAGTGTTTGCTGTGTTAGTGCTTTCCTCTATCGCGGATTATTATAGTGGTACGTTTGTTACCTTTGTTATTTTTATATAGTTGCTGAGGCACTCGATGTTGTTTTGCTCTCTAACCACAATTCAGTTCCGTTCGGTTGATTTATGATAGCATAGTACATTTCATGCATTTGTGCACATGTGTTATAGTGCTTGACATGCCGTTCGGTCTTTCATTGTTTGTGTGCATATTCATTTCCTTTCTGTGTAACGTTGTGCTGCATCGTGGATATACTTACTTTCCGCACTGTTGTTTTCTGTACTGCAGCTTTTAATGAATCTCCTATGTCTGTATTTCGTTATAGCAATAAACTGGGTACCACTATGGTCCCCACAGTTACCATTACCATTACCATTGCCATTTCAGGGATTTAACTCTGATCATGATGTCTTCCACACTTGTCATTTTTCGGATCCACGAGTCCCTCTTCTTATCTCTCCTGGTTGCACCAAGCATGCACCTCTCCATGCTGCTTTGAGTTGTCTGCAGCCTTTGTATGTCTCTTTTAGTTAAGGTCCATGTCTCTGCACCATACGTAAGCACTGGAAGGGTGCATTGATCAAACACTTTTCTTTTAAGACATAATGGCATATTGCTCTTGAAAATTATGCTGTTTCTTCCAAAAGCTCTCCAGGCAAGTTTTGTACGCCGATTAATTTTTTCGTCAATGTGACCCTCACTTGATATCTGCTGTCCAAGATAAACGTACGTGTCTGTTATCTCCAGCTTTTCTCCATCAATCGATAAATCTTCATTTCTTGTAAAAGCATTGAACATCACTTTTGTCTTCTGAAAGTTCAATTTTAATCCCACTTCTTTACTCTTGTCAGCAAGTTCCTGGATCATACTCTGCAGCTCTGATGGGGTAGTTGCAAAAAATGACTACGTCATCAGCAAAACAAAGGTGGGTTAGATAATCTGCATTAATCTTTATCCCTTTGTTTTCCCAGTTCAGTGATTGAAAGACATTTTCCAATGTGGCATTAAAGAGCTTCGGAGATATGGTGTCACCTTGTCTCACACCCATTCCAATTTTTATGTGTGTTGTATTTTCAAACAGCCTAATCTTTGCACTTGCATTTTCATAGATGTTATTAATAATATTAATGTATGCATCTTCAATGCCGCAGGATTTCAGAGCCATTGTAACTGCTGATGGTTTCACTGAATCAAAGGCTTTTTCGTAATCGATAAAAGCCATGCACAATGGAAGTTCACATTCCCTCACTCTTTCAATTAGTTCTCTCAGTACGTGGATATGATCTATTGTGCTGTAGCCACTCTTGAATCCTGCTTCATCTCTCGGTTGAGCCATGTCCAGTATTACCTTCAAACGATGTGAAAGAACTTTAGTGAAAATTTTATAAACCACTGATAGGAGGCAGATAGGTCTGTAGTTCCTGAGATCCTCAATATCACCTTTTTCATGTAGCTGGATCATTGTAGCGTTGTTCCAATCCTCAGGAATCTTCCCTTCATTAAGGCATTGAGTGAAGATTTGGGTGAGTACTGTTTCGATTTCTCCACTTGCTTCTTGTATGATGTCTACAGTAATTCCATCTTCTCCTGGAGCTTTTCCCCGCTTCATGTTCTTGATTGCATGTGCAGCTTCTGCTGGGAGAACTGGAAGAACTCTGGTATCTTTATACTGACGGTAAATTACCATTTTAGAGATATGTTAACGGAAAATTCTGAATTTTCAGAAAACTTCCGCAATTCCTTTCGTATATTAACGGAAAAACTCCGTTCTCACTTTTTCCGCAACCGTATGACGCGAAATTACCGGTAACCGGAGCGATTGGTCAGAATACTTGAGGTTTGATTAGCTTTTAAATTTCAATCGTCTGTCGAATTTTGAAGTTCCGTAACGAGAACGGATTTTGTGGATAGCATTTTGCATGAACTTTGTTTATTGTGGCACAGGATATTTCTTCTCCTTTCCCCTATTTTGTGCACCCGCTATTTATTGTATATTGCGTTACTGTAAGAAACCGGGTACTTAATTTACTGTACAGATGATTATACGATTTCTATGCATCAATTTTTGGACAACTTAGACAAAAGCTATTATAGCTATCAAGAGTAAATTTTATATTTAGGAGGGTTTTTTTTTGAAATAATACTATTAAAAAGTGCATTTCACCTTTTATAAAGATAACTGATCGTCATTGTCAGTTTAAAAAAATCAAGTTGCAAAGCATTTTGTTGCTTCGAAAAATTACAATAAAAAATGCTTAATTTTTTTTCTAGTCCTCCTACCGAAAAAAAAAAAAAATATTACAAACCTATTCAGAAAAATAATAAGCTCCAACAGAAAATAAAATGACTAAATCACTCGCATTAATGATAAAAAAAATTTCATCTTCGCGCAATTTGTTTTACGATGTACGTGATTCGGATTTTGGAGTGTTTGCGGCTCAGTGGTTAAAGGCATACGTTGCCTGTTCAAGCGGCGCGGGTTCGTTCAGACTGCAGCAGAAGGATTATCTGGCGTAAGGGCTAAAAACTGCAGGGTAGTCGATTTTGTAGAATTTCTGACTACGGAAAATCTATGAAAATACGGGTTAAAATAAACGGGCACTTTTAAAAACGGAAATTTCTGAAAAAGACGGACACCTACCGACAAATTTGCTGCATGTTATCTTCAGAAATTTTCCGTGAATTCACATCACTTATTTTTTACAGTGTGTGTTACGTCTAATTAGACGAAGCAGTGACAGCAACTGGTTTCGGAGAAAATTCTAACGTGAAACATTTCAGCAAGTTTCGAATACAGGATGATTACAAACGATCTCATTCTTAAAGGAAAAGAAAACAACAATACGTGTTATTGTAAAGACAGAAAAGAAAAGCTAAAAGAAGAAGCTTTACCAGAAAAGAAAAAAGTGGAGAAGCCTTTATCAAGCCATTGAAATAAAATGTATGACCTATTCGTTGAACCGCAGATGTCAACATTGTATCCCGTTTTCCTTCACACATTGTTTCTTTGATTCTTTTTTTACAGTCTTGTATTATACTCGTCTTCAAATTGCCAGTAGTGGATGCATTTGACAGAACTACGTGTTTTATTTTTAGTAAAAGTGAAATCAAGGGGACTTAGATCAGGTGAATAAGGTGGCGACAAAAATTGATCCTACCTGCCAAATTCTTGAAAAAATCCATCCTTTTCTTTACATCTGTTACATCACTCGCGAATAAAACAAGTCTTACAGGCACTTCTTTCTTAACTCCTGCCGAAAAGTAATAATTACATTACAAGTACACAAAATGCCCCGTTGATTTGAGAAGACAGTTTGAACTTTCAGCTACCTTGAAAATTGAAAAGCAGACAGCTATTATAATTTTTTATTTTTTCAGTTTCACTATTCCACAGAGAAGTACAATCTTTGTACATTTTGTACAACCTTTTAAAATTTGGAGGGCTATTTCAAATCACCGAAGTCTTTCTTCTTTGGCAAACCTTTGACAAAATTTATATTGTCAGGAACACTGGGCGATTATGATAACAGCGCCCACTTGCGACTTTTCATTCTTGACGACAAACGTTTCCTTTCACAGTTACGGTAAACACTTAAACATCAAATTCAAAAGCATGACGAGAGACTGTTTTTATCCCCCCACCCCCTCTTTGCAACATAATCCGTTGGTGCACAGTATTTGTACTGGGACGGCTTTAAAGTAATACCTTTATCAATTTGACAATTGCTGGTTTTTAATTATACAGGGTGATTGTAAACTCCTTCAACAAAACAAGAGGGATGATAGTACACATCAAGACGAACAATATTTGCAATGGAACCTATAGGGCCGCAATGCACTATTAGTGTCAGAAAAGGGTAAAGTTACATATTCACGTTGAGCTTTTAACAGTGAAAACAAAGAGACATACCTAATTTATGAGTTGCACAATTCCAATCGTATCAAAGAAAGACTCAAAGGAGCTGCTCAAACTGGCGTCCAAGGGCATCGTTGCACAGCCCACACCGGCGAATGAAGGACTATCGCACCCTCTCGTAGACTCCCGGTGTGGTATTGATCTTGTCCGCAGCAACAACGATTCGCGCGACGAGATCTTCCATGAAGTCCACAGGTGTCTCGTACCCCAATGTTTTCATGTGTCTCCAGAAGGAGAAGTCCAGTGGATTAAGGTCCAGGGAGCATGGAGGCCAAGCCACAGGTCCACCGCGTCCAATCCACCGCCCGGGTTATGTCGCATTTAGGAAGTATCGGACTTCAGAGGCTCGTGTGATGTTCGCACGGTAATATCGCTGAACGGGTTCGGCTGCGTTTTCAAATTTTCGCTCCTCATCGTCTACGCACGTGTTCAGCGCACCTGATTTGCATCTTGTGCTTCTCATGCACTGGTTGGAACTCCATGTACCTTCTGGACGTTTCTCGAACGTGCTCTTTTATGGCACTAGGAGTGGAATGCGGCCCTATAGGTTCCATTGCAAATATTGTACGTCTTGATGTGTACTATCACCCCTCTTGTTTTGTCGAGGGAGTTTACAATCACCTTGTATTTATGAGCATCTAAAGCTATCTGGAGCCGTCTATCTCCAATTTAAAGTTTTGATTCATCAACAGCACAACCTTATTTCCCACGCAGGACTTGAACTTAAGTTTTCCAACCCAGAAAATAGATTTGCATCAGCTCCGACGAGTTAAGGGGCAGTTTAAAAGTTGCTTCAGGAAGGAAACGCAAATCAATGAAATCCAGCTTTTAAGTTCATACGGTATTCGAAAAAAGGTGACAGCATTTTTTTTTTTTTTTTTTTTTGAAGAAGCGGCAAATGCAGACTCGTATTATGCAATGGACGCATAAGCTGAGGAAGGATACGTCTTTATAGTGAACAGTGTAATGCATGGGCAAAATATTATCTAAGTTCACAGCTGTTTCTTTGAGTTCAACAAAGGAGGGGACTGACATCTGACCGCCTAGTACACTGCTAGCCAATAGTTAAAAGGGTCATGATTTTGACGAAATGCTGAGTGCATACAAGGTGTGTCAAAATATTTCGGTGAATGCTGTCGTAATGCGTAAAAGTGAAGGTTGTGAAAGGTGTGGTAACTAGCACGAAGCAACCAAGCACACGAGCCAACATGTCCATAACTGCCATGGAGCTATGGAAGAAGAGTGTGACACAGACAGCGTGTCGCGGCTGCTGATGTAGACGCATGTTGTTAGCGGGCAAAAATAGAGCAAAGAACCAATAACAAATTCTTCTAGTTAAGTGAGCTGTGGCAAGTTACCCACCGTATTCACCTGTTTCGTCACTTTTTGTTTTCCCGGATGAAATTAGCGCTGAAAGGGAAAGGATTTGCAGACATTTTGGACATTCAAACGAACACGGCAACCCAACTGCAGACAATATCAAAGGAAGACTTTCCCATAGCTTCTGTCAGTTATACGAACAATGCCAAAAGTATATTGTATCCGAGGCTGACTATTTTGAAGGCCAGTAAAGTCGTTTTTTTTTAATATTGCATGGTGTTCATTTTTTCACACATTCATCGAACTTTCTTGAAATGCCTTGTATATAAGCACACCGGACAAAAAAATAGTCACCCCTAACAGAAATGACAGCAGGAAGTTACCGGTTACACAGAGGGCCCCTTGATAACACTGTTGGGAATTAAATAGCACTGACATGGTCTACAAGATAATTTCTGTCTCATGCAGTGGTGAAGAGCAACGTGTGTGTTGAATTTAGTCCACAATATGGGTCGTAAGACAAACGTTACTGACATGTGAGTGACAAAAAGGAGCCATCGTGTTTGGCAGTGCCCACGGACACAAAGTGAATGAAGTCGCCAAATTTGTAAGTGTGTCGAAGCGTACTGTCCAGCGGGTCTACAAACAGTGGCGTAGTTCGCAGTCAACTGATAATCGGCGACGTAACTGTGGTCGAAAAACGATTCTCACCAACATGGACCACCGCCATATTTCACGCCTAGTAACTGCAAATCGGTTTCAAACCAGGCAACAATTGCTCCAAACGATCAATGAAAGTCCACTCCAACCAATTTCCGAAAGGACATTGCGACGAGAACTGCATGCAGTGGACATCTGGAGCGGAGTACCACGGAAGAGGCTTCTTTTAACAGCAAGTCACAAAGTCGCACGTTATCAATGGGCTCAGAGACACTGAAACTTGAAAAAGGATTGGAACCAGTAATTTAATCTGATCAGTCTTGTTTTTGTTTGTACTCCAATGATGGGAGGCGACGAGTGCATCGCAGGCCCAATGAAGCCTTTAATCATGATTGTGTCGAAGGTGTTGTTCATGCTAGAGGGGTTCTGTGATGTTTGGGGCGATGATTTTCGTACAACGAAATAAGCCCTCTTTTTGCAGTGACGATGAATTTAAACCAGCATGCGTACTTCCACATTCTGAATGACGAAGTGTTGCCCTTTGGCCTACATCTCCAGGAGCAGCATCACATTGCCCCTCCTGTCTTCCAAGACGACAATTGCCATATGCCCAGGGCTAAAACTGTGTCTGAGTGGCACGTCGAACAATCATCAACACTGTCTCACCTCGACTGGCCCACCAAATCCCCAGATTTAAATCCCATTGAAAATCTGTGGGATTATTTAGAACAGAAGGTGAAACGCCGGAATAGACACCCACGCCCTCTGGCGGAACTTCGGGACCAATTGACACACGAGTGGATGCAAATTGATGTTCAATACATCCACAACCTCGTGGAGTCTCTACCACTCCGTATTCATGCTATTATCAAGGCAAGCTGCGTCGTCACCCGTTGTTTGGTAAGTTCTGACTGGGGTGACTAATTTTTTGTCCGGTGTGCTTATATCATGTTTTAGAATTACGGGTAGCCGCCGACAAGTTCTGAGCCCAGTCTTCTGCAAAAAACAAATGTATTGTTAAGAGTGCTTAATAATATTGCATCATCCTTTGACAGTTATTAAACGACAAGGAAGCTTTTGGATATCGGTTTTTGGAGTTCTGCAAGGTCACATGTTATGTTAGTCAGTTACGGAGAAAATCGTTGTAAATGTGTAGTACCATGCAATGATTGAATTGCGAAGGAAAGAAGAAACACTTCCAGCTAATATTAACGGACGTATGTTTAAGGCGTCTAAAACCTTGGAACAAGGTTTAGACTTACTATGTCCTTTCTACATGTGAGACGCTGGAGGACGGCATTGTCAGTGAGACCGTGGAACATTTTTCAGAGAGGATAAAGAGATCCAAGAAGCCGTAGAAGGGAAGCTAGAAGAACATGAGAAGCACTTTTATTGCCAAGAACTAACACAACTGGAACAAGGATACGCTGAGTGAACTGAACTTACCTTTGTCGGTAAGTAATTATACAATGTTCGTATAATAAAAGGTACGGGTCTGTTATGGTTAGTACAGTGGATTCCGTTTATTATACAGTGGATTCCGTTTATTATACAGTGGATTCCGTTTAGACTTACTAACTATGTCCTTTCTACATGTGAGACGCTGAAGGACGGCATTGTCAGTGAGAACGTGGAACATTTTTCAGAGAGGATAAAGAGATCCAAGAAGCCGTAGAAGTGAAGCTAGAAGAACATGGTAAGCACTTTTATTGCCAAGAACTAACACAACTGGAACAAGGATACGCTGAGTGAACTGAACTTACCTTTGTCGGGAAGTAATTATACAATGTTCGTATAATAAAAGGTATGGTTAGTACAGTGGATTCCGTTTATATCGAACACGGATACAGCAAATTATTCCTTTTATAGAACTCAAGATCACTGTGAAAGTTACTTTAAAAAATATAAGAGGAAATGTTACATCAAACGAAATATATTGCAATCCCGGGGGCACAGAGGTCTAAGCGTTGGCTTCTGACCATTCGTCGGCGATGGGTTTGGGTTCGATTACCGGTGAAAAATGAATGTGTTTTTCTTACGGCACTAGCTCTCTCCCTTCCCTGGAAACAGTGGCTCTAAATCAGGGACAGGCGACTGTTTGTAGAACATCGAGTTGCTCACGGTGGTTGTTAACTCTCCCACCCTCCGTTTCCGCTAATCACTAACAGAATCAGGCCTTCAACTGTTAGTGCAGCACCACAGACTTCCAAAACTTTAGTGCAGGTTCAAATTCAAGGTCATGCGCAAATTTTTGTACAGCCAGTGAACTTGCGAATGAAAAGAAAGGAGTAAATATCCGAATGCTACAAATGGGGGAGGATTTTGTCTCTGAAAATGGTTTTTCTGGGACACTGCGAGGTTGACAAAATGACCGATTGCAGGAAAATGAGATTTCGGGATGCGGAAGTTCATATTATTCTTTTAACGGTTACAGGTGCACTAACGTTTCGTGAAATGGGGACAAAACTTTACATTTCCAAGAAAGCTCCAAATAATTCGCAGCGGGGAAGAGGTGGAAAAAAGATTATTATTATTCTTTGCCTGTTGACACCCACTGCAGGTTAAAGACCTCCCTCAGTCTTTTCCAACTTCCTCCATCCTTAGCCTTAGCCCACCATTTAGCATCTCTAAATTTCTGAAAGACACCTCGCCATCTTGTTCTCTGACGCTTCCTTCGTCTCTTTCCATCTCTCAGTCGCCATTCTGTTAATAATCGTGTCCATCTTTTATCTTTCAGTCTTCTAACATGTCCAGCGTGTCTCAACTTTGATTCTTTTATTATTTTTATAATATCTATTATTCCTGTTCTTTCTCTTATACGTTCATTTCTAACTCTGTGTCTTCTTGTTCTTCCCGACATTCTTCTCTCTAACTTTCTTACCGATACTTTTATTTTTTCACATTGTAGCTCTGTGATACTCCACGTTTCAATTCCATAAGTAAATATCGGGGTAATACATCTATTGAAGTTTTTTTATTTTTAAACACAATTGGAGATTACCGGTTAAATAGTTTTCAAGTTTCCAAAAGGTTCTATTACTTTGGATAATTCTTCTATTGATTTCTCTTTCTTGCCTCTCTTTAAAATTGGTTACTTAAATGCATTCGTCTACTTTTAAAAGTAATTTGTCCACAAATACAGTATAACAGAAATTATCCGCACTGTTCACACATTCCGAGGTATCATGAATGACAACACACATTATGAAAACAAGGAAATGTGATTGCAATGATTGCTGAAGTTATCGATCGAAGTCAGATTGAAAGAACCAGGTTCCTATATAAATGGTGCCTGTAGTTAGCACATGTGATGTTTCATAGTTCAATAGTATGCTAATAGAACACACACAAAATGATTTCAGTTGCAACCAAATCTTCAGGGGAATGGTTTATTTGTTAGCTACGTAGAACTGGTGTTCTACAGCTTAATAATCTCAGGCTTAATAACAAAATCAGAAGCAAGCTATTACTGCAAAGGCGAACGGTCATCATCATAAGATTATAACCCAATAGGAGATAAACTCATAAGAGTTTTTTATTCGGGCTTTAATGGCCATCATGAGTAACTCTAAGGGCTATAAGATTATTCATCATCAACAACCATAAAGAGCATTCGTAAATGTAGGAAACACTGACTTGAGCCTGCTTAATTAATCAGATCTTTTAGAGAGATTTAGAGACTTATGTAGAGGATTTGTTTTGGAGAAGAGTGTCTGACCCAGGTCTTAAACATCTCTTAGAAGTAGGAAGGTAGGAGATTTGGTCTAGAGTGCCAACAGGAAAGTCACGCAGAAGCGAAGTAGAAAGGAGAGGAAGACGCCCTTATTTATAACCGACGCTCGTGAGAATTATCCGTTTCGTGGGGATTCACGCGTTCCACATATCGGACTTTCGGTGCAGACCATCCATTCCGACTTCCCATCATCACCTTCCCTCCTATATATTGAAAACTAGAGCTAATTCGCATTTCTAAGTTCATATTCGTGATCAGCATGACCAAATTAGTTAAAACAGGCTAATTTTGTCTTAGATACACTTTTGCTGTTGTCCAGTGTAATTCCCGCCACTTCAAAAGTTTTGCAGTAGGATTAAAAAAAAGAAAAAAGAAAGATTAATGGAAAATCTTAGTTACGCTTACCTTAATCTGATACAAGGAGATTCTTCTAATCAGACTTTTTTAGACAAGATATTGTGTTTACAGCAAAGTACTTTATTTATATTTGGGTTGTTTCTTGTTATACTGAACACTGCGTGTGAACTTCTGTGAGACATTCGACCATTACGCTTGCGCAGTGATCTAAGCTGAGCGCATAGACACCCATCTGGGTTTACCAGATGAGTGTCTATGCGCTGGTAGTAAAACAGTGTAAGACGAATGTAATCTGATGACGGGAATATTACTAATGGCTGTTGATGAAGAATAATCTCCGTGATGAATAATCTCTATGATGAGTAATCTCTGTTGCAATAAATAATCTCCCCGTGTTAGGGAACGCGAATGCGTAGATGGTTCCCTGTGAAGTCCGCCCTGGACGCCCTTTCTTCCTGGATCCCTTTCCCCAGAATACCTGGGTTTACCAGATGAGTGTCTATGCGCTGGTAGTAAAGCAGTGTAAGACGAATGTAATCTGATGCCCCATGCCATCAGGCACCTACAGGAATATTACTTATGGTTGTTGATGATGAATAATCTGCGTGATGAATAATCTTTGATGAATAATCTCTACGATAAATAATCTTTGTGATGAAAAATCTCTATGATGCATAATCTCTGATTAGTAATCTGTATTATGAATAATATCTGTTGCAATAAATAGTCTCCGCGTGTTAGGGGACGCGAATGCGCAGATGGTTCCCTTTGAAGTCGGCGCTGGACGCGCTTTGTCCCTGTATCCCTTTCCCCAGGATGCCTGGGTTTACGAGATGCGTGTCGATGCTCTGGTAGTTAAACAATGTAAGACCAATGTAATCTGATGCTTCATGGCATCGAGCACCTACGGGAATAAACCCATGGTTGTTGATGATGATGATGATGAGTCATGTCATGCAAACTGATATACATACAGGGCGTATGCAACTAAAAGATCAGACTGGCCTAGTAGCCACGTTCGTGGCTGCCATGGAAAAGTCTCAGAATCGAACCCAAGCAGGTAAGTACGCTCGAACCACTAAATATCCAACGTGCGTCGAATGGGCACATTAAGCCGTCGGATCACGAGCGTCGGTTATAAATAAGGGCGTCTTCCTCTCCTTTCTACTTCGCTTCTGCGTGACTTTCCTGTTGGCACTCTAGACCAAATCTCCTACCTTCCTACTTCTAAGAGATGTTTAAGACCTGGGTCAGACACTCTTCTCCAAAACAAATCCTCTACATAAGTCTCTAAATCTCTCTAAAAGATCTGATTAATTAAGCAGGCTCAAGTCAGTGTTTCCTACATTTACGAATGCTCTTTATGGTTGTTGATGATGAATAATCTTATAGCCCTTAGAGTTACTCATGATGGCCATTAAAGCCCGAATAAAAAACTCTTATGAGTTTATCTCCTATTGGGTTATAATCTTATGATGATGACCGTTCGCCTTTGCAGTAATAGCTTGCTTCTGATTTTGTTATTAAGCCTGAGATTATTAAGCTGTAGAACACCAGTTCTACGTAGCTAACAAATAAACCATTCCCCTGAAGATTTGGTTGCAACTGAAATCATTTTGTGTGTGTTCTATTAGCATACTATTGAACTATGAAACATCACATGTGCTAACTACAGGCACCATTTATATAGGAACCTGGTTCTTTCAATCTGACTTCGATCGATAACTACAGTCGTAGAAAGACAACCTGTATTTTTAAATGTTAAAACAGTACGACAGATGAAGAGACTTGGAAGTTTTTCATTAGGCATTCGATATCATGAATCGAAAACCTTTTTGTATAATAACATTTCATACATAATCAAGCAAGCGTTTGATGTCAGTTAGAACATTCAGGGCCGGCGATGAGTATTTTCTATCATGAATGGAGTACGGGATTACACCATACAATACAAATTTTGAAGATGACAGTCCGTTTATTGGTGTATATATGACAAGGATGGTAAGTCAGATAATATCGGAAAACTTGAATTTCGTCGTCCTGGAGCGGGACTCGAACCCGCGTCTCCCAGATAGAGTCCGGGTATGCTAACCACTAGGATTCTTAGCCTCCAGATTCGCTAAACATGAATGCCGGTTGCTTGGACTAGCGAATTCTGTGGTGGTTATATTCAAATTAATCGGAAACTTGAGACTTGATCGTTCTGGGTGGTGTAGTGGTTAGCATAAGCGGGCGCTATCTGGGTGACGCGGTTTCGAGTCCCGCCCGAGGACGACGAAATTTTCAAGTTTTTAAATATTATATGACTTACCATCCTTGTCATGTATACACCAATAAACGGATTGTCATCTTCAAAATTTGTAAGTATTTTCTAGTTCGCCAAATGCGTTTTTGAACAAAAAGCTGGTGAACCAAATATAAAATTGGCTAAATTTTTAGAGAGTCCATTTCGTTTTTATGCCGTTGGTGATATACGACGGTAGAAGAGGAAGAAAATTAAGTTTACTCGTCGAATCTCGTTAAAGTTTTGTTTCATAAACAGCCGAGCCATTAAAAGCTACTACGAGTGTGAGTCACCGAATGCTGGAGCCACGTGACTGAGAACTGCTGCCGCTGGCTAAATGACCGTTCGCCTTTGAAATGGGAATTCGACGTACACCTATCCCGTAAAACTTGCTAGTGCCTTTAAGTGGTTAAACAACCGCTCTCTTTTTAATTACTGCCTTCCCCTTCCTGAACTACTTCCACCCTGTATTTCTGCCCATGGAGATCACAATAATAACTCACACCTTAGTTTATATCCTCAAGTGTGTTCAGTTTTTCACAAAGTACCTTGATTTTTATTATATCCTCCTCGCAAAAGAAAAGAAATGCGGATTTGAATGTTAATTTCCTGCCCGTAGTCATAATTTCATAAAGGAATTAGTTAAATTGAATCAAAAATCGATATTTGACTTTCCGTCGGGTTGACGAAAATACAGAACGTAAACTTTTAAGAATTCTTTAAATAGTATAACTATGCTAATAATCCGACAACTAACTGCAGTTAGCTATCTATCTTCCTTGAAAAAACCGCTTGGTTGATGTGCGAAAGCTTGGAAACTTTGGTTTATATTTTACGCCAAGAAATTCGGATTACTGGTATAGTTACACTATTTCAAGTGTAATTGATGTACAGTTCATTGTTATTAATTTTAAGAATTCATTATGAAATCTTAATTGTTTCTAGTGAAAAATTTTCGGCTAACTGTTAAAATTCTGGCTACAACCTTGTCTTTCTTAGCACGGTCTCTTACATTAACCGCATTGCTTGTTTCAGAGGTTTAAGGAATATGATTTTAATTATCGATGGTAGCTTTTCTCAAACCTGTACAAGGGACGTTAGCAATCTGTTTCTGATTAATTTAACATTACGTATTCCTACTGCAGAGAATATAAAAATTTACCAGATTATTAAATGGATCTATCATTTGTTTTTTCGTGTCGTGATCACTAGGCTGGTGGAAGTTTTATTGGATTTCAGTTTTATCTGAATAAGTGTTTCTGATGATGAAAAGACGAAAGACATACTTGACATTTCAAGACAGGCACTTCATTTCTTGAATATGCCACTTGAATACATTTCTATTCTTTTCCTTACATAATCTCTTTTCGAATCTCCTGCTCAGTCCATGAGGTTGTATGCTCAACTCCTGTTAACCAGAAGAACTACAACAATCACTTTGTTAAATCATCATGAGATCTTGCTATTGGTGGCCGCAGCTGCAGTTTTTTCTTAGTTCTACTCCGTCGGAGCTGGACTTTTTTTTTAGCTTTTATTTTGGGAGCATTTTCAGAAATCGTTTGATCTCATACTTTCTGAAAGTTTTATATACTTATTTTTAGTTTCAAGGTTTAATGACTGCCGTGATTATCTAAGGTTGTAAGTTAGTGTTGGAAGTCAGTCTCGAGAGTAAGAGCGAGTAGCGAATATCGCAAAATATAGCATTGTCTGCGCAAAACACAGGACAAATACAGTATAGGCATGCCTCTACTTACGAACTTTCGAGAAACGAACAATCCGTATTTACGAATATAGCACGGACTTGCAATTACAACTCCACAATTCGTTTGACGCGCTTAAGAACACTTTACGATGCGCGACGGAAAATGTGCAGTCCGGCAATTCCCCGTTCGGTACCTCATTAAATGGCTTTATCTACACATTCGGCAGGGGAAACTTAAACCCTGAAAGAACTTTGGAAAGGACAAAATATCTTAGAAATGGTAAAGAACACTGACCATTGCTGGAAAGCAATAAATAGCGAACAACAATGATCCACTGCTGGAGAAAATCATGAAAAAAAAATTTCTGGTCCATACGATTCTTTAGAAAAAACGGAAGAGAAAATCAACCAGGAAACTGTAGATGTTGAATTGAAATTGAATTTCGAAATGGACTCTTTCTTCAGAAGGGTTGAGTCGCATTCAGTTGAACTTACAAATGATGAGCTAATGGAAATGCCGAAGAAACTCAAAGAAGAGGCAAGTGATGAAGGAACGAATACGGTACGAAACCTCTCAAAGAGGTTCTGGCAGTCAAACTTGCAGATTTTTACATCAAACTGAGGTGGTTTTAAAGGCACTAGAAGGAAATGTTCCTAATGCCGAAAGAAGTTCTACTGTATAAAAAGTCATTAATAGAGAGCTGATCTGCTACAAAAAAAATACAGAAAAAAATGAGGGAGAAAGAAAAAAGTGTTATTTTCAACCAAGGGCGCACCCAGAGTTTTGATAAAGGGGGAGGGGTCAAGAAAGCATAGTTTTTTATTTCAGTATATACAAACACACATATACATATCCATTCACCGCACTCGTATTAGATAAACACTGACTGGCTGGAAAAATTATGGGGCCGCCCCGGTGGCGCAGTGGTCTAAAGCGATGGCCTCTGATCATTCGTCCAAAAGGGGTCCGGGTTCGAATCCCGTGAGGCATGGATGTTGTGTTTGTCTTACGGCACTGGCTCTCTCCCTTCCCTGGAACCAGTGACCCTAAATTAGGGACGGGCGACTGCTTATAGCCCATTGAGTTGCTCACGGTGGTCGTTAAACCTCCAATAAAAAAAAAAATTATGGGTGGGGCACTTATCATCGGGCCTCCTTGTTCAAGATTACAGTTGGAGTTTGACGCGGTATGCGTTGAGAGCATTTGTGATGGAGATTTGAAATTTCCAGAATGACATTTAGGGCCAGCAAGCAACTGTCACACCAGACATCACGTTAAAACGTTGTTGTCTGTCTGTCAGTTTATAAATAACTCGTCTCTTGGGAACCGTTTGAGATAGATTTGAAATTTTCTGGACGGCTTTTAGGAACTGGGCGTAACTGTGACCCCATGCTTGCATTTTAGATACTCCTCGGAAATATATACACTATCTACCAACAGGTAATTGGACACCCCTGCAATCGACGATATCTGCGGTCCTGATACACGTCACGGCCGCCGCCGTTAAATATCGTGTGGGAAACAACAACGCAACCAGTCGCATGCAAGATGCCACGCAGTTCGGAGCTCTCTGGTTTCGAGAAAGGTGTAATCGTCGTATATCACAGAAATGGCCGATCCATACGTGACATATCCAACGAGTTGAAGTACCCAAAATCGACAGTGGCCTACGTGATTGGCAAGTGGAAGATGAGAGGAGACTGTCGGAATGTGCTCCGACCCGGCAGACCCACAAAACTGGGAGTTAGAGACCGACGGGTGCTGGCCAGAGAAATTCGGAAGAACCGCACCAAATCGATGGGCCACATCCGCGAGGAGTTTCAACAAGCATCAGGGAGTGTTATTTAGATGAATATCATCCGTAAGGAAGCCCATCTGCTCGGTTATCATGGACGTGCTGCCGCCCACAAGCCTTTAATCACCAAGTCCAACAGCGCTGCTCGACTAACGTGGTGCAAAGAAAGTCGACAGTGGACCGTTGAACAGTGTAAACAGGTTCTCTGGAGCGACGAATCAATGTTCACCCTCTACCGTTCGGATGGCAGGGTCTGGGTTTGGCGTCTGCCTGGAGAACACCTCCTGCCGGAATGTATTGTGCCAACTGTGAAGTTACGGGGCGGTGGAATTATGCTATGGGGGTGTTTCTCCTGGTATGGCACGGGACCCTTGGTCGCAATTCCTGGTAGACTCAACGCCGAGACCTACTGCACCATTTTGGATGACCATGCGCTTCCTACGTTGTGGCAGTTTTACGGGGTGGACCCATGTTACTTTCAGGATGATAATGCCACCTGTCATGTTGCAAGGTCCACCATGGCTTGGTATGGTGACAATGGGGTTAATCGAATGGACTGGCCTGCGCAGAGCCCGGATCTTAACCCTATCGAGCAACCTCTGGGACGAGATGGAGCGTCGACTTAAGGGGTGCCCCCACCGTCCGAAACCGGTGAAGGAACTGACCTGTCTTCTCCAAGCCGAGTGGAAGAAAAATACCGCTAGCTGTCGTACAACGCCTGGTTGAGAGTATGCACCGGAGGGTCGCAGCTGTAATCGCCGCTCGTGGAGGCTCCACCAACTATTGATGGTGAATAAACTTCGTTTTTCTTTGCTATCACAGGTGTTCAGTTACTTGTTGGTAGATAGTGTATATATATTTTCTATACTATATTTCCGATGAATATCTACGGACCAAGACTTGAAAATTTCTGGATAGTCTTTTGGGACCAAACGTAACTGTCACCGCATGTAAGTTGATGTAAGCGCTTTGTCCATTTGTCCGTTCTTGTCTGTCTGCCGTGCGCTTCGATGATTATCTGGGGAAGCCTTTCTGGTGGAGGTTTCCATGTTCATAAAGAAGTGTAATAATCAAATGAGCTGGGTTTTTTCTTTGCTGAACAAAATCAAGCATCTAACCCCCCCCCCCCCCATCGCCCCTCTCTCTTTTATTTTTCTCACTTCGTCCAAAACTTTAAAAACACACCTTCAACCATAGAGTCGTCATCGATATTTTAAGGGAAGACCGGACCCATTGAACCCAGTGTGAGTGCACCATTGTGCTCAACTTTCGATTAAGGCTTTATTAAAAAAAATACAGAAAAACCCTATCCTTATTGGATCTGATAAGCAGGGGGCCAGTTCTATGCAGTAATATAAAATGCGTATGTACATTTTAAAAGCCCCCGCTGGCGCAGTGGTCTAATCCCATGCTTGTGACCATTCGCCCGAGATGGGTCCGGGTTCGAATCCCGGTGAGGCATGGGTGTTGTGTTTGTCTTACGGCACTGGCTCTTTCCCTTCCCTGGAACCACTGTTATAGCCCCTTGAGTTGCTCACGGTGGTCGGTAAAGCTCCAACCAAAAAAAAAAAAAAAAAAAAAACGTTAATATACCTTTCAGAATAAATTTAAATATCTTTTTAAATTAAGTACTCTGTTCAACTTTCGCTTAAGTTTTCCTTCAAGATAGTACAGAAGAACCCTATCCTTATCGGATTTGATAATAACCCATGGGGCCCAGTTTTGCGCAGTAGTATCTTTAATGCTTTTATAGAATAGAAATACTTTTCATCAAGAGAATTGTTACGTGCGATGAAAAGTGGGTCAATTTCTGTAATCCTAACACACAACGGCGGTGGTTGAGCCCGGGCGAGCTTCCTGAACCTGTTGCCAAACGTAGGGCGCTTCGAGCACAAGGTGATGCTCTGTGTCTGGTGGAATTTCAAGGGGATATTCCACTACGAATTTGTTTTACACGGTCCCACCATCAACGCTACCATCTACTATGAACAGCTGGAGCGGATGTATGCCGTTTTGGAGGAGAAGTACCAGGCAATAGGGAGCGGAAAGCGTGTTCTTCTACAGCAGGACAACGCTCGGCCTCATAACGCGCGAACGACCCGGGCAAAACTCCAGGAACTTGAGGGCATCGAACTGATGCCACACTCAGCATATAGTCCGGATCTTGCCCCCGTCGGATTATTACTTATTCCGGTCCATGGCCCACTTCTGCCGTGGGCGGCACTTCAACAACCAGCAGGAAGTGGCAGCTGGGATGAAGGAGTTATTTGCCTCGAAGGACGAGAACTGGTACAGCCGCTGAATGGAAGAACTGGCAGACAAACGGCTAAAGACGGTGCAACACGATGGACTATACTTTAAATGCTAATCAGCTTTCGTCGTAAAGGTACGTATTGAAGACATAAAGTGATCCACAATATTGCAAAACTTTGGACTCACCCTCTGTGTGTATGTTTATGCGTCACACAAACGCACACATAACTATATATTAATTTAAGGAAATGGTTGAAGAATGTACACACACACACACACACACACACACACACACGCACACACACACACACACACACACACACACACACACACACACACACTTTTTTAAGTGAATTTATACACGGTCGAGTAACATTATTGTGTCCACCTGCTAATATCCATAGTGACCGCCGTGTGCTGCACGGCCAGCGGCTAGACGGGCTAGGAATGACTCAGTAAGGTGCTGGAAGGTGTTCACAGCTATATGGAGCCATGCTGACTGCACTGCATCTGATAGCTGATGGAGGATGCGTGGTGGAGGATCCATAGAGCGAACAACACGATCGAGGTGGTCCCACAGATGCTCAATTGGGTTTAAGTCTAGGGAATTATGGGGCCAGGGAAGTAAGTACTTTGAAGTCTTCATCGTGCTCTTCCAACCACTCTCGGACATTTCTAGCTGAGTGACACATCCCATCAACCCCAGGGAAGGCAATCAGCATGTATGGGTGTACGTGGTCTCCAAGGATAGATTCATAGCAAATTCGGTCCATAGTGCCTTCCACAGGTATGAGTGGACCCAGAGAACGCCCCGAAAACATTCCCCAGACCATAACGCTGCCCCCATCAGCTTGTGTTCTTCCAGCAGTGGTTGAAGAGTGTTTGTTCGCCGATGTTTCTCGCCGTATACGCCAACGTCCATCCCGTTCGATGAAGCAGAAAATGTGACTCATCGGAGAAGGTAATCCTTTGCCAATCAGTGGAGGTCCAATTCCGATACTGCCGTACAAATGTAAGCCTTCCCTGCCTATGCACCTTCGTTAGCATAGGTGCAGGGACCATCCGTCTGCATCGGAGCTATATACGTAGCAGGGTTCACTGACCTGTCGTTTTAGACGTACTTCCGGTAGGCCCCTGGTTCATTCGGCCAGTTATTTGCTCCACTGTAGCGTGTCGATCGGCCCTCACGCACTTTCGCAGCCGACATTCACCTCTGACATCAATGGCACGTGGTGCTCCGCAGTTTCCACGTCGCTTATTCGCAATGGTGCCATTTCCCGATTTAGCTCTTTTCATCATCGAAAATGATTGTCTATTTCGCTACTGAGAATGGGAGCTGACCCAGAACCTTTTAGTAGCATCTGAATACTTAGGTAGAATTCCTGTTCACTGGCAACAACAGCCAAGAGCTAGATAACGACAGGGAAAAGGAAGGGGGGAGGAATTCTTTTTTTTTTTTTTTTTGTATTTATTCCCGTTTTCATTTATGACACCACATAAGATACTTCACTGTTGTACGAATCACAGACTTTCAAGATTTCAAGATAAGGCTGTAGGTAATGCAGTAATTGACTTTTATCCGGTTATACTTTACAGTCGTTAGTGCGCAAAGTCCGCTGTGTTTTGTACAAGTGGAGAGAGAGAGAGAGAGAGAGAGAGAGAGAGAGAGAGAGAGAGAGAGAGAAGTTAACTAAAACGCATAGAAAGTGTAATGATGAGAGCAAAAATTTTTAACGTGTGAATAGATAATGTATGTGCATTCAAATTCAGTTGTAGTAACTTCAGCTAACCTGGTTAATGTTTTACGAACTTAAGGCGAAAAACAATGCACAAATTGTACATAATTATGTCGTAAAAAAGCACTTAATTTGAAATGACTGTGTGAAAACAATAAAAAAGTACTGCAGGTAAAAATTTCAGGTTGGGTTCGGAACCCCTAGGACTTTCCCCTTGGCTTTGTCTCAACTTTCCTTTCACAACAATACGCCATGCCACGCTACACCTTCCACTCAGAAATTTCTGGCGAATATGTTATCCATTCCACTGCTTCCTCGCCCGATCTAGCTCCATGCGACTTCTGGTTGTTCAATAAACTAAAATCAGTGATGAAACACAAAACATTTGACACCACAGAGGACATCAAATCCAAAATAAGAAGGTTCTAATATCACTAAAGACCGAGGACTTGTAGCAGTGCTTCAAACAATGGTAGGCGGCAAAGGCGTTAGAACAAGTGTGTGTGTGTTGAGAAGGAGAGAACTTTGAAGGTGTTTAATGCTGTGAGTACTTGTACTCGTTGCTTGCGTTACATGTAAACATTTTATTGCCACATTCATAAAGCTGTTTGGTCACATCTTGTATTGTATTTCCAAATTCACAACAAAACTGAATCGTTGTGAAAATCTTCATGAAAATTGGAATACAAAATGAATCAACACAAAATTAATTGTTTACGATCGTGGTTACTTTTTAAAAGAAAGAACATGCTTCGAGAGAGGGACGATTGCCCAAAGTGTAGTCACTCGCTGGATTTTCTACTACCAAAAGACCAAATGATGCTTATACTGTAACATTAAGTCACTGACATGTTCGTAATGCAACGAAGAGACTTTACCAAGTTTCACACATAAAGGCGGAAGGTAAAAAATGAAAAGCAACGTCGATGATTCCACAGCAGAACGTCATCAGGTGGGGCACACGATTTGAAAATACTCTTCATAATATCAATACACAAAGTGAAAGTCAAACTAAAATGTTGCTCACTGTTTCAAAACTGGTGACCCCCCCCCCCACCTCTTTATACACACTCTCCAGTAATTTCTGACCTCAAATACCTGCATTGCCTTAGGCATGACATTCTGCTACACACTAAGTTAGTTGTTAAATTCGAAGCAGTGACACTGCTGCATGCTGGTCTCGCAAAGAAATTTCTTCATAGTTTGAACGCTCATAAGGTGCGCCGCATAAATATAGAGACAGTCGACTTTGCGCCGTGAACGCAATGCGGATATAGGTAGGAAGCTGAAGTGGTACCTAATTAGACATAACCCTACAACAAACGTTTCGATCCGTCGAGATGACCGGATTGCGTGAAAAGAACACCACAAAGTGAAATAGTGTCATTTTTGGTGTCTCATAAATATAAGGACAACTATGTAAAGTAGCCATATGCAAATGAGATGTACAAATTAGAATGTTGTACGCACGCGCATGGGCCGTAATTCGGTCCAGCCTACAAAAGACAGCGGACCTGCCGTCAGACATTCATTTGCCGAAATTCCACGCAACAGTCAACTTTCTGGTGAGTATGTGCAGAAGATTTGGAGACTGAGAGCAAATGGATTGCCTGTAGCGAAAATTTGTAAAGCTATGGGGAGCACTACGGGCAGTCATTTATAAGACCTTTATCGAAACGCGGTGCGTTAACTGCCAGAAAACGGCCTGGAAGGGCTCGAATAACAACCAAACGAGATGATAGTGCCATCATACGTTTAGTTTCATCCCAAAGGTTATCACTACGCCAAGTTTCTCGGACTGTGGGTGTCACCGTCTCAAAGGACACAGTTCATCGACGAATCAAGGAAAGTCGCAACATTGTGCTCCGTAAAATGCGCCGTCTGCCACATTTCACTCGGCGCCACAAGGAAGATAGATTGTTATGGGCAAGCAGCTACATGCACAGGACGGACGAGTGGATCACAACTATTTTCTCCTATGAGAAAAAGTTCACCCTGGAAGGCCCTGACGGTTGGAACTGCTATTGGCATGATTTACGAAGCGAGCCAACCACCTTCTTTAGCAGACAGAAAGGAGGGGGATCTGTGATGGTCTGGAGAGCTTTTGCGTTCAATGGGACAACGGGTATCGCTTTTCTGCAAGGCAGGCAAAACTCCGAAACGTATCAGGACATACTCAACAGCCACCTTCCACCATTTGCCGAAACTCTAGCGGGGTGTTGATTATCTGTTCCAGCAAGACAATGCCTCTATCCATCTGTCGGCATCAACGAAAAGCTGGTTAAACACTCATCATGTGATCGTAATGGATTGGCCAGCACTCAATCCAGATCAGAACCCTATCGAGAACCTCTGGGGTATCCTAGCTCGTGATGTGTATGCGAATGGGCGGCAGTTTTCAAGTGTGGTGGCATTGAAGGAGCAGATTGAACGAAGCTGGTGCGCACTCCGTCCAGAACACTTACATCACTTAGTGGACAGCATGCCCAATCAGGTTTTCAGTGTTATTCGGAACAATGGCTCCACTATTCGTACCGGAGGTGCTCATAACTAGTAAGTCTTTATATTTTTGAGACAGCGTATTTCTGGTTTTTTTTTCTTGTACTTGGCGTTGGAATTGTTATGTTTCCGTCAAACTATTGTGCAGCTGCGTGTCCTATGCTATTTTTGCTATAAATATGAGGTGTACATTTCAGCTCGTTGTTGTTTCTTTCTTATTCGAGAATTTGTTCTGTCTCTATATTTATGCGAAGCGCTATAGTTTTTCACATTTGATGCATATAAGCATCACATAACTCTAACAATATGGAGTCGCCTGTCTCTATTTTAGAGCCACTGGTTCCAGGGAAGGAACACAACCAGTGCCATAGAAAAATCACCGTGCTTATATCTCAGACGATTAGCCACAAGGTCGAAATTCTAATCACTCGTCCACCGTAAATGCACACATTGGTGTATTCGGCTCAAGACCTAAATTAGGTTTTAAACTAAATTTGTTTTAAAAGTCAGTGTTAGCGCATTTACGACTTGTACATGCCTTAATTATTAGTATAGAAAATCGCGAAAGATTGAGCAAACTATTCCTTAATAACCGACACGCGAACTTAAAATTGTTGTCATGCCATAAAAGTACGATATCCAGAAAAGGGTTTTGCCACATAAAGTTAAACCTCAAAGTTCGTCAGTAATACCTGGCATAATGTATAAATAGCAAACCCATATTTCACCCCGAGATATTGGAAAACCGCAGAATCTTCCAGTAATACATTAACCCAGCTTAAACTGTCATAGAAATGCTTAATGTGTGCGAATTTAATTTATAATATTTCAGCCATTTAGCGTCAGTATGGTAAGCCTCTCGTAGTTCCGAAACAGTGTTAAAATTTCGTAATCATCACATGCCATGAAGTAAAATATGATCAGACACCATAGGAGAAAGTAGGAAATTGCGTTTTAGCAAAAATAAGACGTAATTAGAATAAAATAAATCAAGCGGATGTTACACTTGGGTTTGGTAGTTTGCGGGAAATTAATAAGTTGTCATTACAGTGTCACATCGACTACGCAGTATGCAGGAGACGTTCCTGCCTTCCGAGGAAAGAAGAATAAGCGGAGAGCGTCCTCGGTAATCCATGACATTTTAGAGGATGCGAAAAGTTTTCCTGCCAGGCATGTGCGCGAAGAATTTCCCGCTTCATTTGTTGGTTATTAGCCAAAGATTCCTGGACTACCTACGCTCTCGTGCGACCGAGAAGTAACTGCTGCTCGTTTTAATTATCTCTCGGAGTTCCACCTTTCAAATAGCATAACTGCCACATCTTTTACTGTTATCAAACCTCAACCGTCGCCAAGTGGAATCTCTAAATGGCGGAAAAGAAACAGTGGTTGCTACTAACTTCGAACGCTCTCTTGCTTTAACGCGAAACGAAGAACGCCGAAAATAAGCAGATGCGCTGCGAGTATTTATTTATGCGTGGTTCTTACTTTTCGTGTTTTACTTTTATTTTGCTTCTTTCTACATTGGAAAGGAAAACATTTCTATCTCTGTCAAACGTAGGCGTTGTTTGCTGACACTTTCGGATATTTTCCTCATTTCAGAATAAATACCTCTAAAGATTCATTAAATATCGCCTGAGTTTTGCTAATGGCACAATTTTTTTTAATCCTGGCGTTTTCGTGTTAAGTATATCGACAACGATGGAGTATCCTGCATGTAAGCTCCAGGCAGCACCAGCCCCCTTTCCCACGAAGCTCATATATTTATATTTTTTAGTTACAGTAGCGAAGTTTTTTAGCTGTTAAGAAATGGAAATATTGAATGGACTTCGGAATCAGAACGCTTATCAAGTACTTCTCTACTTTGCATGTATCTTTCCGCTTTGTTTAGATTGAATCTGCTCACATCCAACATGAAACGGCAAAGGAAGCAGTTCACGTTAATTTTTTATTCGCTTTTTTTTTTTTCAGAATTTCACTATAACAACGCCTTAATGACTATTTTTGTACGAGGGCTGTACCGAAAGTAATGCAAAAGTAGACATAACTTTTTTATTAACTGGCAGAGGTTGTTCAAATTGCACACGTTAGTAGAGTAACTCTTCCTCTATAATAACCCTTCTTCTTCATTGCAGATTTGAAGGAGAAAAGGGTGGAAGTCTGCTCTGATCTTCTGGAAGCGTTTGAAGCCGATGAAGACGCGTTTTGTTTTCGATCTGGTGACAGGAGATGAAACGTGGGCGTATATCTTTACGATCCGGAAACGAAGAATCAATCCATGGAATGGCGTCACACCTCTTCACCAAGACCTAAGAAGTTCAACAGCCAGCGATCAGCACAGAAAGTCATGGTGACTGTTTTTCTTGGGGAAGGGATGACAGGATTCTCCTTGATTTTCTGGAACGTGGCAGCACCGTGACCAGCGAGCCGTACACTGAGACACTCAAGAAACTTAAAGAAGCCATAAGGAGGAAGAGACTAAACACGAATCAGAAAAGGATCCACATTCACCATGACAATGCGAGACCACACACATTTTTGGCAACAAATCAGGCGATCAGCAAATTAGGCTGCTCGGTGGTCTCCATCCACCGTACAGCCCAGATCTGGGGCCCTCCGAATTGCACCTGTTCGGTCCAATGAAGGACAGTCCCTGGGGACAACCATTTGATGACACAGATGAGGTGAAAGTGGCTGCGCAGAAATGGGTACAATAATAGTCCACACCTGAATGTTTTCAAAGAGGATTCGAGAGTTGGGTTTAACGATGGTGCAAATGCATCATTTGTGATGGAGACTATGTTGAGTAGTATCTTTGTACAGAGAAAGTGTTACTCTACCAACACATGCAATTTGAATGACCTCTGTCATTTAATAAAAAAGTTATGCCCACTTTTGCATTACTTTCGGTACAACTCTTGTATAATATTTCACTATAATACACGCTTTGATGATTTTGTTTTGTAAATACATTTTATGAAGAAAATTTATCGAAATAGATATGACCTGTTCATCGAGCAGCACCGCTTGTCCGCCATCTTGCTCGGACTTTGCCTAAACGTTTCACTAGGTGGCGCCGTTAACCGACCATAGAAAATGAAAATTTAGCGGCGGTAGAATGCGAATTTAGAAAACGCGAATTTAGCGGCGTTAGAAAACCATTGGGTGTCGATCTAGATTACTTTCCTTGGGACTTCTCTTAAAGTATTTCCCTTAAACTTTACCATCAGTTATTTTAAGAAGATACAGAAAATGACTTGCTGAGTATGTTCCCTTTTGCAAGTCGTATAGAAAAATTCGAGTTGTAGAGGGATAACTTTTCACATTGAACACTATTCTTTTAAGGCATAATGGCACATTGCTCTTGAAAATTTTGCTGTTTTTTCCAAAAGCTCTCCAACCAAGTTTTATACGCCGAATAATTTCTTCATCAATGTGACCCTCTCTTATTGGAATGTGACCCTCGCTCGATATCTGTTTCTTAAGGTATAGGTAGGTATCGGTTACCTCCAGATTTTTCCCATTAATCGATACATTTTCATTTGTTTTAAAAGCACTGTACATCAGTTTTTGTTTTCAGAAAGTTCATTTTTAACATTACTTCTTTACTCTTGTCAGAAAGTTCCTGCATCATACTCTGCAGCTCTGAAGGGGAAGGTGAGTTAAGTAATCCCCATTAATCTTTATCCTGTTGTCTTTCCAGTTCAATGATTGAAAGGCATTTTGCAAAAAAAAAAAAAAAAAACTGTGTGATATTTGGCATTGAAGAGTGTGACGTACTACAGAGGTGAAAACATGTGTCAAGACGACAAATCTGCAGCGAGACATTCTGTCCGCGTAGCTCAGTTGGGAGAGCAACTTAGCCCAGAGTGAGAGGACACGGACAAACTTGTGTTTTCACAAGAGTTCGGAAGATATGGTGTCTCACTCCCTTTCCAATTTTTATTGGTATATCCTCAAATATCCGAACCTTTGCACTTGCATTTTCATAGATGTTATTAATAATGCTAATGTATGCATATTCAATACCGCAAAATTTCAAAGACATCATAACTGCTGATGGTGGAAGGCCCTTTCGTAATCAATAAAAGCATGAGAGTTCAGATTACCTCGTTCTTTTAATTAGTTATCTCAGTACATGGATATGATCTAATAGTGCTGTAGCCACTCCTGAATCCAGCTTGTTCTCTCGGTTGAGCCACGTATAAGCTGTTTATTTTTTTGGCTTTTATTCGTTTCTCTTTTCAAAGGTTCATAAAAATTAAAATAAAAAATCAACTGGATTAAAATTCACAGCGACTAAAATAGCGGCCTTAGGCGCCCTCCTTGCTCGCATATGCTAAAGGTTAGCCTATAGCATGTGATCGTTTCTTTTATTTGTGCTCAATTTTAAGTTCTACAAGCGCTGGCTGAGGTCTTTTACTCGGCACAATTTGTAGTCTCCTTAAAGATGAGTAAAAAAGCGTCTTTCAGAATAGTTCATTAACAATATCCCATTTCAGTTTGTTTCTACGTACTAAGTGCACACGACACACAACTTAAACAGCTGCTTTTAGGAGTGTCCTTTGTCGATAGTGAACAAAATACATACTGCTATCACGGAAAAGACTTGTAAACATGTAAACGCATACGCAGGCATATCTTCCCACGCTGTCGTAGAATGCGATGGTCGGTCTCGCTGGAAGGACTAGGGAGCCAGCGTAGCGTATGCATACATCGAGCCAGGGATCAGGATGACGACTGTTTGCGAGAATTAATTTTTTAATCAAAGAGTACGAATTAAAATTGTCTTAAAATGTTTTTTTAATTATTTTAATTATCCCGACTTCGCTGCTATCCTAGAATGCACGTAGTGTTTCTAGAGCCGACCTAGCGAATTTACGTGTGCCTGCTTAGAATGCATTATGCCACCTTTAACTAATAGAAATGAAGAAATGCAGTAAGCAGATTTATCAAATTTATAAATATCATCATCATCATCATTGTCAACCATTATCAATCCACTGCTGGACGAAGGTCTCCCCAAGTTTCCTCCACAACGGTCTGTCTTGTGCCAGTCTCCTCCATGTCACCCCTGCATACTTTCGAATTTCATCCACCCATCTCCCATGTGGTCTTCTTCTGGGTCTTTTCCTGTCCCTTGGAATCCAATCTAAAATTTCGGCTGTCCATCGATGATCTGTCCTTCTGGCAGTATGTCCAGCCCATTGCCATTTCAGGGATTTAACTCTGATCATGATGTCTTCCACTCTTGTCATTTTTCGGATCCACGAGTTCCTCTTCTTATCTCTCCTGGTTACACCAAGTATGCACCTCTCCATGCTTCTTTGAGTTGTCTGCAGCCTTTGTATGTCTCTTTTAGTTAAGGTCCACGTCTCTGCACCATATGTAAGCACTGGAAGGATGCATTGATCAAACACTTTTCTTTTAAGACATAATGGCATATTGCTCTTGAAAATTATACTGTTTCTTCCAAAAGCTCTCCAGGCAAGTTTTGTACGCCGATTAATTTCTTCACCAATGTGACCCTCACTTGATATCTGCTGTCCAAGATAAACGTACGTGTCTGTTATCTCCAGCTTTTCTCCATCAATCGATAAATCTTCATTTCTTGTAAAAGCATTGAACATCACTTTTGTCTTCTGAAAGTTCATTTTTAATCCCACTTCTTTACTCTTGTCAGCAAGTTCCTGGATCATACTCTGCAGCTCTGATGGGGTAGTTGCAAAAATGACTACATCATCAGCAAAACGAAGGTGGGTTAGATAATCTCCATTAATCTTTATCCCCTTGTTTTCCCAGCTCAGCGACTGAAAAACACCCTCCAATGTGGCATTAAAGAGCATCGGAGATATGGTGTCACCTTGTCTCACTCCCTTTCCAATTTTTACGTGTGTTGTATTTTCAAACAGCCGAATCTTTGCACTTGCATTTTCATAGATGTTATTAATAATATTAATGTATGCATCTTCAATACCGCAGGTTTTCAGAGCCATTGTAACTGCTGATGGTTTCACCGAATCAAAGGCTTTTTCATAATCGATAAAAGCCATGCACAATGGAAGTTCATATTCCCTCGCTCTTTCAATTAGTTCTCTCAGCACGTGGATATGATCTATTGTGCTGTAGCCACTCCTGAATCCAGCTTGTTCTCTCGGTTGAGCCATGTCCAGTGTTACCTTCAAGCGGTGTGAAATAACTTTAGTGAAGATTTTATAAACTACTGATAGGAGGCTGATAGGTCTGTAGTTTCCGAGATCCTCAATGTCACCTTTCTTATGTAGCAGGATCATTGTAGCGGTGTTCCAATCCTCAGGAATCTTTCCTTCATTAAGGCATCGAGTGAAAATTTGGGCGAGTACTGTTTCAATTTCTCCACTTGCTTCTTGTATGATGTCTACAGTAATTCCATCTTCTCCTGGAGCTTTTCCCCGCTTCATGTTCTTGATTGCATGTGCAACTTCTGCTGGAAGGACTGGAGGAACTCTGGTACTGGTATCTTTCATGATGTCTGGAGTGCATGTATCATCCCTTTCATATAATTTGGAGTAGAAATCTTTCACTCTTGTCAAAATTTCGCCTCTATTTCTTGTTACAGAACCATCTTCTTTTCTCAGTGCCAAAATCTGTTTTCTTCCCTTACTGAGATGTCCCTTTGCTATCTTTAGGCTTTGGTTGTTTTCAATTGCTTTCCTCACTAGTTCACAGTTGAATTTTCTTACGTCTTCAGTGATACTTTTTCGTACTGTCTTGCATAGCTCTATATATTCCACTTTGGAAGTCACATCTTCTTTAGTTGTCCTCATCTCTCTTCTTTTTTGCATCAACATTTTCGTTTTTCCTGATAGTTTGTTTACATGCAACTTGTTCTTAGACCCAGCTAATTTTGTTGCTGTTTCCATAAGAGCTTTGGTTACTTTTCTGTTTACTTCAGAGATGTCCACTTCTTCTGATGTTAGGCCTTCTAAAGCAGAGAACCTGTTCTTCAGTTCCAACTTGAAGGTATTATGGTGTTTTTTAAGGTTGGTTATGTCAATAGATTTTGTTTGTCTTATGAGCTTGCCACGTTCAAGTTTAGTGTTGGAGGTGCATCTTACATCTCACCAATCTATGGTCACTACCTGTGTTGAACTTGTTTAGCACACTGCAGTCTTCTATGACGAATTTTTTGTTACACATAATAAAATCAATTTCACTTGTCGTCCCGTTTGGATGTCTCCATGTCCATTTCCTGTGTGGCTTTTTCTTGAAGAAGGAGTTCAAGATGAAAAACCCTTCTGCCTCTGCAAACTCAACGAGAGTATTTCCACGCTGGTTTCTGTTGCCGTGACCGAATTTACCTACTGAAGTTTCATTCTGTTGCCGTTGCCCTATTTTTGCATTGAAATCTCCCATAATTATTTTCAAGTGCTGCTTACCTTTATTATTTAGATGACAAATTTCCTCATAAAATTCTTCGATTTCTTCTTCAGGATGACTTGTGGTGGGTGCATAAGTTTGAATAATCTGAGCCTGGTATCTTTTCGAGAGTTGGATAACAAGTCGTGCAGCTCTGTCAGAGGAACTTTCAACTTCTACAACTTTATCCTTCAGTTTCTTGTTTATTATAAATCCAACACCACTAGTTCTGCCAGTATCTGTCCCACGATAGTAGAAGAGATGTCCACTTTTCAGTTCGATGAGATCTTCTCCTTTTCTCCTTACCTCACTTAGCCCCACGATGTCCCAGTTGATCCTTTGTAGTTCCTCTTCCAATTCAAGAAGCCTTGAATCAGAAGATAGGGAGCGTCCATTGTACGTAGCCAAGGTCAGCATCAGATGGCAGCCTAGTCCGGTCCTCCGGGGATTCTTAGCACCGTCTGCCTTCATGTCGCACTGGCCGCTGCCTTGGCCAGGTACATTCCAGCTGCCGGAGACTGAGGGCCAAGATTTAAGTTGTGGAATCATTTTGGAGGGGTTTGGCCATAACTCACCACGCTGGCCAAGCGGGTTGGTGAGTGTGGGATAGAATTTCCTCTAATCCCGATGGTATAGTTATACCGCTATTGGCGGTCGTCAGAGCCCCTTTAGTGGGAACAGGATGCACCACGAGAAGGCGGGGTTGACATTTGTCAAGGAGAGGCTGTGATGTTACGCATCACCTGACCTTACATCCCAAATTTATAAATATACACATTCAACAGTAAATATGCGCTCATGCACTAAAACGATGTGCAACATAATGTTGAATACACTACAATGTCTAGCGCTTGTAAGTCTAGTAATTTGCTTTAAAATCGGTTTATCATGAGCACAGATTAAAATCACAAGATTTCTTTTGCTTTCATAGCAGTAAGAATTTAATTGTTTGATTTAAATCTAAATCATACAAAATGACATATTTAGTACACACTGTTGGGCCATCAACATGGTGAAGAGCTGCTGCAGCTGTTTAAGTTGTGTGTCGTATGTAGTTAGTCCGTAAAAATTAACTGAAATGTGATATAATTAATGAACAAAAGACGTTGTTTGCTCATCTTTGAGGAAACTTCAAATTGTGCTGAGTAATAGACCTCAGGCAACACTTATAAGCACTAGTATAACGTAATTTCTTTTCGTGCTGAAATATTGTCGTTCTTACGTTATATTGGCGGCCGAACTTCAAGAATGACCTGGCCGGTAAAGTTCTCGTAATGGTGTGATGTTCTTTCCATACCACGAGACAGGAAAAATAAGAGAATCCCTTCTTCGGCGCTTCGAAAAATAAATGTATGTGATGTTACGTTCCACATACCAAATTGACTGGAATTTCTCCAATGTACGTTCTTCAGCGGATGACTGCCTACAGCGATACATGGCCCACGGGTCAACCAGGATCGGTCATGGTCCCGGCTGACCCGTGGGCCATGCCACCGCCCTCTTACGGGGGGATGTGACGTGCCTTCACAGCAAGACGCACATGAGATAAAGGCAGATAGCAGCGAGAGCATACGTCCGCGTAGCTCAGTTGGGAGAGCGACTTATTCCGGCGTGGGCAAAAATGACGGAGAAATTTACTTCGTTATACTAGCTTCTGGCCATTCGTTCGAGATGGGTCTGGGTTCAAATACTGGTGAGGCACGGATGTTGTGCTTGTCTTACGGCACTGGCTCTTTTCCTTTCCTGGAATCAGTGGCCCTAAATTAGGGATGGGCGATTGCTCAAAATTCATCGAGTTCTCACCGTGTTCGTTAAACCCACAAACAAATAAAACTGTGGTGAGCATACATTTGTTTTTGGCTCATTGTACCTTGAAAGCACAACGGGAACAACTTCAGCTTCGAAAAACTGCACTCCCTTGTAGCTACACTCACTGCTAGTGTTACTAACAGTCCTAACGAATACGTTGTGACTTTAAAGTGTTTCTGTCGTCACGAACAAAAATAAAAAGACTTTAGGTGTTAAACCCGCATCTATTGCATCTTTTGAATCTTTGTTGGTTAGTAATAAGTCCAGATGAATGCATTTCCATAACTATTGTTCGTTACAATTTTACAATTCCTTTACTTCGAACAAAAATTCTGGCGTATCATGAAAAGTTCCTGTTGTGAAATCTGGCATCGCAAATGAGGTGACCGACATTAGACATCCACCTAGAAGCCGAAAATTATTAACACAGAGGCGTTTGAGATGTGAAATTGGAATGACCTTTGCCGATGTCGGTGCGCCATTTAAAAGAAGCGAATTCTGGTCCCGCAGAATTTGAAACTTAATTTCTGCTTGGACAATATGCTGCCCCTCAGTATCCCCCGCACGTGCGTGGCTCACACGCTTGAAGCTAAAGAGACACACTTGATGTTCGCTGGTTGAGTTAAGTAATGATGGGATCCTACTTTCAAATATTGAGAATCAGGTTCGAGCTATTGATAAGATCTACAGTTCTCTGGTTGAGGAGTAATGATGCGACGCTACTTTCAAATATCGAGGATCTTGTTCGAGTTACTGTGAAGATATGCGATTCGCAGGATGAATGGCTATGATGGGACCCTACTTTCAAATATCAAGGATCCGGTTCCAATCATTAAGCTCTACTGTTCGCTGGTTTAGAGGTAAAAATGAGATCCTGATTTCAAATATCGAGAATCTGGTTCGAGCTATTGATAAGATCTACAGTTCTCTGGTTGAGGAGTAATGATCCGACGCTACTTTCAAATATCGAGGATCTTGTTCGAGTTACTGTGAAGATATGCGATTCGCAGGATGAATGGTTATGATGGGACCCTACTTTCAAATATCGAGGATCTTGTTCGAGTTACTGTGAAGATATGCGTTTCGCTCGATGAATGGTTATGATGGGACCCTACTTTCAAATATCAAGGATCCGGTTCCAATCATTGATGAGCTTTACTGTCTGCTGGTTTAGAGGTAAAAATGAGATCCTAATTTCAAATATCGAGGATCAGGTTCAGGTTCGAGGTATTGATAAGATCTACAGTTTGCTAGTTGAGGAGCAATGATGCGACGCTGCTTTCAAATATCAAGGATTCGGTTCAAGTTACTGTGAAGATATGCAATTCGCTGGTTGAATGGTTATAATGGGACCCTACTGTCAAATATCAAGGATCCGGTTCCAATCACTGATGAGCTCTACTGTCCGCTGGTTTAGAGGTAAAAATGAGATCCTAATTTCAAATATCGAGGATCAGGTTCAGGTTCGAGGTATTGATAAGATCTACAGTTCGCTAGTTGAGGAGCAATGATGCGACGCTGCTTTCAAATATCAAGGATTCGGTGCAAGTTACTGTGAAGATATGCGATTCGCAGGATGAATGGCTATGATGGGACCCTACTTTCAAATATCAAGGATCCGGTTCCAATCATTAAGCTCTACTGTTCGCTGGTTTAGAGGTAAAAATGAGATCCTGATTTCAAATATCGAGAATCTGGTTCGAGCTATTGATAAGATCTACAGTTCTCTGGTTGAGGAGTAATGATCCGACGCTACTTTCAAATATCGAGGATCTTGTTCGAGTTACTGTGAAGATATGCGTTTCGCTCGATGAATGGTTATGATGGGACCCTACTTTCATATATCAAGGATCCGGTTCCAAATCATTGATGAGCTCTACTGTCTGCTGGTTTAGAGGTAAAAATGAGATCCTAATTTCAAATATCGAGGATCAGGTTCAGGTTCGAGGTATTGATAAGATCTACAGTTTGCTAGTTGAGGAGCAATGATGCGACGCTGCTTTCAAATATCAAGGATTCGGTGCAAGTTACTGTGAAGATATGCAATTCGCTGGTTGAATGGTTATAATGGGACCCTACTTTCAAATATCAAGGATCCGGTTCCAATCATTAAGCTCTACTGTTCGCTGGTTTAGAGGTAAAAATGAGATCCTAATTTCAAATATCGAGGATCAGGTTCGAGCTATTGATGAGATCTACAGTTCGCTAGCTGAGGAGCAATGATGCGACGCTGCTTTCAAATATCAAGGATCCGGTTCAAGTTACTGTGAAGATATGCGATTCGCTGGTTGAATGGTTATGATTGGACCCTACTTTCACATATCAAGGATCCGGTTCCAATCATTGGTCGGATCTACTGTTCGCTGGTTTAGAGGTGAGATCCTAATTTCAAATATCGAGGATCCGATTTGAGCTATTGATAAGATCTATTGTTCGCTAGTTGAGGAGCACTGATGCGACGCTGCTTTCAAATATCAAGAATCCGGTTCGCGTTACTGTGAAGATATGCGATGCGCTGGTTGAATGGTTATGATTGAACCCTACTTTCAAATACCCCTTAACACAAAAACTATGACAGCTATCAAGAGTAACTTTTATATTTTGGGGTTTTGTGAAATAATTTTATGAAGCAACACATTTCACCTTAAACATAATTCGAAGTCATGGTCAGTTTAAAAACCTCGAGTTTCAAAACGTTCTGTTGCTTTGAAAAACCATGATGAAAAACAAATGTAGTTTGTGATAAGTCCTACAGATAAAATAAAATTATTACAAACCTATTCAGAAGAATAATTAGCTCATACAGAAAATAAAATGACCAATTAACCCGCATTCATAGCGAAAAATATTTCATCATTGCGTGATTCGAGTCCTCTTCAATTCTACTTTAAACGTGATCAAGAGAAGAGTGTCTTTCTAAGTCATCAGTCGGTAGTGCTTCTCGCCGGCCACCAAGCCATACAAGGCTCGATCACCACCAGGAGGAAAGAGAGTCAGTCTTTTACGTCGTACGTCTGAAAAAAAGTCGCTGCTAAAAGGACTAAAAATTCAAAATGTTTGGAAATTTGGGAAATTTCTCCGTAAAAACAGAAAACCCCGAAACTGACTTTTCGGAGAAAAAAAAACCGAAATTATTGAGAACGGAAAATCTATCAAAATACTGAAATTACCGTAATCCCAAAAGGAAACTTTAGAAATTTCGTTTAAATTCGACCTACCAAGAACTTTGCTGCAGGTTATTTTCAGGAGTTTTCCGTGAATTCACATTGGTGTGAATTCACGGAAGTGCAAGATATAATTTCATAATTTTCATACACAAAAAGTAAATTGCCAATTTAATGAAATGCACGAACAACAGAGTAAAGATTACTACATATGATGACACATTTCATGAAATGCGTATAAGAATCAGTCTTTAAAGTCATAATGAAAATCGATCAGATGGCGTCTATAAATTTCATCTACGTCAGCTGGCTTTTTCTCTTGAGAGAAATGGAAATTATTTAGAACATCCTTTGTTGTTTCATGAGTTTAGCGAAACTAGGGCAGACACTACAGGAACAGCGCATCAGTTCTGAAATCATAGAACATAAGAAGAATAAACGTGCAAAGAAAGGTTGTATCTTTTGCAATGGCTGTCACTTCCGCTCCCTTATCGATTTTTGAAGGTGTTGCCGCAGAAACAGGGCATCTTATTTCTTGTCTAATGCGGGATTTGTTACTATACCTCTCTTTGCGGGGAAACATTTTTATACCTAGGAAACGGTTTCTTCGGGAAAGGGAGGGGGAGGGGGCAAAAAAAAAAGCTCTGGAATGAGGTAGACGACCTCTACCTCGTCTGACCCCATTTATAGTACTCTGCAGACGTTTCTGCCTGCCCTTTACATTTTTATTAGTTTCACTCATGTCCTTACATTTTAAATTTCATTTTTACTTTTTGTTGTTTGTTAGTAATGCCATTATTTTTTCCCGTTATTATCTCCTATGTCCATTCCACACCACCCATGATGATTCTGAGTAGTAATGCCATTAGGTTTTTTTTCGTTATTATCTCCTATGTCCATTCCACACCACCCATGATGATTCTGAGTAGTAATGCCATTAGTTTTTTTTCTCGTTATTATCTCCTATGTCCATTCCACACCACCCATGATGATTCTGAGTAGTAATGCCATTAGTTTTTTTTCTCGTTATTATCTCCTATGTCCATTCCACACCACCCATGATGATTCTGAGTAGTAATGTCATTAGGGTTTTTTTTCGTTATTATCTCCTATGTCCATTCCACACCACCCATGATGATTCTGAGTAGTAATGCCATTAGTTTTTTTTTCTCGTTATTATCTCCTATGTCCATTCCACACCACCCATGATGATTCTGAGTAGTAATGCCATTAGGTTTTTTTTCGTTATTATCTCCTATGTCCATTCCACACCACCCATGATGATTCTGAGTAGTAATGCCATTAGTTTTTTTTTCTCGTTATTATCTCCTATGTCCATTCCACACCACCCATGATGATTCTGAGTAGTAATGCCATTAGGTTTTTTCTCGTTAGTATCTCCAATGTCCATTCCACACCACCCATGATGATTCTGAGTATTAATGCCATTAGATTTGTTCTCGTTATTATCTCCTATGTCCATTCCACACCACCCATGATGATTCTGAGTAGTAATGCCATTAGTTTTTTTTCTCGTTATTATCTCCTATGTCCATTCCACACCACCCATGATGATTCTGAGTAGTAATGCCATTAGGTTTTTTTCTCGTTAGTATCTCCAATGTCCATTCCACACCACCCATGATGATTCTGAGTAGTAATGCCATTAGGTTTTTTCTCGTTATTATCTCCTATGTCCATTCCACACCACTCATGATGATTCTGAGTAGTAATGCCATTAGTTTTTTTCTCGTTAGTATCTCCAATGTCTATTCCACACAACCCATGATGATTGTGAGTAGTAATGCCATTAGGTTTTTTCTCGTTATTATCTCCTGTGTCCATTCCACACCACCCATGATGATTCTGAGTACATTTACAGGCGTTTCATACTTGGTTTTGAAAAACTGACTTAAAACATAAAACCCTGTCTTTCAAAATTGAGTACTCAGAACCATCTCGGGGAGGAATAAGGGCTTTTTAATTAGGGGTTTAACGACCACCGTGAGCAACTCCATGGCCCATAACCAGTCGCTCGACCCTAACTTAAGGTCACTGACTTCAGGGAAGGGAGAGAGCCACTGCCTTAAGAAAAAAGGCACTGGCTCTCTCCCTTCCCTCGGGTGCTAATAGAGCATATAACCTTTCTGCTGGTGGTGAGACTTGAATCTAAGTCGTTCTAGTCCAGAGCACAGCAGGATTAAGACCTTTTTTTTTTTTTTTTTTTTTTTTTTTTGATTGGAGGTTTAACGACCACCGTGAGCAACTCAATGGACTATAAGCAGTCGCCCGTTCCTAATTTAGGGTCACTGGTTCCAGGGAAGGGAGAGAGCCAGTGCCGTAAGACAAACGCAGCATCCATGCCTGACGGGATTCGAACCCGGACCCCTTACGGACGAATGATCAGAGGCCAGCGCCTTAGACCACTGCGCCACCGGGGCGGCAATTAAGACCTTAGTGGGCCCTTATGGTAAGACATTTCAGTGGGCCCCAAGGCTGCGATATCAGAATGGGCCTTCAAGGAACTTATGACTTAGAATTATTACTGAAACCCGTTAACCCGCCCCGGTGACGCTGTGGTCTACGCGATGGCCTCTGATCATTCGTCCGAAAGGGGTCCGGGTTCGAATCCCGGTGATACATGGATGTTGTTGTGTTTGTCTTACGGCACTGGCTCTCTACCTTCCCTGGAACCAGTGACCCTAAATTAGGGACGGGCGACTGCTTATAGCCCATTGAGTTGCTCACGGTGGTCGTTAACCCCCCCCTCCCCCCAATCCAACAAATCCGTTAAAACAAGAAACTGTAACTACTAAATTACCTACAGAGTGCCACCCCGGTGGCGCAGTGGTCTAAGCGATGGCCTCTGATCATTCGTCTGAACGGTGTCCGGGTTCGAATCCCGGTGAGGCATGAATGTTGTGTTTGTCTTACGGAACTGGCTCTCTCCCTTCCCTGGAACCAGTGACCCTAAATTAGGGACGGGCGACTGCTCGTAGCCCATTGAGTTGCTCACGGTGGTCGTTAAACCTCCAATCAAAAAAAAAAATTATATCTACAGAGTTACCAGAATAAGTCACTGCATTTTTAATTGGCTCTCATAAGAACATGAGTTAAAATCTTAAGATTCCTAGATTTCGTCTTCGATTTTCTAATGATTTAGCATTGCATAACTTTCTTAGTGTATCTCTTTTGTTATGTAATGTGAAGCCATAGGGCACTTCGACCATTAACAGTTCCATGTGCAAATTGGGAGGCGTAGGTGGATGGTAGTGAAAAAGCTGAAACTGTCTTGCCGACCCCGCTGTACACAGCGACATGAAACCTTTATTTACCCTTGGTGAGTCACTAGCTTGAAATCTGTTCGTCTTCGAGCCTCTATTTCTGAACAAGTGGAAATCATACGAGACAAAAGTAAAACCGTTTTATAAACCTCTCTCTCTCTTTACCTATCTATCTGTAATTTTCCCAGGCACGCCACCTAGGCCCTTGGTCATGCTGGGCCTTGGGGCCCAGCATGACTAAGGGCCCCCTGTAGACCCCCTTAATCCGGCTCTGGTCCGGAGGCGACTATTCTCCTAACTAAACTACGCCGGCAAGGCTTATCAGTTCCACTTTGCCGATTTGATTTATACGTCACCGCAGTAATACGTCATCTACATCATGCTACGTAGAACGCTACGGTTCTTTATCTGAGAAAGGGTTCAGAAGAAAGCATATGTATCCTGAGAAATACGTTAAATCAGCTTGCAAATAATTCCTAGTAAGACTCAAAATAGTATAACTATACTTGTAATCCGAATTTCTTGGCGAAGAATAGAAATCAAAATTTTCAAGCTTTCGCACATCAACCACATTGCTTTTTCAAGGAAGGTAGACAGCAAACTGCAAATAATTGGTTGCAAACTTATGGCAATTCTAGAGAGACGCTATCATTGCAAATAATTCCTAGTAGGACTTTAAATGGTATAACTATACTTGACGTAGAATAGAAATCAAAGTTTCCAAGCTTTCACACACATCAGCCATATGACTTCGTAATGTTCTTTATTATTTGTTTAGTGTTCAGTAAGCTATATATATTTGTGTATATAGCTTACTGAACACTAACTGCAACCAGTTCTTCTCAAGTACTTCACTTAAAGTGCAACAGGAGTCGCGCAAATAAAGTCCAAAGAAATAGTTCCTTACAGATATTTTCCTTTATTCTGTCAACTCCTCATGAATACTGTTCATGCAGAAAGTTACTATTCCAACATGCTTGAATTAATCACAATGGTATATTAACACTTCAGAACTAATTAACAAACGTTAGTAGGCGGAACACTTTTAACTCCAAAACAGCACTCAACACGCAGCCTTCAAATCGACACAACTTCAAGTAAACAAAGCCGCCCCCACGATTAAAACATCATACCACCATCTCACCCGTTTTGGCTGCTGCTTCAACATTATATCTGTTTTAGTTCTTATCGGTCACATTCATATGTTATGCTCTTAGACCTCAGAAGTGTTACAAACCTCATTCCGCGAGAGAGAAGATATAACGTTAAGATTGGAAAACGCTAAAAAAGAATGAATTCAAATTTACATAGAAAAAGTTGCTAAAAAGGAAATTTAAATTAGAGTACACGTCACAGCTTGTTCAAGGGAGGTAGACAACAAACTGCAAACTGAGTAATATAATACTCCAACAATTAGTGACTTGACTAGACAATAAATGAATAGATGCCAATGTAGTTATTGATTCACAGAAACGAGACACGTTGGTTGGGCACGCGGTACCGTGGAAGAAAACGTAGCATTATTTGACGAACTGGTTCCAAGTTCGAGGCAATTCTAGAAAGACGCTATCATTGCAAGCGTAGTAAGACTTCATTGGAAGCACGTGACAAATAAAGAAATGTAGCGGCAGCAAATTCTTTGTTAATAACTTCACTGACAACACTACCTCAAAACATGTATTTATTGAACTGAGTGTCGGAAGACACGAAGTCGGTTGATGCACAAACTTTTAGTTCTTCGTTTTTCAGAATTTTTGTTCGAATCTCAGTAAGGCATAATGCTCTGTTCTTTCTCAAGGCAACGGTTCGAACATTTCCCCAGAACTAGTGGATCGAAATTAATAATGGTCAACTTTTCCAAATCTTACAGGTGCTCACAGTCGTGATTAACTTCACGAAAAAAAAAGGGGGGACGGGGGAAGGAGGAAAGACAAGAAAAGCGTTTTCCAATGGTTTGGAAAGATCAGTTGAACAAATGTTTCTTAGTATTTCATTCAATTCTGTTTTCCTTCAAACGGGAAACGAGTTGGTTGTTAAGTCGATTTTGCTTCTTTAAGTGATTTTAGAAACAGAACAGTACTGGATTTCGTTTCTGATTAAAGCAATTAAAGGACATAATTAATTTTAAGCTACTAAGGGTAACTAACCACAGATGATGTAAAAAACTTACGTCAATTCAGATCACCTGATCAACGAACAGGGCAGGTCTGCAAATGCAAATGGCAACATTTGCACGTAAAGGGAGTGGTGCTTATGAACGTTTAATAAAACACAAATCAGCTACGACCGGAGCTGCAAGCATGTAGGCAATAACAATCCGTTAGGCGTGAAAACGAATGCTTCATGCATGACTCGTTTTGCAAACAGTTCACCTTTCAATCTTCTGTTTAGGAAAGGGGATCATATAAATTTGAAATTTTCAAAATGTAAATCTTAATCTTAGATCTAAATTCTTTTTATTAACGTTTTCTTTTGTTTCGGGGTTCAACTCTTACCATTAGCGTAACTAGTAATGCTGGGGCCCTTTTGCAGAATCATGTACTGGGCCCTGCAGTTCCGTAAAAATAATGTGTAGTTAAGTCAGTTATATGGTTAAGCGTATTGCCGCGTATCTCATTTGACATACGGCATTTTCTTACACACTATACCAGTATCTCACTATGTAATCAAAAGTATACAATGCAGAACATTAGGGTCGCCCCGGTGGCGCAGTGGTCTAAGCGCTGGCTTCTGATCATTCGTCCGAGATCGGTCCGGGTTCGAATCCCGGTGAAGCATGGATATTGTGTTGCTCTTACGGTACTGGGTCCTTCTCTTCTCTGGAACCAGTGGCCATAAATTAGGGACGGGCAACAGCTTATAGCCCATTAAGTTGCTCACCCAATCAGAAAAGAAAAAAGTTGTCTACTCACCAGCATTCGGAACAACACTAAAAGAAGGATTTTCTTGCTTTCTCGACACTAGGCGACACCCGGTTACGCGGATGTAACCGGATACACGGATGTTTTGTTATCAATACGGAAGCCCATAGCCCAATGTCCATGTAGCCGGCCGGCTAGAACGTATAGCAGTATGTGAATGATCAACGGAACACAGCCTGAGAACAAATTATTTTCTCCAAGAGTCGGCAAAATTAAAAAAGCGCGGCATCGCGCAAAAGGAGCCTCATCGTAGAATACGGCTCAAATGAGGGAAAGAGAAATCAGGAAAAGTATACATTCTCGGAGTTATTTACGTAATAATAAAAATAATTAATTCAACCTGACGATCGTTGAGTGTTCAATAAGCGCAATAATGCTCGATAATTTTATTACCGCTGTCTTCCATTGGCTTATTGCCGGATGAATTTTGTGTTTCATCTTTAGGAACGTCACACAATAGTCGTTCTGCAACCAGACAGAAATTGCAAGGTTATTATCTCCTAATTAATAACAAGAAACTGTACACCAATTCCAAGCGATACTTCATCGGAATGCCCAAATGTTCGTTTGGAATTAGAATCAACGAACATAAAAAGAGAAACCAAAGACGGTAAAATAACCACTGCCCTATCAAGAGAGATCAAGTTAAAGTCTGCTGATCATATGTAGAATGATATAAAGAAATTAGCTTCATGCACTGTTAGCCGCCCCCCCCCGGTGGCGCAGTGGTCTAAGCGATGGCCTCTGATCATTCGTCCGAAAGGGGTCCGGGTTCGAATCCCGGTGAGGCATGGATGTTGTGTTTGTCTTACGGCACGGCACTGGTTCTCTCCCTTCCCTGGAACCAGTGACCCTAAATTAGGGACGGGCGACTGCTTATAGCCCATTAAGTTGCTCACGGTGGTTGTTAAACCTCCAATCAAAAAAAAAAAAATACACTGTTAAAAAAATCTGCTTAAAAATGCGAACCTGAACCTACTCATTTTTTTTTTAAGTGCAATCGTATCGTTAACGAGTACATGGCATGCTCAAATATAAGTAACCATACGTACTTACAAATAACTGCGTCAATAAATATAAATATAATCTCGTATTACTTCATTTCATATATTATAGATTTCAAGAGAAATTATTTAATAAATGTGTAAAATGACACACATAAATAATTAGTACAACAAAGTCACTGTTCAGAAGTAGTTAATTATGCATAAAGTATCTCTATGTACGTTTTTACATTAACTATATTTGTGTCAATCTCATAAATAATATATTATCGCTTCATCACTATATTTGTCAGAAAATTGCGTGGCCCATTTGCCCAGTATGTGACCACGAGTATAGCTATTATCCCAGATGTGCCATCGGATAATATACTTCCAGTTGATTCTATGAATAAATGAGTATCCATGGAGTACACTTATTGCAAATTGGAAATCGAGCCGTGGACAGCTTAGTGGTTAGAGATTCAGACTACTGATGGCGGGACCCCAGGTTCAAACTTAACCTGATAGGGTTCTAACCTGATAGGCTCTCCGCGTGGTGGTGGGAATTCCTAACAACCGCTGAATATTCGCCGTGCATCGGACGAGCACGTTAAGTGACGGCACCCGGGTAGGAATCCCTCGGTTAAAGTTCCTAAGCCCCCCCCTAATTTCTATATGCAAAATCGTACGGTGGCGCCATCTAGTGTGCTCGCTCTCACTTACAAACTATCCTGTCAAACTCGTGTGTAACTTCAATTTTTTGCAACTTCATTCAGTTTCTGTGCCCTTTCGTGCAGAGCACAGAAAATGAATGGAGCTAGAGCACATATATTTGAAATATATGGATTTTTAGTACATATGTTTGAAATATATGTACTGAGAAATGATTACATATATTTCAAATTAGAAATACCAGATATACTCACAACTGATTCCCTGCATGTACTCAAAAATGAGCAGGTGTCTTTTCTAAAAATGAGACACAAGTACTAAAAATGAGACACAAGTACTATAAGTCCAGAATGTACTAAAAAACGAGTACATTTTGCTTATTTCTAAGTACCAGTTTTTAACAGTGTACTCCACACCCAAATCTACTGCCATTCGCGAAAGGCAAATAATGCTGCGTTTTCGCCCACGGTACCCTGTGCCCAACCAACGTGGCCTTGTTTCTTCGAATGAATGATCACATTTGCGCCTATTCATTTATTGTCTAGTCAAGACACCGTGTTCAAATTGTTGAAGTGTTCTATTATCTAGTTTGCAGTTAACTGTCTACCTTCCTTGAAAAAGGCGTCCGTTTGATGTGCGAAAACTTGTAAACTTTGATTTCTATTGTACGCCAAGAAATTCGGATTACTAGTATAGTTATACTGTTTTATTATACCCTATTATCATCAATTTTTCACTGCTACTTTCGCCCTTTCCGTAGCTCACCGTTAGCCGGCCATGGGCCCCTCAAGCGTCTGGTCCCTGGTGCAACTGCACCACCTCGCCTTATCGTAGCTACGCACTGAACGTTACCATGAGCAATTCGAAGGGCTACTTCCGTCGCCCGTCCTTAATTTAGGCCCACTGGTTTCAGGGAAGGGACGAAGTCAGCGCCATTAGACAAATACTCAGTTCATACCTCATCTGGGAAGCGAACCAACGTCCAATTTGGACGACAGGCCAGAAATTCTGACGACTCGGGCATCCGGAACGGCACTTTGTCCCTGTATTTACTCATATCTATGCATATCGTATTTTTCCCGACATCTCTCTGCTCCTTTTTCAAAGCAATAGGTAGACATAAAATGCTACCCATAAATAGCACTTTATGTCTACCTGTTGCCTTGAAAAAGCTTCCCAGTGGAGAGCGAAAGCTTGGCGAATCTATATACGTTTTACATCAATAAATAAATGAATTTTGCTACGCTATAAGCCCTTTTTTATTGCGCACACAATTTGGTGTACTTTGAACTAATATCACCATTCTTGAAATCGGAGACTATAGTCCTGTGATGATTATACACTATCTACGAACAAGTAATTGAACACCTGTGATAGCAAAGGAAAACGAAGTTTATTCACCTTCAGTAGTTGGTGGAGCCTCCACGAGCGGCGATTACAGCTGCGACCCTCCGGGGCATACTCTCAACCAGGCGTTGTACGACAGCTGGCGGTATTTTCTTCCACTCGGCTTGGAGAAGACAGGTCACTTCCTTCACCGGTTTCGGACGGTGGGGGCAACCCTTAAGTCAACGCTCCATCTCGTCCCAGAGGTTGCTCGATAGGGTTAAGATCCGGGCTCTGCGCAGGCCAGTCCATTCGATTAACCCCATTGTCACCATACCAAGCCATGGTGGACCTCGCAACATGACAGGTGGCATTGTCATCCTGAAAGTAACATGGGTCCACCCCGTAAAACTGCCACAACGTAGGAAGCGCATGGTCATCCAAAATGGTGCAGTAGGTCTCGGCGTTGAGTCTACCAGGAATTGCGACCAAGGGTCCCGTGCCATACCAGGAGAAACACCCCCATAGCATAATTCCACCGCCGCCGAACTTCACAGTTGGCACAATACATTCCGCCAGGAGACGTTCACCAGGCAGACGCCAAACCCAGACCCTGCCATCCGAACGGTAGAGGGTGAACCTTGATTCGTGGCTCCAGTGAACCTGTTTCCACTGTTCAACGGTCCACTGCCGACGTTCTTTGCACCACGTTAGCAGAGCAGCGCTATTCGACTTGGTGATCAAAGGCTTGTGGGCGGCAGCACGTCCATGATAACCGAGCAGATGGGCTTCCTTACGGATAGTATTCATCGAAAGAACACTCCCGGATTCCTGTTGAAACTCCTCGCGGATGTGGCCCATCGATTTGGTGATACCCGACGATTGCACCTTTCTTGTAATCAGAGAGCTATGAATTGCGTGGCATCTTGCATGCGACTGGTTGCGTTGTTGTTTCCCACACGATATTTAACGGCGGCGTCCGTGACGTGTATCAGGACCGCAGATATCGTCGATTGCAGGGGTGTCCAATTACTTGTTGGTAGATAGTGTATATAATAGGAAAATACAACGTTTGTCACAAATGTTTTATTTTTTCAAGTCAACCAAGGTTTTGCTGGTCTCTGGCCTAGCTTCATCAGGACGAATGGCACGTAAATATTAAAACTGTACGTGACATTAGAAATGGTGTTTACAGTCACGGGTTTGGTAAGTTGCTTCCACGCGCTTGATAGAAATGGTGTGGATGCAATGTCATTACAGAATATATATGCCATATATTATAGACTGGTCCCTCCTCTTCATTCTGTCTCCGTATATCTCACTCCTTCCCCCAATGTTATTAGAGCAATCGAGGGCTAGGGGTGTATCTGTTCTGTCTTACTGAATTTTCTTCCTACTGCAGTTGGAGTGTGCCCTCTCTCCCAGGTATTTGCCTTACCTAAGTAGGCAAAATGCAGAAAGCAAGCAGGGAAACTACTGCCATGTATTATTACCCCCAGAACAACCACCATGGCGAGCAAACTACACTTCGTATTGACATGATGAAGGGCTACAGGGTGTCCTCCCACTCGGTACCGAATCCGGCATTTCTTTTATAATAACACTGGTGTGCAAAAATTAAGGACGAAATGGAGATATTAGCATAACAGCGGAACGAGCAGGCAGAACGGACCGAAAGACCACTCAGGAGATAGACCAGAGATAGACTAGGGTCCGGTACGATAAGGCATGCGCATATATGCAGAATGACGTAGGGATGGGGGGGCGGAAGGGTATAAAGCACACGGGCGGTATACGCTCAACGATTCGGTGAAAGCTATTGCACGGTGTGCATCGGTTTGAACGACGTCGATTTGCTGCCACCGTGTGATATGGCCAACTGGCAATCCAGTAGACGACATCTGGAAGACTTTACCCGAGGTCGCGTCATTGGGAAGTTGGAAGAAGGTCGAAGTGTGACTAGTTTGGCCGAGGAGTTCGAGATCGCTCACAGCATCGTTTCACGAGCTTGGAGAGCATTTCAAACGACAGGAACAGCTGTTCGAGAGTTTAGCAGTGGTCGTCCACGAGCAACCACGGCTGCGGACGACCGATATATTGTCCTACAGGCAAGAAGAGACAGACGGCAGACAGCGGGAGAAATCGCAAGGCACGTGCAACAGACAACTGGACGTTCGATATCGCGTTTTACCGTGGCCAGGAGGCTGCACAAAGGTGGTCTATTTGCACGACGACCAGTAACGCCAGCTCATCGGAGACGGCGGTTTCTGTGGTGCCAGGAACACAAGAACTGGACACATCAACAATGGGATCGAGTTCTCTTTACGGATGAGAGCCGATTTAGTCTGACGAACGATTCTGGACGTATACACATCTGCATAGAGCAGGGAACATGCAATCACACCTCCAACATCATCGAAAGGGACCGGTTTGGAGGTGGCGGAGTTCTCGTTTAGGGCGGTATCATGCTTTGTAGCCGTACCGACCTCCACATCTTCCAAGGAGGTTCAGTCACTGGTGTCCGCTATTGTACCTAGGTTCTCCTGCCTCACATGCGTCTGTTTAGAGGTGCTGTGGGTCCTGAGTTCCTCTTCATGGACGACAACGCTACACCTCGTCGTACAGTGGCTGTCGCAGAGCTGTTGGAGAGTGAAGATTTTCAACGCATGAATTGGCCCGCAAGGTCCCCGGACCTAAATTTAATCGAACACGTGTGGGACTTTTCGGGAGACGCTTGGCAGCACGTCACCAGCCGCCAGCAACGATTCCGCAGCTGCAATTGGCGCTACAAAAGGAATGAGCCGCGATGCCTCAACAGCTCCTTGACAACCTCGTCCTTAGCATGGACAGACGTTGTAAATCCTGCAACGCAGTCAGGGGGGATCATATTCCCTACTAAAGACTGGATTTTTCTTGGCAGCCGCCTGCCACATGGACGTTTCTGTCTTCTGTCCAGTTGTGCTCGAAGCTACCTTTTCAATAAAGTGCCTTTGTATCCTTTGGATTCCTTGTTTGGACGGTTTTGCTCACTTGTCCCATATTCTTTCATCTTGGGGATCTTATGGTATGATTTGAGTCGATGTGGAGCACTTCTGCACGACGTTACATTCGAAAAACCGTCTCGTCCTTAGTTTTTGCACGCCAGTGTATTAACACCAATGAAGATATTGCAACGAAATTTGAAGTGGGCTCACCTCATTTCGTGAAAAATGTGATTACATCGCAACATGTTCTGGAAGTGGCCACCATTTTCATCCAGACAGCATTGAACCCGGCGCACCATATTGTGGAAAGTCCTTGTCAGTACGTCCACCGTTACTGCCTGAATTTCTTCGGTGATGTTTGCTTTCAAGGCACCTATGGTTCGCGGTTTCTTTTGGCAAACTCTCCCTTTTAGATATCCCCATAAAATGTAATCAGGAGGCGTCAGATCGGGTGAGCGCGGTGGCCATAAACCCTTCAAAATGACGCGAAAAAGGACTTACTTTCTTCGACAATGCCTAAATGGGGGACTTGCTCGGCGGATGTCTGCCTGCAGACCTCTCGAGGAATTGCTGTTGACGAGACTTTATCGATTCTGTTTAGTAATAAGTGCGAACAATAAGCATTCGCTCCTCCAGAGTATACCGATATATTTTCACACGTACGCGAACAGCCACGAGCACTCACTATCAACAACCGTAGTGTGTAGACACTCTCAGCTAAATGGCATAACAGAGCAGCAGAAAGGCTCGTCCGGCTGGCTGGCGGACTGCTCCACAGTGGCGCCACACATAGGAATGTGTCTGCCACTAAGCAGCACTCCGGCTGTCTAGCGGACAGCACCCAGTTCAATGCTGTCCAGACGCAAATGGTGGCTACTTCCAGCACATGTTGTGATGTCATCACATTTCTCACGAAATGAGGTAGCAATATCTTCATTGGTGTTAATATTATTAAAGAAATGCCGGGTTCGGTAGCGAGTGGGACACCCTGTATATTTGGGCTGTGATGCTGTATGGCGCTGAAACATGGACGCTAAAATCCACCACCATTAAAAGAGTAGAAGCATTTGAAATGTGGATTTACAGAAGGATGCTGAGGATCCCTTGGACGGATATTTTTTTTTTTTTTTTTTTTTTTTTTTGAGGTTTAACGACCACCGTGAGCAACTCAATCGGCTATAAGCAGTCGCCCGTCCCTAATTTAGGGTCACTGGTTCCAGGGAAGGGAGAGAGCCAGTGCCTTAAGACAAACACAACATCCATGCCTCACCGGGATTCGAACCCGGACCCCTTTCGGACGAATGATCAGAGGCCAACGCCTTAGACCACTGCGCCACCGGGGCGGCAAGGACGGATAAAGTGACAAATGAAAAAGTTGTAAAGAAAATACAGGGAAGGCGCGAATTGTTAATAAACATCAAGAGAAAGAAAACAACATACGTTTGGAATTTACTCAGAAACAACAAATATAAAATCTCCCAGGTGATTATTGAGAGAAGAATGGAAGGAAAGAGAAGAAGGGGAAGAAGAAGAAGAATAACATGGCTTGACAATATGAGGAGTCTACTGGAATGAACATCGAACATCTTTTTAGAGCTGCAGCCGATCGTAGAAGTTTTGCTACGGTGGTAGCCGACCTCCGTTAGGAGATGGCCCATTAAGAAGAAGATCCTTTGTTATAAGAAACACTTTGCCTACAATTTGTGATGTGTGATAACACACATTTCTGTTCCTAGTGAGCATAAGTATATATTTCTACTTGCAAATGACTTACCGATTCTAAAAATCCGGTTGAAAAAATTATTTTTGTAACTGGTTCCACTCACTATGAAGAACACTGCATCCATTGTGCATTATAAGTAACGCGTAGTTTATTCACAAGGGATCATGAATGCAATTTCTTTTCCTCTGACTTTCTCCGTTTATAAAAATCTGACTTGAAAAATTATTTTTGTATCAGAAAAGATTACGCTAGAATTCAGTGTCACCTTTCTTAAACACTAGATGTAAAGAGCACGTGCGAATTGTCAACCATGACATGCCGAATACAACTCTCGCCAGAGAAGTAATGCATTCATCGGCCCTCCAATAGTATTAAAAGAATTTCCCCATACACAAACTTTAAAAAGACTGCCATCAGGGAAACAGTCGAAATCCTATCCAGCGGACTAGCGTGCAATGATATAGAGTCTACTGAGCTACCAAGAGCTTGGCATACGTTACTAAAAGATGGAAACACATCGCGACACACCGTATAACTGCGTGATAAAAATTCGTGTAATATGTTCATGATGTCACCCACGTTATTTTCAAAAATCATCTTTGTTCCTTACGTGTTCCAATTCCCTGCATTTTTACGTCTACCATTGCCTTGAAAAAGCCTCCCAGTGGAGTATGAAAGCTTGGCGAATCTTTGTACTTACTACGTCACAAAAATAAACGGATTTAATACTCTATATGCGTCTCTTGAGTGTCACCTTTCTCTCCCAATCTTTTCGGAGTGTAACTGAGTTGTGAGCTTCTACGGGCGTGAGGAGTCGCCCGTCCGTGATGGGGACTCTGGTTCCACGGAGATGACGGAGTCAGTGCCATAAGACAAACACAGCGCGCACGTATAATCCAGGACTCGAAACCTGACAAAGCTCCGACGAATACAATTTGCAGTTGTACTTATAATACAGTTCCATAAGTAGAAATTTAACATTTCCAATTATGCCCACACACTAAAAAAATGCAAAACTATACGTTATTTAGCAAGTTATATATACACAGTTTTCCTAGGTGGCGCACTGGTCTAAGCGCTGACTTATGACCATTCGTCCGAGATAGGTCCTAGTTCGAATCCCGGTTAGGTATATTGTGTTTGTCTTACGGCACTGGTTCTCTCCCTTCCCTAGAGACAGTGGCCCTAAATTAGGGACGGGTGACTGCTTATAGCTCATTGAGTTTTTCACGGTGGTTGTTAAACCTCCAATAAAAAATCCTTCTAGTTCTTACTTATGGATCAGAGACATGGACCTTAACTAAAAATGACATTCAGGGGCTGCAAGCTACTGAAGGAATCATGGAGTAAAAAAGGTCTGCATGGGCCGGGCTGGCACGCCAAACCCGAGCCCGGCCCTGCGAAACGGGTTAGGCCTCTGTTTAGTTTAGAGAACAAAGCAACGGGCCGGGCTTTTCCCCAGACACTTGCGACAGGGCCGGGCTTTTCCCCAGACACTTGCGACAGGGCCGGGCATGGCCAGGCCAAGTCGACCCATTTTTTTTATCGCAATATAAAGAAAGAAAATAAGTCTTGTTCCCCGATTTCCTGGCCTGTTTAACTGTTTTGCTGGCTTTACTTACTTCCGTGACATAGCCCAGGACGTAATCAGAAAAGCAAGGAGAAGCACTCACAGTGTTCAGGGGCTTCAAGCTACTGAAGGAAGCACTGTGTGTGTTGTATTACCTATCTGTATAGGCGTTAAGATGGTAAAACCACTTTTGGGCTTGTTGACAACAAAAAGATTGGACACCGAGCGAGTGTGTGTGCTGTACAGAGTGGGGGACGGGGGGTGTCTGCAGTATGGTGACGTGTGCATATGTGTGTTTGTATAAGAGGGTATGAGGAAATCGATTTTCTTTCCTATCCCTAATCTGTATAGGGATTGACATTTGTAGTGTTACCGCTTACTGGTTCAGAGAAAGGGAGATTCTACCCGCGCTTTGTCTTCCTTTTTCTTTCTCTTTTTAAAGGTTCTGTTTTTCAATATTTTTAGGCTTACATTCAACTGACTATTTTCAATAATATCTCATCTCATTATTTAATTTTAAAATTTTAATAAAATACAATAGAAAGACAAAATAATACCAAATGACACATCTCGGGCCGGGCCTAAGTAAGAGCTGCAATTGACGGGTTCGAGCCGGGGCGGGCTGGGGCTTAAACGCACGGGCTGGGGCTTAAACGCACGGGCTTGGGCCGTGCCGGGCTCACTAAATTAGGCCCGTGCAGACCTTAAGCATGGAGAGGTGCATGCTTCACAAAACCAGGAAGGATAGGTAAAAGAACTCATGGATCAGGAAGATGGCAGTAGTTGATTTCGCCATGTTCAAAGTAAAATCCAGGATATGGCAGCGGACTGGACATATTACTGGAAGAACTGATCACACAACTGAAATACTAGGCTGGATTGCAAATCAGAAGACCATGTGGGAGATATAGAGTGCAATTCAGAAGCATGTCGACATGGAAGCATAAGTGACATGGAGGAGATTGGCTCAAGACAGAAAGGTGTGGAAAAAAACTGAGGAAGACCTTCATCCAGCAGTGGATCGATAACACAACTCAACAAAAAAAACCATTTCTGGTGCTTTGGAAATTAGACTTATTTTGGGGTATAATTGGGGCGCTGATTCCAAAAATGGCATTGGTTTAGCCGTATCAGCTCTAGTTTTGGAGATATAGGATATCCACCTTAAATGCTGATGTGCAGAAATATACTGTAAGTGTATGGATTTAATTAGTGATTGTTTAGCGCAATAAAGGAACATTGTGGTTCCCTGACGTGTGTAGATATGCCAGCTTTGGCGTTTATCCGGTGAAGCGAAGCTCGTAAAGAAATAATCAGACAGCAAGTGGAATCGAATGAATGTGGACGGAGTCTTTGCTATGTTGCACCCTGGAATAAAGTGAACTTAAATTACAATAATTACAATATATATGCATGTAATATTTTAATTTGTGATTGTAAAGTCAGTGTCTGTTAGTATAATTGTGAGTTTGTGAACAACTATACAACTAGAGAATGTAATGCGGTCTATTTATGTTTGCAGTTTGAGCAGACGTCATGGCTTCCTCACGAAGAAGCTGCTTGAACAATCCAGATGTCTTTTGCTGCATTTGTGGTGAGTACACCGTAAAAGAAAGTTGGAAACCTATTTCTGAGTTTGTGAAGAGGGCATACATTGTTTATTTTAATATCTAGCTTGGAGATCAAGATAATTTGTGGGCTCCTTATATCATATGCAAAACTCCCACGGAGCATTTGCGGTAATGGACAAATGGAAAGGGGGCTTTCCTGAAATACGGAGTATCAGTGGTTTGACGGGAACCAAAAAGCCATGACGATTGTTATTTTTGCCTTTTCAACATTACGGGCATCAATCGAAATAATGGAAGCTAGTAGACATATCCTGACCCAGATTCAACAAGACGACCTCGTCCACACTCAAATACGGTACCCGTTCCATCTTTCAGCCAGCTACCAGAACTCCCAGAGGATGATGAAGCAGGCATGTCTGATGACGTACAAGATAACAGAAGTGCAGAAAGTGACAGTGATTTTGTAGGGACTTCAAGTGCTCAACGCTTTAACCAAAGGGAACTGAGTGACTTCTTCAGGGATCTGAACCTGTCAAAGGAGTTTTCTGAATTGCTGTCCTCCAAGTTGAGTGAAAATAATTTACTTCATTCTGGAACCAACATTACGTTTTATCGTAACAGAGAAAATGATTTGCTGCCTTCTTCTCTAAGACAACAACCTAGTGTTCTGCAATGACGTCAGATGCTTTCTGAGGAAAATGGGTCTATCAAACTGATTTTGTAATATGCTTATTTGAACATATTTCTGAGGGAATGAGTTGAAATATACTGATTTAGTAATATGTGGTTCCTTTACTTATGTAATATTAATAACAGCAATATTAGTCAAAATATTATAAAAAAAATAGCAGATAAGGCCATTAAGGATCCCGAATTCAGAGGGACGACTGGTTAAGACAGAATATAAGGTGGCTATGCCGTATCTCTAAAACTATAGATGATAGAGCAAAACTGATGCCGTTTTTGAAATCATTGTCCCTAATAGTATATCCAAGAATAGGTCTAACTTTTAAGACACCAAAATATGGTTGGGCTGGGTAATGGTTGCTGTTGGTGGAAGATTATACACAGTGTGTCCGTTAAGTAACGAGACAAAAATTATTATATAAAAACAACAAACTATATTTTGAATTGTCACTTACACAGATGCAAAATAATCTCCATCCAACTCCACACAACGGTGAGATCTTTCGCACAGGTTTTCGAAGGAACAGTGGAAGTCCTGAACCGGAACCTTCTTCAGTCTATTGGTCACACCTCGTTGTATGTTCACAATGTAGCTGAAGAGCTCCCCTTTCAAGACACAATTCGCCTTGGGGAGGAGGAAAAGTCTGCGGGCGCGTTGATGTGTGCGGCACAAACCTCGAACAAATCTTCCTCCTGTGCAGATCTTTTTCTAATATTACCCTGACCGTTTCCTTACCGGCACCAGACTGCTTAGCGAGTAGCCTCGTGGCTATTCGCCTGTCATGGGCAACAATTTCGCTAGACTTCACCGCAATTTCATTTGTCCGGGCATAAAATAGACGTCCTCTGCGTGGTTCATCCTCCAGGGACGTCCTCCCATCTTTAAACATTGAAAATCAGCGGAACACCTGTGCACAGATCAAATAATCATGGCCGTAAACTTTTTTTTAGGTCTTGTTGCACCTTCTTGGCAGTTTTCCCTAATTTACAGTAACATTTTTTCACAGCACTTTGCTCCATTACGTAATTTCTGACACGCTCTCACTCACGATGTTTTTTAGTTCGAATTGTCTAGAACGAACGTCGGAGGAGACAGCGAAGGCTCTTCCAATTCGAAAACGGAAGACGACAGTCTTGTAATCATCAGGACAAAATGAACTGCGGAGCATCAGGTTGGGAACGGAGGTGGTTTATAATAGACTTCGGTATGAAGGCTGTTGTCATGCGATTCGCTCACTGAGACGTCGAGATAAGGTAAGGTACCATTGTGTTAAAGCTCCATAGTGAAATGGATCGTAGGGTACATACAATTGATTTTATCGAGGAAAAACAGGAGAGTCTCCTTTGCCTGTGGCCATATGAAAAATACGCCGTCGGCATATCATAGTCAGGTAGTAGGCCTTGGGGTGATTTTGTTGAATATATTTTGCTCAATGGGACGAAGTATTGCTTCCGCGAGGACGGCTGAAAGCGAAGATCCCATCGGAGCGCCATTTACTTGTTTATAAATTTGCCCTTGGAAACTGAAGTAACTGTAATTTTAGACCAAGTCATAATTGCGGAAGCAATACTACGCCCCATTGAGCAACATATATTCACCAATATCACCCTAAGGCCTACCACCTGGGCTACGATATGCTGACGACGTATTTTTCATATGGCCACACGGAAAGGAGACTCTCCCGTTTTTCCTCGATAAAATCAATTATATACACCCTACGATCAATTTTACTATGGAACTTGAACACAATGGTACCTTACCTTATTTCGACGTCAGTAAGTAAATAGCATGACAACCGCCTTCATACCTAAATCTATTATAAACCCACCTCCGTTCCCAACCTAACACGCTTCAGTTCATTTTGCTCTGATGATTACAAGAGAGCCTTCTTCCGTTCTCGAATTAGAAATGCCTTCGTTGTCTCTTCCGATGTTCGTTCTAGACAATTCGAATTAAAACGCATCGTCGAATTGGCCACTGAGACAGGATATACGTCGAACCAGATGCATAACTTTATCGGAAAAGGCAAACCCAGCCGTGTTAACCTTTCTATGCCGCAACTTCTCTACCTGGGCTCCATTCCCTACATACCAAATGTTTCCTATCAACTCAAAAAACGCGCTCAGGAGGATGAACTTCGGTGTCGGCATAAGGCATCTTTATACATTGAGTGGCCACACTTTATTATGACCACCGCCTCAGTACTTCGTTGGGCCACCTTTTGCCTTTAATTCTGCGTCGATTCTTCTTGGCATGGACTCCACGAGATGTTGATAGGTGGTTTGTGGAATCTGAGACCATGCTTGATGAATAGCACTTTCCAGGAGTGTGAGATTGCAGGGTTGTGGATCCAGCTGTCTGATGGCTCATTCAACTTCATCCCACAAATTCTCAATGGGGTTGAGATCTGGAGATTGTGGGGGCCACATAAGCAAAGTAAACTCACCGGCATGTTCCTGAAACCAATCGTGTACAATGCGAACACTATAGCAGGACGCATTATCTTGTTGAAAGTAGCCATCGCCATTAGGATAAACCACCCACATGACAGGATGCACTTGGTCCGCAAAGATGTTTAGATATGATGTGCCAGTCAGACGTTGATCAACACGAATTAAAGGGCCAAGGCATGCCAGGAAAACATTCCCCAAACCATTACGTTGCCTCCACCAGCTTGAACGGTTGTAGCAATGCATTTGGTGTCCATGCTTTCGTGCTGTTTCTGCCAAATTCTCACTCGGCCATCGGCATGGTTCAACTAAAAACGTGATTCATCGGACCACATAATGTGTTTCCAATTATCAACTGTCCAATCCTTATGCTCCTGTGCAAACTGGAGACGTTTTCTCTTGTTAGCTGAGACAGCAAAGGTGTTCGAACAGGACTTCGGCTGCCATATCCCATCCGATGCAGTGTACGGCGAACAGTGCGTGCAGAGATCATTTGAAGGGGATCCTTAATTAAGATGGTCTGTAATTTGCTGCACTGTTGCCCTTCTGTTGTCTGTTACCAGTCTGGACACTCTCCGTTCCGCCCGAGCTGTCATTAGTCGATAACGACCACACTTTGCACGTAGAGACCCAGTTTTTGGGCTGACAGTCCAGTCTTTAAACACTTTGACAACAGCTGCTCTGGAACATTTCACGAATGCGGCGGTTTCGGTGATACTCGCTCCATGGCTCCGAGCTCCTACAATTATCCCACGTTGAAAGTCCGTCAAATCGCATTTTTTGCCCATCTCGTCACCCAAAAATCACTTCTACTACTGTCGCAAGCACTAAGCTTTCCCTTTTTATACTAGCCTCACCCTCTGGCGCCAACAGCGTGCAGCTATAGCTCATTTGCTTAAAACTGTCAGGTGGTCATAATAAAGTGGTCACTCATTGTATACGATGCTCAAGAGAAATATTGACAAGCCCCTTTCTTAATGAGGCAGGTGTTTATGCCATCCCACTACAATATCCGGACGGCTCCAGGCGATACTACATCGGAATGGCAAAACGTTCGTTTGGAATTAGAATCTGCGAACATAAAAGGGATACGAAAGACGGAAAAATAACCACTGCCCTATCAAGAGAAGTCATGTTCAAGTCCGCTGATCCTATGTGGAGTAATACAAAGAAATTAACTACATACTCTACACCCGAATCTACTGCCTTTCGTGAAGCTTTGGAAATCTTGATCAGCAGCGAGGCTTGCAACGATAGCGTCTCCCTGGAGTTGCCACCTATTTAGAACCAATTCTTCAAACAATGCTGCGTTTCCTACGATGGTACCGCGTGCCCAACCAACGTGACCTCGTTTCTTCGAATGAATTATCACATTTGCGCCTATTCGTTTATTGACTAGTCAAATCACCGCGTTCAAACTGTTGAAACGTTCTGTTATTCAGTTTGCAGTTAGCTGCATTGCCTACCTTTCTTGAAAAACCCATCTGGCTGATGTCCGAAAGCTTGGAAAGTTTTATTTCTATTCTACGCCAAGAAATTCGGATTTTTAACATACATGTACTATTGGGTTGATGCATAAGTTCAAGACGTTTTCTTCACCGCACTACAGGAATGTATTACATCAGAAGGGAAAACGGAATTAATCAACTACATATTATTTCTCCCCCCCTCCCATTTTTTACGATGGTGTTCCAACGTTTCGATAGGTATACAATGTCATTCTTGAAAAAACGTGCAGGTTTTGCTGCGAAGAAATCATCAAGGAAATTCTGGAGATCAACATCATTGTTGAATGTTCTGCCACGGAGTGCATTCGACAGATATCGGAACAGGTGATAGTCTGAAGGTGCGATATCTGGGGAACAGGCCGGATGTGGAAGGATCTCCCATTTCATGTCCTGAATGGTAATTTTGGTCATGTTTGCACTGGGGGGAAGTGCATTATCATGTTGGAGGAGGACACCATGGCACCGATGTGGCCGTTTCTGCTGAATCGCTTCCTCCCCACTGCGGAGTCGCTCACAATAGAGTGCAGCGTTGATGGTCCGTTTCTTCGACAGCATTTTCCAGTGAATAATGCCTCCCATGTCCCACCAGATACACAACATGATCTTCGCAGGATGAAGAACATGTTTTGGACGTGGTGTGAACGTCTTTTTGTGCTTAATCATTCCCTCTGATACCTAAAATTTACGTACAGGTACCACTTTTCATCTCCAGTAACCATACATGACAGAAAGGGTTTGTATTGCTGAGAACATTCGCGATAACAGGCGAGCAAGGAAACACATATGGCAACACGCTGATTCTTGTTGTCCTCGATGAGAGTATGAAGCACCCAAGACCCCAATTTCTGGACCTTTCCCATACGTTCCAGGTGTCGCACCACTGTGGCCTGATCACAGTCCATCTCAGTGGCCAATTCGCGCGTGGTTTGACGCGGATCCAAGCGGATGAGATGGTTCAAACGATCCTCGTCAAAGTGAGATGGACGACCTGTGCGTGGAGAGTCGTTGAAGTAAAAATTGCTACCTCGGAACCGCTCAAACCATTTTCGGGCTGTCCTCGGAGCAATAGCATCCTCTCCATACGCACCACAAATCTGTCGAGTAGCCTCAGCGGCTGAGGATCCCTTGTTAAACTCGTAGAGGAACACATGTCGGAAATGTTCATTCCTCTTTCCTTGACACTCCATACTTCCGGACCTGAAACCCAAAAAGCCATTAGCTACAAACACACAACGTAATATGATTTAGATAGACGATATTACTGGCTACATTTTGACATACAACTGGCCATGCACCGTCAGTACTGACATGGGAAACACTCGTGAAATAAATCGGCATGAACACCCAACATGATCAACCCAATATTTTGAGTATAATTGGTGCACAGTTCCTACTTTTTAATCGCAAGAGGGTTTTCTATACCTAATGTAGATAAGCTGGGATCCGAACGCAGCTGAGAGGCGTTGAAGAACAAATCGCCCCGCCCTGGGTGCTCACCAAAAGGCGTTACTCTGCTAACTACTCTTCCATCGGCGACACACTTTTCAACTTAATTCTAATAAAAGTTTCGAATCTCATTTCGACTTCGTTAATTCACTTCTATGAGCAGTATGTGTCTGCATGGAACAAATATTCATTATACTTTCGTCGTAATATACAACAAAGAACCATTAAATATTCCAAGTTCTGATTTATTCATGCGCATACTTAAGCAGGGTGGGTGGTGAGATGACGCCATCCAGTTCGTTGGAGTCATTCGTTAAAATCCACACGGTTCGCTGGTATCGCATTTGTTGGACGAGCCTTATTATTCAACACGATGAGCGTTTTCTGTTAGTCTGTTATGAATGATGAGATAGCTGCTTCGCAAATTAATACATAAGACTCAAACAGAACGTACACTTTTCAAGCTTGAATGAACTGAAATTAGTGCCCGACAGGCTCATTAAGCTGAAATGATTGGGAAGTACCATTAGGCTTAGCGTGAGTGAACTTAAATGAAATCGCTGATGTGGAACACTTATTGAATTTTCAGTTAAAAGTGATACCCTTGGATGAAACTAGTGTATCATAATGCATTATGCTGGCTGTAATGAGCTATAAGTAGAACGAACGTACAAGGAATTTGACAAAACTCTACTTTGAAAATCCTGACTTGCGTTTGAAAGGTAACACACTACAGAAGAATAATCAGGGTAACTGATGATTAGGTTAATTTATTCAGAGATAATGTTTTTATAAAAATGCATTTATTCTTCATTAGCACTTGAGCGCAGAGTAATTTTTAATTTTTTTGCATTTGATTTGTTCAATCTGTAACTATCAGATAAAATTTTAAACAATATGTGAAAAACATTTTATATACTGGTACACGTCCCAACGACATTTATAAACATTTTGTTACCGGCACATTTCCAGTTAATTTGAGCTCGGATTCCCAGAACGAATCTGTCAGAATTTTGACACGTTATCAAGATTTTCGTCTGATAACGATGATCGCTGAACTGAATGTTCCTTTGACAGTCACGTTAAATTTAACCCAACTTACAAAGTTTGTTACGTTGGGGAAATTGGATGATTTCCGATATAAATTCCATTTGACATTTTTTTCACTAAAGATACTTTCCGCTAAGAAAGATACCGCACAAGGAACATCTTTCATAAAATTTATTTTTCTTTATATTTCTGCCACTAGTGGGCGTAAGTAGCTATTTATACTTGCAAATATTTTATCGATTCTAGAAATCCGGTTGAAAAGGTTCTTTTTCTACTTAGTTCCATTTACTGTGAAGAACACGCACATTGAGCATTTTAAATCGCAATTTTCCGTGAGGGCATCTTTTTCATTTAATTTTCTTTCTTTCTTTTCTTTTTTCATATTTTGCTGATTTTCTCCTTTGCTAAAAATCAGCATTGAATTTTTTTATGTTGGAAGGGTTTTAAATGTGTGCTCCTTATAAATGATAATTCGGTTTCATCCTTTTCTTGTTTATTATACTAACTACAAGTCGCTCAAACAAGATCCGATCATTTGATTTTCTGAAAGTAGTGTTCGAACAGCAATAAAAAATGAAACAATACTAACTGCCGATTTCACCGGGGTGGGCGAGTAGTCTGTGTCTTTGGCTTCTGATTATTCATCTGAGATCAGCCGTAGCCTTCGAGAAGAAGCCATGATACTTCATTCAGTGACGTCACTCTTTCATCAGGTCCAGCCATGTATATTTAAAATTTATTTTTCAAAGTAAATAATGGTTACTGTGAGATGTGTTAAATCTGCTCAATTATGCTTTTTATTCGATTAAAACAAATTGGAAGGGAAAAGTTGCGTTAATTTTAACTTGCTATATATTGTCTTTTGATTCAAAATAAACAATAATTGAGGAATATGAAGACATATCACACTAACCGCTATTTACTTTGAAAAGAAATGACTGGACCTGACGGAGAGTGTGGCGAAAGTGTCATGGTCTCTTCGCGAAAGCCACAGATTGGCCAGAGTTTAAATACTGCAAGAGACACGAGAAAAGTGTTCGTTTAATGGCTATGGCGCTGCCCTCTTCCTGAAACTGGTGGCTTTAAATGAAGGACGGGAGACTGCGTAAAGCCCTACGTTGCCACGGCGATCGTTAAACCGCAAAACAGAAACAAACAACAAAAATCTGCATTTAATGAAATCTTTCATTAATAAATCCTAATTCTAAAAACTGACATGTTACATTTCAGGAAATTCTGCTGTAACACCAACGCAACTTAGTAATACTGATATGAGGCCCACTGGCAGAAAATAACGTGTATGTTATCCGATTATACTACTATATCTTACACCTACCTAATGAAAAAATTGTTCTTAGCTACCTTCCATAAACGCAGAATTTTTACAATCTATCTTGTACAAACAGAGACACGCATGCAAAATAGAAACATGAGTTAACGCTCCCTAGAAGTAAAATTGCGCATTAGGGAGCGACTATCCGTTGCATTCTAACTTTGAGATGGCCAGCGTTTACGCCTCCTAACGAAAAATTACAAATTCATATCCCTCCCAGAGGGAAAACTGTGCATCATAAAAAGTGGAAAGTTTAAGGAAAATTTCTATCGTACTTAACTTTTATTCAACTCAAGCTTACTTCTGGATAGGGAGATACAGACAGACGGTCAAAATTACAGCATAAGCACGAGTAAGACATTGCTAAACTGGGAACATCCGTTTTTATTAGTGTCGGGCTGTATGTTTTGTACTGAGCTTTCACAAACTTTCAAGACAAAAAATAAAATTATAAACGATTAGAAACTCTGAAATTTGTACAACTTGATCAAAATCCAGATCTGTTACAGATTTAACGTGCGAATGTTTCATATTTGCACTTATACATAGTCTTATACCAATAGAAAAGATTTTGCTTTGTGTTTATAATTTGGTGCAATGTACATTGCAGAAGCCGGTGTTTTCGGCATACTTCTTCTGTTTATCCTGTTAGCACCCACTGCAGGGTATAGGCCTCCCCCAGTCTCTTCGAAATTCCTCGATCCTTAGCCTCAGTCTACCATTTAGCATCTCTAAGTTTCTGAAGGTCATCTCTCCATTTTGTTCTCTGGCGCCCCTTCGTCTCTTTCCATCTCTCGGTTGCCATTCTGTTATTAATTTTGTCCATCTTTCAGTCTTCTAACATGTCCAGCCAATTTTCCCTTTGATTCTTTTATTATTTTTTATAATTTCTATTGTTCCTGTTCTTTCTCTTATAGCTCCATCTGTCTCTTCTTGTTATTCCCAACATTCTTCTCTCTAACTTTCTTACCGATACTCTTATTTTTTTACATTGTCGCTCTGTGATACTCCATGTTTCACTTCCATAAGTAAATACGAGGTTGTTACATGCATTGAAGATTTTTTAAACACAATGGAAGATCGCCTCCAGAAGGCTCTATTACTTTGGATAATTCTTCCATTGATTTCTCTTCCTAGTCTTTCTTTAAAATTGATTTCTTGACTTAAATAAATGCATTCATCTACTTTTTCGATCTCTTTTCCTTCTATCAAAATCTTTTCTTCATCCTTTTCTGTATTGTTCATGTATTTAGTGTTTGTTGTGTTTATTGTCAGATTGTTTGTAATTTCCATCCATGAATCCTCTATCATATTATTGCATTTCGCTATTGCTAGTTGTAATGATAACTACGTCATTAGCAAATCTTAAGTGATTTAGGTGCCTTCCATTTATCCTTTGTCATCCCAGTTTAAATTTATAAAATTATCTTCTAATACAGAGTTAAATAATTTGGTGATAGTGGGTCTCCTTGTCTAACCCCTCTCTGCACCCTGAAAACCGAGCTCAGGCTCTCCAACTTTACTGTTGCTGTATGTAGCCTTGTTATTTATTTTATTTATTAAACTTATATATTTTCCTTCCAACGTTTGTCTTTCTATTGAAGAAGTCATTTCCTTGTGATATATAGAATCAAAAGCTTTAGTATAGTCTACAAAAACTAAGTTAACTTCTTTCTAACATTCATTTGTTTTTTCTACTACTTGGTAAATTGTATGTAGATGGTCTATGGTAGAGTAACCAGACCTAAAACCCGCTTGTTCTACCGATCGTGCATCTTCTAATTTTGAAGTTAATCTTTTTAATATTATTTTTGTGAAAAGTTTATACACTAATTCACTTTAGGCATACTGATGTACACTATATGATCAAAAGTATCAGGAGTAGTAGATTTACCCATATACGTCACAGCTATGACTCATACCGGTGTAAAAAGACGCACACGGCCTGCTGAACATCATACACAAACATGCAAAAAATAAAAGGTCGTACGGCAGAGTTCTGTGACTCAACGTGGCGTGATCATACGATGCCATGTTAGCAACAAATCAGAAGTTTTTGCCATGCCGCAGCTGCTCCGATCAAATTTAAGGGATGTTATTGTGAATTGGAAACACCTGGGCTCAACAACAGCGTAATCGCGAGCTGATAGGCCCGCCTGTTCCGGTAGCCAGGTACCTTAACGCTGCTACCTGTAATGACATTCTTGACAATTCTGTGCTCCCAACATTATGGCAAAAGTTCGGTGAAGGCCCCGTTCTTTACCAAAGGAATGGAGGGTCCTCAAAGCCAGATCCGTGCAAGAATGGTTTGATGACATGGGTGTGGAAGAACGCGACTGGTCTGCCACACCTCCGATCTCAACCCCATGGAACATCTGTGACGAATTACAGAGATGGGAACATGTGTAAAGATGGCAAATCTTCAGCGAGACATTCTGTCCGCGTAGCTCAGTTGGGAGAGCGACTTACTCCGGAGTGAGGGGACACGGCTTCGATGATCGTCGCGCACAAACTTGTTTTTTCACAATGGCGCCCGCTTGTGGAAAATGGATCCACTGGCCGTTTGGTTCTTCGAAAACCGTGTGATGTTTGTTCCACACATTGTTTGGAATTAATGAAAAATACCTACTTTGCTTCAAAGAAAAAAATATTAAGAGGGAGATGATGTGACGTACTACAGAGGTGAAAACATATGTTAAGACGATAAATCTATAGCGAGACATTCTGTCAGCGTAGCTCAGTTGGGAGAGCGACTTACTCCGGAGTGAGGGGACACGGATTCGATGATCGTCGCGCACAAACTTGTTTTTTCACATTGGCGCCCGCTTGTGGGAAATGGATCCACTGGCCGTTTGGTTCTTCGAAAACCGTGTGATGTTTGTTCCACACATTGTTTGGAATTAATGAAAAATACCTACTTTGCTTCAAAGAAAAAAATATTAAGAGGGAGATGATGTGACGTACTACAGAGGTGAAAACATATGTTAAGACGATAAATCTATAGCGAGACATTCTGTCAGCGTAGCTCAGTTGGGAGAGCGACTTACTCCGGAGTGAGGGGACACGGATTCGATGATCGTCGCGCACAAACTTGTTTTTTCACATTGGCGCCCGCTTGTGGGAAATGGATCCACTGGCCGTTTGGTTCTTCGAAAACCGTGTGATGTTTGTTCCACACATTGTTTGGAATTAATGAAAAATACCTACTTTGCTTCAAAGAAAAAAATATTAAGAGGGAGATGATGTGACGTACTACAGAGGTGAAAACATATGTTAAGACGACAAATCTATAGCGAGACATTCTGTCAGCGTAGCTCAGTTGGGAGAGCGACTTACTCCGGAGTGAGGGGACACGGATTCGAAGATCGTCGCGGACAAACTTGTTTTTTCACAATGGCGCCCGCTTGTGGAAAATGGATCCACTGGCCGTTTGGTTCTTCGAAAACCGTGTGATGTTTGTTCCACACATTGTTTGGAATTAATGAAAAATACCTACTTTGCTTCAAAGAAAAAAATATTAAGAGGGAGATGATGTGACGTACTACAGAGGTGAAAACATATGTTAAGACGACAAATCTATAGCGAGACATTCTGTCAGCGTAGCTCAGTTGGGAGAGCGACTTACTCCGGAGTGAGGGGACACGGATTCGATGATCGTCGCGGACAAACTTGTTTTTACACATTGGCGCCCGCTTGTGGAAAATGGATCCACTGGCCGTTTGGTTCTTCGAAAACTGTGTGATGTTTGTTCCACACATTGTTTGGAATTAATGAAAAATTCCTACTTTGCTTCAAAGAAAAAAATATTAAGAGGGAGATGATGTGACGTACTACAGAGGTGAAAACATATGTTAAGACGACAAATCTATAGCGAGACATTCTGTCAGCGTAGCTCAGTTGGGAGAGCGACTTACTCCGGAGTGAGGGGACACGGATTCGAAGATCGTCGCGGACAAACTTGTTTTTTCACAATGGCGCCCGCTTGTGGAAAATGGATCCACTGGCCGTTTGGTTCTTCGAAAACTGTGTGATGTTTGTTCCACACATTGTTTGGAATTAATGAAAAATTCCTACTTTGCTTCAAAGAAAAAAATATTAAGAGGGAGATGATGTGACGTACTACAGAGGTGAAAACATATGTTAAGACGACAAATCTATAGCGAGACATTCTGTCCGCGTAGCTCAGTTGGGAGAGCGACTTACTCCGGAGTGAGGGGACACGGATTCGATGATCGTCGCGGACAAACTTGTTTTTACACATTGGCGCCCGCTTGTGGAAAATGGATCCACTGGCCGTTTGGTTCTTCGAAAACTGTGTGATGTTTGTTCCACACATTGTTTGGAATTAATGAAAAATTCCTACTTTGCTTCAAAGAAAAAAATATTAAGAGGGAGATGATGTGACGTACTACAGAGGTGAAAACATATGTTAAGACGACAAATCTATAGCGAGACATTCTGTCCGCGTAGCTCAGTTGGGAGAGCGACTTACTCCGGAGTGAGGGGACACGGATTCGATGATCGTCGCGGACAAACTTGTTTTTACACATTGGCGCCCGCTTGTGGAAAATGGATCCACTGGCCGTTTGGTTCTTCGAAAACTGTGTGATGTTTGTTCCACACATTGTTTGGAATTAATGAAAAATACCTACTTTGCTTCAAAGAAAAAAATATTAAGAGGGAGATGATGTGACGTACTACAGAGGTGAAAACATATGTTAAGACGATAAATCTATAGCGAGACATTCTGTCAGCGTAGCTCAGTTGGGAGAGCGACTTACTCCGGAGTGAGGGGACACGGATTCGATGATCGTCGCGCACAAACTTGTTTTTTCACATTGGCGCCCGCTTGTGGGAAATGGATCCACTGGCCGTTTGGTTCTTCGAAAACCGTGTGATGTTTGTTCCACACATTGTTTGGAATTAATGAAAAATACCTACTTTGCTTCAAAGAAAAAATATTAAGAGGGAGATGATGTGACGTACTACAGAGGTGAAAACATATGTTAAGACGACAAATCTATAGCGAGACATTCTGTCAGCGTAGCTCAGTTGGGAGAGCGACTTACTCCGGAGTGAGGGGACACGGATTCGAAGATCGTCGCGGACAAACTTGTTTTTTCACAATGGCGCCCGCTTGTGGAAAATGGATCCACTGGCCGTTTGGTTCTTCGAAAACCGTGTGATGTTTGTTCCACACATTGTTTGGAATTAATGAAAAATACCTACTTTGCTTCAAAGAAAAAAATATTAAGAGGGAGATGATGTGACGTACTACAGAGGTGAAAACATATGTTAAGACGACAAATCTATAGCGAGACATTCTGTCAGCGTAGCTCAGTTGGGAGAGCGACTTACTCCGGAGTGAGGGGACACGGATTCGAAGATCGTCGCGGACAAACTTGTTTTTTCACATTGGCGCCCGCTTGTGGAAAATGGATCCACTGGCCGTTTGGTTCTTCGAAAACCGTGTGATGTTTGTTCCACACATTGTTTGGAATTAATGAAAAATACCTACTTTGCTTCAAAGAAAAAAATATTAAGAGGGAGATGATGTGACGTACTACAGAGGTGAAAACATATGTTAAGACGACAAATCTATAGCGAGACATTCTGTCAGCGTAGCTCAGTTGGGAGAGCGACTTACTCCGGAGTGAGGGGACACGGATTCGAAGATCGTCGCGGACAAACTTGTTTTTTCACAATGGCGCCCGCTTGTGGAAAATGGATCCACTGGCCGTTTGGTTCTTCGAAAACTGTGTGATGTTTGTTCCACACATTGTTTGGAATTAATGAAAAATTCCTACTTTGCTTCAAAGAAAAAAATATTAAGAGGAGATGATGTGACGTACTACAGAGGTGAAAACATATGTTAAGACGACAAATCTATAGCGAGACATTCTGTCCGCGTAGCTCAGTTGGGAGAGCGACTTACTCCGGAGTGAGGGGACACGGATTCGATGATCGTCGCGGACAAACTTGTTTTTACACATTGGCGCCCGCTTGTGGAAAATGGATCCACTGGCCGTTTGGTTCTTCGAAAACTGTGTGATGTTTGTTCCACACATTGTTTGGAATTAATGAAAAATTCCTACTTTGCTTCAAAGAAAAAAATATTAAGAGGGAGATGATGTGACGTACTACAGAGGTGAAAACATATGTTAAGACGACAAATCTATAGCGAGACATTCTGTCCGCGTAGCTCAGTTGGGAGAGCGACTTACTCCGGAGTGAGGGGACACGGATTCGATGATCGTCGCGGACAAACTTGTTTTTACACATTGGCGCCCGCTTGTGGAAAATGGATCCACTGGCCGTTTGGTTCTTCGAAAACTGTGTGATGTTTGTTCCACACATTGTTTGGAATTAATGAAAAATACCTACTTTGCTTCAAAGAAAAAATATTAAGAGGGAGATGATGTGACGTACTACAGAGGTGAAAACATATGTTAAGACGATAAATCTATAGCGAGACATTCTGTCAGCGTAGCTCAGTTGGGAGAGCGACTTACTCCGGAGTGAGGGGACACGGATTCGATGATCGTCGCGCACAAACTTGTTTTTTCACATTGGCGCCCGCTTGTGGGAAATGGATCCACTGGCCGTTTGGTTCTTCGAAAACCGTGTGATGTTTGTTCCACACATTGTTTGGAATTAATGAAAAATACCTACTTTGCTTCAAAGAAAAAAATATTAAGAGGAGATGATGTGACGTACTACAGAGGTGAAAACATATGTTAAGACGACAAATCTATAGCGAGACATTCTGTCAGCGTAGCTCAGTTGGGAGAGCGACTTACTCCGGAGTGAGGGGACACGGATTCGAAGATCGTCGCGGACAAACTTGTTTTTTCACAATGGCGCCCGCTTGTGGAAAATGGATCCACTGGCCGTTTGGTTCTTCGAAAACCGTGTGATGTTTGTTCCACACATTGTTTGGAATTAATGAAAAATACCTACTTTGCTTCAAAGAAAAAAATATTAAGAGGGAGATGATGTGACGTACTACAGAGGTGAAAACATATGTTAAGACGACAAATCTATAGCGAGACATTCTGTCAGCGTAGCTCAGTTGGGAGAGCGACTTACTCCGGAGTGAGGGGACACGGATTCGAAGATCGTCGCGGACAAACTTGTTTTTTCACATTGGCGCCCGCTTGTGGAAAATGGATCCACTGGCCGTTTGGTTCTTCGAAAACCGTGTGATGTTTGTTCCACACATTGTTTGGAATTAATGAAAAATACCTACTTTGCTTCAAAGAAAAAAATATTAAGAGGGAGATGATGTGACGTACTACAGAGGTGAAAACATATGTTAAGACGATAAATCTATAGCGAGACATTCTGTCAGCGTAGCTCAGTTGGGAGAGCGACTTACTCCGGAGTGAGGGGACACGGATTCGAAGATCGTCGCGGACAAACTTGTTTTTTCACAATGGCGCCCGCTTGCGGAAAATGGATCCACTGGCCGTTTGGTTCTTCGAAAACCGTGTGATGTTTGTTCCACACATTGTTTGGAATTAATGAAAAATACCTACTTTGCTTCAAAGAAAAAAATATTAAGAGGGAGATGATGTGACGTACTACAGAGGTGAAAACATATGTTAAGACGACAAATCTATAGCGAGACATCCTGTCAGCGTAGCTCAGTTGGGAGAGCGACTTACTCCGGAGTGAGGGGACACGGATTCGATGATCGTCGCGCACAAACTTGTTTTTTCACATTGGCGCCCGCTTGTGGAAAATGGATCCACTGGCCGTTTGGTTCTTCGAAAACCGTGTGATGTTTGTTCCACACATTGTTTGGAATTAATGAAAAATACCTACTTTGCTTCAAAGAAAAAAATATTAAGAGGGAGATGATGTGACGTACTACAGAGGTGAAAACATATGTTAAGACGACAAATCTATAGCGAGACATTCTGTCAGCGTAGCTCAGTTGGGAGAGCGACTTACTCCGGAGTGAGGGGACACGGATTCGAAGATCGTCGCGGACAAACTTGTTTTTTCACATTGGCGCCCGCTTGTGGAAAATGGATCCACTGGCCGTTTGGTTCTTCGAAAACTGTGTGATGTTTGTTCCACACATTGTTTGGAATTAATGAAAAATACCTACTTTGCTTCAAAGAAAAAAATATTAAGAGGGAGATGATGTGACGTACTACAGAGGTGAAAACATATGTTAAGACGACAAATCTATAGCGAGACATTCTGTCAGCGTAGCTCAGTTGGGAGAGCGACTTATTCCGGAGTGAGGGGACACGGATTCGAAGATCGTCGCGGACAAACTTGTTTTTACACATTGGCGCCCGCTTGTGGAAAATGGATCCACTGGCCGTTTGGTTCTTCGAAAACTGTGTGATGTTTGTTCCACACATTGTTTGGAATTAATGAAAAATACCTACTTTGCTTCAAAGAAAAAAATATTAAGAGGGAGATGATGTGACGTACTACAGAGGTGAAAACATATGTTAAGACGACAAATCTATAGCGAGACATTCTGTCAGCGTAGCTCAGTTGGGAGAGCGACTTACTCCGGAGTGAGGGGACACGGATTCGATGATCGTCGCGGACAAACTTGTTTTTTCACAATGGCGCCCGCTTGTGGAAAATGGATCCACTGGCCGTTTGGTTCTTCGAAAACTGTGTGATGTTTGTTCCACACATTGTTTGGAATTAATGAAAAATACCTACTTTGTTTGGAATTAATGAAAAATACCTACTTTGCTTCAAAGAAAAAAATATTAAGAGGGAGATGATGTGACGTACTACAGAGGTGAAAACATATGTTAAGACGACAAATCTATAGCGAGACATTCTGTCCGCGTAGCTCAGTTGGGAGAGCGACTTACTCCGGAGTGAGGGGACACGGATTCGAAGATCGTCGCGGACAAACTTGTTTTTTCACAATGGCGCCCGCTTGTGGAAAATGGATCCACTGGCCGTTTGGTTCTTCGAAAACTGTGTGATGTTTGTTCCACACATTGTTTGGAATTAATGAAAAATACCTACTTTGCTTCAAAGAAAAAAATATTAAGAGGGAGATGATGTGACGTACTACAGAGGTGAAAACATATGTTAAGACGACAAATCTATAGCGAGACATTCTGTCCGCGTAGCTCAGTTGGGAGAGCGACTTACTCCGGAGTGAGGGGACACGGATTCGATGATCGTCGCGGACAAACTTGTTTTTTCACAATGGCGCCCGCTTGTGGAAAATGGATCCACTGGCCGTTTGGTTCTTCGAAAACTGTGTGATGTTTGTTCCACACATTGTTTGGAATTAATGAAAAATACCTACTTTGCTTCAAAGAAAAAAATATTAAGAGGGAGATGATGTGACGTACTACAGAGGTGAAAACATATGTTAAGACGACAAATCTATAGCGAGACATTCTGTCCGCGTAGCTCAGTTGGGAGAGCGACTTACTCCGGAGTGAGGGGACACGGATTCGAAGATCGTCGCGGACAAACTTGTTTTTTCACAATGGCGCCCGCTTGTGGAAAATGGATCCACTGGCCGTTTGGTTCTTCGAAAACTGTGTGATGTTTGTTCCACACATTGTTTGGAATTAATGAAAAATACCTACTTTGCTTCAAAGAAAAAAATATTAAGAGGGAGATGATGTGACGTACTACAGAGGTGAAAACATATGTTAAGACGACAAATCTATAGCGAGACATTCTGTCCGCGTAGCTCAGTTGGGAGAGCGACTTACTCCGGAGTGAGGGGACACGGATTCGATGATCGTCGCGGACAAACTTGTTTTTTCACAATGGCGCCCGCTTGTGGAAAATGGATCCACTGGCCGTTTGGTTCTTCGAAAACCGTGTGATGTTTGTTCCACACATTGTTTGGAATTAATGAAAAATACCTACTTTGCTTCAAAGAAAAAAATATTAAGAGGGAGATGATGTGACGTACTACAGAGGTGAAAACATATGTTAAGACGACAAATCTATAGCGAGACATTCTGTCCGCGTAGCTCAGTTGGGAGAGCGACTTACTCCGGAGTGAGGGGACACGGATTCGAAGATCGTCGCGGACAAACTTGTTTTTTCACAATGGCGCCCGCTTGTGGAAAATGGATCCACTGGCCGTTTGGTTCTTCGAAAACTGTGTGATGTTTGTTCCACACATTGTTTGGAATTAATGAAAAATACCTACTTTGCTTCAAAGAAAAAAATATTAAGAGGGAGATGATGTGACGTACTACAGAGGTGAAAACATATGTTAAGACGATAAATCTATAGCGAGACATTCTGTCCGCGTAGCTCAGTTGGGAGAGCGACTTACTCCGGAGTGAGGGGACACGGATTCGAAGATCGTCGCGGACAAACTTGTTTTTTCACAATGGCGCCCGCTTGTGGAAAATGGATCCACTGGCCGTTTGGTTCTTCGAAAACCGTGTGATGTTTGTTCCACACATTGTTTGGAATTAATGAAAAATACCTACTTTGCTTCAAAGAAAAAAATATTAAGAGGGAGATGATGTGACGTACTACAGAGGTGAAAACATATGTTAAGACGACAAATCTATAGCGAGACATTCTGTCAGCGTAGCTCAGTTGGGAGAGCGACTTACTCCGGAGTGAGGGGACACGGATTCGAAGATCGTCGCGGACAAACTTGTTTTTTCACAATGGCGCCCGCTTGCGGAAAATGGATCCACTGGCCGTTTGGTTCTTCGAAAACCGTGTGATGTTTGTTCCACACATTGTTTGGAATTAATGAAAAATACCTACTTTGCTTCAAAGAAAAAAATATTAAGAGGGAGATGATGTGACGTACTACAGAGGTGAAAACATATGTTAAGACGATAAATCTATAGCGAGACATTCTGTCAGCGTAGCTCAGTTGGGAGAGCGACTTACTCCGGAGTGAGGGGACACGGATTCGAAGATCGTCGCGGACAAACTTGTTTTTTCACAATGGCGCCCGCTTGTGGAAAATGGATCCACTGGCCGTTTGGTTCTTCGAAAACCGTGTGATGTTTGTTCCACACATTGTTTGGAATTAATGAAAAATACCTACTTTGCTTCAAAGAAAAAAATATTAAGAGGGAGATGATGTGACGTACTACAGAGGTGAAAACATATGTTAAGACGATAAATCTATAGCGAGACATTCTGTCAGCGTAGCTCAGTTGGGAGAGCGACTTACTCCGGAGTGAGGGGACACGGATTCGAAGATCGTCGCGGACAAACTTGTTTTTTCACAATGGCGCCCGCTTGTGGAAAATGGATCCACTGGCCGTTTGGTTCTTCGAAAACCGTGTGATGTTTGTTCCACACATTGTTTGGAATTAATGAAAAATACCTACTTTGCTTCAAAGAAAAAAATATTAAGAGGGAGATGATGTGACGTACTACAGAGGTGAAAACATATGTTAAGACGATAAATCTATAGCGAGACATTCTGTCAGCGTAGCTCAGTTGGGAGAGCGACTTACTCCGGAGTGAGGGGACACGGCTTCGATGATCGTCGCGCACAAACTTGTTTTTTCACATTGGCGCCCGCTTGTGGAAAATGGATCCACTGGCCGTTTGGTTCTTCGAAAACCGTGTGATGTTTGTTCCACACATTGTTTGGAATTAATGAAAAATACCTACTTTGCTTCAAAGAAAAAAATATTAAGAGGGAGATGATGTGACGTACTACAGAGGTGAAAACATATGTTAAGACGATAAATCTATAGCGAGACATTCTGTCAGCGTAGCTCAGTTGGGAGAGCGACTTACTCCGGAGGTGAGGGGACACGGCTTCGATGATCGTCGCGCACAAACTTGTTTTTTCACATTGTTGCCCGCTTGTGGAAAATGGATCCACTGGCCGTTTGGTTCTTCGAAAACCGTGTGATGTTTGTTCCACACATTGTTTGGAATTAATGAAAAATACCTACTTTGCTTCAAAGAAAAAAATATTAAGAGGGAGATGATGTGACGTACTACAGAGGTGAAAACATATGTTAAGACGATAAATCTATAGCGAGATATTTTGTCAGCGTAGCTCAGTTGGGAGAGCGACTTACTCCGGAGTGAGGGGACACGGATTCGAAGATCGTCGCGGACAAACTTGTTTTTTCACAATGGCGCCCGCTTGTGGAAAATGGATCCACTGGCCGTTTGGTTCTTCGAAAAGCGTGTGATGTTTGTTCCACACATTGTTTGGAATTAATGAAAAATACCTACTTTGCTTCAAAGAAAAAAATATTAAGAGGGAGATGATGTGACGTACTACAGAGGTGAAAACATATGTTAAGACGATAAATCTATAGCGAGACATTCTATCAGCGTAGCTCAGTTGGGAGAGCGACTTACTCCGGAGTGAGGGGACACGGATTCGAAGATCGTCGCGGACAAACTTGTTTTTTCACAATGGCGCCCGCTTGTGGAAAATGGATCCACTGGCCGTTTGGTTCTTCGAAAACCGTGTGATGTTTGTTCCACACATTGTTTGGAATTAATGAAAAATACCTACTTTGCTTCAAAGAAAAAAATATTAAGAGGGAGATGATGTGACGTACTACAGAGGTGAAAACATATGTTAAGACGATAAATCTATAGCGAGACATTCTGTCAGCGTAGCTCAGTTGGGAGAGCGACTTACTCCGGAGTGAGGGGACACGGATTCGAAGATCGTCGCGGACAAACTTGTTTTTTCACAATGGCGCCCGCTTGTGGAAAATGGATCCACTGGCCGTTTGGTTCTTCGAAAACCGTGTGATGTTTGTTCCACACATTGTTTGGAATTAATGAAAAATACCTACTTTGCTTCAAAGAAAAAAATATTAAGAGGGAGATGATGTGACGTACTACAGAGGTGAAAACATATGTTAAGACGATAAATCTATAGCGAGACATTCTGTCAGCGTAGCTCAGTTGGGAGAGCGACTTACTCCGGAGTGAGGGGACACGGATTCGAAGATCGTCGCGGACAAACTTGTTTTTTCACAATGGCGCCCGCTTGTGGAAAATGGATCCACTGGCCGTTTGGTTCTTCGAAAACCGTGTGATGTTTGTTCCACACATTGTTTGGAATTAATGAAAAATACCTACTTTGCTTCAAAGAAAAAAATATTAAGAGGGAGATGATGTGACGTACTACAGAGGTGAAAACATATGTTAAGACGATAAATCTATAGCGAGACATTCTATCAGCGTAGCTCAGTTGGGAGAGCGACTTACTCCGGAGTGAGGGGACACGGATTCGAAGATCGTCGCGGACAAACTTGTTTTTTCACAATTGGCGCCCGCTTGTGGAAAATGGATCCACTGGCCGTTTGGTTCTTCGAAAACCGTGTGATGTTTGTTCCACACATTGTTTGGAATTAATGAAAAATACCTACTTTGCTTCAAAGAAAAAAATATTAAGAGGAGATGATGTGACGTACTACAGAGGTGAAAACATATGTTAAGACGATAAATCTATAGCGAGACATTCTGTCAGCGTAGCTCAGTTGGGAGAGCGACTTACTCCGGAGTGAGGGGACACGGATTCGAAGATCGTCGCGGACAAACTTGTTTTTACAATTGGCGCCCGCTTGTGGAAAATGGATCCACTGGCCGTTTGGTTCTTCGAAAACTGTGTGATGTTTGTTCCACACATTGTTTGGAATTAATGAAAAATACCTACTTTGCTTCAAAGAAAAAAATATTAAGAGGGAGATGATGTGACGTACTACAGAGGTGAAAACATATGTTAAGACGATAAATCTATAGCGAGACATTCTATCAGCGTAGCTCAGTTGGGAGAGCGACTTACTCCGGAGTGAGGGGACACGGATTCGAAGATCGTCGCGGACAAACTTGTTTTTTCACAATGGCGCCCGCTTGTGGAAAATGGATCCACTGGCCGTTTGGTTCTTCGAAAACCGTGTGATGTTTGTTCCACACATTGTTTGGAATTAATGAAAAATACCTACTTTGCTTCAAAGAAAAAAATATTAAGAGGGAGATGATGTGACGTACTACAGAGGTGAAAACATATGTTAAGACGATAAATCTATAGCGAGACATTCTGTCAGCGTAGCTCAGTTGGGAGAGCGACTTACTCCGGAGTGAGGGGACACGGATTCGAAGATCGTCGCGGACAAACTTGTTTTTTCACAATGGCGCCCGCTTGCGGAAAATGGATCCACTGGCCGTTTGGTTCTTCGAAAACCGTGTCATGTTTGTTCCACACATTGTTTGGAATTAATGAAAAATACCTACTTTGCTTCAAAGAAAAAAATATTAAGAGGGAGATGATGTGACGTACTACAGAGGTGAAAACATATGTTAAGACGATAAATCTATAGCGAGACATTTTGTCAGCGTAGCTCAGTTGGGAGAGCGACTTACTCCGGAGTGAGGGGACACGGATTCGAAGATCGTCGCGGACAAACTTGTTTTTTCACAATGGCGCCCGCTTGTGGAAAATGGATCCACTGGCCGTTTGGTTCTTCGAAAACCGTGTGATGTTTGTTCCACACATTGTTTGGAATTAATGAAAAATACCTACTTTGCTTCAAAGAAAAAAATATTAAGAGGGAGATGATGTGACGTACTACAGAGGTGAAAACATATGTTAAGACGATAAATCTATAGCGAGACATTCTATCAGCGTAGCTCAGTTGGGAGAGCGACTTACTCCGGAGTGAGGGGACACGGATTCGAAGATCGTCGCGGACAAACTTGTTTTTTCACAATGGCGCCCGCTTGTGGAAAATGGATCCACTGGCCGTTTGGTTCTTCGAAAACCGTGTGAGGTTTGTTCCACACATTGTTTGGAATTAATGAAAAATACCTACTTTGCTTCAAAGAAAAAAATATTAAGAGGGAGATGATGTGACGTACTACAGAGGTGAAAACATATGTTAAGACGACAAATCTATAGCGAGACATTCTGTCCGCGTAGCTCAGTTGGGAGAGCGACTTACGCCGGAGTGAGGGGACACGGATTCGATGATCGTCGCGGACAAACTTGTTTTTACACATTGGCGCCCGCTTGTGGAAAATGGATCCACTGGCCGTTTGGTTCTTCGAAAACTGTGTGATGTTTGTTCCACACATTGTTTGGAATTAATGAAAAATACCTACTTTGCTTCAAAGAAAAAAATATTAAGAGGGAGATGATGTGACGTACTACAGAGGTGAAAACATATGTTAAGACGATAAATCTATAGCGAGACATTCTATCAGCGTAGCTCAGTTGGGAGAGCGACTTACTCCGGAGTGAGGGGACACGGATTCGAAGATCGTCGCGGACAAACTTGTTTTTTCACAATGGCGCCCGCTTGTGGAAAATGGATCCACTGGCCGTTTGGTTCTTCGAAAACCGTGTGATGTTTGTTCCACACATTGTTTGGAATTAATGAAAAATACCTACTTTGCTTCAAAGAAAAAAATATTAAGAGGGAGATGATGTGACGTACTACAGAGGTGAAAACATATGTTAAGACGATAAATCTATAGCGAGACATTCTGTCAGCGTAGCTCAGTTGGGAGAGCGACTTACTCCGGAGTGAGGGGACACGGATTCGATGATCGTCGCGGACAAACTTGTTTTTACACATTGGCGCCCGCTTGTGGAAAATGGATCCACTGGCCGTTTGGTTCTTCGAAAACTGTGTGATGTTTGTTCCACACATTGTTTGGAATTAATGAAAAATACCTACTTTGCTTCAAAGAAAAAAATATTAAGAGGGAGATGATGTGACGTACTACAGAGGTGAAAACATATGTTAAGACGATAAATCTATAGCGAGACATTCTGTCAGCGTAGCTCAGTTGGGAGAGCGACTTACTCCGGAGTGAGGGGACACGGATTCGAAGATCGTCGCGGACAAACTTGTTTTTTCACAATGGCGCCCGCTTGTGGAAAATGGATCCACTGGCCGTTTGGTTCTTCGAAAACCGTGTGATGTTTGTTCCACACATTGTTTGGAATTAATGAAAAATACCTACTTTGCTTCAAAGAAAAAAATATTAAGAGGGAGATGATGTGACGTACTACAGAGGTGAAAACATATGTTAAGACGATAAATCTATAGCGAGACATTCTATCAGCGTAGCTCAGTTGGGAGAGCGACTTACTCCGGAGTGAGGGGACACGGATTCGAAGATCGTCGCGGACAAACTTGTTTTTTCACAATGGCGCCCGCTTGTGGAAAATGGATCCACTGGCCGTTTGGTTCTTCGAAAACCGTGTGATGTTTGTTCCACACATTGTTTGGAATTAATGAAAAATACCTACTTTGCTTCAAAGAAAAAAATATTAAGAGGGAGATGATGTGACGTACTACAGAGGTGAAAACATATGTTAAGACGACAAATCTATAGCGAGACATTCTGTCCGCGTAGCTCAGTTGGGAGAGCGACTTACTCCGGAGTGAGGGGACACGGATTCGATGATCGTCGCGGACAAACTTGTTTTTACACATTGGCGCCCGCTTGTGGAAAATGGATCCACTGGCCGTTTGGTTCTTCGAAAACTGTGTGATGTTTGTTCCACACATTGTTTGGAATTAATGAAAAATACCTACTTTGCTTCAAAGAAAAAAATATTAAGAGGGAGATGATGTGACGTACTACAGAGGTGAAAACATATGTTAAGACGATAAATCTATAGCGAGACATTCTGTCAGCGTAGCTCAGTTGGGAGAGCGACTTACTCCGGAGTGAGGGGACACGGATTCGAAGATCGTCGCGGACAAACTTGTTTTTTCACAATGGCGCCCGCTTGTGGAAAATGGATCCACTGGCCGTTTGGTTCTTCGAAAACCGTGTGATGTTTGTTCCACACATTGTTTGGAATTAATGAAAAATACCTACTTTGCTTCAAAGAAAAAAATATTAAGAGGGAGATGATGTGACGTACTACAGAGGTGAAAACATATGTTAAGACGATAAATCTATAGCGAGACATTCTGTCAGCGTAGCTCAGTTGGGAGAGCGACTTACTCCGGAGTGAGGGGACACGGATTCGAAGATCGTCGCGGACAAACTTGTTTTTTCACAATGGCGCCCGCTTGTGGAAAATGGATCCACTGGCCGTTTGGTTCTTCGAAAACCGTGTGATGTTTGTTCCACACATTGTTTGGAATTAATGAAAAATACCTACTTTGCTTCAAAGAAAAAAATATTAAGAGGGAGATGATGTGACGTACTACAGAGGTGAAAACATATGTTAAGACGATAAATCTATAGCGAGACATTCTGTCAGCGTAGCTCAGTTGGGAGAGCGACTTACTCCGGAGTGAGGGGACACGGATTCGAAGATCGTCGCGGACAAACTTGTTTTTTCACAATGGCGCCCGCTTGTGGAAAATGGATCCACTGGCCGTTTGGTTCTTCGAAAACCGTGTGATGTTTGTTCCACACATTGTTTGGAATTAATGAAAAATACCTACTTTGCTTCAAAGAAAAAAATATTAAGAGGGAGATGATGTGACGTACTACAGAGGTGAAAACATATGTTAAGACGACAAATCTATAGCGAGACATTCTGTCCGCGTAGCTCAGTTGGGAGAGCGACTTACTCCGGAGTGAGGGGACACGGATTCGATGATCGTCGCGGACAAACTTGTTTTTACACATTGGCGCCCGCTTGTGGAAAATGGATCCACTGGCCGTTTGGTTCTTCGAAAACTGTGTGATGTTTGTTCCACACATTGTTTGGAATTAATGAAAAATACCTACTTTGCTTCAAAGAAAAAAATATTAAGAGGGAGATGATGTGACGTACTACAGAGGTGAAAACATATGTTAAGACGACAAATCTATAGCGAGACATTCTGTCCGCGTAGCTCAGTTGGGAGAGCGACTTACTCCGGAGTGAGGGGACACGGATTCGAAGATCGTCGCGGACAAACTTGTTTTTTCACAATGGCGCCCGCTTGTGGAAAATGGATCCACTGGCCGTTTGGTTCTTCGAAAACCGTGTGATGTTTGTTCCACACATTGTTTGGAATTAATGAAAAATACCTACTTTGCTTCAAAGAAAAAAATATTAAGAGGGAGATGATGTGACGTATTACAGAGGTGAAAACATATGTTAAGACGACAAATCTATAGCGAGACATTCTGTCCGCGTAGCTCAGTTGGGAGAGCGACTTACTCCGGAGTGAGGGGACACGGATTCGATGATCGTCGCGGACAAACTTGTTTTTACACATTGGCGCCCGCTTGTGGAAAATGGATCCACTGGCCGTTTGGTTCTTCGAAAACTGTGTGATGTTTGTTCCACACATTGTTTGGAATTAATGAAAAATACCTACTTTGCTTCAAAGAAAAAAATATTAAGAGGGAGATGATGTGACGTACTACAGAGGTGAAAACATATGTTAAGACGACAAATCTATAGCGAGACATTCTGTCCGCGTAGCTCAGTTGGGAGAGCGACTTACTCCGGAGTGAGGGGACACGGATTCGAAGATCGTCGCGGACAAACTTGTTTTTTCACAATGGCGCCCGCTTGTGGAAAATGGATCCACTGGCCGTTTGGTTCTTCGAAAACCGTGTGATGTTTGTTCCACACATTGTTTGGAATTAATGAAAAATACCTACTTTGCTTCAAAGAAAAAAATATTAAGAGGGAGATGATGTGACGTACTACAGAGGTGAAAACATATGTTAAGACGACAAATCTATAGCGAGACATTCTGTCCGCGTAGCTCAGTTGGGAGAGCGACTTACTCCGGAGTGAGGGGACACGGATTCGAAGATCGTCGCGGACAAACTTGTTTTTTCACAATGGCGCCCGCTTGTGGAAAATGGATCCACTGGCCGTTTGGTTCTTCGAAAACCGTGTGATGTTTGTTCCACACATTGTTTGGAATTAATGAAAAATACCTACTTTGCTTCAAAGAAAAAAATATTAAGAGGGAGATGATGTGACGTACTACAGAGGTGAAAACATATGTTAAGACGATAAATCTATAGCGAGACATTCTGTCAGCGTAGCTCAGTTGGGAGAGCGACTTACTCCGGAGTGAGGGGACACGGATTCGAAGATCGTCGCGGACAAACTTGTTTTTTCACAATGGCGCCCGCTTGTGGAAAATGGATCCACTGGCCGTTTGGTTCTTCGAAAACCGTGTGATGTTTGTTCCACACATTGTTTGGAATTAATGAAAAATACCTACTTTGCTTCAAAGAAAAAAATATTAAGAGGGAGATGATGTGACGTACTACAGAGGTGAAAACATATGTTAAGACGACAAATCTATAGCGAGACATTCTGTCAGCGTAGCTCAGTTGGGAGAGCGACTTACTCCGGAGTGAGGGGACACGGATTCGAAGATCGTCGCGGACAAACTTGTTTTTTCACAATGGCGCCCGCTTGTGGAAAATGGATCCACTGGCCGTTTGGTTCTTCGAAAACCGTGTGATGTTTGTTCCACACATTGTTTGGAATTAATGAAAAATACCTACTTTGCTTCAAAGAAAAAAATATTAAGAGGGAGATGATGTGACGTACTACAGAGGTGAAAACATATGTTAAGACGACAAATCTATAGCGAGACATTCTGTCCGCGTAGCTCAGTTGGGAGAGCGACTTACTCCGGAGTGAGGGGACACGGATTCGAAGATCGTCGCGGACAAACTTGTTTTTTCACAATGGCGCCCGCTTGTGGAAAATGGATCCACTGGCCGTTTGGTTCTTCGAAAACCGTGTGATGTTTGTTCCACACATTGTTTGGAATTAATGAAAAATACCTACTTTGCTTCAAAGAAAAAAATATTAAGAGGGAGATGATGTGACGTACTACAGAGGTGAAAACATATGTTAAGACGATAAATCTATAGCGAGACATTCTGTCAGCGTAGCTCAGTTGGGAGAGCGACTTACTCCGGAGTGAGGGGACACGGATTCGAAGATCGTCGCGGACAAACTTGTTTTTTCACAATGGCGCCCGCTTGTGGAAAATGGATCCACTGGCCGTTTGGTTCTTCGAAAACCGTGTGATGTTTGTTCCACACATTGTTTGGAATTAATGAAAAATACCTACTTTGCTTCAAAGAAAAAAATATTAAGAGGGAGATGATGTGACGTACTACAGAGGTGAAAACATATGTTAAGACGACAAATCTATAGCGAGACATTCTGTCAGCGTAGCTCAGTTGGGAGAGCGACTTACTCCGGAGTGAGGGGACACGGATTCGAAGATCGTCGCGGACAAACTTGTTTTTTCACATTGGCGCCCGCTTGTGGAAAATGGATCCACTGGCCGTTTGGTTCTTCGAAAACTGTGTGATGTTTGTTCCACACATTGTTTGGAATTAATGAAAAATACCTACTTTGCTTCAAAGAAAAAAATATTAAGAGGGAGATGATGTGACGTACTACAGAGGTGAAAACATATGTTAAGACGACAAATCTATAGCGAGACATTCTGTCCGCGTAGCTCAGTTGGGAGAGCGACTTACTCCGGAGTGAGGGGACACGGATTCGAAGATCGTCGCGGACAAACTTGTTTTTACACATTGGCGCCCGCTTGTGGAAAATGGATCCACTGGCCGTTTGGTTCTTCGAAAACTGTGTGATGTTTGTTCCACACATTGTTTGGAATTAATGAAAAATACCTACTTTGCTTCAAAGAAAAAAATATTAAGAGGAGATGATGTGACGTACTACAGAGGTGAAAACATATGTTAAGACGACAAATCTATAGCGAGACATTCTGTCCGCGTAGCTCAGTTGGGAGAGCGACTTACTCCGGAGTGAGGGGACACGGATTCGAAGATCGTCGCGGACAAACTTGTTTTTACACATTGGCGCCCGCTTGTGGAAAATGGATCCACTGGCCGTTTGGTTCTTCGAAAACTGTGTGATGTTTGTTCCACACATTGTTTGGAATTAATGAAAAATACCTACTTTGCTTCAAAGAAAAAAACATTAAGAGGGAGATGATGTGACGTACTACAGAGGTGAAAACATATGTTAAGACGACAAATCTATAGCGAGACATTCTGTCCGCGTAGCTCAGTTGGGAGAGCGACTTACTCCGGAGTGAGGGGACACGGATTCGATGATCGTCGCGGACAAACTTGTTTTTACACATTGGCGCCCGCTTGTGGAAAATGGATCCACTGGCCGTTTGGTTCTTCGAAAACTGTGTGATGTTTGTTCCACACATTGTTTGGAATTAATGAAAAATACCTACTTTGCTTCAAAGAAAAAAATATTAAGAGGGAGATGATGTGACGTACTACAGAGGTGAAAACATATGTTAAGACGACAAATCTATAGCGAGACATTCTGTCCGCGTAGCTCAGTTGGGAGAGCGACTTACTCCGGAGTGAGGGGACACGGATTCGAAGATCGTCGCGGACAAACTTGTTTTTTCACAATGGCGCCCGCTTGTGGAAAATGGATCCACTGGCCGTTTGGTTCTTCGAAAACCGTGTGATGTTTGTTCCACACATTGTTTGGAATTAATGAAAAATACCTACTTTGCTTCAAAGAAAAAATATTAAGAGGGAGATGATGTGACGTATTACAGAGGTGAAAACATATGTTAAGACGACAAATCTATAGCGAGACATTCTGTCCGCGTAGCTCAGTTGGGAGAGCGACTTACTCCGGAGTGAGGGGACACGGATTCGATGATCGTCGCGGACAAACTTGTTTTTACACATTGGCGCCCGCTTGTGGAAAATGGATCCACTGGCCGTTTGGTTCTTCGAAAACTGTGTGATGTTTGTTCCACACATTGTTTGGAATTAATGAAAAATACCTACTTTGCTTCAAAGAAAAAAATATTAAGAGGGAGATGATGTGACGTACTACAGAGGTGAAAACATATGTTAAGACGACAAATCTATAGCGAGACATTCTGTCCGCGTAGCTCAGTTGGGAGAGCGACTTACTCCGGAGTGAGGGGACACGGATTCGAAGATCGTCGCGGACAAACTTGTTTTTTCACAATGGCGCCCGCTTGTGGAAAATGGATCCACTGGCCGTTTGGTTCTTCGAAAACCGTGTGATGTTTGTTCCACACATTGTTTGGAATTAATGAAAAATACCTACTTTGCTTCAAAGAAAAAAATATTAAGAGGGAGATGATGTGACGTACTACAGAGGTGAAAACATATGTTAAGACGACAAATCTATAGCGAGACATTCTGTCCGCGTAGCTCAGTTGGGAGAGCGACTTACTCCGGAGTGAGGGGACACGGATTCGAAGATCGTCGCGGACAAACTTGTTTTTTCACAATGGCGCCCGCTTGTGGAAAATGGATCCACTGGCCGTTTGGTTCTTCGAAAACCGTGTGATGTTTGTTCCACACATTGTTTGGAATTAATGAAAAATACCTACTTTGCTTCAAAGAAAAAAATATTAAGAGGGAGATGATGTGACGTACTACAGAGGTGAAAACATATGTTAAGACGATAAATCTATAGCGAGACATTCTGTCAGCGTAGCTCAGTTGGGAGAGCGACTTACTCCGGAGTGAGGGGACACGGATTCGATGATCGTCGCGGACAAACTTGTTTTTACACATTGGCGCCCGCTTGTGGAAAATGGATCCACTGGCCGTTTGGTTCTTCGAAAACTGTGTGATGTTTGTTCCACACATTGTTTGGAATTAATGAAAAATACCTACTTTGCTTCAAAGAAAAAAATATTAAGAGGGAGATGATGTGACGTACTACAGAGGTGAAAACATATGTTAAGACGACAAATCTATAGCGAGACATTCTGTCCGCGTAGCTCAGTTGGGAGAGCGACTTACTCCGGAGTGAGGGGACACGGATTCGAAGATCGTCGCGGACAAACTTGTTTTTTCACAATGGCGCCCGCTTGTGGAAAATGGATCCACTGGCCGTTTGGTTCTTCGAAAACCGTGTGATGTTTGTTCCACACATTGTTTGGAATTAATGAAAAATACCTACTTTGCTTCAAAGAAAAAAATATTAAGAGGGAGATGATGTGACGTATTACAGAGGTGAAAACATATGTTAAGACGACAAATCTATAGCGAGACATTCTGTCCGCGTAGCTCAGTTGGGAGAGCGACTTACTCCGGAGTGAGGGGACACGGATTCGATGATCGTCGCGGACAAACTTGTTTTTACACATTGGCGCCCGCTTGTGGAAAATGGATCCACTGGCCGTTTGGTTCTTCGAAAACTGTGTGATGTTTGTTCCACACATTGTTTGGAATTAATGAAAAATACCTACTTTGCTTCAAAGAAAAAAATATTAAGAGGGAGATGATGTGACGTACTACAGAGGTGAAAACATATGTTAAGACGACAAATCTATAGCGAGACATTCTGTCCGCGTAGCTCAGTTGGGAGAGCGACTTACTCCGGAGTGAGGGGACACGGATTCGAAGATCGTCGCGGACAAACTTGTTTTTTCACAATGGCGCCCGCTTGTGGAAAATGGATCCACTGGCCGTTTGGTTCTTCGAAAACCGTGTGATGTTTGTTCCACACATTGTTTGGAATTAATGAAAAATACCTACTTTGCTTCAAAGAAAAAAATATTAAGAGGGAGATGATGTGACGTACTACAGAGGTGAAAACATATGTTAAGACGACAAATCTATAGCGAGACATTCTGTCCGCGTAGCTCAGTTGGGAGAGCGACTTACTCCGGAGTGAGGGGACACGGATTCGAAGATCGTCGCGGACAAACTTGTTTTTTCACAATGGCGCCCGCTTGTGGAAAATGGATCCACTGGCCGTTTGGTTCTTCGAAAACCGTGTGATGTTTGTTCCACACATTGTTTGGAATTAATGAAAAATACCTACTTTGCTTCAAAGAAAAAAATATTAAGAGGGAGATGATGTGACGTACTACAGAGGTGAAAACATATGTTAAGACGATAAATCTATAGCGAGACATTCTGTCAGCGTAGCTCAGTTGGGAGAGCGACTTACTCCGGAGTGAGGGGACACGGATTCGAAGATCGTCGCGGACAAACTTGTTTTTTCACAATGGCGCCCGCTTGTGGAAAATGGATCCACTGGCCGTTTGGTTCTTCGAAAACCGTGTGATGTTTGTTCCACACATTGTTTGGAATTAATGAAAAATACCTACTTTGCTTCAAAGAAAAAAATATTAAGAGGGAGATGATGTGACGTACTACAGAGGTGAAAACATATGTTAAGACGACAAATCTATAGCGAGACATTCTGTCAGCGTAGCTCAGTTGGGAGAGCGACTTACTCCGGAGTGAGGGGACACGGATTCGAAGATCGTCGCGGACAAACTTGTTTTTTCACAATGGCGCCCGCTTGTGGAAAATGGATCCACTGGCCGTTTGGTTCTTCGAAAACCGTGTGATGTTTGTTCCACACATTGTTTGGAATTAATGAAAAATACCTACTTTGCTTCAAAGAAAAAAATATTAAGAGGGAGATGATGTGACGTACTACAGAGGTGAAAACATATGTTAAGACGACAAATCTATAGCGAGACATTCTGTCCGCGTAGCTCAGTTGGGAGAGCGACTTACTCCGGAGTGAGGGGACACGGATTCGAAGATCGTCGCGGACAAACTTGTTTTTTCACAATGGCGCCCGCTTGTGGAAAATGGATCCACTGGCCGTTTGGTTCTTCGAAAACCGTGTGATGTTTGTTCCACACATTGTTTGGAATTAATGAAAAATACCTACTTTGCTTCAAAGAAAAAAATATTAAGAGGGAGATGATGTGACGTACTACAGAGGTGAAAACATATGTTAAGACGATAAATCTATAGCGAGACATTCTGTCAGCGTAGCTCAGTTGGGAGAGCGACTTACTCCGGAGTGAGGGGACACGGATTCGAAGATCGTCGCGGACAAACTTGTTTTTTCACAATGGCGCCCGCTTGTGGAAAATGGATCCACTGGCCGTTTGGTTCTTCGAAAACCGTGTGATGTTTGTTCCACACATTGTTTGGAATTAATGAAAAATACCTACTTTGCTTCAAAGAAAAAAATATTAAGAGGGAGATGATGTGACGTACTACAGAGGTGAAAACATATGTTAAGACGACAAATCTATAGCGAGACATTCTGTCAGCGTAGCTCAGTTGGGAGAGCGACTTACTCCGGAGTGAGGGGACACGGATTCGAAGATCGTCGCGGACAAACTTGTTTTTTCACATTGGCGCCCGCTTGTGGAAAATGGATCCACTGGCCGTTTGGTTCTTCGAAAACTGTGTGATGTTTGTTCCACACATTGTTTGGAATTAATGAAAAATACCTACTTTGCTTCAAAGAAAAAAATATTAAGAGGGAGATGATGTGACGTACTACAGAGGTGAAAACATATGTTAAGACGACAAATCTATAGCGAGACATTCTGTCCGCGTAGCTCAGTTGGGAGAGCGACTTACTCCGGAGTGAGGGGACACGGATTCGAAGATCGTCGCGGACAAACTTGTTTTTACACATTGGCGCCCGCTTGTGGAAAATGGATCCACTGGCCGTTTGGTTCTTCGAAAACTGTGTGATGTTTGTTCCACACATTGTTTGGAATTAATGAAAAATACCTACTTTGCTTCAAAGAAAAAAATATTAAGAGGAGATGATGTGACGTACTACAGAGGTGAAAACATATGTTAAGACGACAAATCTATAGCGAGACATTCTGTCCGCGTAGCTCAGTTGGGAGAGCGACTTACTCCGGAGTGAGGGGACACGGATTCGATGATCGTCGCGGACAAACTTGTTTTTACACATTGGCGCCCGCTTGTGGAAAATGGATCCACTGGCCGTTTGGTTCTTCGAAAACTGTGTGATGTTTGTTCCACACATTGTTTGGAATTAATGAAAAATACCTACTTTGCTTCAAAGAAAAAAATATTAAGAGGGAGATGATGTGACGTACTACAGAGGTGAAAACATATGTTAAGACGACAAATCTATAGCGAGACATTCTGTCCGCGTAGCTCAGTTGGGAGAGCGACTTACTCCGGAGTGAGGGGACACGGATTCGATGATCGTCGCGGACAAACTTGTTTTTACACATTGGCGCCCGCTTGTGGAAAATGGATCCACTGGCCGTTTGGTTCTTCGAAAACTGTGTGATGTTTGTTCCACACATTGTTTGGAATTAATGAAAAATACCTACTTTGCTTCAAAGAAAAAAATATTAAGAGGGAGATGATGTGACGTACTACAGAGGTGAAAACATATGTTAAGACGACAAATCTATAGCGAGACATTCTGTCCGCGTAGCTCAGTTGGGAGAGCGACTTACTCCGGAGTGAGGGGACACGGATTCGATGATCGTCGCGGACAAACTTGTTTTTACACATTGGCGCCCGCTTGTGGAAAATGGATCCACTGGCCGTTTGGTTCTTCGAAAACTGTGTGATGTTTGTTCCACACATTGTTTGGAATTAATGAAAAATACCTACTTTGCTTCAAAGAAAAAAATATTAAGAGGGAGATGATGTGACGTACTACAGAGGTGAAAACATATGTTAAGACGACAAATCTATAGCGAGACATTCTGTCCGCGTAGCTCAGTTGGGAGAGCGACTTACTCCGGAGTGAGGGGACACGGATTCGATGATCGTCGCGGACAAACTTGTTTTTACACATTGGCGCCCGCTTGTGGAAAATGGATCCACTGGCCGTTTGGTTCTTCGAAAACTGTGTGATGTTTGTTCCACACATTGTTTGGAATTAATGAAAAATACCTACTTTGCTTCAAAGAAAAAAATATTAAGAGGGAGATGATGTGACGTACTACAGAGGTGAAAACATATGTTAAGACGACAAATCTATAGCGAGACATTCTGTCAGCGTAGCTCAGTTGGGAGAGCGACTTACTCCGGAGTGAGGGGACACGGATTCGAAGATCGTCGCGGACAAACTTGTTTTTTCACAATGGCGCCCGCTTGTGGAAAATGGATCCACTGGCCGTTTGGTTCTTCGAAAACCGTGTGATGTTTGTTCCACACATTGTTTGGAATTAATGAAAAATACCTACTTTGCTTCAAAGAAAAAAATATTAAGAGGGAGATGATGTGACGTACTACAGAGGTGAAAACATATGTTAAGACGACAAATCTATAGCGAGACATTCTGTCCGCGTAGCTCAGTTGGGAGAGCGACTTACTCCGGAGTGAGGGGACACGGATTCGAAGATCGTCGCGGACAAACTTGTTTTTTCACAATGGCGCCCGCTTGTGGAAAATGGATCCACTGGCCGTTTGGTTCTTCGAAAACCGTGTGATGTTTGTTCCACACATTGTTTGGAATTAATGAAAAATACCTACTTTGCTTCAAAGAAAAAAATATTAAGAGGGAGATGATGTGACGTACTACAGAGGTGAAAACATATGTTAAGACGATAAATCTATAGCGAGACATTCTGTCAGCGTAGCTCAGTTGGGAGAGCGACTTACTCCGGAGTGAGGGGACACGGATTCGAAGATCGTCGCGGACAAACTTGTTTTTTCACAATGGCGCCCGCTTGTGGAAAATGGATCCACTGGCCGTTTGGTTCTTCGAAAACCGTGTGATGTTTGTTCCACACATTGTTTGGAATTAATGAAAAATACCTACTTTGCTTCAAAGAAAAAAATATTAAGAGGGAGATGATGTGACGTACTACAGAGGTGAAAACATATGTTAAGACGACAAATCTATAGCGAGACATTCTGTCAGCGTAGCTCAGTTGGGAGAGCGACTTACTCCGGAGTGAGGGGACACGGATTCGAAGATCGTCGCGGACAAACTTGTTTTTTCACATTGGCGCCCGCTTGTGGAAAATGGATCCACTGGCCGTTTGGTTCTTCGAAAACTGTGTGATGTTTGTTCCACACATTGTTTGGAATTAATGAAAAATACCTACTTTGCTTCAAAGAAAAAAATATTAAGAGGGAGATGATGTGACGTACTACAGAGGTGAAAACATATGTTAAGACGACAAATCTATAGCGAGACATTCTGTCCGCGTAGCTCAGTTGGGAGAGCGACTTACTCCGGAGTGAGGGGACACGGATTCGAAGATCGTCGCGGACAAACTTGTTTTTACACATTGGCGCCCGCTTGTGGAAAATGGATCCACTGGCCGTTTGGTTCTTCGAAAACTGTGTGATGTTTGTTCCACACATTGTTTGGAATTAATGAAAAATACCTACTTTGCTTCAAAGAAAAAAATATTAAGAGGGAGATGATGTGACGTACTACAGAGGTGAAAACATATGTTAAGACGACAAATCTATAGCGAGACATTCTGTCCGCGTAGCTCAGTTGGGAGAGCGACTTACTCCGGAGTGAGGGGACACGGATTCGATGATCGTCGCGGACAAACTTGTTTTTACACATTGGCGCCCGCTTGTGGAAAATGGATCCACTGGCCGTTTGGTTCTTCGAAAACTGTGTGATGTTTGTTCCACACATTGTTTGGAATTAATGAAAAATACCTACTTTGCTTCAAAGAAAAAAATATTAAGAGGGAGATGATGTGACGTACTACAGAGGTGAAAACATATGTTAAGACGACAAATCTATAGCGAGACATTCTGTCCGCGTAGCTCAGTTGGGAGAGCGACTTACTCCGGAGTGAGGGGACACGGATTCGATGATCGTCGCGGACAAACTTGTTTTTACACATTGGCGCCCGCTTGTGGAAAATGGATCCACTGGCCGTTTGGTTCTTCGAAAACTGTGTGATGTTTGTTCCACACATTGTTTGGAATTAATGAAAAATACCTACTTTGCTTCAAAGAAAAAAATATTAAGAGGGAGATGATGTGACGTACTACAGAGGTGAAAACATATGTTAAGACGACAAATCTATAGCGAGACATTCTGTCCGCGTAGCTCAGTTGGGAGAGCGACTTACTCCGGAGTGAGGGGACACGGATTCGATGATCGTCGCGGACAAACTTGTTTTTACACATTGGCGCCCGCTTGTGGAAAATGGATCCACTGGCCGTTTGGTTCTTCGAAAACTGTGTGATGTTTGTTCCACACATTGTTTGGAATTAATGAAAAATACCTACTTTGCTTCAAAGAAAAAAATATTAAGAGGGAGATGATGTGACGTACTACAGAGGTGAAAACATATGTTAAGACGACAAATCTATAGCGAGACATTCTGTCAGCGTAGCTCAGTTGGGAGAGCGACTTACTCCGGAGTGAGGGGACACGGATTCGATGATCGTCGCGGACAAACTTGTTTTTACACATTGGCGCCCGCTTGTGGAAAATGGATCCACTGGCCGTTTGGTTCTTCGAAAACTGTGTGATGTTTGTTCCACACATTGTTTGGAATTAATGAAAAATACCTACTTTGCTTCAAAGAAAAAAATATTAAGAGGGAGATGATGTGACGTACTACAGAGGTGAAAACATATGTTAAGACGACAAATCTATAGCGAGACATTCTGTCCGCGTAGCTCAGTTGGGAGAGCGACTTACTCCGGAGTGAGGGGACACGGATTCGATGATCGTCGCGGACAAACTTGTTTTTACACATTGGCGCCCGCTTGTGGAAAATGGATCCACTGGCCGTTTGGTTCTTCGAAAACTGTGTGATGTTTGTTCCACACATTGTTTGGAATTAATGAAAAATACCTACTTTGCTTCAAAGAAAAAAATATTAAGAGGGAGATGATGTGACGTACTACAGAGGTGAAAACATATGTTAAGACGACAAATCTATAGCGAGACATTCTGTCCGCGTAGCTCAGTTGGGAGAGCGACTTACTCCGGAGTGAGGGGACACGGATTCGATGATCGTCGCGGACAAACTTGTTTTTACACATTGGCGCCCGCTTGTGGAAAATGGATCCACTGGCCGTTTGGTTCTTCGAAAACTGTGTGATGTTTGTTCCACACATTGTTTGGAATTAATGAAAAATACCTACTTTGCTTCAAAGAAAAAAATATTAAGAGGGAGATGATGTGACGTACTACAGAGGTGAAAACATATGTTAAGACGACAAATCTATAGCGAGACATTCTGTCCGCGTAGCTCAGTTGGGAGAGCGACTTACTCCGGAGTGAGGGGACACGGATTCGATGATCGTCGCGGACAAACTTGTTTTTACACATTGGCGCCCGCTTGTGGAAAATGGATCCACTGGCCGTTTGGTTCTTCGAAAACTGTGTGATGTTTGTTCCACACATTGTTTGGAATTAATGAAAAATACCTACTTTGCTTCAAAGAAAAAAATATTAAGAGGGAGATGATGTGACGTACTACAGAGGTGAAAACATATGTTAAGACGACAAATCTATAGCGAGACATTCTGTCCGCGTAGCTCAGTTGGGAGAGCGACTTACTCCGGAGTGAGGGGACACGGATTCGATGATCGTCGCGGACAAACTTGTTTTTACACATTGGCGCCCGCTTGTGGAAAATGGATCCACTGGCCGTTTGGTTCTTCGAAAACTGTGTGATGTTTGTTCCACACATTGTTTGGAATTAATGAAAAATACCTACTTTGCTTCAAAGAAAAAAATATTAAGAGGGAGATGATGTGACGTACTACAGAGGTGAAAACATATGTTAAGACGACAAATCTATAGCGAGACATTCTGTCCGCGTAGCTCAGTTGGGAGAGCGACTTACTCCGGAGTGAGGGGACACGGATTCGATGATCGTCGCGGACAAACTTGTTTTTTCACATTGGCGCCCGCTTGTGGAAAATGGATCCACTGGCCGTTTGGTTCTTCGAAAACCGTGTGATGTTTGTTCCACACATTGTTTGGAATTAATGAAAAATACCTACTTTGCTTCAAAGAAAAAAATATTAAGAGGGAGATGATGTGACGTACTACAGAGGTGAAAACATATGTTAAGACGATAAATCTATAGCGAGACATTCTGTCAGCGTAGCTCAGTTGGGAGAGCGACTTACTCCGGAGTGAGGGGACACGGATTCGAAGATCGTCGCGGACAAACTTGTTTTTTCACAATGGCGCCCGCTTGTGGAAAATGGATCCACTGGCCGTTTGGTTCTTCGAAAACCGTGTGATGTTTGTTCCACACATTGTTTGGAATTAATGAAAAATACCTACTTTGCTTCAAAGAAAAAAATATTAAGAGGGAGATGATGTGACGTACTACAGAGGTGAAAACATATGTTAAGACGACAAATCTATAGCGAGACATTCTGTCAGCGTAGCTCAGTTGGGAGAGCGACTTACTCCGGAGTGAGGGGACACGGATTCGAAGATCGTCGCGGACAAACTTGTTTTTTCACATTGGCGCCCGCTTGTGGAAAATGGATCCACTGGCCGTTTGGTTCTTCGAAAACCGTGTGATGTTTGTTCCACACATTGTTTGGAATTAATGAAAAATACCTACTTTGCTTCAAAGAAAAAAATATTAAGAGGGAGATGATGTGACGTACTACAGAGGTGAAAACATATGTTAAGACGACAAATCTATAGCGAGACATTCTGTCAGCGTAGCTCAGTTGGGAGAGCGACTTACTCCGGAGTGAGGGGACGCGAACAAACTTGTGTTTTCACACATCTTTGGCATGAACAAAGCCGACGGCGAGTCAGGGCAAACTTCCCGAAATCGATGACTGCCCTGACTAATGCTTTTGTGGCAGAATGGAAGGCGATTCTCGCAGGAATGAAGCAAAATCAAGTGGAAAGCTTCCCCACTAGAGTGAAGGTTGTGATAGCAGCAAAAGGTACCAACTCGATATTAATTCCTTTCCTACTACAGGGAATCTGTGGATTGACAAGTGTCCTGATACTCTTGACCAGACAGTGTAAGTCTAAATGCTTTCTAGAAAGAGAGATGTGCGTGAAATGGAAAAAAAAACTGAACTTCTGGCCTTATGAGTACAACGAAAACAATTAATGTGCTTCACTTGACGCACTGAGAAAAACTAGGAGGTATTACAGCAAATGAGAGCAAAATGCTCTTCATTGTGAATGGTATCTCACCAAAAAGATTTTTAATTTAGAATGTTGCAGAAATAAATTACAATGACGCTCCTTAGCAGCAGAACTCTGCATTATGGAAAAATAAAAAATTACGTAAAATATTCTTCATGTTAGGTGCTACGTACACTATGGAGAAGGAAATTTCCAAATACGACTTATAAATGACAGAGCAATGGAAACAATATAACAATAAATGACAGAGCAATGGAAAAATATAATTATGCATATAGGTCACTAGCCAGAAAACTGCATTATTTAAAGTGAATACTGTTTGTATTCTTTGCTCTAGCATGGGGCTCAGCCCCACTGCAAGGCTCCTCTTTCTTGGAAGGTGCAAGTTGTTGTATAAAATCTTTAAACTCTTATTTTGGTGGTTAATGAAAATGACTTTTGCATTTCATTTAAACATAAATACTTTACCTTATTTTGTCAGACTGTGACGTACCTGCCAGCAGGACGCACGCGACATAAAGGCAGATAGGAATCAGAATAAAACGTCTGCGTAGCTCAGTTGGTAGAGCGACTTGTTCCGGAATAAGCGGCCTCGGGTTCGAATCCTGGCGTAGACCAAAAATGACGGAGAAATTTACTTCGTTATAATGGCGCCCGAACTATCCGGATGACCCGGCCGTTCAAAATCTCGCATTGGTGTGATGTTATTTTCACACCGCGAGACAGGAAAAATCAGAGAATTCCTTCTCCAGCGCTTCGAAAAATAAAAATGTGTGATGTTGCATTCCACACAGCAGATTGACTGGGAGTTCTCAAGTGCACGTTCTACAGTGGATGGCTGCCTGCAACGATTCATGGTCACGGCTGACCCGTGGGCCATGCCCCCGGTCCTCTTTCGGGGGGAGATGTGACGTACCTGCCAGCAGGACGCACACGACATAAAGGTAGATAGGAATCAGAATAAAACGTCTGCGTAGCTCAGTTGGTAGAGCGACTTGTTCCGGAATAAGCGGCCTCGGGTTCGAATCCCGGCGTAGACCAAAAATGACGGAGAAATTTACTTCGTTATAAGACCTTTTAACAAAAAGAAAAATTAAAATGATACAGCACGATACACATATACTACAGAGAAAATCCTTTTCGAGGTGAATCAGAAGTAGCAGCTCGCCAATTATTCTCTGCCATATGGTGACAAGGCTTGTTGGTGTTATGGGCCAGGGAAAAGAGAAATGACGGTTGTTGTTTTTTTAACTTTTTTGGAGAACGTTAAATTTTAAAGAATATAAAAAAATGATCGAAAGAAAGAATAGCGAACGTGGAGGCGTAATTGCGCAGAAGGCTAAAACCCTGTTCATCATTTGGTAAGTGACATGAGATACTAAGCTGCCGTTTAAAAACTTTTTTGTTCGTTTGTTTGGAGGTTAAACGACCACCTTGAGCCACTCAACGGGCTATAAGCAGTCGCCCGTCCCTAATTTAGTGCAACTGGTTCCAGGGAAGGAAGAGAGCCAGTGCCTTAAGACAAACACAACATCCATGCCTCGCCGGGATTCAAACCCGTACCCATCTCGAATGAATGATCAGAAGCCAGCGTTTAGACCACTGAGCCACTGCGGTGGTTTTAAAAACTTCCAGGTAGTTTGTTGCTTGCAAAGAAGTGCTATCGCGGGGACATTTTAGTTAATTGTATCCCTCTACCCGTTGAAAAATGGTGCTAGAGGGAAACCCTTGCGCGTGCGCGCGGGAGAAAGAGCTTTCGACGGCTCTCGTTCATTGTTTTTCGTCCATTAAGAGTAGTTTTACAATGCTTGTGTCGGAGAAAACATTTTTTTATGCGGAAATTTAGTTCTCTTGGTTTTTGAGAGGGAAAGGGGTTATTAATCACTGTAAGAAGTGGATACCACCGAGCACCAGCGAAGGAAAATACGCGAACCAGGATGGAGGAAAAATGGGAACCGAAGAAGAGGAGTAGAAATAGTTGAAGTATGGCATCCACAAATCCCCACTGCCATTGCGTGCATCCACGGAAAAGAGACAAGAACAGCAAACTTATAAAAACCATTTCAGTTCGGAGTTATTTTATCTATAGGGAGTTATTTTGTTTGATGGTGGAACGCGCAGCTCAACGACCATCAAGCAAATTCAAAGAATGTGATTAATTTTTATATTTCAAGAGAGTTCTGTTTCCTTTCTCCACCTTTTTATTTCATATTTTGCATTTTTATCTATTGTTTTTACTTTTTGGTATAATTATTCGCTAGTGAAGTAAACTGACGAAAGGAGATTAAAAACAAAGCGCAATTTGTATCAGTATTCTGGGAACAATGCGGTTTGTAGTTGAACACAGACCCCTCAGATAACCCTTCAGCCCCCGGATGACTCTTCGCTCTCACCCCTGGTTCTGGGACCTATAGCTACGGCCCTGCATACAGTACGAAAATAATTTTTTCAACCGGATATTTAGAAGCGGAAATACACGCTTAAACCACCTTGCGTCAGTACTGTGAATTATGAAAAATTCAAAAATACTGGGTTGATGAATAAGTTCATGCCGTTTTTTTCACCGCACTACAGGAATGTATTGCATCTGAAGGGAAAACCGGATCAATCAATTATGTATTCCACACACCCCTCCTATCCCCCATCCAATTGTTTACGATGGTGTCCCAACGTCTCGATAGGTCTGCAATGCCATTCCTGAAAAAATGCGCAGGTTTTGCAGCGAAGAAATCATCACAGAAATTCTGGAGATCAGCATCATTGTTGAACGTTCTGCAACGGAGTGCATTCGACAGAGATCAGAACAGGTGATAGTCTGAAGGGACGACAAATGGGGAATAGGCCGGATGTGGAAGAATCTCCCATTTCCTGTCCTGAAAGGTCATTTTGGTCATGTTTGCACTGTGAGGGCGTGCGTTATCATGTTGGAGAAAGACACCATGGCGCCGATGTGGCCGTTTCTGATGAATTGCTTCCTCCACACAGCGGAGTTGCTCACAGTTAAGTGAAGCTTTGATGGTCCTATTCCTCGGCAGCATTTCCCAGTGAATAATGCCTTCAATATCGCACAAGACACACAACATGATCTTCGCAGGATGATGGACATGTTTTGGACGTGGTGTGGGTGTCTTGTTTGGGCTTAATCGTTCCCTCCGATTCCTGAATTTCGCACACAGGCACCGCTTTTCATCTCCAGTAACAATACGTGACAGAAAGGGTTTGTATTGCTGAGAACATTCGCGATAATGGGCGAGCAAGGAACCACATATGGCAACACGCTGATTCTTGTTGTCCTCGATAAGAGTGTGAGACACCCAACACTCCAATTTCTAGACCTTCCCCGTACGTTTCAGGTGTCGCACCACTGTGGCCTAATCACAGTCCATCTCAATGGCCAATTCGCGTGTAGTTTGACGCAGATTCAAGTGGATGAGATGGTTCAAACGATTCTCATCAAAGTGAGATGGATGACTTGAGTGCGGAGAGTGGATGAGGTCAAACGTGCCACCTCGGAACCGCTCAAACCATTTGCGGGCTGTCCTCGGAGAAATAGAATCCTCCCCATACACAGCACAAATTTGTCGAGTAGCCTCGGGGGCTGTGGGTTTCTTGTTAAACTCGTAGAGGAGCAGATGTCGGAAATGTTCATTCCTCTTTACTTGACACTCCATACTTCCGGACCTGAAAACCAAAAAACCATTAGCCACAATCACACAACACAATATGATTTAGATACACGATATTACCGGCTACATTTTGATATACAAGTGGCCATCTGCACCGTCACTACTGACCTGGGAAACACTCGTGAAATAAATCGGCATGAACTCATGCATTAACCCAATATATACAACGTGGTCTTCGCAGTGAATTATATAAAGTGAAAAAAAAAATTTAATGAAAGTTTTAGAAGCAGAGATATCGAAAAAATCAAAATTTATATTATCGTCCCTTCTAGCGGGAAAATTGAATTTCATTTTATAAAGGAACTATGATGCATAATATCATTTCTGCAGTAACTCGAAAAGGATTTTTCAAGTCAGTCTTACAGCAGCGGCGGTAACGGCAGAAACGCAAGATATATTTACGCCCTCTTGCGGAAAAACCGTCCATTATTTGAAGGAACAGTACGCATAATGGTCTTCATGGTAAAAGGTACCAAAAGAAAAGAGAATTGTTTCAATAGGATTCTTAGAAGCTTATATTGCAGAATATTTTTTTTAATTTAATGGCATTTGCGCTACGACGAAGTTTCACACCGAAAAAAAAGCACGAAAAGGCGGGGGTCATTGTTCAATTGTTCTCACACTTCAGGCTTTTCAATAAAAAAAATCAAATCGAACTAACAACAAATAGAGATATGGTGCCCACGGTGGACATAGCGATAATGTAAACACGCGCTTAAAAATTAGTAAGAAAACAAAACTGAAGTTCATAAAATGTGAAAGAAAGCTGGCACACCATTTCCTTCGATATAACAAAATTTAAGTCCAAGAACGCTGTCCAAGAAAAAATCCCTTCCATGAAAGTCGATCAGTACGAAAAGCATTGCAGAATATTAAAAGAAATGTAAAATCACTGGGTCTCCGTACTGACAGATTTGGATTGGCTTCATTATTTAATACCTACAATCTTATTTGAGAAAAAAAAATACTTAATTTTTTTAGCTTTAATAGGTGAGAGAACAATTGTGAAATATGAGATTTTCCTTTCAAGAGACAATTTCACAGTTTAAATTCTCACATCTTGTCATACTTCGGGTACAGATCAAATAATAGCACCAAATAAGAGAAGATAAAAATATTACTTTCCACTTTTAAAAAAGGACTATTCCAAAAGAAATCAATGAGAATATTGCTTCTAGAATGAAACGGCCTAATCTGCAATAAACGAAGCAGGTTGACACATTTGCAGTCTCATAAGAAAATATCTACCGTCTATTCCACGAACTCACGTAAATATCAGGTGTTGAATTATTATTATTGTTTTTTCAATTTTTGCCTTTAATTTTAAATTGCGACTTGACTTTCTTCTGGTAACACCATCTTGCAAGTTTAGTAAACATATTCACCTTCTATTACGTCTTTTTTCACTTGTTTTGAGTTATGATTTATATTCCTTTGGGCAAGAAAATAAAATAAAGAGACAAAAAATCTTTTGGAGAACGAAAACATTAACGAGATAGAAATAAGAGATAAAATTACTCCCCTAAACGTACTTCTTAAACTGCTACAATAGCATAGAAAATCAATAGATCTATGTCTTGAGTCTACCAAAAAAGAATCGAAATGTTATCACGCATTGCTGTTGAATCATTCTACTGAAGACAGAGGAAGTTTCAAACACAAAAAAATAAATACATAAACGATTACTGCTGCAAAAAGCTCGAACGCAGACGTAGCTGTTTATGTGTTACACCAGCAATGACATTCTGCAGGTGTTTCCGTTGAAGGATACGAACATCACGCAGAAGCAGAACGGTTTGTTAATCGATTCACCCACTGTATTCTTCAAGGAAAGCTCAGGTTGGCTGTTAAGATTCCGAAACCGCAACCAGAATGTAAGATCTGATAACATGTTATTATACATACTTTGTATTTCATTCGTTGCGTAAATTAAATCGCTCAATCCCTGCTTCCATTCTAGCCTGATTCGTTAGCGTTTATTGTATTCCAGTTTCTCGAAAAACAACAAAATTTAGATATTTTTGTCCTTAGGAAAATGATCAGTGCATGCGGTCCAACTACCACTACCCATTTGTCCTGATGAAGCCGACTGCGAAACTATAGTCGATGTATAATAAACATTTTATTGTGCGAAACGTTGTTATTATTATTCTACCACTACTGGATTTCCTGAAGTTAGTAGTAGATTCGAGAATTCGCCGTTTTCAAAATAAATTATCCCAACTCTACTCGTAACTGCTGACGGAAATTCTTTTATCTTCTACTCGTACCACTGACTGCTGCGCGTGATAAATTTACTTACTTTTATACGATATAAGAGTTCTTACGTCAATAAATTTCAAGTAATCTCTCTCTTTGTAAACATAGCCGTAGCCTGAGGAGATAGAGGAGACTCAGCCCCTCCTGCAAGGCAAGTAACCCCCCCGGAAAATATACGTTATTGTAAATTCTTTGAACTTTTTCGTTGGTTTATGAAAACAACTTTTGTATTTCATTATAATCATAAACGTTTTCCCCTATTTTGTCGTGCATTACATGTTTTGAGAATAAGAAAAATTGAAGTGGTACAGCAGAAACGATGAATAACTACAGAGAAATTACTTTTATAGGTGAATCAGTAGGAGCAGCGGCGCCAAGGATTCTCTGCCACAAGGTGACAGACCTTATTAGTGTTTAGCGCCAGGAAAGAAAGAAATAATGTTCCCCTTACCCATTTTTTTCGGAGAAACGTAAAATTTAAAGAACATTACAAAGGTGGAGGCGTAGTTGGTAGAAGGCTAAAACCCTGAATGTCATTTGGTAAGTGACTATGAGATGTCAAGCTGCTGTTTAAAAGCTTCCAGGTAGTTCGTTGCTTAAAAAGAAGTGCGGTCGCTTTGACTAAATGTATCCTTCTACTTGTTGGGAAACAGTGCTAAAGGGAAATTCATACGTGTGCGCGAGAGAGAAAGAGCTTTCAATATCTTCTCGCTCATTGTTTTTCGTCCAATAGAAGTGATTTTACGATGCTTCTACTAGAGAATGAATATTTTTGACAAAATTCTTGTGCTCTTGGTTTTTGAGAGAGAAAGCGGGTATGGCTATTGACCACGGGAAGAAGTGACTACCACCGAGCACCAGCGAAGGAAAATACGCGATTAAAGATGTAGAAAAAAGTGGAACCGAAGAAGAGAAGTAAAAAAAGTTGAAGCATGACATCCGTAAATCCCCAATGTCATAGCGTGAATCCACGGAAAAGAGGCCAGAATAGTAAACTAAAAAAAAAATCACTTTAGTTGGAAGTGATTTTGACTTCAGCGATAAGAAAAGCGCAGCTCAATCACCATCAAACAAATTCAAAGAGCACGTGATTGATTTTTCATATTTAAAGTGAGTTCTGCTTTCTTTCTCCCCTTTTTTGGTTGCCTATTTTGTATTTTATCTAATTGCTTTTACTTTTTGGCGTAATTATAGCTATTGAAATAAATTAATAGAAGGTGATTAAGAACAAAGCAAATCTTGCGTCTGTATTCGTGGGAAAATGCAATTTGTAGTTGAATATAGCCCCCTCCCCCAATGGCACTTCAGCCAGCCTCACCAGTTGACTCTTACCCCCTCCCGGTTCTGGGACCTACCTACGGCCCTGTTTGCAATGTGACTAAACACTGATTTCTTCAATAACACAACATATGGTGTCCTGTGAAACAACAATTGCATGATATCTGTAATGGATATTGCAACTGAAAAGCTGGACGAATCTTAGTACAATACTTGAAAGAGCTAAAATTTTCACGATGTATGGTTCTGTTTCATCAGATCATAACTCTATGTAACGTGATCTCCACTTTCCAATACACTCTCAATGGACTACCGTTTTAGAACATTAACGTATGGTCAAATGATCATATGTAGAGGATTTTAGGAAGAGAGTGTCTGACCACAGGTCTTAAACAACCCTTAGAAATAGGAAGCTAGGAGATTTGGGGTAGAGTGCCCGATAGGAAAGTGACATGGAAGCGAGGTAGAAAGGGGGAGGAAGACGCCCTTACTTATTACCGGGGGGGCCAGTACCCGGGTTCTGACGGCTTAACGTACCCATCCGACGCACGGCGTATATTTAGTAGATCGAGCGTTCGTACCTGCTGGGATCGAACCTGAGGCCATTTCCGTGGCAGTCACGAACGTTGCCCACTAGGCCACCTGCGGCCCGCATTAACGTATGTATGCTCCATCACAGAATATATACCTAAACAATGTGCCATCTTGTGAAATTCGGGCCGCGGGTGGCCTAGTGGTCAACGTTCGTGACTCCCACGGAGGAATTTCAGGTTCGATACCAGGCCGGTACGAAAGTTCGAACCACTAAATATCCGCCATGCGTCGGATGGGCACGTTAAGCCGTCATACCCCAGTTACTGGTCCTCCGGTTATAAATAATGGCGTCTTCCTCCCCCATTCTACCTCGCTTCCGTGTCAGTTTCCTATTGGACACTGTAGCCCAAATCTCCTAGCTTCCTGTTTCTAAGGGTTGTTTAAGACCTGGGGTCAGACACTCCCTTCCTAAAATGCTCTACCTATGATCTGATCTGATCATGTGAAATTCGTTAACATCAGAGGCAATAAAAGTACTCTCTTTTACCTTTAAAGTAACAAGGAATGTTTTACACACGTTTGAATACCTGAATTACAAGATGTAACAATATCTAAATGTGAATAGCTCAGTATCTAATGCTGTTATGGCGGACAAGTTAAATGTTTTGTAACAAATTGTTTTCTGCGCACATGTTGATGAAAGGTCATAGTTAAATGAATTACTGTTTTTGAAGAAATTGTTTTTACAAGAGGGCACAGCGATTATTTTTCATACCTTACAAGAAACCATATTTCCTCTTAAAAGCAATTACAGCTATCAAAGCTGGTATTTTATGATTGTGAATTATTCTACTGACAAGGAAACGGACATGTGGTTGTCGCTGATTGCAAAACCAAAATATGTTTTTTAGATAGAAGATCATAAGGTAGTTTATATCAACTTTGAACTGCTATGGACAACAGGGGGCGCGACTAGAGCCTTGTTAATGAGCATTATATTATGTAATGTATGTATATTATGAATGTTATATTAGAACTTCTTACAATTATTTTCTATAAAAATAAGTGTAAGAAGTCCCTATAAAAAATTGGTTAAATTCATAACCAACACTGTGTTGGTAACATCAGACATAAACTTTTGGCACAGAGACCAATCTGCTCCGTCTGCAGTCTTTTGTTCACTATAAGTTTTCAGCGCCTTGATTTCCAGATCTAATCCGTTTTGCATTTTATAATTGTGGTTATGTCACTACTAATCCTAGATACTTCCAAACACCTCTCGAGTGTAGTTTTAAATCGGGCCTGATTGAGGAATGTGGTAGAGAAGATTGCGAGGAATCAGCATTCATGAAATGTGCTCACTGTGAGAACTACTTTTGTTTGGATCATTCCATAATTAAAGATCTTCATATTTTTGTCGTACATGAAAGGTGAGTGCAGAGTATATCCATTACCGAACACGTTACACTGTATATCGATTCATTAATACTTTGTAATGTGTGCCAATTACTTAAAACAACAAAATCCATTCCTATAAGGGCCGCAAGAGTAATGGAGATTCCATGAATATTGTATCTGCCAGTGTTGTTTGATGTCCTATAACTTCGTCATTTATATTCCATAGCACCTAAAAGTTCGTCATTATTCATTACCCCTTCAGTACTGTCGAATGATATAACAGGCAAAGTGCATCTAGCGACAACGGTCTGGGCCGTTCCCTTGTGAGTAATTGGTACCATCATACCAAGTGCTTTTAATTTATCTTCACTACAAAAATCTCGATAAAAATTATAGCTATAACAGATAGCATTTTATGACTGTGCATTACTGCATTGTTATTATTACTAATAAACAAAAAAGTACGTATAGCTAAATAATTTACGTTATAAAAATGTTGACGAAAAATCATAATTAAATGAATAGAACTGGTTACCTGTGTCTTAAAAGGAACATGCATCATATAAAGGAAAGTAGATAAAATTCATAGAGGAACATAAACAGATATAAGAATGGTGGTGTCTCAATATTTTTTCCTGTATCTTTTTTCGGACATTGTTACGGTAAAGGTGAAGGAAGACAAACTGATTTCCCTATAGATGAAGATTGGCTATTTGCTTGTTGGAACAATAATAATAGGCACTTAGTCGTTGTATGTTTATAAATTGTTACACCATTCAATACGGATTAAATATTTCACGTTGTATAATAATAACATCTTTTGCGTAAAGTTGTGCGAGTATGATAAAAAGGTGTGCATGGAAAAATTTACGTGTAAATAAGTCGGACATTCAGAGGCTAATGTGAAAAACTGTTTCTTTAAATACTTGCGATGCTGCAAAATCGTGTTGGGCCTAAACACGTTTTGTTAACAATCCCCATGGTAAATTTTTTACACTTAAATTATCACTTTGTAACAACTAATGCCTACTTATTCAGTAAAAATGAATGCATTGCAAACAATTTCATGTAATCAAGTTTCCATTTTTTTTTATCAGAGACTAAGAAAGAAAAGGAAAAGATGGTTTTAAAATCGGAATACAATTTCTAACGTACGTTAAACCCAAACTGGAAGGAGCCAAATTAGCTAAAGGCTTTTCACTGCTTTTGCAGGCTTGACAAGTGAGTCACCTCTGTAGTACGTCACACATACCCCCCTCCCTCTTGAGAAAGGTGGGGGCACGAAGTCACAGGTTTCGGGTCTACCGCAAACCATGCTTGAAGTAATTCTCTGTAGAAGAAGGAATTCTTATTAATTCCAGACGATATGTGGAAGGAGCATCACATGTTTTTCGAATAACTTAACGGCCAGAAGATCCATTTTTACGTTCGGGTTCCAATGTGAAATTCAAATTATCCAGTCGCGAGATTCCAACCCACACCCTTCTGCTTCGAAGCCGAATGCTTTCCCAATTAAGCTACGCCGGCGAGGGCTTACCACTGCTACTTGCCGTCTTGACATGTGCGCAACCTCTGCAGCACATCACGAGTACAAATGGATATTAAAAATTTTGCTTTTAGCCTGTTGTTAGTCTTTCCTAGATATGGCAGCACAAGTCCCTGATCACACTAATCGTAACACTCCCTTTAGCAGGACCATATGTTCTACATATTGAAAATGGAATTATTCAGCCATGGAAAACGTTAATGAGACTAAAAGTACAGTAACACATGTCAATTGAATAGCGTCGTGAATTTAGCGTTGTGGATCTAACAGTACTTTATATTGCACCGTCAGCTGTGAGCAGCGCTACCTTTAGACCCCGGCAAGCGGGCCACCTGCCCAGGGCCCCCTCGCTTTGAAGGATCCCGCGCATCATAGGCATAAAAATGAAAGATAAAAATGCAATATGTAGAATAAAACAAAATAATTATGAATGACCTGCACAACCAAGCGAATGTTACCTTATTTGTATGGGATATGTTGTATGGGAACATGGGAATACATCTAAATTAAGCAGCCAATTGCCTTGGTTTAGACGGGGTAATAGCACAGATAATACACAAAATATGAAATAAAAAGAGGGAGAAAGAAAACAGAACTCTCTTGAAATATAAAAAAATAAATCACATTCTTTGAATTTGCTTGATGGTGGATCTCCGTATGGGCTTTTTGTACTGATTTATTTCCAAATTTCAAGAATTTTATTGACAATTCCAGTTACTACAGCCTCAGCAGAGAGAAGTTTCTCTGCGCTGAAATTAATAACAAAAATTGTCTTAGAATTACAACGATTCAAAAAGGTTATTTAATTCGGCAATACTGTCAATACAACATACATTATGTGAAAATCGGGACTACAACATAATTAATAATTTTTCACAAACGTAGAAAGGAAAAATAAATTTTCTAGAATAAACTTGTGATAATTTATAAATTTTGTATGCCATTTTATATCTTGTGTCTTCTGATCTGTGAATACAACATCCAAATTCACGCGATCTTGTGCTTATATAAAAGACAGGCTCTGTTCTGTAATCAGGATTTCAGCCTTACCTCCCGCATATGTCATATCATTGTGATACACTGCAGTAAGACTTGCTGCAGTATTCGTATCATTGTGATACACTGCAGTAAGGCTTGCTGCAGTGTTCGTATCATTGTGATACACTGCAGTAAGGCTTGCTGCAGTGTTCGTATCATTGTGATACACTGCAGTAAGGCTTGCTGCAGTGTTCGTATCATTGTGATACACTGCGGTAAGGCTTGCTGCCAATGAAATCGACTGGGTTTCGGTTGGAATACGGAAAACAAATGAAAAAGCCCCGCTTTTCAACATTTGTTTCACTCTCTCGCTCTAAGAAAGATACCCGTCTCCATGGTTACTATATAAATCCCTAAAGACCATAATCAGCACAAAGAGATCAGATTCTAGGAATGCAGTGATTACGGCTTAAAGAGTTTAATGAGAACTGAATGGATAATAAACAAATACGTCAGTACCTCTTCTCTACCCATTATTCTAAATATTCATCGATGGATCGGTATACCTCACACCCATGAATTTTGTAATAAAATGTTTAATCAAATTGTTTATATAGACAAAGATCCCACAAAAGTATTTTCCCGGGATGCCACACCCAAGATAGGGCAAGACCCTGACTGTGAGCTGATAAACGATGGCGCATGCCAAACTTTGTTATTCCTTCAACAACAACCGATGAGATGGCTGCAACCAACACTCGCGCGCCCAAAACTTCAACGACGTTCGTTCGCTGATTCAAGAACTCTCGATAGCATCCACCGACACGAGCTCTCTGATACTATCGTTTTTCTTCGTTTCCACTTCAGCGTAGTAAATGAAACGTATAACGCCGAAGAACTGAATAACTACGATGAAACTGAGAATGTTTTGTCATCACAGAATTCTTCATAGTGAACCAAAACAATTAGGTAACGTAGTCAGGGGCGTATAAAAACCGATGAGCCATTACATTATGACCACCCCAGTATACAGAAATGAGCGCGCCTGGAGACCGAACGGTGGCGCCGGTGAGGTTCACAGAGCAGTATGTATACAAACCGAGGACCGGCTTTCGGTTAGTAGAGTGTTCGAAGTCAGAATGGGAAAAGCTGCCGATTTATCGGGGTTTGGTAAAGGATAAATTGTGATGGCACGGCGCTACGAAACTACGATCTCGGAAACGGCGCGGCTTGTGGGTTGTTCACCTTCCGCTGTGGTGAGTACGTATCAAAAGTGGTGCACAGACGGCCAAACGGCGAACCGTCGTCGAGCCGTGTGTCGTGCGCAGCTCACTGATGTCTGAGGGGAGTGCAGACTTTCGCGCATTGTTCACAGCGACCACAGGGCCACAATGCGACATATCACCCTCAGTCACAACAGTGGTGATCAGGGCAATGTGTCACAGCATACGTTCACCGCAGCCTTCTGCGCATGGGCCTGCGTAGCGGAAGACCCGGCCGGGTCCCCATGCTCACTGCACGTCATCGCCAACAACGTTTGAAATGGGCCCAAGATCCTCGAGATTGGACCGTGGATGATTGGAAGAATGTGGCCTGGTCTGACGAATCAAGATTCCTGGTGCATCACGTAGATGGCCGAGCGTGGATACGTTGATTACCAACGGAGGTTAGGGCACCTGGATGCACTGTTGGGCAGAAACAGCCCTCCGGCGGCGGTGTTATACTGTGAGCGATGTTTTCTTGGGACACTAATAAGGCCCCATTATTTCAAAAGCACAATACCTGACAGCTGTCATGTATCTGAACATCGTTGCGGACCAAGTTCACCCATTCATGGCAACTGTATTTCCTGCTGGTGATCGCCATTACCAACAGAATAATGCGCCCTGTCACACTGCCAGAATCGTCAAGGAGTGGTTCGAGAAACATGCTGGTGATCTTTCTGTTAATGCCCTGGCTTCAAAATTTACCTGACATGAACCCAATCGAACATTTGTGGTTCGACTTGGAAAAGCGGGTTCGCGCTAAATCACCACCACCCCGAAATGTACGGGAACTGGAGGACCCGCTGTTGACATTATGGTACCAGATACCCCAGGATACCTATCGCCACCTCATCGAATCGATGCCTCGCCGAGTGGCCGCTGTTTTGCGGGCTAAAGGGGGTGTTACAGCTTATTAAGTAGGTGATCATAATTTAATGGCTCATAGGTGTACAATTTTTGTTTGTGGGGAGGGGGGCGACAAAAATTGAAAATTTTTGAAATCCATCAGGACTAAATAAAAGTTAATTAAAATAAGAAGAAAAAATTATAGCATTATTTTCTAATGTAAGTTGATGCATTTTTGTTAATTTAAAGCACTTTTTTAATGTAAGTCTTATTTTAACAAAAAAATTAACACTTTCAGGGGAGGTTTGGCCCCCTTTAAATACGTCCCTGAACGCAGACATTTTTTATCACACACATACAAGCATATCAGAAAATAATACATTTGTGTTATTGTTTTCTCTGTCTGTATTCCTATGGGTATAATATCTCTGCTTCTGAAGCTATATTGAATAAATTCTTGTGCATCGAATGGGCGAGGGTTTGCCGCCTTTTCCTATTTCCAATTTAACCTATGAGTGAAGCAATACTATAACTGTATTTTTAATGACATTTCTTTCTTCAGAAACATGGAATGGTAAAATTCTTAAAGAGAATTACTACGTAGTAAATATACAGATACTTTAGTACACTAAAGTATCTGTATATTTACTACGTAGTATATCGGTGCCCAATTTTTTCGGAAAGGTTGATCAAGCGCAACTGCATTGGTCACGGTTTTCCATTTCAGTTCGAAAAAAAAAATAGTTATAATAGATTTAAGTCTGACTACAATTTTCCACACGTTTTCAGATTTTTCTGGCGCCTAACTTTCCACTAGATGGCGTGAATGTATATTTGTATTTTTAACAATACCAGTAAAGTATTTGATTAAACTTCTGCTAACTGAGCTTAAAGGTCGATTCGTAACAACATTTGCTTTTTTTTTTTTTTTTGGTATCCTGTAATAACAAACGTAATGTGAGTCGTCATGAAATACACTATATTGACAAAAATCACCGCATACCTAGAAGAGAAACACAATATAGCATTTATTGACATACATTAGTACGGTATCTGTCCACCTTTGGCCTTAATGCATGCACTGACTCTTCGAGATATGATTTCGAGAAGGTTTTGGAACACAGCGATAGGTATGCGCTTCCATTCAGTACATAATGCTACCGCTAACTTTTTCTTAGTAGTAGGCCTTGGTTACAAACTTCTTATGCGGCGCTCTAATTCATCCAATAGGTGCTCTATGGGATTAAGATTAGGGCTCTGTGCTGGCCAGTTCACACACGATACGGAATTATCGTCAAACCACGCCTTAACAATCCTTGCTATATGGCTCGGTGAATTATCCTGCTGGTACCAACAAGGCTCGGTTTCATAGTTTTGCCACAGAGTTGGTAGGGCATAGTTGTCCAGAATATCGAGGTAGACGTGCTGGTTAACAGGTTTGTCCACGATAACCAATGTGCCGGGACAATACCGCGAGAAACGCTCTTACACGAGTACACTGCCAGATCCAAACTTGACCGTAAGAACAGTACACTGTGGTAAATGGCGTTCTCCCGGCTGCCGCCATACCCACACATGGCCATCAGACTGATGGATCGTGCATCTGGATTCATCAGTCCATAAGACCCGTTTCCATTGATCTACGGTCCACGATAAATGTTCTTTACGCCATGCTAAACGACGAGTAGCATTCCGAGTGGAGATTATAACGAAGTAAATTTCTCTGTCATTTTTGTCCACGCCGGGGCTCGAACCTAGGTCCCCTCGTTCCGGAGTAAGTCGCTCTACCAATTGAGCTACGCGGACGTTCGTTTTCGCTGCTATCTGCCTTTATGTCGTGTGCGCCCTACTGGGCAGGCACGTCACAAGATGAAAGGCTTATGAGCAGCCGTACGACCACTGTAACCCATGGAATGAAGTCTCTCCGAATGGTACGTGCACATACCGAGGTTCCAGCATTTTTACTCACCTGTACACTGAGGTCTTGTGCAGTACTCCATCGATTAGCTGTAACGACTCTCCTGAGGCTTCGACGTCCTCTATCACTGAGTTTCTTTGGTCTGCCGGTACGTTCTGCTACTTCAGGCATGCCATGTGTCTTCCACTTATTCAGTACATCCAAAAAAGTTAACTTGGGTATGTTTAAACGCCTTTCGGTTTCTCTTATGGACAACCCACTAATATAACACCCAAGAATCTTTCCTTTCTCAAAGTCAGTTCTCTCCCGTCGCGAGATTTTTCACTCGGCCTCATAGTTCGAGATGATCGCGGTCAGCTGCAGGCTTGTTTTTATACCGTTTGCAGCTGTAACGCGTACCTTAAAAACGCAGCGGATCCGTTCATTTGCTTTTGAAGGGGTGTCCCGTGACTTTGGTCAATATAGCGTATATACAATATTATTTTACACATCGACGACATTGCTCTTGTTTGATGTGCACAACAATTTCATTCGTTTTCATACGGAATCAAGGAATGACTATAAGATATTCTACGAAATGAAATATTAAAAAGTCGTTTGACTTTTGCGTGAGGATTTTAATTTTCATTCTCACCTCTTTTTCTCCCTTTAAGAACAAACACTTCAGATTTTATATAAATTATGCTTTGCTTGCTAGTTATGTTTTTTTTTTAGCTATGTGCGATTAAGAACAGATGCAAATTTTGTCATAAGAATAAAAGTTTCCATGAGAAGCAAAAAATACGCAAAGTCTCCTTCTCTAGTATTTCAGTACTTGGCAAAATGCGGAGATTTATACACACACACACAATAAGCCTCCAACACCCACAAAATTTATTTAACATTTCCCTTTAAAAAAGCTCAAAACCACTCCATTTGAAGGTGCACACACACACGCACACAGAGTAAATAAAATATATATTATACATAAAAAAAATATATATAACATATATACCATCATCATTGTTAACCATTATCAGTCCACTGCTGGATGAAGGTCTCCCCAAGTTTTCCTCCACAACTGTCTGTCTTGAGCCAGTCTCCTTCATGCCACTCTTGCATGCTGTCGAATTTCATCCACCCATCTCCCATGTGGTCTTCTCCTTGTTTTTTTCCTGTCACTTGGAATCCAGTCTAGAATTTCGGTTGTCCATCGGTGGTCTGTTCTTCTGGCAACATGTCCAGCCCATTGCAATTTCAGGGATTTTACTCTGATCATAATGTCTTCCACTCTTGTCATTTTCCTTATCCATGAGTTCCTCTTCTTATCTTTATTGGTTACATCAAGTATGCATCTCACCATGCATCCTCAGTTTTCTGCAGTCTTTGTATGTTTTTTAAGTTAAGGTCTACGTCTATGCACCGTACGTAAGCACTAGAAGGGTGCATTGATTAAACACATTTTTTAAGACATAATGGCATATTGCTCTTAAAAGTTGTACTGTTTCTTCCAAAAGCTTTCCAGCCAAGTTTTATGCGTCGATTATTTCCTCATCAATGTGACCCTTGCTTGATATCTGTTGTTCAAGGTAAATGTAGTTGTCGGTCACCTCAAGCTTTCCCCCATGAATTCCTGGATCATCCTTTGCAGCTCTGAAGGTACATTTGCAAAAATGATTACGTCATCAGCAAAACGAAGGTGTGTTAAATATTCTCCATTAATCTTTATCTTTTTGTTTCCTCAATTCAATGATTGAAAGGCATTTTGCAATGTGGTATTAAAGAGTTTGGGAGATGTGGTGTTCATTTAAAAGTTTATCTCACTCCCTTTCTAACTTTCATTGGTGCTGCATCCTCGAATAATCGAACCCTTGCATTTGCATTTTCATAGATGTTACTAATAATGTTAATGTATGCAACTTAAATACTGCAAAATTTCAAAGCCATGTGACTGCTGACGGTTTCACGGAATCAAAGGCCTTTTCATAATCGATAAAAGTAATACTAAATGGGAGTTCGTATTCCCTCTTTCTTTAATTTAGTTCTCTCAGCATATGGATAGGATCTGTAGTACTGTAGCCACTCCTGAATCCAGCTTATCCTCTCCGTTGAGCCATGTCAGTGTTATCTTCAAGCGATGTGAAAGAACCTTAGTGAATATTTTATAAACCACTGCTAGGAGGCTGATGGGCCTGTAGTTCCCGAGATCCTCACTGTCACCTATTTTATGTAGTAGGATCATTGTAGCATTGTTCCAAACCTATATTACATACATGAAATACGGTATATTATATATAAAAAATATATTAATATATTATATATTCTACGTATTATTACATAGCATAGTTGTCAGTAGCAGTTAGCAGCATTTACATGAGTTCCTTAGGTCTGCCTTTAAGTATCTTCTTCCATAATGCAAAGATTTTCTTTTCTTTTTTTTTCCAGTTTGAATTGTATGTATATAGATAGCAGTCTAACGTTTCGTTTTTAGTTTTTCTTATTTAAAGTCAATCTCCGCAACCACAAAACGTATGTACGTATTTTTTACTTTAGTCTGCTGCATATTTTGCTGATGTATTTCCTAATCACTTAAGTATGCAAAAGATTTGTGAAAGAAAATATTAATAACCATTGTTTCAGCAATCCATGTTAACACTTAATTGATTTTGTTTTATTGAGGGGAGCATTCACTGTATTTAGTAGTTAGGAGAAAATACATACATGATACATACATGATATCACATGATATCATGTATACATACATGATACATACATGATAATTCGTCATGCTTTTCCAGTAAAAAAATTTACTTTAAACAACATCATGAAGAGAAATCTCAGAAACGTATATGCACTCAGTGTCAGGAAATTCATTTTTCTTTCAATAGATGAAACTCAAGAGTGCCAGGAAATTAATTTTTTCTTTCAATACATGAAACTCAAGAGTGTCTGGAAATTAATTTTTTCTTTTAATAGACGAAACTCAAAGTGCCAAGAAATTCATTTTTTTCTTTCAATAGATGAAACTCAAGAGTGCCAGAAATTCATTTTTTCTTTTAATAGATGAAACTCAAAGTGCCAGGAAATTCATATTTTCTTTTAATTGATGAAATTCAGAGTGTCAGGAAATTCATAGGTAGAAAAGCAAAAAATATCTCAATTGCAAATGATACCACAAACCAGGGGCATATATGGAATTTTATTTGGGTGGGAAGGCGAAAATGGAAGTTTCTTAAATCCACCAAAACAAAATGAAAGTTAAAAAAAATAGAAGGAAAAACTAACGCATTTTTTTTTGTAATGTAAGCTGATGCATTTTTTATTATATTAAAGCATTTGTTTTCTAATGTAAGTCGCATTGTAACCAAAAACATAAAAAAAAAAAAAAATGAGGCACTTTCAGGGGGCAAAGTCCCTCTATAAATACGCCCTGCAACAAACCTTCAGGGCACAGAAAGGGAGAGAGGTGACGTCGGTGTATCTTCCCGTAAAATTTTGTCTTCTTGGGTCAAGACAGCGAGCGTTTTTCGCAAGGGGTCTCTCTCCTCTGTCCGTGCGGAACAGGAGTTCCTGTACATGATCTGTCTCTGCATAGCGCTAGTGTATGCCGAAATGCTTTCATTACAACCAGTTCTTCCACACTGTCGACGATACGGATTTATTCCATGAAAAAAAATATATCCACACTATGATCAGTGCCGATGTTTACAAATAATCAGTGCTAACAGAACGTATGGCTGATTTCCGAGTTTCAGATAGCGGAGATCGATGTGGCTGTGAAATTCCAAAGCAGTGCAGGTTGCTTAAAATTACAAACTTCGTCGTAACTTAATAAAATTTGTTTTTCAACATTTTGATTAAAAAAGATCTGCATCTTCCTTGCAAGGGGAGATTAACTTCATAGCACAACTCTCGAACGGGTCAAAATATAAAGTATTCATACTTTGAGAAACTTTTCTCATGTGTTGTCTTACACGAAATCACGAAATTACTTACAGAAATCTCTCCTCTGATATAGAATTTATAACTTGTAAAAGTGATATGGAACTGGAGTTATTCGAGTTCTATACACTTTTTATTCAACTTACCAACTAACCTACGTTTTCTTCTTCTCACTGACAGAACAAGAGCTTCGCAGTACACTCTAGCAAAAAAAAAAAAAAAACACGCGTTGCAATAAATGTTCTGATAATTAGCCATTTCTGGACGCTCACTAATATAAGCAGAAGCATGTGATTAGTTCCATTAATAAGAAATAATGCTTAAATTTCATCTGGAATGGAATGCTTCACTTGTCGCTATTGAACAATCACCATAACTTGGCACATTAAAAAAAAACAGCTTTCATATTTACGATGAACAAATGCATAAACACATTCATAGACTCTGTAGGGGAAAGTTAGGATAGAAGGAGCCCTCTATTTGTATATTAATGTACATTCACAAATCTTTGGGAAGAAAAAAATAACGTACTCTTAATAAATCAAACTTAATAAAAACTATATACGGTATCTTCAAGAAAAAATAAATACAGCGGTTTTAAAGATAGGAAATACTTTCACAAGTAATGCATATTTCTTCAGCAATGGAATAAATGGAAGTGACTCACACCCATTCCTACGTCAGCCAAAAGGCAGCATCGAGAATCAATACACGTGCAAAACGGAGATGATAACACATTTGGAACAAACGGTGAAATTTTCAAGAAAAAAAGGGGGGACTATAATATCGTGAAATTAAAACATTTAATAAGTGCATCAAATCAGTCCTTGCTTATAAGAGATATGACACTTCACTAAAAAGGTGAAACGAACAGCTGAAAGAGCTATGAAACAATGCATCCTTGAAGTATCTAAGAATACAAGCATGTTGTGGTGAGTATTTGACATAATAATACCATATAATCTCCAGGGCTATGCATATATTACTATTTTACATGGAATAATAGAAATTTTTAATTGATATCAAGAATTCGGGAAAATCTTACAGCATGATTATTTGGATGACGGTTCTATGGAATAAGAAAAAATGGCGAAATAAAATATGGGCGACAGGGGAAAGTTAGAAATACAGGGATGAGGAACAAACTGAAACCTATGGGATGTAAACTGTGGATTATCATGAAACACATTTTCGCATTTTTTTTGCGTGCTCTTGATTGTAAACAAATCTATGGAAGTTCATATGCGCACTCCATACCACCCCAGATACAATTATATAAACGATTTACAATGTTAGCTTGTAGACTGCAGTGAAAAAATTTATATTGAAGGATTCCCCAAATATGAACGTGTCAAATTTCCCACCGGGCTGTTGTTTGTTACCTTTAAAAGAAGCAAACCAGCTGTTAATTCGTGAATCTTTATGCCAAGAAAACGGGTATTCTGTTTTTCTGCTTGAAATAGGGAGTATACTCCTGTTATTACAACGTTACCCCCTCTTTTGATAGGTTTTCGAAGATCGCGGCTGTTCTTGTAACAGAAACAGAACAAGGCATTGACACTGTGGCCGTGCGAAATCATTCTGGTTTTTATAGCTAACATGCGAAGAGATCGCATGAAAATTATGTGTACTGTAAATGCATACCGCAGAAGCATTGTGACTTACCTTCGCTAGTTTGAAGTGTTCTGATTTGAGGTTCTCCTGTACTTCTGGTTCTGCCTCTGACGCAGATTCCTGCTGACCGCCCGTAGCTTGAGCACCACACTCCAACTTTTCCCTCGGAGTAGAGGACCGCAGACCATCCAAGACCCCTTTCAAAAAACCCCCGGTCTTTTTCATCGCGGGTCGGCACCTCTCTCACTCACTCACAAGAGAACAGCCTCAGCAGCACCAGCAGCAGCAGCAGCGATGGGTCAACGCGGTTCATACATTTCCTCTGTGTCTTTTGGGGTGTTTTTTTGCGCCGAGAGGTAGCCGGGTTTCCGAATTGGACTTCAGCAGGATCACTGCACCGATGCATCATGGGTAGTGCACTGAAGGGTGCCCGGATCGATCGATACTGTGGAACCACGTGACCCGCCACAGGTGCAGCAGCGGCAGCAGCAGAAGCGAGTGCTCCACGTCTTTACGTGTTTCTCCCTCCCTAGTTCTCTCACTGTCTCAGCAGCAGATTTCGAATGTAAACATCGTTGTCAGCTGCCCTTCATCACACACAATAACCCCTATGTGAAATGGCACTTTCTGTTCCTATAAAAACTGATAACTAACAGAACTGGTTACTAATGCGCGGCAACACATAAGACGGTCGCCATCTTTTCATAACTGATTACCAAAATGTCATCACTTATTTTTAAGGAATTAAAATCAAACAGCGCAGAAACAAGTTCGTGATCCGTCATTAGTTTCGGCACGCATCCCATCGCAGTAGCATTCAAAATGTAAAACTCTATGACTAATTAGCAGCACAAACTTCATGTACGTTTGTTTTTACAGTCTGAACATTAATTTCTTGTTTCGTTTCAAAAGAACATTACTTCTCACTTTTAAGATCTCCTCTCATAGTTATTCAAAAGGCGATACTTAGCAAGGCAGTGCAAGCATTACTACAAACAGAAAGTGAATTCTTTAATGAAATTTCCAAACGCAAAATCCTTCTTCTGCAATATTTTATTTTCATGATAATTGAGTGTTGTGTACAACACTGCTTCAGACGTTTAAAAAAATCGCCGGAAAGTAAATCCCATTTCACGACGTGCGTTGCAGCCGCTCTAACATCATAATACTGCGTAGTTTAAACTAACTGAATGGACTAGTAGTACTGTTTCATTTGAAGTGTCACTGGTATTAACTGTTGCCCAAACATTATAAAAAATTAAGAAATTTGTAAAATGAACGTAATTGTAATCCTTGAACGAAATATTTAGTAAAAAGAGCTTTTCCTTTAATACAATTGAAAGTAAAAAATACAAGGTTCTGTAAAAAAAGTAATGCAAAATCGGTCATTAAATATGTAATTGTAGGATTAGCATAATTTTCTGTCCACATATTCTTGATTAATGACTTCATAAATATACCTAACGGAAACTTCCTGTGCGTTGTACGTCGAAAGTTAGGGCACTGAAGTGACGCAAGAGTCAAACCGGCAAGTTGCAGCTATAAGCTTCGTCGGTGTAGTTCAATCGGTAGAACAATCGACTCCGGAGAAGGCAGATGTAGATTGGAATCTCATCACCAGCGAGAAAGGGTTTTTCTTCACAGGGGAAGCTGAAGTCAGCACATGAATCACCCAACGGTCTGTCATGTAGTTCTTTTTCAAGACCGGTGAAACTTCAGCGACTGTAATTTACGGAAAACTGGAAATTGTTTACGGTGAAGAAAATATTGACAGAAGAGATCTCCGAAGATGGATTCAGCGTTTCAAAAACGGTGATTTTGATATCACTGACAAGGCTATGTAAAGTAGACCAGTAACAGTAACAACGGACGAAAACACGGCCCGTGTTGAACAACTAATCCAAGCTGACAGAGCGATAACAACAAAGCATATAATGGAAAGGTTTTTTATGTCTAAAGGAAGTGTGCAGTGGTTTGGATATCGAAAATTGTGCTTATGGTGGATGCCAAAGCTTCTTACATTTCAGCAGTGTTGCTTTTTTTCCGGAGGGGGGGTGGACTTATGAACTTTGAAGGGGGCTGAAACTTGTTAACTGATTATATACATATAATCACATTTTTTTTATTTATACTGTATATACAAAAATACAGTGTACATATAAAAACTTAAGTAGAGTATTAAAAAAGCTTGTATATAGCAAATGCAAATTCCAAGAAATCAGCCCATATAAGTGATTTAAAATGTAAAAATGCTCACGGTGGTCGTTAAACCTCCAATAAAAAAAATGTAAAAATGTTATATCATTGCGTTTATTCAGTAATGCGCCATGGATTTCAACATAGGGGGACGTAAAATATTGACGATGCTAGTAAGATAACGCTGTGCTGGATAAAATCATCCCAAAACATTAGGAGTGGTAAAAATGTCCTCGTCTTACTACAACCGTGTTTCTGATTATTAAGGAATCATTACAATGTTACCTGAAAACGTATAGTGTAAACCATTCCCCTGTCATTTGGTTTCCGCCTGTTTAGATTATTTAGACGAGCACATAACAGTAAAAAAAAAAAAAAAAAAAAAAATAACCGTTTAGATGTCAGTTGGAGGTGCCTCGATTTTTCTTTTATCACAGAGTGTAAACCACCCACTTATAGAAAAAAAAACCTTATTATGGTAACAATTTCTAATAATTTGCTATTGTAAAAAATTAGGTATCAAATATTTTGTTGTATTGGAAGCACTAACGTCGCTTTAGCTACACTCAGGCTTAACCGTATACATGGAAAGTCGACATCCAGAAGACTGAAATAAAGCTGAATGCCAGTCTCCAAAATATGATAATTTGCTATCGTTAAAAATTAGGTAACAGATATTTTGTTGAATTGGAAGCACTAACGTGACGTTAGCTACACTGAGGCTTAACCGTATACATGGAAAGTCGGCATCCAGAAGACTGAAATAAAGCTGAATGCCAGCCTCAAAAATATGATAATTTGCTATTGTTAAAAATCAGGTAACAAATGTTTTGTTGTATTGGAAGCACTAACGTCACGTTAGCTACACTGAGGCTTAACCATGTACATGGAAAGTCGGCATCCAGACGACTGAAAAAAGCTGAATGCCAGCCTCCAAAATATGATAATTTGCTGTTGTTAAAAATTAGGTAACAAATATTTTGTTGTATTGGAAGCACTAACGTGACGTTAGCTACACTGAGGCTTAACCGTATACATAGAAAGTCGGCATCCAGAAGACTGAAATAAAGCTGAATGTCAGCCTCCAAAGTATGATAATTTGCTCTTGTTAAAAATCAGGTAACAAATATTTTTTTTGTATTGGAAGCACTAACGTCGAGTTAGCTGCACTGAGGCTTAACCGTATATATGGAAAGTCGGCATCCAGAAAACTGAAATAAAGCTGAATGCCAGCCTCCAAAATATCATAATTTGCTATTGTTAAAAATTAGGTAGCAAGTTTTTTGTTGTATTCGAAGCACTAACGTGACGTTAGCTACACTGAGGCTTAACCGTATACATGGAAAGTCGGCATCCAGAAGACTGAAATAAAGCTGAATGCCAGCTTCCAAAATATGATAATTTGCTATTGTTAAAAATTAGGTAACAGATATTTTTTGAATTGGAAGCACTAACGTCACGTTAGCTACACTGAGGCCTAACCGTATACATGGAAAGTCGGCATCCAGAAGACTGAAATAAAGCTGAATGCCAGCCTCAAAAATATGATAATTTGCTATTGTTAAAAATTAGGTAGCAAATATTTTGTTGTATTGGAAGCACGAACGTCACGTTAGCTACACTGAGGCTTAACCGTATACATGGAAAGTCGGCATCCAGAAGACTGAAATAAAGCTGAATGCCAGCCTCCAAAATATGATAATTTGCTATTGTTAAAAATTAGGTAGCAAATATTTTGTTGTATTGGAAGCACGAACGTCACGTTAGCTACACTGAGGCTTAACCGTATACATGGAAAGTCGGCATCCAGAAGACTGAAATAAAGCTGAATGCCAGCTTTATTTCAGTCTTCTGGACTGAAATAAAATAATTTGCTATTGTTAAAAATTAGGTAACAAATATTTTGTTGTATTGGAAGCACTAACGTGACGTTAGCTACACTGAGGCTTAACCGTATACATGGAAAGTCGGCATCCAGAAGACTGAAATAAAGCTGAATGCCAGCCTTCAAAATATGATAATTTGCTATTGTTAAAAATTAGGTAGCAAATATTTTGTTGTATTGGAAGCACTAACGTGACGTTAGCTACACTGAGGCTTAACCGTATACATGGAAAGTCGGCATCCAGAAGACTGAAATAAAGCTGAATGCCAGCCTTCAAAATATGATAATTTGCTATTGTTAAAAATTAGGTAGCAAATATTTTGTTGTATTCGAAGCACGAACGTCACGTTAGCTACACTGAGGCTTAACCGTATACATGGAAAGTCGGCATCCAGAAGACTGAAATAAAGCGGAATGCCAGCTTTATTTCAGTCTTCTGGACTGAAATAAAACATTTGCTATTGTTAAAAATTAGGTAACAAATATTTTGTTGTATTGGAAGCACGAACGTGACGTTAGCTACACTGAGGCTTAACCGTATACATGGAAAGTCGGCATCCAGAAGATTGAAATAAAGCTGAATGCCAGCCTTCAAAATATGATAATTTGCTATTGTTAAAAATTAGGTAGCAAATATTTTGTTGTATTGGAAGCACTAACGTGACGTTAGCTACACTGAGGCTTAACCGTATACATGGAAAGTCGGCATCCAGAAGATTGAAATAAAGCTGAATGCCAGCCTTCAAAATATGATAATTTGCTATTGTTAAAAATTAGGTAGCAAATATTTTGTTGTATTCGAAGCACGAACGTCACGTTAGCTACACTGAGGCTTAACCGTATACATGGAAAGTCGGCATCCAGAAGACTGAAATAAAGCTGAATGCCAGCTTTATTTCAGTCTTCTGGACTGAAATAAAATAATTTGCTATTGTTAAAAATTAGGTAACAAATATTTTGTTGTATTGGAAGCACTAACGTGACGTTAGCTACACTGAGGCTTAACCGTATACATGGAAAGTCGGCATCCAGAAGACTGAAATAAAGCTGAATGCCAGCCTTCAAAATATGATAATTTGCTATTGTTAAAAATTAGGTAGCAAATATTTTGTTGTATTGGAAGCACTAACGTGACGTTAGCTACACTGAGGCTTAACCGTATACATGGAAAGTCGGCATCCAGAAGACTGAAATAAAGCTGAATGCCAGCCTTCAAAATATGATAATTTGCTATTGTTAAAAATTAGGTAGCAAATATTTTGTTGTATTGGAAGCACTAACGTGACGTTAGCTACACTGAGGCTTAACCGTATACATGGAAAGTCGGCATCCAGAAGACTGAAATAAAGCTGAATGCCAGCTTTATTTCAGTCTTCTGGACTGAAATATGATAATTTGCTATTGTTAAAAATTAGGAAGCAAATATTTTGTTGTATTGGAAGCACTAACGGGACGTTAGCTACACTGAGGCTTAACCGTATACATGGAAAGTCGGCATCCAGAAGACTGAAATAAAGCTGAATGCCAGCCTTCAAAATATGATAATTTGCTATTGTTAAAAATTAGGTAGCAAATATTTTGTTGTATTGGAAGCACTAACGTGACGTTAGCTACACTGAGGCTTAACCGTATACATGGAAAGTCGGCATCCAGAAGATTGAAATAAAGCTGAATGCCAGCCTTCAAAATATGATAATTTGCTATTGTTAAAAATTAGGTAGCAAATATTTTGTTGTATTGGAAGCACTAACGTGACGTTAGCTACACTGAGGCTTAACCGTATACATGGAAAGTCGGCATCCAGAAGACTGAAATAAAGCTGAATGCCAGCCTTCAAAATATGATAATTTGCTATTGTTAAAAATTAGGAAGCAAATATTTTGTTGTATTGGAAGCACTAACGTGACGTTAGCTACACTGAGGCTTAACCGTATACATGGAAAGTCGGCATCCAGAAGACTGAAATAAAGCTGAATGCTAGCCTCCAAAATATGATAATTTGCTATTGTTAAAAATTAGGAAGCAAATATTTTGTTGTATTGGAAGCACTAACGTCACGTTAGCTACACTGAGGCTTAACCGTATACATGGAAAGTCGGCATCCAGAAGACTGAAATAAAGCTGAATGCTAGCCTCCAAAATATGATAATTTGCTATTGTTAAAAATTAGGTAGCAAATATTTTGTTGTATTCGAAGCACTAACGTGACGTTAGCTACACTGAGGCTTAACCGTATACATGGAAAGTCGGCATCCAGAAGACTGAAATAAAGCTGAATGCTAGCCTCCAAAATATGATAATTTGCTATTGTTAAAATTTAGGAAGCAAATATTTTGTTGTATTCGAAGCACTAACGTGACGTTAGCTACACTGAAGCTTAACCGTATACATGGAAAGTCGGCATCCAGAAGATTGAAATAAAGCTGAATGCCAGCCTTCAAAATATGATAATTTGCTATTGTTAAAAATTAGGTAGCAAATATTTTGTTGTATTGGAAGCACTAACGTGACGTTAGCTACACTGAGGCTTAACCGTATACATGGAAAGTCGGCATCCAGAAGCCTGAAATAAAGCTGAATGCCAGCCTCAAAAATATGATAATTTGCTATTGTTAAAAATCAGGTAACAAATATTTTGTTGTGTTGGAAGCACTAACGTCACGTTAGCTACACTGAGGCTTAACCGTATACATGGAAAGTCGGCATCCAGAAGACTGAAATAAAGCTGAATGCCAGCCTTCAAAATATGATAATTTGCTATTGTTAAAAATTAGGTAGCAAATATTTTGTTGTATTCGAAGCACTAACGTCACGTTAGCTACACTGAGGCTTAACCGTATACATGGAAAGTCGGCATCCAGAAGACTGAAATAAAGCTGAATGCCAGCTTCCAAAATAGGATGATGTATTGCAGTACAAACATCTCTACTCTGTGGAATTAGGTTTTTATTGCCGAAGTAGTCCGAGTTGCCAGTTCTTGAAAAATTGCCCCTTCAGAGGGGACTGTTTAGTGTTTTATAGAAGGATGATAGAAACTTTAGATTGAAGTCTATCTAGATGGGTTTTTTTTTTTATTATTATTATAATATTTTCCCTGATGTTTTTAAGTTTTTTCAATGAATTTCTCCAAATATTCGGCTATAAACGACCATAATTAGACTAAATATAAGGGGAGATCGCCCCAAAATCTTTGGGGGGCATTCGTGGATTTTCGGGGGCTAAGCACCCCTGAGGAGATGCCTCAATACGTCACTACATGTGAGTACGACGTATACTGCAAATTAACCTTCATTTTTAGTTATCTTTCTTTATGTTAATTTTGGGTTCATTCTCTTTTAGTGTTTTAACTTTAACGTTATGTTTTCTCACTCACTGAATCAATGGCATGTAATCGAGGCTAGCTAGGCTAGCTGCGAAGCCCAGAGAATACACAAATAAAAGCCAATTAAATATACACAAATGATCAATTATCAACGGTATTATTTAAGATATGTCGATGCTTTCGCTGCGAAAAAGAACCCCGTGCGGGTTCGCTTCTTTTTTTTTTTTAGGTTTAACGACCACCGTGAGCAACTCAATGGGCTATAAACAGTCGCCCGTCCCTGATTTAGGGTCACTGGTTCCAGGGAAGGGAGAGAGCCAGTGCCGTAAGACAAACACAACATCCATGCCTCACCGGGATTCGAACCCGGACCCCGTTCGGACGAATGATCAGAGGCCATCGCTTAGACCACTGCGCCACCGGGGCGGCGGTTCGCTTCTTTGACTCAGTCTGGCGAGCGAAGCCAACGGCACAACGCAGGCAGCTCTTCTATACTTCGATTCACCCTGAGATGACACTGCAGTTTAACGTACAACAGCCTGTGCACTCACTGAGCCTTCCGGTACGTACGACCAAGAGTTATGTTCATCCGCGTCACTACCCATTCTGTCCTGCTGTTAGCAGCTGCCAATCACTTCCCCCATCAACTCATTGGCATCCTTGTCTCCCAAACACAGCATATCTACGCGTGCGTGTGTTGGTCTAATTTTAAAACTTAATTTCTGAAAATAGATCATTTTTAGATTTGTCTACAATAACTATATGTACTCATAAGTAAACAGCTAGGACAATATAAAGTATGATTCTGGGCAATAAATACGTTGGTTTTCACGGAAAACGTTGGGAACTACTTTTAGTCGCGGCGATAGGTTTCACGTAGATTCCCCTTCAGTGTCCTCTTAAGTTGAAACGAAGTATACAGTTTTCGCTGTTTTGATTCGAATATCTTCAATACGATCGCCAGCTAGCGTTTCCATGACAACATGAATGAGCGTACGGAAGCGAATGGACCATCGCTTTGCGCAACGGTTCGCTCAGAAAAGAGAAGACCTCGACGTCCTCAGTCACCCACATGCATCTGCCTGTAGCAGCACGTGTTTCACGAGAGTGGTTTCAGTTTAGCTGAAGTGTCAAAAAATCAGGATTCAGGTTTTCTTTGTTGGATTCGAACTGTTTTGATAAATTTTGTGAAAGCTTCGCTGAACATCTACTGTCAAAACTTAAAGAACTCTATGCTTCAAATTTTGATACAGCTCGACTAAAAAATGAATTGAAGATGTTTTATTTCCTTGATGAATAGAAAAGCCAATCAGTAAGAGACATTACTTGTTACATAAAGTTGAATAAATTGGACAATGTGTTTTTTAGTGAGGTGTGCAAATTAGTAGACCTAATATAAAAGTTTCCATCAACAACTGCAACTGCCGAAAGAAGTTTTTCTGCATTAAAAAAGATCAAGATATATCTTAAAACTGCACAAGGACATGTACATTCGAACAACTTGGCTAATTTGTCAATAGAGAAATTTTTTTTTTTTAAATATGGAAAACTACTCGGAAGAAACTTTTATGAAAACGTAATACTCAAGTTCTCACAAAAGGAAAGAAGAATGGAGTTCATGCACAAATAAAGTATTCAAATCCTAATCCTCATAATCATTTGTTATCATGTTAGCAATAGCATGCAGTAGTTTAAGTTACTTCTACTGTGTTACTTAACAGTTAAAAATAAAACTTCCCAGTTTAAAAAAAAAAACAGTACTGTGTGTGCGGGGGGGGGGGGTATCGGACCCAAGATACGCCACTGCACTTAATGTTATGTTGGCAGCAGTCTTGAGGTCGGGGTGCGGGACGTGTGTGTGTTTGACAAGCTAAGAACTAGCTATGTAATGTTGCAGCAAGCAACGAGAAGTGTGGTGTGGTGTGCGTTAGTGGTAGTCGTGGAAGCTTCCCTAATCTGTAAGCGATGGGTCTGGTACGATTCGTCCAACGACGATTGGTCCAATGCCGATTCGTCCAATGGACAATTGGTCCAAAGGTACGATTCGTCCAATGGTACGATTGGTCCAATGCCGATTCGTCCAATAAGACGATTGGTCCAATGCCGATTCATCCAATGGGACGATTGGTCCAATGCCGATTCGTCCAATGGACGATTGGTCCAATTCCGTCCTATCTGTCTGAAGTGCTACTTGTGCTATAAAAGTCTCATCTGTTCTGATTCTATCTCCGATGTAATACGAAAGTACCGGTAGTCCAAAGAATGTAAAATAATGTTACATTTCATGCGTAATATTGTGGTTACAGATTTCTTTTTTTTTTTTTTTTTTTTTTGAATCGCGTTTTATTGTTATACTGTCCTTGCTGCCGTATGAAGTTACTGATGTATGAGCCGTTCTATCAACTTCAATGTTTCTCTTTTGCATGAAATAATATAAAATACTAGTGTTCCGTTTCTGTTTGTAGAATGCAGTGGGGTTTTCCGCCAACTGCCCAATGGAAACAACTGGTCGGGGTTTGGACAGTGGCCTTTTCAATAATTTTTCATTCCAGCGATGGCATATTCATAACGTTTACATATTAAATCAAGTTAATAATATTGCGCTTTTACTTAAACACGAATTATTAATTCATAGGCCTATGCCTTTTTAACAGTTTATATTCTACCGATGTCAGATTCATAACGTTTACATATCAAATCAATTTAATAATATTGAGCTTTTACTTAGGCACGAAATATTAATTCATAGGCTCTAGGCCTACGCCTTTTTAGGACTTTTTATTCTACCGATGTCATATTCATAACGTTTACATATTAAATCAAGTTAATAATATTGCGCTTTCACTTAAGCACGAAATATTAATTCATAGGCCTGCGGCCTAGGTGCCTTGCAAAGACCTCAGAAATGATACGATGAATGCCTTTTATAAAGTTTTATAAAATGTTTACAAATACCAAATATCTAGATTGTAACTTAAAATCTTCTAAAAAGGCCCGCGACCTAGGTGCCTGGTAGATAGCTGAGAAATGATTCGTTGAGTGCTTTTTATAAGGTTTTATAAAATGTTTACAAATACCAAATATCTAGGTTGTGACTTAAGATCTTTTAAAAAGGCCCGGGGCCTAGATGCCTCGTAGAGACCTGAGAAATGATAGGATGAGTGCCTTTTATTAGGTTTTATAACATATTTACAAATACCAAATATCTAGGTTGTAAATTAAAATCTTCAAAAAATGCCCGCGGCCTTGGTGCTTTGCAAACAGCTGAGAAATGCTCCATTGAGTGCCTTTTACCAGGTTTATGTAAACTGTTTACAATTACCAAATATACGGAAATTACCTTTCTAAAGGATATAAAGAGAAGAATAATTTAAATTATTATTCCTTTCTGGAAAATAAAAAAGTTTACCGTTGGTGAGATGATACCATTGGACGAATCGGCGTTAGACCAATCGTACCATTGGACGAATCGGCATTGGACCAATCGTACCATTGAACGAATCGGCATTGGACCAATCGTCGTTGGACGAATCGTCCGGGACCGGTAAGCGATAGTGTTTGTCGATCTGTGGTGTATATGTATTTCGCGTTGATCTTTTCAAATTACTATTGTGTTTACTAATTTACGTTAATTCGACGACGTGCCTATTGTTGTTTTTTGGGGGCTATGATTTAAAAGTTTCTTCATTAGTGAAGTGCAGCTGAATAAAAGGCGAACTGTAAGTAAATCTTTCTTGAACTTTATTTGTGTAATTCTGTTTCAGTTATTGAATAAGAACAAACTTTACGTAGTGTTCCCAAAGCTACATACACACCTTGTAAATCATTGAAGAGCATTATATGAGATGAAGCAATCAAGAAGAGATATCTGCGTCGACCTTTCGGAGAATTTCTCTAGAACTTTATACAGGGTGATTCATAAAGAAGTATACAGTTTCAACGCACTATAAAACAAGAACAATGTAAGATATTTTATGTTACCTGTAACAGAATTGTAGGGGAACGTTTCAAGTTTTTTTAGAGACAGTCACAGATGTTCACCCTTAGTCACTCGAGACACATCGAGCTGGTAATCCATTTCCGCACAAACGCGAGGTAAGATATCTGAATCAAGTGCAGTGATAGCGGCTGTGATACGCTGTTTCAGCTCCGCTAGATCAACAGGAAGGGGAGGGGCGAATACCTTGTCCTTTACGTACCCCCACAGGAAAAAGTCACAAGTTGTTAAGTCAGGGCTTCTGGGTGGCCATTGGATCAGTGGCATGTTGTAGTCCGCGGCTCGTTCAATCAATCGGAGAGGAAGATGTTCATCGAGATATTCTCGCACGTCGCCTAACCAATGCGGTGGTGCACCATCCAATTGGAGAATAAAGTTGTCACTGTCGTCCTGTAACTGTGGCATCAACCAAATACTTAACATATCCAGAAAAGAGCCTCCCATGACAATTTTCTCGTGAAAAAGAAAGGGCCGTACACTTTCTTTTTGGACACAGCACAGAACACATTTACCTTAGGGGAATCTCGCACGTGTTGCACTGTAAATCTGGGATTATCCATTCCCCAAAAGCGAACATTGTGCTTGTTTACCTGACCACTCACGTGAAATGTAGCTTCATCGGTGAAAACTAAGTGATCTGCAAAATCGTCATTTTCAAAACGGTGCTGCATTTCGGCGCAAAATTCAAAGCGCTTTGTCTCTTCAAGGACAGTGAGATTTTGCAACATCTGCACTTTGTACGGAATCATTTTCAGTTTCTTTCTCAAAATTCTTCAAACAGTGGGCTGGGAAATCTGCAGTTCACGACTCACCCTCCACGTTGATTTTCCCGGGCTTCGTTGAATGGCGGTACAAACATTATTGACGACTTCTTCCGATACACGCGGTCGTCCAGTGCTTTTAAGTTTGCACAAACAGCCCGTAGTTTCAATTTTTTTATGCCAATCGTAGATAGATTTTCGGGTTGGAGGTTCTTTTCCGAATCGTGATCGGAAATGCCGTTGCACAACAGTTATATATCCCGTTTTGCTCAATTCAAGAACACAAAACGCCTTCTCCACTGCAGACGCTGCCATTTTGACTGACTAGTCACGTGACGCGCGCGTTATCGCCTACGTCACTTCCCTCAGTAGTGGGACACAAACTTTGGGAGTACATCAACCTAACGGTTAGCAGTTGTGATTCGTGTCTTTAACGGTTACTGTTTTACAGCATCTGGAAACTGTATACTTCTTTATGAATCACCCCGTATATCTGACACTTTTAAGGCGGTCATCACATGCCACAAGATCTGGGTTTATCATTATGACCCTTGATCTAAACGTCAGGCAATGCAATGGACCCACAAAATATTCCCTGTTAAGAAAAACACCCAGACTTTTTCTATCAAGGAACTAAATCATGATTGCAGTCTTTTGGGATCAAGATATAGCATTATGTAACTAACACTAACCACATACGTAGAAAACCAGGCATTGAGACATACCAAATCTGCATTACAAAATGTTTGCACTGCCTGTTGACAGAAAATGCACGAGAAAAATCCATGCTCATGTTCTAAAAATACTTCTGTAATTAGTTTAATGACACGTTGAAATTTTCGCATGTCACTCATTCGAAAATACACAATTAATTGTTCGATAATGGGGCATTCAAAAACTGCTATGAACGCATAATCAATGTAATCGATTTAAATGCACGTATCTCAGATAACGGGAAAGTATTTTTAGACAAATTTTAAATTACGGTACTAAAATATAAATATTTTTTTTTAAATATGTGGGGTCTCCGAAAGGATGCTTCCTCCTCCGTTGCGGTGAATGCGGTAGCCTTACACCCACCTGATAGTGATTGCTGAGTTTCGGGAGAGTAGGAAGAGCTAAACAGGAAGTGACAATGGGGAAATGGGAGACAATGGTAAAAATCTACATGAACTTGAAATTTACAGGCTGGATGTCATTCAAACTGCCTACAGCGAGCGGTGAATGCATGAAAAACTTTAAATGTATCTCACATGCAGGAAAATGATAGTTGGGCTATGATCTTGGCTTTCATTATAGGAATATTTAGACGTGTTTCCAACAGGACGATGTGGCTAGTCCTTTATATGATGGTATAACAGTGATGAATTAAATCGGTATTCATAGCTGATTTCACAACACAAGCAACTACCGTTCACGCGGTTCCAGAAACTCGGAAAGATAATGTCAAATGGCGCATCTTACAAGGCGGAGATAATGCAGACCGGTGTCATGGTCCATGAAGCATTCTGTTAGAATGCTTTTTCTCTTTTGTTTCGGCGATTAACGACCACAATGAGTAATTCTGAGAGCTATAAGCAATCGTTCCTAATTGGGAGCCAACACCGTAGGATAAACGCACCAGCCATGCTTCATCTATAACTTAATCCCGTTCGGACGACTAGCCAGAAATTTGCACATCTGACCATTCAGCTACTTGGGCGGAGGATGCTTAGGAGTATCTGGTACGAGAGGAGCACTGTATGACTGCTGCGCGCTATCTAAAAATTCTTGCACATCATGTACACTGGTAGGCATCTATAGTCTCGTTGTTTCTCATTATCGACGGCAAATTCCATTAGCATAACGCAGTGTCCGAACTGTGCAAATAAAATGCCTTTCAGCATGTTCCAGTGTGTTTCGCTAGATTAAGAATTCCTAAGGATCCTCCAGTTTTATGGAGCATCTGTAGAACGATCTGGAACAAACCGAAACGAGCTATCCACCTTGTGTCTGTATTACTACTCATGTAGTCGACACACCACTACTGTTCACTTTTACCTTCATCGCTGCTCACACTGTCGCTTAACTGTCCACCATGTTGACACATCACTGCTCTCACTGTCGCCTAACTCTCCACCATGTCGACTCATCACTGCTCACTTTATTACCATTTTGGTAAGAATTGTGGTCTAATTACTTTCTATCTCTTATCGAATCACCAGTGTCCGTCTTGAAATCTCACTATTACTCACTTTCTAGATTATCACTACTCACCTTCTCGACTGATCACCGTTCGCATCTCCACAATCCATACTGTAACTTCATCACTATTTCCACCATTTCCCCCACTGCCGTTAAAGCTTGTTTGCTCATCACTATTCACCTCAGTGCCGTTCCCTTTGTCACTTTACCACTGTGCATGTTGTCTGCTCATCACTATTCACCTTATCACTTCACCGCTGTTCACCTTTATCCTTTCTACTCATCACTATTTACCTTATCACCTCACCACTGTTCACCTGTTCACTTCACCGATACCCATCTTGTCTACTTATTACTATTCACTTTATCACTTCATCACTGCTTATCTTCTCTACTCATCACTATTCACCTAATCAGTTCATCGCTGTTTACCTTGTCACTTTATCATTGTCCATCTTGTCTATTCATCACTCATCACTTTATCACTTCACCGCTGTTCATCTTGTCACTTTGCCGCTATCGATCTTGTCTACTCATTACTATTCACCTCATCACCTCCCCGCTCTTCACCTTGTCACTTTATCATTGTCTTTCTTGTCTAACTATCACTATTCACCTTATCATTTCACCACTGTTCACTTTGTCACTTTACCATTGTCTGTCTTGTTTACTCGTTACTATTCATTTTCTCACTTCACCGCTGCTCGCCTTGTCACTTTACCACTGTGCATGTTCTCTGCTCATCACTATTTCTGTTACCACTCTACCACTGTTCACCTTGTCATTGTCTGTCTTGTGTATTCATCGGCCTTCACACTTTCAACTCACCGCTGCCCACGTCGTCGTCTCATTACTTACTCTCCACCGAAGACTCTTAACAACCATTCACCTTGTCGTGTCACCATTTCCCATTTTGTCGACATTTCACTACCGCACTTCGTCGTCTCATCGTAGTCCACCATAGTCCATTTTGTCGCTTCACCACCGATTCTTACTGTCTATTCAACTCTGTCCAATCTGACGGCTAATCACGGCTCACGTCCTAACAACACCATTATTCATCCCGTTCACTCATTTTTGCCCACCTCGTCAACTCAGAACTTTGTAAGTACACCGTGGTCCACCTTGTGGACTAATCGCCAGGAGAATAATAAAGAATTTTAAACTCCACAAGTTTGTGTTTTAACTAAACTATTAACACAGATGACACACCTTGTAACGTCACTGCTACACACCTTGTAGCTTTATTACTGTGCATGTTATCGAGTCATCACTGTCAACCTTATGGCGCACTACAATCCACCAGTGCTCAGTTATGGGACGTTTATGATCCTGCAAGACCGGCAATATCATCCTCTTTCTTTATACGCCGTCATACTGCGATGCAATCAAATACTTGTTCTCAAGCCAAGAGGTCTGAAAAGCATTAGATGGCTAGTCAAACCAAAAATCCATTGTCGTTTTTAAGTCTCGTTGTCTGCAACTAAATATTCTTATTATCCAACACTAATCCATTGTTATGGCAATATGAGTAACACTATTCCCTTGGAAGATATTTATGGCAGTGATATGTGCAGAATCATATAATATCTCCAAGCATACGTTATGTGCTTATTTGAGATGCCACATATTACTCATGACTTTCGATGACATGCGTTTCATTTTACTGTTGCTATTACAGGGCCTGATTTATGCCTAGGCCCGCATGGCCCGGGCCCAGGGCACCGCATTTTAGGAGCTCCAGAATAGCAACACAAAAAAAAAATATGCTTTTTTTTTGTACTAATTATTATGAATGGAAAACGACGTTTGGTGGGAAAAGTTTTTTGCTTTTTCCTGAAATGAAAATTAACACTGGTGTTTTTATTAGGCGCTTTCACTACCGCCTCATTTCAACTGCGGCTCAGTAACATAACGCCGGAACAAGAGTAGCCCACAAGCAGCAGCCATTCTATAACCACAGTTAATGTTACTTGCTACGTGTTTAAGCAAGTAACATTTATAACGAAGTAAATTTCTCCGTCATTTCTGTCCACGCCAGGATTCGAACCCGGATCCCCTCATTCCGGAACAAGTCACTCTACCAATTGAGCTACGCGGACGTTTGTTCTGACCACTATCTGCCTTTATGTCGTGTGCGTCCTGCTGGCAGGTCGTCACATCTCCCCCCCCTGAAAGAGGGCCGGGGGCATGGCCCACGGGTCAGCCGTGACCATGAATCGTTGCAGGCAGCCATCCGCTGTATAACGTGCACTTGAGAACTTCCAGTCAATCTGGTGTGTGGAATGCAACGTCACACACATTTATTTTTCGAAGTGCTGGAGAAAGGATTCTCTGATTTTTCCTATCTCGCGGTGTGGAAAGAACATCACACCAATGCGAGATTTTGAGCGGCCGAGTCATCCGGAAAGTTCGGGCGCCATTATAACGAAGTAAATTTCTCCGTCATTTCTGTCCACGCCAGGATTCGAACCCGAATCCCCTCATTCCGGAACAAGTCACTCTACCAATTGAGCTACGCGGACGTTTGTTCTGACCACTATCTGCCTTTATGTCGTGTGCGTCCTGCTGGCAGGTACGTCACACATTACATGCAAAAATAGCAATACTGAACTACGTATTAGTGTTTTACTTACCCATCTATATTTTTAAGTGCGAATTTCCTTGCTACCATTAAGATTTAATAAAGCAGATATCATTTCCTATATTTCCCCGCACGGTATCCCATTTATTAAAACAACATTTAAATTAATTGATAATATTTGGTAGCGACAAATTTTCAAGAATGTGCATACGTGGGGGAAGGGGGGTCGTCTTGCGCTGTGTCTAGGGCTCGATTCTTTGTAAATCAGGTACTGTCTATTACCACCGATACAACTTACAGCTGTAAAACTACTTTTCCCAATTTCAACTGGTCAAAATGTGCCTCATCCTTAAGTTTTGGATGGCAGTGTACATCATACAAAAATCGAGATAGTACCCTGGTACTTTTTGTAAATAATTTATGCTATGCATCTTTTTCATGCGAAGATCTTTGTGGGTGTGAAATAAAACCAGTGATTCGAGAATATATATTTATTTACGCACAGCGCAATGCGTTTATTCGCCGCATTTACGGACACACCCAGCCACAGTTCGGTACATATCTCAGGAATTAGTAAACCTTATTGTTTGTTGTTATGATTTGAAATTAAATCATAACATCAAACAATAAGGTTTACTAATTCCTGAGATTTTTTTTTTTTTTTTTTTTTTTTTGATTGGAAGTTTAACGACCACCGTGAGCAACTCAATGGGCTATAAGCAGTCGCCCGTCCCTAATTTAGGGTCACTGGTTCCAGGGAAGGGAGAGAGCCAGTGCCGTAAGACAAACACAACATCCATGCCTGACCGGGATTCGAACCCGGACCCCTTACGGACGAATGATCATAGGCCTGCGCCACCGGGGCGGCAATTCCTGAGATTGAGAGGCACTTAAGTGGATGGATTAGTGAATGTTGTCGTAGTGAAACCAATGAAAGAAGATATGTGTGTCATAAAAGTGAAAATTTACTAAACTATGGTAGCGGCAATAGTAAATATTTCGACCTTTTAGTTTTTCAAAGAAAATATTTATAATTATATTATTATTATATTGTTATTATTATATTATTATTATTGTTATTCTTATATTATTCAGATTCAGACAAACGTAAGAAACGACCCTGATACCGATAAAATCCATGTAGCTACGAAAGTCCATCTGCGCATGCGCAAACTAAAATCTGATCTCAAGACAGAAAGAAATGCTGAATTGTAAGTGTGTTAGTGAGGGAAATTGGTACCATTCGGTCTAGGATACCTATAGAATATACCTCACATTGGTATACATCATTTTAGAGCTCTCGTCAATCGCAGTTGAACCCCCTTGGGGGAAGAGGGGGTATCGAGAGGAAGCCAAATTTCGCTACGACTCACCGCTTCCGTAGTATCAAAAATGTATTTTTGTAATGGCTTTTGTCGCATTTAGCATCAGGTTTTCGTATTTCATGAATGAATAGCGATACTGTTACATTTATACAAAACGTGTTGAAATAATTTTCGGCCAGAGTTTAGCAAAATAGCTGAGTAACAAAGAAATTAACTATTGTTGCGCCACTTCATGGGACAGCACGCGGCAGGATCGGATTTCAAAAATGCTTCTGACAATTACCCATCGTTATCCATTTTCGTTACACTGAATTTCTTTACTTGGAATTTACTTTAGTACTGTTTGGAAAGATGCAGATAAAAGAAAGAAAGAAAGAAAGAAATCAAGATAGAAACCTTCGGTATTGGACTCATTAGAGCAAACTGTCCAAACATTCCGCTCAGCACGGCACTAACGACGTGCTTGTATTTTCAGTTTATTTTTATATGTTCAGCAGTATTGCTCTCGAAACGACAATAAAAATATGACGAGCTTTTTTACCATCATTTATTTGCGTATTTACGCAGTCGTATGACATTCTTTATGCGCAATAGAAAAGGGATTGGATCTTTTGAAAAATGGCGAAGTTATATCTTGCAAAGGCCATCTTCTCCGAATCGTAAAAATTGGTTTCTCCTTCCAATAACTTCAAAGCTCTAGCTTCAATGCCTTCGGAAGGAAGAGAGAACTTTAGTGGAATATTAAAATCTCACACAAATCCACGTGTAAGCAAAGAAAACAACTTTGAAATAAGAGCGAAGCTGTAGGAAAGTTATGAAAACAGTCTTGTAGCTAAGTAAATAAGAGCAAAAGTACGTTTGTGAAAACAGTTCTTCCTTCATTCGAGAGGGGAAAATACAGTAAAAATAAAAAAGTAATAACGTCTTTGTTTAACAGATGACTGAGTATACTTTAAAAAAAAGTAAAAAAGATACATCGCGCGAAACTCAGTGAAGCAGTTCTTATCCCCCACCTTCAAAAACGACGGGGAAGGTCACTAAAAACAGCCAATTAATAAAATATAGTAAAGCCTGTATTTATAACGAGGAGCTCGAGACCAAAGGAAACCCTAGTTAAATTCCCTAAATCCGTTTTTGGTTAAAACTTTCCACGTGAAAACATCCGTATACATTTATATTACACTGCCGGAAAGTTAAAAAAGAACACTCAGAAGAGATGCCGGTAGGAACGTCATATTATAATATGTTAATTGTTAAGGGCAGCAGAAACTGTGATCCAAGGTGAAATTTCATGGGATGAGACGACAGCATACAAATGTACGCAGCGCGTAATTAAGGACTAGGGCGTGTAGAACGAAGTCATTAAAGGGCGTCTTCCTCCCCCTTTCTACTTCGCTTCCGTGACACTTTCCTACCGGGCACTCTACACCAAATCTCCTAGCTTTCTATTTCTGAGGGTTGTTTAAGACCTGGGGTCAAACACTCCCTTCCTAAAATCCTCTGCATATGACTCTAGCCCAAATCTCCTAGCTTCCTATTTCTAAGGGTTGTTTAAGACCTGGGGTCAGACACTCCCTTCCTAAAATCCTTTACATATGACTCTAGCCCAAATCTCCTAGCTTCCTATCTCTAAGGGTTGTTTAAGACCTGGGGTCAGACACTCCCTTCCTAAAATCCTCTACATATGACTCTAGCCCAAATCTCCTAGCTTCCTATTTCTAAGGGTTGTTTAAGACCTGGGGTCAGACACTCCCTTCCTAAAATTCTCTACATATGACTCTAGCCCAAATCTCCTAGCTTTCTATTTCTAAGGGTTGTTTAAGGCCTGGGGTCAGACACTCCCTTCCTAAAATCCTCTACATATGACTCTAGCCCAAATCTCCTAGCTTCCTATTTCTAAGGGTTGTTTAAGACCTAGGGTCAGACACTCCCTTCCTAAAATCCTCTACATATGACTCTAGCCCAAATCTCCTAGCTTCCTACTTCTAAGGGTTGTTTAAGACCTGGGGTCAGACACTCCCTTCCTAAAATCCTCTACATATGACTCTAGCCCAAATCTCCTAGCTTCCTACTTCTAAGAACTGTTTAAGACCTGGGGTCAGACACTCCCTTCCTAAAATTCTGTACATATGACTCTTGCCCAAATCTCCTAGCTTCCTACTTCTAAGGGTTGTTTAAGACCTGGGGTCAGACACTCCCTTCTTAAAATCCTCTATATATGACTCTTAGCCCAAATCACCTAGCTTCCTACTTCTAAGGGCTGTTTAAGACCTGGGGTCAGACACTACCTTCCTAAAATCCTCTACATATTACTCTAGCCCAAATCTCCTAGCTTCCTACTTCTAAGGGTTGTTTAAGACCTGGGGTCAGACACTCCCTTCTTAAAATCCTCTATATATTACTCTAGCCCAAATCTCCTAGCTTTCTATTTCTAAGGGTTGTTTTAGACCTGGGGTCAGACACTCCTTCTTAAAATCCTCTATATATGACTCTAGCCCAAATCTCCTAGCTTCCTACTTCTAAGGGTTGTTTAAGACCTGGGGTCAGACACTCCCTTTCTAAAATTCTGTACATATGATCTGATCTGAACGAAGTCATTAGTCTGGTGTCGTGTTGTTCAGCGCTCGTTTAAGAAACTACCATGCCTGGACGACGCAGGCGCGGAACATTTGTTCAGTTATCGGAGTTCGAGCGAGGCTGTATAGTGGGTCTGCGGGAAGGAGGTTGGTTCTTCCGACAAATTGCGGACCGAGTGGATCGAGAGATATCGACCGTGGTAAGATGGTGGCGTGGTGGTCAGAGGAGCATTCGCACACTCGCAGACGTGGTTGCGGCAACACAGATTTACGGACGCACGAGAAGATCGGCGTATCAGGAGGACGGCGTTTGCATAGCGGACGACTACGGCGTCACAAATCCGATCCTCTGTCATACCAAGGGTGTCTGCCAGAACGATACGGAATCGTTTGTTGGAAGCAACACTACGGGCATGCGTGCCGCTGGCACGGTTACCACTGACCCCTGGTCAGCGTCGAGCACGGTTGCGGTGGTATCATGACCGAGTTCATTGGAGGGAAGAATGGTGGTCAGTGGTCTTCAGTGATGAAAGGCGATTCTGCTTGGGAGCGTCTGACGGTCGTGTACGCGTCCGAAGGTGACAAGGTGAGCAGTTTCTGCCATCGTGCATCTGCCAACGACGCACAGGTCCCACGCCGGGCATCATGGTGTGGGGAACGATTAGTTATCACTCTTGTACGAGTCTTGTATTTGTACGGGGTACATTGAGTAGCAATACGTACGTAGCGATATCGGGCAGCCTGTCGTCCTTCCATTTTTTAGTGCGAACCCCGATGCGATATTCCAGCAGGATAACGCCCACCCGCACTCCGCCCAGGCAACACAACATGCTCTTCAGGCTGTGCATCAACTCCCTTGGCCAGCACGCTCTCTGGACTTGTCTCCAATCGAGTATGTCTCGGACTGGCTCGGACAAAGACTCTTCCGCGGACCCCGGCAGGCAGCGACCATCTCTGAATTTCGCTTCCAAGTTGAAAGCGCATGGAATGCTATCCCCCAGTGTGATATCCAGCATTTCTACGACCGATCGCATGCCAGATTGGAAGCTTGTATTGCTGCTGGAGGAGGTGCAACACCTTATTGAAATGTGCCTTCTTTACACCGTAATATGCATTAAAAGGTAAAATAAACATTGAATCACTTCGCAGGTGTGATCACTTTCCTTTTTTACAAGTTGTTGCTACGACAAAAATCTCATAGATGCATCTGCAATTTTTAAAGGTGTTCTTTTTTACGCTTTCCAACCGTAGGTTGAAGAAGCATATATGCTCCAGCTTTGTCCGTCCGTCCGTCCACACGATAACTCACGTGAAAATGGTTTGATTTCGACGAAATTTTAGTATGTGGTAGGGGACCACCTGGGGACAAACCCTATTGAAAATGGGCGAAGCAGGGTGAAAGGTCATGACATAGGAGCTGGATCCATTCCATTGCTCTTATGCGTCATAACTTGCTTAAAAATTGTTCGATTTCGATGAAATTTTAGTATGTCGTAGTGAACCACCTCGGCACGAACCTTATTGAAACTGGGCGAAATGGGGTCAAAAGTCAGGCAGGGCATAAGAGCGGGATACATTCCATTGCCCTTATGCGTCATAACTTGCGTAAAAATGGTTCGATTTCGATCAAATTTTAGTATGTGGTAAGGAACCACCTGGGGACGAAACCTATTGAAAATGGGCGGAATGGGGTCAAAGGTCAGGACATAAAAGCGGGATCCATTCCATTGCCTTCATGTGTCATAACATGCGTAAATATGGTTCGATTTCGATGAAATTTTAGTATGTGGTTGGGAACCACCTGGACACGAACCTTATTGAAAATGGGCGAAATGGGGTCAAAGGTCAGGCAGGGCATAAGAGCAGGATTTATTCCATTGCCCTTATGCGTCATAACTTGCGTAAAAATGGGTCGATTTCGAGTAAATTTTAGTATGTGGTAGGGAGCCTCTGGGGACAAACCCTATTGAAAATGGGGGAAATGGGGTCAAAGGTCAGGACACTGGAGTGGGATCCATTCCATTGCCCTTGTGCATCATAGCTTAACTAAAATGCTTGTATTGCGATAAAACTTTATCATGTTGTTCCGGAGGTATAGTGAACCGGTTCTGTTGAATATCAACGAAATGGGGTCAAAGGTCATTGCACAAAAGCCAGATTTATTCCACAGCCATTATTCTCATAACTTGCGTAAAACTGCTTCTATTGCAACAAAACTTTATCATGTTGTTCCGGAGGTATAGTGAACCGGTTCTGTTGAATATAATCGAAATGGGGTCAAAGGTCAGGACACAGGAGCGAGATTTATTCCACAGCACATTATCCACATAACTTGAGTAATAATTTCTGGTATGTTGGAGAGCGTATCATAATCAACGCATTGCATGATTTTACTAACTTGTTTCACTTTCCGGCAGTGAATGTTCCACATACAGAGAATGTTCCCACATTTGTATGACAATTTTCCATCAATATAATTAATGTTTAAAATAAAATTATTTCTTTCTTAAATGTTCTATCTGATAGCCATTTCTCTGGACTATAAACCTACATCTAGATTTCCAAGATAAAAAGGCGTTTCTTAAAATTGGTAGTGGTATTTTATTCCACTGCTATCCATATTCCAATCATTGTTTTAAGTCTGCGTTTAGAAACAGCTCTTTTTAGCAGTCCGAAGGTACAATACTCTCTTGGTGACACATCAGAGGACTTTGAAGGAATATGAGCAAACGGTATGGACTTGATACCCATATCTTTTTTCATTTTTTAAGAAACAGGGTAGTAGATTTTGATGTCTGACTGGTAGCCTTATCCTGATGGAGTTCTACTCTTTGAAGGCTCTGTGGATAAAGGAATGGTATTTCCTCTTTAAATACAAGACATTATTTTGGTAATATGTAGAATGGATTTTGACATTTTTTTCAACTTTTCTTAATTTTAATTTCCCATTGTACGAGAAACCAGCAATAATCATGAATCCTTTACTGAAACTTTCTTTGGATTCTTGGAACCAAGTTTTTGGGTCTTTTCTGCTATTTTGCGGTAATAAATAGACATTTTTTTTACAGCCGTTTAAGTAGACTCATGCTTCAACAATAGTCACAATAAATTAGCATCTGTCTCCTTCTAAGTGATTTTCGTGAAGCAGCTGTGAAAACACAGTTTTGTCCACGCCGGGTATCCTCACTCCGGAGTAAGTCGCTTTCCCAACTGAGCTACGCGGACAAGTGCTCTCATTGCTATCTGCCTTTATCTCATGTGCCTCCTGCAGGGCAGGCACGTCACATCTCCCCCGCCCCGAAAGAGGGCTGGGGGTATGGCCCATGGGTCAGACGGGACCATGTGTCGCTGGAAGCAGTCATCCCATGAGGAACGTGCATTTGAGAAATCCCAGACAATTTAGTGTGTGGAACGTAACATCATACACATTTATTTTTTCGAAGCACTGAAGAATGGATTTTCATTTTTCCTGTCTCGCGGTGTGGAAAGAACATCACAACATTGCGAGAAACTTAACGGCCAGGCCATCCTTGTAGTTCGGGCGCCAATGTGAAAACACAGTTTTGTCCACGCCGTTCATCGAATCCGGGTCCCATCACTCCGGAGTAAGTCGCTCTCCCAACTGAGCTATGCTCTCATGCTATCTATGTGCTCTCATTGCTATCTGCCTTTATCTCATTTGCGTCCTGCGGGGCATGCGCGTTACAAAGCACATACCCTGTTCTACGCTCAGCCACTCATCAGTCACATTACCTTTTTTTTTTTTTTTTTTTTTTTTTTTTCTAGATTGAAATTCTTGTTTACTACTTGGTTTACAGTTGATACAGAGATTTTTAATGACTTAGCGATTGCTCCTCATGTCAGCAGATTTTCTTTTAAGACCAGAGACTTTACTTCTGAAATAGTCGTAAAAGTACGTACCGTCTTTGGACATTCCTTTGGTGTTCTTTTTCTTGTTAAAAGCAATACTTGACGATTTTTCCCTCCATTATTATTAGGTGTGCAACTTAATTCTCGGCCCCTAACCGCAAGCGATCATAGAACGTCGAAATGCAAATAGCTGTGTGAGATAATGGCTGATTGCAGCGCCATCCAACAGCTTTCCAGGCAACCGTAACCGCCCACAGCTGTAGTGAGAGAAGGGACGAAAGTTGACGGTGAAAGCAATGTCGTTCGAGAAGCAACATTTGAGGCACTGCCTCCTGTTCGCGTTTCAGCTGAAAACAAGCGCCGGCAAATGATCTGTGCTGCTTTGGGTGAGACTGCTGTGTCCTACAGTACGTGTAAGAAGTGGTTCCAGCGGTTTAAGCAGGGAAATTTCGATCTCCGTTATGCAGAACATCCAGAACAGCCACAAAAAGTTGACGATGAGGAACTGGAGCAACTGTTGGACGCGGATCCCTGTCGCACACAGTCAGAGCTCCCCCAGGAACTCGAAGTAACACGGCAAGCCATTGCAAAGCACCTGCACAAGCTTGGGCGGATTCACAAGGAGGGCCGTTGGGTACCCCACCAACTCACAGCTGCGGACAAGTCTAGGCGCTACGATGATGCTGTGTCCTTGCTCTCCAGATTCAAGAAGAAGGATTTCCTTCACAAGAATCTGACCTGTGATGAGAAGTGGGTCCTCTACGATAATCCTAAGCGGCGCAAATCGTGGGTTTATCCAGGTCAGCCTACCACCAGTACCTCCAAACCGAATATCCATGCCAGGAAGTTGCTGCTGTGCATATGGTGGGATCAGCGCGGTGTCGTACACTATGAGTTGCTCAAACCTGGTGAAACGGTCAATGCTGAGCGTTATTGTCAGCAACTCATTCGTATGAGGGACGGAATGGAGGCGAAAAGGCCATACACCGGCAAGGGCAGAAGGTCGGTCCTGTTGCTTCAGGATAACGCGCGTCCTCACACCACGAACACAACTTTAAACAAGATCACCGACCTGGGATGGGAGATTTTGATTTTGTCCCACCCGGCGTATTCTCCAGACTTCGCTCCGTCGGATTATCACCTCTTTACCTCCCTGCAACATCACCTGAGTGATACGCACTTCATTTCTGTCGAGGAGTTCCACACAAGTATTGAAGACTTTATCAACTCGAAACAGCCCTCTTTTTTCTGCAGTGGCATTCGGCAGCTCCTTGACCGATGGCTCAAATGTATCCAACACGACGGGGATTATTTCACTGATTAGGTACGTATTCGATTTGCTATAATTTGCTGTCAACGTTCGTGTCTGTGGCCGAAAATTAAGTTGCACACCTAATAATAATATTGCTTATTTTACATTTAGAAATGCTAATTCCATGAGTTTCATAGCGTTTCTTAATTACAGAATACTAACATTTCTCTTTTTAAACAGCAAAAACATAACCTTCTATCCACAGCTTGTTTACGTGCGCCATTTTCTTAGTAGATGATACTTAACTGCAGCAGATGTTTCTTTCGTGTTCATTTAACACGTTGTTGCCAGTTTCAATTTTTGAACTTCTTCTATTTTCTGTACTTTCTTACCAAAAACTTTCTGAAAATGTGTGAACATCCTTTGCATTTGAAATATTTAATTTATTATTTACATTTGTAGTACAATGAGTTAGTGAAACCTCTCCGAATATATTCAACTTCAGGCCGCCACGTGAGACTGATTGCAGTTTAATTACACAACACACATGAAGCAAAAGCAGTATCGATGCTCTCAATGCAACGCCTACTTGGAGGGTGAAAGGGGAAATAGGATCGATTCCAGGAATTGTTATCTATTTGCCCAGAGGCGACATACCCATTCTATTACTCTCTTATCCTTCTCTGCCATTGTTTCCCAGAAATCCACTTTAATGTGCGTGAGCCCCACCCATTCTCTTTTTGCCTAGGATTAGGTCGCCTGCTTTCATCTTTGCTGACACAATGCACACAATTCATAGACTCTTCGAGTGGGCGGCAAGAGGGAGTCTCTTGCACAACTCGCTTGTTGATCATTTGATGTATTCCTTCCCCATTACTTTTCTAGCAACATTCTTCCATTAGCATACCAGAATTCTCCTGAACTGTTGCAATTTCGTCCTGTATACCACCAATTCTATTCCTCCGTTCCATGATAGTGCGCAGCAGATTTTCTCGTTAAATATGGAATTTCATTCTTTTTTTTTTTTTACTTCGCTTGTTAAAAAATTATCATCTTAGATTTTAGCTCCCTCGTTAAATCAGATGATTTAAATTTGGTTCTCTTAAAACGATTAAATAAGCTTTGAGTTAGCACTATACTAAGCAAAAGTGCCTGTTTTGCTTATTAAATCAGAGCTCTCGCTAAATACGTACTCATTATAAGCGGGTACGAAAAAAAAAAAACATTTTGTCGGTGGTGGGAATTGAACTCACCCACCTCCTCGCTTCGGAGCCATTTGTTCTAACCTACTAAACTACACCGACGGAATGTATCACTGCAGATTTGCCGTCGTGATACGTATTTCATCATTGTAGTACATCACACGGGTTGTACTGTACATGCAGCTCTTTTCACACTCTTGGGTTATTATGGTGCACATGATGTGTGTCAGCCAGTGAACTATGTGAGGAGCGTCCGTTCGTGCGGTTGTGCTAAATCTTGTAGTTAAACAGCTAGACTTCAAATTTTACCTATGTTACTTCAACAATGGAACAACAATTTTATCAGTGATCTCTTTTTCTTTGTAAAATAATATTCGCCGGTGGTGAGTAACACGCAGTTATTTATAACGAATATCCGCTCATAAATGTACTTGATTTGCATTCTCTCTTATGGTATCAAACTACATTCACGACGTTTTTGAAAAAATGCAAGAATGATTATTTCCATTATGTTTTTACGAAGATTAACACACAGAATTTCATTTATGCATTAGTGTGAATTTTCGACAAATTTCTTCACCATTTTGAATGAAAATAGCTATGACTTCGAACTTACATACAACAACATTTTTGTTCACTGCATGCACAACATTGAAAGAAAGATGTATACCAAGTTTCAGCAATTTATTTACATACCTTTTTCAATTATCAGGTTTTTCGTAAAGAGTTCGGAACGAAAGTCTCATTCAAAAAAAAAAAAAGTTTAAAATACAAAGTTTTTCGCAAACATAAATTGCGTCAAATAATTGTAACCAAAGTACTGCCAGATCTTTAAAATCTTATAAAATAATATTTGCTAATTTTAACTATAATTCCATGCAAAAATAGTAAGACAAACCTAATAATTTACCGACTTCTGGCCTTAAAGTGTCATTTTTTACAGCTGTGTTTTGTTATTAAAATTACTATAACTCTGTATCTATTCATCGTACGCGAGAACAGAGGCAGTTTTGAAATCCTAAAGAATGGGGCTTTTAAATGAAACAATTTTTTTGAAATGTGAAATTTAGCCCAAAACGACCTTTTCTACGTAGTCGGATACTTTCATGGCAATGATATATTAGAGGCGGACTTTTCCAAAGTGGTATAGAATGTACCATATAAAGCTTGTTCCCATAACATAAACGCACGTTTAGCTCTTTTTCAGATTAATAAATTTATTTAACTTTTAACATCTGCGGTGGAGTTGATGCGATTCTTTATCTAACAGTGTTATAAGGCAATTTACAATACTGAAAATTGCCTGGGAAGTCCAAAAAACCTTTTTCTTTGCTCGACTGAGAACGAAAGATTTTTTGGGTGTTAAGAGAGATTGTTAGCCTTTTCATCAAGGGAGTAGGGGGAGGGGAGGTTATACAGACGAAAGGCGAGTATTCTGCCAGATCACTTTCGACCGAGAAAATGGGAAACTTTCCAAGAGCTGTTCTAGGAGCAACTTGGTGTGGAAAAGCTTTTGAAAATGACATAACTTCTCCAGAGGAATTTTCAGGATTTTTGTTTTTATAAAAGCTTAGCCTCTTTCCAAGAAGCATCTCCAGTGCGTGTATGTGTGCGCTCACACATATGAATAGAAATCAAAAAATGATTTGTCTGAAATCTCTCGGTTAATTTTCTTTTATGGAAAAATTTTACAGGGAGAAACCTTTTGCCCTGAATTATTTTCTCTATGATGACTTACCCACCAGTTACTCATTCTTAAGCTAATTTCGGCCAACTCAGTGGCTGTGCTGTCAGATGCGGGGGCTTTCGGCTAATCGTCCGATTGGGGTCGGATTCTAGTCACGAATGAGGTATCCCTTCATTAGAACCAGTGATCTCATATTATAGACAGGCCACTCCAAATGGCGTTGTAAGGGAGCAGGGGTCGTCAAACGACGAGATAAATACAGTAGTAAGAGAAATAATTTTGGCCAATGATGTATAAAAAAAAGCAGTTAAATGAGCGCTTGCTACATCTACAATAATAACAGAAAATGTGCGTGTGTATGTGGCAGCTAGGCCCTTCAAAATTTGGCAGATTGGTTTTCATTGTTGTCCGAGTTACAATGGCCAGTTTTAAGTCAAAATTCCGAAAGAGCGGCATACTAGAAGCAAATATATTATTTACAATATTATGTTACTACTACGAAAATTAAGAAGTTAACATGACACCTGAGAATGAGTATGTACCGGGCGATGTACCATATGCTTACTTATATTGTCCGGTGCTTCTTCCTCTCTTCCACTACATGTTCCAACTCACCAACCTCTCCAGCCCGACCGAGTTGTGCCTCAATGATTACTGTTGGTTTCTTCGACGCCTGACGCCTTGCTCTTCCCCCTGCCATCTGTTTGCACCTACCTCTTCCTTGCCGCAAAGTACGTCATCTTCTCACATCTTTTTGATTCTCCAACGCCTACTGTCTCCTCGTTCACCACCTCATTAGTCAATCATTTCCACAACAAAGTTAAGAGCCGTCTTCAACTCGCTTACACCTTGGTTGTTAACTCTTCTACTACCTCCGAATTTATGTCTACCTGAGCTCCTGCATCAGCATGGTTCTACATCACCACCGACAACAGTGTACATCTCCTCTTCTGAATTCTTTCCGGTTTCACATTCCTACAAGTATCTCAAAAGTTATCATCTCTTCTGACTGTTCCGCTGATTTTCCTACCTGCGCGCCCATTTTTGCACTCATTTTGACTTTGCTTTTCCTCCCTTTTGACCTGCGCGTCAGAAATTTTTTATTACCAAGAACCCTTTACATTTCATGAACTGCTACTACTTTTTTTTTTAAACGTTCTTCACTGCCACAGTACAATGTTGTTCTTTGCCTCACCTTCATGCTGCATGTGTTGCAGATGTAATTTTGCTTCTGTATCATACTTTTACCGACCATTTCTACTTTTTATTTATTTTTTCTATTTTTTCATCTTTTGTACTTATTTTACCAGCACTTTGTATTCTCTAAGCACCAGATTGGACTCTCCAACACATTGTATTTCAGAGACTTATCACCGCTCCCTCTTCCCGCATGTTTTGAACTGTTCCTGCCGCATCATATCTCACGTTAACTTTCCCCTAAGCTACTGCTGTTTCTACAGCATTCTTTGTAAATTTTCATCTTATAATGAATTAGCTTTATTTGCTCTCCGCTAAGCTAATTATAATGAATAAGCTCTTTCTACCAGCTAGCTAATGATAATAATGAAGCTCTCCTACTGAGCTAAGTATAATGCTTCTGCTACTGAATGATATGCTTGTACTAAGCTTCAAATAGTGAATTCAAATGGTTGTTGTTACTAGTTAATTAAGAACATGAATAAAGTCTCCTGCTAGTAGTGTAGTAATAGTATTGAACAAACTTATAACTGGTAGTAATGTTGCAGCAGTAATTAGAATGAATAAAGTCTTAACGCTGGTTGTTAATGGTAATAAACTAATGATATAAACCCAACAGCCAGACAGAGGTCTGACAAAAACTATGAATTGAGAAAGACGTACTTACTACAAGCTTTTTTATTATGCAACTCTTGGTCATCCAAAGCACACACACACAACTTGTTTCACAATAATGAAGAATCAAACTAATCACATAGAACGAAACTCTCTCCTCTAGTATAACAACAAACGATCTCCCTATAACAACAAAAAGCTCTCCTTATAACGACAAAATCTCTCCTTATAACAACAAAATCTCTCTTTATAACAACAAAATCTCTCCTTCGCTATCGATGAACGCGCCTATATATACTGGCTACCACCACGTCATGACTTACACTCATTGCCAGATCTCATTCATCGGGTGAAATAATATCTCGTTCAGTAAGAAGATAATTTGCATAGTAAAATAAAATAACCAGAGATAGTAAAATCAAAAGGAAAGTGAATATAGAGTATACGTTACAATCTATGTAAATTTTCATCAACATTTGTACATACTCCTCATTGTAAATACCTTTCATGTTTGTTTTCCGCCTTCTATCACACTGCGTGTGTTGCTGACGTGACTGAGTTTTTGCGTATCATGTGTTCTTGTATTTAATAAAGCGAATTTTGAAAGAGAATGAGTATGTGACCTTGAGCTTGAGTGCGTGAACGGCTATTGGCGTCGGCGCTAAAGTTTTCTCTTCACGTGTGCATCACGAGAAACAAAACAACTTTCTTTATCTGGGCATTTTTAATAAAGTGATTTTGAAATCTTAACTTTAGATGGCTGTAGTTTAAATTTGCGTGCTTAATTATGTGCCTGGACTAATGTTCGTAGTGAACATGATGCATTTTACATGTTCAGCTGAATGAACACGTCTTATAAGGGTCACTACGGCCAGGGCAAAAGAATCATCATTTACTACGTAAAGAAATCTTCCTCTACTTACAGGAAGATCTAATCGGCACAAATACGGACATCAAATTCATAATGATCATAGTAGTTCGTCTTTCACATCGATCTTAATAGCTTTTATACCAACGTTTAACAATCAATTCTCCAGCAGCAGCAGTTCTCGCATACACATCTCTCGACAATTCCACATCAATACTCCGCCTTAGTACGACACAACCGTTAAATCCACAAACAAACAAATAAAAAAATCTGCACGTTGTTCTTGTTTGCAGAGGAAGTGTCACCCTTCTGAAATTTGTCTGCAAAATGTCGAAAATTGTTCACACCTGTTGTACACCATGAAATTTCGCCTGTAAACAATAAACATAAGAAGCAAAGTACAGCATTTTTTTTATGTCAACACCGCATATTCATTCATTCTCATTGTATGTTTGGATTTGATCTTCCTGATTCGCTCGGCATTTTTATCTTTCAGTTTGTTCTGCAATTTAAGATCTTACGTAGGCTTATCCAGTTGTTTAATTTCCAATTTCTGTTCCAAAGAATGCGGGAAGAAAGGATGTTTAATGAAATAATCAACAATATTCATGATTAAGAAAACAAACATTTAGCTACTCACAATTCATTATTTATATAAGGATATTAAGGCTGCCACAGTTCCATCGATGAAACAGAAGGATGGCACTAAAATGGTCCAATAACTAATCCAAGATACAGTAGCGAACGATTGCGTTTTTTCCGCAGTACCAAAACTAGAATGAGCAACGTGGAAATGTGCTCCGATGCTTTTCTACCAAACGCCGGCTAACTTTCAGCAGAGTGCTTATCTGCGCGTGCTCAAATGCCCCTGAGCTGGGGCCACAAAAGACTGTACTTACTGGAGACAGATTACAGGATTGTACATGAGCTGTGGACGGAAAACCTTGAACTTTTAACTAAAAGAAAATGCAATATTTTTGCTGTCGTATTGGTACTTTTCAGAACATCTGATAACATATTAATTCAATATGTTTTCAATGCAATCTGTTCACCCATGGAATTTTTTTAAATTTTAAATTTTGTCATTTATGTTATAAAATTTCTTGAAAACTGGTGGGTAGAGCACATGCTCAAGTGCTCCTATAGACGAGCCTCCACTGTTTTCTATGATTAACATTCAGCATATAATGCATCATATGTAGGTCAGAGTTAAATCCCTGAAATGGCAATGGGCTGGACATACTGCCAGAAGAACAGATCATCGATGAACAGCCGAAATTTTAGATTGGATTCCAAGGGACAGGAAAAGACCCAGAAGAAGAACACATGGAAGATGGGTGGATGAAATTCGAAAGTATGCAGGGGTGACATGGAGGAGACTGGCACAAGACAGACCGTTGTGGAGGAAACTTGGGGAGACCTTCGTCCAGCAGTGGATTGATAATGGTTGACAATGATGATGATGATGATGATGATGATGTAGGTGACGAGACACTGGAACTCTGATTTTAGGACAAAATTGTGCAGCGTACTGTGACGTGCCTGCCTCGCAGGACGCACACGACATAAAGGCAGATAGCAGCGATAACGAACGTCCGCGCAGCTCAGTTGGTAGAGCGACCTATTCTGGAATGAGGGGACCCGGGTTCGTTCCCCGGCGTGGACAAAAATGACGGAGAAATTTACTTCGTTATAATGGCGCCTGAACTTTTCGGATGACCCGGCCGTTCAAGATCTCGCAATGGTGTGTTCTTTCCATACCGCGAGTTAGGAAAAATAAGAGAATACCTTCTCCATCGCTTCGAAAAATAAATGTGTGTGACGTTGCATTCCACACACCAGATTGAATGGGAGTTCTCAAGTGCACGTTCTACAGAGGATGGCTCCCTGCAACGATTCGTGGTCACTGCTGACCCGTGGGCCATTCAGCATATAATGCATCATATGTAGGTGACGAGACACTGGAACTCTGATTTTAGGACAAAATTGTGCAGCGTACTGTGACGTGCCTACCTCGCAGGACACACACGACATAAAGGCACATAGCAGCGATAACGAACGTCCGCGTAGCTCAGTTGGTAGAGCGACTTATTCCGGAATGAGGGGACCCGGGTTCGATCCCCGGCGTGGACAAAAATGACGGAGAAATTTACTTCGTTATAGTACCCAAATTTGGGGACGCATACATAATCAGACTAAATATGAAAAAAAAATTGCCATAAAACTTTTTTGTTTCGCTGCGTGTGGTATTGCATCTGAGAATTTGCAGTCAGTCCCTGTGACGTAGTTGCCTAAACGTGGTTCCTAACCATTCTTTCGAGATGGATTCGAATCCCGATGTGGCTCGTATGTGTTTTTCTTAAGGTACTGACCCCTCTCTCTCCCTTCCCTGTAACCAATGGCGCGAAATTAGGGACGCGGGACTGCTGTTGTTCACTGAGTTGCTCACAGTGTTCGTTAAATAGTGACTAGACAAAACCCGTCGGAATCGACGGTAAGTTTTTTTTTTTTTTTTTGAAAATAATAAACTCATATGAAACAACAAATGCAAACTTTATTTAACTGACAAATTAATTCAACCACTTCAGTAAAAACAATAGTCCAGGTTCCTGATTTTTTTCTTCTTTTTTTGTGACTGAAGATTTAACGACCACCGTGAGCAACTCAATGGGCTATAAGCCATGGCCCGTCCCTAAATTAGGGTCACTGGTCCCAGGGAAGGGATAGAGCCAGTGGAGTAAGACAAACACAACATCCATGCCTCACCGGGATTCGAACCCGGTTGACGAGACCCGTCGGAATCGACGAATAGCTTTTTTTTCCCGGTAAACAAAACCCGTCGGAATCGACGATTAAGTTCTTTGGGTTTTGTTTTTTTAAAGAATAAACTCATATGAAACGTTTATTTACATCTTAACATAATTGGAAACTGTACGTAAATAAACTGGATTGAATGAATGTTAAATTGTATATATACATCACACAGTCCAATGGCACAACGCAATCAAGTCTTCGAGTGTTCGCTGTTCCGATAAGAACTTTCAAACAAATTCCTGCTAGTGTTGATTTGCACAACTGTTCGCTTAGAAGAGGGACTTTGGACTTTGGCCTACCTGAGACCCTCCAGTCAACCGCAGGCGATCGGAAGTCAACCGCACGCTTCTCCCATTTGAAGTTTGCCGCCCCACAACGCCCGAACCGTTACCCCAATCTCATTTTTCTTTTTCAACAGGTACATGTACATGGTAAGACCTTTATTTTTATACTTCAGCCATATGCTTACGTTCAGCCGTTCGCTCACAACTGGTCTTACAGTAAAAAACCTTATAGAATTAATATATAGATGTAGAAGGGGCTTAGCGCGCCTTAGTGGCGCTAAGGCACTATTTCATTTGGCTTAGCGCTGCTAAGTCACTTTTCGTGGTTACATGGCAAGATAATCTGAACAAAGGAACCTTTTTAAATGATCATGTATGTAAAAATAAGGAAAACTGTGTTCTATATGCAAACATACTCGTATCTTAACCGAATGTTACTACCGAAATGTCCGCTCTGGTGGTATAGTGGTCTGACCATTCTTCCAAGCTAAGGAGAGAGCCCCAATCCCGAATGAGTCATGGGTGGTGTGCATAGCCAAAGGTGCTGGATCTGTCTCTTCCCTGGAACAAGTGACCCGAAATTAAGGACGGGTGAATGCTTATAGCCATACGAGTTGCACATGGTAGTTGTTAAACCCAGAAATAAACAAACAAAAAATACTCTGTAGATAAATCAACACAGTTTGATCACGCAGTAGAGTGTCTCACAAAGCATAAGATTCTATTGGGTGTACAAATAAGTTTACATCGTATGCGAATAGATGGCGTAACTAGCACATATTTCATGTAATTGCGAAGAACAACACGGGATAAGAAAGTCCTTGCAACAAGCTTTGATAATTAGTGGAGGACAAGTTCGTTGCAGTGTGAACATCATTGTTTGTCAGTGCATTGAAAATGTCGAATTTCGTGCCAAAAAAACAGCGTATGCGGGAAGGTTTGCTGCATTACATCTTTTTAAAGAAAACCGCTGCCGAAAGTCACCGTTTGCTTGTGGAAGCTTATGGTGAACATGCTCTAGCTGAAATCACGTGTAGACAGTGGTTCCGACAATTCAAAGGGAATGATTTCGACGTGGAAGACAAAGAACGTGAAGGTGCACCGAAAAAATTTGAAGATGTTGCTTTGGAAGCATTACTGGATGAAGATCCATGCCAAACCGAAACGCTGAACGTTATCAACAACAACTAATCAATTTGAGCCGTGCATTGAGAGTGAAACGTCCGGAATATGCGAAAAGACATGACAAGGTTGTTCTCCAGCATGACAACGCCGGACCTCATGTCGTGATACGGGTCAAGGAAACTTTAGAAGCACTTGGCTGGGATGTGTTACCCTACCCGCCGTATTCACCAGACATCGCGCCATCAGATTACCATTTGTTTCGATCCCTGCAGAGCGCCCTTTCTGGAGAGCGGTTCCGTTCTTATGAGGAGATCCAAAATTGCCTTGATAACTGGATTGCTTCCAAACAACCGGACTTCTTCTATCGCGGAATCCACTTATTGCCTGAAAAGTGGGGGAAGGTTGTATGTTGCGAAGGTAAATATTTTGAATAAAATAATCGTTATCTGTCTATACCAAACTATTACCTTTTTCGACCGAAAAACGATGTAAACTTATTTGTACACCCAATATCACAAAGAGAAGGTGAACTCCATTGTCTAGACAGTCAAAATTAATTTGTATGAGATGGCTACTCGATTGCAGTACTCAAAGAAAAAACGCTACAAATGGACATTTATATTAAACAACTCGCCACTGGTATCGGCTTCAATAAAAGTAATCTCCTGAGCTCACTCTCTGCCTCTTTTCGGGCAACACAAAAATATTCCACATGTACCGCATAATCTTAGCAAAAATGGCGTATTAGTCATATTGAATTGATATTACTGTGTTAGTTCACAATTATTCCCAAATATTTAAAATCGTATAGAACGACAGATTAAATTAAATAAAAATTTTACAGTATATTTTACAGTATTTAAATAAAAATTTTATAATCTTTGCATATGTCTCTCACGTTACATTCTTCATGTTATTTAAAATTTCTCAGATTACGCAGTTTTAATATAAAATGATATTGTAATGAGTAAGGAAAATAAAAAAATAATAAAAACAATGAATTACATTTTGAAAATTTCGAGGGTAATTTTTCCTAGTCAGTTTACCGCTAATGCGCTTCTTTATTTAGAACTACATCACTGTCGTTAAATCTCCAAACAAAAGATATTTATTAAAAAAAAAAATGCCTTGTAGAACCTTGGCAATTTGTACCGAGAAAGCAGAGCTATTATGGAGAGAACATACCCAGCAAAAGTACAATACTTTTATCATAGATACACGTGTTGAATTAACAGTAAGCTGCACATAATCCTTATATTTTCTCTGAAGTGTGCACTGCATGAGGAATTATGTCATTTTGCAAAAGTTATTGGTGGAACGCAAACAAGTACAGTATAAATTTGTTTTTATAATGACCATGTTGGCAAGTGGGTACAATTGAAATTATTTTTAAGGGCATTTTTTTTAGAAACGTAACGTGCTTTTGATAAAGACTAAATTTTACCGGTATTTGTGGACAAAAATCGAAATTTGAGCACAATTTGAATCCCCAAAGATATCAGATGTTTTGGGCTACAGTTGGTGGACTGTCCTCAAGAATTCCGGACCTCGGGCCAATACAATCATAAGCAGTGGTGTAGCCGGAAATTTCTTAAAGAGGGGGGAAGGGGTCCATCGATTTGGTTCATCGCTGAAAGCCTCTCGGGAAAAAATCTTGAAGTGGAAATAACATCCAAATCTTTAAAAGTCTGTGAAAACACAAGTTTGTCCGTGACGAGGATAGAAACCGCGCCCCTCTCACTCTGGAGTAAGTTGCTCTCCCAACTAAGCTGCACGGACGGAATATACGGCTGCAGATTTGTCGTCTTGACACTATAACAAAGTGAATTTCTCCGTCATTTTTATCCGCGCCAGGATTCGAACCCGGGTCCACTCATTCCGGAATAAGTTGCTCTACCAATTAAGCTACGCGGACGTTTTATTCTGATTCCTATCTGCCTTTATGTCGTGTGCGTCCTTCTGGCAGGTACGTCACATCTCCTGGTACGTTACATCATCTTCCCCTTATTTTTTTTTTTTTTTTTTTTTTTTTCGAAGTGCTTGAGAAAGGATTCTCTTATTTTTCCTATCTCGCGGTGTGGAAATAACATCACACCAATGCGAGATTTTGAACGGTTGGGTCATCCGGATAGTTCGGGCGCCATTATAACGAAGTGAATTTCTCCGTCATTTTTATCCGCGCCAGGATTCGAACCCGGGTCCACTCATTCCGGAATAAGTTGCTCTACCAATTAAGCTACGCGGACGTTTTATTCTGATTCCTATCTGCCTTTATGTCGTGTGCGTCCTTCTGGCAGGTACGTCACATCTCCTGGTACGTTACAACACGTGCTTTACCTCTGTAGTACGTCACATGTCAAAAAATGAAAAAAAAAAAAAATTACTGATTTTTTTAATATATCATCATCAACCATTATCAATCCACTGCTAGATGAAGGTCTCCCCAAGTTTCTTCCACAACGATCTATCTTGCGCCAGCCTCCTCCATCTCACTTCCATATGCCTTCGAATATCATCCCCTTTTCTGCCATGTGGTCTTCTTCTGGGTCTTTTCCTGTCCCTTGAAATCCAGTCTGGAATGTCCGTTGTCCATCGGTGGTCTGTTCTTCTGGCAACATGTCCAGCCCATTGCCATTTCAGGGATCTCACTTTGATCACGATGTCTTCCACTCTTGTCATTTTCCTTATCTATGAGTTCATCTTCTTATCTTTCCTGGTTACACCAAGCATGCATCTCATCATGCTTCTTTCAGTTGTCTGCAGTCTTTGTATGTCTTTTTTAATTAAGGTCCACGTATCTGCTCCATATGTAAGCACTGGAAAGATGCATTGATTAAATTATTTTCTTTTAAGACATAATGCACATTGCTCTTAAAAATTGTACTGTTTCTTTCAAAAGCTCTGCAACCAGTTTTATACGTCTATTAATTTCTTCATCAATGTGAGTTTTGCTTGATATCTGTTGTCTAAGGTAAATGTAGGAATCGGTTATCTCCAGCTTTCCCCCATCAATCAATAAATCTTCACTTATTGTAAAAGCATTGTACATCAGTTTTGTCTTCTGAAAGTTCATTTTTAATCCCACTTCTTTACTCTTGTCAGCAAGTTCCTGGATCATACTGTGCAGCTCTGAAGGGATCAGCAAAACGAAGGTGAGTAAAATAATCTCCATTAATCTTTATCCCTTTGTTTTCTCAGTTCAATGATTAAAAGACATTTCGCAATGTTGCATTGAAGAGTTCGGGTGATATGGTGTCTCTTGTTTCACTGCCTTCCCAATTGTTATTGGTGTTGTATCCTCAAATAACCGTACCTTTGCACTTGCATTTTCATAGATATTACTAATAATACTAATGTATGCATCTTCAATACCGCAGGATTTCTAAGCCATTGTAACTGCTGATGGTTTCACGGAATCAAAGGCCTTTTCATAATCGATAAAAGCCATACATAATGGGAGTTCATATTCCCTCGTTCTTTCAATTAGTTCTCTCAGCATATAGATATGATCTCTAGTGCTGTAGCCACTCCTGTATCTAGCTTGTTCTCTCGGTTGAACCATGTACGGTGTTGTCTTCAAACGATGTGAAAGAACCTGAATGAAGATTTTACAAACTACTGATAAGAGGCTGATGGGCCTGTAGTTCCTGAGATCCTCAATGTCACCTTTTTTATGTAGCAGGATCATTGTAGCATTCTTCTAGTCCTCTGGAATCTTCCCTTCATTGAAACATCGAGTGAAAACTTGGGCGAGTCTAGTTCCAATTTCTCCGCTTGCTTCTTATATAATGTCCACAGTAACTCCATCTCTTCAGGAGCTTTTCCCCGTTTCATGCTCTTAATTGCAAGTGTTCTTCTGCCGGGAGGACTGGAGGGACTTTGGTACTGTTACCTTTCGTAAAGTATAGAGAAAATGCATCATCTCTTTCTTATACACTGCTGGACAATTGCTAAGGACGGATCATAAACGGCCATATAGCGCATAAAAAAATAAGTGTGGTTGGATGCCAAGTGAAATAAAATAATGTCAGAATGCCAGGACATTACAAGAAAGACAATTTATTGTGCTCTGAAATCCAGAAGGCTTTGGAACGTGTTCAAGGGACAAACAGGCCATTTTGTGCAGAATACGTAAACGTGAAAAAAATGCAATTACCGTCCGCAGGCGTTCCGGCGTAAGGTGTCAATACGGGATATGGCCACCATGGAGGGCGATGTAAGATTCCATACGTCGTATCATGCTTTGCACAACATTATCAAGCAGCTGTTGGGGTGATTTATCCCATTCCTCTGTCAGTGCACGGATGAGGGTGTCCTTTTTTATTGGAGGGCATTGGCGACCAGCAAGACTCCTCCCCAAAGCATCCCACACATTTTCAATGGGATTCAGATCTGGAGAACGTGCTGGCCACACGAGGCGTTGAATATCCTCGCTCTCAAGACACTCCTGGACAGCGACTGTTCGATGACATGTTGCGTTGTCGTCCATGAAAATGAATCTATCACCGACAGCACCACGGAACGTGCGAACATGAGGTAGCAGAACATCATTAATGTATCGTTGGCCAGTCATAGTCCCAGTTGGAAGCACATAGAGAGACGTACGGCCATTGATCATGATGCCAGCCCATACCATGACACTACATGTCGGATATCGGTCCCTTTCCTGTATGTTTGCTGGACAATATGCAGTACCACTATCACGCCAGATCAGTTGTCGTCGACAATCAGACGATAGACTGTATCTACTCTCATCTGAGAAGAGGACAGCAGACCAGTCGTTATCAGTCCAATAGCGATGTTGATGGCACCATTGCAAACGGGCGGTACGGTGACGTCTGGACAATGGGATGCACAAAACAGGACGGCGGGCGTATAGTCCTCCTTCATGCAAACGTCTGGCGACAGTTTTTCGGGAGATCCGCTTGCCAGTAGCAGCCATAAACTGATTTACTACCTCACTAGCTGTGCTGCGCCGGCGTCTTTTTGTTGACATCATTATGTACCGATCTTCTGCAGGTGTCGTACTGCGAACACGACCTCCCCAGTGACGTTTGCTACACTCTCCATTTGTTTGAAATGATTTCCAAAGCCTGGAAACAACACTGTGGCTGACGTCGAACTCCATGGCAACATCTGTAATTTTTCGCCCTTCTTCAATCTTGCCAATAATACGGCCACGCGTAAAATCATCTAGGTGATGTCGGGAAGACATACTGAAAATTGCAAGTTCGTCAATTGATTCTTTCCCTTTCAACTTTGCGTTTGAACAACAACGGTCAATACGCGTCAAGTCCTTTATATCTCTTATCAGCGCCATGACGTCACGAACAAGTTCGGCAATCCAAAATTTGCATACGCACAACACGTCTTACTGTATCCCGCACTTATGCTAATTTCCACATTTTCCTGCCTTCCATTTTATGGTTGCTATCGTTGCTATTGTCATCCGTCCTTAGCAATTGTCCGGCAGTGTAGTTTTGAGTAGAAATCCTTCCTCTTGTCAAAATTGTGCCTCTATTTCTTGTTAAAGTGGCATCTTCTTTTCTCAGTGCTATAATCTGTTTTCTTTCCTTACTGAGATGTCCATTTGCTCTCTTCAACCTTTGGCTGTTTTCAATTGCTTTTTTCACTAGTTCACATTTGAATTTCCTCACGTCTCCAGGGGTACTTTTCGTACTGTCTTGCACAGCTCTATATATTTCACTTTGAAAGTGACATTCTTATTTGTCCTCATCTCCCTTCTCTTTTGCATCAGTAATTTTGTGTTTCCTGATATTTTCTTCATATGCAACTTGTTCTTAGTACCACCCATTTTTGTTGCTGTTTCTATAAGATCCTTGGTTAGTTTTCTGTTAACTTCAGAAATGTCTACTTCTTCTGATGTTAAACTTCTAGAGCGGAGAATCTGTTCCTCACTTTAAGGTTGGGCATGTCAACACATTAAACTGATGTTAGATCTTCTAGATAGGAGAATCTCTTCCTCAGCTTTTAAGGTTGGTCATGTCAATACATTTTGTTTGTTTTATGAGCATGCCATGTTCGAGTTTAGTGTTGAGCAGCATCTTACATCTCACCATTCTATGATCACTCCCTTTATTGAACCTGTTCAGCACACTGCAGCCTTCAATGAAAAATTTCTTGTTACACATAATAAAAGCAATATCACTTGTTATTCCATTGGGATGTTTCCATAACCGTTTCCTATGTGGTTTTTTTTCTTGAAAAAGGAGTTCATGTTGAAAAACTATAACGAAGTAAATTTCTCCGTCATTTCTGTCCACGCCAGGATTCGAACCCGGATCCCCTCATTCCGGAATAAGTCACTCTACCAATTGAGTTACGCGGGCGTTTGTCCTGACTACTATCTGCCTTTATGTCGTGTGCGTCCTGCTGGCAGGTACGTCACATCTCCCCCCCCGAAACAGGGCAGGGGGCATGGCCCACGGGTCAGCCGTGGCCATGAATCGTTGCAGGCAGCCATCCACTGTAGAACGTGCACTTGAGAACTCCCAGTCAATCTGGTGTGTGGAATGCAACGTCACACACATTTATTTTTCGAAGCGCTGGAGATGGGAATCTCTGAATTTTCCTATCTCGCGGTGTGGAAAGATCATCGCACCAATGCGAGATTTTGAACGGTCGGGTTATCCGGATAGTTCGGGCGCCATTATAACGAAGTAAATTTCTCCGTCATTTTTGGTCTACGCCGGGATTCGAACCCGGATCCCCTCATTCCGGAATAAGTCACTCTACCAATTGAGCTACGCGGACATTTTTGTTCTGACTACTATCTGCCTTTATGTCGTGTGCGTCCTGCTGTCAGGTACGTCACAAAACCTTTCTGCCTGTGCAAACTCTACGAAAATATTTCCACGCTGGTCTCTGTTCCCATGTCCTAATTTATCTACCGAAGTTTCATTCTGTTGCTGTTGCCCTATTTTCGCATTGAAGTCACCCATAATGATCTTGAAGCGCTGCTTGCCTTTATTATTTAGATGCCGAATTTCTTAGTAAAATTCTTCAACTCTTCCTCAGGATGACTTGTGGTGGGCGCGTATGCTTAAATACTCTAAGCCTGGGATCTTTTTCAGAGTTGGATAACGAGTCGCGCAGCTCTGTCTGAAGAATTCTCAACTTCTAGAACATTGTCCTTCAGTTTCTTGTTTATTATAAATCCAACACTAGTAGTTCTGCCAGTATCTGTCCCACGATAGCAGAAGAGATGTCCGCTTTTCAGTTCAATAAGATTTTCTCCTTTTATTCTTACCTCAGTTAGCCCGACGATGTTTCACTTGATCCTTTGGATTTCCTCCTCCAATTCAAGGAGCCTTGAATCAGAAGTAGAGATCGTCCGTTAAACGTAGACAAGGTCAGCATCAGATGGCAGCCTAGTCATGTCCTCCAAGGATTCTTAGCACCCTCTGCCTTCATGTCGCACTGGCCGCTGCCTTGGCCAGGTACATTCCAGCTGCCGGAGACTGAGGGCTAAGATAAAGTTCTGAAATCATCTTTTGGGGGTTTGGCCATAGCTTACATCGTTGGCCAATCGGGTTGGTAAGTGTGGGATATCATTTCCTCTAATCCCGATAGTATAGTTATACCGCTATTTGTCAATCGTCAGAGCCACTTTAATGGGAACAGGATACACAACGAGAGGGCGGGTTTGGCATTTGTCAAGGAGAGGTTGTATGTTTGCACATCCCCAGACCTTGCATCTCTTTTAATGTATGTATATACATATACACTATATTGACAAATGTCACCGGGAACCTAGAAGAGAAACTCAGCATAACATTTATTGACATACATTAGTATGGTGTCGGTCTACCTTTGGCCTTAATGCATGCACTGACCCTTCGAGACATCTTTCGACAAGATTTTGGATCACAGCGATAGATATGCGCTTCCATTCGGTACATAATACTGCCGCTAACTGTTGCTTAGTAGTAGGCCTCGGTTCCAAACTTCTTATGCGGCGCTCTAATTCATCCCATAGGTGCTCTGTGGTATTAAGATCAGGGCTCTGTGCTGGCCAGTCTACACACGATACGGAATTATTGTCAAACCCCGCCGTAACAGTCCTTGCTTTATGGGTGCCCGATCTCCACCACTTCTTCTTCTGCTGTGCCTGCATCTGCTCTTTCCACGAAGCCGATGCTCTCTGCTGCTGCATTAGTGTCTTCTACGCTCTTGATCTCTGCATTAGTGCCTTCTCCTGGTTCCACCCTGCCTGCCTCTAGTAGACTTTTTCCGCCGCCGTCTGTGGTGTCCTCATTCCAGCCTGCTGTCTCTTCTTTTCAAGCTTTCTCCTCTTCTGCACAGCCTCTTCAGCGTGCCGTTGCTGCTCCTCTTCACTCCTGGGCCTAGGGATTATCCATTAGTGACACTCCGCCGTCCTCTCCAGATCACTCTTCTATCAAGTACTCCTCGGATGCCTCTGGTGTTGAAGCCGTCATTGCTCGTGCCGCTTCTTGGCCCACTTCTTCTCCTTCTCATACTGCCACCTTGCTCGAGACGCTCGAAGCCTCCTCTCCTCCAGCCTCTCCTGATGCTTCAGTTGTTTCTTCGCATTTCGCTCACGGTGCTGCTTCTGTGCCCAGCGATTCCATCGCTGCCTGCTTGCCTGTTGTGTCTGCTTTTCCGCCTACTGCTCTGCAACCCTCTACTGCCTATGGGGGTGCTATTTTTAAGTGGCTCCGTCGTCGTTCCTTACATAAACGTTGCAAGAAGATTGCCCCTTCTTCAGACTTGCATGATGCTCCTCCGCCTGTAGTGTTGCCGCTTTCTGAAGTACATCTACCTCGCCCGTGTCGCGAAGATTTATCTGACGTGGCTGCCTACTGTGATGCTTTCCTAACCTGGGATTTTCCTCCTGATGCCTATGCTCCAGAACTCTCTGCTGCTTCTAGATTCCCTTCGGGGGCTCTTGATTTTACTTCAGGATTCCTGCTCTCATGCTCTTTTGTGATTGCCTCGTGACTTTTACATATAGTGTTTGGACTGTACATGCTCTGCCTCCTGGCCTATGTCTTGCCACTTGTACCTTGTATTTCTTCCATACATGTACCTTGTATATGTCTCTGTTATTCCCTGTTTTTTCTGCCATGTATTTTCCCGTTTTTTCGTGTACCTGCCCCAAAGTCACATTAGAGCGAATTTGAAACCTCGCTTTATGGCTCGGTGCATTATCCTGCTGGTACCAACAAGGCTCTGATCCATAATATTGCCACATAGTTGGTAGGGCATAATTGACCAGAATATCGAGGTAGACGTACTGGTAAACAGGTTTGTCCTCGATAACCAATGAGGCGGGACCATACCACGAAAAACGCCCCCACACGAGTACACTTCCAGCTCCAAACTTGACCGTAGGAACAGTACACTGTAGTAATTAGCGTTCCCCCGGCTGCCGACATACCCACACACGGCCATCAGACTGATAGACCGTGTATATGGATTCATCAGTCCATAGGACCCGTTTCCATTGACCTACGGTCCACGATAAATGTTTCTTACACCATGCTAAACGACGAGTAGCATTCCGAGTGGAGATGAAAGGCTTATGAGCAGCCGCACGACCACAGTGACCCATGGAGTGAAGTTCTCTGCGAATGGTGCGTGAACATACCGAGGTTCCAGCATTTTTACTCACCTGTACACTGAGGTCTTGTGCAGTGCTCCGTCGATTAGCTGTAACGACTCTCCTGAGGCTTCGAGGTCCTCTATCACTGATTTTCTTTGGTCTGCCGGTACGTTTTGCTGCTTCAGGCACTCCACGTGTCTGCCACTTATTCAGTACATCCAAAACAATTGACTTGGGTATGTTTAAACTCCTCTCGGTTTCTCTTGTGGACAACCCACTAATATAATACCCAACAATCTTTCCTTTCTCAAAGTCAGTTCTCTTCCGCCGCGACATTTTCACTCAACTTCAGAGTGCGATATGATCGGGGTCAGCTGAGGCTTGTTTTTATACCGTTTGCAGCTGTAACGCGCATCTTAACAACGCAGCGTATCCGTTCATTTGTTTTTGAAGGGTTGCCCGGTGACTTTTGTCAATATAGTGTATATCGCTGTAAATTCGTACTCAATCCCTCTGAGGAGGGTGGGGGGACCGGAACCGAGGACGCCCCTTCCCTCCCTGGTTACACCTATGATCAAACGCTTCGGTGATTCTGTTTCTACTGAGATCAACAAACAGGACATGACCTCCTCTCCACTTCCGCGACCATGATCATTACTTGCTCAGGCATGCCCAGAAAGCATTCATGGACAAGTAATATAGTGAGAGAAAGAGAGTGGTTTATAAAATAGTTTTATTTTTGTCTCGTATGATTTTCACTTGGTAAGAAACTGTGACTCACCAAGGGTAAAGGTTTCATGTCGGTGTGGACAGCGGGGTCGGCGAGACAGTTTCAGCTTTTTCCCTACCATCCACCCGCACCTCCCAATTTGTACTTGGAATCGTTAATGATCGAGTCCCTTGGCTTCATATTGCATTTAACAAAAAAGATGAACTAAGAAAGGTATACAATGGTAAATCAGTAGAAAATCCAAGACAAAATCTAGTAATCTTAAGCTTTTAACGTATGTTTTTCTGAAAACAACGAAAAATACAGTGACTTATTATCAAAACTAATTTAGTAGTTACAGTTTTTTGTTTTAACGGATTTCATAATAGTTCTCCGTCATAAGTTCTTTGGGAGCCTACTGAGATGTCTTAGCCTTGGAGCCCACTCAAAATTCTTAGCCTAGGGGCCCACTAAGACCTTAATCCGGCCCTGACCATAATACATCTTGAGGTCAATACGAACCAGTTGTTATCGATTTAGCATATCCCACCTGCCTTTCAGGTGATTCTTAGCACCCTCTGCCTTCATGTTGCACTGGCCGCTGATGCTACCCTCTGCCATGCTGCCATTCTCCCGTTGCCCTCGCTCATGTTGCCCCCTGCCTTTATGTTACCTCCTCTCCCGATGGTGCCCTTACCTTGTCGTGATGTGTGTGTGAGTGGGCGGGGGGCTTGTGTACTAGTATGAACCTTGAAGCTATGCCGGCGGGAGCATTTGTTCCTGGTAGAACCAGCCAGGCCAGGTAGGTTTAAGGAGAATGGTCAGACTAAGAAGAGTACTCTGGTCCTTCAGGTTGGGGGTTGGTGCGACGGGCCAGCTCCCTGTCCACTGTAAAAAAATTTACAAACGCTAAAAGACTAAAGAGTAATAATGCCAGAACAGATTATCAATTTATATGGTGCGGAGACGTGGGCATTGAATAAAAGACATCAACAAAGATTACTGGCTACAGAAATGGACTTTTGGGGGCATTTTGCAAGAAAATCCAGATGTGAAAAAGGGCGTAATACAAAATTTCGAGATATTATGAGTGTTAAAGTAGACATTATTCAAACTATTGGGATGCGGAGATTGCAATGGTTTGACCATGTAAGGAGAATGTCATCAGAAAGACTTCCAAAAATTCGGAGGGAGTGGAAGGCTCTAGTAAAGAGGGGAAGAGGAAGACAAAGGAGAAAGTGGATGGAGGAGATTAAATCAAGTTTAAAAAATAATGTGGACTGGATGAAGTGATGGCCTTGGAAAGAGAGAAGTGGAGAAAGACCCTGGCCCCAAGTAGCACAAATTGGTTGTTTCAACGTTCAGAAATAGTTAACGGGTCGGTTGCAGAAACGTTAAAAAGAATACGTTTAAAAACACCAGGATGATCATATGATCATATGTAGAGGATTTTAGGAAGGGAGTGTCTGACCCCAGGTTTAAAACAACCCTTAGAAATAGGAAGCTAGGAGATTTGGGCTAGATTGCCCGATAGGAAAGTGACAGGGAAGCGAAGTAGAAAGCGGGAGGAAGATGCCCTTATTTATTACCGGGGGGCCAGTACCCGGGGTCCGACGGCTTAACGTGCCCATCCGACGCACGGCGGATATTTAGTGGATCAAGCGTTCGTACCTGCCTGGGATCGAACCTGAGGTCATTTCCGTGGCAGTCACGAACGTTGCCCACTAGGCCATCCGTGGCCCAATCACCAGGATGTCTGGTTCATAAACGGTTATATCAACCATTCGAAAAACACATTTTTAACTTTTATGAAACGCTGAAAAGCTGTTTTGTAACGTATTTAAAGTAATTCCGAAAGGTAGATTTTTGGTTAAAGAGGGGTTGATAGAGCGTTTTCGTTGTATCTTACGGCTTCTGCATATAATATTTAACAAAGAAGAATTCCTGCAATTAAAGTGATCATTTCATGCGCTTGTATATGGCAAATCGTCAATAAAGACCCTAGGTATACTACCTGCTATCATTTAAATATGCCAATACTTATTTTGAAGAAGATTCAAGCCTCTTCGTCAATCTCTACAACAAAACGAAGTTTTCAAGTAGCGGGAGCCAGAGCAATTTAGAACTGTCGTTTCGTCCTAGAGAGAAATAATTAATAACATTCCCCGTAAAAAAACACCGCTCAGGTACAAAGCTATTTAAGCATAACTCACATACCTTTTAAACAATGCAAAAGGCAATAGAAAATCTTGTGCCAATTCGAAGTTCTGTCACGTGGTTTCCACTAAACGGTTTTTCATGTAGACCAAAAGAGGGCACTTGATTATGCTTTATGAAAGGAACTGGAAATTGACTCAAGAAACAAAAATATGATGTCTGCCGAAAAATTGAGGGTTTTTCAACACGTAATAGTTCATGTCCTTTTAGAAATTTAGTACTTATGTAAAAAAGTTACCACTTTCAATTAAAATTAGGTGCGTTTATCATTATTTTTTGAGTTTTGTTGATAGACGGCGCTGAGATCTGAGCCTGATTTTCAACGTTTTAAAATCGTTTTAAAAATTCCACGATTTCAACACAAATATATATCAACCTTACTAAAATGACCGCTCTTTCAACGTTCAGCTGTTTAGCACATATCAACGTTTTAGAAAAGGTTTTAAACCAACCAAAAACCAATTATTAACTACTAAAACCAAATTTGAACGTTCAAACAACATTACTGTGCTACATGGGGCGGAACTATATGTTCGAGGAAATTCCTTATGATGATAATGACCCCTGCCTTTCAGTGGACTGTTTTTCACTTGATATTTTAATAAAAAAAAAATCAACCAAAAAAAAAAAAAAAAAAAAAAAAAAAAAAGATTTTTATTCGCCATGTTTCCGCCCTTTATTATGTTTTTCTGTTAGAGATAGAAAGATTTCAAAATTTTTAGCAGTCACTGTATTATCTCTACCAATTTCATCAAAACACCGCAACACAGTGTTTTAAATAGCTTGAGTTGCTAAGTTTCTTCGTAGCTGCATATGGGTAGCAGCTTCCATTTCCTCATGCACCCGAAATTCATTGCGCATATTGCGAAAGCATACCATCACATTAAATTCACGACAATGAACACTTCAGCGCTTATCTTCTGCAGTGCGTTTCCAGGTTTTTCAAGTTACCAGGGCCGGATTAAGGGGTTGGTAACTAGAACATATAGGGGCTTGCCTTTGGAGTAATCAAGGGTCCAGGAGGCATGCCTAGGCAAATAATAAATAGATATACAGAGAGAGAAAGAGGTTTATAAAATAGTTTTACTTTTGTCTCGTATGAATTCCACTCGATCAGAAACAAAGGCTGAGAGGGGTACAGATTCCAGATTACATAGAGACATGAAACCTTTACCAATGGTAAAGGTTTCATGTCTCTATGTACAGCGGGGCCACCGAGACAGTTTGAACTTTTTCATAACCATCCATCCACACCTCCCAATTTTAACTTAAAATCGTTAATGGTGGAAATCCCCTGTGGGTTCCATTGCACTTGACAAAAGAGATGAACTAAGGAAGGTATACAATGATAAATCATTAGAAAATCCATGACAAAATTTAGTAATCTTAAGCTTTTAATTAACTCATTCCTTGTGAGAAAAATGAAAATTACTGTGACTTAATATGAAAACTCAGCAGATCAGTGGCGTAGGAACGGGGGGTACAGGGGTACAATGTACCCTTCCAAATTTTGGAGAGGGGTACATTAATATCTACTGTACCCCCCTCCCCAGATATGAGCTAACACAAACCAACCATTCATAAAGAGTGTACTGTAAAATTTATATGCTACTTATTTTTTTTTATTTTCTTTTTTTTCAAAGAAATATCACGGGTCACCTGTTTTTTTTTACATCCGAAGCTTGTAGTGGGAGGCTTTTCATCCACCAAAAACTGGCCAACCATCTGGGAAACTCCAGCAAATTAGTTCTGCAGGGAAACGAGTTCAAACGAGTGTCAGTCACCTACAGCTAATGACATTGCGATGGGTTGAAACGGAGTGTCATTTCCGCGCCCACAGCCCCGGCACTAAAATTGTTTTCTGTCTTAAGATCTGTAGCAATACAACAAGTGCATTACGGATTTCACATACCACTCATAGAACTCAAATTCCTCGATATCTCCACCATCATTTAGCTTTGCACCAGACCAATGTGCTTTTTACACCAATTGTCAGCCTATGTATCGTTCAAAGTTTTTAATATAGACTTCATAATGCTTCAATGGTACTATCTTCGCGGGTAGAGCAGTTTTTATCTTACTGCGGTTTTACTTTATTAACGTAAACAAAAATGATAAGAAATTTAATTCGTTCTTGTTAAGAGTTATATAACATTTCCTGAGAAATCCCTTTTTTTTTTCCAAACCCTGCTGACGGAAATTCATCCTAATGTTGACTTGTCCCCGCTCAATATTTTAATGGAAAAAAAAGTACAAAATTAACAAGAGAGAACACAAAAAAAAAAAAAAACCCTTCTCCATTCATTTTCTGATAAGAAATTAAAAATGTGAACTTTTTGTCAGCAATAAAAATAATAATGGTAATAATTAATAATAATATGATGATAACAATGTTCATTCGGATGAATTCCTGATCAGTATACGTATTTTATAAAAACTCTAATATACTACCCCCCCCCCAAAAAAAATTCGGAGGGGTCATCCATAGATGGCTTAATCCTTGAGATGTAAGGTTCATGAGCTTGTACCCCCCTAAATCAAAAGCGTTCCTACGCCACTGCAGCAGATAATTTGTTTGAAGAATGCACTACGTATTAATTATGACATACAGTTTCATGTTTTAACGGACTTCTTAATGATACCCCGTCATAAGTATTTTTGGGGGGCCCACTCAAATGTCTTAGCCTAGGGGCCCACTAAAGACTTAATCCAGCCCTCCTAATTAGACTCAATTCACCTTCAAAATTCAGTTTGTAATATATTTAGTTATCTGTAACATTTAATTAAGTAAATGGGGAATTGTTGAATTACTCGTAAATCGTAATCATTAATTGCGCACACTTCGTTATGAATTAATCTTGCATGCGGTGAACAAACAGTGTTTCAAAAAGTTTTCATTAACTTGCGTCTGCTTACCGATTTATCTACTCCTTGTCTTAGCCGGTGTGCTGCCATCTGTTAGAAAAATATGTAAATTATTCGTATTACGACAGAAGTACAGAAAGTAAGAATTTCTACCAATCGGAACACTGGGTTTACAAGCAGTGTTTCTTTCAGGCATACATCCAGGGGGAGAAGCCCTCCCGGAAAGGACCGTTCGCCCCCAACCCTCCGGAGACATTTTAGGTTACCGAACCAAATTTTAATAAATTCGGGCTATGATGAAAAAGGAAGTTTCGTTTCTTTTTATGCTACAACTATTTCTCCAATTATATTTTTTTAAATATTTGTTCAAATGGTACTAGTTATAGTTTATTTTGTTATTAAAAAGTGTATTACGACGCATGATTTTCTTCAAAATATAATAAGCAGACTAGTCATACCTAATTGTCTGGGAATCGTGATTCAGGATCTCTTGACGTTGAATGCATTTTAATAGATAAAAATTTCAAGCCTGCGGACCTTCCCCCCCCCCCCTCCTTTAGCTGAAAAAAGTTTGTTATTCCTGAAATGTTTGAAGAAGTAATTACTATATCAGGAATGTATATAGAAATTTTCTTCGGGGGGGGGGGGGGAGAAAAAAGGAAGTTTTTGAAATTCACATCTGGAACAAGATTAAAGTTAATGAAAAATTGAAGAAAAATTAAAGCATTTTTTTCTAATGTAAGTTGATACATTTTTATAAAATTAAGGTACTTTTTTCTAATGTAAGTCGCGTTGTCGCGTTTTAACCAAAAAAAAAAAAATGAATCATTTTCCGGGGGAGGCAAGGCCCCCTCTAAATGCGCCCCTGTGCTAGATATATAGTAATTACTTCTATATATATAATTATAGTAGTTAAAATTACATATATACAGCAAATGGAAAACTTGCCCCTCTAAGGTTCCATTTGCCCCCCCATGCCAAAAAGTCCTGAAAGAAACACTGTTTACGAGTTGTTGTTTTTTTCCCTTTAGATAACCAGTCTGGAACAAATTGTTCATAATCATGCAGGTGTCTTCTCTCTCACTCTCTATTCACGACACAGATTTGGAAAAGTTATTTGGTTTTTTTTTCCAATGAAAGATTTCGGAAAGTCTACGTGTTATCGAGGTTTTTTCGACTTCCAGCGTTTTTCAGAGTGGACCAGGGCCGGATTATGTCCTTACTGGGCCCCTAGGCTAAGACATTTGAGTGGGATTCAAAGCTAAGACATTTGAGTGTCCCCCAAAGCTAACACATTTGAGTCGGCCCCAAAGCTAAGACATCAGAGTGGGCCTTTAAAGAACTTATGACGGGGAATTATTATGAAATCCGTTAAAACACGAAACTGTAACTACGAAATTATCTGCAAAGTTTTTATAAGTCACTGTATATTTCATTTTTCTCACATGAACATGAGCAGTGGCGTAACTACCACTCCCGCAACACCCGCAGCTGCGTGGGGGCGCAGGTAACGAAGGGGCGTACTACAGCTCCCAGTAATTGTATTATGATAAAATCCGAACGCATACGAAAACAACCAAACAAATAATTAAAACAAAAATTCATATTTTCCTTTAATACGTATATAGCTTTGCCTAAATAAATGCCAAGTTTCACTTTTAAAAGACTGGATGCCCTACGGAATGAAGATATTCGGCCCTTGGGCTCCGAATTGTAATGCGATCGCTCTGCAATGGGTTGTAATACCATCGTTCCCCAATGGATTGTAAACAGTACAAACGCTCTCCAATCGCCCTCTCAGGAAAAGCACGAGACCACGTGTTAATTCCCCATGGAGGATGTGAGGAAACAGTCAATCACCTAGGATTACGTGCACGACAGTCGCCAACATTTATTAACAGCAGCCGCGTGTAAAAGAGGGTGATTTCTTCAAGTGATTTACAGTATTTTAGTTTCGGACAAAACAATTACACATTGCTTTGCTCTTAGTTCTTCTTTACAGTAAGTATGGCTATCTCATTTACTATGTGGAAACTAACAAACAAGCGAACGGCATCCATTTGCAAAATGTCACAAAAACGTCTAAATGGAGCATAGTAATAGTATCGGCCAAAGAAAAAAGAGGGCGCGAAAAAACTTCCAAATCTCGACCAGCTCTTTTTTGTGTAGAATCAATTAAACTCAGATGCCGTTTGTGATTAAAAGAATGATGATTTGTTTAGCAGATCAAATGTTCAAACTTTAGAGGCAGACAATTCGCATAAACTAAGCACTTCAGAAACAACTGAAAGTAAAATGGGTGATTATGAAGTCTTATAGTTATTGACCTTAACCATTAAAGTATATTTTACCGAATTCGTTTCTTGCGATAAAATGTATATTCATGCTTATGCGTGAGTCCGCGCACGGTGCTTATCCTGATTGACTGATTGATAACCTTACATTATGTATTTCTGTTCCAAAAATCATTTAAAAGTTAAAACTACAAGGCTCTATGTATCTCACTTCTTTATCAGACATTCACATCGACCTCCTTCCTCCCCCTCCACACACACTCATACACACGCACATGCAGCGAAAAACACATCCTCCCTCGTGTTTGAAATCCTGGGAAAATGGCTGTGCTTAGGGGTGAAACGTTGTGCTAGTTACGCCACTGAACATAAGATAAAAGCTTAAGATTCCTAGATTTTGTCTTGGATTTTCTAATTATTTAGCATCGTACACTTTTCTTAGTGCATCGCTTTTTTGTTTTGTTTTTAGTGCAGTGAGAAGCCACAGGGGACTCCGATCTTTAACGGTTCCAAATGCAAATTAGGAGGTGTGGATGGATGATAGTGAAAAAGCTGAAACTGTCTCGCCGACCCCGCTGTACACAGCGAAATGAAACCTTTACCCTTGGGTGAGTCACTGACTTGAAATCTGTTCGTCTTCCAACCTCTGTTTCTGACCAAGTGGAAATCATACGAGACAAAACCGAAACTATTTTATAATCCCCTTTCCTCTCTCTCTCTCTGCCTGTCTACTATCTATCACTTGCCCAGACATGCCTCCTAGGCCCTTGGTCATGGTGGCCCCTGTAGACCGCACCTTAATCCGACCGTGGAGTGGACCATAGATGTTTCTTGACCTTTTTGTGCATGTCTGTGTGCCACAAAATGTTCAAGGCATTTTATTTAGCATTTCAGTCTTTGCAGTATGTGAGTAAGGTTATTCTTGCAATCAGTGAATTACTGGAAAATATCGGGGCATTCCCACAAAAATTTCTTCGAGGTCGTTTTACGGAAATTTGTTAGCACTGAATTACAACGGCAGTTCCATAAAAAATGAGAGTAAAATCCCACAAAATGAAGAAATATAGGTACAGAAAAATATATGTTATCCTTTCTCAAAGTATATTCTCTCGGATTATATGCAACGGTTCCATCGTTCAGTACACTTTTCAAAGCATGTGGCGAAGGCATTTTGTAGCAGCTACTTTAGCGACCCCTGTAAAGCTTGATTAACGTCAGCATCTGTGTTGAATAGTGCGCTACGGAACTTCTCCTTCATTGTTGAAAACAACCAGAAATCGCACGGGGCGAGATCAGGACTGTAAGCAGGCTGTGGCATAATCTCAATACTGCATTTCGTAAGAAACTGTTGAACACAATCCGCCACATGTGGGCGGGCATTATCATGGTGTTGGGTCCACTTGCCCACCAGTTCCGGTCACTTAATCGATATGTGTCTTTGCAGACGCTTCAAGACTGAAATGTAATACTCAGCATTGACAGTAATTTGTGTAGTAACAGCATGCTGATAGACTACACCTTTATGATCAAAGAAAATTATCATAATCACCTTCCCAGCTGATTTAGTTTGGCGGACTTTTTCCGGAAGTGGCGAGCCTGTGTGTTTCCAGACACACGCGAGCTTCGTGAGGGGGTTGAAATAGTGGACCCATGTTTCATCGGCAGTTATTACCGTGTTTAGAAAATTTGGATCCTTTGTGATAATTTGTTTCCACTCACGACACACCTGAACTCTGACTAACAATTGTTCTCTCGTCAGGTGATGGGGTATCCATCTGGAACACACACGATGCAGCAGTAATTTGTCGCGTACAATGCGGAATGCAGACGTTTTTGAAATATGAGTTTATCCCGCTATATCTTCACACGCCATTCGTCGATCTTCTTGCAGGATTACCGAAACAATGTTAACTCCGTAACAACACTTTCAGGTCGACCAGGCCTAGGAGCGAGTTATGCCGACAAACGGCCTTTTTTGAAATCATGGTGCCATCTACAAATCGTTGACTCTGCAAAACATTTATCTTAGTAAGCTTTTTTCATTATTTCAACTGTTTCTGGAGCTGTTTTACCGAAACGATAGCAAAATTTTATGGCACAACGCATTTCGCTTCTTAACTCTGAATCACTCACCTTCTTAGCTGAATGGCGTAATGCAGACGTACCTTAAACAACTGCAACAAAACCAGAATCGTCTACCACTGCTAATAACTGTTGCCATAGATACATCCTTAATTCAATTAGTTGTCTGCGTTGTTATTTTCCCCCTTCGTATTGTTGCCAACTAAAAAAAATTACTCTCAGTTTTTATGGAACGGCCTTTGTACTTAAATTTTTAAATTCCGTATTATTGACTAGATTTTAAGAGCATTTTAATAATTCAAATTCTTTGGAACCTACAGCATTTTTCGTAAAATCAAAATTACTGGACTTTATTGTGTGTAACACAAATATGCACGTTGTAATTAAAATTAATGCCCTGGTTTTATACCAATACAGAGTAATACAAAACAGTTACGCTAAAGTTGAACGTCTGTTTTATTCTTTTAGAGAACTAAGGCCAGCCAGTTTGAAATGCTTCACGATCACACACAGAAATCACGTGACTTCCGTGTAACTTTGTAATGTCTTTTTCTGATTTATACGAAAACACAGAGCATAAGTAAGCAAATAAATAAACACAGGCGTAACTCGGGCAGAGCAGAGGGGCGGTAGCAGCTGAAGAGAGGGCGCAAAAACCACTGCTTGCAGTCTGATTAAAATTGAAACTGTAACTTTTACACAAGTTTTTGGTGCACTTAAAATTCGAATTTCTTCCTGAAAATGTTTAGAGGATTCTAGCTGTTCACCGCTATACGCCGCGGCATATAGCGGTGAACAGCTAGAAGTGGTTCGTCGAACTAAAAAAGAAGTACGGCCTTCGTCAGCAACATGTGACGTACTACGGAGGTAAAGCACGTGTCAAGGTAACAAGAATATGCAGCAATACATTCCGTCGGTGTAGTTTAGTTGGTTAGAACGACTCACTCCGGAGCAAAGAGATGGGGCTTCGATCCCCGTAACCGGCAAATGTGTGAATTTAACATTGGCACCCGAACGTGAGAATTGATTTACTGGGTGTTGGGTTCTTCGAAAAATGTGTGATGCTCGTTCCACATCGTCTAGAATTAATGAAAAATTCTTTCTTCGCTTCAAAACGTTTAGAGGGAGATGTTGTGACTCATTTCGGAGCGAGAAGACGCGCCTTCTGGATATTCCGTCACTAGCAAATTTGTGAATTTCACAAACAATAGGGTGCGCTGTTTTTCTTTAATTGGATGGACGTTGCAAGAAAAGGTTGTTCACATTGTTTAATATTTTTTAGGTCTATTTGATAATTTCTGTGGCTGCCAGCCATTACTACAAACTGAATTCGGTCCATTTGATGTGGCACAGTAGGTCAGAACTCACAAGTAGTTGCGAAAAACTACACAAACAGTCGCAGTTAGATTGTACCTACCGCGTAGAGATAACTTTGGGTTATGGCGTTAATTTTGTTTTGTCAAGAAGAGTATTACACTGCCCGACATTATTACTAATATGTCAAGATGCAACCGTATCGTTTGCAGTTGATTCAAAAGCTCAAGAGGGATATTTAGTAATTTAATATTTATATCTGTATACAACTGTCAAATTAGTAATGCCTTGAAAAACAGAGGGGGCGCAATATTTTTCTGTTTGCCCCGGGCGCAGAAATGAATTGTGCCACAATAAAAAAATTAAAAAAAAGTAAAACTAGTTCTCTGGAATGACATGAGTTCGGAAACACCTAAATCTTATCAACTCATCCTCATATGCAGGATAAGTCAAAATGATGACCCCGATTTCAATGCTTTACCACATGACATGTAATGAGTATTTTTAGTTGCGAGATGTGTTACTTTAGAAGGCAATCTCTCCAAGTTCCAACGCCTTGCTACCGATACCGCGGGTGGTCGGTAAATGCAGAAGGAACAAGTCATACAATGGCTGCAAGTGGACAACAGAAGGCATTTTGTGTTCTCGATTTTCATACAAACAAGTCAGTTGTGACTGTTCAACGGCATTTTCGGACAACATTGATAGAGCCACCCAGTGGTAAGTCAATTCGTAATTGGTATTCACGATTTCAAGGCACGGGCTGCATTTGCAAGGGGAAATCGGCTGGACGTCCGTCGATAGGAAACGACGTACTGGAGCGTGTTCTACGTAAGGAGCCCTCGGAAATCCACTTATCGAGCAGATCGAGAACTTGGTGTCCCGCAGAAAACTGTATGGCGAGTTCTGAGGAAACGTTTGCACATGCAACCGTATCTTCTGCAGTTGATTCAAAAGCTCAAGAGGGATGACCGCCACCTGCGAGCGTCTTTCTGTGAAAGATTGCTTCCTCTAATGGAGGATGACGGTTTCCTTGAAAAATTAGTTTTTAGTGATGAAGTAACATTCCACATTTCAGGAAAGGTGAACAGGCATAACGTGAGAATTTCGGGCACTGAAAATCTCCATACAATTTTGCAGCACGATCGTGCTTCCCCAAAAGTCATCTGTGCAATTACTCATCGAAAAGTGTATGGGCCCTTCTTCTTCGCTGAAGCCACTGTGACAGGAATTACCTATCTGGACATGCTTGAACAATGGCTTGTCCTACAGCTGGAAGAAGGCATTAGTGATTTCATTTTTCAACTCGATGGTGCTCCACAGCATTTCCATAACGAGGTTGGAGGCCACCTCAGTGACAGGCTACCAAAACGATGCATTGGCCGTTCAGCTGAAGAAATGTTCCGTTGGCCACCACGATACCCAGATCTCACCCCGTGTGATTTTTCTTATGGAGGTTTCATAAAGGATCGTGTCTTTGTACCACCACTTGAAACGACGCTGGGTGATTTGAAAGCTCGCATCACAGCAGCCATCACAGAAATTGACACCGACATGCTACAAAGAGTTTGGCAGGAACTTGATTACCGACTTGATGTGTGCCTTGTTACTCGTGGGGCGCACATTAAACATTTACAAGTAAGTTGAACAAAACTTTATGAAATGTGCTTTTCGACAGTACTAGTTGTGTGCGTCTGCTTTACATTAAACATGAGTATCAAATAATTTAAATCGGGAACATCATTTTGACTTACCCTGTACAGTTCACGTGTGAGACTGAAATTAAATGGCTGCTTACCATTCCTTGATGTCCTTGTGTCCCACTCTGAAGGAACCTTTAGTACAACAGTTTATCGAAAACCATTTGCTGTTTCCTTATCTCCACATGCAAAATCAAAACACCCATGGAAACAAAAGATATCTATCTGCCTTCTACACGTGCGTATATCGTGCAACACATATATATGCTCAACTGGTGATTCCTTACAGAGAGAGCTTGACTTTCTTAAACGAATTGCAGTACGCAGAGAATATCGCCCTTCCGTTATAGACAAAGCTATCCAAAAATTTAGGAAACCAAAACCTATCTGCTCGCTGACGCCAATAGATTCCCAATACGAAAGAATTCGGCGGTTATCCCATCTGCTCCTCAAATTTGCTTCGGAATTTCAAAAATTCCCAAAAGTTTAAATTTCAAAGTTATTTTACGGATCAAAAGACTAGGCCTACATCGAAGACATAAATTCCTGCGGATTTTATCAGATACCTTACGAATGTGGACTTTACAGACCCGCAGGAGTTTCCGTGCGAAGGAACACAAGACCTGCGTACGGAACTACGAACTGAAGAAGTCGTTTATATCCCAACATTGTCACGAAAATAACGATAAATTTTTGTTTGGAAACGCTACGCTTATTGATAAACCTGATTCGACTATCAAGCTTAATATATTAAAAGCTTTCCACGAATACCGTAACTCTTTACAGTTACGGCTTGTCAACGACATGGCGTCGACTCTATTTCTTTCAAGAGCGTGGAAATAACTCACCTAAATCCGTGACCGTCAGAACTGATGATGTCACAATGATTCGAATGTTGACGCCGCGTGGCCCATTCGTCCTGATGATACCGAGTCAAACGCTCTGCGAAACTATAGTCGATGTACATACAGAATAAACATCTTTTTCTGAGAAACGTTGCTGTTTTTATTTTATTTTATTCTACTTAAATTATCTACTCTTGAATATAAAAAAAAAAAAACTCAGCATAATGCCACAATGTTTTGCACATAGTAAAATTGTTTCTCTTGACTCTGCTATAAAAAAATGAAACAAGGTTTAGTGAACTAAAAGGGGTTCTTCGTCCCCGTGAAAAAACCCTTTCAGTTCATTATATTCTGAAATATGCGTAGTTACATGCAAACAACTGCAATACATAACACCTTATCTTTATTTGTATAAACATTTCATTCATTAATGTGCTATTTCTTTCACATTCTCTTGTTAATTAACGTGCATGCACAGGAACTATTGCTATGACTGTGAAAGGGGGCCTCAGGTCCTCTGGAATAAGGTTTTCCCTTGATCCAGCTTTCATACACTGCTGGCCACCCAAAATGCAACACCAAGATGGAAGCATCCGATTAGCCTGAAATTCGCAGCATGCGTCGCCCGCGAGAGGACATGCAAACGATTAGCATTGCAGGGCATATGCAAATCATGTGCGCCCGGCACCCCACCGAGAAGCACTATAAGAGGGTGCACAGAAGGCAGAGTGTAAGTAGTGGAAGTGTGTTGTGCTGCCGGACCTGTGCGTGGGAAGCTTCCTGATGCCTACGGCAGTCATTCCAGCACGTTTAGGAATTCGACAGAACACGAATAGTGGCTTATCGCAACAGCGGTTTATCGTACCGAGAAATCGGCGCCCGTGTGGGACGACATCCAGCCACAGTGAGGCGAGTATGGATTCAGTGGGTGCAGGAGGGACGGACGGACCGACGTGACCGATTGTCGCAGCCGCAGCACACCACCGAACGAGAGGACAGGCATGTTGTGCGGCGGGCATTGACGCTCGCACCGACACATCACGAACGTTAGCGCCGGAATTAGGGTGTGTTGCGCAACAACCTGTGTCAGCACGTACCGTTCGACGTCGTCCGCAGGAGCGGGGACTTGTCGCACGGCGGCCATTGCTCCGATTACCATTGACGTTACACCACCGGCGAGTGCGGCGGTAGTGGGCTTTTGAAAGGCGCACCTGGACTACGGAATGACACGACATTGTCTTCTCCAACGAATCCCGCTTCTGCCTGCAACACCACGATGGTCGAATCCACGTGTAGCGGCACCGCGGCGAGAGACCGTATGACGCCTGCAGTATGCATCGCCATACCGGTCCGTCGCCTGGCGTTATGGTTTGGGGCGCAACTGGATATGACACCCGCACCTCTTTGGTACTCATCGGCGGTACACTCAACAGCCACCGCTACATCTCCAACGTTTTGGAGCCCGTAGACCTTCCAGCGGCCACGTTTCAACAAGAAAATGCGCGCCCGCACGTGGAATGCATCGTGCAACAATTCTTCATGGCCCACCAGGTGTCACTGCAGCCGTGGCCCGCCTGTTCTCCCGATATGTCACCCATCGAACACGTCTGGTCGCTGATTGGCAACCGAGTGGCCCGCCTGTTCTCCCGATATGTCACCCATCGAACACGTCTGGTCGCTGATTGGCAACCGAGTGGCCCGGCAAGCACCACCCGCGGCTACGCCTGCTGAACTGTGGCAACGTGTGGAAGCAGCCTGGACTTATACATACCTCAAGCCCACATCCAAAGCCTTTTTCGTTCGATGCCGCGGCGTATAGCGGCTGTTATTGCCAGCCATGGGGGCCAAACGAACTATTGATGTCTGCGTGTTCCGCAAGTCGCACGAGCCTGTAAGCTCAATCGTTTCATCTTTGTATCTGTTGGTATGTGTCCAGTAAATCTGGCTTTGCTATCTCGTGTCCTTCTTGGTGTCGCATATTGGGTGGCCAGCAGTGGTGTAGATTTAAACCACGGGAAAACAGCAATTAAAATTTTCTTTTCTTTTTAACACTTCTTTCAAAGCTACCGTAAAAAAAATTTCCTGGCTATTTCTTTATTCATATGAAGTTTCTGCAAAAGATTTTGGAAAATCTCTCAGTCGCGAGGCCCTTCGCAATGCGGGATTTGCAGGGGGCTATCAGTACGCTCCTGCTTCCAATTCGATTCAAAAATTAAGGGTACGTACAGAGAGTGCAGAAGTGGTGTTCAAGGAAGCCCAATAAGTCCAAGCGTTGGGCCCTGCTATGCTGGAGGGCCCCAAAAATGACGATTTTCGCTTTTCTTTTTTTCACTATGCTTCTCAGATTAAAAAAAAAAAGAAGAAGAGGGCATGGAATTAGGGGTAAGTTCGCTGATTTGGAAGCATGCTTCAGCCCGAAATACGTAGAAGTAACCTAATTCATCTACAAGTATTATTTCCTAGCTTGTTGATTGAATGCGGGATGACTGAAAACTACTTTGACCGTAAATGTTACTTCATACTACACTGCAACTGAACTCAGAGATTGTGCTGTTGTTTCTGGCAGAGGCAGAGCCGTAGCTATTGGGAAAGCAGTGAGGGCGGTTACCCTCCCAGAATGGTCATTCCAGGGCTGTAAATTCATGCTCTCTGGGATGTAAAAAAATCAGAGACGTAACTTGGGTGGCGCGTCTGCCCCGGGGGCAGAGCAAGAGGAGGCGCAAAAATCACTGCATACAATCTGATTGAAATCGGGATTGAAACTTTTGCATCAGTTTCCCGTTTTCTCGCCATACTTTGTTGTTTGTCAGTTTGCACAATTTGCTTATACACTATCTACCAACAAGTAATTGGCCACCTGTGATGGCAAAGGAAAACGAAGTTTATTTACCTTCAATAGTTGGTGGAGCCTCCACGAGCGGCGATTACAGCTGCGACCCTCTGGGGCATACTCTCAACCAGGCGTTGTACGACGGCTAGAGGTATTTTCTTCCACTCGGTTTGGAGAAGACAGGTCAGTTCCTTCACCAATTTCGGACAGTGGGGGCACCCCGTAAGTCGACGCTCCAACTTATCCCAGAGGTGCTCGATAGGGTTAAGGTCCGGGCTATGCGCAAGCCAGTCCATTCGATTAACCCCATTGTCACCATATCAAGACATGGTGGACTTCGCAACATGACAGGTGGCATTGTCATCCTGAAAGTAACATGGGTCCACCTCGTAAAACTGCCACAACGTAGGAAGCGCATGGTCATCCAAAATGGTGCAGTAGGTCTCGGCGAGCATAATTCCACCGCCGCCGAACTTCACAGTTGGCACAATACATTCCGGTAGGAGGCGTTCTCCAGACAGACGCCAAACCCATACCCTGCCATCCGAACGGTAGAGGGTGTACCTGATTCGTCGCTCTACAGAACCTGTTTCCACTGTTCAACGGCTCACGGTCGACGTTCTTTGCATCACGTTAGCAAAGCAGCGCTATTGGACTTTGTGATCAAAGTCTTGTAGGCGGCAGCACGTCCGTGATAACCGAGCACAGATGAGCTTTCTTACGAATGGTATTCATCGAAAGAACACTCCCGGGTGCCTATTGAAACTCATCGCGGATGTGGCCCGTCGATTTGGTGCGGTTCTTCCGAATTTCTCTGGCCAGCACCAGTCGGTCTCTAACTCCCAGTTTTGTGGGTCTGCCGGGTCGGGGCACATTCCGACAGTCACCTCTCATCTTTCCCTTGCCAATTGCGTAGGCCACTGTCGATTTTGGGTACTTCAATTTGCTGGATTTGTCACGTATGGATCGGCCATTTTCGTGATACCCGACGATTACACCTTTCTCGAAATCAGAGAGCTCCGAACTGCGTGGCATCTTGCATGCGACTGGTTGCGTTGTTGTTTCCCACACGATATTTAACGGCGGCGGCCGTGACGACGTGTATCAGGAATGCAGATATCGTCGATTGCAGGGGTGTCCAATTACTTGTTGGTAGCTAGTGTAATGTCTTTCTCCAGTTTTGATAACTTCGGCAGCTTAAAATTCGCATTTCTTCCTAAAAAAAAAAAAAATGTGCAGGGGATGTCAGTTGCTTACAATCAGAAATGAGGGCGCAGTTGTTTTCGTACGTTGCATAATAAGGACGTCAGCGATGAAAATTCTCTGGGGACAATTCGATCATTACTGCTACTAATGCAAGCTGCATTCGGTCCGTTCAATGTGGTACTAGAAATCCGAATTCCGAAGTTGGGAATCTCACCGCGCTTTCCACCTTCTGTACTCCACAGCCCTTAATTGCGTTCAATGTCCAGTTCGGCTTCACTACACAGAACATTCTTGACGTAATGGTAAGGGAAATGCACGAAAATCCTCTACTGAGTGCTGCCCTTCATTTCCTAGCTTCTTCGGACGCAATTAAAGAGGGTAAAGTACAGTTCCTGATTGGAATAAGAAATCGCACCTAGATCCGCATAATAACCCATTTACGGTGTCATACCCCAATAAAAATGTTCAAGCGCTAGGTTGTTAAACTACCCTAAAAACCAAGTTAGTAAAATCATGCAGTGCATTGATTATGATACGCTTTCCAACATTCCAAAAACCATTACTCTAGTTATGAGGATAATGGCTGTGGTACAAATCTCGCTCCTGTGCCCTGACCATTGACCCCATTTCGATGATATTAAACAGAATTGGTTCAGTATACCTCCGAAACAACATACTAAAGTTTTGTCGAAATCGAAGCATTTTTACGTAAGTTATGACGCATAATAGCGATGGAATGGATCCCGCTCCTATGTCCTGACCTTTGACCCCATTTCGTCCATTTTCAAGAGGGTTCGTCCCTAGGTTATCCCCTACCGCATACTAAAATTTCATCGAAATCGAAACATTTTTACGCGAGTTATCGTGCGGACAGACAGACAGACAGACAGTCAGACGGACAAAGCTGGAGCATATACGCTTCTTCAACCTACGGTTGGAAAGCGCAAATGACAGTGAGGGCAGCGGTAAATTTGCAAAGGTCTTCCTCTCGTCCGCCGAAAAAACTGGCCGGTTCTTAAAATCAATAGCGCAACCATTAATGATGATGAGTTATCAATTAACCGAAAATGAATATGATAAAAAAAATACAAAATTCAGTGTGAAGGGAAATGTCAGAGGCAACAACTCCCAATGACTACTGTTAGCTATTTTGAAAAATTATAATTGCATATGCGTGTGGGTGCTCAATTATGCAAATTTGGGAGTAATCAGCACACAAGACTAGTTTTACTCTCCGGAAAACTCGCGCAACATCATGATTATAATATTTCAAGCACCAGGCGCTACTTTCTTTTCTTTTTTTGTCTTAACGACCTCTGTGACGGAAAGCGCAATATTTTATATTGTGCCCTGGGCGCATAAAGGCCTAGTTACGCCTCTGTAAAAAAATATAAATGTATCATAATCATCATCATTTTCAACCATGATCAATCCACTGCAGAATGAAGGCCTCCACAAGTTTCTTACACGACGGACTGTCTTCTCCCACGTGGTCTTCTTCTGGCTCTTTTCCTGACCCTTGAATTTCAGTCTAAAATTTCGGTGGTTCATCGGTGGTCCGTTCTTCTGGCAATATGTTCAGCCCATTACATGGATTCTACTCTGCTCATAATTTCTTCCACTCTTGTCATTTTCCTTATCCACGAGTTCCTCTTTTTATCTTTCTTGGTTACACCAAGCATGCATTTTTCCATGTGTCTTTTAGTTGTCTGCATGCAGTCTTTGTATGTTCTTTTTAGTTAAGGTCTACGTCTCTGCTCCGTATGTAAGCACTGGAAAGATGCATTGATTAAACACTTTTCTTTGAAGACATAATGGCATATTGCTCTTAAAATTTGTATTGTTTCTTCCAAAAGCTCTCCAACCAAGTTTTATACGCCAATTAATTTCTTCATTAATTTGACCCTTGTTTGATATCTGCTGCTCTAGGTAAATGTAAGAATTCGTTATCTTTAGCTTTCCCTCATCAATTGATAAATCTTCATTCGTTGTGAAAGCATTGTACATCAGTTTTGTCTTATGACAGTTCATTTTTAATCCCATTTCTTTACTCTTGTCAGCAAGTTCTTGGATCATACTCTGCAGCTTTGAAGTATTATTTCAAAGACCTCTGAAGAGTTCTTTGAAATATATATTTTTTCCTATTCAAGAATAAAACGGAAGTGAAATTGGGTCGAAATCGGGTCAGGAACACCTTGACCCGACCCGTTTGACTAGCACGAAATTGTTGACCCGTGACTCGTTTCCATCTCTGGTTGAGGCTGACACACAGCAATGTTCATCGCATTCTCACAAAAGATCGACATTTGTTCCAGTACGAGATCCAGACACAACAGCTTCTAACAGCAAGGAATACAGGTGCAAGGCTTGCATTTACAGAGACAATGCTCAACGGGATTGAGACACAATACATCGACACAGGGCTCATCTGGTTTTTGGATGAGGCTCATTTCGATCTCGACGGCTTTGTCAACAAACAGAATTGGTCGTTTTGGGGGTCCACAAATCCACATCTTGCTATTAATGCAACCTTTCACCCACAGCTTGGTACTGTATGGTGTGCCTTGTCACGATGTGGAATCTTCGGGCCTATCTCCATCAATGAAACTGTAGCATTCACGAGACATCAAACAGTGCTGGAAACGGCTTTCATTCCATGTCTTCAGGGTTTCACTGATGGTGACCTGCAAGGTAACTATTTTCATGCAAGACAGTGCGCGTCCGCATCGTACACCAAATTTTACCAGACGTAGAATGTATTTGTACTGCTCCAGGAACATTTCGAAGAACGTGTCATTGCCTTGGACTATCACAAACATTATGGCACCGGAGTGGATTGGCCACTATTCTCCGGAGCTCAATCCGTGCGATTATTTCTCGCGGTGGTTATCTTGAAGACCAGGTGTACCCGTCCAATCGACGGACGTTGGAAGAGATCCGAACAGCTGTTAAACATGAAATATGCGCCATTTCTACTGACCTAGTTGACCGTGTGGTTTTCAATTTTGTACTACGGTTACGTAATGTCACTGCAGTAGAAGACAGGCACATGTAAATTCATGAAAGACTCCTAGATACTCACATTCCTATTTCTGGTCTGCTTCATTCCTCACTCATGTCGCTTTACTCTTGGTGGGTACACAGATGGTGAGTCGAACGTTTCGTAATATTTAGATGACTTTATGCCTTCATATGTACTTTTATAACGAACGTTGACTATAGCATTCAAAGTACAGGCCATCGTGTTGCACCTTCTTTAGCCATCTGTCTGCCAGTTCTTCGATTCCGCGGCTGTACCAGTTCCTGTTCTACGAGGCGAAGAACTCCTTCATCCCAGCTGCTACCTCCTCCTGGTTGTTGAAGTGCCCCCCGCGAAGGAAGTGGGCCATGGACCCAAACAAGTAATAATCCGGCGGGGCAAGGTCCAGACTATATGCTGGTTGTGGCATCAGTTCGAATCCCTTAAATTCCTGGAGTTTTCCCCGGGTCGTTCTCGCGGTATGAGGCCGACCGTTGTCGTGCTGTAGGAGAGCGCAAGTTTTGTTCTCCAGTGCCGGGTACTTCTCCAAAACGGCATTCATCCACTCCAGCTGTTCAGAGTAGAGGTTGGCGTTGATAGTCCGACCGTCTGGAACAAATTCGTAATGGATTATCCCCTCGAAATTCCACCAGATGCAGAACATCACCTTGTGCTCGAAGCGCCCACGTTTGGCAATAGGTTCTGGAAGCTGGCCTGGCTCAACCACTGCCGTTGTGTGTTAAGAATATGGAGATAGACCCACTTTTCATCGCACGTAACAATTCTCTTGATGAAACGTACATCCCGCAGGTTTTCTAGGAGTTTCGTGCATACTACCACTCGGCGATTTGCTTCCGCTGGCGGTAGTTCGTGGGGGACAATGCGGAAGGTCCTGTTGATCTTGCCGAGTTCCTGAAGGTGACGAACTACGGTGGTTTGTGATATGCCCAGCTCGCCTGATAATCTCCGAGTGCTGGTTGTCGGATTTGCATCTACGGCCTGGCGCACGGCCACCGAATCCACGGTTCGCGGCCTACCTGACTTTGGGTGATCGTCGAGGTTTCTATCACATGAGCAAAATTTCTTGAACAATCTGGTTGCGGTGCTGTGGTCTACGGAATCTTCCCCTTTCGCATGCCAAATGTTTCGTGTTGCTTGAGCAGTGTTATGGCCGAGTTCAAACTCGTAAAGCAAAAGTTCCCTAGTTAGGCTGCTGTGGATGTTCATCTTTTAGGCGTCCCAACCACAGACAGGACGACGACATGCAATGCTGTTCACAGCAACGACTACCACGTTATATTTCTTTGGGCTTACTGCAGTGAGCGACTTGAATTAGTTTAAACACGGGACATACCCGCCCCAGCACATGCGTTTATGCAAATATTGCAAAACTTTCGACTCACCCTCTGTATTTTGGTACACTCTGTATGTACGATGTTCTCTAACATGCAATTGGAAATTTGATTTTTACTTTTTACTGTAAATTTCCAACATTTTTCCTTATTCTTTTATTTATTTTCTGAAAAAACACGCATCTAGAAGCTCTACAGAAAACTTAGAAGTTAGAATTGGTGTTATCGCGAAGATCTCTGAACTCCCTTCCAAGGACAGGAAGGCCATGAATTTGTCCGATCAATCTCTAGATCTTCGGTTCTCGTAAAAGCATAGTATACATCGATTTTGTTTCCCGTAAGTTCGTCTTCAATCCCACTTCTTTACTCTCGTCAACAAGTTCCTGGGTATAGGAACTTGTTGACGAGAGTAAAGAAGCAGTTCTGACGGCGTTCTTGCGAAAATGCTTTTCTGGAAGGTGTGTTAATTGCTGTAGCAGCCTGCTAAAACAACTCTTTTTTTTCTTGATCTCAGCGATTGATCCTACCTCATCTGACATGCTACCTTTTTCAAAAGCAAGTTCAGAATTGCTGCTTCTTTGGGAATCCCATTTCAATTTAAACTCATTCCTTAAGATATGAACTTGGACGATGATTTCATTATTTGTCTCTGTAAGAAGAAATTTTGTGAAACCTGGTTTTTACCACACAAGTATTATTCTAAACTCGGCGAAATACATGAAAAAACAAAACAACAGCAAGAACAAAAAACAAAAACAAGAAAAAACTATTGCAGTATCAAAAGGGTATAAATAGCGATTACACAGAAATTTGTTGAAAAATTAATTCGAAAGAAGTGGTCTTAAAATTGAACAATATGAGAAAGATTATCGCTTTTATTTTTATTTATTTTTATTGATACAGGAAGTTCTGATAAATTCCATTATCTGTTCCTTCGGCGTGAAGTCTGAAGCTGTAATTTTTTCCATGATCACTATCAGAGGATTACGTATTCCCTTTTGGAACATCGTAAAAGGAAATACGGTCGTTCCGTGGCAGACTTGAATCGTGCGCTTGAATCTTTGAAAGACGAAATCATACAGCTTGCGCAGCAATAAACTGACCATATTGTCTTCTTTGGCTTTTAACACTCACAACCGAAAGCGGGATGTAGTTTCAAAAAAAATATATATATTTTTTTAAATCGTGCATAAGACGGCTTTGTTTTTTTTTAACTTAGATCATTTTTAGCACGAAAATATCATATCTGATTCAAAATAATGATTTCGTTTGCTTTTACTTTTTTTCATTCTTTTTTTTTCACGAAGTCGCTGACATCGTGAAAAAAAAAAGGTGGTTGGAAATTACTTTCACAGTGTGAGATTAAAAATGGCAATCTGCACTGGAAAAAAAAAAATCAGGTTCCACCGAGATTTGAACTCAGAATTCAGAGTGCGAACCATTACACCATGGAGCCCATTTTCCCATGCCGTTAGTCGAACCCGGGCTGAAAGCCAGGAATCCTAGCCACTAGACCACATGGGACTTTTCTTAATGGTTTAGTTTACAATGCACCGCTTTAAAATAGGGAACATTCTTGTATTCATTGTCATTACATATTACTTGTTTATTTTATTAATGATTTCAATAATTCACTATTAGCAAATAAGAAAAACAAAAATTGAATTTCACTTGAACTTTTAAAAATTTGTTGAAATTTTTAGAATGCTCAAAATAAATTTTTAAAAGTTGTGTGTGTGTAAGAAACGGGGTCTTGATTTCCGACTCATCTTTAATGAAATATTTAATACTAAGCATAATAGCAAAACATTTTTCAACAGTTCCCCCTTACCAATCTGAGGATGGTGGAGTCCTTAGCTTACTGTATCTCCATCATCTTTGTAATTGCGGATTTATCAAGTAGACTATAAACAACTCAGGCTTCAAAACCAATGTTCTTTTTCTTTAGAAATCGCTAAATTTGCGCAAAAAAAAAAAAAGAAAAACATTTTTCGAAAAAGTTTTTACCATGCAAAGTAAACTGCAGTCTGCTATGGAAAGAAAAGGAATTTAAAAAATCAGTTTTCCCTGAACGCGGGTCGTTGAATTCAGATCGCTAACCATCGCAGCAAAAATTCAATTTTCCCATGCCGGGAATCGAACCCGGGCCGCCTGGGTGAAAGCCAGGAATCCTAACCACTAGACCACATGGGACACGTTGTGTAAGGCTTAGCTTACAATCTACTATTTTAAAATAGAGACCATTTTTGTATTCATTATCATTACATATTACTTATTTTTTTTTATTAATGATTTCAATAATTTACGATTAGCAAATAGGAAAATCAAAAATTGAATTTCTCCTGAATTTTTAAACATTTGTTGACATTTTTAGAATGCTCAAAATTAATTTTTATTGACAATTGAAAGTTGTGTGAGAGAGAGAGAGAGATGGGAACAGTTGATTTCCGACTCGTCTTTGGTAAAATAATTAAAGCTATGTATAATAACAAAACTTTTTTTCAATAGGTCCTTTCTTCTTCTTTTTTTTTTTTTTTTTATCGCTGAAATCGTGAGAAAAAAATTCGTTCGAATTTTGAAAACGTTTTCACAGAGTAAAATGAACTGCGTTCTAGCGTGGAAAGATAACTTACGAAAAAAAATGTCAGGTTACACCGAAATTTGACCGCAGGTCACCGGATTCTGAGTGCTAACCATTACACCACGGATCCTAACCACTAAAATACACGGGCAGTGGTGTCGTTAGACCAATTTCTCGGGCTTAGCCCACCCACCCCCCCCTTCCCCCAAAGAAGCGCAAAACCCTCCCAAACAAAATAAATCTTTTCTTGTATTAGCTTACCTTTACCTATGTTATATAACACTTCCTTCGATTCCCTTTTTAACTCGATGAGGGGGTCAGGTGTCACAGCAGCAACATTAAGATAACATTGCTCTAGTTGCGGTATTCTCGTCGCCTGGTCTTCCCGCCCGGTCTTGGTCCAGGTCGTCGCGACTATAAGGAAAAACTAAAACTTATAATTCATAGTGAAACGCAACATGCAAATTTTCAAGACGTGTACATATTTTAAAGAATGAATTGAAGAAAGAATTTTTAAGAAAAAGAAAACACATCATTTTTCTTTTTGTGAATCTGAGTTCCGGACTGTAATACTCTTTGGAAACTTCGCGGCCGCCCCGGTGGCGCAGTGGTCTAAGCGATGGCCTCTGATCATTGGCGCAGTGGTCTAAGCGATGGCCTCTGATCATCTAAGCGATGGCCTCTGATCATGCCTCACCGGGGTCCGGGTTCGAATCCCGGTGAGGCATGGATGTTGTGTTTGTCTTGCGGCACTGGTTCTCTCCCTTCCCTGGAACCAGTGACCCTAAATTAGGGACGGGCGACTGCTTATAGCCCATGGAGTTGCTCACGGTGGTCGTTAAACCTCCAATCAAAAAAAAAAAAAAAAAAAACTTCGCGTGACGTTCTGTGGATCACGCTCCCTCTGCAGGCTGAAAACGGACTGAGCCAGGCAAGGTTAAGCGATAACGTTCTACCGCCGCATTGCTGGGCGCTAAGTTTATTACGCATTCTTCATTCGATACATATGTAGCGTGTATAAACATTCGTTATTTTTTTTTATTGGATTTTTAACGACCACCGTGAGCAACTCAATGGGCTATAACCAGTCGCCCGTCCCTAATTTAGGGTCACTGGTTCCAGGTAAGGGAGAGCGCCAGTGCCGTAAGACAAACACAACATCCATGCCTCACCGGGATTCGAACCCGGACCCCGTTCGGACGAATGATCAGAGGCCATCGCTTAGACCACTGCGCCACCGGGGCGGCTAAACATTCGTTAGAACTGAGCTGCTGAGTTTTAATGATTGTGAACGTAGTTTTTTTTGTGTGTGAGTGTTTGCTGGTTTTTGATAATAGAAAAGTTAAAAAAAAAAAAATGTGGTGTAGAAGAAGTTTCAAGTAGTTTTAAACAGGCGAGAAGGAACAAGTCCAGAAATTATAATGACACGTACTTGGATTTCGGTTTCACGTGCACTGTTGTAAAGAACTAAGAACGTCCTCAGTGTGTAATCTGCCTGAATACAAACTAAAAAAATACTAATTTCTTGATTATTTTCTTTTAAAAAAATACCACAAACTCGAATTCTGGATTTGGGGGGGGGGGTACAGGGGCGTCGCACAGAAAATGTGACATGTGAAGGGCTGCGCCGTCTCAAAAAGTTTGGGAACCCCGGGTTAGGCCATTAAGGAACAATACGTCAAACAACTTAATGATTTATGGGGGTGGGAGTATCGTGGAGGCATGTACCATCAGTCCCAAGCTAACAAAATCCCAAACCCTTAGAACAGCAGTAGGCCAAAAGACTGAAGGAACGATGTACGACAGCAACTACAACAGCTTGTCGGAAACGGTAATATTCATGTGAAAAGGCGGCATCTTTACTAGGATAATAAAAAACAGCATGAAAGGGAGCAGAAGTTCCCACTAGGTGAAGGCGTTTGTTTCACGGGGTAAAGGAATTTCGGTGGGATATTAGCGCAATTCTCATTACATTAGTTTATTGGTGGATGCATTTGGTCATCGGGCGGGAAATAGAATAAGGGCGTTGAGAGTGAAGAACTGTCTTATGTTAGATTCTTTTTTACAGAACAGTGTTGCTGCGTATTCTTCTCAATTAAATGCAGTTGATTTTTTTTTTGTCCACTGCAAGCTATACTTTCAGAGCTACTAGGATGGAATTTTTTTTTAAATGGCACCGCGAAATACTTCTCTTGGAAAACAGCGTCAAACAACGGTCTTTAACACAAGTAGTCACTGTGTGCACGAGCGCTCTAACACACAAGAAATGCATTCCAGACAAAAATGCTCTATTTATTGTCAATTTTATTCAAAGTCAGTTTCAGATAATTGTCCTGTGATACAAAGGATAAATCTGGTATGTATAAGGTTCGACATTATTCCAGTTTTATAAATAACTGAGGTAAACTAGGGTACGTTGGATAGCTTTTGTCGAGTTGCACATCTTTGCTTCTAAGTGTTTTTTGAAGAAAATATTATTTCAAAAGTTATATATATAACAGATAGGCTTACCCACCCCTTCCAATCCGTCATTCCTAGCGACGCCACTGCACACAGGACTGTGTATTATACGGCATGTTTTGCGAGATGTTACTTTAAGGTGGACGTCTAGTGATTTTGCTTCCTATACTTCCAATGGGCAAACTTCTGTACACATTTTCTTCACAATTAATGCGTTCCCAAGGATGAAAATTTGAACATCGATTAAAATAATTTCATATTATAACTTGGAATACTTAATATTTTCTAAAAAATAACCATGATTAAGTAATCCAACATTTGTTTGTCTACTGATGCCATCAATGTACAGGTCGCGCTAGCTTTTTTCTGGTCTCAACACCACCAAAGGAAAAGTTATTGTTTTTTAACATAATTATGGTTATATTTTAGAAAATATTAAGTATTCCAAGTTACAATATGAAGTTATTTTAATCGATGTTCAAATATTCATTCTTGGGAACGCATCAATTGTGAAAAAAATGTGTGCAGAAGTTTGCCCATTGGAAGTATAGGGAGCAAAATCACTAGACGTCCACCTTAAAGAAGGGAAGATTCATTATCTTTTAATTTTTTTTTTTTTGTATGCCCACTACTCGACATAGAAATTGTCCCACCCATAAGAAGGAGTGCTGTAAACATGCAAATCGTAGGGCAGGTGTACCCGCTCGAGATATGCAAATGATGTTAAACCGGAGCCAATGACGTCACATGTTCGTGAGATAAAGGTGCCAGCAACAACAGGGATGGTAGAATGTGGTCGCAAATGGAAGTGTCTCAGACGTTTCAGATTTGTCATTTGTCCTGGAAAACTGTTCAGCGAAAGCCGAAAATGCCGGGTACACACCGTCGGCAGGTTTATCGCCATTTGGGGCCTGCAAGCAGTCGCCCGTCCCTAATTTAGGGTCACTGACTCCAAGGAATGGAGGAAGCCAGTGCTGTAAGACAAACACAACATCCGTGCATCACTTGGATTCAAACCAGAACCCATCTCGTAAGAACGATTAGAAGTCATCGCTTAGACTACTGCGCCATCGGGCAGCGCACATCCTTTCCAGTTATCAAGAAGTGGGCGGTTTTTCAGTGAGTAATTTCTCTGTCGGCATTCTTTCATGGATTCCTCGCGATCATTTATGGCAAACTATAGGTGATTTCAAAAATTCAGCCCCGGTGGCGCAGTGGTCTAAGCGATGGTTTATGACCATTCGCCAGAGTTGGGTCTGAGTTCGAATCCCGGTGAGGCATGGATGTTGTGTTTGTATTACGGCGCTGGCTCTCTGCCTTCCCTGGAGCCAGTGCCCTAAATTACGGACGGGCGACTGCTTATAGCCCATTGAGTTGCTCACGGTGGTCGTTAAACCTTCAATAAAAAAATAAAAAAAATTCAAACCCTTCGATAGCTGATTTCACTGCATACAAAATGTCAGTATTTTAGAAATGAGAAATTAATTTTTCGATAGTTGGACTCAATATGTGTGAAACTGTCGTTTATTTATTTATTTACTTATTTTTTTATTTTTAAATGCAGAACCCGAGGCATGGATGTTGTGTTTGTCTTACTGCACTGGCTCTCTCCCTTTCCTGGAACTAGTGACCCTAAATAAGGACGAGCAACTGCTTATAGCCCTAGTGAAATTTTCGTGCTATATACAATACATTGAAAACATACACCGTCTTTTCACGATAATTTAATTAAAAAGATGATGGATATTTACATAGTTAAGAAGATTAAAAACCCATAAGCACTTTCGGGTCGACAGTCGCACCCGTCTTCAGATGGAGGAGAGCTGTTGCTGCCAGTGTGCTCCCGTACATACGTCTGGGTGGGATGACGTGCCGAGTGTGGAGCAGCGTCGAAAAGGTATCGTACTGATGCCATCACATCATGGCAAAATTGCAAATCAGACCAGGTCCAAGTGGGAGTATGGTAAACAGGGTGCAAAATATACAGAATATATATATTTGTCATAGTTCACATAGTTAACAAGAAATATTATTATGTAAGTTCATAGCTGTAATAAGTCGTTTCCAAATCCGGGGAAAGTCAACTGGGGAGTTGTCGTTACAACAGCCGTCCCCGAAGGCTTCGATGTACACTGAAGTGCCAGAAAAACTGGTACGGACGAGCTTATGCAAAATACATAGCAACGTCACCTATGTGCGTACTCGGTCGCGTCCGCCAGTGCGTATATAAAGCGATAGACATCCTATCGTTTTATATACGCACTGGTGGACGCAACTTAACTAAACGAAGAGCGTTCATAACATCTGAAATTTCATAGTAGGGACTTGGGACTCAGCAAGTTTGGCCTCAATAATGAGATGGGTGGCGTCTACTGATACATTAGGGCAGGGGCGGATTGGCGGTCGTAAAAGGGCCCGGGAAATTTTTTGCAAATGAGCCCATTCAGTTGTAATTCGGCGGTACTATTGTATTACAACTGAAAATCACTTTTTTTATTTAAGAAACGAAACAAAAAGTACAGTTGCTCTGTAAACAGTGGCAAGCATAGTATGCGGGTGGGGGTGGGAGTTAGGGGTAAAGAAAATACACCCGTCATCCTTAAATTGAAGTGGGTGTTGCGGAAAAATTTGAATCGGCCCATGCCAAGATTTTACTACAGAGAAATCGTACTGCAATTTTTTTGTTGTGGAAAATCACAGTTAGAAATTTCAACATATTTAAATATCGTGGCAAACTCACTTAATTGACGTGGAAAAAGCGAATACCCAAGTTTAAATCACTAGTTTAGTTAGTTATGTATGTAACTGTACTGGAGAAGCTTCTAATTTGGACACATTCAATATTTATATTTGTTTAAAATTTTCTCTTAAAAACGCTGAAGTAAGAACATTATTTTGTTTTTAAATTGCTTATATAGCCTTTTCATATTTGACAGATCGTAAAATAATGTTGATTTTCATACCTTTGAGCTTCCAGTTCTTAAAATTTCAACGAAGTAGTCTGAAATTCCAGCAAATATTTGAGAGAGAGAGAGAGAGAGAGAGAACTGTAACTACCAAAATTATGTTGAAGTTCCAAAATTTCTTTCGCATAAGACATGGTTTTTGAATTTAAATAGATTAAAAAAAATACAGAACTTTTGCACTGTAAATTTTTCTATTTGTACTGCATTTTTTGTAATTTTTCTATTGTGGACAACCACAGTTAGAAATTTAAAGATCTTTAAATATCGTGACGAACAGATTCTTCATTTAGTGATCATATATTCGTATGTGTTTCAATAACAAAACGTGCTTTTATGCTTTGGTTATGTATTGTAAAGACTACTAAATAACGTAAACAAAACATTTTGCAACTTCATGTTGAAATGATATCTCCGTGAATGCCTTCATCTGCAGCATTTGTCACTTATCAATCACAAGGAGCATAAACTGCGTAGGTAGAACATTTCGGGGGAAAGGGATCGTATATGAACACCCCCACAAATAATCTTACAGTTATTTCAAAATAAGTTCTTGATATAATTAGCTTTCACTCCGAATTCTGTTTTGTCATATAATGTATAGTATATCCCATAATGACCATTATCTACCATTGTTCTGCAACTTTATCAAACTTGGGAGAGCATTTTCACTACTTTAACTAAAGTAGTGAAAAAAATTAGCCCTGTTCAGAAAAGGCTATTAAAATGCGCAGATTGCTATGCTATTAAGATACGTAGATTGCTGTGCCTCCCAATTTTTCCTGATGTCGGATCCCTCGAAACATTTCAGGATAAAATGAATAGTCAAAGAAACTACAGAAATAGATAGACATCCCTTCCCCACTCCGCAGTTGAGAAAGACATCGGTTAATTTCACGGGGAGGAAGGAATGGAAGTTTGGAAGAGGAGATTTTTTTCAGATCAGATGAGATGTAGAGGATTTTAGGAAGGGAGTGTCTGACCCCAGGTCTTTCTTTCTTTCTTTGATTGGAGGTTTAACGACCACCGTGAGCAACTCAATGGGCTATAAGCAGTCGCCCGTCCCTAATTTAGGGTCACTGGTTCCAGGGAAGGGAGAGAGCCAGTGCCGTAAGACAAACACAACATCCATGCCTCACCGGGATTCGAACCCGGACCCCTTCGGACGAATGATCAGAGGCCAACGCCATAGACCACTGCGCCACCGGGGCGGCGACCCCAGGTCTTAAACAACCCTTAGAAATAGGAAGCTAGGAGATTTGGGCTAAAGTGCCCGATAGGAAAGTCACACGGAAGCGAGGTAGAAAGGGGGATGAAGACGCCCTTATTTCCTTATTTGTTACCGGGGCCAGTACCTGGGGTCCAACGGCTTAACGTGCCTATCGAACGCACGGCGGGTATTTATTGGTTCGAGCGTTCGTACCTGCCCGGGATTGAATCTGAGGTTACACCAATGGCAGTCACGAACGCTGAACACTAGACCACCCGCGGCCCAAGGAGATTTTTTAATGCCTAAACATATTAATCATAGTTTTCGGGCTCGTCCGGGCCCAGGCTCTATCTTGCAATATAAAATGCGGGCTCGGGCTCTTAAAATTGAGCCCGAACTCAGCTCTTATGAGCACAGCACTAATGCCTCCTACAGCCAACGGGAGTAAAATCAAATGGGATTTGCAATAGCCTAATCCCATTTAACTCTTCACACCCATGGCCACATAAGTTATCAGCCATCAACTATTTAATCAGAAGAGCGTTTACGCATTCATCTGCTGACTCCTTGCTTAAATCTGAAATAGCTTTCATTTTTGATTTAGCTGCCAAACATGGATATTCTAAATACATGATTAACCGAGTCTATCGAAGAATTTCAAATGATAGATCTACATATTTGATCAAAAACCAAAAACCAGCAAAATGTTTTGTTGGTACAATGGTAGTGTACCCAAACATTACTAATGTACTGACACGCACTTGCTTTTTTTTTTTTTTTTTTTGATTGGAGGTTTAACGACCACCGTGAGCAACTCAATGGGCTATAAGCAGTCGCCCGTCCCTAATTTAGGGTCACTGGTTCCAGGGAAGGGAGAGAGCCAGTGCCGTAAGACAAACACAACATCCATGCCTGACCGGGATTCGAACCCGGACCCCTTACGGACGAATGATCAGAGGCCAGCGCCTTAGACCACTGCGCCACCAGGGCGGCGACACGCACTTGCATGAAATATGATGTTCATTTTGGCATTAGATTCAGAAATATATACTCACTTGTCAAAAAAGACCGAGAACAACCGGATATTTTGTATAAATGGGGTGTGTATAACAGGGGCGGTTCGTCATTAGGGGCCAGAGGAGCCGGGCCCCACCTAAAAATTTATATTTCTAGAAATATTTTTTTTTTGCCCTGATTCTTATTCTCTCTCTTATGGTGATAAACCTTTCCCTTCAAAAACCATTACCTAAGGGAAAAGTTTCCTTCAAAAACAAAAAACTATTCCCTGAAAAAAGAGATCACGTTCAGAGTGTGAGGTTATTGAGGCCAGCTCCAACAGGCCCCAGTAACATCACTAGGCAAGCGAAGAGGAGACGATTTCCTCTCCGTCTCATTCAGTATGAAGACCTACATACAACACTGTCTTAACCGCGTGTGCAAAAAAGCTGTCTGTTGGCCTGGAGAGTATCCATTTCCTTAACGCCGTGGGTTGACAAAGAAGCTACTTACAACACTGCCTTAACCGCGTGTGCAAAAAAGCTAATTTGTTTGGCCTGGAGAGTATCCGTTTCCTTAACGCCGTGGGTTGACAAAGAAGCTTACCCCGACCAAGCGCAATGGTGGCGGGAGGGTTTCAAATGTAGCAAAGCTGAGTTAGTTGTTTTTTCTGTGTGTGTCTCTCTCGGTGATGTGTTGTTCCTTTGTGTCGTGACTTTTTTGCTTGTCGAGTACAATGAATGGAGTGGATATTTTGTTAAAATTTCCGTTCTTTGCCTTAAATCTGGAAGAAAAGCTTCACTTAAAAAAATTCAGTTCTTATCACCCCAAGAATTTTTAGTTTGAGCTTCACTTAAAAAAACACAGTGCTCATCAACCCAAAAATTTGAGTCGAAAAGCTTCACTTTAAAAAACTCGGTGCTTGTCAGCCCAAGAATTTGAGTTTCCAAGAGTATGAAGTTTACAAAGCGCTTTGCAGAACTAATTTCAGTTTTAACTAAGATGATTTTCTATGTTAAAAATAAATAAATAAATGAGAAAACCTGTAAGCATAATTTGCACATGAGTATATATATGTTTTTAGGTTTCACAAATTCTTTAAAAAAAAGGTTAAACCTTTCAAATAATGCAAATGGTAGTATGGTACTCATTCTATATGGGACGAAATTCATGAAACATTTCCTCCCTGCATATATTTGGAGTTATTATTTTTTCACTACATTTTTTTATCCTGTGAATCCTGCGATTATTCCTCAGTTGAGAAATCTGAAGAAACACAAAGCACAACCAACATAAATGAATGCTCGTATGTTTTAAGGTAAAAATTTTATTTAAGGAGCTTTAACATTTTTCTGTTAATAGTTATGCATTCTATTCTGAGGACATTTTTTGGTGTGCAATACAATAGTTGACACATTCCTACCTGATTTGGGCATTATTGTGAGTCAAGGGGGTAAACAGAGGCAGAGCAAAGGAATCTTGGGGGTGGGGGGTCTGAATAGTTGTCCTAATAATGACAGTTTTTTTTATTTCATTGTTTGACTTCGGCTATTGGCCCCACCTGTTTCAGTTGCCACGAGCCGCCACTGGTGTATAATATACCTTTAATAGATGTTTCCAATGGTGAACACAGGAGTAACTACGTGAGCTCTACAAGACGCAGCCTTGAGACTCGAGTGTAGGAACATAAATACGACATCCGCGTTAACCACAGTAATACAGCACTCGCCAGAAATGTATCACGAGAAACTGTTCAACCGGACTGGAATAACATTAAGTTACATACACCCGCATCAATATCCTCGCTGCGTATAACTGAAGGCTTATACATCGAAGCCTTCGGGGACCGCTGCTGTAACGACAACAACAACTCCCCGGTTGACTTACCCAGGATTTGGAAACGACTTATTACAGCTGTGAACCTACGTAGTGTATATTCTGTATATTTTGCGCCCTGTTTACCATATTTCCACATGGACCTGGTCTGATTTGCAATTTAGCTATGATGTGATGGCAACAGTACGATACCCTTGCTACGCTGCACCACACTTGGCACGTCATCACACCCAGACGTATATACGGGAGCACACTGGCAGCAATCGCTCTTTTGTTTCAATCTCAGTTGAACCCTACCGAACTAAGGGCAGGATACAGCAGTGCTTCAACTGCCAAGGCTTTGGTCATGCCATGTGCAACTGCAGACAGAAGCCAAAATGTGTACACTGCGACAAGGATCATTGCAGTAGGGAGTGCATGGCTGGCAAAAAGACACAGGGTTTCTGTGTCAATTGCAGTGGTGAACATGGGGCTAACTGGCGTGGTTGCCCCCTTTACAAGCAGCTTGCCAACATGCTGCCGAAAAACAACAGGCAGAAACCAGAGCCGAAGCTGAAGAAGATGTCAAAACGCAAGGCCCTTACTAAAACTACTGCTTTTGACCCCAAACCGGTAAAGGAGAGTCCCCCAGCTGCTTCCATGCCTTCCACCTCTGCTACCAGCTCCAAGAGGAGCAAAAGGAAAGGCAAAAGGAACAAAAAGACTTCTGGTCAACCAGCAAAAGTTACGCCTGCCCCTCAGGCAGTAACAAAAGTGGCTCCCCACCCTGCCACTACCTGGGTCACGGATCAAAAGCTACTCTCAGAGCTTGTGGAGCGCATTGATCCCGCTGTCCTCAAACGGGATCTGGTTACCCGTCTGGCGGCTTAAGCCTGAGCTCCCGTGCCTAGTAGCGCATTATGGACCGTCTTAACATAATGTTTTGGAATGCTAACGGCATCAGGAATAAACTTGCTGAACTTGCAAGCTTCCTGAAAGATCATGACATCGACGTTGCTCTTATCTGTGAGTCCAAAGTCACACCTAAGATCAAGCGAGTCAGTGGTGCGAACTACCAGGTGTTCCGGCACGACAGAGATCCGGCCCTCTACATGCAAGCAGCAGGAGGTAATGTCATTTTAGTCATAAATGGTTTAAGTGCATCCATCGCACCCTTCAAGGATCTCAAGGATATTGAGGTACTGGCTGTTAAGCTAAAAAAAAGCTCAGGCTTGATTAAATTAACTTCCGTTTATAACAGTCCAGGGAAGGTACCTTCTGACGATGATCTTGACATCCTCTTTGGGGACCCCATTCACACTGTAGTGGCTGGTGACTGGAATGCTAACCATCCCGACTGGTTCTGTCGTTCAACTAATAGTGCTGGGGTGGCACTATCGCAATACATTGACAAGCTGGATCTTACAGTTGCAAGTCCGGTCTATCCTACTTGCACCCCGTCACACGGGGTTGGCGATGCCATTGATTTTGCTGTCCTCCAGTTTATGAGGCACTTTCATCAGGTCTCTCTGGTTTCTGGGCTTGACTCTGATCATTATCCAGTCTTACTGAGATTAAACGGAGTCGCAGCCATCCGGCGGACGATGATGTATACCCAAGTAGCAGTGAATATCGGCTAGATATCGGGCCGATATTGGTTATGTCGGCCGAATGTCGTTAATATCAATCGACATTGAGCCAATATCGGCATTGTCTTGCCGTTCTTCAGCCGATATCGGCATTGCCGATATATACGATATCGTGATGTCGGCAATGCCCATCTTTCCGTTCTTCATCTTTTATGCAGGTAGGTAAATTAAATAATCTAAAGTACACCACACCAGTTTTTATATCATGTAAAATAAAAATAGTATTATATATACTTTATAGCCAAGTAGAAATAACAAAATGCTATTACGCTTCTCGTATCAGTGCAATGTCGAACCAAGCCAAGAACGGCCGCCCCGGTGGCGCAGTGGTTTAAGGCGCTGGCTAATGACCATTCGCCCGAGATGGATCGGGGTTCGATGTTGCGTTTTTTTAGGGCCACTAGTTCCAGGGAAGGGTGAGAGCCAGCGCCGTAAGACAAACACAACATCCATGCCTCACGGGATTCGAACCCGGACCCATCTCGGACGAATGACTGTATACAAAGACGATTTAGAAGAAAATTTATTGAACGAATGTCTCCGTATTAAAAATTATTTGCTATCACTCGGAGAACAAAAAGTGTCAGCTTTGAGAATGTGTAATTTGTTAAGAAAGAAATGCTTTCGATTTTTCCAAATATCGATGTGGCTCTTAGAATATTTCTTTGCATTCCCGTAACAAATTGCTCAGCTGGGCGATGTTTTTCTGTTTTTAAAAGAATAAAGAACTCCTTACGATCGAGGATGGAAGAGCATACGCTTAATGTTTTTTCAGTCATGACAATAGAAAGCGAGTTGCTGACTTCATTGGACGTTAGTGAGCTCATCGAAGCATTTGCAACAGAAAAATCAAGACGAAAACTGTTGTAAGGTATGTTTCCTTTCTTTTTCAGAACTCCCTTAAAACTTGGCAATTTGTAAAATTACGATGCGGTTAAAATTTCAAATAATGTAGTATAGCATTTGTTCGAGAATTGTAAAACTTGTCTTGATTTCAAATGAAAAATATGTTCATTACTTTACTGAATTTAAATAAAAATGGGGAAAAGAATGAAGATGTAGCAGACACGTGACTCTCAGCATTGCAACGAGCCTTAGTAACGTAAGTGAAGCTGTGAAGGACAACCAGCCCCGTTGAAATCATGGCGTCTTACTTTGAAACTTTAACTTCCGAGTACAAAATGCGGTATTTGGAAAAAATTAAAGAGATTGAAAGAAAAGATCCTTATGTACTGAACGCAAGTATGTTCGAAGGTGATGCGAAAAGCTTTCCGAAAGTGCAAATAGTAAATATTTTCCATTACTTCGTCTTTGGTCAAAGTGCCTTTAACGCAGAACAGTTCGAAGCATAAAACAATTTTTCGTCGTCGGTATTCTTTTACAGGATTATTTAGTTCTATCACAAATTTGTGAGTAATCAGTAATTTATGGAGAAAATAGGTACGCTTCCTTAATAAGTAAGGTTCTCTTTCCTCCCAGGTGCGTAGACCTGAGTAAAAAAAGATAGGTTTTCTTTCTTTCCAGGAATCGCTGATTTTGGATAAAACTCACCCTTGAAAGGTTCTATGCCTTTTTTAGAGTTTAACTCTTCAGAAAAAAGTGTCTTTCTAAGCTCTGGGAAGCGATTTCCAAGCCTTAAAAAAATTAGCAAAATCTTTTTTTTTTTTTTGTAAAATTGTGGTATAAAACCTAAATAAATTTGCTGGGATTTGTGCCCTATAATCTATTTATCCGTAAATAAATTTAGCAGCATAAAACCGGCCTATAAAAAGACTTAGATCCAAAAAGGATTTTATTTAGACAATAATTTTAGCCCTTATTTGCATTTTCGCGCAAAAGTGTGCTTCAGCTCCATGTAAAAATCCAGGTGTACTAAAAATAATATCAACGGTAGTTTGGGGAGGAAATATCATTAGAACCAAAATTCTGTATTCGCTTTGATATAGAACAAAGTAGTAAATTAAAAACTTCAACACCGACAGCCAAATAACCTTAAAAGTGAAAAGCCGAAAACTTGAAAAAAAAAAGTGAATCGGAGGAACGGCGTGCTCGAGATCTAAAAAATACAGAAGAGCCAGAGATTTGATTCCGACTAAAAGTCAGGGTTGCCAACAAATTAACTTTTAGCCCCATAAAAAGTTTCAACACCCCTAGATCAACCAGGAACCTTCTAAAAAGAAGTCCCTGAAGAAGAAAAAAAAAACGTGCACAGAAGTGCCGATTGGGGACCGAAGCGTTTATTTAAGAATATTTTGACTAAGAGACAAACTCTAAAGGGTGTTCTATAAGAAAATAGTCAGTAGCAATAAAACCTACGCAAAAAAAAAAAAAAGAACAAACAGCCAAGACCTTTTAAATTCAACTTGAAACTGATGAAACGCCTGGCGCCGCCCCGGTGGCGCAGTGGTCTAAGCGATGGCCTCTGATCATTCGTCCGAAAGGGGTCCGGGTTCAAATCCTGGTGAGGCATGGATGTTGTGTTTGTCTTACGGCACTGGCTCTCTCCCTTCCCTGGAGCCAGTGACCCTAAATTAGGGACGGGCGACTGCTTATAGCCCATTGAGTTGCTCACGGTGGTCGTTAAACCTACAATAAAAAAAAACCGCCTGGCCCAATAAGTGCAAGCACTGCGCTCCAATAGCGTATGAACAAGTAAAAGATTGATTCTCTGCTTTACCAGATATCACTGATTTCTGGATAAAACTAACATTTAAAAGGTTCTCTGCCTTTGAAGAGTCCAACTCTTCAATAAAAAGTGTTTTCTAAGCTCTGGGAAGCGATCTACCTTCGTTTGGCATATAAGCGAATTTTTTCGGTACTGCCTTTAGAGACAGCAGCTAGTAGCCTAAAAAAGAAAAAAGACTTACGGTCTCGATTTCTTCTATTACCGCAATCCATAATGCCACAAAATCTAGGCATTTTGGCGGCTTCAAATTTTTATGAACACCGACCGCTAATCATTGCACCTTTACACACTAAGTGCAGGACAACCAGCTATGCTTGTCCTTCAGGAACTTGCAGGGACTGTTTGACGTCACGTACTACATCTTTTTTTTTGAGGTTTAACGACTACCGTGAGCAACTCAATGGGCTATAAGCAGTCGCCCGTCCCTAATTTAGGGTCACTGGTTCCAGAGAAGGGAGAGAGCCAGTGCCGTAAGACAAACACAACATCCATGCCTCACCGGGATTCGAACCCGGTCTCCGTTCGGAACGATGATCAGAGGCCGTCGCTTAGACCACTGCGCCACCGGCGGGCTGCTACATCTTCATGGTATGCATTAAAACTAGAAAAAAATCACAGTGTTTAAGAGATAAAGGGTCAATTAGTTTTCAAGTTTCAACAATCGGTGTCCGTGCTGACGAGCGAAAACTGTTTCAAATAAACGTCCGGATTTGCGCTGTCACCAGGTGCGGTTGAAGAGGGGGTGCAGAGGGAGAGGGCGTGGCTCAATGCACAGGGGCATCCAAGTTCTTCTGAAGTCACGGAAAATATCGTTTCTGAAAAATATATGCATTTATAAAATATTAGCCGAGTATATTCCCTATTTAATTAGCTCATAAGTACGAGCGTACATACCTGCCAGGTTTTACGGTTTACCCATAAAATTTACGGAAAGGTGACTTGTTTTACGATTTTACGGGCAAAATGTTAATTTTACGGATTTGGTGATTCTCCGAGATTTTTTTCTTTTTCTGATGATTTTGCACCCACTATTAAAACTTTTTTTTTAACTTAATCCATTCAAAGTAAAGTGCCGATGCAAGTTACGAATAAGTTTTCAGTTACATATGTTTATTTGGGAACATTTTGCCGCAGTTTTCCCGTTTTAGGTTATTGTTTTGTCTTTTTTCAAACGCTAGAACACCAACCAGCTGGGTTTATTTAACCTTGGGCTTGGTTTTCTCCCTCCTTCGCGCACGCACTGTTTCCCCCACCCCTTCTTTTCAGATAATGCATTGTTTGTCTCCCGGGTTGCAACTTCTCAGCAGTCCAGCGTGGGGTGTGTGTGTCTTGCATTGGAGCAGGGGTCTTTATTACTCCCGGTTCGGCCGCCCCGGTGGCGCAGTGGTCTAAGCGATGGCCTCTGATCATTCGTCCGAAAGGGGTCCGAGTTCGAATCCCGGTGAGGCATGGATGTTGTGTTTGTCTTACGGCACTGGCTCTCCCCCTTCCCTGGAACCAGTGAACCTAAATTAGGGACGGGCGACTGGCTATAGCCCATTGAGTTGCTCACGGTGGTCGTTAAACCTCCAACCAAAAAAAAAACAAACTCCCAGTTCGAAATGCTATCTCAAAACGTAGTTATCGTAGAAAAAAAAATTCAAACGGATTTTAAATCTGTGGAATTTTTAAGTCCAGATCGATACCCAACATGACGAAATTAAGCAAAAACTGCCAGTTTTGTGAAATAAAAAATGCATTGGGGCATGGTTTCGTAACTTCTGTGGCAACAAATTTGACGTAACGAAAGAATGCTACAATACCATAAGAGGAAGTTAAAAAAAAGTAAGTCCAATGTTCATTCGAGCCAGTGCTGCTCCGGCAATGATATATTTTGCTGGTCCGTTAGTCAGTAAGTTTTCTACGCTTTTCAACTGTGCTTTGCTCATTTTTTATGGGCTTCTAAATTTCCTTTTGGTTGTGGTGGATTCATTGATGTTTCAGGCATTTTCTCGGGGGTGCTTAGCCTCCCCCTCCCCCCCGTAGATTTTTGGGCGATCTCCTCTTATATTTAGTCTAATTGTGTTCGTTTATAACTGAATTTTTAGAGAAATTAATTTAAAAAAAGGAAAATGAGAGAAAATATTATAATAATAAAAAAATCCACAAGGAGTTCAATCTGAAATTTCTATCATCCTTCAGCCAAACATTAAACAATCCTTGCTGAAGGGCCAATTTTTCAAGCACTGACAACTCGGACTACCGCAATAAAAACCTAATTCCACACAGCAGAGATGGTTGTCCTGCAATACGTCATCATATTTTGAAAGCTGGCATTCAGTTTTATTTCTGTGCTCTGGGTGCTGACTTACCATGTATACGTTTAAGCCTCAGTGCAGCTAACATGACGTTACTGTTTCCAATACAACAAAATATTTGCTACCTAATTTTTAACAATAGCAAATTATTAGAAATCGTTCCCATAATAAGGTCTTTTTTTTTCTGGGCGGTGGTGGTTTACACTCTGTGAAAATAAAAAACAAAACAAAAAAACGAGGCACCTCAAGCTGCCATCGAAACGGTTAGTTAGTTTTTGGGTTTTTTACTACTCTTTGCTAATTTAAATTATTTAAAGGGGCTGAAACCAAATGGCAGGGGAATGGTTTACACCATACGTTTTCAGGTAACACTGTAATGATATTCCTTAATAATCAGAAACGCGCTTGTAGTAAGGCGAGGACATTTTTATCACTCCTAATGTCTTGGGGGGATTTTCTCCAGCACAGCCTTACCTTTACTAGAGTCCTCAATATTTACACCACCCCTGGTGAAATCCATAATCTATTACTGAATTAAAGGTATAACATTTTTACATTTTTAATCACTTGTATATGTGTAAATTTCTTGGAATCTGCATTTGCGATATAACAGCATAAGAAAATGTGTGTACCCTATTCAATTTTTTTTATATATACTAATATATTGCACATAAATAAAAAAATTGTGATTATATGCATATAATCAGTCAACAAGTTTTAGTCTCCTCGAAATTTGTAATTCCCCCCCCCGGAAAAAGCTCTCTGAATGCAACACTGGTTAGATCCATAAGTTACATATAAATGTAGACATCAGATTCTTTATTTTAAAGATGAGAAAGGGCTGCTGCATATTTGTCTGTGCCAAGGGGCGGCAAGCCTTAAATCCGTCTCTGGGTGGGGGTTAGATGTTAAGCTATGGAAATACAATGCAGACTAATTTTTTTTTCAAAAAGTTTCTATTTTGAGCTGTTTGATAGATAACTGTTCAAAATTTCAAAATGCGTCAACCACTTGTCGAAGACCAGATGACCATAACATTTCTGGCAGTTATTTTGTTTTTCTCCCCCCTCCCCTGAATTTTGGAAAACCAGGGTTTTTTCAAAACACCTGAACATGAAAATCAATTTGTTTTTCTAAATTATTTGCGTTTTCCAATCCCAGGGCAGTTCAAATTTGTAAAAATAGTGTGAATAAAAAATTCTTGTAAAAGACGCAAATCTTTCAATGGGTGCGCAGGCCCCGGAACACCCACACAGTCGGCGCCCCTGCCCTTACTCCATCTATTATTACCAAGGAGGTTACATTATTGGAGGCCGCCCCGGTGGCGCAGTGGTCTAAGGCACTGGCCTCTGATCATTCGTCCGTAAGGAGTCCGGGTTCGAATCCCGGTGAGGCATGGATGTTGTGTTTGTCTTACGGCACTGGCTCTCTCCCTTCCCTGGAACCAGTGACCCTAAATTAGGGACGGGCGACTGCTTATAGCCCATTGAGTTGCTCACGGTGGTCGTTAAACCTCCAATCAAAAAAAAAAAAAAAAAAAAAGTTCTTTTTTGCCTATATGTGACGTCACGCCAACGATTACCTGTGACTGTGTCTCCATCTAATATACGCTCGATGACATGAACTGCCGATATCTCTTCGCCATAACTATCGCGATATGATCAGAAGGATAAACGATTCGAAAGCGAACTGTCAGCACTATCAATAGTTCTACTCAAGGAGGTTATATTACTGGAGAGACAGCTGGCTCTGCCGCCATAGGTCACAGCTAATCTGTGGTGTGACGTCAGAAGCAGGCAAAAATGAACTAAATTATACCGTTGATGAAACAGTAAGCTTATGTATCATTGATAAAGATTATTGAATTACTTATTTTTTCTGTTTATACGCTTAGAAGCTTTTGTTCCATTAGTTTCCAAGCAGCTTCTCTTCTGCGGCTGTGTCGTGCCTGCTCATGACGTCATTTGCAGCACAGACGGTGACTTATGGCGGCCAATGCAGCGTGGATAGAGTGGTGTCTCCAGTAACATAACCTTCTTGGTTCTACTACAACTATCGGCCAACCCTATTACAATTGACCTTACCCGCCGCTCGTTGCATTCTGGGAAATTAGCCACGTGATAGCGGACCAACAATCTTTCAGTTGTTTCAGTTATAGGTTGTCGTAGTGTTGTGTTGTGATAGTTGTTATTCATAAATTTTGCATTTTCTAAGAAATCTGCATTATGCCTAATTTTTGTTCTACGTTTGGTTGTGTAAATAACTCGTGACATGCATCGAAGAAGGGATAGGTTTTCACAGTTTTCCACTGAAAAGACTTGATATTTTGAAGCAATGGTTGGGCAAAATGAAAAAGGAGGATTTTCACCTCGATGTGCATTCAAGAATATGTTCTTCTCACTTTATAGAAGACGATTTTGTTTACCAAACTTTTACAAAGCGTAGGCATTTGAAACCTGAAAGCGTCCCGACAGTGCTGTTTCCAAAAAAAAAAAACTTTGAAGAGAAAGGGATTGCATATTTGGATAGGTAAGTTTTTGAAATCGAAGTTCTAAAAATTCTGCTCACCAAATTTATAATTATTGATTATTTTTTTATGGCTCAAGCTATTTGACATTACTAATATAAAATTATTATCTTTAGCTTGGTAATTTTGCATGCAACGGTGTTTTCTTTCATCAACCCTTAATTAAGTTTTACTGATAATTTTCTCGAACACTGTGGTGCCTCCAACACCCCAACCGTGTTATAAACAAACCTTACTAAACATTCCATCCAACGAGATAGAAATACATAGAGTGCTTCTGTGATTGGTTCTCTGCTGAGGCAGCTGAAGTCAACGTGGGGAGAGCCCGCCATCTTTGATGAGGTGTAAATTCTGCGTGTGTCAAGGAGTCAACACGATCGCCAAGCAGCTGACAAACTTTAGGCTACAGTTTTGTGAATATTCACAATTATCAGCCCCTTTTGGATAATTAAATCAATAATAAAATGCCATTTACTCCACTTATTGGAAGGTTAGCCCTACATTTCACAAGTAAGCATTTTTAAATAAGGTTGAGCTGTAAATACTCAGTTAATCAAACACAGAAAATAAGACATCTAATCCGTGTAGCTGGTGATTAAACCAGCAGATGAACCATTTCAATATTTGTGTTATCTTAAGACTTTTTATTCCTTATATTTTGTAAACAGTCGTACTCAATGTGAACACTGAATCATATTTATGGGAAGATGAGGTTAATTGTGAGTTACCAACTTTGAGGCTTTTTGGGAATAAGTTTTACTTATGTAAGTGTCTTTTTTTTGTACATATACTGAGGATGTTTTGCAAATGGCATTTGCATATACTAGAATCTGTACAGTTACACGCAACTTGTCTGACAAGACAACAAATATTTCAAAATCTTAGGAAGCAGCAATTTCTTTTTATGTGATAAAGATCATGTACCCATGGCTAATGCCCATTAGATAGCAAATACTGGTAAAGCAGTCAATTTATAGTTACTTAAATTGCAGAAGTAATAATTGTGATTGGTAATATAAATTTATTGCTTGCTGACACCTGTCAGGAAACAATCTAGTATTTTATCTGAAAGCACAGGGTCACCCAGCTTGTGTTCTAGGCATTTGTCTCTGATTAGTGATTAATCTGTAGTATTACTTCAACAAAGTGAGAGTGGAGAGCCTGAAAATTTCTGGACAGAATACTCTTTATTTGTGAATGTGTTAGTACAATGTGTGTGGTTTTTGGGTAGCAAAAATACAGGCAATATTGATTTAAAACTGAAAATAGGAAACAGGGAGTACAATGGTACCTCAAAAATGCAAACAACATAAAATATTTATGAAAACTGGCACAAACGATTATGAAATAACAATTGAAAAAAAAATTATGGAATAATACAAAAGAAAGGGACTAGCAGCATTTTGTAATAACTACTTGCATTTGATTTTTGCGTGATAGGTGGTGTTTTTTTTTTTGTTTTTTAAGAATGTGACCTCTGATTCATGATGAATGTACAGTCAGTATGTCCATGTGTAAATTGCCAGTTATTCCTTTTGCATCAACCATATATATGAGAGGTTAGTATTGAACAAATATCACTCACGTAAATCAATCTTTCTTTGAACTGAACAAGTTGTGCCTGTATTTCTCTAAAATACAAATCAGACACACTTGTTGTATTTCCAGCAAAACTGCTGAAGGAACCCACAAAATAACAACACGAAACATAAGCATTTGCTCACCAAACTCTTTGCACACCATGAATGCAAATCAGTGGTTGTTAATTTCTCACTTCATATTAATAAGAGGCTGTGCTCTTAAAATTGAAACAAAAAAATCTATGTGCAGTACATCTTAACAATTGCCAAAAATGTGTACAAATATCAGGTGAAAACTACAAAATTTCAGCTTTGAGACAACAAAAAACTAGGCTTCTTAAAAAAAAGTAAAATATGAAAGTGCAAATAAAAAATATTAAATACTTAATACTGAAAAAAAAAAAAAAGACAATTTTTTGTCCCATAAAAAAATTAAAGTCCATAATCTGAATTTTTTGGTCACTCAGCCCAGGGCTTGAAAAATATCTAAAATAATACATGCCCAGAGAAAATTTACTTGCCCAGATATTAAAAGCAGGATGTGTAGAAAGATTTTTCTTTTGATACCAAAAATTATAAGTCTTTATATATATATATATCTGACTACAACATATATTAGGTCACCAAGTTTATTTAAACTGCACTTAAGAATAATTATATTCAATTCTTTTTCTTACGGATAAGCCTTGGAAGATAGTTAAATAAAACATAGCAAATAAACATATGTAGATACATAAATAAAAAAAAATTCATCAAAAAAAGGGTTAACCTATTCCTGCTGTTAAAATACATCAAAAAGTAAACTGACAGAATAAAAAATACAGGAAAAAGGTAAGTAATGTTTATTCGATAGAGAGAGAGAAAAAGAGAGGGTGGGAGACATCATAATTAGGTGTGTGTATATATATATATACTGTATGTATGACCTTAACTAAAAAAGAAAAGCAGGATGTATAGAAAGATTTTTCTTTTGATACCAAAAAAAAAAAAAAGACATGCAGAGAATGCAGACAACTCGAAGAATATATATACAGAGAGAAATAGAGTGAAATCACTGAATTGGCAATGTGCTGGACATGTTGCCAGAAGAACAGACCACTGATGGACGACTGAAATTTTGAACTGGATTTCGAGGGACAGAAGACCCATGGGAGATGGGGGATGGAATTTGAAAGCATGCCGGAATAATATGGAGGAGACAGGCTCAAGACACACAATTGTGGAAGAAATTTGGGGAGACCTTCATTCAGCAGTGGATTGATAATGGTATATATATCATTGTCAACCATATATATATATATATGGTTGACAATGTTTATGCTATATATATATGGTTGACAATGTTTATGCTATATATATATATGGTTGACAATGATGATATATATATATATATATATCATCAATGACAACTATTATCATTACAATATATGTATACTGTATATAATCAATATATATATATCATTATCATCATTGTCAACTATTATCAATCCACTACTGGATGAAGGTCTCCCCAAGTTTCTTCCGCAATTGTATGTCTTGAGCCTATCTCCTCCATGTTACTCCGACATGCTTTCGAATTTCATCCACCCATCTCCTATGCGGTCTTCTGGGGTTTTTCGGTAACACCTAAGCTATGATTTTACTTCGGGGCTCCAGATGTCTTTCCCTGAAGAGTGGTTTGGGGTTCCTGAGTTGTCATTTTTGTTTAGAACCATGAAAGTGGGTTACTTCTGGTTAATTTCTACTACGTCTGATTCCTGCAGCAAGGTGCAGTGTTGATGTGGTCTAATTACTACATGAGTGTGCTTTACTTCTTTTTACTGATAAATGTAAAACATCAACCATTATCAATCCACTGATGGATGAAGGCTTCCCCAAGTTTCTTCCACATTTGTCTGTCTTGAGCCTGTCTTCTTCGTGTCACTCCTGCATGATTTCGAATTTCATCCATTCATCTTCCATGGGGTCTTCTTCTGGGTCTTATATATATATATATATATATATATATATATATATATATATATATATATATATATATATATATATACTTAAGAGCAAAACTGAAGACTAAGGAAACAATTTTAGAATTTAAAACGAAGGGTGCAAAGCCGTAAGGAAGTTGGCTAGAGGATGCCTATTAACTACCTAAAGGAACCTTAGTGCTATGGATATGACGGTCCTATTAAAACAAAAAATTAAATAATATAAACAAAATCACAAAAAAAGCTTAAAAATCTGTTTATAAAAGAAAATAAAAACAAATAAAAAAGAAAACTAGTTATTCATCACTAGGATAGCTATACTAAAAATAGTAAAACCAACATTAAAATTAATAAGATTCTGATTAATCTATAGAAGCTCACTAAGGTGATTTAATACATGCAAAGATTATTAAATAAACTGCTCGTGTATTTCATAATATTTCTCATGTATTCTGGAGAGTTAATTCTGCTCATTCTGATCATACAGATCCACAGTCTTAAGTTTATATATTTTTTTCTCTGGTTAAAATCTCTGCGCGTTGTTTTCTTGCTGTATGAGGAGGCCATCAGCCCCACCCTCACTGCCCCCCAGCGTCTAGGGAGTGGCAGAAGGGGTCAGCCATGTTCTCCTCTTGTGTGGAGAAAAGTTTTTGTTACACAAGAGGTAAGCTCTCTTCCTTGTTTTTGGGTTCTAGGTTTTATAAGTTCAATGTTTGTACTTTATGTACCTTTTCTCTGTCGTTTTTTAGCTTTTCAGCTTTTAAGCATTGGTTTGTCTGTTAACATTTTTGCGGGTTTTAACTCTTACTTTTCTTTGTAACTTTGAGCGTCTTTTGAGGTACCTAGGAACAGAAGAAGGCTAAGCCTGTTCCTTTTCTATGCGCTGTCTATGCGCTGTTTTTTCAAAGTAGTTAAATTCTTAATAACTAATTAATTATGCGCTTAAAGCACTGCTGAAATACTTTGTACATATTGCAACTAACTGTTTAAGGTATATAACTTTCACAAAGTTTTCTTAAGTTAATATTTATCTTTAACTTATTCTCGTTTTCGTGCTGTCATAAGTTGTAGAGTAGGGGGTTTTAGACTCAAGTTTTCTTTCAAAAATCTGTTCGGTATAAATTAACATTTCCTTTTTTTTTTTTTTTTTTTTTTTTTTTTTTTAATTGCAATGTAAAATTTGGATTCCTTTGCATTATTTTTCAGGTTTAAATTCTCTCTCAAACGAACTTGGAATTTCGTTATAGCTGAAAATCATTTCCATTTATTATGTCACTCTCACAGCTTGAGTTCTCTTTAATCTTCTTCTCTCAGTTTAATAGTAACAGATGAAGAGCATGGGTCGGGCCATGAAGGTTAATGGATGCAAGCGAAATTGTTAACTAGTGCTAGGTCATGCTACTCTACGGAGGACATGACTTATATATATATATATTTTTAACTATTTTAGGTGGGAATGTTACTTGCATCTATGGCCTTGCAGAAACCCATTTCCAACTAGGTCTTTGTGGAAGTGAGAAAATGCAGAGTTTTTGCTGGTCCTTGATAAAGCCAAGGCTCAGTATTCTCGACACCTTCTACATTCAGTTGTTTTATTTTATTTTTTTATCTTTTCTCCTTTTACTCACACAGGTAGATACATAACCTTTTCTATGTTGTATTAGGTGTGAGTCAAAATTATATATGTATTTTTTTGCTTAGGTATCTTCTTTATAGAATATATATATATATATATATATATATATATATATATATATATATATACAGAGAGAGAGAGAGAGAGAGAGAGAGAATTATATTTTGTGAAGTATTTAGTGTATGTGCTGGGAGATACCTTTATTATGGTCAAGTTACCATAATTGCCTTGCCTACCCACGAATAAGGCTTACAGATCTGTGTTGCCGAGTGTCAAGGCTAACAAACAGATTAGAAACATGCCCAGTGCTAAGGACTTTTAATTTTTATTAAATAAAAACTAGGTAAGTAGTAGTTTCCTTTTGATTATATAAGATAGGGGCAGTTGGTAAAAGTATTTTAATATTGGTACCTCTTGGCTGTGTAAACTCATTGTTTGTTTTCCGTTTTTCTTCGAACATTTTTTTTTATTTTTCATTTAAAACTCATAAAATATTTGGCGTCTGTGTATTTGAAGTGATAAGCTGTGGGATGATTCAGCATTCTCATGGTGATGACCCACAAATATCTAAGATTTTTACCGAAATTGCGGATTGACTGCGACTGTAGTTTTTATTTTTTTTCTTTCTTTTTTTTTTCATTTACTCTATTACCGCTGACTTATATTTCACTGAAAATTTGTTCCAAAAAATTTGTGAAATGTCAAAAAAATTACGGCATGAGATTTTATTCAACGAGAGCAAGCTGCATCCATTAAAATATCATTTTCTTTTTAAAACACTATTGCCGCCAACTAACAATGAAAAGCGTTATTTGATACGTTAAAGTTTTAGTCTCACCCCTAGGTGTTTATAACAACATTTCTTAGTTATATTCTCATTTAACGTCAAACCATATATTACGAAAACTCCCTTTCTTAACACTGAACGGAAATCGTTCTGTACCTCATCAAACATGGCTGCCACTTGTTTCCGGTGGCTTCACCCGTTCCCCGACGTAAGCGCTCTACGTATTTTTATCTCGTTGATTCCATCAGTAAACATTATGTTCATTGGTATGTCTTATACTTTAACTGACGCGAGAATCTTACCTTTCCTGTTTTGAAGAGCGTACATTCAACAGTATAGACTGCTTTGTCTTCATTTCAGCTTTTATCTTTCCAGAAATCAGGTAAGCTTCAGCAGAATCTTCAGTTTCATTGTCATTCGTCAGAGTTGCCATTCGATGAACATATCCAACACAAACTTGTCATTGAATATTTTTTTACCTTTCATTGGCTCCTTTAGGAAACTAATTTCTCCTTTTCCATCCTGAATCTCAATTAGCTTATCTGCGTATTCTAAAACATTCAGATTACCAAAATTAATCAATAACAACGGATAATCTAACAGTGATAACATTGCACACTCAGCCATGTTGGTCCGCTAAACGTGATCATGACGATAGCATAGCCTAAAACCGCAAACCGTGAAAAATAAATATAATAGCGTAGCTTAAAACAGTAAACCGCGAAAAATAAACGTAATAGCATAGCTTAAAACCGCAGACCGTGAAAAATAAAACATGTGTGAACTGTGAATATGTTACTCATTGTATTTGTTTAACCCAATGCACCATGAGATATATCTAAAGACCTTGAGAACTGAATTAGCAGCTGCTATAGAGAACCGTATGTACGTAGTTTTCATTTGTTGATATATTTACTAATTTTCTGTTGTGTTTGCTTGAAAATTCACCGTTCTTCATTCACAAAGTGTGAAAAGTTTTAATACGCACCAACATTTGTCCAGTCGTGTGAGCTGTTTTACCAGAGTATAACAGAATGGAAAAGTGGCACGATACTACATTTTCAAGCGTGGCTGCTGGATTATTTGGAAGCAGAGGCTGGAAATCATCGCATTTCACAGAACTACGATGCTTAGAAGAAGAACTGAAAACTGGTGCTGTTGAAGTTAATCAGCAGTCTTGGTGTGGTGAAACTCTCCTTCACGTAGCATGCCAAAAAAGTGTGCGGAATGGGTTAAAGAAGCTGTCTGTTTACTTTTGCAAAATGGAGCTGATGTGAACATGCATGATAAGCAAGGTAGAACTCCTTTGTTGTGTGCTGCAATGAAAGGGAATTTGGATGTTGTTGCTACATTGTTGAGTTCTGGTCATGCAGATCCTGATCTCTGTGACTTCTTTGGACAGAGTCCTATGTATGAATCTGCCTTTCGGGGTCACTGGGAAATAGTTGAATGTCTTCTTCAGGCAGGTGCATCTCTACCAGTCTCAAAAAGATATGGGGAGACACCTGTTCATCTAGCTGCAAACTGGGGTGAGAGTCGCCTTTTGGAAAAACTACTTCAAGTGGCTGTGGCGAAAGAACAAAAGGAAGTCATTGATATGTGCTGTTGGGATGGCTTTACTCCACTCATGAATGCTGCTAGGAGTGGTCATGTGGAATGTGTGCAGGTACTCCTCAAATTTGGTGCTAATCCATACTTGAAAGTAGGTAATTTATTAAGGATTGATGGCTCTATCACCGCTCTTCATTTTGCTATTTATGGTGAGCATGCTGATTGCATAAAACTGTTGGTGGACAACATTGATCTCCAGCAGCTTGTTTATCATGCAGACCATAATTCCTCTGATTATGCATGTCCTTTGCAAGTTGCTATTAAAATAAGAAATCATGGTTTACTAAAAAGGCTCCTTTCACTAGGTTTCCCAGTCGACAATGTACAGAATATTTATAACAAGCAAGAAATTAACTTGGATCGTCGCCCGTATGTCCACAATAGGCGACTTCTAGAGTTTCAAACTTCCTTGTCATATGCTGCAGCTGTGGAAGACATGGACTCCATGCAGATTTTACTGGATTATAGAGCCAGTGTACATCCAGTTTTATATGACATAGTTAACAGGAATGAAGTTCAACAAAAGCTTTCTGTAGCACCGATTCTGAGTGCATTGTGTAATAGATCCTGGAAAGCATTTGACTTGCTAATTAAGTGTGGCTGTGATATCAGTTACCAACCAGATGGCAGCTGTCCAAGTGAGTGCTTACTTTTGTCCTTCTATAACTATCATTCTGCAAAGAAGTTGCTCAAATTTGGATCTTCTCCTCATTTGATTTTTCAGCAACGAAATGAGAATTATAAATGTATTTTGAGCTACTTGGGCCGTCTTTTCACTGACATTGGATATGAAGCATTCTTCTCCATTTTAGAACTTCTCCTTCAGTTTCTAGTGATCAGTCAACCTGTTCAGCACCTTTTCGACGATGTTTTTAAATTGTGCCACCAATTGAAACCTGAGTGGTGTGCCGAAGAGCGGTACAATGAAAGGTGGAAAGCTATCCTACAGCAGGTTGGTAAACCATCTCTGAAAAACTTATGTCGCATAAAAATACGAAAAACACTGATTTCAAAAATTTCTGTGCATGGCTACTTGTCTTTCAAATTAGCAGTCCGTCATCTCTGTTTGCCAAAGGTATTAAAAAGATATCTCCAACACAGTGAGATAAATGGGAAAACAGAGAACACTTTATTCGATGGTGCAAAAACACTATACAGGAAAAGGGCCATTCCACACAGTTATTACCCAATTTTGAAAAAACGTGTTGCTGCATAGTTCTGAAAAAAATTGAAATTTTGTTCCTTTATTTGTATGGTTGAATGGTGGCCAAAAATTATTTAGTAAAAAAGCACTTTCCCTGTATCTCAATAAATTGCTTCAAAGATAGCGGACGTTACAATTTTTAGTTTATGGAAGCCTTTCTGATATCTTCTGAATCAACAAGAGATTGGAATGATTCAAAAAAGGTTTTGTTAAGAGTCATTCCATCTGAATACAGGCAGACAATACCAAAATGTGTTAGGTGACCATTTTAGATTTGTTCCAAAAAATTACAGTAATTACAACTATTGGAGACATAAAACATCCTGAAAGGATTTTCCTAACAAAAAAAATTTTCTGCAGCTACAGCGTTTTGAAGTTTGGCTAAAATCTAGCAATCTTTGAAAAATGGGGAAAATGCTGTATTTTAAAATGAGCGCTGCTTCAAAACTACACTGCTGGCCACCCAAAATGCAACACCAAGAAGGAAGCACCCGATTGGCCTGAAATTCACAGCATGCGTTGCCCGCGAGAGGACATGCAAACGATTAGCATTGCATGGCATATGCAAATCATGTGCGCCGCACCGGTGGCGCAATGGTCTAAGGCGCTGACCTCTGATCATTTGTCCGTAAGGGGTCCGGGTTCGAATCCCGGTCAGGCATGGACGTTGTGTTTGTCTTATGGCACTGGCTCTCTCCCTTCCCTGGAACCAGTGACCCTAAATTAGGGACGGGCGACTGCTTATATATAGCCCATTGAGTTGCTCACGGTGGTCGTTAAACCTCCAAAAAAAAAAAAAAAATCATGTGCACCCGGCACGCCTCCGTGAAGCACTATAAGAAGGGTGCACAGAAGGCGGGGTGTAAGTAGTGGAAGTGTGTTGTGCTGCCGGACCTGTGCGTGGGAAGCTTCCTGATGCCTTGTCGCAGAATACAGCAGTCATTCCAGCACGTTTCGGAGTTCGACAGAGGACAAATACTGGCTTATCGCGACAGCGGTTTATCGTACCGAGACATTGCCGCCCGTGTGGGACGATATCCAGCTACAGTGAGGCGAGTATGAATTCCGTGGGTGCAGGAAGGATGGACGGACCGACGTGAGCGATTGCCGCGACAGTGGCACACCACCGAACGAGAGAACCGGCATGTTGTGCGACAGGCATTGATGGCTCCCACCGCCACATCCCGAACGTTAGCGCAGGAATTAGGGTGTGTTGCGCAACAACCTGTGTCAGCAAGTACCGTTTGACGTCGTCTGCAGGAGCGGGGACTTGTCGCACGGCGCCCATTGCTCCGATTACCATTGACGTTACACCACCAGCGAGTGCGGCGGCAGTGGGCCGTTGAACGCCGCACCTGGACTGCGGAATGGCACGACATTGTCTTCTCCGACGAATCCCGCTTCTGCCTGCAACACCACGGGGGTCGGATCCGCGTGTTGCGGCACCGCGGCGGGAGACTGTATGACGCCTGCATTACGCATTGCCATACCAGTCCGTCGCCTGGCGTTATGGTTTGGAGCGCAATTGGATAAGACACCCGCACCCCTCTGGTACGCATCGCCGGTACACTCAACAGCCACCGCTACATCTCCGACGTTTTGGGGCCTGTAGTCGTCCTCCCTTACCTGCAGGACCTGCCAGCGTCCACGTTTCAACAGGACATGCGTGCCCGCACATGGCACGCATCGTGCAACAATTCTTCACGGCCCACCAGGTGTCACTGCTGCCGTGGCCCGCCTGTTCTTCCAATATGTCGCCCATCAAACACGCCTGGTCGCTGATTGGCAACCGAGTGGCCTGGCAAGCACCACCTGCGGCTACGCCTGATGAACTGTGGCAACGTGTGGCAGCAGCCTGGACCGACATACCCCACCCAAGCCCACATCCACAGCCTCTTTCGTTCGATGCAGCAGCGTGTAGCGGCTGTTATTGCCAGCCAAGGGGGCCACATGAACTATTGATGTCTACGTGTTCCACAAGTCACACAGGCCTGTAAGCTTAATCGTTTCATCTTTGTATCTGTTGTTATGTGTCCAGTAAATCTGGCGTTGCTATCTCATGTCCTTCTTGGTCTTGCATTTTATGTGGCCAGCAGCGTATTTAATCTATTCACTTAATTTTTTTTTTTTTTGTAGCTATTGAATTAAATTTTAACTTGGCATAATTTGAATAAGCCTGACTGACATTATTAATAAGGAAAAAAAAAACATTATTGCATAAAAAAAAATTGTGTTTTTTTTGCATTTTTGGAAAAAAATTTCCACACTAAATACTTATTTTTCAGGTAAGTAAGGATGGCAATCTGAAGTCCCTCAATGGTAGTTTTAAAGCAATTTTTATTTTAAATCTGGGATGCATGCAGTCCATGAAATTTAATTTTAAGTTATGCAGAAGTTTAAAAAAGCTCAATTTTTAAAAAATCTGAATATCTGTCCATTTGATGTCCTCTTAGTTGTCAATAAAGTGATCATTGCAAAATAGTGTAGTATTTTTGCCTGGTTAATTTTATATATATTTATTTTTTAAATATTGCACGTTTTCAGCGTTGTTGCGTAATACAGCACAAAATGCAATAGATTGTCCATATTTCACTGAAAACATCGTTTAAGCAGGTTTCAAAGTTAAAACATAGGTTACTGGTGTTTGATTAGTGCAATTACATTATATTTTGAAGTTCAGCACAAAAACATACTAAAAAATATTTGCAGAACATGGCAGTATGTTCTTGCTGGTTTAATTTCTTTTCTAGGGGAATTATTTGCAACCTTATACTCTCTCTCTCTCTATATATATATATATATACTCTTAATTATTTATTTTTTTAATTTTGTAACCATCCACTGTTCTACTGATACTCCTCATAAATTTATAACACTTTGTAATGAAATTGCACAAGCCACAATGCTGAAACAGCAGGTTATGACAGGCTTTTGCAAGTACGAACATGTCCATTGATTGCTCACTGAACAGCCAATCAGCAGCTGTTATGTCCTTCATTTACTAATTCCCCACCTTTCACCCACTCCAGTTTGCTCTTGTCTGTTGATGAGTGATGTTCAGGGAATAATTTATAATGTCTGATCAATATAGTTCTGAGAGAGTTAGATGTGTGGACTACATTAAAAGGATGTAGGTAAAAATACCCCGAAAACTGAAAAGCGGAACGTCCGAACGGGGTCCGGGTTCGAATCCCGGTGAGGCATGGATGTTATGTTTGTCTTACGGCACTGGCTCTCTCCCTTCCCTGGAACCAGTGACCCTAAATTAGGGACGGGCGACTGCTCATAGCTCATTCAGTTGCTCACGGTGGTCGTTAAACCTCCAAACAAAAAAAAAGCGGAAAAAATGCCCACGGGAAAAATACCCCCGGAAGAAATACCCCCAGAACAAACGGTTCACTGTAAACTGCCACACAGGAACACTGATGTGTGGCAGTGTTCCGGTGTGGCAATTTACCGGCAACCCTGCCGCTCATCTTTCAGCAACTTGGCCACAAAAGTTCAAGGGGGAAGGGGGGGGGGGTCTATAAAGATTGCCGTTTTTGGGCATATATTGAGAACTGAATTGGGAACTCCTAACAAATTTCGCGAAAACGTTTCATGTAAGCCAAGTGAGAATTGTACTTTAATTTGTGGGGTTCTACCCCCAACTTTTGTAATATTATATTCTGGGCCTCTGGAGTCTCAGTGTGCTCAGGATGTTCCCATTTAAGCGTCCACGAGGTCCGCGAGCTTTAGGGGGGAGGCTTCCCCAAAGTGGATGTAGAGCTGTAAATGTACCATGCTTTATATAATGAATTCACCCCCCCCCAGTTTCTAAGAGCTCTTCAAGGGTAACATCGAGGATACACTGACCGACTCTAGAGGTCCAGAATATGAAATTACGGAAGTTGGGAATAGAGCCCTCAAAACCAAGCACCTCGAATCCCTTTTACAGACTTCACCAAATTTCTGGCGAAGGGGGAAGGGCATACATAGTCTGCCCCTAAACACAACATGAAGCATAGAAATTGCAAGCAAATCCCTTATCTTGAACTGCGTTCTTAGAAACTTGGGGGAGGGTGAATTCACTCCACTCCCCTGAAAATTCGTGGCCGTGTACAGAATCATATAAAGCATGGTTCTAATGTTTAAGCTCTACGTCCATGCATTTTAACATTTTGGGAAAAAGTCCCCCCCCCCTGCCTAGCTCGTGGACACTTCAAGGGGAACTTCCTGGATACACTGACAGACTCCAGTGGCCCAGAATATAATATTACGGAAATTGTGGGTAGAGCCCCCCAAACCAAATGTACCTCGGATCCTCAGCAATTTATTTCTTCAAATTAAAGTACAATTCTTACTTGGCTTACATGGAACGTTTTCTCGAAATTCGTTTGGTGTTCCCAATTCAGTGGCCAGTTCTCCTACACTCATGAAAAAATGTGGCAATTTTCCTGTGTGTTAATTTTCCGGTGTGTGGCTATTTTCTGAGTTGAAAGATGTGTGGCAGTTTACTGGCAACCTGCGCCAGTGACTGAATGTAATAAAAATTTTTGTACTGCGTTTTGGGGAAGTTTACGATTACAATTTTAATATTTGCCGTAAAAGAAAAGGTAATGGTAACTAATATGGAGAATACAATACATTGTTTCCCTTCCGGTGTTTACAAGGAACTTGGGGCTTAAGAAAAGCCAGATCTAACTATACGAAATTGAATGCTTTATTAAGTAAATCGGGGATCTACTACTATGTCAACAATATTAAAATAGCATTCAGTTTCGTACTACTGCCCTGTCCGATAAAAATTCTAAGGTAAATTAATAATATTTTCCCTGCAGCTCCAAGAGGAACTTCGTAAAAAGAGGTTGATCTTTTAGTGCTGTTTAATTCGTATTTTTTTTACAATCTGCTGCTGCCTATTTCATGATTTCTTACTCCGAAAGTCAGCATTCAATAAAAAATAGAAACTTCACCCATTGAAAGTAAATAAAATTTATTAATTGCCGGCCATGTCAAAGTCAGGACCCTCTGCCAGGTTCCCGGTGGTTCGCCTGTTAAGACGGAACTGGAATGTATTAGTATTATTACATGTACAAATTTTCTAAACCCATTAAATAATGTTTAAATCCGTACATGCCCATTGTCCAGAAATTTTAATAATTTCCTTCTTTAATTTGAAAACCCAATTTCAAACCAAATCTGACTTAGATATTATTTAAGAACTAGCACAATATGCTATGAAGATAAATTGTTTATTACCTATTTGAATTGTTGCAAATTATTATAATATGGTTACCACTATGTTGGTATTTATTACCACTTGGTGTATTATATTGAAACAGTGTTATGTTCAAATTTTTATTAAAATTTGTACAAAGCAGGTCATTGCACAATTGTAACTTTCGTTTTTATTTTAAACATATCTGCACACGGATGTTTTTATTATTTTTATCTGGACCATCATCTTTTAGCTTGTATGCTGCTGGTTCTCAGCTGCACGTCCTCTAGTCTCGCACCCGTTAACCCCCATCCCATCCCATCCCTTGCTTCAGAACTCTAATCCCTAAGGCCGAAGGCGTTGGAAGTTTACTTAAATCAGTGGCTTCCTGACCGATTGGAATTGCTTTCCCATTAGCGCCTGTCAGACTTACTGTAATGTTCTAACTACGCGCCTCTTGAGTGGCCGTTGTGCTCGTAAGTGTCCATTCACAAATGCAGGGGAGCATTTTTAACGAACAAAGTGCCATAAAAATTTACAACCCGAAGAATCCACTAGAGAATATTTCGCACCCACGTTCGTGGCAGATCAAACACCATTTGTAATACACATTTCGAAGCAGTGGTGTAGTCAGGCCTAGTGCCGCTAGGGCACTTTTATCTAAGAAGTATTAGAGTTTCTTTACAATGCTTTAATATTTTTTAAGGGAAAGCCGTAATCAATACTACTTAAAAGTCAGCCAAATTTAAGTGGTTTTATTACCTCGACCCCGCTCCCTTCTTCGTTCATCACGACAGAGGTTCCTCCATTCTTTGTCCCATTCCCCACTTCGACCCGAGTGCTTCCCTTTCCTTTCTGGACTTCTCTGAAGGGGGGTAACAAAAAGGCATAATATTACCAAAGATTCTGACTGCCCCGTGCTATCATAATTTTCATGCGTAATCAGATGCCTTAGGGCAACAAGCCATCGGGGATCGCCAGAAGCTCGCAAGAACTAAGAGGACGGAAGTTTGTTTAAGAACTAAGATCGCCAGAAGTTTGCGAGCTTCTGGCGATCCCCGACGGCTGGACCTTGACATTGGCGGTCTGCGTCGTGTTAGGGGATGAGGGGGAAAGGGGGTGGGTGTCCGTATTGTGTGGCCGAAACGAGTCGGTTTCTTTGAGAAAGGTTTTCAAGAACGAAGTTGCAATGTCTTCTCTCTGTGATCAGTCCCGTCCAGGGTAGGGGGAGGACTATCTTTCTTGTGTTGTGCATTTGTGACGCCCTAAGAAAAATCTGGGGAATTGATCGTAAAAGATTCCCAACAAGTGGTCACCCGTCCCCCTCTACCTACTCCGTTAACAGCTTCCCGTTATACTGTTTTGATGACCCTTGAGCTTCTTCCTCATATAGTTTTATGGTTAAATATGGGAGGGGCAATTCTTCTAAAAGTCAGAAGGTCGATTTCTGATGATGTGTTCCCGTTAGGACACTTTTTTTTTTTAAGACTACACCGCTGTTGCGAAGTAGGCAGCATCTTCTGCGCAATGGAAATAATCGAATCAAACAAAGGCGGATATAAACTTTGTAAAGATGGATTCATGTACGTTAAACAAAAAGTAGCGACAAACGGAATTCGATGGTATTGTTCTAAGCGGGCTGCTAATATCAAATGCAAAGCAGTTGCATTTACAAATAGAAATGCAACTGATGGGTATTAAGTGTTGAACGAACACAATCATGGCCCAGATTATGCTGCAATAGCCATAGCAAAGAGTAGAAACCGAATGAAGGAGAGAGCAAGAAATTCACATGATAAGCCTGGAAAAATATTTTCAGAAGTCGTTGCCAATTTGGAAAAAAACGCGATGGAAGAATTTCCTACAGAAGATACGTGTAAAAGGGTTCTTCGATATGAAAGGGCGAAGCATCATACATCAGATCCTGCCAGTCTGGACGACCTTACAATAACTGGTAAGTAAATATATATTTGTATCATTAAATTGATTTTAGGAATAAAAATCAAAGGAAAAAAATCCACGGGGAAAAAAAGCCAGGGAAATAAAATTCAATTCCAACAAAACAGTTATTCATTTACATGATCGACACGGGGCCGGATTAAGTGGGGGAGGGGGCAATACCAAAAGCGTAAAATATCAAGAATTTCTCATTTCTCTTCCGATCGGGAGATCTTCAGCATTTACAAGCTGCAACTCGACAAATATTCTCAGCGCATGTGCACTTTCTGGAAACCTGTCGGCGATAGGGGGGGTTAATACCAAAAGTGTAAAATATGAAAAATTCCTGGTCCGATTGGGAGATTTTTGGCATTTACAAGCTACAATTCGACATATTATCTAAAGGCATATGCCTACTCAGTAAACCTGTCGGGGGGGGGGGGGGGGGTTAAACCAAAAGTGTAAAATATGAACAAGAGATTCTCAGCTTTTAGCAGCTACAACTCCGACACATATCCAGGCATGTGCCTGCACAGGAAACCTGTCGGGGGGAGGGGTGTAGCTTGTAAATGCTGAACATCTTCGAATCGGACAAGAAATTCTTCATATTTTACAGTTTTGGTATCCCCCCCCCCCCCCGACAGTATGCTGAGTAGGCACATGCCGTCATAAAATTTGCCGAGTTACGAGTTGTAGCTTATAAATGCTGAAAACCTCCCGATCGGACCAGAAATGCTTTATATTTTACACTTTTGGGGTAACACCCCCCCCTCCGACAAGTTTCCTGAGTCAGCACATGCGCGCAGATAATTTGCAGACTTGTAGTTTGAAAACCCTGAAATCTTCTGTTGAAATGTAGATCACAAACATTTTTTATAAAAAATTACATTAATTATCGCAATTAAGAAAAGACGAAATTACGGAAACTTTATATGACTCAGATAACCAACCTCTGGGGGTCATGGCTATGAAGCGGTCAAAAACGCAATTTTTACACGACCCCTTAAAATTTTTGTGGCCAGTTCTCCGGGTGGCCACTTCTCCGGTGGCCAGTTCTCCTACACCCGGGCAGTAAGTAACCATGCGCACTATGCACTTCCGCTCAAAAAATCATTATTTTGTTCAATTTTTTAAAGAAATGCCAACACATATTTACCTGTTTTTCTGGAAATTTTTTATTATGGGAATGAATATCTCAGCCTCAATTTTTTTCATGCCTGTATGGGTAGAGTAAGGGTACGAAAAACCTGTTCAAAATCGCGATTTCCTCATAGAGATATACAGGAGATTCTTAGGTTGGGCGCATTGGTCTAGTCAGCTGATAAAAAGTGGCGTCACGCCAGAAGCACAGGGAGAGGAGCTGTTGCCAACTCCTCTTACTTCTAACCTCCTTGGGGTTGGGCGGGAGAAATTTCCGGGTTAGTATTTCCACTCTTACCGCGGTTTTCAATGGAAAACGTGTCTGACAGTTAGCAGGCTGACAGGGTGGCGGAAAATTCCGGGGTCGGCATTTCAAACTTTTATCGATGTTTATAGCCTTGCAAGTAGCTGGATGAGGTGGGGGAAATTTCCGGGTTATTATTTCCACTCTTACCACGGTTTTTAATGGAAAACAGTCTTACAATAAGCAGGCTGATAGGGTGGGGAGAATTTGGGATCCGGACAAAAGCCCACCGGACGAATTCCAGTAAACTCCCCAACCGGAAAATTCCCCACATTCAGTCAATTCCCCCACCTCGAAAAACTCCCCACCAGTAAATTCCCCCACCTTTTTCAGTCAGGGACCGTGCACAAATGAATTTTACTCAAAAAGGTGAGAGAATTTACCGATGGGGGAGTTTTCCAACCAGTAAATTCCCCCACCTTTTTCAGTCAGGAACCGTGCACAAATGAATTTCACTCAAAAAGGTGGGGGAATTTTCCGATGGGGGAGTTTTCCGACATTTGGAAATAACTCTCTGCGGATGTTTTTTATAAAATCCCAGGCTGAATTTTATTTGTAAAGATATTAATATTAATCAAAAGAATATTTCTGTTTCCTAGTTCATTTGCTGATGAGAAATAACAGTTGCGTTTTAAAATATGCTTCGAATCTTGTAGTTTATCTTTTTGCCCGGTTTTTAAAATTTTCCTCCGTTGGAAGAGACATGTTCTTCCACCATGTACCCTAATTGCATGAGGTCGAATGTTTTCATGTCAAGTTATTAATATTTCTCTTTTGATTACCTAGGCACTAAATACTAATTACTATGCATCATGCGTAGAAATATTGATATTAACTACATGTCTCATGTGTAGGAATATTTATCACTAAATATTAATAACTATGCCTCAGTTTTTATTCTAATGATGTAATATTCCCAACGTTTATATATCAAATCGCGATTTTATTTGGGCACTAAATATTATTCCACAGGCCCTAGGCCAAAGCCTTTTTAACAGTTTTTATTCAAGCGATGCCATATTCATAACGTTTACGTATTAAATCAAGCCTATAATATTGCTATTTTACTTAGGCACTAAATATTAATTCATCGGCCCTAGGCCTAGGCCTTTTTAACAGTTTTCATTCTACCGATGTCATATTCGTAACGTTTACATGTTAAATCAAGGTTATAACATTGCACATTTTATTAGGCACTAAATATCAATTCATAGGCCCTAGTCCTAGGCCTTTTTAACAGTTTTTATTCTAACCCTGTCATATTCATAACGTTTACGTGTTAAATCAGGGTAATAATTTTGCACTTTTTCTTAAGCGCAAAATATTAATTCATAGGCCCTAGGCTAGGCCTAGGCTTTTTTAACAGTTTTTGTTCTACGCATGTCACATTCATAACTTTTACGTATTAAATCAAGGTAATAACACTGCGCTTTTTATTAGGCACTAAATATTAATTCATAGGCCCTAGGCCTTTTTCGAAGTTTTTATTCTACCGATGTCATATTCACAAAGTTTACGTTACAAGTCAGGTTAAAAGTATTGTGCTTTTACTTAGGCACTAAATATCAATTCAGAGGCCATAGGCCTAGGCCTTTTTAGTAGTTTTTATTCTACGAATGCCGTATTCATAACGTTTACATATCAATTGAAGTTTATAAATATTCCGCTTTTACTTAAGTACTAAATGTTGTTTCACTGACCCTTGGCTTAGGCCTTTTTAAGTTTTTATTCTAACGATGTCATATTCATAACGTTTTTGTATGAACTGAAGTTAATCATGTTGCACTTTTACTTGGGTACCAGTTATTATTTCATTGGCCTTTCCAGTTTTCCTGTGTGGCGGTTTACAGTTAAACTGCTGTAACAGGGTTCCCACTCAACCTGGAAAACCTGGAATTCTCAGGGAATTTGAAAATGGTTCCAAAAATCAGAGAAAACTCGGGGATTACCCTTTTTTGTAAAAATCAGGGAAAATTACCCTTTTTTTTTTGTAAAAATCAATTGATACTTTATTTTCGCCAAAAAAAACTTATTTGTTCAAGATTTCAAACTTTTGCTTGCAATTACTGCCTGCCTAGAATTTGGTAGATCTTACTTTCAGTTATACACTGATGGAAAAAAAAATCCCAACACCAAGAAGGGGTTGTGTTAGGCGGTGAGAGTACATCTGTAAGATGACGTCTATGCAAATTTCGCGCTCGGCACATACGTGTGGCGCTAGTAGCGCCCCTCGGAACATGCAAAGCAGGTTTGCTGTAAATACGCGCTGTAACGTTCGTGAGCGTTAGTTATCGTTGAGATTCGACGTAGTGTGTTGGTGTTAGTCAAGAATGCCTTTAAGAAGACGAAGAAGCCATTATCAACAGCTCACGGAGTTTGAACGAGGTCGTGTAATAGGGCTACGAGAAGGTGGATTTTCTTTCCGCAATATTGCAGAACGACTTGGCAGGAATGTAGCCACTGTGCATGATTGTTGGCAGCGGTGATCAAGGGAAGGTACTGCCTCAAGAAGACCAGGTTCCGGACGGCCACGTGGCACTAGTGAGAGGGAAGACCGCCGTGTACGGCGTATGGCCGTGGCGCATGTACTGCGTCTGCGGCAGCAATTCGAGCTGCAGTTGCCACCACAGTGACACAAAGAACTGTTACAAATCGGTTACTTGAAGGATAGCTCCGAGCCAGACAACGCCCTGTAGCGTGCATTCCACTTACTCCAAGCCACTGCCGTTTGCGACGTCAGTGGTGTCAAGCTAGAGCTCATTGGAGGACGGAGTGGAGATCTGTTGTGTTTTCTGATGAAAGCCGGTTCTGCCTGGGTGCCAGTGATGGCCGTGTGTTGATTAGAAGGAGGCCAGGTGAGCGCCTGCAACCAACCTGTCTGCGGCCAAGACACACTGGACCTACACCTGGAGTTATGGTCTGGGGAGCAATTTCCTATGACAGCAGGAGCACTCTTGTGGTTATCTCACACACCCTGACGGCACTGTTGTACGTCGGTCTGGTGATTCAAGCTGTTGTGCTGTCATTCATGAACAGCATTCCAGGGGGTGTTTTCCAACAGGATAACGCTCGCCCGCATACCGCTGTTGTAACCCAACATGCTCTACAGAGTGTCGACATGTTGCCGTGGCCTGCTAGATCACCAGATCTTTCTCCAATCGAGCACGTATGGGACATCATTGGACAACAACTCCAGCGTCACCCCCAACCAGCATTAACCGTCCCTGTATTGACCGACTAAGTGCAACAGGCATGGAACTCCATCCCACAAACTGACATCCAGCACCTGTACGACACAATGCATGAACGTTTGCATGCTTGCATTCAACATTCTGGCGGTTACACCGGTTATTAAAGTACCAGCATTTCACATTTTAAATGGCTCTTCTCGTGCTTACATTAAGCTGTGATCTTGAAACCTTAATCGATTAAATATGTTACCTATACAAATGTATTGCCGCCATTTCATTCCTCTACAACTATTTTTTCGTGGTGTTGGGATTTTTTTTCCTTCAGTGTATTAAGTATTTCCTTTATTCTCTAAAAAAAGATGCAAAATTGAATTTTTAAAATTGCCTGTTATTAAGCTTTTGTTCAATTTCTGCAGGCAGTTGTTATAACATGGAACAATTAGGCACAATGGCTCCTGCTTGAAGAAACACTTCACAAGAGAACCAACCAAATGACGGATCAAAGTCCTTTCTTTGTTGGTTCTCTTGAAACATGTTTCTTTGAACAGAGCCGTTCCATCATTAAGCTTAGCTGCATTGTGTTATAGAAAAACTGAAACTATTCAACTGACAGATTTTTTCTTACATATGATTTTTCTTACATATTCTTAAAGATAGTGCCATTCTTTAGGGTTACAATTGCAAATTCTTTTTATTATACCAGGTATATTTTATGTCTTTTAAATAAATGAAACTTAAAATCACTGTTTTGGGTGCAACTTTTAAGAGAAAAATATTTTTGGCCAGCTTTTTGCACATCCGGGCCACTGTGCAATGGTTATGTGAACCTTATAAATATCAGCACGGCTGAATCAAATGTGCAGAAAAGACACAGGCCTAGAGCCTTGTTATTAATGCGCAGAGGCATAACTAGGGACACCGAGGCTTTAAAATAATATACATAAAGTCACGGCAATTTGTTTCCCCAATGACAGTAGAATTTGCATATGAGCCCCTATTGCAATTCAACAAAGTACGCTTTCCGTTGGTATAAAAGAATTTTTTTTATTTCCATGGATTTCAGATTCAATTCTCATTTTATAAGTGACAATGTTTGTTGCGCATGTCAGGTTTAAACTGCAATTACTGATTTAATGCGCGAAAATTTTGTTATGTGGGTGAAGTGGTCAAGAAAGGGAAATTTTATATGGCCCAAATTCATAAAGTATCTTATGTTAAATAATAAAATTTTGGTCAAAAATCTTAGAAACTTCAGACATTCTTAACTATCAGAATACTTAACAATAGCGTTAAACACGAAAAATAGCCCTAGAAGAATCGCAAAGAAACTTGCTTTTCTGGCACACAGGGGAGATCTTTTATCCGACAACTTCACCCCACGCCAGTTGTTCTAACGTCAATTACTTAAAGGCATATTTAGAGAATCGACATGCTTTCTGGTACACAGGGCGAAATCTTTTGTTCTACACTCCCACCCCACGAACGACTGCAGTTATCCTAATAGAGCAAATGAACACCTTGTCATTCAAGGGAGTTCGACAGGAAACGAGGCACATTATCATGCTTCCTACCACCCCTAAATGTGGGAGAGTTCAATTTCGCCGATTACCAGGTTCGGATGGATGTAGTATAGTTGCGTATGTTTTGAGGGAGAGAGACGGAGGAGGGTGGGAGAAGGCTAGCGCCGACTTCCTTTGGAGCCGGTAGTGAAAAAGCACTAAAAATTCTTTTTCATTGTTTCGCAAATAAAGTTAGTATTAAACTTGCCCCAGAAATTCAAAACGTGCGTTGGGTCACACTGCATACAAATTTAAAATTTCGGCGGGTGTGTACAAATCCGGTGGGTGTACTACATCATATCCCAAACATATGTTGGGTCACACGGTATACAAAATCAAAATTTCGGCGCGTGTACACCATTTCCCAAAATCAAAGCAGGTCATGATGCTTAAATTTCGAAAATATGGTAGTGATTATTCCTAAAGTTAGTGTGCTAAGTGTGCTCATGTTCAGTGGGCTCTTGCCAAGTGGGCAAATGTTTGTGTGGTGTGGGCAAGTGTCCGGTGGGGTGGGCAACTCTCCGGTGGGACAAGTGTCCGGGTGGGCTTTTGTCCGACACCCATGGTTATAAAAAGTCAAAGTATGGTTATAAAAAATTATGAACTTTACATAAAGTTATAATATGTATAGTAATACTCAGCCATAGTACATTCCTATATTATAAAATAGTAGAGGGGATTTAATGCAGATAGTTAAACCAAAATGTTGTATTTCTTCCAATGTAAGTACTTTTTTTCTTTTTTTATCATCATTTGTTTTAATGTAAATACTTCCATTCCACATCCAGGCACTCTTAATTAAACCTTTTTGCACATGAATTCTTTTATAATCTAAAGCAACTTTTATGGGAATTTTACTAGGAAATTTTTTCATTAATAGCAAATTTTCGGAGAAAACTCTTCTCCTTCTTCAGGCTGTCTTGTTGTTGTCACTATCACGGTTACGGTTTACCTTGACAGTTACGGTTAACCTTGACGGTTTAGGTTATTTTTCAGCAAATCCTGCCAGATGTTAGGCAGGGAAAATCCTTTGCAGTCATTGATGATGGAATTTTGATTTTTCTCAATCTCTATTCCTTCTTTCAGTTTTCTTTTTTGGAAATTGCTTTGGAAACTGATTACTTTAAGGGAATTCCAATCCATGATGTGCCAGTTTCTCTAACATGCCTATCTAATCCAGTCTTGTTGGAGCAATTTTTTATAGCTGCTTTATGCTCAGCTATACGAGTTTCTAGTCTGCGACCTGTTTCACCTATGTAAGATAGTCCACAACTACAATTTACTTCATAAACTACTCCTTGCATTTTTAAAATATCTTCTTCTCTTTGAACTATTTTAGGGAAAATTTTTTTAACTTTGTTCTCTAAACTTAGAGCTAGCCTAATATTGTATTTCTTACTAATTCTCTTTAAAGACTCAAATAAACCTTTGTGATAAGACATTTTTCTAGTGAATTTTACTTGTTGCTTTTGTGGGTTCTTCGTACCATTAAAATTCAGAAGCTTCTCAATTTCTTCTTTAGGATAGTTATTCTCTGCAAGTATGACTTTAAGCTCTTCTTTATGGGCTTCTTTTTTATCTGCAGTAGAAACTATTTTATTATTTTTTTCTAAAAACTGACTTGCTACATTTTTCTTAATAGAAACTGGATGATAGGAATTGAAATCCAGTAGTCTTTTAGTATTCATTGGTTTTTTATACCAACTAGTGAGGAATTTTTCATCTTCATAATAGATAGTAATATCTAAGAAGTTTATTCTTTTTTCTTTTTGAAGTTCAATAGTGAACTTAAGGGAATCATCTAATTCATTGAATGGGTCTAGAATTCTTTCTGGAACAATTTCTGAGCTGTCTATTATAAATAAGATGTCATCCATGTATCTGCTATATAAGCAGAAGTATGTGGGTTGTACTAGTATCTTTTCTTCTACTTTTCGCACATAATAGTTAGCTAAGAGTGGGGAGAATGGGGAGCCCATAGCTAGCCCCGATTTTTGAATGAAAAAAGTTTTCCCAAATTGAAAGTAGTTGTTCTGCAAAGAGAAAGTAAGCATTTCAAAAATTCCTACTAATATGTTTTTCTCCTGGTTGTGAAAAACTATTAGGTCTGCCAAGTATTCCGCTATAAAGTCTATAAGTTGATCTATATTAATGTGAGTATACATAGATACTATATCTAAACTACCCATAATAGGAGAATCTAATTTAGGAAGAAGTTCTAGTTTTTCTTTTAGCTGCATTGAGTTTTTAATCAAGTTAGGTGGCTCTTTTAAAAGATTCTGAAGGTGTGACTTTAAAAAATAGTTTAGATTTGAAAGAATAGAGTTTTTTGAGTCTATTATTGGTCTAATTGGTTGGTGTTCTTTATGCAGGTTGACTATTCCATATATTTGAGGTAATCTGAACTGTAATTTTGAGAATTGTTTATAGTTTTCTGGAAGCTGGTTTTTCTTTTTTTGAAGTGAAATAAGCTTAGAGACTTTTTAATCAAATCTGGTAGTGGGTTTTCTTTTACTTCTTCATACATAGGTTTTTTTAGTTCTTCTTCGATCTTTTCTAGATAATCTTTCTTATCCATAATAGTAATCAACTTACTTTTGTCTGTTTTCACAGCAACTACACTTTCATTTTTTCTGAAATCTTTAAGAGCTTTTAATTGACTATTATCAAAATTTTTTTGAGGTTTCCTTACTTGCTTTTGGAATTTTGTAAGGCTATTGTAGTAATCTTTTCTGAGGAGGTCTGCTTTAATTTGGTCCTCTTTTTCTAAAGTGCTGCAGATGCTTTCCAATTCAATTACCAATTTTTCTGGATTTATTTTTTTCTTTGGATAGATTGAAATTACTTCCTTTATTTATCACTTGTAATAATTCTTGGCTAACTCCAGTAGCAGTGTTGTCCTTTACATGACTAAGAACTGCAGTTTTTTTGTTTTTACTGGAATAGTTTTTTTCAAAAATTTCTCTTCTTTAAGGTTCAGCTTTTTAACAAATTTCTTATTTTTGTTTCTTACTCCAATTTTTAGCCAGTCATCCAATTCTGCTTTTACTGTATCCCTTAAGATTCCAGAAATTTTCTTTTCATTTTCTACTTTTACTTTTTTATAATAAGCAACATTTTTATATTTTGCTTCAATACTTCTTTTTAACGTTTTTTGCTCTATTTTTCTTACGAAGTGGGCTGAAAGTAAATCTTTAAATGGTTTTCTAAGTCTAAATGAATTTGGAATAAAGTTAATTACCTTGCAATTTTTCAGGAACTTGATTTGAGCTATGGATCTTTCCATCTTCAATGTAGCATGTTGAACTTTCTTGATTGTTGGCCAAGTATCTGACCCATACTCTGTTCTAATTCTTTGAATAAAGCTCATGTTGAGAAATGGCTTCCTAGTTTAATTGAATTAATAATCTGAAGCAACTTTTATGGGAATTTTACTAGGAAATTTTTTCATTAATAGCAAATTTTCGGAGAAAACTCTTCTCCTCCTTCAGGCTGTCTTGTTGTTGTCACTATTACGGTTACGGTTTACCTTGACAGTTACGGTTAACCTTGACGGTTTAGGTTATTTTTCAGCAAATCCTGCCAGATGTTAGGCAGGGAAAATCCTTTGCAGTCATTGATGATGGAATTTTGATTTTTCTCAATCTCTATTCCTTCTTTCAGTTTTCTTTTTTGGAAATTGCTTTGGAAACTGATTACTTTAAGGGAATTCCAATCCATGATGTGCCAGTTTCTCTAACATGCCTATCTAATCCAGTCTTGTTGGAGCAATTTTTTATAGCTGCTTTATGCTCAGCTATACGAGTTTCTAGTCTGCGACCTGTTTCACCTATGTAAGATAGTCCACAACTACAATTTACTTCATAAACTACTCCTTGCATTTTTAAAATATCTTCTTCTCTTTGAACTATTTTAGGGAAAATTTTTTTAACTTTGTTCTCTAAAGTTGGAGCTAGCCTAATATTGTATTTCTTACTAATTCTCTTTAAAGACTCAAATAAACCTTTGTGATAAGAAATTTTTCTAGTGAATTTTACTTGTTGCTTTTGTGGGTTCTTCGTACCATTAAAATTCAGAAGCTTCTCAATTTCTTCTTTAGGATAGTTATTCTCTGCAAGTGTGACTTTAAGCTCTTCTTTATGGGCTTCTTTTTTATCTGCAGTAGAAACTATTTTATTAATTTTTTCTAAAAACTGACTTGCTACATTTTGCTACATTCTTGTTTGCTTGACTTGCTACATTCTTGTTTGTCAAAATAAATGTTTGTTGTATGGTGTCAGATTTTCATTCAAATACACTCAGAGTCTAGATGATTGTGGAGTGTGATCCAGATCAGAGTTAAGAACTACATTTTTTGTGCCATCCAAGGGGCAATTCGAAGCTTTTCATCAGTTCATTTCAGAAATAAATGTTAATATTTGGACAAAATATTTTCGTTTCAGTAACAACTACAAGTTTTTTTCTTTGTTTGTACCAATATAACTTCCTCCTAGTAATACGATCATGATTCACATACACTGACGGTCACTTTAACATGACTGTAAGATATGCATGCAATTAAAATCACGATCTAAATAATTCTTCATTAAATAGTCATTTTGTATTGTATTATTTAAGAGCATGGACTACAACTGGCGGGCTATCACCAGAACGTTTCTTAATTTATGACAACTGGGCCAGTTCCAGCTCAAGGATACTGATCTTCGCCACAACTGACGGGCTCCGTCAATTAGCTAGCGCAGAAGAATGGATGATGGACGGAAATTTTGATCTGGCTCCCCCACATTTCCTGCAGCTGTACGTCATTCGGGTCCATTTAGGCGAATCAGCAATCACAACAGTATATGCTTTGCTGCAAAACAAGTCGCACCATGTATACGAAGAATTATTCCAGGTAAATGAAACTTTGTATTTCAAAATGTTTATACTTCAAATGAATAACAATTTTGAATGACTGATGTTTAAAAATGAAAACTTTTAAGCTACATGTTTTTCTCTTTTTCTTTTTTAAGGTCCTCGCCGAATATTGCCATGACCTTAATTTGGACTTAAGTCCGCAGAGGATAATAGTGGATTTCGAAAAGGCAACAGTAAATGCAATAACCTCGGTTTTTGGGGATGGCATCAACTTGAAATGCTGATTCTATCATCTGACACAAAGTACCTGGAGGATGATCCAAAGGCTGCACTTAAGTAACTTGTATAAACAAAGTTCCGAATTTCGGAATTTCTGCGGCCAAATTGATGGTATGGCTTTTTTACCAGTGGACAAAATTCGCGAAGCCATGCAGCTCCTGAGGGACACAGCGCCTTCAGAAGTGCAGGATTTATTGGAATATTTCAACCAAACATATGTAAATGGAACATACAGATGGCAAAACACACGGAATGGCGGAAGAATGATAAGGAAGCCGCCTCAGTTTCCTCCAGACATCTGGAATGTCCATGGGTCTGTCCTCAGGGGTGAAGAGAACACAAACAACCTTACTGAAGGATGGAACAACAAATTTAAACACCTCGTTGGAAGGAGTCACCCTTCAGTGTGGTGTCTCATAGAAAATACGAGGCTGGAACATGCAGCTGACAAGCTAAAGGCAGCGCAGCATTTTGCTGGTACAGTAATAAAAAAAAAGGACAAGCTACAAAACTGCAAAATTACAAGCTAGAGCCAGGAATCTGGTACTAATGTACAATGCAGGGGGAAAAACCTTACCAGAATTCTTACGGGCTATTGGCAAACTCATTCGACATCGAGTGCTAAAACCAAACAATGACGCCCAAGTATAACCTTAAACACTCAGTTTTTTTTTCAAATTGTATTTTGTAAGCAAGACATTTTTTGGCTTCATTTATATATTCAGGAGCATTAAAAATTCATGTCCATGGATCAAACTTTTCCTTTGTCGTCCATGATTCTATTTTATCACTGTGATTTTGTTCATGTGTACTTATGCTTATACACTGAGTGGCCACTTTATTATGACCACCCCCTCAGTACTTCGTTGGGCCACCTTTTGCCTATAATACTGCGTCGATTCTTCGTGTCATGAACTCCACGAGATGTTGATAGATGGGTTTGCGGAATCTGAGACCATGCTTGATGAATAGCACTTTCCAGGAGTGTGAGATTGCAGGTTTGTGGATCCAGCTGTCTGATGGCTCCTTCAACTTCATCCACCTAAGCAAAGTAAACTCACCGGCATGTTCCTGAAACCAATCCTGTACAATACGAGCACTATGGCAGGACGCATTATCTTGGAGCCGCGAATGGCTGAGAAGTTAGCGGTTCAGACTATCAATGCAAGGTCCTCAGGTTCGATCCTGCGCTGATCTTGCGGAGGTGGTATGAGTTGCTAACAATCACTGAATATTCGCCATGCATCGGACGAGCACGGACTTCCACAGAGGACGAATAGTGGATTATCGCGACAGCGGTTTATCGTACCGAGACATCGGCGCCCGTGTGGGGCGACATCCAGCCATAGTAAGGCGGAAACTAAGCTTGTTAGGTTCTGTGGTGTTGGTGATTTAGGTGATGAAATTCAAAGGATTGTAAGCCTGTCTGTCTCTGTAAATAGAAATTATTATTTGTGTTGCAATTGTGTGGCTTTTTACAAAAGAAAAATTTTGGAATGTGCAAATGAAACTGAAGAAGAAATTCCCACATCAGAGAGAGAGGGTTTTTTCATTCCCAGTCATGATATTGTGGATGTTTTAAATTGCAGTATTACAATGCTTTATGTTAATGTGTCACCATTTAAAGCCCCTTCAGAAGTTAGGGAGGATAGGAGAGAAGCTTATGTGAAGATGAAAATGTTGACATTAGAGAAAGCACTAACAACTTCAGGTGTGCAGAAATTAGAAGACATATATGGAGTTGGTGTTTCAAGTCAGTTGTCTCTTGAGAAGCCTGACTTCTACTTGTAATCAGTGGTTTTCTCATATTAATACAACACTTCATACTTGTAACTACACTGAAAAAGTGCAATTACTGACATTGCTACCACAGACTGTTAGTAAAACTGATTTGAAGGGAGGGTTACCTACAGTATCAAAGTACCTCATAGATAAATCCCACAGGGTTAGAAGAGAAAAGGGAATCTATGCTCAACCTGAACCCTACAGTGGGCATCCATTGTCTACAGAAGCTGCAACTCTGGCATTGTCATACTACCTAGATGATAGTAAAGACTGTACTAGGGATAGACCAAACAAAAATCATGTTGTTTGTGTTAGAGATGATAATGGTGAGAAAATTAAAAAGGTAAAAAGATGCAAGATCAATCAAAGAGGCATACAGGCTGATAAAAGAAGATAACCAAATATAAAAATTGGTCTTTGAAAGTTTTACACTGTACGTCCAAAGTGGGTCAAAATTCAGCCAATACAAGCAATATGCACTTGTATTTATTGCAGTAATCTGAAACTTATATGTACAGCTCTCCAAAATATAACAAACACACGAATTGAGGAAGAAGTTATTTTACAGAAGTGTTTATGTGACAGAATAAGCAATGAAGATTGTTGCCTCCAAGAGGGTGGTGACTGCCCTGACACAGAAGCACTGACAGTTGACACTCTTTGCTTGAATGAAGAAGATGTTACATTTGCTATTTGGGAAGGTGGTGACCTCATAAGAAAATCTGTATCTGTCCAAAAGTTTCTGCAAGATGTAAGACATTGGGTGAAGAAAGCAATTTCTCATAGGAAAATCCAAAGAAAAGGAATAGCTGAAGCAAAAATCTCTGTGAAAGAAAGTTCTGACATTCTAGTTTTACATTTTGATTTCGCTGAAAATTGGACAGTGATACTTCCAGATGAAATACAAAGTTGCCACTGGAAAAATGTTCAGATTTCACTATTCACATGTGTTGCATATCTTGAAAATGAGTTAAACAGTTTTGTTGTAGTGTCTGATGACACAGCTCATGATCTCTGTGCTATAGAGATTATAAAAAAAGAAATTTCTAAGTTATGCCAATTAGAAAATATTAGATCACTTGTTTACATTTCCGATGGGGCTGCTGGACATTTCAAAAATAAATACCAAATTTATGAACTTTCTAAAAATAATCAAATTGAGGGAAAAAAGTGGATTTTTTCAGTGACTGGGCATGGTAAAAGTTCATGTGATGCTATAGGTCAGCTATGTAAGCATTATGCAACATTGTTTAATATCCAAAGAGGGTCTGTGCAAGCCATAAGAGATGCAGCTTCATTTGTTGCTGAACTTTCTCATCTTTTACAAAATATAACACTACTGATTCTTGAAGGTAAAACTGTTCAAGCCTACAGGTCTTGCAAGGAAGAAGAATGGGGGACTAATGTAAAACCTGTTGTAGGAATACAATCAAAACATTACTGGTTGGTTAAAAATAACGAGTCTTATATGGGACGTACAATTAAACATCAAGTTGAAACATCCAGCCAGGTGAAAAAACATTACTCAGTAAGTGATTTCCAGGTAGGTGAGTTTGTTGGGTGTGTTTATGACAATAATTGGTGGAGGGGGAAGATTACAGGTATATCTCGAGAGCTCAATGACGTTACCGTGTCATTTATGCATCCCCACAGTCCAGTGGCTAGAGGAATCTGGAAAGAAGAAAGATGAATGTCCAATGCCATTAGAAAATGTGTTGCTTAAAGTAAGGAATCCTACTCCACTTGGACTATCTGCACGACTCCATACTTTAGACCAACAGGAGCTAAGAAAAATCAACCACATCTACTGTGCCTAATCCTTCGATATAAACCTTTTGTAACTTTATTAATATACTGCTAAGAAATTGTTTATCATCTAAAAGGCTATCTGTGAAAATTATCTTTTTTATGAAAGTAAAATTAATAAAAAAATTGCAATAATACTAAGTGTCAAAAAAATTGTATGTTATTGAATTACAGTGATGCTATAGTATAATAATGTTATGTTCTGCACATTTTTTAGTGTATTTTTGTGCTGAACTTCAAAGTATAATGTAATTGTACTAATCAAACACCAGTAACCTGTGTTTTAACTTTGAAACCTGATTAAACAATGTTTTCAGTGAAATATGGACAATCTATTGCATTTTGTGCTGCATTGCGCAACAACGCAGAAAACGTGCAATCTTTAAAAAATATATATATGTAAAATTAACCAGGCAAAAATACACTATTCTGCAATGAGCAATTTATTAACAACTAAGAGGACATCAAATGGAAAGATTTTCACTAAATATCAATTCATAGGCCCTAGTCCTAGGCCTTTTTAACAGTTTTTATTCTAACCCTGTCATATTCATAACGTTTACGTGTTAAATCAGGGTAATAATTTTGCACTTTTTCTTAAGCGCAAAATATTAATTCATAGGCCCTAGGCTTTTTTAACAGTTTTTGTTCTGCGCATGTCACATTCATAACTTTTACGTATTAAATCAAGGTAATAACACTGCGCTTTTTATTAGGCACTAAATATTAATTCATAGGCCCTAGGCCTTTTTCGAAGTTTTTATTCTGCCGATGTCATATTCACAAAGTTTACGTTACAAGTCAGGTTAATTCAGAGGCCATAGGCCTAGGCCTTTTTAGTAGTTTTTATTCTACGAATGCCGTATTCATAACGTTTACATATCAATTGAAGTTTATAAATATTCCGCTTTTACTTAAGTACTAAATGTTGTTTCACTGCCCCTTGGCTTAGGCCTTTTTAAGTTTTTATTCTAACGATGTCATATTCATAACGTTTTTGTATGAACTGAAGTTAATCATGTTGCACTTTTACTTGGGTACCAGTTATTATTTCATTGGCCTTTCCAGTTTTCCTGTGTGGCGGTTTACAGTTAAACTGCTGTAACAGGGTTCCCACTCAACCTGGAAAACCTGGAATTCTCATGGAATTTGAAAATGGTTCCAAAAATCAGAGAAAACTCGGGGATTACCCTTTTTTGTAAAAATCAGGGAAAAATTACCCTTTTTTTTTGTAAAAATCAATTGATACTTTATTTTTGCCAAAAAAAACTTATTTGTTCAAGATTTCAAACTTTTGCTTGCAATTACTGCCTGCCTAGAATTTGGTAGATCTTACTTTCAGTTATACACTGATGGAAAAAAATCCCAACACCAAGAAGGGGTTGTGTTAGGCGGTGAGAGTACATCTGTAAGATGACGTCTATGCAAATTTCGCGCTCGGCACATACGTGTGGCGCTAGTAGCGCCCTCGGAACATGCAAAGCAGGTTTGCTGTAAATACGCGCTGTAACGTTCGTGAGCGTTAGTTATCGTTGAGATTCGACGTAGTGTGTTGGTGTTAGTCAAGAATGCCTTTAAGAAGACGAAGAAGCCATTATCAACAGCTCACGGAGTTTGAACGAGGTCGTGTAATAGGGCTACGAGAAGGTGGATTTTCTTTCCGCAATATTGCAGAACGACTTGGCAGGAATGTAGCCACTGTGCATGATTGTTGGCAGCGGTGATCAAGGGAAGGTACTGCCTCAAGAAGACCAGGTTCCGGACGGCCACGTGGCACTAGTGAGAGGGAAGACCGCCGTGGCGCATGTACTGCGTCTGCGGCAGCAATTCGAGCTGCAGTAACCACCACAGTGACACAAAGAACTGTTACAAATCGGTTACTTGAAGGATAGCTCCGAGCCAGATGCCCTGTAGCGTGCATTCCACTTACTCCAAACCACTGCCGTTTGCGACGTCAGTGGTGTCAAGCTAGAGCTCATTGGAGGACGGAGTGGAGATCTGTTGTGTTTTCTGATGAAAGCCGGTTCTGCCTGGGTGCCAGTGATGGCCGTGTGTTGATTAGAAGGAGGCCAGGTGAGCGCCTGCAACCAACCTGTCTGCGGCCAAGACACACTGGACCTACACCTGGAGTTATGGTCTGGGGAGCAATTTCCTATGACAGCAGGAGCACTCTTGTGGTTATCTCACACACCCTGACGGCACAGTTGTACGTCGGTGTGGTGATTCAAGCTGTTGTGCTGTCATTCATGAACAGCATTCCAGGGGGTGTTTTCCAACAGGATAACGCTCGCCCGCATACCGCTGTTGTAACCCAACATGCTCTACAGAGTGTCGACATGTTGCCGTGGCCTGCTAGATCACCAGATCTTTCTCCAATCGAGCACGTATGGGACATCATTGGTCAACAACTCCAGCGTCACCCCCAACCAGCATTAACCGTCCCTGTATTGACCGACTAAGTGCAACAGGCATGGAACTCCATCCCACAAACTGACATCCAGCACCTGTACGACACAATGCATGAGCGTTTGCATGCTTGCATTCAACATTCTGGCGGTTACACCGGTTATTAAAGTACCAGCATTTCACATTTTAAATGGCTCTTCTCGTGCTTACATTAAGCTGTGATCTTGAAACCTTAATCGATTAAATATGTTACCTATACAAATGTATTGCCGCCATTTCATTCCTCTACAACTATTTTTTCGTGGTGTTGGGATTTTTTTTTCCTTCAGTGTATTAAGTATTTCCTTTATTCTCTAAAAAAAGATGCAAAATTGAATTTTTGAAATTGCCTGTTATTAAGCTTTTGTTCAATTTCTGCAGGCAGTTGTTATAACATGGAACAATTAGGCACAATGGCTCCTGCTTGAAGAAACACTTCACAAGAGAACCAACCAAATGACGGATCAAAGTCCTTTCTTTGTTGGTTCTCTTGAAACATGTTTCTTTGAACAGAGCCGTTCCATCATTAAGCTTAGCTGCATTGTGTTATAGAAAAACTGAAACTATTCAACTGACAGATTTTTTCTTACATATGATTTTTCTTACATATTCTTAAAGATAGTGCCATTCTTTAGGGTTACAATTGCAAATTCTTTTTATTATACCAGGTATATTTTATGTCTTTTAAATAAATGAAACTTAAAATCACTGTTTTGGGTGCAACTTTTAAGAGAAAAATATTTTTGGCCAGCTTTTTGCACATCCGGGCCACTGTGCAATGGTTATGTGAACCTTATAAATATCAGCACGGCTGAATCAAATGTGCAGAAAAGACACAGGCCTAGAGCCTTGTTATTAATGCGCAGAGGCATAACTAGGGACACCGAGGCTTTAAAATAATATACATAAAGTCACGGCAATTTGTTTCCCCAATGACAGTAGAATTTGCATATGAGCCCCTATTGCAATTCAACAAAGTACGCTTTCCGTTGGTATAAAAGAATTTTTTTTATTTCCATGGATTTCAGATTCAATTCTCATTTAATAAGTGACAATGTTTGTTGCGCATGTCAGGTTTAAACTGCAATTACTGATTTAATGCGCGAAAATTTTGTTATGTGGGTGAAGTGTTCAAGAAAGGGAAATTTTATATGGCGCAAATTCATAAAGTATCTTATGTTAAATAATAAAATTTTGGTCAAAAATCTTAGAAACTTCAGACATTCTTAACTATCAGAATACTTAACAATAGCGTTAAACACGAAAAATAGCCCTAGAAGAATCGCAAAGAAACTTGCTTTTCTGGCACACAGGGGAGATCTTTTATCCGACAACTTCACCCCACGCCAGTTGTTCTAACGTCAATTACTTAAAGGCATATTTAGAGAATCGACATGTTTTCTGGTACACAGGGCGAAATCTTTTGTTCTACACTCCCACCCCACGAACGACTGCAGTTATCCTAATAGAGCAAATGAACACCTTGTCATTCAAGGGAGTTCGACAGGAAACGAGGCACATTATCATGCTTCCTACCACCCCTAAATGTGGGAGAGTTCAATTTCGCCGATTACCAGGTTCGGATGGATGTAGTATAGTTGCGTATGTTTTGAGGGAGAGAGACGGGGGAGGGTGGGAGAAGGCTAGCGCCGACTTCCTTTGGAGCCGGTAGTGAAAAAGCACTAAAAATTCTTTTTCATTGTTTCGCAAATAAAGTTAGTATTAAACTTGCCCCAGAAATTCAAAACGTGCGTTGGGTCACACTGCATACAAATTTAAAATTTCGGCGGGTGTGTACAAATCCGGTGGGTGTACTACATCATATCCCAAACATATGTTGGGTCACACGGTATACAAAATCAAAATTTCGGCTCGTGTACACCATTTCCCAAAATCAAAGCAGGTCATGATGCTTAAATTTCGAAAATATGGTAGTGATTATTCCTAAAGTTAGTGTGCTAAGTGTGCTCATGTTCAGTGGGCTCTTGCCAAGTGGGCAAATGTTTGTGTGGTGTGGGCAAGTGTCCGGTGGGGTGGGCAACTCTCCGGTGGGACAAGTGTCCGGGTGGGCTTTTGTCCGACACCCATGGTTATAAAAAGTCAAAGTATGGTTATAAAAAATTATGAACTTTACATAAAGTTATAATATGTATAGTAATACTCAGCCATAGTACATTCCTATATTATAAAATAGTAGAGGGGATTTAATGCAGATAGTTAAACCAAAATGTTGTATTTCTTCCAATGTAAGTACTTTTTTTCTTGTTTTATCATCATTTGTTTTAATGTAAATACTTCCATTCCACATCCAGGCACTCTTAATTAAACCTTTTTGCTCATGAATTCTTTTATAATCTAAAGCAACTTTTATGGGAATTTTACTAGGAAATTTTTTCATTAATAGCAAATTTTCGGAGAAAACTCTTCTCCTTCTTCAGGCTGTCTTGTTGTTGTCACTATCACGGTTACGGTTTACCTTGACAGTTACGGTTAACCTTGACGGTTTAGGTTATTTTTCAGCAAATCCTGCCAGATGTTAGGCAGGGAAAATCCTTTGCAGTCATTGATGATGGAATTTTGATTTTTCTCAATCTCTATTCCTTCTTTCAGTTTTCTTTTTGGAAATTGCTTTGGAAACTGATTACTTTAAGGGAATTCCAATCCATGATGTGCCAGTTTCTCTAACATGCCTATCTAATCCAGTCTTGTTGGAACAATTTTTTATAGCTGCTTTATGCTCAGCTATACGAGTTTCTAGTCTGCGACCTGTTTCACCTATGTAAGATAGTCCACAACTACAATTTACTTCATAAACTACTCCTTGCATTTTTAAAATATCTTCTTCTCTTTGAACTATTTTAGGGAAAATTTTTTTAACTTTGTTCTCTAAACTTAGAGCTAGCCTAATATTGTATTTCTTACTAATTCTCTTTAAAGACTCAAATAAACCTTTGTGATAAGACATTTTTCTAGTGAATTTTACTTGTTGCTTTTGTGGGTTCTTCGTACCATTAAAATTCAGAAGCTTCTCAATTTCTTCTTTAGGATAGTTATTCTCTGCAAGTATGACTTTAAGCTCTTCTTTATGGGCTTCTTTTTTATCTGCAGTAGAAACTATTTTATTAATTTTTTCTAAAAACTGACTTGCTACATTTTTCTTAATAGAAACTGGATGATAGGAATTGAAATCCAGTAGTCTTTTAGTATTCATTGGTTTTTTATACCAACTAGTGAGGAATTTTTCATCTTCATAATAGATAGTAATATCTAAGAAGTTTATTCTTTTTTCTTTTTGAAGTTCAATAGTGAACTTAAGGGAATCATCTAATTCATTGAATGGGTCTAGAATTCTTTCTGGAACAATTTCTGAGCTGTCTATTATAAATAAGATGTCATCCATGTATCTGCTATATAAGCAGAAGTATGTGGGTTGTACTAGTATCTTTTCTTCTACTTTTCGCACATAATAGTTAGCTAAGAGTGGGGAGAATGGGGAGCCCATAGCTAGCCCCGATTTTTGAATGAAAAAAGTTTTCCCAAATTGAAAGTAGTTGTTCTGCAAAGAGAAAGTAAGCATTTCAAAAATTCCTACTAATATGTTTTTCTCCTGGTTGTGAAAAACTATTAGGTCTGCCAAGTATTCCGCTATAAAGTCTATAAGTTGATCTATATTAATGTGAGTATACATAGATACTATATCTAAACTACCCATAATAGGAGAATCTAATTTAGGAAGAAGTTCTAGTTTTTCTTTTAGCTGCATTGAGTTTTTAATCAAGTTAGGTGGCTCTTTTAAAAGATTCTGAAGGTGTGACTTTAAAAAATAGTTTAGATTTGAAAGAATAGAGTTTTTTGAGTCTATTATTGGTCTAATTGGTTGGTGTTCTTTATGCAGGTTGACTATTCCATATATTTGAGGTAATCTGAACTGTAATTTTGAGAATTGTTTATAGTTTTCTGGAAGCTGGTTTTTCTTTTTTTGAAGTGAAATAAGCTTAGAGACTTTTTAATCAAATCTGGTAGTGGGTTTTCTTTTACTTCTTCATACATAGGTTTTTTTAGTTCTTCTTCGATCTTTTCTAGATAATCTTTCTTATCCATAATAGTAATCAACTTACTTTTGTCTGTTTTCACAGCAACTACACTTTCATTTTTTCTGAAATCTTTAAGAGCTTTTAATTGACTATTATCAAAATTTTTTTGAGGTTTCCTTACTTGCTTTTGGAATTTTGTAAGGCTATTGTAGTAATCTTTTCTGAGGAGGTCTGCTTTAATTTGGTCCTCTTTTTCTAAAGTGCTGCAGATGCTTTCCAATTCAATTACCAATTTTTCTGGATTTATTTTTTCTTTGGATAGATTGAAATTACTTCCTTTATTTATCACTTGTAATAATTCTTGGCTAACTCCAGTAGCAGTGTTGTCCTTTACATGACTAAGAACTGCAGTTTTTTTGTTTTTACTGGAATAGTTTTTTTTCAAAAATTTCTCTTCTTTAAGGTTCAGCTTTTTAACAAATTTCTTATTTTTGTTTCTTACTCCAATTTTTAGCCAGTCATCCAATTCTGCTTTTACTGTATCCCTTAAGATTCCAGAAATTTTCTTTTCATTTTCTACTTTTACTTTTTTATAATAAGCAACATTTTTATATTTTGCTTCAATACTTCTTTTTAACGTTTTTTGCTCTATTTTTCTTACGAAGTGGGCTGAAAGTAAATCTTTAAATGGTTTTCTAAGTCTAAATGAATTTGGAATAAAGTTAATTACCTTGCAATTTTTCAGGAACTTGATTTGAGCTATGGATCTTTCCATCTTCAATGTAGCATGTTGAACTTTCTTGATTGTTGGCCAAGTATCTGACCCATACTCTGTTCTAATTCTTTGAATAAAGCTCATGTTGAGAAATGGCTTCCTAGTTTAATTGAATTAATAATCTGAAGCAACTTTTATGGGAATTTTACTAGGAAATTTTTTCATTAATAGCAAATTTTCGGAGAAAACTCTTCTCCTTCTTCAGGCTGTCTTGTTGTTGTCACTATTACGGTTACGGTTTACCTTGACAGTTACGGTTAACCTTGACGGTTTAGGTTATTTTTCAGCAAATCCTGCCAGATGTTAGGCAGGGAAAATCCTTTGCAGTCATTGATGATGGAATTTTGATTTTTCTCAATCTCTATTCCTTCTTTCAGTTTTCTTTTTTGGAAATTGCTTTGGAAACTGATTACTTTAAGGGAATTCCAATCCATGATGTGCCAGTTTCTCTAACATGCCTATCTAATCCAGTCTTGTTGGAGCAATTTTTTATAGCTGCTTTATGCTCAGCTATACGAGTTTCTAGTCTGCGACCTGTTTCACCTATGTAAGATAGTCCACAACTACAATTTACTTCATAAACTACTCCTTGCATTTTTAAAATATCTTCTTCTCTTTGAACTATTTTAGGGAAAATTTTTTTAACTTTGTTCTCTAAAGTTGGAGCTAGCCTAATATTGTATTTCTTACTAATTCTCTTTAAAGACTCAAATAAACCTTTGTGATAAGAAATTTTTCTAGTGAATTTTACTTGTTGCTTTTGTGGGTTCTTCGTACCATTAAAATTCAGAAGCTTCTCAATTTCTTCTTTAGGATAGTTATTCTCTGCAAGTGTGACTTTAAGCTCTTCTTTATGGGCTTCTTTTTTATCTGCAGTAGAAACTATTTTATTAATTTTTTCTAAAAACTGACTTGCTACATTTTGCTACATTCTTGTTTGCTTGACTTGCTACATTCTTGTTTGTCAAAATAAATGTTTGTTGTATGGTGTCAGATTTTCATTCAAATACACTCAGAGTCTAGATGATTGTGGAGTGTGATCCAGATCAGAGTTAAGAACTACATTTTTTGTGCCATCCAAGGGGCAATTCGAAGCTTTTCATCAGTTCATTTCAGAAATAAATGTTAATATTTGGACAAAATATTTTCGTTTCAGTAACAACTACAAGTTTTTTTCTTTGTTTGTACCAATATAACTTCCTCCTAGTAATACGATCATGATTCACATACACTGACGGTCACTTTAACATGACTGTAAGATATGCATACAATTAAAATCACGATCTAAATAATTCTTCATTAAATAGTCATTTTGTATTGTATTATTTAAGAGCATGGACTACAACTGGCGGGCTATCACCAGAACGTTTCTTAATTTATGACAACTGGGCCAGTTCCAGCTCAAGGATACTGATCTTCGCCACAACTGACGGGCTCCGTCAATTAGCTAGCGCAAAAGAATGGATGATGGACGGAAATTTTGATCTGGCTCCCCCACATTTCCTGCAGCTGTACGTCATTCGGGTCCATTTAGGCGAATCAGCAATCACAACAGTATATGCTTTGCTGCAAAACAAGTCGCACCATGTATACGAAGAATTATTCCAGGTAAATGAAACTTTGTATTTCAAAATGTTTATACTTCAAATGAATAACAATTTTGAATGACTGATGTTTAAAAATGAAAACTTTTAAGCTACATGTTTTTCTCTTTTTCTTTTTTAAGGTCCTCGCCGAATATTGCCATGACCTTAATTTGGACTTAAGTCCGCAGAGGATAATAGTGGATTTCGAAAAGGCAACAGTAAATGCAATAACCTCGGTTTTTGGGGATGGCATCAACTTGAAATGCTGATTCTATCATCTGACACAAAGTACCTGGAGGATGATCCAAAGGCTGCACTTAAGTAACTTGTATAAACAAAGTTCCGAATTTCGGAATTTCTGCGGCCAAATTGATGGTATGGCTTTTTTACCAGTGGACAAAATTCGCGAAGCCATGCAGCTCCTGAGGGACACAGCGCCTTCAGAAGTGCAGGATTTATTGGAATATTTCAACCAAACATATGTAAATGGAACATACAGATGGCAAAACACACGGAATGGCGGAAGAATGATAAGGAAGCCGCCTCAGTTTCCTCCAGACATCTGGAATGTCCATGGGTCTGTCCTCAGGGGTGAAGAGAACACAAACAACCTTACTGAAGGATGGAACAACAAATTTAAACACCTCGTTGGAAGGAGTCACCCTTCAGTGTGGTGTCTCATAGAAAATACGAGGCTGGAACATGCAGCTGACAAGCTAAAGGCAGCGCAGCATTTTGCTGGTACAGTAATAAAAAAAGGACAAGCTACAAAACTGCAAAATTACAAGCTAGAGCCAGGAATCTGGTACTAATGTACAATGCAGGGGGAAAAACCTTACCAGAATTCTTACGGGCTATTGGCAAACTCATTCGACATCGAGTGCTAAAACCAAACAATGACGCCCAAGTATAACCTTAAACACTCAGTTTTTTTTTCAAATTGTATTTTGTAAGCAAGACATTTTTTGGCTTCATTTATATATTCAGGAGCATTAAAAATTCATGTCCATGGATCAAACTTTTCCTTTGTCGTCCATGATTCTATTTTATCACTGTGATTTTGTTCATGTGTACTTATGCTTATACACTGAGTGGCCACTTTATTATGACCACCCCCTCAGTACTTCGTTGGGCCACCTTTTGCCTATAATACTGCGTCGATTCTTCGTGTCATGAACTCCACGAGATGTTGATAGATGGGTTTGCGGAATCTGAGACCATGCTTGATGAATAGCACTTTCCAGGAGTGTGAGATTGCAGGTTTGTGGATCCAGCTGTCTGATGGCTCCTTCAACTTCATCCACCTAAGCAAAGTAAACTCACCGGCATGTTCCTGAAACCAATCCTGTACAATGCGAGCACTATGCCAGGACGCATTATCTTGGAGCCGCGAATGGCTGAGAAGTTAGCGGTTCAGACTATCAATGCAAGGTCCTCAGGTTCGATCCTGCGCTGATCTTGCGGAGGTGGTATGAGTTGCTAACAATCACTGAATATTCGCCATGCATCGGACGAGCACGGACTTCCACAGAGGACGAATAGTGGATTATCGCGACAGCGGTTTATCGTACAGAGACATCGGCGCCCGTGTGGGGCGACATCCAGCCACAGTAAGGCGAAAACTAAGCTTGTTAGGTTCTGTGGTGTTGGTGATTTAGGTGATGAAATTCAAAGGATTGTAAGCCTGTCTGTCTCTGTAAATAGAAATTATTATTTGCGTTGCAATTGTGTGGCTTTTTACAAAAGAAAAATTTTGGAATGTGCAAATGAAACTGAAGAAGAAATTCCCACATCAGAGAGAGAGGGTTTTTTCATTCCCAGTCATGATATTGTGGATGTTTTAAATTGCAGTATTACAATGCTTTATGTTAATGTGTCACCATTTAAAGCCCCTTCAGAAGTTAGGGAGGATAGGAGAGAAGCTTATGTGAAGATGAAAATGTTGACATTAGAGAAAGCACTAACAACTTCAGGTGTGCAGAAATTAGAAGACATATATGGAGTTGGTGTTTCAAGTCAGTTGTCTCTTGAGAAGCCTGACTTCTACTTGTAATCAGTGGTTTTCTCATATTAATACAACACTTCATACTTGTAACTACACTGAAAAAGTGCAATTACTGACATTGCTACCACAGACTGTTAGTAAAACTGATTTGAAGGGAGAGTTACCTACAGTATCAAAGTACCTCATAGATAAATCCCACAGGGTTAGAAGAGAAAAGGGAATCTATGCTCCACCTGAACCCTACAGTGGGCATCCATTGTCTACAGAAGCTGCAACTCTGGCATTGTCATACTACCTAGATGATAGTAAAGACTGTACTAGGGATAGACCAAACAAAAATCATGTTGTTTGTGTTAGAGATGATAATGGTGAGAAAATTAAAAAGGTAAAAAGATGCAAGATCAATCAAAGAGGCATACAGGCTGATAAAAGAAGATAACCAAATATAAAAATTGGTCTTTGAAAGTTTTACACTGTACGTCCAAAGTGGGTCAAAATTCAGCCAATACAAGCAATATGCACTTGTATTTATTGCAGTAATCTGAAACTTATATGTACAGCTCTCCAAAATATAACAAACACACGAATTGAGGAAGAAGTTATTTTACAGAAGTGTTTATGTGACAGAATAAGCAATGAAGATTGTTGCCTCCAAGAGGGTGGTGACTGCCCTGACACAGAAGCACTGACAGTTGACACTCTTTGCTTGAATGAAGAAGATGTTACATTTGCTATTTGGGAAGGTGGTGACCTCATAAGAAAATCTGTATCTGTCCAAAAGTTTCTGCAAGATGTAAGACATTGGGTGAAGAAAGCAATTTCTCATAGGAAAATCCAAAGAAAAGGAATAGCTGAAGCAAAAATCTCTGTGAAAGAAAGTTCTGACATTCTAGTTTTACATTTTGATTTCGCTGAAAATTGGACAGTGATACTTCCAGATGAAATACAAAGTTGCCACTGGAAAAATGTTCAGATTTCACTATTCACATGTGTTGCATATCTTGAAAATGAGTTAAACAGTTTTGTTGTAGTGTCTGATGACACAGCTCATGATCTCTGTGCTATAGAGATTATAAAAAAAGAAATTTCTAAGTTATGCCAATTAGAAAATATTAGATCACTTGTTTACATTTCCGATGGGGCTGCTGGACATTTCAAAAATAAATACCAAATTTATGAACTTTCTAAAAATAATCAAATTGAGGGAAAAAAGTGGATTTTTTCAGTGACTGGGCATGGTAAAAGTTCATGTGATGCTATAGGTCAGCTATGTAAGCATTATGCAACATTGTTTAATATCCAAAGAGGGTCTGTGCAAGCCATAAGAGATGCAGCTTCATTTGTTGCTGAACTTTCTCATCTTTTACAAAATATAACACTACTGATTCTTGAAGGTAAAACTGTTCAAGCCTACAGGTCTTGCAAGGAAGAAGAATGGGGGACTAATGTAAAACCTGTTGTAGGAATACAATCAAAACATTACTGGTTGGTTAAAAATAACGAGTCTTATATGGGACGTACAATTAAACATCAAGTTGAAACATCCAGCCAGGTGAAAAAACATTACTCAGTAAGTGATTTCCAGGTAGGTGAGTTTGTTGGGTGTGTTTATGACAATAATTGGTGGAGGGGGAAGATTACAGGTATATCTCGAGAGCTCAATGACGTTACCGTGTCATTTATGCATCCCCACAGTCCAGTGGCCAGAGGAATCTGGAAAGAAGAAAGATGAATGTCCAATGCCATTAGAAAATGTGTTGCTTAAAGTAAGGAATCCTACTCCACTTGGACTATCTGCACGACTCCATACTTTAGACCAACAGGAGCTAAGAAAAATCAACCACATCTACTGTGCCTAATCCTTCGATATAAACCTTTTGTAACTTTATTAATATACTGCTAAGAAATTGTTTATCATCTAAAAGGCTATCTGTGAAAATTATCTTTTTTATGAAAGTAAAATTAATAAAAAAATTGCAATAATACTAAGTGTCAAAAAAATTGTATGTTATTGAATTACAGTGATGCTATAGTATAATAATGTTATGTTCTGCACATTTTTTAGTGTATTTTTGTGCTGAACTTCAAAGTATAATGTAATTGTACTAATCAAACACCAGTAACCTGTGTTTTAACTTTGAAACCTGATTAAACAATGTTTTCAGTGAAATATGGACAATCTATTGCATTTTGTGCTGCATTGCGCAACAACGCAGAAAACGTGCAATCTTTAAAAAATATATATATGTAAAATTAACCAGGCAAAAATACACTATTCTGCAATGAGCAATTTATTAACAACTAAGAGGACATCAAATGGAAAAATTTTCACTAAATATCAATTCATAGGCCCTAGTCCTAGGCCTTTTTAACAGTTTTTATTCTAACCCTGTCATATTCATAACGTTTACGTGTTAAATCAGGGTAATAATTTTGCACTTTTTCTTAAGCGCAAAATATTAATTCATAGGCCCTAGGCTTTTTTAACAGTTTTTGTTCTGCGCATGTCACATTCATAACTTTTACGTATTAAATCAAGGTAATAACACTGCGCTTTTTATTAGGCACTAAATATTAATTCATAGGCCCTAGGCCTTTTCGAAGTTTTTATTCTGCCGATGTCATATTCACAAAGTTTACGTTACAAGTCAGGTTAATTCAGAGGCCATAGGCCTAGGCCTTTTTAGTAGTTTTTATTCTACGAATGCCGTATTCATAACGTTTACATATCAATTGAAGTTTATAAATATTCCGCTTTTACTTAAGTACTAAATGTTGTTTCACTGCCCCTTGGCTTAGGCCTTTTTAAGTTTTTATTCTAACGATGTCATATTCATAACGTTTTTGTATGAACTGAAGTTAATCATGTTGCACTTTTACTTGGGTACCAGTTATTATTTCATTGGCCTTTCCAGTTTTCCTGTGTGGCGGTTTACAGTTAAACTGCTGTAACAGGGTTCCCACTCAACCTGGAAAACCTGGAATTCTCAGGGAATTTGAAAATGGTTCCAAAAATCAGAGAAAACTCGGGGATTACCCTTTTTTGTAAAAATCAGGGAAAATTACCCTTTTTTTTTGTAAAAATCAATTGATACTTTATTTTTGCCAAAAAAAACTTATTTGTTCAAGATTTCAAACTTTTGCTTGCAATTACTGCCTGCCTAGAATTTGGTAGATCTTACTTTCAGTTATACACTGATGGAAAAAAATCCCAACACCAAGAAGGGGTTGTGTTAGGCGGTGAGAGTACATCTGTAAGATGACGTCTATGCAAATTTCGCGCTCGGCACATACGTGTGGCGCTAGTAGCGCCCTCGGAACATGCAAAGCAGGTTTGCTGTAAATACGCGCTGTAACGTTCGTGAGCGTTAGTTATCGTTGAGATTCGACGTAGTGTGTTGGTGTTAGTCAAGAATGCCTTTAAGAAGACGAAGAAGCCATTATCAACAGCTCACGGAGTTTGAACGAGGTCGTGTAATAGGGCTACGAGAAGGTGGATTTTCTTTCCGCAATATTGCAGAACGACTTGGCAGGAATGTAGCCACTGTGCATGATTGTTGGCAGCGGTGATCAAGGGAAGGTACTGCCTCAAGAAGACCAGGTTCCGGACGGCCACGTGGCACTAGTGAGAGGGAAGACCGCCGTGGCGCATGTACTGCGTCTGCGGCAGCAATTCGAGCTGCAGTAACCACCACAGTGACACAAAGAACTGTTACAAATCGGTTACTTGAAGGATAGCTCCGAGCCAGATGCCCTGTAGCGTGCATTCCACTTACTCCAAACCACTGCCGTTTGTGACGTCAGTGGTGTCAAGCTAGAGCTCATTGGAGGACGGAGTGGAGATCTGTTGTGTTTTCTGATGAAAGCCGGTTCTGCCTGGGTGCCAGTGATGGCCGTGTGTTGATTAGAAGGAGGCCAGGTGAGCGCCTGCAACCAACCTGTCTGCGGCCAAGACACACTGGACCTACACCTGGAGTTATGGTCTGGGGAGCAATTTCCTATGACAGCAGGAGCACTCTTGTGGTTATCTCACGCACCCTGACGGCACAGTTGTACGTCGGTCTGGTGATTCAAGCTGTTGTGCTGTCATTCATGAACAGCATTCCAGGGGGTGTTTTCCAACAGGATAACGCTCGCCCGCATACCGCTGTTGTAACCCAACATGCTCTACAGAGTGTCGACATGTTGCCGTGGCCTGCTAGATCACCAGATCTTTCTCCAATCGAGCACGTATGGGACATCATTGGTCAACAACTCCAGCGTCACCCCCAACCAGCATTAACCGTCCCTGTATTGACCGACTAAGTGCAACAGGCATGGAACTCCATCCCACAAACTGACATCCAGCACCTGTACGACACAATGCATGAGCGTTTGCATGCTTGCATTCAACATTCTGGCGGTTACACCGGTTATTAAAGTACCAGCATTTCACATTTTAAATGGCTCTTCTCGTGCTTACATTAAGCTGTGATCTTGAAACCTTAATCGATTAAATATGTTACCTATACAAATGTATTGCCGCCATTTCATTCCTCTACAACTATTTTTACGTGGGGTTGGGATTTTTTTCCTTCAGTGTATTAAGTATTTCCTTTATTCTCTAAAAAAAGATGCAAAATTGAATTTTTGAAATTGCCTGTTATTAAGCTTTTGTTCAATTTCTGCAGGCAGTTGTTATAACATGGAACAATTAGGCACAATGGCTCCTGCTTGAAGAAACACTTCACAAGAGAACCAACCAAATGACGGATCAAAGTCCTTTCTTTGTTGGTTCTCTTGAAACATGTTTCTTTGAACAGAGCCGTTCCATCATTAAGCTTAGCTGCATTGTGTTATAGAAAAACTGAAACTATTCAACTGACAGATTTTTTCTTACATATGATTTTTCTTACATATTCTTAAAGATAGTGCCATTCTTTAGGGTTACAATTGCAAATTCTTTTTATTATACCAGGTATATTTTATGTCTTTTAAATAAATGAAACTTAAAATCACTGTTTTGGGTGCAACTTTTAAGAGAAAAATATTTTTGGCCAGCTTTTTGCACATCCGGGCCACTGTGCAATGGTTATGTGAACCTTATAAATATCAGCACGGCTGAATCAAATGTGCAGAAAAGACACAGGCCTAGAGCCTTGTTATTAATGCGCAGAGGCATAACTAGGGACACCGAGGCTTTAAAATAATATACATAAAGTCACGGCAATTTGTTTCCCCAATGACAGTAGAATTTGCATATGAGCCCCTATTGCAATTCAACAAAGTACGCTTTCCGTTGGTATAAAAGAATTTTTTTTATTTCCATGGATTTCAGATTCAATTCTCATTTAATAAGTGACAATGTTTGTTGCGCATGTCAGGTTTAAACTGCAATTACTGATTTAATGCGCGAAAATTTTGTTATGTGGGTGAAGTGTTCAAGAAAGGGAAATTTTATATGGCGCAAATTCATAAAGTATCTTATGTTAAATAATAAAATTTTGGTCAAAAATCTTAGAAACTTCAGACATTCTTAACTATCAGAATACTTAACAATAGCGTTAAACGCGAAAAATAGCTCCTAGAAGAATCGCAAAGAAACTTGCTTTTCTGGCACACAGGGGAGATCTTTTATCCGACAACTTCACCCCACGCCAGTTGTTCTAACGTCAATTACTTAAAGGCATATTTAGAGAATCGACATGTTTTCTGGTACACAGGGCGAAATCTTTTGTTCTACACTCCCACCCCACGAACGACTGCAGTTATCCTAATAGAGCAAATGAACACCTTGTCATTCAAGGGAGTTCGACAGGAAACGAGGCACATTATCATGCTTCCTACCACCCCTAAATGTGGGAGAGTTCAATTTCGCCGATTACCAGGTTCGGATGGATGTAGTATAGTTGCGTATGTTTTGAGGGAGAGAGACGGGGGAGGGTGGGAGAAGGCTAGCGCCGACTTCCTTTGGAGCCGGTAGTGAAAAAGCACTAAAAATTCTTTTTCATTGTTTCGCAAATAAAGTTAGTATTAAACTTGCCCCAGAAATTCAAAACGTGCGTTGGGTCACACTGCATACAAATTTAAAATTTCGGCGGGTGTGTACAAATCCGGTGGGTGTACTACATCATATCCCAAACATATGTTGGGTCACACGGTATACAAAATCAAAATTTCGGCTCGTGTACACCATTTCCCAAAATCAAAGCAGGTCATGATGCTTAAATTTCGAAAATATGGTAGTGATTATTCCTAAAGTTAGTGTGCTAAGTGTGCTCATGTTCAGTGGGCTCTTGCCAAGTGGGCAAATGTTTGTGTGGTGTGGGCAAGTGTCCGGTGGGGTGGGCAACTCTCCGGTGGGACAAGTGTCCGGGTGGGCTTTTGTCCGACACCCATGGTTATAAAAAGTCAAAGTATGGTTATAAAAAATTATGAACTTTACATAAAGTTATAATATGTATAGTAATACTCAGCCATAGTACATTCCTATATTATAAAATAGTAGAGGGGATTTAATGCAGATAGTTAAACCAAAATGTTGTATTTCTTCCAATGTAAGTACTTTTTTTCTTGTTTTATCATCATTTGTTTTAATGTAAATACTTCCATTCCACATCCAGGCACTCTTAATTAAACCTTTTTGCACATGAATTCTTTTATAATCTAAAGCAACTTTTATGGGAATTTTACTAGGAAATTTTTTCATTAATAGCAAATTTTCGGAGAAAACTCTTCTCCTTCTTCAGGCTGTCTTGTAGTTGTCACTATCATGGTTACGGTTTACCTTGACAGTTACGGTTAACCTTGACGGTTTAGGTTATTTTTCAGCAAATCCTGCCAGATGTTAGGCAGGGAAAATCCTTTGCAGTCATTGATGATGGAATTTTGATTTTTCTCAATCTCTATTCCTTCTTTCAGTTTTCTTTTTGGAAATTGCTTTGGAAACTGATTACTTTAAGGGAATTCCAATCCATGATGTGCCAGTTTCTCTAACATGCCTATCTAATCCAGTCTTGTTGGAACAATTTTTTATAGCTGCTTTATGCTCAGCTATACGAGTTTCTAGTCTGCGACCTGTTTCACCTATGTAAGATAGTCCACAACTACAATTTACTTCATAAACTACTCCTTGCATTTTTAAAATATCTTCTTCTCTTTGAACTATTTTAGGGAAAATTGTTTTAACTTTGTTCTCTAAACTTAGAGCTAGCCTAATATTGTATTTCTTACTAATTCTCTTTAAAGACTCAAATAAACCTTTGTGATAAGACATTTTTCTAGTGAATTTTACTTGTTGCTTTTGTGGGTTCTTCGTACCATTAAAATTCAGAAGCTTCTCAATTTCTTCTTTAGGATAGTTATTCTCTGCAAGTATGACTTTAAGCTCTTCTTTATGGGCTTCTTTTTTATCTGCAGTAGAAACTATTTTATTAATTTTTTCTAAAAACTGACTTGCTACATTTTTCTTAATAGAAACTGGATGATAGGAATTGAAATCCAGTAGTCTTTTAGTATTCATTGGTTTTTTATACCAACTAGTGAGGAATTTTTCATCTTCATAATAGATAGTAATATCTAAGAAGTTTATTCTTTTTTCTTTTTGAAGTTCAATAGTGAACTTAAGGGAATCATCTAATTCATTGAATGGGTCTAGAATTCTTTCTGGAACAATTTCTGAGCTGTCTATTATAAATAAGATGTCATCCATGTATCTGCTATATAAGCAGAAGTATGTGGGTTGTACTAGTATCTTTTCTTCTACTTTTCCCACATAATAGTTAGCTAAGAGTGGGGAGAATGGGGAGCCCATAGCTAGCCCCGATTTTTGAATGAAAAAGTTTTCCCAAATTGAAAGTAGTTGTTCTGCAAAGAGAAAGTAAGCATTTCAAAAATTCCTACTAATATGTTTTTCTCCTGGTTGTGAAAAACTATTAGGTCTGCCAAGTATTCCGCTATAAAGTCTATAAGTTGATCTATATTAATGTGAGTATACATAGATACTATATCTAAACTACCCATAATAGGAGAATCTAATTTAGGAAGAAGTTCTAGTTTTTCTTTTAGCTGCATTGAGTTTTTAATCAAGTTAGGTGGCTCTTTTAAAAGATTCTGAAGGTGTGACTTTAAAAAATAGTTTAGATTTGAAAGAATAGAGTTTTTTGAGTCTATTATTGGTCTAATTGGTTGGTGTTCTTTATGCAATTTGACTATTCCATATATTTGAGGTAATCTGAACTGTAATTTTGAGAATTGTTTATAGTTTTCTGGAAGCTGGTTTTTCTTTTTTTGAAGTGAAATAAGCTTAGAGACTTTTTTAATCAAATCTGGTAGTGGGTTTTCTTTTACTTCTTCATACATAGGTTTTTTAGTTCTTCTTCCATCTTTTCTAGATAATCTTTCTTATCCATAATAGTAATCAACTTACTTTTGTCTGTTTTCACAGCAACTACACTTTCATTTTTTCTGAAATCTTTAAGAGCTTTTAATTGACTATTATCAAAAAATTTTTGAGGTTTCCTTACTTGCTTCTGGAATTTTGTAAGGCTATTGTAGTAATCTTTTCTGAGGAGGTCTGCTTTAATTTGGTCCTCTTTTTCTAAAGTGCTGCAGATGCTTTCCAATTCAATTACCAATTTTTCTGGATTTATTTTTTCTTTGGATAGATTGAAATTACTTCCTTTATTTATCACTTGTAATAATTCTTGGCTAACTCCAGTAGCAGTGTTGTCCTTTACATGACTAAGAACTGCAGTTTTTTTTGTTTTTACTGGAATAGTTTTTCTTCAAAAATTTCTCTTCTTTAAGGTTCAGCTTTTTAACAAATTTCTTATTTTTGTTTCTTACTCCAATTTTTAGCCAGTCATCCAATTCTGCTTTTACTGTATCCCTTAAGATTCCAGAAATTTTCTTTTCATTTTCTACTTTTACTTTTTTATAATAAGCAACATTTTTATATTTTGCTTCAATACTTCTTTTTAACGTTTTTTGCTCTATTTTTCTTACGAAGTGGGCTGAAAGTAAATCTTTAAATGGTTTTCTAAGTCTAAATGAATTTGGAATAAAGTTAATTACCTTGCAATTTTTCAGGAACTTGATTTGAGCTATGGATCTTTCCATCTTCAATGTAGCATGTTGAACTTGATTGTTGGCCAAGTATCTGACCCATACTCTGTTCTAATTCTTTGAATAAAGCTCATGTTGAGAAATGGCTTCCTAGTTTAATTGAATTAATAATCTGAAGCAACTTTTATGGGAATTTTACTAGGAAATTTTTTCATTAATAGCAAATTTTCGGAGAAAACTCTTCTCCTTCTTCAGGCTGTCTTGTTGTTGTCACTTTTTACTTGTCACTATCACGGTTACGGTTTACCTTGACGGTTACGGTTAACCTTGACGGTTTAGGTTATTTTTCAACAAATCCTGCCAGATGTTAGGCAGGGAAAATCCTTTGCAGTCATTGATGATGGAATTTTGATTTTTCTCAATCTCTATTCCTTCTTTCAGTTTTCTTTTTTGGAAATTGCTTTGGAAACTGATTACTTTAAGGGAATTCCAATCCATGATGTGCCCAGTTTCTCTAACATGCCTATCTAATCCAGTCTTGTTGGTGCAAATTTTTATAGCTGCTTTATGCTCAGTTATACGAGTTTCTAGTCTGCGACCTGTTTCACCTATGTAAGATAGTCCACAACTACAATTTACTTCATGAACTACTCCTTGCATTTTTAAAATATCTTCTTCTCTTTGAACTATTTTAGGGAAAAATTTTTTTAACTTTGTTCTCTAAAGTTGGAGCTAGCCTAATATTGTATTTCTTACTAATTCTCTTTAAAGACTCAAATAAACCTTTGTGATAAGACATTTTTCTAGTGAATTTTACTTGTTGCTTTTGTGGGTTCTTCGTACCATTAAAATTCAGAAGCTTCTCAATTTCTTCTTTAGGATAGTTATTCTCTGCAAGTGTGACTTTAAGCTCTTCTTTATGGGCTTCTTTTTTATCTGCAGTAGAAACTATTTTATTAATTTTTTCTAAAAACTGACTTGCTACATTCTTGTTTGCTTGACTTGCTACATTCTTGTTTGCTTGACTTGCTACATTCTTGTTTGTCAAAATAAATGTTTGTTGTATGGTGTCAGATTTTCATTCAAATACACTCAAGAGTCTAGATGATTGTGGAGTGTGATCCAGATCAGAGTTAAGAACTACATTTTTTGTGCCATCCAAGGGGCAATTCGAAGCTTTTCATCAGTTCATTTCAGAAATAAATGTTAATATTTGGACAAAATATTTTGATTTCAGTAACAACTACAGGTTTTTTTCTTTGTTTGTACCAATATAACTTCCTCCTACTAATACGATCATGATTCACATACATTGACAGTCACTTTAACATGACTGTAAGATATGCATACAATTAAAATCACGATCTAAATAATTCTTCATTAAATAGTCATTTTGTATTGTATTATTTAAGAGCATGGACTACAACTGGCGGGCTATCACCAGAACGTTTCTTAATTTATGACAACGGGGCCAGTTCCAGCTCAAGGATACTGATCTTCGCCACAACTGACGGGCTCCGTCAATTAGCTAGCGCAGAAGAATGGATGATGGACGGAAATTTTGATCTGACTCCCCCACATTTCCTGCAGCTGTACGTCATTCGGGTCCATTTAGGCGAATCAGCAATCACAACAGTATATGCTTTGCTGCAAAACAAGTCGCACCATGTATACGAAGAATTATTCCAGGTAAATGAAACTTTGTATTTCAAAATGTTTATACTTCAAATGAATAACAATTTTGAATGACTGATGTTTAAAAATGAAAACTTTTAAGCTACATGTTTTTCTCTTTTTCTTTTTTAAGGTCCTCGCCGAATATTGCCATGACCTTAATTTGGACTTAAGTCCGCAGAGGATAATAGTGGATTTCGAAAAGGCAACAGTAAATGCAATAACCTCGGTTTTTGGGGATGGCATCAACTTGAAATGCTGATTCTATCATCTGACACAAAGTACCTGGAGGATGATCCAACGGCTGCACTTAAGTAACTTGTATAAACAAAGTTCCGAATTTCGGAATTTCTGCGGCCAAATTGATGGTATGGCTTTTTTACCAGTGGACAAAATTCGAAAGCCATGCAGCTCCTGAGGGACACAGCGCCTTCAGAAGCGCAGGATTTATTGGAATATTTCAACCAAACATATGTAAATGGAACATACAGATGGCAAAACACACGGAATGGCGGAAGAATGATAAGGAAGCCGCCTCAGTTTCCTCCAGACATCTGGAATGTCCATGGGTCTGTCCTCAGGGGTGAAGAGAAAACAAACAACCTTACTGAAGGATGGAACAACAAATTTAAACACCTCGTTGGAAGGAGTCACCCTTCAGTGTGGTGTCTCATAGAAAATACGAGGCTGGAACATGCAGCTGACAAGCTAAAGGCAGCGCAGCATTTTGCTGGTACAGTAATAAAAAAAAAGGACAAGCTACAAAACTGCAAAATTACAAGCTAGAGCCAGGAATCTGGTACTAATGTACAATGCAGGGGAAAAACCTTACCAGAATTCTTACGGGCTATTGGCAAACTCATTCGACATCGAGTGCTAAAACCAAACAATGACGCCCAAGTATAACCTTAAACACTCAGTTTTTTTTCAAATTGTATTTTGTAAGCAAGACATTTTTTGGCTTCATTTATATATTCAGGAGCATTAAAAATTCATGTTCATGGATCAAACTTTTCCTTTGTCGTCCATGATTCTATTTTATCACTGTGATTTTGTTCATGTGTACTTATGCTTATACACTGAGTGGCCACTTTATTATGACCACCCCCTCAGTACTTCGTTGGGCCACCTTTTGCCTATAATACTGCGTCGATTCTTCGTGTCATGAACTCCACGAGATGTTGATAGATGGGTTTGCGGAATCTGAGACCATGCTTGATGAATAGCACTTTCCAGGAGTGTGAGATTGCAGGTTTGTGGATCCAGCTGTCTGATGGCTCCTTCAACTTCATCCACCTAAGCAAAGTAAACTCACCGGCATGTTCCTGAAACCAATCCTGTACAATACGAGCACTATGGCAGGACGCATTATCTTGGAGCCGCGAATGGCTGAGAAGTTAGCGGTTCAGACTATCAATGCAAGGTCCTCAGGTTCGATCCTGCGCTGATCTTGCGGAGGTGGTATGAGTTGCTAACAATCACTGAATATTCGCCATGCATCGGACGAGCACGGACTTCCACAGAGGACGAATAGTGGATTATCGCAACAGCGGTTTATCGTACCGAGACATCGGCGCCCGTGTGGGGCGACATCCAGCCACAGTGAGGCGAAAACTAAGCTTGTTAGGTTCTGTGGTGTTGGTGATTTAGGTGATGAAATTCAATGGATTGTAAGCCTGTCTGTCTCTGTAAATAGAAATTATTATTTGTGTTGCAATTGTGTGGCTTTTTACAAAAGAAAAATTTTGGAATGTGCAAATGAAACTGAAGAAGAAATTCCCACATCAGAGAGAGAGGGTTTTTTCATTTCCAGTCATGATATTGTGGATGTTTTAAATAGCAGTATTACAATGCTTTATGTTAATGTGTCACCATTTAAAGCCCCTTCAGAAGTTAGGGAGGATAGGAGAGAAGCTTATGTGAAGATGAAAATGTTGACATTAGAGAAAACACTAACAACTTCAGGTGTGCAGAAATTAGAAGACATATATGGAGTTGGTGTTTCAAGTCAGTTGTCTCTTGAGAAGCCTGACTTCTACTTGTAATCAGTGGTTTCCTCATATTAATACACTTCATACTTGTAACTACACTGAAAAAGTGCAATTACTGACATTGCTACCACAGACTGTTAGTAAAACTGATTTGAAGGGAGGGTTACCTACAGTATCAAAGTACCTCATAGATAAATCCCACAAAGTTAGAAGAGAAAAGGGAATCTATGCTCAACCTGAACCCTACAGTGGGCATCCATTGTCTACAGAAGCTGCAACTCTGGCATTGTCATACTACCTAGATGATAGTAAAGACTGTACTAAGCATAGACCAAACAAAAATCATGTTGTTTGTGTTAGAGATGATAATGGTGAGAAAATTAAAAGGTAAAAAGATGCAAGATCAATCAAAGAGGCATATACAGGCTGATAAAAGAAGATAACCAAATATAAAAATTGGTCTTTGAAAGTTTTACACTGTACGTCCAAAGTGGGTCAAAATTCAGCCAATACAAGCAATATGCACTTGTATTTATTGCAGTAATCTGAAACTTATATGTACAGCTCTCCAAAATATAACAAACACACGAATTGAGGAAGAAGTTATTTTACAGAAGTGTTTATGTGACAGAATAAGCAATGAAGATTGTTGCCTCCAAGAGGGTGGTGACTGCCCTGACACAGAAGCACTGACAGTTGACACTCTTTGCTTGAATGAAGAAGATGTTACATTTGCTATTTGGGAAGGTGGTGACCTCATAAGAAAATCTGTATCTGTCCAAAAGTTTCTGCAAGATGTAAGACATTGGGTGAAGAAAGCAATTTCTCATAGGAAAATCCAAAGAGAAGGAATAGCTGAAGCAAAAATCTCTGTGAAAGAAAGTTCTGACATTCTAGTTTTACATTTTGATTTCGCTGAAAATTGGACAGTGATACTTCCAGATGAAATACAAAGTTGCCACTGGGAAAATGTTCAGATTTCACTATTCACATGTGTTGCATATCTTGAAAATGAGTTAAACAGTTTTGTTGTAGTGTCTGATGACACAGCTCATGATCTCTGTGCTATAGAGATTATAAAAAAAGAAATGTCTAAGTTATGCCAATTAGAAAATATTAGATCACTTGTTTACATTTCCAATGGGGCTGCTGGACATTTCAAAAATAAATACCAAATTTATGAACTTTCTAAAAATAATCAAATTGAGGGAAAAAAGTGGATTTTTTCAGTGACTGGGCATGGTAAAAGTTCATGTGATGCTATAGGTCAGCTATGTAAGCATTATGCAACATTGTTTAATATCCAAAGAGGGTCTGTGCAAGCCATAAGAGATGCAGCTTCATTTGTTGCTGAACTTTCTCATCTTTTACAAAATATAACACTACTGATTCTTGAAGGTAAAACTGTTCAAGCCTACAGGTCTTGTAAGGAAGAAGAATGGGGGACTAATGTAAAACCTGTTGCAGGAATACAATCAAAACATTACTGGTTGGTTAAAAATAACGAGTCTTATATGGGACGTACAATTAAACATCAAGTTGAAACATCCAGCCAGGTGAAAAAACATTACTCAGTAAGTGATTTCCAGGTAGGTGAGTTTGTTGGGTGTGTTTATGACAATAATTGGTGGAGGGGGAAGATTACAGGTATATCTCGAGAGCTCAATGACGTTACCGTGTCATTTATGCATCCCCACAGTCCAGTGGCCAGAGGAATCTGGAAAGAAGAAAGATGAATGTCCAATGCCATTAGAAAATGTGTTGCTTAAAGTAAGGAATCCTACTCCACTTGGACTATCTGCACGACTCCATACTTTAGACCAACAGGAGCTAAGAAAAATCAACCACATCTACTGTGCCTAATCCTTAGATATAAACCTTTTGTAACTTTATTAATATACTGCTAAGAAATTGTTTATCATCTAAAAGGCTATCTGTGAAAATTATCTTTTTTATGAAAGTAAAATTAATAAAAAAATTGCAATAATACTAAGTGTCAAAAAAATTGTATGTTATTGAATTACAGTGATGCTATAGTATAATAATGTTATGTTCTGCACATTTTTTAGTGTATTTTTGTGCTGAACTTCAAAGTATAATGTAATTGTACTAATCAAACACCAGTAACCTGTGTTTTAACTTTGAAACCTGATTAAACAATGTTTTCAGTGAAATATGGACAATCTATTGCATTTTGTGCTGCATTGCGCAACAACGCAGAAAACGTGCAATCTTTAAAAAATATATATATGTAAAATTAACCAGGCAAAAATACACTATTCTGCAATGAGCAATTTATTAACAACTAAGAGGACATCAAATGGAAAGATTTTCACTAAATATCAATTCATAGGCCCTAGTCCTAGGCCTTTTTAACAGTTTTTATTCTAACCCTGTCATATTCATAACGTTTACGTGTTAAATCAGGGTAATAATTTTGCACTTTTTCTTAAGCGCAAAATATTAATTCATAGGCCCTAGGCTTTTTTAACAGTTTTTGTTCTGCGCATGTCACATTCATAACTTTTACGTATTAAATCAAGGTAATAACACTGCGCTTTTTATTAGGCACTAAATATTAATTCATAGGCCCTAGGCCTTTTTCGAAGTTTTTATTCTGCCGATGTCATATTCACAAAGTTTACGTTACAAGTCAGGTTAATTCAGAGGCCATAGGCCTAGGCCTTTTTAGTAGTTTTTATTCTACGAATGCCGTATTCATAACGTTTACATATCAATTGAAGTTTATAAATATTCCGCTTTTACTTAAGTACTAAATGTTGTTTCACTGCCCCTTGGCTTAAGCCTTTTTAAGTTTTTATTCTAACGATGTCATATTCATAACGTTTTTGTATGAACTGAAGTTAATCATGTTGCACTTTTACTTGGGTACCAGTTATTATTTCATTGGCCTTTCCAGTTTTCCTGTGTGGCGGTTTACAGTTAAACTGCTGTAACAGGGTTCCCACTCAACCTGGAAAACCTGGAATTCTCAGGGAATTTGAAAATGGTTCCAAAAATCAGAGAAAACTCGGGGATTACCCTTTTTTTTTGTAAAAATCAATTGATACTTTATTTTTGCCAAAAAAACTTATTTGTTCAAGATTTCAAACTTTTGCTTGCAATTACTGCCTGCCTAGAATTTGGTAGATCTTATTTTCAGTTATACACTGATGGGAAAAAAATCCCAACACCAAGAAGGGGTTGTGTTAGGCGGTGAGAGTACATCTGTAAGATGACGTCTATGCAAATTTCGCGCTCGGCACATACGTGTGGCGCTAGTAGCGCCCTCGGAACATGCAAAGCAGGTTTGCTGTAAATATGCGCTGTAACGTTCGTGAGCGTTAGTTATCGTTGAGATTCGACGTAGTGTGTTGGTGTTAGTCAAGAATGCCTTTAAGAAGACGAAGAAGCCATTATCAACAGCTCACGGAGTTTGAACGAGGTCGTGTAATAGGGCTACGAGAAGGTGGATTTTCTTTCCGCAATATTGCAGAACGACTTGGCAGGAATGTAGCCACTGTGCATGATTGTTGGCAGCGGTGATCAAGGGAAGGTACTGCCTCAAGAAGACCAGGTTCCGGCCGGCCACGTGGCACTACTGAGAGGGAAGACCGCCGTGTACGGCGTATGGCCGTGGCGCATGTACTGCGTCTGCGGCAGCAATTCGAGCTGCAGTTGCCACCACAGTGACACAAAGAACTGTTACAAATCGGTTACTTGAAGGATAGCTCCGAGCCAGACGCCCTGTAGCGTGCATTCCACTTACTCCAAACCACTGCCGTTTGCGACGTCAGTGGTGTCAAGCTAGAGCTCATTGGAGGACGGAGTGGAGATCTGTTGTGTTTTCTGATGAAAGCCGGTTCTGCCTGGGTGCCAGTGATGGCCGTGTGTTGATTAGAAGGAGGCCAGGTGAGCGCCTGCAACCAACCTGTCTGCAGCCAAGACACACTGGACCTACACCTGGAGTTATGGTCTGGGGAGCAATTTCCTATGACAGCAGGAGCACTCTTGTGGTTATCTCACGCACCCTGACGGCACAGTTGTACGTCGGTGTGGTGATTCAAGCTGTTGTGCTGTCATTCATGAACAGCATTCCAGGGGGTGTTTTCCAACAGGATAACGCTCGCCCGCATACCGCTGTTGTAACCCAACATGCTCTACAGAGTGTCGACATGTTGCCGTGGCCTGCTAGATCACCAGATCTTTCTCCAATCGAGCACGTATGGGACATCATTGGACAACAACTCCAGCGTCACCCCCAACCAGCATTAACCGTCCCTGTATTGACCGACTAAGTGCAACAGGCATGGAACTCCATCCCACAAACTGACATCCAGCACCTGTACGACACAATGCATGAACGTTTGCATGCTTGCATTCAACATTCTGGCGGTTACACCGGTTATTAAAGTACCAGCATTTCACATTTTAAATGGCTCTTCTCGTGCTTACATTAAGCTGTGATCTTGAAACCTTAATCGATTAAATATGTTACCTATACAAATGTATTGCCGCCATTTCATTCCTCTACAACTATTTTTTTGTGGTGTTGGGATTTTTTTTTCCTTCAGTGTATTAAGTATTTCCTTTATTCTCTAAAAAAAGATGCAAAATTGAATTTTTAAAATTGCCTGTTATTAAGCTTTTGTTCAATTTCTGCAGGCAGTTGTTATAACATGGAACAATTAGGCACAATGGCTCCTGCTTGAAGAAACACTTCACAAGAGAACCAACCAAATGACGGATCAAAGTCCTTTCTTTGTTGGTTCTCTTGAAACATGTTTCTTTGAACAGAGCCATTCCATCATTAAGCTTAGCTGCATTGTGTTATAGAAAAACTGAAACTATTCAACTGACAGATTTTTTCTTACATATGATTCTTCTTACATATTCTTAAAGATTTGTTCTTACATATTCTTAAAGATAGTGCCATTCTTTAGGGTTACAATTGCAAATTCTTTTTATTATACCAGGTATATTTTATGTCTTTTAAATAAATGAAACTTAAAATCACTGTTTTGGGTGCAGCTTTTAAGAGAAAAATATTTTTGGCCAGCTTTTTGCACATCCGGGACACTGTGCAATGGTTATGTGAACCTTATAAATATCAGCACGGCTGAATCAAATGTGCAGAAAAGACACAGGCCTAGAGCCTTGTTATTAATGCGCAGAGGCGTAACTAGGGACACCGACGCTTTAAAATAATATACATAAAGTCACGGCAATTTGTTTCCCCAATGACAGTAGAATTTGCATATGAGCCCCTATTGCAATTCAACAAAGTACGCTTTCCGTTGGTATAAAATAATTTTTTTATTTCCATGGATTTCAGATTCAATTCTCATTTTATAAGTGACAATGTTTGTTGCGCATGTCAGGTTTAAACTGCAATTACTGATTTAATGCGCGAAAATTTTGTTATGTGGGTGAAGTGGTCAAGAAAGGGAAATTTTATATGGCCCAAATTCATAAAGTATCTTATGTTAAATAATAAAATTTTGGTCAAAAATCTTAGAAACTTCAGACATTCTTAACTATCAGAATACTTAACAATAGCGTTAAACACGAAAAATAGCCCTAGAAGAATCGCAAAGAAACTTGCTTTTCTGGCACACAGGGGAGATCTTTTATCAGACAACTTCACCCCACGCCAGTTGTTCTAACGTCAATTACCTAAAGGCATATTTAGAGAATCGACATGCTTTCTGGTACACAGGGCGAAATCTTTTGTTCTACACTCCCACCCCACGAACGACTGCAGTTATCCTAATAGAGCAAATGAACACCTTGTCATTCAAGGGAGTTCGACAGGAAACGAGGCACATTATCATGCTTCCTACCACCCCTAAATGTGGGAGAGTTCAATTTCGCCGATTACCAGGTTCGGATGGATGTAGTATAGTTGCGTATGTTTTGAGGGAGAGAGACGGAGGAGGGTGGGAGAAGGCTAGCGCCGACTTCCTTTGGAGCCGGTAGTGAAAAAGCACTAAAAATTCTTTTTCATTGTTTCGCAAATAAAGTTAGTATTAAACTTGCCCCAGAAATTCAAAACGTGCGTTGGGTCACACTGCATACAAATTTAAAATTTCGGCGGGTGTGTACAAATCTGGTGGGTGTACAACATCATATCCCAAACATATGTTGGGTCACACGGTATACAAAATCAAAATTTCGGCGCGTGTACACCATTTCCCAAAATCAAAGCAGGCCATGATGCTTAAATTTCGAAAATATGGTAGTGATTATTCCTAAAGTTAGTGTGCTAAGTGTGCTCATGTTCAGTGGGCTCTTGCCAAGTGGGCAAATGTTTGTGTGGTGTGGGCAAGTGTCCGGTGGGGTGGGCAACTCTCCGGTGGGACAAGTGTCCGGGTGGGCTTTTGTCCGACACCCATGGTTATAAAAAGTCAAAGTATGGTTATAAAAAATTATGAACTTTACATAAAGTTATAATATGTATAGTAATACTCAGCCATAGTACATTCCTATATTATAAAATAGTAGAGGGGATTTAATGCAGATAGTTAAACCAAAATGTTGTATTTCTTCCAATGTAAGTACTTTTTTCTTGTTTTATCATCATTTGTTTAAATGTAAATACTTCCATTCCACATCCAGGCACTCTTAATTAAACCTTTTTGCACATGAATTCTTTTATAATCTAAAGCAACTTTTATGGGAATTTTACTAGGAAATTTTTTCATTAATAGCAAATTTTCGGAGAAAACTCTTCTCCTTCTTCAGGCTGTCTTGTTGTTGTCACTATCACGGTTACGGTTTACCTTGACAGTTACGGTTAACCTTGACGGTTTAGGTAATTTTTCAACAAATCCTGCCAGATGTTAGGCAGGGAAAATCCTTTGCAGTCATTGATGATGGAATTTTGATTTTTCTCAATCTCTATTCCTTCTTTCAGTTTTCTTTTTGGAAATTGCTTTGGAAACTGATTACTTTAAGGGAATTCCAATCCATGATGTGCCCAGTTTCTCTAACATGCCTATCTAATCCAGTCTTGTTGGAGCAATTTTTTATAGCTGCTTTATGCTCAGTTATACGAGTTTCTAGTCTGCGACCTGTTTCACCTATGTAAGATAGTCCACAACTACAATTTACTTCATAAACTACTCCTTGCATTTTTAAAATATCTTCTTCTCTTTGAACTATTTTAGGGAAAAATTTTTTAACTTTGTTCTCTAAACTTAGAGCTAGCCTAATATTGTATTTCTTACTAATTCTCTTTTAAAGACTCAAATAAACCTTTGTGATAAGACATTTTTCTAGTGAATTTTACTTGTTGCTTTTGTGGGTTCTTCGTACCATTAAAATTCAGAAGCTTCTCAATTTCTTCTTTAGGATAGTTATTCTCTGCAAGTATGACTTTAAGCTCTTCTTTATGGGCTTCTTTTTTATCTGCAGTAGAAACTATTTTATTAATTTTTTCTAAAAACTGACTTGCTACATTTTTCTTAATAGAAACTGGATGATAGGAATTGAAATCCAGTAGTCTTTTAGTATTCATTGGTTTTTTATACCAACTAGTGAGGAATTTTTCATCTTCATAATAGATAGTAATATCTAAGAAGTTTATTCTTTTTTCTTTTTGAAGTTCAATAGTGAACTTAAGGGAATCATCTAATTCATTGAATGGGTCTAGAATTCTTTCTGGAACAATTTCTGAGCTGTCTATTATAAATAAGATGTCATCCATGTATCTGCTATATAGGCAGAAGTATGTGGGTTGTACTAGTATCTTTTCTTCTAGTTTTCCCACATAATAGTTAGCTAAGAGTGGGGAGAGTGGGGAGCCCATAGCTAGCCCCGATTTTTGAATGAAAAAAGTTTTCCCAAATTGAAAGTAGTTGTTCTGCAAAGAGAAAGTAAGCATTTCAAAAATTCCTACTAATATGTTTTTCTCTTGGTTGTGAAAAACTATTAGGTCTGCCAAGTATTCCGCTATAAAGTCTATAAGTTGATCTATATTAATGTGAGTATACATAGACACTATATCTAAACTACCCATAATAGGAGAATCTAATTTAGGAAGAAGTTCTAGTTTTTCTTTTAGCTGCATTGAGTTTTTAATCAAGTTAGGTGGCTCTTTTAAAAGATTCTGAAGGTGTGACTTTAAAAAATAGTTTAGATTTGAAAGAATAGAGTTTTTTGAGTCTATTATTGGTCTAATTGGTTGGTGTTCTTTATGCAGGTTGACTATTCCATATATTTGAGGTAATCTGAACTGTAATTTTGAGAATTGTTTATAGTTTTCTGGAAGCTGGTTTTTCTTTTTTTGAAGTGAAATAAGCTTAGAGACTTTTTAATCAAATCTGTTAGTGGGTTTTCTTTTACTTCTTCATACATAGGTTTTTTTAGTTCTTCTTCGATCTTTTCTAGATAATCTTTCTTATCCATAATAGTAATCAACTTACTTTTGTCTGTTTTCACAGCAACTACACTTTCATTTTTTCTGAAATCTTTAAGAGCTTTTAATTGACTATTATCAAAAATTTTTTGAGGTTTCCTTACTTGCTTCTGGAATTTTGTAAGGCTATTGTAGTAATCTTTTCTGAGGAGGTCTGCTTTAATTTGGTCCTCTTTTTCTAAAGTGCTGCAGATGCTTTCCAATTCAATTACCAATTTTACTGGATTTATTTTTTCTTTGGATAGATTGAAATTACTTCCTTTATTTATCACTTGTAATAATTCTTGGCTAACTCCAGTAGCAGTATTGTCCTTTACATGACTAAGAACTGCAGTTTTTTTTGTTTTTACTGGAATAGTTTTTCTTCAAAAATTTCTCTTCTTTAAGGTTCAGCTTTTTAACAAATTTCTTATTTTTGTTTCTTACTCCAATTTTTAGCCAGTCATCCAATTCTGCTTTTACTGTATCCCTTAAGATTCCAGAAATTTTCTTTTCATTTTCTACTTTTACTTTTTTTATAATAAGCAACATTTTTATATTTTGCTTCAATACTTCTTTTTAACGTTTTTTGCTCTATTTTTCTTACGAAGTGGGCTGAAAGTAAATCTTTAAATGGTTTTCTAAGTCTAAATGAATTTGGAATAAAGTTAATTACCTTGCAATTTTTCAGGAACTTGATTTGAGCTATGGATCTTTCCATCTTCAATGTAGCATGTTGAACTTGATTGTTGGCCAAGTATCTGACCCATACTCTGTTCTAATTCTTTGAATAAAGCTCATGTTGAGAAATGGCTTCCTAGTTTAATTGAATTAATAATCTGAAGCAACTTTTATGGGAATTTTACTAGGAAATTTTTTCATTAATAGCAAATTTTCGGAGAAAACTCTTCTCCTTCTTCAGGCTGTCTTGTTGTTATCACTTTTTACTTGTCACTATCACGGTTACGGTTTACCTTGACGGTTACGGTTAACCTTGACGGTTTAGGTTATTTTTCAGCAAATCCTGCCAGATGTTAGGCAGGGAAAATCCTTTGCGGTCATTGATGATGGAATTTTGATTTTTCTCAATCTCTATTCCTTCTTTCAGTTTTCTTTTTGGAAATTGCTTTGGAAACTGATTACTTTAAGGGAATTCCAATCCATGATGTGCCCAGTTTCTCTAACATGCCTATCTAATCCAGTCTTGTTGGAGCAATTTTTTATAGCTGCTTTATGCTCAGTTATACGAGTTTCTAGTCTGCGACCTGTTTCACCTATGTAAGATAGTCCACAACTACAATTTACTTCATAAACTACTCCTTGCATTTTTAAAATATCTTCTTCTCTTTGAACTATTTTAGGGAAAAATTTTTTAACTTTGTTCTCTAAACTTGGAGCTAGCCTAATATTGTATTTCTTACTAATTCTCTTTAAAGACTCAAATAAACCTTTGTGATAAGAAATTTTTCTAGTGAATTTTACTTGTTGCTTTTGTGGGTTCTTCGTACCATTAAAATTCAGAAGCTTCTCAATTTCTTCTTTAGGATAGTTATTCTCTGCAAGTGTGACTTTAAGCTCTTCTTTATGGGCTTCTTTTTTATCTGCAGTAGAAACTATTTTATTAATTTTTTCTAAAAACTGACTTGCTACATTCTTGTTTGCTTGACTTGCTACATTCTTGTTTGTCAAAATAAATGTTTGTTGTATGGTGTCAGATTTTCATTCAAATACACTCAGAGTCTAGATGATTGTGGAGTGTGATCCAGATCAGAGTTAAGAACTACATTTTTTGTGCCATCCAAGGGGCAATTCGAAGCTTTTCATCAGTTCATTTCAGAAATAAATGTTAATATTTGGACAAAATATTTTCATTTCAGTAACAACTACAAGTTTTTTTCTTTGTTTGTACCAATATAACTTCCTCCTACTAATACGATCATGATTCACATACATTGACAGTCACTTTAACATGACTGTAAGATATGCATACAATTAAAATCACGATCTAAATAATTCTTCATTAAATAGTCATTTTGTATTGTATTATTTAAGAGCATGGACTACAACTGGCGGGCTATCACCAGAACGTTTCTTAATTTATGACAACGGGGCCAGTTCCAGCTCAAGGATACTGATCTTCGCCACAACTGACGGGCTCCGTCAATTAGCTAGCGCAGAAGAATGGATGATGGACGGAAATTTTGATCTGACTCCCCCACATTTCCTGCAGCTGTACGTCATTCGGGTCCATTTAGGCGAATCAGCAATCACAACACGCACCATGTATACGAAGAATTATTCCAGGTAAATGAAACTTTGTATTTCAAAATGTTTATACTTCAAATGAATAACAATTTTGAATGACTGATGTTTAAAAATGAAAACTTTTAAGCTACATGTTTTTCTCTTTTTCTTTTTTAAGGTCCTCGCCGAATATTGCCATGACCTTAATTTGGACTTAAGTCCGCAGAGAATAATAGTGGATTTCGAAAAGGCAACAGTAAATGCAATAACCTCGGTTTTTGGGGATGGCATCAACTTGAAATGCTGATTCTATCATCTGACACAAAGTACCTGGAGGATGATCCAAAGGCTGCACTTAAGTAACTTGTATAAACAAAGTTCCGAATTTCGGAATTTCTGCGGCCAAATTGATGGTATGGCTTTTTTACCAGTGGACAAAATTCGAAAGCCATGCAGCTCCTGAGGGACACAGCGCCTTCAGAAGCGCAGGATTTATTGGAATATTTCAACCAAACATATGTAAATGGAACATACAGATGGCAAAACACACGGAATGGCGGAAGAATGATAAGGAAGCCGCCTCAGTTTCCTCCAGACATCTGGAATGTCCATGGGTCTGTCCTCAGGGGTGAAGAGAAAACAAACAACCTTACTGAAGGATGGAACAACAAATTTAAACACCTCGTTGGAAGGAGTCACCCTTCAGTGTGGTGTCTCATAGAAAATACGAGGCTGGAACATGCAGCTGACAAGCTAAAGGCAGCGCAGCATTTTGCTGGTACAGTAATAAAAAAAAAGGACAAGCTACAAAACTGCAAAATTACAAGCTAGAGCCAGGAATCTGGTACTAATGTACAATGCAGGGGAAAAACCTTACCAGAATTCTTACGGGCTATTGGCAAACTCATTCGACATCGAGTGCTAAAACCAAACAATGACGCCCAAGTATAACCTTAAACACTCAGTTTTTTTTCAAATTGTATTTTGTAAGCAAGACATTTTTTGGCTTCATTTATATATTCAGGAGCATTAAAAATTCATGTCCATGGATCAAACTTTTCCTTTGTCGTCCATGATTCTATTTTATCACTGTGATTTTGTTCATGTGTACTTATGCTTATACACTGAGTGGCCACTTTATTATGACCACCCCCTCAGTACTTCGTTGGGCCACCTTTTGCCTATAATACTGCGTCGATTCTTCGTGTCATGAACTCCACAAGATGTTGATAGATGGGTTTGCGGAATCTGAGACCATGCTTGATGAATAGCACTTTCCAGGAGTGTGAGATTGCAGGTTTGTGGATCCAGCTGTCTGATGGCTCCTTCAACTTCATCCACCTAAGCAAAGTAAACTCACCGGCATGTTCCTGAAACCAATCCTGTACAATACGAGCACTATGGCAGGACGCATTATCTTGGAGCCGCGAATGGCTGAGAAGTTAGCGGTTCAGACTATCAATGCAAGGTCCTCAGGTTCGATCCTGCGCTCATCTTGCGGAGGTGGTATGAGTTGCTAACAATCACTGAATATTCGCCATGCATCGGACGAGCACGGACTTCCACAGAGGACGAATAGTGGATTATCGCAACAGCGGTTTATCGTACCGAGACATCGGCGCCCGTGTGGGGCGACATCCAGCCACAGTGAGGCGAAAACTAAGCTTGTTAGGTTCTGTGGTGTTGGTGATTTAGGTGATGAAATTCAATGGATTGTAAGCCTGTCTGTCTCTGTAAATAGAAATTATTATTTGTGTTGCAATTGTGTGGCTTTTTACAAAAGAAAAATTTTGGAATGTGCAAATGAAACTGAAGAAGAAATTCCCACATCAGAGAGAGAGGGTTTTTTCATTCCCAGTCATGATATTGTGGATGTTTTAAATAGCAGTATTACAATGCTTTATGTTAATGTGTCACCATTTAAAGCCCCTTCAGAAGTTAGGGAGGATAGGAGAGAAGCTTATGTGAAGATGAAAATGTTGACATTAGAGAAAGCACTAACAACTTCAGGTGTGCAGAAATTAGAAGACATATATGGAGTTGGTGTTTCAAGTCAGTTGTCTCTTGAGAAGCCTGACTTCTACTTGTAATCAGTGGTTTTCTCATATTAATACAACACTTCATACTTGTAACTACACTGAAAAAGTGCAATTACTGACATTGCTACCACAGACTGTTAGTAAAACTGATTTGAAGGGAGAGTTACCTACAGTATCAAAGTACCTCATAGATAAATCCCACAGGGTTAGAAGAGAAAAGGGAATCTATGCTCAACCTGAACCCTACAGTGGGCATCCATTGTCTACAGAAGCTGCAACTCTGGCATTGTCATACTACCTAGATGATAGTAAAGACTGTACTAGGGATAGACCAAACAAAAATCATGTTGTTTGTGTTAGAGATGATAATGGTGAGAAAATTAAAAAGGTAAAAAGATGCAAGATCAATCAAAGAGGCATACAGGCTGATAAAAGAAGATAACCAAATATAAAAATTGGTCTTTGAAAGTTTTACACTGTACGTCCAAAGTGGGTCAAAATTCAGCCAATACAAGCAATATGCACTTGTATTTATTGCAGTAATCTGAAACTTATATGTACAGCTCTCCAAAATATAACAAACACACGAATTGAGGAAGAAGTTATTTTACAGAAGTGTTTATGTGACAGAATAAGCAATGAAGATTGTTGCCTCCAAGAGGGTGGTGACTGCCCTGACACAGAAGCACTGACAGTTGACACTCTTTGCTTGAATGAAGAAGATGTTACATTTGCTATTTGGGAAGGTGGTGACCTCATAAGAAAATCTGTATCTGTCCAAATGTTTCTGCAAGATGTAAGACATTGGGTGAAGAAAGCAATTTCTCATAGGAAAATCCAAAGAGAAGGAATAGCTGAAGCAAAAATCTCTGTGAAAGAAAGTTCTGACATTCTAGTTTTACATTTTGATTTCGCTGAAAATTGGACAGTGATACTTCAAGATGAAATACAAAGTTGCCACTGGGAAAATGTTCAGATTTCACTATTCACATGTGTTGCATATCTTGAAAATGAGTTAAACAGTTTTGTTGTAGTGTCTGATGACACAGCTCATGATCTCTGTGCTATAGAGATTATAAAAAAAGAAATTTCTAAGTTATGCCAATTAGAAAATATTAGATCACTTGTTTACATTTCCGATGGGGCTGCTGGACATTTCAAAAATAAATACCAAATTTATGAACTTTCTAAAAATAATCAAATTGAGGGAAAAAAGTGGATTTTTTCAGTGACTGGGCATGGTAAAAGTTCATGTGATGCTATAGGTCAGCTATGTAAGCATTATGCAACATTGTTTAATATCCAAAGAGGGTCTGTGCAAGCCATAAGAGATGCAGCTTCATTTGTTGCTGAACTTTCTCATCTTTTACAAAATATAACACTACTGATTCTTGAAGGTAAAACTGTTCAAGCCTACAGGTCTTGTAAGGAAGAAGAATGGGGGACTAATGTAAAACCTGTTGTAGGAATACAATCAAAACATTACTGGTTGGTTAAAAATAACGAGTCTTATATGGGACGTACAATTAAACATCAAGTTGAAACATCCAGCCAGGTGAAAAAACATTACTCAGTAAGTGATTTCCAGGTAGGTGAGTTTGTTGGGTGTGTTTATGACAATAATTGGTGGAGGGGGAAGATTACAGGTATATCTCGAGAGCTCAATGACGTTACCGTGTCATTTATGCATCCCCACAGTCCAGTGGCCAGAGGAATCTGGAAAGAAGAAAGATGAATGTCCAATGCCATTAGAAAATGTGTTGCTTAAAGTAAGGAATCCTACTCCACTTGGACTATCTGCACGACTCCATACTTTAGACCAACAGGAGCTAAGAAAAATCAACCACATCTACTGTGCCTAATCCTTCGATATAAACCTTTTGTAACTTTATTAATATACTGCTAAGAAATTGTTTATCATCTAAAAGGCTATCTGTGAAAATTATCTTTTTTATGAAAGTAAAATTAATAAAAAAATTGCAATAATACTAAGTGTCAAAAAAATTGTATGTTATTGAATTACAGTGATGCTATAGTATAATAATGTTATGTTCTGCACATTTTTTAGTGTATTTTTGTGCTGAACTTCAAAGTATAATGTAATTGTACTAATCAAACACCAGTAACCTGTGTTTTAACTTTGAAACCTGATTAAACAATGTTTTCAGTGAAATATGGACAATCTATTGCATTTTGTGCTGCATTGCGCAACAACGCAGAAAACGTGCAATCTTTAAAAAATATATATATGTAAAATTAACCAGGCAAAAATACACTATTCTGCAATGAGCAATTTATTAACAACTAAGAGGACATCAAATGGAAAGATTTTCACTAAATATCAATTCATAGGCCCTAGTCCTAGGCCTTTTTAACAGTTTTTATTCTAACCCTGTCATATTCATAACGTTTACGTGTTAAATCAGGGTAATAATTTTGCACTTTTTCTTAAGCGCAAAATATTAATTCATAGGCCCTAGGCTTTTTTAACAGTTTTTGTTCTGCGCATGTCACATTCATAACTTTTACGTATTAAATCAAGGTAATAACACTGCGCTTTTTATTAGGCACTAAATATTAATTCATAGGCCCTAGGCCTTTTTCGAAGTTTTTATTCTGCCGATGTCATATTCACAAAGTTTACGTTACAAGTCAGGTTAAAAGTATTGTGCTTTTACTTAGGCACTAAATATCAATTCAGAGGCCATAGGCCTAGGCCTTTTTAGTAGTTTTTATTCTACGAATGCCGTATTCATAACGTTTACATATCAATTGAAGTTTATAAATATTCCGCTTTTACTTAAGTACTAAATGTTGTTTCACTGCCCCTTGGCTTAGGCCTTTTTAAGTTTTTATTCTAACGATGTCATATTCATAACGTTTTTGTATGAACTGAAGTTAATCATGTTGCACTTTTACTTGGGTACCAGTTATTATTTCATTGGCCTTTCCAGTTTTCCTGTGTGGCGGTTTACAGTTAAACTGCTGTAACAGGGTTCCCACTCAACCTGGAAAACCTGGAATTCTCAGGGAATTTGAAAATGGTTCCAAAAATCAGAGAAAACTCGGGGATTACCCTTTTTTGTAAAAATCAGGGAAAATTACCCCTTTTTTTTGTAAAAATCAATTGATACTTTATTTTTGCCAAAAAAACTTATTTGTTCAAGATTTCAAACTTTTGCTTGCAATTACTGCCTGCCTAGAATTTGGTAAATCTTACTTTCAGTTATACACTGATGGAAAAAACAATCCCAACACCAAGAAGGGGTTGTGTTAGGCGGTGAGAGTACATCTGTAAGATGACGTCTATGCAAATTTCCGCTCGGCACATACGTGTGGCGCTAGTAGCGCCCTCGGAACATGCAAAGCAGGTTTGCTGTAAATACGCGCTGTAACGTTCGTGAGCGTTAGTTATCGTTGAGATTCGACGTAGTGTGTTGGTGTTAGTCAAGAATGCCTTTAAGAAGACGAAGAAGCCATTATCAACAGCTCGCGGAGTTTGAACGAGGTCGTGTAATAGGGCTACGAGAAGGTGGATTTTCTTTCCGCAATATTGCAGAACGACTTGGCAGGAATGTAGCCACTGTGCATGATTGTTGGCAGCGGTGATCAAGGGAAGGTACTGCCTCAAGAAGACCAGGTTCCGGCCAGCCACGTGGCACTACTGAGAGGGAAGACCGCCGTGTACGGCGTATGGCCGTGGCGCATGTACTGCGTCTGCGGCAGCAATTCGAGCTGCAGTTGCCACCACAGTGACACAAAGAACTGTTACAAATCGGTTACTTGAAGGATAGCTCCGAGCCAGACGCCCTGTAGCGTGCATTCCACTTACTCCAAACCACTGCCGTTTGCGACGTCAGTGGTGTCAAGCTAGAGCTCATTGGAGGACGGAGTGGAGATCTGTTGTGTTTTCTGATGAAAGCCGGTTCTGCCTGGGTGCCAGTGATGGCCGTGTGTTGATTAGAAGGAGGCCAGGTGAGCGCCTGCAACCAACCTGTCTGCGGCCAAGACACACTGGACCTACACCTGGAGTTATGGTCTGGGGAGCAATTTCCTATGACAGCAGGAGCACTCTTGTGGTTATCTCACGCACCCTGACGGCACAGTTGTACGTCGGTCTGGTGATTCAAGCTGTTGTGCTGTCATTCATGAACAGCATTCCAGGGGGTGTTTTCCAACAGGATAACGCTCGCCCGCATACCGCTGTTGTAACCCAACATGCTCTACAGAGTGTCGACATGTTGCCGTGGCCTGCTAGATCTCCAGATCTTTCTCCAATCGAGCACGTATGGGACATCATTGGACAACAACTCCAGCGTCACCCCCAACCAGCATTAACCGTGCCTGTATTGACCGACTAAGTGCAACAGGCATGGAACTCCATCCCACAAACTGACATCCAGCACCTGTACGACACAATGCATGAACGTTTGCATGCTTGCATTCAACATTCTGGCGGTTACACCGGTTATTAAAGTACCAGCATTTCACATTTTAAATGGCTCTTCTCGTGCTTACATTAAGCTGTGATCTTGAAACCTTAATCGATTAAATATGTTACCTATACAAATGTATTGCCGCCATTTCATTCCTCTACAACTATTTTTTCGTGGTGTTGGGATTTTTTTTCCTTCAGTGTATTAAGTATTTCCTTTATTCTCTAAAAAAAGATGCAAAATTGAATTTTTAAAATTGCCTGTTATTAAGCTTTTGTTCAATTTCTGCAGGCAGTTGTTATAACATGGAACAATTAGGCACAATGGCTCCTGCTTGAAGAAACACTTCACAAGAGAACCAACCAAATGACGGATCAAAGTCCTTTCTTTGTTGGTTCTCTTGAAACATGTTTCTTTGAACAGAGCCATTCCATCATTAAGCTTAGCTGCATTGTGTTATAGAAAAACAAACTATTCAACTGACAGATTTTTTCTTACATATGATTCTTCTTACATATTCTTAAAGATTTGTTCTTACATATTCTTAAAGATAGTGCCATTCTTTAGGGTTACAATTGCAAATTCTTTTTATTATACCAGGTATATTTTATGTCTTTTAAATAAATGAAACTTAAAATCACTGTTTTGGGTGCAACTTTTAAGAGAAAAATATTTTTGGCCAGCTTTTTGCACATCCAGGCCACTGTGCAATGGTTATGTGAACCTTATAAATATCAGCACGGCTGAATCAAATGTGCAGAAAAGACACAGGCCTAGAGCCTTGTTATTAATGCGCAGAGGCGTAACTAGGGACACCGACGCTTTAAAATAATATACATAAAGTCACGGCAATTTGTTTCCCCAATGACAGTAGAATTTGCATATGAGCCTCTATTGCAATTCAACAAAGTACGCTTTCCGTTGGTATAAAAGAATTTTTTTATTTCCATGGATTTCAGATTCAATTCTCATTTTATAAGTGACAATGTTTGTTGCGCATGTCAGATTTAAACTGCAATTACTGATTTAATGCGCGAAAATTTTGTTATGTGGGTGAAGTGGTCAAGAAAGGGAAATTTTATATGGCCCAAATTCATAAAGTATCTTATGTTAAATAATAAAATTTTGGTCAAAAATCTTAGAAACTTCAGACATTCTTAACTATCAGAATACTTAACAATAGCGTTAAACACGAAAAATAGCCCTAGAAGAATCGCAAAGAAACTTGCTTTTCTGGCACACAGGGGAGATCTTTTATCCGACAACTTCACCCCAAGCTAGTTGTTCTAACGTCAATTACTTAAAGGCATATTTAGAGAATCGACATGCTTTCTGGTACACAGGGCGAAATCTTTTGTTCTACACTCCCACCCCACGAACGACTGCAGTTATCCTAATAGAGCAAATGAACACCTTGTCATTCAAGGGAGTTCGACAGGAAACGAGGCACATTATCATGCTTCCTACCACCCCTAAATGTGGGAGAGTTCAATTTCGCCGATTACCAGGTTCGGATGGATGTAGTATAGTTGCGTATGTTTTGAGGGAGAGAGACGGGGGAGGGTGGGAGAAGGCTAGCGCCGACTTCCTTTGGAGCCGGTAGTGAAAAAGCACTAAAAATTCTTTTTCATTGTTTCGCAAATAAAGTTAGTATTAAACTTGCCCAAGAAATTCAAAACGTGCGTTGGGTCACACTGCATACAAATTTAAAATTTCGGCGGGTGTGTACAAATCCGGTGGGTGTACTACATCATATCCCAAACATATGTTGGGTCACACGGTATACAAAATCAAAATTTCGGCGCGTGTACACCATTTCCCAAAATCAAAGCAGGTCATGATGCTTAAATTTCGAAAATATGGTAGTGATTATTCCTAAAGTTAGTGTGCTAAGTGTGCTCATGTTCAGTGGGCTCTTGCCAAGTGGGCAAATGTTTGTGTGGTGTGGGCAAGTGTCCGGTGGGGTGGACAACTCTTCGGTGGGACAAGTGTCCGGGTGGGCTTTTGTCCGACACCCATGGTTATAAAAAGTCAAAGTATGGTTATAAAAAATTATGAACTTTACATAAAGTTATAATATGTATAGTAATACTCAGCCATAGTACATTCCTATATTATAAAATAGTAGAGGGGATTTAATGCAGATAGTTAAACCAAAATGTTGTGTTTCTTCCAATGTAAGTACTTTTTTTCTTGTTTTATCATCATTTGTTTTAATGTAAATACTTCCATTCCACATCCAGGCACTCTTAATTAAACCTTTTTGCACATGAATTCTTTTATAATCTAAAGCAACTTTTATGGGAATTTTACTAGGAAATTTTTTCATTAATAGCAAATTTTCGGAGAAAACTCTTCTCCTTCTTCAGGCTGTCTTGTTGTTGTCACTATCACGGTTACGGTTTACCTTGACAGTTACGGTTAACCTTGACGGTTTAGGTTATTTTTCAACAAATCCTGCCAGATGTTAGGCAGGGAAAATCCTTTGCAGTCATTGATGATGGAATTTTGATTTTTCTCAATCTCTATTCCTTCTTTCAGTTTTCTTTTTTGGAAATTGCTTTGGAAACTGATTACTTTAAGGGAATTCCAATCCATGATGTGCCCAGTTTCTCTAACATGCCTATCTAATCCAGTCTTGTTGGAGCAATTTTTTATAGCTGCTTTATGCTCAGCTATACGAGTTTCTAGTCTGTGACTTGGTTCACCTATGTAAGATAGTCCACAACTACAATTTACTTCATAAACTACTCCTTGCATTTTTAAAATATCTTCTTCTCTTTGAACTATTTTAGGGAAAATTTTTTTAACTTTGTTCTCTAAACTTAGAGCTAGCCTAATATTGTATTTCTTACTAATTCTCTTTAAAGACTCAAATAAACCTTTGTGATAAGAAATTTTTCTAGTGAATTTTACTTGTTGCTTTTGTGGGTTCTTCGTACCATTAAAATTCAGAAGCTTCTCAATTTCTTCTTTAGGATAGTTATTCTCTGCAAGTATGACTTTAAGCTCTTCTTTATGGGCTTCTTTTTTATCTGCAGTAGAAACTATTTTATTAATTTTTTCTAAGTCTGTATTAAAAACTTTGAACGATACATAGGCTGACAATTGATCTAAAAAGCACTTTGGTCTGCTGCAAAGCTAAATGATGTTGGAGATATCGAGGAATTAGAGTTCTATGAGTGGTATGTGAAATCCGTAATGCACTTGTTGTATTGCTACAGATCTTAAGACAGAAAACAATTTTAGTGCCGGGGCTGCGGGCGCTGAAATGTCCACTTGTGCATTAATTTTTTTAAAAGTGCAGAAAGGACGACCTGATCAAGATGCGTGGATTTTTAAGAGAAAAGAAACACTGATCACAAGTATGTTATCAAGCCCTAGCCCTACCATATGCTGTTTGAAGTTATTAACAAAAACCTCGCACTGGTCGTTTCCCTACAGAACTAATTTGCTGGAGTCTCCCAGATGGTTGGCCATCTTTTGGTGGATGAAAAGCCTCTCACTACAAGCTTCGGATATAAAAAAAACAGATGACCCGTGATATTTCTTTGAAAAAAAGAGAATAAAAAAATAATAAGTAGCATATAAATTTTACAGTTCACTCTTTATGAATGATTGGTTTGTGTTTGCTCATATCTGGGGGGTACAGTAGCTATTAATGTACCCCTCTCCAAAATTTGGGGGGGGGGGTTACTTTGCCCGTTCCTACGCCACTGCCTACCCTTACCTTTTCTTTAAATTTACACGACCGATGAGAGATCAGCAGGAGTCACCGTCAGTCACCATTGTTGTTAATAAACAAAGAAGCGAAACAGCAGACAGTTTTGGGCGTTATGGTACTTAGAGTGAGTTAGATTTCCTACCCTTACCTGTTCTTTAAATTTACACGACCTATGAGGGATGTCACCGTCGTCACCATTGTTGTTACTAAACAAAGAAGCGAAACAGCAGACAGTTTTGGGCGTTATGGTACTTAGAGTGAGTTAGATTTCCTACCCTTACCTGTTCTTTAAATTTGCACGATTTATGAGGGATCAGCAGGAGTCACCGTCAGTCACCATTGTTGTTACTAAACAAAGAAGTGAAACAACAGACAGTTTAGGGCGCTATGGTACTTAGAGTGAGTTAGATTTCCTACCCTTACCTGTTCTTTAAATTTGCATGATTTATGAGGGATCAGCAGGAGTCACCGTCAGTCACCATTGTTGTTACTAAACAAAGAAGTGAAACAACAGATAGTTTAGGGCGTTATGGTACTTAGAGTGAGTTAGATTTCCTACCCTTACCTGTTCTTTAAATTTACACGTCCTATGAGGGATCAGCAGGAGTCACCGTCAGTCACCATTGTTGTTACTAAACAAAGAAGTGAACCAACAGACAGTTTTGGGCGTTATGATATTTAGAGTGATTCTAGATTTTAGAGTCGTGGTTGTGAAAGGGTTAAACATCCCAAAGTGAAAAAAAAATTTGGGAAAAATGTTGATCTAGGCCATGCTGGTCTGCAGGTCCTAATCTCGACTCTGCGTTAAAGTTATTGGATAATAAAGTATAGAAAGATGATACGGCAAGTTATTAAAGAACGTGTTAGATGCAAAAGGTATCCCACTTAGTGCGCCTCTTCTTGAAGAGAGAGTTAGAGAGGCCCTCGTCTTCGAAGTGTTTGGCATCGACTTATGTGGACCGTTATTTCTTAAAAATGATGAAAAGAGTTGGATTGTACTGTTCACTTGTGCGGTTCATCTAGAGTTGATAACTTCTCTGTCGACTGATGGATTTCTTCTGGCACTTCGGAGATTTATTGTACGCAGAGGACGTCCAACAACCATTTATTCCGAAAATGGAACAAACTTAGTGGGAGCATCCAAAGAGTTGAAATCTATTCATTGGGACAGAGTACAAAGGATTGTTATGGCGAAAAGAATTCAGTGGAAGTTCAATCCACCCTATGCCCCTTGGTGGGGAGGATTCTGGGAAAGGATGATAGGCATGTTGAAGACTATGCTCAGAAAGGTACTGGGTAAAGCCTGCCTGCAGTATGAAGAACTGTACATAATTCTCTGCGATGCGGCAGGCGTGATCAATTCGAGACCGCTGACATACCTTTCTGAGGACAGTGACGATCTCGTTGCCCTCACACCGGCTATGTTTTTGCAAGAGATCAAGGAGTCCTCGACATGAACTTGATCAACGCCGAAAGACTGAACAAGCGATTTTCATGTTCGTGAACCTGGCCCCCGAAGTTTCGGCACAAACGACCATTCAGGTCGATTCCGAAAAATCTTCGTTCGTGCTGTTTTGTGCCGTTTAATTGGACGTTTGTGTTTGCATATTTCTTTTGCTAAAGCCAGGGGCGGCTCCTGCTATGGGGTTGCAGCCCCCTCCCCCTACCCAAAGCAGTTTTATTTTCATGCCGTACAAGAGAGAGAAGTTTTCTGAACTCAACTGGAAGTTTTCCCTGCCTAACACCACTGGGAGCCCAAGGAACGTTGGCAGACTGCGCTGCTTGCAGCACTTACGGCTATTGAAACCAACTCATGTGGGAAACTCTGCCTATTCCCACATCAGTTCGTTTCCTTTGAATAAAACTTCCCTGGGGACTGCATTGATGGCAGTCTCGCTAGCACGGGTTGCTCGGGAATGCCGTCTCGTTGGGTGGGAATGCATCGCAGGGCCTGTGTGCTTTGTTGATTAATACGGTTCTTGTGCTTCCGAATAAGAAATAAAATAGAGGAATGAATTAAAATAATGACGAATGTTGAAATAAAGTATTAAATAAGGTATGTTTGAATGTATTATTCAACCTTTTTTTTTCCTTCCAATTTTTGGTTTGTTCCTGCTTTTATTCAACGTAATAATTCTAACACCATCGAACTGTAAAATATTTGTGTTTGCTAATGAAAAATACTCAGTTGCCGGGACTTTTGCAAAAAAAAGGTTTACTCATATTTTCTCTTCTGGTCAAAATGGGCATGTGAACAAATTGCGATTAAGAATAGAATTCAGTATTGGATAAATTGAAAAAGAGAGAGAGAGAGAGAGAAAGAGAGGGATTAATTTCTGCAGCGAAATACTTGCACAAAATTGATTTTTCACTTACCAAGCACAACGAAATTTTCGCTTTTTAACTCACGTAAATTTTTATTCACCAAAAATCATTGAAGTCACTCCACTGGGTACAATTTTTTTTCTGCTGCATCTCCCCTCCCTCCCAATAATAAGCTACGTATTTCAATATACTTAATTACTTTGAAAAGAACATTTAATCAAATATCATTGTTTAGAAAATTTACGAAGTTGGTAAATTTTAGAAAAAAATTTCTACACTAAATTCAAAATTAAAACTGGGCTGAATATGTTTTTAATCCGTTTTATTAAAAAGAATGCCGATGTGTGAGTATCGCAATAACAACTCATCGCGAAATTTTGGCAGACCCTTCAAAATTCTACAAAATGTTTTTCATCGCCGTCCAAGTTGCAGTGGTCGGTATCCAGTCGAAGTTTCAAAGGCAGTGTATCAGAAGGAAAAATATTTATTGTCATATTTCTAGGGGTCACAATGAGACACTTGAGAAGGGTGTGGTACGAAATGTCGACAGTCAAAATGTCGACAGTCAAAATGTCGACACCAAATGTCGACAGGGTCAAAATGTCAAGAATCAAAATGTCGACAGGGTCAAAATGTCGACAATCAAAATGTCGACAGTCAAATTCTCGACAATCAAGATGTCGACAGGGTACAGAAAATGTCCGCATTGTACTCTACCTCAGACGGTTTTTGGAACGGGTCGGCGCCCAGGGGTGAGAGCCACCACCACCCCATAAAATTGTTTCGTAAAATCTACAGTTTTCAATTAAGAACCACCAAATTTCGTATACTATCTCATGATACTCTACTTTAGAGAGTAGACAGTTTTTGGAAAGGGTCGGGGCCTGGGGGGTCACAGCCCCCCACGTACGACATTTTCGTAAAATCTACAGTTTTCAATTTAGAACCACCAAATTTTGGTATACTATCTCATGGTACTCTAACTTAGACTGTAGACGGGTTTTGGAAGGGGTTGGAGCCCGGAGGGTCAGATACAAAATTTTCCTAAAATCTACTGTTTTCAATTTAGAAACACCAAATTTGGTATATCTCATGGTACTCTAACTTAGACGGTAAACGGTTTTTGGAACGGGTCGGGGCCTGGGGGTGAAAGCCTCCCCACATACAAAGTTTTCGTAAAATCTACAGTTTTCAATTTAGAACTACCAAATTTGGTATACTATATCATGGTACTCTAACTTAGACGGTTTTGGGAAGGGGTTGGGGCCCGGGGGATCAAAACCGCATACATACGATGTTTTCATAAAATCTAGTTTTCAATTCAGAACGACCAAATTTGGTACACTATCTCACGGAACAATAACTTAGACGGTAGACGGTTTTTGGAAGGGGTCGGGGCCTGGGGGTCAGAACCCCTCATACAAAATTTTCCTAAAATCTACTGTTTTCAATTTAGAACCACCAACCAAATTTGGTATACTATCTCATGGGACTCTAACTTAGACGGTAGACGGTTTTTGGAACGGGTCGGGGCCTGAAGGGGTAAAACTCTCCACATACAAAATTTTCGTAAAATATACAATTTTCAATTTAGAATCACCAAATTTGGTATACTAATACTATCTCACGGAACACCAACTTAGACTGTAGACGGTTTTTGGAAGGGGTCGGAGCAGGGGGGGGGTCAGAGTTCCCCCACGCAAAATTTTAGTAAAATCTACAGTTTTCAATTTAGAACCACAAAATTTGGTATACTACATCATGAAAGACGGTTTTTGGGAGGGGTCGCAGCACGGGGGATCAGAGCCCTCCTCACACAAAATTTTCGTAAAATCTACAGTTTTCAATTTAGAACCACCAAATTTGGTATACTATCTCACGAAACACTAACTCAGACGGTAGGCGGTTTTTCGGACGAGTTGGAGCCCGGGGTGAGGGAGCCCCCATCGTAAGGAAATTTCGTAAAATCTACAGTTTTCAATTTAGAACCACAAAATTTTGTATACTATCTCATGGTACTCGAACTTAGTCCGTAGACGGCTTTTGGAAGGGGTAGGGCACCGGGGTCCAGTGGCCCTCATACAAAATTTTCCTGAAATCTAAAAGTTTTCAATTTTGAACCACCAAACTTGGTTTACTATCTCATGATACTCTAACTTAAAGTGTAGATGGTTTTTGGAAGGGGGTCGAGGCCCGGTGTCCAACCGGCCCCCATTTAAAATTTTCGTAAAACCTGCGGTTTTCAATTTAGAACTACGAAGTTTGGTATACTCTCATGGTACTCTAATTTAGACGGTAGACTCTTTTTGGTTGAAGTCGGGGCCTAGAGTCAAAGGGGCTTCACACAAAATTTTCCTAAAATCTACCGTTTTCAATTTAGAACCACCAAATTTGGCTTACTATCTCACGGTACTCTAACTTAGACGGTACACTTTTTTGGAAGGGGTCGGGGTGAAGGGGACCCATTCAAAATTTTCGCAGAAATTACATTTTATACTCTTAAGAACTGTAGCCCAATTCAACACTCCAAAACCTCACCTACGGTCTAAGTTAGAGGCCGTAGATAACAACAAAATGCAAAAATATCCGGTTAATGGTTTATTAAAAACACAAATTAATAAACGTTAGCTTTCACTTCCAACGGGTGTCTTATCATTCAAAAATACAATGTAATGCAAATAATTCTTTTTTGTTTCGTATAATTAAATTAACTAAATCAAAAAAATTAAAATACGTTTACTGGAAATTTACGGAAATATTTTTTCATTCATTAACTTTCACTCGCTAAACTTGGTGATTCTACAAATAATAATATTTACCCGGGTACTTCGGTTAGTAGGAACTAAAGATAATGTTACACTTTTAGTCGGGTACAAAACAATAATTATAAAACCCTAGTCCTGGGCCTTTTTAGCAATGTTCAGTCCGCCGTGCTAATTTTCATAAGTCTTGCATAGAAGTCCAAGATTTTAGCAATGCGCTTTACTGAGGTTGAAACTATTAAGCTCACCCTAGGCTTAGGGCTTTTTGATGGTTTTCAGTCCTCCAAGATGATATTTATATAGTTTTCATAGAAGATCAAATGTATTCTGTTGAAATTTTACTCGAGCAAAACATTAATAGATACGCCCGAGGCCTAGGCATATGCATTTTTAGTAATTTTTATAATGCCGTGATCACATGAGGTTTGCATGGTAAATTAATTTAAAAGTGTTGCGCTTATTAAAAATTCTTTAAAAGGCCTAGGCCTAGCGGCCAATTATTAATATTTGGTGCCTAAGTGAAAGCGCAACATTATTAACTTGATTTGTTATGCAAACCTTATAAATATGAGCACAGCGATTAAAAGTTACTAAAGAATCCTTGTAAGTAATATTTTTTGACCGAGTGCAAGTGCAATTTACGAAATGTCGACAGGTCAAAATATCTAAAGTACTAATGAAATTTGAAATATTTCTTTTTTTCTTTCTTTTTATTTCAGTTTTAAAACTTGTATTAAGTTCTGAAAACACATGTATTTCACCTATTTTTTATCTTCATTGTGCTTTTAACGAATTTCTTTCCATGTTTTGGGCATTTCATTTTGTGTGGTTACTTGTTTCTATGTTTTGGGCTTTTTACTTTGTATGGGGATTTTTGTTATGTTTTGGTTATTTTATTTTCTGTGGTGGTTGTAATTTCGACAGGATGAAAAGGGGAAACTGTGGACAGTCACGATGCCTACTTGCTTATTTTTTTTTCAAATACAGAACATGTATTTGTATTGATTTATACCACTTACTCATTAAGCGACTGCAGGTTTCTTTAAATATGAACTTTTTCTCAGAGCCTTCTGTTTCCTATACCTAGCTTTTTCGGTTCCGCAATTTCTTTTCTTGGTTTTAGAATATTTTCCTTATTATTACTCTAATTTCTCATGTAAAATCTTTATGTAAGGTATGTCTATTATATCGAAGGATTTTGCAATTATACATGAAGCCCTGTTGCTGAAGCAAAAAAGATTAACAACTGAAACAACGCAGTTCAGATATTTTCCCGCTGTTAACCCAAGGAATGAAAACAAAAACAACAAATCTGGGCAACGGTTGAGGCATGAGACAGTACTTACTAGTAACCAGTCAAAGTCTTGAGGAAGAATGAGTTCAGGAATTTCTAACTCCAACAAAAAAGAATAACCGCACTGTATCCCTCCCATCCCCTAGTGCCGGCCTTTGGACGTCTTGAAAGAGAAGTCCTAAAGATACATCTGTATCTTAATTACCTGAGAATCCGTGCCAATCTTCTGGTTTCGTAGTAGAAAAACACACTTCCTACTTCGCCTAAATTGCTTGGATGGTAATGCCAACGAACAAAGTTTTGCTCTGGCATTGGACTTCTGTTGCTTTTGATGGAATACTTTCCCCCTGAGGTTCACAGCAATTAACTACAATTAGCGAAAGGAAGGTGCGGTACAGGAAATAAGTCGAGCGAGACGGATCTGAACTTAAAAAGTCGGGTCAAGGTGTTGCATGAGAAACTGTGTTTGGCTTACAGACCATTTGGCACGTAGGGACGTAAGTCTTTGATTTTAATACGTTACGGGGTAAACAAATTGTCTTTTTAGTATAACAATTTTCTTTCATACGCATGGTGCAGCACAGAAAAAAATTTGAATTGGTTTTTGAGAATTTGCATGGCGCCTACCAGCCCAGAGTACAACGGCCCAGTCCGCGCCTGCTGCCGGCCCCGGAACCTGGCGCCCGGGTGCTTCGCCTCCGTTGATCCCCCGCTTGTATCGTCCCTGCCGTAAAATACATGTACCTCAGAGTTTTGGAAAAACAAAAGATGCCGATCCCTAAACTTAACCTCTTGTGACCGCAGGTACCAAATCTTGAACTTCGCCTAAACCCTATACTTATTGAAACCTTTGTTGTGTGTTGTCAAGTGATAATAGTGGAAATATAACATTCTAAATATTTTGGAAAGAGAAAGCGCATTATTTTCCGAAAGCACTATGCATGTGAAGTATGCAACATAGTTTACTCACAAAAAGGAAATGATTTGCTGAAATGGAAAGGGTATTTATTTTGCCATAACAGAGTGCGGGGTGATTTATGGTGTTGGCACTGTATTCAAAGAAATTATGGAAAATGTACTGGCTTTGCTAGTACTATTTTTATTGGAGATGAACACAGGGTGTGCAATGAGAAACCGCCGCTCCGGTGGCGCAGTGGTCAAAGCGATGGCCTGTGATCATTGGTCCGAACGGGATCCGGGTTCGAATCCCGGGGAGGCATGGATATTGTGTTTGTCTTACGGCACTGGCTCTCTCCCTTCCCTGGTACCAGTGACCCTAAATTAGGGACGGGCGACTGCTTATAGCCCATTGAGTTGCTCACGGTGGTCGTTAAAAATCCAATAAAAAAATGAGAAACCACATAATCATGCTCCAAGACCGCAGAAAAGTGATGTTTCTATTGCAAGAGCGCAAGTAAAAGAACTAGCGAAAAATACGGACGAAGCCCCTGGACAAATTTTTCAAACCGTGACAACGTCAATGGCTACAGTAAATGCAGCTTACATGCCTAATATACACTAACGGGAAAAAATCCCAACACCAAGAAGGGGTTGTGTTAGATAAACGACAGTTGGTAGGCGGTGAGAGTACATCTGTAAGATGACGTCTATGCAAATTTCGCGCTCGGCGCATACGTGTGGCGCTAGTAGCGCCCCTCGGAACATGCAAAGCAGGTTTGCTGTAAATACGCGCTGTAACGTTCGTGAGCGTTAGTTATCGTTCAGATTCGACGTAGTGTGTTGATGTTAGTCAAGAATGCCTTTAAGAAGACGAAGAAGCCATTATCAACAGCTCACGGAGTTTGAACGAGGTCGTGTAATAAGGCTACGAGAAGGTGGATTTTCTTTCCGCAATATTGCAGAACGACTTGGCAGGAATGTAGCCACTGTGCATGATTGTTGGCAGCGGTGGTCAAGGGAAGGTACTGCCTCAAGAAGACCGGGTTCCGGCCGGCCACGTGGCACTACTGAGAGGGAAGACCGCCGTGTACAGCGTATGGCCGTGGCGCATCGTACTGCGTCTGCGGCAGCAATTCGAGCTGCAGTTGCCACCACAGTGACACAACGAACTGTTACAAATCGGTTACTTGAAGGACAGCTCCGAGCCAGACGCCCTGTAGCGCGTATTCCACTTACTCCAAACCACTGCCGTTTGCGACGTCAGTGGTGTCAAGCTAGAGCTCATTGGAGGACGGAGTGGAGATCTGTTGTGTTTTCTGATGAAAGCCGGTTCTGCCTGGGTGCCAGTGATGGCCGTGTGTTGGTTAGAAGGAGGCCAGGTGAGCGCCTGCAACCAACCTATCTGCGGCCGAGACACACTGGACCTACACCTGGAGTTATGGTCTGGGGAGCAATTTCCTATGACAGCAGGAGCACTTTCGTGGTTATCCCACGCACCCTGACGGCACAGTTGTACGTCGGTCTGGGGATTCAACCTGTTGTGCAGCCATTCATGAACAGCATTCCAGGGGGTGTTTTCCAACAGGATAACGCTCGTCCGTATACCGCTGTTGTAACCCAACATGCTCTACAGAGTGTCGGCATGTCGCCGTGGCCTGCTAGATCACCTGATCTTTCTCCAATCAAGCACGTATGGGACATCATTGTACAACTCCAGCGTCACCCCCAACCAGCATTAACCGTCCTTGTATTGACCGACCAAGTGCAACAGGCATGGAACTCCATCACACAAACTGACATCCAGCACCTGTACGACACAATGCATGAACGTTTGCGTGCTTGCATTCAACATTCTGGCGGTTACACCGGTTATTAATGTACCAGCATTTCACATATAAAATGGCTCTTCTCGCGCTTACATTAAGCTGTGATCTTGAAACCTTAATCGATTAAATATGTTACCTATACAAATGTATTGCCGCCATTTCATTCCTCTACAACTATTTTTTCGTGGTGTTGGGATTTTTTTCCGTCAGTGTAGATGCACTAAAGCAAGTTGTAAAACGAATACAAAGAGAAGACATGCCTGCGGAGCCTACGACTTTAGAAGGGATCGATGCCCCAATAGATTTACAGGAAAGAGATGGTGCAAAATTTCTTGGCAGAGATAGCGCATTTGGAGATCAAAGAATTATTTTATTTTTAGCAGAAAATAATTTACGAAAGCTTAAAGAAGCACCCTCTGGATTATGGATGGGACATTTAAAACTTGTCCAACCCTATTAAGGCAATTATATACCATTCATGCTATGGTTGGAACGAATCCAGGGATGCAAAGATTTGTCCCACTAGTTCATGGGTTACTTTCCAGCAAGAATGAAGAATATTATATTATACAAAATTTTTGCAGGATTTACAGGACTATGCATTAGACTATGATATTCGGCTTGCACCACAATATACGTATAATGATAGATTTTGAAATAGCTACCATTATAATCCTGCTAAAAAGGAATTTGGAAGCAGCATACACAAATGTTGTTGGTTTCATCTCGGAAAAAATGTGGGGGTTATATCCATCCTCTGGCATACCCTCGGAATATGGGGGAAATAGTGAGTTTGCTCTCAAAGTCAGATATTTGCAAGCCCTCGCATTTCTTTCATCTGATGAAATTCCAGCTGCTTTTGAAGAAGTGAACTCAATTTTACTAGAATATGCAGATTATGTAGTTCAGTGGTTTGGGGAAAATTTCGTGGAAGCAGAAGAAACAATCCGAGCAGAAGCCCTCCGCTTTTCCCACCAACAATTTGGTCAGCAAGTGAAAACTATTTACTTGGCTTTCCCAGAACACAAAACAAACTTGAAGGATGGGACAGACGCTGGAATACAATTCTGGGAGAGACAAAACTGTGACTGTATGAAATAATCAGTGAAATCGCAAAAGAGCAGAGAACAACTATGGTTAAAATCGAAAGAGTGGTAGCACAGATTCCAACATATCCACCCAGAAGAGAAACGCTGGCAAGAGAAAAAGGAATTCGAACTTCTTTGGCGCACAGAGACAATTTTAACGTGCTAGGGTTTTTAAGAGGAATATCTTATAATTCTACCCTTTACTAAAATGTGCTGGTATTTTTCACTAATTGAATTATACCTTTTACTAACTTGTATTTGAATTTTTTCAAGAATGTAATTCTGTCAAAGGTGCAAGAATTTAAAACACAACGCAAAATTAAAAAAAGACAACATTTGCAAAACAGCATGCCAAAAACATAAAATGTCAAAAAGTAATCCAAAATGTGTAACAAATAAAAATTCAAATTGCAATCACAAGTCACAAGCATAACAAAAATGCGAAACGCTATGTAACAAGTACAAAACAAAATAAAACAAATGCTAAAACATAAAAAAAATGCACACGCTATGTAAAATGTACAAAATAAAATAAATGCCATATTCATAAGGATTGCATGACAAGTCAAGTTAATAATGAGCTTTTACTTAGGCTTCAAACAATAATTATTAGCCTCTATACATTTTTAAAAATCTTTAATAAGCGCAACATTATTAAACTGACTTGTCGTCAAACATTATCAATATGACATTGGCATACAATTACTTAAAAGACTTGTGCTTAAGCCTAATGGCTGTTTATGTTTTTGTACTTGAGTAAAAGCGCAACACAATAAACTTGACTTTCTGTGAAAATTTTATGTATATGAGCACGGTTGATTGAAAACTGATAAAAAGGCTTAAGGCCTGTTTATTAATTTTTGTACCTCTGTCAAAACACAGTACCATAACCTTGGCATGTTATCGAAATCTTATGAATACGTCGAACTAAAAATTCCTAAAAAAGGTTACGCCTAAGGTCTTGTAATTAAGGTTTGTGACAGAGTAAAACTTCAACATTAATAACTTGACATGTTGTGTTAACGTTGTGAATATGAGCACGGCGGATTAAAGATTTCAAGAAATAGCCTTTGGGATTAATGTGTTGTAACTGAGTAAAAGTGTGTAAAAGTGTAACATTATTTTCTATATAAACCAAACTACGTGCTGAAATGGCCCAACTATATATACGTATACTTCAACCATATACCGAAGTGCTGACAAGGTGAAAACAAAAGTGCTATTTTGTACGGTCCCCTAACATTTTATGACCAGCCTACGTGGAAGTGGACACGTTGATATCAAAAACGTACTTTTCATACGGCTCCACAACAAATATCAATGGGCACGTCGCAATCGTTTTTTTAGTTGGGGGTTTAAGGACCACCGTGATCAATTCAGTGGGCTATAAGCAGTCGGCCGTTCCTAATTTTGGGCCACTGATTCCTAGGAAGGAGGACAGCCAGTGCCAGAAGTCAATCACAACTTCCATGACTCACCGGTATTCAAACCAGGATCCTTCTCGACGAGTGGTCAGAAGCCAGCACTTAGACCACTGGACCACCGTAGCGGCTCGCGTTTAAATTTATTTTTCATACGGCCCCAAACGCTCTTATGGACATACTAGATTGAACTGGACGCAAATAAATCATTAATAAAATTTGTACTATCAGTGATACCAGGTATTTGACAGGTACATATTACTATTTGTGGAATCACCAAGTTCAGCGGGTGAAAGTTAATGAATGAAAAATATATTCCTGTAATTTTCCAGTAAACTAATTTTAAATTTCTTGATTTAGTTAATTTAATTTTACGAAACAAAAAAAAAGGAATGGGAATATTTACCTTCGAGGAGACATCTATAGAACTGCCGTACATCTGGCGTGTGCTTCTGAAAATCCCCCGACACAGAAATGCAATGTACCTATGTGATGTCGCATGCATATGACTTGATATTGGCATTGATCATCTTTTTCTTACCGTTTTGAATTTTGAATATCTGGAACTCTCTATTTACATTATATTATATTTCTGCCTGATAAGCGGCCGGTTGGTATTGAAAGCTAAACTATATTGATTTGTGTTTTTAATACACCATTAATCGCATATTTTTGCACTTTATTGTTATCTACGGTCTCTAACTTAGACCGTAGGTTGGTTAGTTGGTGGTTAATGGCGCAAGGGCCTCAAAAGGCCAAAGAGCGCCTTAGAACGTAGATAGGGTATTGGAGAGCTAAATTGTGATGCAGATCTTAAGAGTAAAAAATGGAACCTTTTGCGAAAATTTTGTATGGGGCACCCTTGACCCCGGGCCTCGACCTCTTCCAAAAATCGTCTACCGTCTAAGTTAGATAACCATGAGATAGCATACCAAATTTGGTAGTTCTAAATTGAAAACTGTAGATTTTACGAAAAATTTGTATGGGGGCCCCGACCCTTTCCAAAAACCACATGAGGTCTAAGTTACAGTTTCATGAGACAGTATTCCAAATTTGGATGTTCTAAAATGAAAACTGTAGATTTTACGAAAATTTTGTATGGGGGCCACCTGGCTCCGACCCCTTCCAAAAAACCATCGTAAAATTTTTTCGCAAAGGTTTCATTAAAACCATCTAGAGTATAAGTTAGAGCTTCATGAGATAGTATAACAAATTTGGTGGTTCCAAATGAAAAACTGTAGTTTTCAAGAAAATTTTGTGTAGGGGAATCTTAACCCCAGGCCCCGACCCCTTCCGAAAATCGTCTTCAGTCTAAGTTAGAGAATCATGAGTTAGTATACCAAATTTGGTGGTTCTAGCATGGAACACAGTTGCCATGAATAGGTGAACTTGTTCCGCAACGATGTTCAGATACCTGACAGCTGTCAGGGATTGTGGTATTGGAATAATGAGGCATAAAGTGTTCCAAGAAAACATCGCCTACAGCATAACACCGCCGCCGGCCTGTTTCCGCCCAACAGTGCATCCAGGTGCCATAGCCACCATTGGTAATCGGCATATCCGCGCTCGAACGTTTACGTGATGCACCAAGAAACTTGATTCGTCAGACCAGGTCACTTTCTTCCTATCATCCACGGTCCAATCTCGATGATCTTGGGCCCACTTCATGCGTTGTTTCCAATGACGTGCAGTGAGCATGGGGACACGTCTGGGTCTTCGGCTACGCAAGCCTATGCGCAGAAGGCTGCGATGAACTATGTGCTGGCTGTGACACATTGCCCTGATCACCACTGTTGTAGCTGCGGGTGATTTGTCTCACTGTGGCCCTGCGGTCGCTGTGAACAATGCGCGACTGCGTCTCCACTCCCCTCTGGCATCAATGAGCTCCGGACGACACACTGCTGGACGACGGTTCGTCGTATGGCCATTTTGTGCACCACTTTTGATACGTATTCACTACAGCAAGCCGCGCCGTTTCCGAGATCGTAGTTCCGAGCCGCCGTGCCATCACAATTTGCCCTTTATCAAACTACGATAAATCGACAACTTTTCCCATTCTGGCTCTGAGCACTGTGCTAACCGAAAGTCGGTCCTCGGGTTGTATATATACTGCTCTGTGAGCTTCACCTTCGCCACCGTTCGGTCTCCAGGCGTGCTCATTTCTCTAGACTGGGGGTGGTCATAATGTAATGACTCATCGGTGTATATGAATTAATGAGAGAATGTGAAAGAAATATCAGTTCAATGAATGAAATTTGTATACAATGAGAATAAGGTGCAGGGCCATAGCTACCGGGAGGGCAATTGCCCAGAATTGTTACTCCAAGGGCATATTCATGCTCTGGGGGATGTATAAAATAGAAATTTTAACTAAAAAAAGAAAGTTACATCCTTCAGTATTACCTTTTTAAGGACTTTTGTTAGTCTCATACAGTATTTCATGCAGTTAATCAGGGTACAGAGTAGCATACACTGTGAGGCCTGAACATATCCATGAAGGAAATTTTCCAAAACAGTGAATAGTGACATAGAAATCAATATGCAGTTATGTCTAACCTCCATGACCTTTCTGAACATGTTGTTAGGATGAAAAGCTAATTAATCATCTGTGCTCATGTCGCAGAAAGTTCTCTGTGCGCTTAACCTTGAACGGAATTTTTCCAAGCCCTACCCCTAAAACTTCTTCCTATTCTTACGTTCAGTATCCGATACTCATTCGTTCTGCGCTGGTTTGTTTTTCGTTCTGCATTTCTGTGCAGTGTTGTGTTATCGGCGTCCATACACTATTTACCAACAAGTAATTGGACACCCCTGCAATCGACAATACCTGCGGTCCTGATACACGTCACGGCCGCCGCCGTTAAATATCGTGTGGGAAACAACAACGCAACCAGTCGCATGCAAGACGCCACGCAGTTCGGAACTCTCTGATTTCGAGAAAGGTGTAATCGTCGGGTATAACAGAAATGGCCGATCCATACGTGACATATCCAGCAAGTTGAAGTATCCAAAATCGACAGTGGCCTACGTGATTGGCAAGTGGAAGATGAGAGGTTACTGTCGGAATGTGCCCCTACCCGGCAGACCCACAAAACTGGGAGTTAGAGACCGACGGGTGCTGGCCAGAGAAATTCGGAAGAGCCGCACCAAATCGATGGGCCACATCCGCAAGGAGTTTCAGAAGGCATCCGGGAGTGTTCTTTCGATGAATACCATCCGTAAGGAAGCCCATCTGCTCGGTTATCATGGACGTGCTGCCGCCCACAAGCCTTTAATCACCAAGTCCAACAGCGCTGCTCGGCTAACGTGGTGCAAAGAACGTCGACAGTGGACCGTTGAACAGTGGAAACAGGTTCTCTGGAGCGACGAATCAAGGTTCACCCTCTACCGTTCGGGTGGCAGGGTCTGGGTTTGGCGTCTGCCTGGAGAACGCCTCCTGCCGGAATGCATTGTGCCAACTATGAAGTTCGGCGGCGGTGGAATTATGCTATGGGGGTGTTTCTCCTGGTATGGCACGGGACCCTTGGTCGCAATTCCTGGTAGACTCAACGCCGAGACCTACTGCACCATTTTGGATGACCATGCGCTTCCTACGTTGTGGCAGTTTTACGGGGTGGACCCATGTTACTTTCAGGATGACAATGCCACGTGTCATGTTGCGAGGTCCACCATGGCTTGGTATGGTGACAATAGGGTTAATCGAATGGACTGGCCTGCGCAGAGCCCAGACCTTAACCCTATCGAACACCTCTGGGACGAGATGGAGCGTCGACTTAAGGGGTGCCCCCACCGTCCGAAACCGGTGAAGGTACTGACCTGTCTTCTCCAAGCCGAGTGGAAGAAAATACCGCTAGCCGTCGTACAACGCCTTGTTGAGAGTATGCCCCCGAGGGTCGCAGCTGTAATCGCCGCTCGTGGAGGTTCCACCAAGTATTGAAGGTGCATAAACTTCGTTTTCCTTTGCTATCACAGGTGTCCAATTACTTGTTGGTAGATAGTGTATAACGTTTACGCTTTACTTGGTATTTACAACCTGTGGTTCTTGGGTATTTACTTCGTTTTTACATTTTGAATGAAATTATGTCAAAAACCCGAAATGCGATTTTTGAACTTCAGATCATAATACTTCCCTATAACAGCGGTGTGTGAGAAAGTAAAATCCACGTATTATTTGAGTGGAACTCGAGGGGGCATAATCTTGAACTCGTAGGGGCGTAATTTTGAACTCGAAGGGGCGTAATTTTGAACTCGAAGGGGCGTAATTTCAAGCCTTGCCCTCCTAGATAAGAAAAGATTGCAACGATCCTGATAAGATGTTATGTATTACAGTTCTTCACACATAACTACGCAACTTTCAGAATTTAATGAACTAAAAGGTATTATTCGCGGAACGAAGGAAGAGAAACCTGTGTCATTTTATTTTTTGTAACAGAGTCAAGAAAAATTTTTTGCTTCTCGCAAAACATTGTCCCACACAACCAGCGACGTCTAACGCAAGTCTATATTACATCCACCTGGTCCAGTAGACGTCATGTATGAAATATAGGCGTCCAGTGGACGTCTATGTACAAAACATCCATTATAGACATCACGTATAGATGTCCAGTGGACGTCCTTATAATGGACGAATTCTGGAGCTACCACATCTGGACGTCCATCGGATGTCATTCATAGGACTCCTAATGGACGTCCTTTATGGATGAATTGTGGGTCTATTCGCGCATGCGCACCTTAAATATCAATAAATTCCGAGACAATTCAGCAAAGCCGAATAGAAGTTTGAAATTAATCATAGTTTGAAGTTGTTCACTTATTAGCACTAAGTCAGGTGTTATCTTTTTTTTTTGTTTATTTTTTGTTTTTCTAAGTGTATTTGTGGTCGTGTTTAAAGTTGGCAGGAAGCAGTTCTATACAACCTGCCAAGTGCTCTGATTATAAACTTCTAACGAATGCAAATCTTATCAGAATTTCATACATTATCAAGGTACTACAGTTGGTTGCAGTTTTGGTGGTGTAATCTATAAATCTCAAGTTTTTTTAAAACTCATATATGTACACTGTAAAAAATTTCTGAAATTCACGAACGATTTTTTTGTGATTTCTTTCTTAAATTAAGCATATTTCTGATGCAACCTTTTCCGTGAAATATGGGGGGGGGGGCTGAATTTGGAATTCGTACGCCTGGAAAATTCTGAATTTTTAGAAAACTTTGTGCAATTCCTTTCTTATATTTACGGTGAATTGCCGTTTGTAAGAGGTGTTTACGGACAATTCTGAAATTTCAGAAACTTTTCACCAATTCCTTTCGTATATTAACGGAGAATTCTGTTATCCCGTTTTCCGTATTCACATGATGTAAAAAATTACGGTAATAGGAAGGATACGGGGGAATACTTGAGGTTTCATAAACTACTGAATTCGTTGCATGATGTTCATGTATCAGTCTGTAGGTCCCTTGAGATAAAAGTAGGTCCCTTAAGATAATAGCTATCAAGAATAAATTTTATGCTTAAGAGTTTTATGAAATACTATAAGGCAGTGCATTCGCCTGTTTCTTAAAGATAATGGAAGTCACTGTCAGTTTAAAAAGATCTCGAGTTCCAAAGCATTCTGTTATTTTGAAAAAAAAATCACGATGAAAAAAATACGTAATTTGTAATAAATCCTCCTACTGAAAAAGTAAAATTATTACAAACGCATTCTGAAAAATAATAAGGTCCAACAGAAAATGAAATCGCTAACTCATCCACTTTAATAATAAATAAATAAATAAGCATCGTCCAGTTAGTGTTGCAATTGAACGCCAGGAGTGTTAACAAGGATTTGTGGCTACGTGGTAAGACACCCTACCCTCTTCACAATCCCCAGGTCGCTGTTTCAAATTCCGCAGCAGCAAGTGAGGAAGTTTTCGTTGCGTCAGACTGGTACGCTGGATGGGGTAATTTACGCCACTTATTATTATTTTAATAATAAGTGGCGAAAATATATATTATATTATTAAAATAACAATAAGTGGCGTAAATTACAATCCCTAGGTCGCTGTTTCAAATCCCGCAGCAGCGAGTGAGGAAGTTTTCGTTGCGTCAGACTGGTACGCTGGATGGGGGTAATTTACGCCACTTATTATTATTATTATTTTTTTACAGTGTAGCACAGATGATGTGTGATGGACGTATTTAGACTCTTTTCCATTTAGCGTCTATACGTTAGATCTAGTAAACGTAGATTAAACGTAATCCGGAATTCCATGGACGTCTGTTTAGGTTGTATACGTAACATGGTGGAAGTCTATTAGATGTGATTGTGTTGTGTGGGTTGGTATTATGTTAAGTGCGTTTTTTATATTCAAGAGTAAATTGTTTAAGTAGTTTTGCGTTTTTTGTTCTGCAAATTTTTGATTGTTACTTATTGATTTGCTTACTTAACAGTGCCGTCGGAACTCTTTTTTGACAGCGGGGGCAAGATGTCGGAGAAAAAAGTATTTTATCATTTCACAAAATGTATCGTACTACTGTAAAAGAAGACATGCTAGCTTCATTACGAAAATTTGCTGATATTTTTTTTTCGATTCATCTTTAAAAATAACATTTTCATATCCATATAGTTTCTCAATCAAAACTAACTGTACACGTAAACGGTCTTGAACTATAGACTTTGATACTTCCGGATTGATACGAATTCCTCAGGAATTGTAGCTGTAGACGCTATAATCAAACATTGAAGGAACCTATATCTCGTTCCTCAGCGTGCTTTCATTTCCCTATTTAGTTTTACTAATTTTTTTAGAGGAAGGCTAATTTTTTATACTTAGTGAAACACAAAACATTACTGGTCTTCAAACGAGAATCAGCAGCCCACTGGACTGTTTAACATTTCCTTGGGTCTCAGGAGTTGCATTAATAAAAAAAAAAAAAAAAAATAAATCAGATTTCTAGATAGTTCATGGTAAAAAATGAAGAGTAATACTCAATTTCTATCAAAATTAACTCTTACAAAAAACCCCGAATGTTTGAGAATCACGAACATATGTAATTCGGAAACAAAGAAAACTGAGAGGGCAAATGTGATGTTTTGCCCCCTCTGCCCCCGCGGTTCCAACGCCGGTGTTACTTATGTTCGGAATTTTCCTATAAACCGGAAAAGTTCATTAGACATTGTAACACGGCAGTTACATATTTTGTGTGTGTGTGTCATGAGGCACTTCAAAGAGGCAGGCTTTACTTCTTTAAAGTAATAAAATTTGCATCATATGATTAAATTTGGCGTGAGTGTTTTGTATCGGTATAAAAATAGGGCAACCACTTTAATTACAATGTGCACATTTTTTTCACGCAATAAAGTGTAATAATTTTGGTTTTACGAAAAATACAGTACTTGTCGGCTCCAAAGAATCTGATTTATTAAAACTACCGTATAGCCTACTTATAACACGGAAGGTAAAATCTTCAGCAATGGAAAGCTGATGTATTTTCGCAAAAGGGCCTCGACAAAAAAAAAAAAAAAAGAAGGGGGGGGGCAAGTTTTCTCGGTACGCGTACGCCCCAGGTAAGTAAACCGATTTTTTTTTTTTTTTTTTTTAAATATAATAGGCTTTACGGGGGTTGGTTCGCAACTACGGAATGTACGTGTCAAGGGACTTCCTGTATTAAAAAAAAAAAAATGAATCAGTGAATTTTTAAAAGTTGAATTTTTAAAAGTTCAGTTTTTGTGTTTCTTATTTGCAAATTGTGAATTATTGGAGTCATTAATGAAAAAGGAATAATGTCCAATAACAAGTACAAGAATCTTCCCTACTTTAAAACATAATTTCCTAACTTAAGCCAAGTACTATCAGTCCCATGTGGTCTAGTGGTTAGGATTCCTGGCTTTCACCCAGGCGGCCCGGGTTCGATTCCCGGCATGGGAAAGTGGGTTCCATGGTGTAACGGTTAGCACTCTGGACTCTGAATCCAGCGATCCGAGTTCAAATCTCGGTGGAACCTGATTTTTTTTTTTTTTCGTTGCTTATCTTTCATCAGAGTTCACTTTGCGCTGTAAAAATGTTTTTGAACGATTTTTTTCTTCAGATTTCAGCGATTTTTGAAGAAAAAGAATTAGTTTTGAAGCCTGAATTATTTACAGTCTATCTGATGAATCCTCAATTACAAAGACATACAGTATGCTGACCACGCTCATTATGGAGAGAAAAAAAGAAAGGAACTATTGAAAAAAGTTTAATTATTGTGCATAGCGTATCAATTATTTTTATTAAAGACTAGCAATCATGCCCGTTCTCCGAAAGGTGAATTTATAAAATCATTTTCTAAACATAAAATTAAAGGGAAAAGTAATTAAGGCAAAGAAAAGTAATTTAAAATCCGTAACTATTTTATGATTTAGAACAGCGTCGTGACGTCAATGCATACGGTTTGACGTAAAACGGAGCAGGCTTTGGCGCCCTTAATTTTAAATCAAAATTTGAAATTTTCAAAGCATTTCAGGGATTCTGACAAAATTATCTTTAAACCTATCAGCATTTTGAAACAGTGAAGCTAAGACACCTTTTTGAATGTTTTGGTTTTCAGACTTTTTTCTAAGTGCAGAAGTGGTACAAAAATTCAAGCAGACAATGTTTCAAAGCGCTGTTTATTTATTTATTTATTTATTTATTATTTTTTTTTTCGTGCATTTACAGGTATCCGGACTTTAAGACCTACCAGCATGCTTTAGGTTATTTAGAAGTGGTCAAACAATTTGCGAAAAATTCAAACAGACAATGTTCCAATGCCGCCATTTTGATTTTTGTTTTTTTGTTTTTGTACTTTTCTATGTATACGGATCTTGAGACTTATCAGCATGCCAATTTTTAGATCTCTAGGTCATTTAGAAGTTGTCGAACTATTCGCGGATGAACACACTCGCAATTTCCCTCTTTGCTTTTCATATGTGAGGCGAAAGCCTATATTTACATAGGTATTCACGCTACGTCATTAAGCATTGCGTCACTACCAGTTTGATTGTAGCCTGTCCTTTCACCCAATGAGAAGAGAGTGCTAAAAATATCTGCGTCACCATGGCAGCAGGTCACGGGACTAGAACTTTCCTGTGTGGTCGACGCTGAAGACAGAATAAGCCGCACTTTCCTTTCCTTTGCGTCTTTAAAAAATGCTTAAAAATCAGAAAATGACTTTTTTTAATTTTTTTGTGTAAAAGATGGATGATAGTTGTGAGTTTCTGCTGTAAAAATTGCAATGGGTTATGATTTATGGTTTGCCATATACGCGTTATTTTTTTAAATGGATCCCATCGCGAAATAGAGAATTTTGTGAAATTTAAAAATTTATTTTCTCGTAAACTAAATCGAAATTCAAAAAAGGGTGACAAGGTGCGAAAATTCGGCTACGGCCCTACATGCCTACAAAGTTTCGTAGTTCTGTTACTGTGTCCCGAACGCGAACTGATAGCACTTTTTTTTTGCTTACCTTAACTTTGAAATACAATAGCTCTTGAAGTTACCCCAGAATCGAAAATCGGTTTATTTCAGCATGTTTTCCCAACAATTCTTTACAAACGATATAAATTTCATATTTTTGTGTTCAATACCTTTTGCGCTGCGAGCTAGGAAAGCGCGAGTGTCGCGAAATTTTTAAAGCAGTGGCTGCGGCAGTTACTTTTTTTTAGAGTAGAGAGACGAGTCAGAAATCATTTGTTCCGATTTCTAAACCACTCGACTTTTAATTGTAAATAAAATTCATTTATAATATTCCAAAAATTTCAGCAAATTTTTAAAAGTTCAAGTGAAATTCAATTTTTGTTTTTCTTATTTGCTAATCGTGAATTATTGAAGCTAACGACAAAAAAAAATAACGTTGAATTATTTTTCTTTTGTTGTTGGCTTGAATAATTCTACTTTAAAACAATATTTTATAAACTAAGCCACGCATGGTAAGTCTCATGTGGTCTAGTGGTTAAGATTCCTGGCTTTCACACAGGCGGCCTGGATTCCCGGCTTGGGGAAATAGGTCCGTGGTGTAGTGGTCAGCACTCTGAATTCATCGATCCGAGTTCAAATCTCAGTTGAACCTGAATATTTAAAATTATATTTTTTTTTTTCAACGCAGACTGCGTTTTAACCTCATATTGTGAAAAGTCATTTGGAACCACTGTTTTTTTTTTTTCACAGTGTCAGCGACTTTTGAAGAAAAGTAGAAGAAAACAAAATATTTTATTTTGAAACTGCGTTCCGCTTTCGGTTGTGAGTGTTAACAAACCAAAGACGGCAATGGGGATCAGTTTAATGTTATGCAGGAGCGAGGCTACGGGTGGGATAAGTGAGCTTCAGCCCACCCAACGTTTCTTTGAATACACCCTTCAGCCCCCCCCAAATATTCAAGCAGTAGGATCACACGGCAAGTGCAACCATCAAAGATTTTAGGAAACTTGGATAAACGTATGTGAATTTTTCGAAATCACGGAAATTTTGTTATTTAAAATGAATTTTTTGCTAAATTTAGTGGTACACTATTCTGTGAAATGGAGAGTCCTCTGACCTAATGCCTAAAAGTGTTGTAGACAGATCCATTTTCGTAGTTACAGTTTAAAAAGGTAAATAGAGATAGATACACCTTTGTGTGATGCAAACAAAACCTAAACAACTTGGTGAAACCTGGCACATTATGTGGTGCAGTCTGGCAACGTCGACTTCGGTCATAGCATGTTCCTCGTGTGCTCCTTTATTAGCCTTGTTTGTTGTACGCAAGTCTTTTCATAGCAGGTATTGTGCACGTTCTCTTGCTCTACTGTAGACAATTCCTTAGCTCATAGAATTTGTCAAGTCATTTTGCTGTGGTGCTCCCAGCGTAGTTCTTACTACACATTCACACGTTTATATATATTTACCTGAATTTGTTTTCTCCGTTGCTGTACCTATTTTAATTTCTCCAGTACAGGGTATTGCGTACCCTCTCGGATGCTCATGTACTGATGATCTGTTGTTTGTTACTACACTGACGGAAAAAAATCCCATCACCAAGAAGGGGTTGTGTTAGATAAACGACAGTTGGTAATACTGTCGTTGCAGAAATTTTGGTTTATTGTCTTTAGTGACACAATGCAGAATTCTTGTAATCTTAAGCCAATGAACATGTTATTTTTTGTTTTTTTTAATGTAGTTTCCCCGGAATATGTGAAAAAGTTTTGGAGAGTTTCCTAGTATTAATTATTTATAAATCGCTAACAAAAGCATCCACCGGAAAAAAAAATTTAGGTTAGAGAAAATCACAATGTGTGTGTGTGTGTGTGTGTGTGTGGTGGATTCGTAGTTGGCAACGCTGGGTAATAAATTTTTTAGCCAGCAGAGGAATTTTTTTATTTAATTTTTTCCCCCACATAATCCAAATTTGCCAGTATACCACTACGGGGTTTATTGAGGACGGGGATAATTTAAAAAAAAATCCGTGGTGAATAATAACACAGGTACACAAGAACATCAAAAGTAGATGTATTTCGCATACCCAGTTTAATAAAAAAATTAGGTCTACTGAAAAATCAAAGCAAGAATTAAGTACGTAATAACGAAAGAACTACAAATAGTTCATGAGACTAAAAAAAAAAAAATAAAAAAAATTGGAAGATCCGCTTTCATACGGCATATTTATGTCTAGAATAGATCACATGACACGGAATTATCGGTTGTAATGAGCATTACATGTCTTTTGAATCCTTTCCGACGGGAATAAAGTTTTTTAAAGTTATTCGAAGTCAATGGAACCGGTTAGAAAAGAAAAAATATCAATCGAATTTCTACAATCGATAAAACATCCCGAAATAGAAACAGCTACTTACTTCCACCAGCGGCTAAAAAGTATGTTACGAAAATTAACAATAACAAACGCGCACAAAAAGTTTCTCATAGCATATCAAAGACAAAGAGATTTTCAGATCGAACAGTTAAAAGAAATATTGAAAGAAACATGATATAACTCGACGCCTTCTAGCGGAAGAATTTTGCCTAATGGAAAAATTGAAAACAGGCGAAAAATATTCTTCATAAAAAAAAATAAAAAATAAGCAAAATAACTTTTCCAATACATATCCCACAAGCAGAGATAGCGTGTAAAAAGGTTTTGACCTTTACGCCCCCTAGCGAAAAATCTGTGCATTATTTAAAGAGGATTAATGCTCCATATCTCTTTGTAGCGAATGACGTAGGGTAAAAAAGAAATTTCTCAATAGGATTTTTAGAAGCGGAGATGCAGCTGCAAAAAAAAAAAAAAAAAAGTACAGAAACACCACCTAGCGATAGAACTGTGAACTTATACAGTCATTGGCAAAAGTTTAAGACCACCTGTTCGTATTACGAGATTTATGCCGATTGCGTCAGCCACTGTCTGTACCACTCAACTTCCTGTCGGTGTTTCATCATCCAACAGCTGCAGCTATTGATAGAGTTGGGGGAAACGTACGAACGTCAGTTTGTTTCTGGTTTTCATACTGAGAGTTTTTTATACGTATTTTCTATATAAAGAAACATGGGCAAAAAAGTGTCATTAAGTGTTACTCAGAGGGCACAAATAGTGACTTCATATCATGAAGGATACTCCGAATGTGACACAAGCAGAAAGGCGAATGTCAGCAAAACCACTATTCATAATACGATCATGAAATATCAAGATACAGATTAATTTAGCGACTGAAAGAGAAGTGGACGTCCAAGGAAGACAACCCCACGTGGTGACAATACCATAAAGCGAATAGTTATGCATCCTCCGAAGAGTTCGTGCAAGAAAATCAAGGCCTTTTTACATTCAAGAGGGTCTGATATTAGTATCAGCACTATTTCCCGACGTCTTAGCAAAGATTTTGGATTAAAATCTTATAAACCTGCACATAAACCTAGGCTAACCTCTGTCATGAAAAAGAAGAGACTCCAGTTTGCGAAGCGTCATCAATAATTGTGGACTACTGCAAATTGGAGCCAAGTTCCTTTTTCTGACGAATCAACTGTGCATCAATTTGAATCACGTGAAGCACATGTTCGACGACCAAAAAGCAAAAGTTTGATGGAAAATATACGTTAGCACAGTGAGACATTCGCCTAGTCAGATGATACGGGGTACTGTGTCATCATCTAGTTCTGCTTCATTATCCTTTTTGCTGACAGGCACTACTATGACTGGTCCTTTTTTATGTGGAAATGTTACGTGAGAAGCTGTTAATTCATATGCAAATGCACAGATGCGCAATCTATCTTTATGCATGACGGTGCTTCATGCCACAGATTAAAGACAGTAAAGGACTACTTGCAGAGTAAAAACATAATCGTGCTTGACTGGCCCAGTAAATTTGTGAACCATTTTAGAAGACAACGTAGCAAAAAAACAGCCATCAAATTCTCAAGCGTTGATTGACGCGATAAAGTACGTGTGGCAAAGACATTTCAAGTGACTACTACAAATTCCTCGTTGAGAGTATGCACATCGTATTCTGTCCGTTATAAAAAGCAAAGGTGGCCACACAAAGTACTGATTTCGGTCTTTTTGTGTTCTGAAGAATGTACGTATTCATCCGTGGTGTCATTTTTTTCAAACATCCCTGACTAGTAATCAGTGGTTTCTTTGAAAATCTTGATTTTAAATAAATTGACAGGTGGCCTTAAACTTTCGCAAATGACTGCAAAACTTCTCAAATACAAACCTAAAGTGTTCCACAAAGTAAATGGCATTGGGTGTTGGACAATTTTTTTCAAAATCGCGCATGTAGAAGCAGATATTGAAATGGGGGGGGGGGGGGCGGAATGCAAGGATCATTAATCTCACATTTCATGCTTCCCAATGCAAAAAATAATTCTTCAAATCTGACTAATAGTTGAAGGTGTACAGTATATAGAGTTGTGAAATTTGCCCTTTCTCCAGCAAGTGTGGTGTATTTTCGGAAAGTTCATCGAAATGCACATAACGTTGAATATTCTTGCAACGTAAAATCGTGTAGCAGAAGATATAAAAATTATGATTCGTGTAAGTCTCATGTCTATAGAGACCATGCATTTTTAAAGAGTGAAAGAGCAACTCTATAAAGCAGTAAATTACACGGTGTGTAACTGTTGGTGTCCCGCTTTGTATCTGTTTCTTCACAGTTATTATGTGTAAATAATGCAGCACAAAACTGACATTTTTACGGTTTTGTGATGGCAACCTCATTAACCGCTCAAAACCATGAAATTTACAGTCAGATTTTTTTTACAGTGTGCATTCCAAAGCTATAAGAAGTGAAATTTGCGAAGGTTATAATGCAGACCATCACCATAATGATCACCAGAATTCCATACGTACAGAACTTACTCAAAAACGCATATGTGGAAACGTATATCAAGTTAAACGCTGTCTATGTACGTTAAATTAAACCAGTATGTTCCAACTGCAGAATTAAAATACGAGATTTATTTACATTTGAAACACAATGATTAAAAACTACTTGCAAGATCATTCGGAACTAACTATAGTCCCATCATCAGGAAGACTGTTACAGAGAAACAGTGGGGCTGGTATTAAATACAGAGACATCCTCGAATATTAGGCTCCATGTTGCCACAACATGGTAATCGATAAGAAGAAAAGAGAATAGCTGATCACGTAGCTTGTTCGTCAGAAGCCATACACAAACTTCCTGTGAAGAGAAGAGAACGTCGTTTATGTGCTGAAGCTATAATCGTAGGGTTTTCCTAATCTGGTGTATAATGTCCTTGGTTAACAGTTCTGGCAAGGGATGTAGTAGAAGAGCCGGTCCTGTTATTATATTTGTGCTCTTTCATTCTAACAGCTATAGTCCTAAGTGTAGAACTTATATAGAACTTATTCGGCATAGTAGAAACCCCAGAAATCAAGAGGATATTATATACACCATGTCTTTGTGTGGTCTAGATTCTAGAATGGGTCGCGGTCCTTCTTGATAAGACTATAAAAATTATTCGTGCGGACCCCGGGCGGCGGATAGCCTATTGGTCAGCGTTCGTGACTGCCATGAAGAAGACCTCAGGTTCGATCCCAGGAAGGTACGAACGCTCGAACCAATAAATACCCGCCGTGCGTCGGATGGGCACGTTAAGTCGTCGGGCCCCGGGTACTGGCCCCCCGGTAACAAATAAGGGCGTATTTCTCCCCTTTCTACCTCACTTCCGTGTCGCTTTCCTATCGGGCACTCTAGCCCAAATCTCCTAGCTTCCTATTTCTAAGGGTTGTTTAAGACCTGGGGTCAGACACTCCCTTCCTAAAACCCTCTACATATGATCTGATAGATATACGAGCTTCTCGTGCGGTCCCCAAATTCTAAGTTATGTTTCCTACAGAGATTTTTCAGGGTAAAAATAACCAAAGAAAAATTATCTATAGAACCCACAAACTTTTTTTTTTTTTATTGGAGGTTTAACGACCACCGTGAGCAGCTCAATGGGCTATAAGCAGTCCCCGTCCCTAATTTTGGGTCACTGGTTACAGGGAATGGAGAGAGCCAGTGCCGTAAGACAAACACAACATCCATGCCTCACCGGGATTCGAACCCGGACACCTTTCGGACGAATGATCAGAGGCGATCGCTTACACCACTGCGCCACCGGGGCGGCCTCCACAAACTTCATCTGTCGCATGTCTCGTTGTGGAGTAGTATGAGGCGCACAATGTTGTTTGCGGACAAGTTTATTAAAGAGATCACTAGAGTAACCGGAGGCAATAGCCATCCGGTAAATCTTTTTTTTTTTTGATTGGAGGTTTAACGACTACCGTGAGGAACTCAATGGGCTATAAGCAATCGCCTGTCCCTAATTTAGGGTCACTGGTTCCAGGGAAGGGAGGAGAGAGCCAGTGCCGTAAGACAAACACAACATCCATGCCTCACGGGATTCGAACCCGGTCTCCGTTCGGAACGAATGATCAGAGGCCGTCGCTTAGACCACTGCGCCACCGGGGCGGCCCGGTAAATCTTCTCGGGTTCAACTCTACGTAAACCAACAGACGAAGAATGATTGAAAGCCCGCTTTATTAAAAACCGCAATGCTGAAAGTTTATAGGAAGTCGGATGGGCAGACATCCTGTCTGTATGCCCTCTCCACATTTTCCAGAGGCATGCATTTGCAAACGGAGAAAATGTAATAAGAATAATAAGAAGGAAATTCATCTCTGTGATATTTTGATAGAATTTAATGCCGAATATTAAGTTACTCGCATTTCCACCTAAATAATGCAGATTTATGGTAATCCGCCAGCTCTGGAGTTTGTCTTCTTTCCGCACTTTGCCGAAGAAAATGAGAGCTTAATCTGACGGCAAGAGCCAAGCGCTTTAATGACTATTCTTCACTGTGTATATGAAAAACAACAGCTCCAGGCTCTGGGGTACTCATGCGAATCAATATCAAAACAGTCTCTGCGACAATTTTGAGATTCTCTTGAAAATATATTGATTTACAAGAGCATCTCCAGATTTCCTGATATGAGGTCCATTGTTAGATCACCTTAAAACTTTGATGCATTAACTTGCAAAAGAAAAACAAAATGAACATTTTATAGGATCAATTTTTGTTTATGTGCCTGAATGAGTAGTTTTCTTAACATCTGTATGAAAAATATTTTGGATGATAAGAACGACTCACGAAATATATCGAATATAATATTTCCTCAGCAAAATAAAAAGTATTCTGTTACTAGGTCATTGAAAATGGATTTTTGTGTGTGTGTGTGTGTAACACAACATGGAAGAATTATTTCAATAAATAAGTTGGGTGTGTTATTTATTATACAAGCAATGTGTGATTTATTTCTAGTTGAAAAACCAGTTTCAAGAGCAAGAAAATTATGACGCAACTTTTACATCCGTGAGGTGATTATGGCGTTTTTGAAAAGGGTGAATTTCTGTTTAATTTTTTTTTTAAAGGGGAGAAATCTACTCGTATCTTGCATTAGTTCTGGTTAAAAAGAAGAAAATGCGTTTTGTACTATCGTTCGGTATCTCACGTCAGAAACATCACCCTTGCCTTATTTAAAGCTTCGGGGAACGTATAACGGCCGTTCCGCATAAAAACAGAGTAAAATCACACAAAAGGAAGAAATATGGGTACAACAAAATATATGTTATTCTTTCTCAAAGTATCTTTCCTCGGATGATATGCAATCATTGCAACGGCCCCATCGTTCAGTCCACTTTTCAAAGCATGTGGAGAAGGCATTGTGAAAGCTGCTTTAGCTACCCCAGTACATTTTGAATAACGTCAGCATCTGTGTTGAATGTTGCGCCACAGAACTTCTCCTTTACTGTTGGAAACAACCGGAAATCACACGGGCCGAGGTTAGGACTGTAGGCAGGCTGTGGCATGATTTCAATACTGCATTTTGTAAGAAACTGTTGAACACAAGCAGCCACATGTGGACGAGCGTTATCATGGTGTAGGGTACACTTGCCCACCAGTTCCGGTCGCTTAATCGATATGTGTCGAAGCAGACGCTTCAAGACTGAAATGTAAAGCTCAGTGTTGACAGTAATTTGTGGAGGAACGGCATGCTTGTAGACTACACCTTTACGATAACAGAAAATTATCATCATCACCTTCCCAGCTGATTTTGTTTGGTGAATTTTTTCGGAGCAGGTGAGCCTGTGTGTTTTCCGACACTCGTTGCGCGCTTCGTGAGGAGGGGGAGGGGTCGAAATAGTGGACCCATGTTTCATCGGCAGTTATTACTGTGTTTAGAAAGTTTCAATCCTTTGCAATCATTTGTCTCCAGTCACGACACACCTGAACTCTGGCTTAAAAATCATTCGCTCGCCACACTGTTAAAAAATGGTACTTAGAAATAAGCAAAATGTACTCGTTTTTGAGTATATTCTGGGCTTATAATAGCTCCGAGTACTTGTGCCTCATTTTTGGAAAAGACACGTACTCATTTTTGAGTACATACAGGAAATCTTTCAGTGCCCTCTATGTTGTGTTACCCTTTCAGGCAGGGCACAGAAACTGAATGAAGTTGGAGCGAATCTGACTGGATAGTTAGAAAGTGAGAAAGAGCAAACTAGATGGCGCCACCGTACAATTTTGCACATAGAAGGCAGAGAGAAATTTGGGGAGGGGGGGTGGAAAGAACCGGGAGCCGTCACTTAACGTGCTCGTCCGATGCACGCCGGATATTCATCGATTGTTATTAGGCTAGGTTTGAAATTGGGTCCCTCGCACCTTCCATCAGCAGCATGAACCTCTAACCACTAAGTCATCCGCGGGTCAACTTCAAATTTCAGATCATCAGATCAGATCAGATGTAGAGGATTTTAGGAAGGGAGTGTCTGACCCTAGGTCTTAAACAACCCTTGTCGACATCAAGGGTGGCATGTCCAGTCAAGGTGGTGGTTAGCAGGCCTACCAAACCTGCGCACCACTTAACCTTAAGGGGCACAAGCGAACACTACACACCGCGCCCCAAGAGGTGATGACGCCCGCATTGTCGCCCCTAGGAGGGTAACGTCGCGGGTTGATTTCGACACATAACATGACTTGAATAAAAAAGGGAATTAAAAAGTTCTCGCACCCGAGTCCCCGCAAGCGGTTATCGGGGTTCGGGGCCAAGAAAACGTAAGACACCCAAATTTAAACTGGAGTCCTTTCCGGGGTCCTTCCACGCCCATGGAACAGTCCATGCTTAATGGGCAGGGAAAAAAGTCAGTCTCGGGCCGGACAACAACCAAAAGGGAAATTGAAATCCTGCCAAAACGCAACTGAAAATAATCCCGGACAAAAAGTAATGGGGGAAAAAAAAAAAAACAATTTTGAAAATACAACAAAGTGAATATAAAGCAGGCAAGGCACAAAACGACGCACGCGCAGTTCTGACTAATCAAAATAAAGCAAGGAGCTAAAATTTTGAAATCAATATTCAGCAGAAATTCCTATTTCACAATAAAGAGGAAAGACATCCAACAACCGGGAGCAGGGAGACTCCTAACACGTACTCCAAAGCACGTTTTGAAAAAGATAAATTTGGAAATGCCCCTAAACAAAATATTTTTGAAAATAATAAACATAGCCTGTGTTATGAAATCAAACAAAGGATTAAATCGTCAAATTAAGAAAACAGGGGCAATTTAGATAATCTGTAAAATCTATTGAAATCCGATAACATATGCTCAAGAGGCCTGGCTTAAGAGGTGTAAACCTCCTGAAGCAAAAGGGAACAATGCAAACTCCTCTAATCCAGAGATTAGGGTAATCCTCTTAAGCGGAGAAGATAAGATTTTCCTTAGCAGTTACTTGGGTGGGCCAAGACCCAATCCCACAAGTAAGTGCACTGAATTACATGATTAACGGATGTGCAGAAAAAAGTCTGTCACATCGCATTCAAGCAGCATAAAATTCAAAGAAAACGTTTGAGGAAAGATCACTCGAAGCAAAACGTAGACCACAACCTTGAATGATACGGAAGAACTCCGTCAACACTCAAAGCCACTTAGAAAAGATTCAAACGAATCCTGAAAACCAAGAGGGGAGAATGCAACACCCTTTTATTTTATAAGTTCTAGTTCCAATGGAAAAAATAATTATCCCGCGACCCTTAGAAATAGGAAGCTGGGAGATTTGGGCTAGAGTGCCTGATATGAAAGTCACACGGAAGCGAGGTAGAAAGGGGGAGGAAGACGCCCTTATTTGCTATCGGGGGGCAGTACCAGAGGTCCGACGGCTTTGCGTGTCAATCCGACTCACGACGGATATTTAGTGGTTCGAGCATTCATACCTGCCTAGGATCGAACCCGAGGTGATATCCGTAGCAGTCACGAAAATTGACCACTAGGCCACCCGCGGCCCGAACTTCAAATTTGGAATACGTGTACTCCATACATACATACTCATGTATTCATAGAATCAACTGGAAGTATATTATTCGATGGCACATCTGGGATAATAGATGTACTCGTTGTCACATGCTGGGCAAATGGACCGCACAATTTTATGACAAATATGGTGATAAAGCGAAAATATATTTTTTATGAGATTGACACAAATATAGTTAATGTAGAAACGTACACAAAGATACTTTATGCATAGTAAAATTACTTGTGATCAGTGACTTTGTCGTACTAATTATTTATGGGTGTCACTTTACACATTTATTAAACAATTTCTCTTGAAATCTATAATATCTAAAATGAAGTAATACGAGATTATATTTATATTTATTGACGCAGTTATTTGTAAGTAGTATAATTACTTATATTTGAGCATGTCATGTACTCGTTTACGAAACGATTATACTTAGAAAAAAACCTGAGTAGGTTCAGGTTCTCATTTTTAAGTAGATTCTTTTTAACAGTGCAGATGATGAGGTACCCATCTGGAAAACACACGAAGCAGCAGTAACTTGTCGCGTAGAATGCTGAATGCCGGCGTTTTTGAAATATCAGATGGCGCCGCTATATGTCTTCATCTATCTTCTTGCAGGATTGCCCAAACAGTGTTAAGAATATTTTCGGTAAAAACACTTTCAGGTCAATCAGACCTAGGAGCGAGTTCTGCCGACAAACGCCCTTTTTTTAAATCATGGTGCCATCTAAAAATCGTTGATTCACCCAAACATTTATCTTTGTAAACTTTTTTCATTAAATCAACTGTTTCTGGGGCCGTTTTACCCAAACGATAGCAAAATTTTATCGTACAACGCATTTCACTTCTTAACTCTGAATCACTCACCCCCATAGCTGTATGGCGAAATGCAGAGGTACTTTAAACAATTGCGCAATATCAAAACCAGAATCGTCTGCCACAGCTAATAACTGTTGCCATCGATACTTCCTTAATTCTGTTAGTCGTCTGCTTGGTTATTTTCCCCTTCGCACTGTTGCCAACGCAAAAAAAATATTTCAGTTTTTATGGAACTGCCTTCGTATATTAGGCTTAATCTTTTTTTCAAGATCCAAGCTTAATTATCAGTAATGCCACAAGAATCTGGCAAGATTTTTGCTCTCCAGTTTTCCCTCTTTCAAATTTGTTTTATGTAGCATAAAGAAAGGCGCCGCCCCGGTGGCGCAGTGGTCTAAGGCGTTGGCCTCTGATCATTCGTCCGTAAGGGTCCGGGTTCGAATCCCGTTCAGGCATGGATGTTGTGTTTGTCTTACGGCACTGGCTCTGTCCCTTCCCTGGAACCAGTGACCCTAAATTAGGGACGGGCGACTGCTTATAGCCCATTGAGTTGCTCACGGTGGTCGTTAAACCTCCAATAAAAAAAAAAAAAAATAAAGAAAGGCTCCGAAAGAGTCTTGAAACGAATGTTATAATAATACAAATGTAGCTAGTCTCTTTGTTTGTCTTTATTCTGGGTTTAACGACCTTCTGGAACATATCTAAGGGATATAAGCAGCGCTCGTCCCTAATTTAGGGTCATTGGTTCCAGGAGCGGCAGAGAGCCAGTGCTGTTAGACAAAAACACAACCCATGACTTATTCCATACTCGAACCCTGGCTCACTCGGATGAACAGTCAGAAGCCAGAGTTTAGACAAAACCGGTTCCAGGAGCGGGAGAGAGCCAGTGCTGTTAGACAAAAACACAACCCATGACTTATTCCATACTCGAACCCTGGCTCACTCGGATGAACAGTCAGAAGCCAGAGTTTAGATAAAACCGTCTCTAACAAAAGGACTCAGAACTGCCAGGAAGAAAAATTGTGACGTCACGCGCAGGCGGCCGTCTTCTCGCTCGTTTACTCAGCGCGGTTATTTTGAGTGTGACTGCTAACTACGCCGCTGAGCCATTACCTTATGACCACCTACCTAATAAGCTGTAGGACCCATTTAGCCCTCAAAACAGCAGCCACTCGTCGAGGCATCGATTCGATGAGGTGGCGATATGTATTCTGGGGTATCTGGTACCATAATGTCAACAGCAGGTCCTCCAGTTCCCGTACATTTCGGTGTGGTGGTGATTTAGCGCAAACCCGCTTTTGCAAGTCGAACCACAAATGTTCGGTTGGGTTCGTGTCAGGTGAATTTGGAGGTCAAGGTATTAACAGAAAAGTCACCAGCATATTCCTCGTGTTGGAAATACAAGGAGAGGTATGACGCGTTTCGCAGTAGTCGAATGGTTAAAGTCCACCCAATAGAAGAGGAGAAATAATTATTTGAAATCCTCGTTGCATCGAGCGCGTGGCCCTTCGCGTGAACTCACACACGCTAAGTGGAGACAGAACTAATAATGACGTTGTTGTTGTTCCTCATCAGCTGCCATGTTTGCAAGCTATAATAAGTGATCCTGTTAGTTCTGTGTATAGTGGTACTATTACGTTATTTATTAAATACTTCAACTCTGGATACAGTTATTCAAGGTAAGTTTCGTTCATGCATGCGTCATAAGTCTGCCGTTGGAGTGGTGCGCTACTTGCTTCCGAAAGGCTTCAATGATAAAGTGTAGATAAATAAACATTCCATTTTACACATAATTATCAAACATCCAATACCTGGAACCATTCCTTGACGATTCCAGCAGTGTGGCATAGCGCATTATCCTGTTGGTAATCACAATCACCACCCTGGAACACAGTTGCCATGAATGGATGAACTTGATCCGCAACGATGTTCAGATACCTGACAGCTTTCAAGAATTGTGCTATTAATATGGATAATGGGGTCTAAAGTGTCCGAAGAAAACATCGCCTGCAGCATAACACCTCAGCCGCCGGCGTATTTCCGCCCAACAGTGAATCCAGGTGCCATAGCCTCCGTTGGTGATCAGCGTATCTGCGCTCGGCCGTGTACGTGATCCACCAGGAATTTTGATTCCTCAGACCAGACCACTTTCTTCCAATCATCCACGGTCCAATTTCGATGATATTGGGCCCATTTCATGCGTTTTTGGGAGATGACGTGCAGTGAGCATGGGGACCCGGCTGGGTTTTCGGCTACGCAGGCCCATGCGCAGAAGACTGCGATGAACTGTGTTCTGTGACACATTACCCTGATCGCCACTGTTGTAGCTGCGGGTGATTTGTCGTACCGTGGCCGCGCGGTCGCTCTGAACAATGCACGATAGTCTCTGCTTCCCTCTGGCATCAGTGAGCTGCGGACGACACATAGTTGGACGACGGCTCGTCGTTTGGCCATCGGCGCACCACTTTTGATACGTGCTCACTTCAGCGGCACGTGAACATCCGCCGCGCGTTTCCGAGATCGTAGTTCCGAGGCGCCGTGACATCACAATTTGTCCTTTATCAAACTCCGATAAATCGGCAGCTTTACCCATTCTGACTCCGAACACTCTACTAACCAAAAGCCGATCCTCGGGTTGTATATATATACTGCTCTGTGAACTTCACCCGTGCCACCGTTCGGTCACCAGGCGCACTCATATCTCTAAGGTGGGGGGGGGGGGTCATAATGTAATGGCTCATGAGTGTATACTTTTGTCATTGTGTCTAGTGTTTCACTTATCATTAATCATGCGTAATTTTAGATAAAAGAAAAATTGCCGTGGAAATGTGTTCCCATCTGCAAATTATTCGAAAATCATAAAGTATCAGTCTTCAGCTTTCCTGAAGAGAAAGACTTGAAGCTTAAACGGAATTGCTCCATACCTCGGAAGGATTTCAAGTTAACAGTAGTGTAGTTGCAAATACAATTTACTGGCGAGATTTTTTTTTTTTTTGGTTGGAGGTTTAACGACCACCGTGAGCAACTCAATGGGCTATAAGCAGTCGCCCGTCCCTAATTTACCGTCCCTAATTTAGGGTTACTGGTTCCAGGGAAGGGAGAGAGCCAGTGCCATAAGACAAACACAACATCCATGCCTCACCGGGATTCGAACCCGGACTCCGTTCGGACGAATGATCAGAGGCCATCGCTTAGACCACTGCGCCACTGGGGCGGCATGGTGAGATTTCAAAAGATATGGGAGTTTTCTTCAGGAAAATACGTTTCACTTTGCAAGATATATATATCTTGCGGAAAGGGGGGGGGCTATATGTATAATATAGGGTCATACTTTTTGGTGGCTATTCTCTCCCCCCCTCTTTAATCGGTGGCGTATACTGATTCCGAGAAGCGGGTAATCTATACTTAGTTGTAAATCGAAGGAATTCAGATACAAACATACATTAAAAAATTCGTTCTACCACAATATTAAAATTTACATTGCAGTTGAAGATTTGAGAGCATTTTAGACAATGTACAGAGTGGTTCGAATGTCTTGTAACCCCCCCTCCCCTCTATGGTTCTTACAGTGGAACTAATTCAATTTGTTCTCTGCGTTCAGATAGCTGACACAAGCAACTATAAGTGTGGAAGAACGGTTAGTAGCAAGTGTATGGACACATGAACATCCACTGACTAGTGAAACAATAAGGGAAGTGTAACGTGACTTTACTGCAAGATTTAACAAAGAAGACCCACTGAAACAGACATTATTGAGATGGGAACATAAGCTGTTCACAACTGGATCAATACTGAATAAGAAGAGGACTGGAAGACCGCAATCGAGGGAAAAAATTGCCCAGCCGTGGCGGCATCAATGCTGAGATCTCCGAAAAAGTCTGAAAAAACGATCTGCGGAACTTGGAATTCCAAAGACCACCATGCTGACTCGCATTAAAACAGATCTCCAATTGAAGTCCTGTCGTCTTGTGTTTATCAACGAGCTTACTGATACTGATTTGGAGAAATGGAGGGCCGCATGTGCAAGACTATTGAAGATGTTTGTGATGCTCCCTCAACGTGGGGCGGTATTCTTCAGTGATGAATGTGCCACCTACTAAAGTAGAGGCGTAGGAATGTTTTTTTTGGGAGCAAAAGAAAACCACATTATTATGGGGAGTCGGAGCACAATCTATCACATGTGATGGTTTGGGTTGCACTGTCCAGTAAGTACTTGATAGGACCCTATTTTTTCGACGGCTCGGTCGATGCCTTCCTATCTCGCAATTCTGAGGGACTGGTTTGTTCCCGAGCTGCAAAGCCATGGTCTTCTGGCAGAAAGCTAATTCCAACAAAACGGCGTTCCAGCTCATTATGCTATCCGTGTTCTGAAATATTTTTGGATGAAGTGTTTCCTGATAGGTGGATTGGAAGTGGATCTGCTCACCTGTCTGCGCCTCTCGAATGGCCATAGGCCATTCGAATTCTCTCGATCTCTCCTCTTGTGTCCCTATGGGGTATTATTAAGGACTGTGTTTCCAAGACAAGGTACTAGACAACTGAACAGTTGCAAGACGCTGTTCGTTTAGGATTTACACAAGTCGATAAGGCATGTCTCCGTAAAATCTCGCTCAAAACACGGAGACGAATTACTTTGTGTCACGAAAATGGTGGAAGTTATACAGACCTTCTGGATCGGTAACTTAGTAAGTTGTTCTGCAGGGAGTAACAAAGCATTTGGACCACCCTGTACATTATAATATAATTATATACACTCACGGACAATGAAATTTGCGCACCTAGAAGAAAACATGCTACAACCGCGAAACTTTGCAAATAGCTAGAGTGCGTGCTGGTATGCAAATGACGCACGTTTGGTGCGAGTGCAAATGACCGCACACCCTGTGGTGGCGCTGCAAGCACGAACCGACAGCCTTTTAAACCGGCGTGTAGTCGATGCCCAATGAAACCGAAAAGTACCGGCCGACGCAAGCAAGAGAACAGAGTGAGAAGAATGCCGGGTAGACGCCAGAGACGTCGATTTACGCAACTTACGGATTTTGAGAGAGACCTTATCATCGGGCTGAAAACCGCAGGGTGGCCGACCCGGTGGCGCAGTGGTCTAAGCGATGGCCTCTGCTCATTCGTCCGAACGGGGTCCGGGTTCGAATCCCGGTGAGGCATGGATGTTGTGTTTGTCTTACGGCACTGGCTCTTTCCCTTCCCTGGAACCAGTGACCCTAAATTAGGGACGGGCGACTGCTTATAGCCCATTGAGTTGCTCACGGTGGTCGTTAAACCTCCAACCAAAAAAAAAACCGCAGGGTGGTCGGCGCGCCGTATAGTCCCCCACATGTATCGTTCTGACCATACCGTCCGGCTGTGTTGGGAGCAGTGGACACGTGACGGCACTGCCACACGGCGGAGCGGATCTGCACAGACCAGACCTTCTTGGTGCGCAAATTTCATTGTCCGTAAGTGTATAACAGCTAATTAGCATACTAATTTACATAATAACTAATTACATTCAGTTAACTTAAACATGAATTCTAGAGGTCTGGTTTGGGCCTAAAAAAAATTCTGTTACAGCTTAAAAAAATAACTGGGGATCATTTCTCAGCTGTTCCAGTAAGACCATTTCTATACTGAAAAGACCTTAACTACTAAGTCTTTAGTGGGTTTAGTATTTCTTCCATATAGTGTTTTCATAGCTAAAGAGTCGACACGCCAGCAACATATATTTACATTTGAACATCCTACTAACAACGGAGATTTAGAATGAACGGAATCGAAAAAGTGCCTAGTGTATTCACGATTTTTATCCTTGTATTTTGCAGTAACTCTTAGTTCAGAATTTGGTCTCTATCAATATAATCAGTTTTTTCCCGTAATCTTTTCTTCCGAAAGGATATCCCTTCAAATCATCTACAAATAGCCAACGTTTGTGCGATTCCATCACGCTTAATATGAAAATCACGCTCAACTTATCAAATTTTAAATTTAACTGAAAGGATGAAATACAGTATATATATATACATATATACGACCGCCCATAGCGGTATAACTATACCATCGGGATCAGAGGAAATGTTATCCCACACTCACCAACCCGCTTGGCCAGCGTGGTGAGTTATGGCCAAACCCTCCAAAATGATTCCACAACTTAAATCTTGGCCCTCAGTCTCCGGCAGCTGGAATGTACCTGGGTCAAGGCAGCGGCCAGTGCGACATGAAGGCAGAGGGTGCTAAGAATCCCCGGAGGACCGGACTAGGCTGCCATCTGATGCTGACCTTGGCTACTTACAATGGACGCTCCCTATCTTCTGATTCAAGGCTTCTTGAATTGGAAGAGGAACTACAAAGGATCAAGTGGGACATCGTGGGGCTAAGTGAGGTAAGGAGAAAAGGAGAAGATCTCATCGAACTGAAAAGTGGACATCTCTTCTACTATCGTGGGACAGATACTGGCAGAACTAGTGGTGTTGGATTTATAATAAACAAGAAACTGAAGGACAAAGTTGTAGAAGTTGAAAGTTCCTCTGACAGAGCTGCACGACTTGTTATCCAACTCTCGAAAAGATACCAGGCTCAGATTATTCAAACTTATGCACCCACCACAAGTCATCCTGAAGAAGAAATTGAAGAATTTTATGAGGAAATTTGTCATCTAAATAATAAAGGTAAGCAGCATTTGAAGATAATTATGGGAGATTTCAATGCAAAAATAGGGCACCGGCAACAGAATGAAACTTCAGTAGGTAAATTCGGTCATGGCAACAGAAACCTGCGTGGAAATACTCTCGTTGAGTTTGCAGAGGCAGAAGGGTTTTTCATCTTGAACTCCTTTTTCAAGAAAAAGCCACACAGGAAATGGACATGGAGACATCCAAATGGGACGACAAGTGAAATTGATTTTATTATGTGTAACAAAAAATTCGTCATAGAAGACTGCAGTGTGCTAAACAAGTTCAACACAGGTAGTGACCATAGATTGGTGAGATGTAAGATGCACCTCAACACTAAACTTGAACGTGGCAAGCTCATAGGACAAACAAAATCTATTGACATAACCAACCTTAAAAACACCATAATACCTTCAAATTAGAACTGAAGAACAGGTTCTCTGCTTTAGAAGGCCTAACATCGGAAGAAGTGGACATCTCTGAAGTTAACAGAAAAGTAACCAAAGCTCTTATGGAAACAGCAACAAAATTAGCTGGGTCTAAGAACAAGTTGCATGTGAACAAATTATCAGGAAAAACCAAAATGTTGATGCAAAAAAGAAGAGAGATGAGGACAACTAAAGAAGATGTGACTTCCAAAGTGGAATATATAGAGCTATGCAAGACAGTAAGAAAAAGTATCACTGAAGAGGTAAGGAGATTCAACTGTGAACTAGTGAGGAAAGCAATTGAAAACAACCAAAGCCTAAAGATAGCAAAGGGACATCTCAGTAAGGGAAGAAAACAGATTATGGCACTGAGAAAAGAAGATGGTTCTGTAACAAGAAATAGAGGCGAAATTTTGACAAGAGTGAAAGATTTCTACTCCAAATTATATGAAAGGGATGATATATGCACTCCAGACATCATGAAAGATACCAGTACCAGAGTTCCTCCAGTCCTTCCAGCAGAAGTTGCACATGCAATCAAGAACATGAAGCGAGGAAAAGCTCCAGGAGAAGATGGAATTACTGTAGACATCATACAAGAAGCAAGTGGAGAAATCGAAACAGTACTCGCCCAAATTTTCACTCGATGCCTTAATGAAGGAAAGATTCCTGAGGATTGGAACACCGCTACAATGATCCTGCTACATAAGAAAGGTGACATTGAGGATCTCGGAAACTACAGACCTATCAGCCTCCTATCAGTAGTTTATAAAATCTTCACTAAAGTTCTTTCACACCGCTTGAAGGTAACACTGGACATGGCTCAACCGAGAGAACAAGCTGGATTCAGGAGTGGCTACAGCACAATAGATCATATCCACGTGCTGAGAGAACTAATTGAAAGAGCGAGGGAATATGAACTTCCATTGTGCATGGCTTTTATCGATTATGAAAAAGCCTTTGATTCGGTGAAACCATCAGCAGTTACAATGGCTCTGAAAACCTGCGGTATTGAAGATGCATACATTAATATTATTAATAACATCTATGAAAATGCAAGTGCAAAGATTAGGCTGTTTGAAAATACAACACACGTAAAAATTGGGAAGGGAGTGAGACAAGGTGACACCATATCTCCGAAGCTCTTTAATGCCACATTGGAGGGTGTTTTTCAGTCACTGAGCTGGGAAAACAAGGGGATAAAGATTAATGGAGATTATCTAACCCACCTTCGTTTTGCTGATGACGTAGTCATTTTTGCAACTACCCCATCAGAGCTGCAGAGTATGATCCAGAACTTGCTGACAAGAGTAAAGAAGTGGGATTAAAAATGAACTTTCAGAAGACAAAAGTGATGTTCAATGCTTTTACAAGAAATGAAGATTTATCGATTGATGGAGAAAAGCTGGAGATAACAGACACGTACGTTTATCTTGGACAGCAGATATCAAGTGAGGGTCACATTGATGAAGAAATTAATCGGCGTACAAAACTTGCCTGGAGAGCTTTTGGAAGAAACAGCATAATTTTCAAGAGCAATATGCCATTATGTCTTAAAAGAAAAAGTGTTTGATCAATGCATCCTTCCAGTGCTTACGTATGGTGCAGAGACGTGGACCTTAACTAAAAGAGACATACAAAGGCTGCAGACAACTCAAAGAAGCATGGAGAGGTGCATGCTTGGTGTAACCAGGAGAGATAAGAAGAGGAACTCGTGGATCCGAAAAATGACAAGAGTGGAAGACATCATGATCAGAGTTAAATCCCTGAAATGGCAATGGGCTGGACATACTGCCAGAAGGACAGATCATCGATGGACAGCCGAAATTTTAGATTGGATTCCAAGGGACAGGAAAAGACCAGAAGAAGACCACATGGGAGATGGGTGGATGAAATTCGAAAGTATGCAGGGGTGACATGGAGGAGACTGGCACAAGACAGACCGTTGTGGAGGAAACTTGGGGAGACCTTCGTCCAGCAGTGGATTGATAATGGTTGACAATGATGATGATGATGATGATATAAGAGTGGTAAAGTTGTTTCGTGGGACTTTTAACTCGCAAACTTTTAAACACCCACCATCCGCTTTAGTCCATTTCCCCGTCTGGAGATGGTCTTACCTCTTCGCTTTCCCGTGGCTTGTTCGGAGTCGAGCATGCGCAATAACCTCGTTTCTAGTTTCCTAGGTTAAACCTTGACATCTTCGGGAGCGCCACGGAACCTTCGCTGAGCTGAGATTGCCCGCTACTCTGGGGTGGAATTCTTCGAACTTCCTGAGATATCCGTTTGCTTCGCACCGAGATAGCAGCTTCAAATTTCATCATTCCAGAGTAGAGTGGATATTTAAATGAATGAAAATAAATGTGTCACAGAAAATTTCATAAACAATTGATTTAAAAAAAAGATGGTCCATCTCCGATTTCCTAGATCCGTTTAAGTATACGCCAATGCCATTAATGTGTTAATTCATATTCCCGATATTGTCTTTTACCCACGAAGAATGCAGTGAAAGCAGTGTAATTTCAGTGGGAAAAATGCTCTACAATATAGTGCTGAAGAAAATAAACACCCTTTGTAAAATGTGTTCGCAAAGTTGAAAAAAAAAAAAAAAAAAAAAAGGATGCGACGTTCAGAATTCCCAGCATTAAATTTTTAATGATATGTGCAAATTCGAAGACAGATCCAAATTAACATCTTCCACGTTTTTTGGACAAAGAAGTTTCTCCTAAGCGATTTGAATGTATAAAATTATTTTTCCTTCTGAATATAGTGGAAAGATTTTCAATTTAGCCGTTTCAGAGCACCTTACCTTCCTGAAATCGTACTCACTAACTCGGAAATTTTACTTTCGTGTTCGCCATGTAATTAGAAGGTTTTTTCTTTATGATACAGTGAATGTGAAAGTAATTTCGCAGCACCGGCGGCACAGTGGCTCATGACCATTCATCTGAGAAGAATTCGGGTTCGAATCCCGGTGAGGCATGAATACGGCACTGACTCTCTCCCTTCCTTGGAACTGGTGACCCTAAATTAGGGACGGGCGATTGCTTATAGCCCGTCGAGTTGCTTGCTGGTTAACCCCCCCCCACACACACAAAAGGGAAACTAATGTCGAAAACCGTAAAGCGAAATGTAAAAAAAAAAGCCCTTTTAGGTAAAGTGCTAGGCTTCTCATGTGAGGCGTAAAGGTGTTGTTCAACATCGAATACTAGAAGATATTCTTTTAGAAATCTTGTAGTTGAAGTAGAAAAATATCAAGCCTGTGGATTCGCCCTTTTGTTGTATCGCCCTTTTGGCGCATCGCTCTTTTGTCTTGCGCCGTTTTGTCGTGATACGGAAGAGATATTGCAGAAAATAGAGAGAAAAAAAAAAGTGGAACTAAGGATTTCATCTGTTTACAATATCAAAGGACAAGCAATTTAGACAAAAACAAAGAAAACATGGTCAATTTATCGCCTACTGTTTACAATGTCAAAGGACAATAATTAGACAAAAACAAAGAAACATTGTCATAAACATTTCTCCACTGAGACAACGTTACTCGATCAGCGTTCAAGAGCGGAGCTCTGACATCACGGAGCAATTCTGGGGTTCTGTATTAGAGACGGTTTTAGCGTAGACCACTGCAACACCAGGGCAGACACACCAGTTATGAGAGACTTGATTGCCTCATTGTATCTTTATGGAACAAAAATTTTAATTATATTCCATTTTCTCTCTCTTACTTCTCTAACTGAAATAGTTTTGGTGGTAGTACTTGAAAGCTAAGAGTAAATGCTTCATTTTTACCACACTTTTCCCTATCCTCAAATTTGGTGCTTGTCTGTGCAGATGCTTTCGATGATCCCAACATTAATAACATAAGAATCTTTAATGCTGCTACATTTAAAAGATCTGTTAACTTCCGACGTTTGGCACGGAATCAAGTTTTCTAATATCCAGTGATGGCACTTCACCATGAGAGCTCATAATCTTTTGAGTACCCAATTAATTCTCATAACACGGTGACACCATCCTTGATGCTTTGGACATTGCTAAATTTACCCTGCTTTCTTGGTTGAGCCTAGTCAATTATACGAGACAGTAAATTTTGTGAAAGGAGTAGCTAAAATGCACCCGTAGTTCTTGATCTGTGTTCCTCTTTATTTTGAAATAGAACCTCAGAAGATTGCTTCCTTATTCTAGAAAGATTTCTTCTCTGAGATATTGAATAAAAAATAAGTATTGTTCCTTCTCCTTCACCGGTCTCTTTTAGAAAATCCATCTTTTCGAGGCCCATTTCTCTCTCTCTCTCTCTCTCTCTCTCTCTCTCTCTCTCATATTTTTATTTACATAGATAACTACTTCTGGGAGAAAGGGAAGACTTCAGCACTTGCGATCCATTATATTTTCACTAGTAAAAGTCTTTTGTGTGGAATTTCTCAATTCTTTTGGATATGTTCCCATGGCTTTTTATTTTAAAGTAATATATCTTCGGAGTGTTAAAATGTGCTTTTCTCAAGGAATACATTTTATTTCTCTAAACTACACGTATTTTTTTTATTTTCCCAGGGAGTTACACGCTCTGATGTTTGCCGAAATATTTCTTTTACGTTGTCTTATATAACACTAAGGCAACAAGCTGGGTTCAGGAGTAGTTAGAGCACTATAGATCATATCTACGCATTGAGAGAACTAATTGAAAGAACGAGAACGAGGGAATATAAACTCTCACTATGTGTGACCGTTACCAATTAATTAAAAGGCCTTTCATTATGTGAATCGATCAACAGTCTTTGAAATCTTGTGGTATTGAAGATGCATACATTAGCATTATTAATAACATCTGCGAAAATGCAAGTGCAAAGGTTCGGCTGTCTGAAGATACGGCACCAATAAAAATTGGAAAAGGAGTGAGACAAGGCGATAGTAGAGGAAAAGGGCGGAGTTCTGGCACAGGGGCAGCCCTCCCATAGACTTAACATTAGCTGTCCACGAGGCTGTCCACGAGGCTGCCCACGAGGCTGCCCCTGGCTGCCCACGAGACTGTCCCAGCTGTCCCCGAGTCAGAATTTTTGTCACGTGGTCGTCCCCATGATGTACTGCCCCCTAGCGGTGCTTCTTGGAACTTTCAATGGAACTTTGTTTTTGATGGATGGCAACGACCGAGAGGGAATGGGGGTGGATATAGGGGATGTCAACTCGATGTGCTGCCCCTGGCGGTGCTTCTTGGAACTTTATGTTTTTCTCGGGAGATTTATTGGACTTTTGTCAAATTTTTGGAGGAAGTTTTTTTTTTTTTTTTGTCCATTCCAATATTTTTTGTTTCCTCGAATTTGTTTTATTAAACTTATATTTTTAGAGCTTTCGTGGGGTGTTAGGTTTTTTTTTATAAACGTTGCAATTTTTTTAATTTTTTTTTTTATTTCAGAGTACATAAAAATGCTCTAATGGTCTCGGTGAGATTCGAACTCACATTAATTCATTCAGAAAGCGTACATTCTTCCCCTAGACCATCAGACCATTGGGAAAATATGTTTGAGATAGGAAGATGTTTGTTCACGGTGTTAAAATGTTTTTGGGGACTTTTCTTGGAATTTCATTTAAAAATGGAGTGTGAGGGGAGTGGACGTTATTTGAGTTGTGAACGAGTTGGTGTGAACATGAATTTTTCTGTTAGGGTTGAACATCTCTCGTTGAATTGTTGTAATGGAGGATGTAATGAAACAGACTTATCTTACAGCCGTAAAAGAAGGAAGCTTCGGTGGTGTGAATGCTTTATTCCGTGCTGTCAAGAAAGAAGGAATCAAGAAAAAAGACGTCGAAAAATGGCTGAAGGGGGAGAAAACGTACACCCTCCACAAACCGACGAGACATAATTTTCCGAGAAACAGAGTGTTGGTGAATAAAATAGATCAACAGTTTCAAGCAGACTTGGTTGACCTTCCCAGTTTGAGTCAACATAATGATGGATTTCGTTACTTGTTGACGTGTATTGATATATTTTCCAAATATGCGTGGGTAATTCCCTTAAAACAAAAGTCGGGGTCACATATCGTTCAAGCGTTTTCCAAGATTTTCGAACAGAGAAAACCATTAAAACTGCAAACTGATAAAGGAACTGAATTTAAGAACAAAGAATTGCAAAAGTTTTTAAAACAGCATGAGGTGCATTTCTTTACGACGAACAACGAGACGAAAGCAAGTGTTGTTGAAAGATTCAATCGCACGCTGAAAACTAGAATGTGGCGATTCTTTTCAAGTCAAAATACGTTCAGATTCATCCACGTACTCAACGATTTAGTCCACAGTTACAATAATTCTCTCCATCGAAGTATAAAAATGAAGCCTGTAGAAGTGAACGAAAACAATGAAAAGGAAGTGTTTGACAATCTGTATGGTGACCTCAAGAGGGAAAAACCAACCTATAAATTTCAAGTCTGTAATCATGTGAGGATTTCTAAAACCAAATTAAAGTTTGAAAAGGGATACGAATCAAATTGGACGGAAGAAGTGTTTGTGGTGAGTGACCTTGTTCCAAGATCCCCTCCCGTGTACAAAGTAAAAGACTTATTGAATGAAGAGCTGGAGGGAACCTTTTACGCTGAAGAGCTTCAAAAAGTGACTCTCTCAGAGTCCTTTTCCTGTGGAACGTGTTCTGAAGAAACGCAAAAGAAAAGGAAAAATGGAATACTTTGTTAAATTTAAAGGGTATCTTGATAAATTTAATGCTTGGATCCCCGCGGAAGACTTGACCTCTCTATAAAACCGACCTTGTTTTTAGAAGAAACATCATTCGTCAACATGAGTTTCTATCTGACGTTACCTAGCGACAGCTCTCTCCGCTACTTTGCAGACAATAAAATTTCTCATTTCATCACGCGTCTTCCCTCACCGATCGAACTCAATGGTGACTGGGAAGTGGGACTCGTCGAACTCATCTACCCTCATTCCTGGTTTAATGTGAATGTAAATTCAAATTCCTTTGCTTACGGTGTCGGCCCAAATCAACTGAAAGCAGCAAAAATCCCTGCTGGATATTATGATTCTGTGGTAAAAGCCATGTCCCAGCACTGGTAGAAAAAAATTACGATGTTTTTTAATAAAAACACGAGACGTGTCAAAGCAGCTTTAACTCATGGTTCTAAACTGCAGTTATTTCCTGGAATAGCTGAAATTCTAGGTTTTCAATCTGGAGTGTATTCAGCATCAGAAGGGAGTGATGTCACAATTCATGGAAATTTCGTAGCCGATCTGAACACGTCGCTTTCCCTATTGTACGTGTACAGCGATATTGTGGATCCTCAGCTTGTGGGAGACATGGTTGCTCCCGCTCCTTCGCATCGTGAAAGTGTGCGGAGAAGACGGAGATGTGGTGAGCGCCTTATACGACCGCCCTCATTATTTGCCTATCGCAAGAAAACATTTCCAAACCGTAGAAATCGTTATAAGGAATCACTCGGGACAATTAGTACCATTTGAACGTGGGAGAGCGATCGTGAAACTTCATTTTCGTCTCAAGGCTCTGTAGTTATGTATGAACCATACCGCTGTTGTACAAAATCCTTCGAGGAATATTACGTCAATCAAACTGGAAAAGGTTTAGTCTACTATCAAGGAGCACCCCTTCAAAAAGGGTATGGACTTGGGGCACTTTTTCGCTCGTTATTTAGAGCGGCGGTACCATTATTCAAACAAGGTGCAAAAACGCTTGGAAAACAAGTCTTGCGAACGGGGGTCGACCTTGCAAATGCTTTAATGCAAGGAAAGGATGCAAAAACAGCAGCCAAACAACGAGCTAAAGAAGCAGGACAAATTCTCACTGACAAAGCAGCTAATAAAGTGAAGAAAATGTTGGGAGGAAGTGTTAAAAGGAAGAGAAATACGAAGAAACGCATCATTCGTTCAAAGAAAGTCAAGAGGAGAGCACACGGTATTTTTGATCCATAAACCATGGCTTTGATTCACAGTCATTCTTCCGTATGTCTCAAGTCAGAGCTTGATTTATTTGCTTTACCGCCCACCCAAACGAGCATAGAAAAAGGACAATGGATCGAATATCACCCCTTGGCCAACATTCGAGATGGAGGACCTCTGGAATTTAATATTTCTGGGAGTGGGGAAGAATACATGGATTTGTCTTCCAGTCAACTCTACGTAAAAATTAAAATTGTGAAAGCTGACAATTCTGTCATAGCTGACAAAGAGCCCGTGGGACCCATTAACTGTTTTCTTCATTCTTTGTTTTCCCAAGTTGATGTTAGTTTAAACGAAAGAGTGATTTCGTCCTCAAGCAACACGTATCCTCACAGAGCATATGTTGAAACTCTATTAAATTATGGAGAAGACGCAAAGAAATCCTATTTAGCATGTGAAGGATTTTACAAGGATACAGCCGGACATCTGAACGAAATTAATCCCACGAATGCAGCAACAAACAAAGGATTGCATCAACGCTATGAGCTCGTGAAAGACAGCAAAACGTTGGACATGATTGGAACCTTGCACTGTGATTTATTTTTTCAAAACAGACTGCTTCTCAATTTAGTGGATGTGAAAATTAAACTGGTTCGAAGTAAATCTGATTTCTGCCGCGTTTCCTCCTCAGAGGCCCCCAATTACAGAGTTCTCATCGAACATGCATCAATTTTTGTGAGAAAAGTGAAAGTCAACCCGGGAGTTGCCATCGGCCATGCAAAAGCTTTAGAAAAATCTCCAGCCAAGTATCCTATTGACCGTGTTTTATGCAAAGTGTATTCCGTCTCTCAAGGAAGTATGTCATTCGTGCAAGACAACGTATTCCTAGGACAAATGCCCAAAAGACTGATTATCGGATGTGTCGATAACGATGCTTTTAATGGTACATATAAATCCAACCCCTTTGAATTTAAGCATTATGATGTCAACTTTATAGCCGTGTACGTTGACGGACAGCCAGTTCCTCATAAACCTCTAGAACCCAATTTTGAAAAGGGAAACACAATTCGTTCTTTCCATAGTCTATTTCAAGGAACCGAGAAACTTGGCCAAGATTGTGGAATATATATCGATCGAGAGGAATTTTCCAAAGGATACACTCTTTATGCATTCAATCTCAGTCCCGACCTGTGTGATGGAGGGCATATGAACCTGATCCAACAAGGAAATTTAAGAGTGGAAATCAAATTTGGAAAAGCTTTAGCAAAAACCATTTCTGTGCTAATCTACGCAGAGTTCCAAAACATAATTGAAATTTCAAAGTCCAGAAACATTCTTTGTGATTTCTCCAATTGAAGAAATGAACAGTGTTCAAATTGCAAAGACCCTAAAGCAAGATCACGTAACAAGACGATCATTTCTAGGAGTGTTTGCCTGTGACAGACTTCCCAAGAGAATTACCAAGTTCCCAGCATGCCTTGTTGTGAATACGGACCGACATGGAAATCCTGGAAAACACTGGTTGGCTATGTATATGTCAAACCCCAAAACAATGGAATTCTTTGATTCTTTCGGACATTCTCCAGAATATTTTCAAGGCCCTATTGCTCAATTTGTCGCCAAGTTTGATACTGTAAATTTTAATGATGTACCTCTTCAAAGTTCGTTTACAGCCGTATGTGGACAATATTGTATTTTCTTCTTGTATTCTAGATGTCGCGGAAAAAGCTTGTACTCCATTGTAAGAAATTTTCGATGGAAATCTGAAACAAACGACGTGCTTGCCTATCATTTCGTTCGAAATAAATTTCGAATTGTATCAAAATTTAGAATTTAAAATAAAAATTGATTGAAATCTATTTTATGTGTCTTTAAATTATTTTGTATCTTTTTTAATGACTTCAGTTGACAACATGGAAGTGCCCAGACTACAACATCCTTTCACTGCTCTGATAGCGGGTCCTACTGGCTGTGGGAAGACTCAGTTTGTAAAACGCTTACTTCAACATCAAGGGGAAGTCATATCTCCCTCTCCCGAACATGTGGTTTGGTTCTACGGGGTTCACCAAACATTGTACGATGAAATAGAAAATGTGACATTTGCGGAAGGCCTTCCCTCTAATTTCCGTGACTATGTGAAAGGAAGAATGCTGTTTGTTATTGACGATCTCATGACTGAATGCGGAAGCGATAAAAAATGAACTCACTTGTTCACTAGAGGAGTCATCATTTCAATGTATCTGTGATATTCATTACTCAAAATATTTTTCATAAAGGCAAAGAAATGCGAGAAATTTCCCTGAATGCGCATTACTTGTTTCTGTTTAAATCACGAAGAGATGTGAATCAAATCACTCATTTAGGAGGCAGTTGTACCCTAGCAAACTTAAATTTTTTCAAGAAGTGTATTTGGATGCCACAAAATCCCCTTACAGCTATTTATTGATTGATCTAAAACCAGAGACCAAGGAAGAATTAAGATTACGCTCTCAGATTCTTCCAGGAGACATTCAAGTAATATATCAACCTCGGTGAAATGAAATAAGTCTCAGTTTTCATCATGACGTTGTCTAAGCAGCAGGTCCAACTTTTATGCATAATTCAACACTGTCCAAGAAAAGTATTAAAAGACCTAATATTGAATTGTAGAAAAAATGGAATTAAAGCACTATGCGAAGTTTGTATGAATACGCTAAAAGGAAATGTTCCGCTTACACCAGCCCAGAAACATTCACTGCAACGGCATAAGCACACCTTGCGAGCACTCTCTCGAAAAAAGACGCCTCTATATAAAAAGAGGAAACTCCTTATTCAAAAAGGCGGATTTTTAGGTGTGTTGATTCCTGCTGCTCTCAGTGTATTAACGACTCTGCTTACGAAATAATGGAATTTGCCAAGAAAATGGTACTGATTCCCGAAGAACGGATTTCACGTCATATACCAACAGAGGAAACGTTAACGGACTTAGACAAAGAAATGAAAAAAATCCTACTAAGCAAAGTGTCTGACGAAGTGAAAGTGAAATTATATAATCAAGTCTTGAATAAACGTATTCATGTACCGAGTTTTAATCCCCCAGTTTCATCTCAGGAAACACCATCGAGAACTGAAGAACCATTGAAAGAAGAACATGTCAAAGACGAGAAAGTAAAAGATGCTGTGGAAGACCTTATCATTCAGACCGTTCCTACTAACTTGAAGCGAAATGCAAGAAATGTGTTGGACGTCTTTAAAACGAACTCTGATATTATTGGCTGGAGCCCTAAGGCCGAATTGCAGGTCCGAGGACGTATTGTGAAAAACACGAATATTATTGACCTCATAGACTCTATGTTTCGAAGCAAAGGATCTAAGCTGCACATACCTCCTGAATTTGTTAAAGCATTAAAAGACATTAATTTACCCAAAAAGTTCATTAAAAATAAACGAATGTTGCAAGTTCCTGTACAAGAAGAAAATTCGGTTGTAACTTCTAAACGGAAAAAGACAAATTTATGTAAAAATGTTCGTTGGATTCCTTATTAAAAATTTAGTTGAAAAAAAAAAAGTGTCATTCTTTTTTTAGTTTTAGTTTTTTTTAAATGCATTCATAAGTTCATATTGAGAAGGGTTTAAATTTGGATTGAAAGATCGTTTTAGAAAAAGTTGAAAACTGATAAGGTTCGTTTCGGGAAAGTTGAAAACAGATAATGTTCGTTTCGCAAAAGTACATTCTCATATAGGGTTAAAAAATGGAACACTTCATATTTTCTTAGGGGCGGTTTTGATGAAACACGTTTCAGTAAAAACAGTGAAATTCCCATTGAATAACATGGGGAACTATGAAATTTAAGAAGCACGTTTTCGTTCAAGGAAAATATTTTAAAAGGTCTATTTTCGATTCAGTTGAAAACGATTCAGGTAGAAAACAGAATGCAGAAAAAACAGTCCCAGCAAGTTCCTGAAAGTTGAAAATAGATGAGGTTGAAATTTGGAAAAATGTCTAAGGAAAGAAATTGTTATAAAACACAGACTGTTTTAGTTTTCCCAGGCTAGCGGGGTCTTCAGTGAGAACACTTCTTCTTTTTCAACCCAAAGAATGAAGCGAGTCAGTTTGAAACATTTCAAACTCCCCGAAAATAAGCCGTGTAGTTTCGGCTCAATACTGTAAAGCATTGCTCTCAGACCAGTCGGAAATCCCCCCCCCCGATTGGCCGCCTAATGGAAAACATCAGGCCCAGTTCCCTTAATAAATACCCAAATATCCATAAGAAAAGTCTTCCAAAAAAAGCACTAGTTCACCATTAAAACAATTGCATTCATTCTGTTACTGTTTTAAACATTTCTAAAAAGAAATTTTACTTTTTAAAATTCTTGAAAGCTTAAATTTTGACCCATTTCAAAAAAAAAAATTCACTTAATTTATGTCACTATAAAAAATAATTTCACAAAAATTTATGTTTAAAATTAAAAAATAAAAATTACACTTTAAATTTAGGGTCTAGTATTAGAAATGGCTAAAAAAATGCATTTATTAAAAACTTAATTCCTCCTTTTTTTTTTTTTTTTTTTTTAGTAATTTACCTACCTCCCTCCCCCTTCCCTTACCCAAATTTTTAAGAGTCCTAAAAAGGACTTTTTTTTTTTTTTTAAACTAGCAGGAGTTGCTGTTACGAAGACGCTTCACCGTCTCTAACAAAGAAGCTGCATCAATATTGTTCACAAATGCTTCTGCGATGAGCAAGCTACCAACTTCTTTCAAAAAAGATTCCGCAACAGTTTGGGGTTCTAGTAAAGAAAGTGCTTTATTAAAACCCATATTCCATTTTTCATCGTTGGTAAACTGAGCACACTCATGTCCTAACTGGTTGTTGGGTTGTTCTTCAAGAGGCAAACGACACGTAGCACAATCAAACACAGTCCATGTATTTTGCTCAATGGCGGACTTGAGTACATTAGCCAGAATGAAATGCAGTTCCTCATCGCTCGCTGGGGAATTTTCAGCACTTTGGTTTATTAAGATAAAGTTCTTAAAAACAGTTCCAAATAAAACTTGGCAAACACTCTCCCAGATTTTAGGACATTCTTCAACGAGCTCACTGAATTGGGACCTAGTGAGAGATATTGCAGTAGGCGATAGTTGAATGGCGCCATTGGCCGCGGTATTTAGTGATTGAAACTGGTAAACGGTTCCCGAACTTGAAGGAGTTGCACAAAGAAGCAGTTTCTTTCCCACTACTTTAATATCGTTCATGTTCCAATACATGAATCTAGACTCCTTGAAAACGCAGAATGTGTATGCCGACATCGTAACACCGAATTTAGTGGGGTGTAAGAGCTCGCCATCGAACTCATAGCTCCTGACATGAACTCTTACAGTTCCTGTAAAATCAGTCACTTTCGCGATCTTGTTTCCCCCGAGAGAGAAGTGGTGGGGTGGTAAATTTTCTAGTGAAATTCCCGACGAAGCAGACTTGTTTGCAGCAGGCATTGTTGATGTAGACCCAGTACTAGCATGCACAGTTGAGACAGGTGTGTCGGAACGCAACAAGTCGTCACCACGATGAAATTTCTTTACAGTATCCGATTTGGTTTGGTTGGCAGTACGCTTCATGCTAATGGCTGGTAAAGGGTTTGTAAGGGCAGACAACTGAACGTGTTCAGAGTTCGAAGGTAGAGAACCGAATGAGTGAGTTGCTGTGCGTTCAAACAAAACTGATAACAGATTGTGGCTGAGGCAAGTATCCTGTTTACTGCTTGAAAGCGTGAACGAGTCACGAGACAATGGCGTCTGTGTTATCATCTTTCTAAAGGTCAAATTTATTCGAACATCTGGGGCATTTCCACAACGTGGTAGACCATGTGCCCATGAATTATTTGTTGGGGTAGCATCTGGAGAAGCGAACCACTTTCTAATCTTAAGACAACTGGTTGAAAACATTCTCTTTTAAAAACAAAGTCCCTTGTTTGACCTAGAGAAACTGAAGCAATGCAAGAATTTTTCACGATTTCCTTTTCATCGTCCATGTGGAATCCGATGCATTGATTTCCATTTTGATACCTATTAATCAATACAAAATTAAAGGTGTCACAACACACGTTCTCTACCTCACGCTTGATTTCTCGAAGTACAGGAATCCACGGTTTTGCTTTTATGGTCAATCCACTGAAAGAGTAATGGAGGTCAGCATCACCGTAGGCAACATGCTGTCGAGGAATGGAATACGATTTCCCATATACTTTAATCTTTGAGAATTCACCGCCAAGATATTTCACTTCTGTCTCCAAACACCGAAGAAAATAATCAGCCTCTGATTTAGAAAACAACTTGGAATACGAAAAATGGAGACCGTCCTTGTGATATGATGAATGCATTTCTTCAGACGAGTAGGCTCCCAACGATCAACGAAGTAAGAATGAGGAAGACAAAGGATAGATTAGCTACGAGATAAAACAGATGACGTCAGCAGATGAATAATCGATTTTTTTTTTCGGTTTAGTCCTGAAGACTGTTTTTTTCTTCTATTTTCATTCTTTTAGGAGGAGGTTCTAATGAATTGAATGAGTAATGCCCATAGGGAAGGGTATGAATAAAATCTTCCATAATGATGCGTTTATTGTCATGAGGGCTTAGAGATTTCTTATTTGTTTTAATGCTGAAGACTGCATGTTTCATACTACGAAACGAGTGACAAACATTTCTCATCTCCTGTTTATTGAATAATGAATATCGGTAATTTTGAAGTTGGAGTTGATTTTGAACAACTGGCTTACTCACTCCTTTAGCTTTTTTATTTCTACATCATCGGAAGAAAAAGCATACATTTTTGCCCTCAGCCCAACGAATTCTCTTATTATTTTCCCATTCATTTCATCTTTAAATTTTCCGATAACTTTTTTATTAGCTGAACTGTGGAGAGGATGGTCTATTGAATAGTCGCTCGTATCTAGTAAAGGCAGGATTTTCACCATGTCATTATAAAGATCTTCTGTCTTCGTTTCATAAAAGAAACTGTCTGTGTCCATGTACAGAACCTTCACTCTTTCTTCATACATGGGTTTTATAACGTCGTAATGGAACGAGTACATTAAGGTTTTAGACATATCCAGAACGGCGATTCCTATATATATGGGTTTATTGAAAACTAGTTTGGTGACATCTAGATGGCATAAAATCATAAACTCCTCATCGGACTCATTCTTCAGAATTTTTCGGTCTTTGAAGTTGTGTTTAGCCAACACTTTTTCCAAACGTTTCTCATCATGAACCAGTTCTATGGATGTTCTTTTCCTGATGTCTTCCATAGTCTTCCCAAAGACGCTGTTATTCATGAGCTTGTAGAAATTTTTTTCGAATTCATTTTTTGCCAATTTTCGTTTCTCAGTATTTAGATTTATGTATACCTGCAACCACTTAGATTGGGAAAATGATATGCCTCGATGAATTTTTTTAATTACAAGCCCAGCTGCAACTGCTTGTTTAAGTAAGCGGTAGTGTGCTATATATCTGTTCTTGGGGTTTAGTGTTGTCAGAAGTTTGGTTTGTCGGGTACCAGGAACAACCCCAACCTCAGGACAGAAGGGAAGATCGGCGTGAAAATCATGCAATGAGTCCGGGTACTCGATGTCGACTTCCAAAAAGCATCCAAAGGGACCATCATCAGGAATAGAGCCAATATTCAGCTGCTTCAACTCATCAGAATGCATCCAATTAAAGTGAGCATATGGAATCGATTCGCTTAAAGAAAATCCATACATATTATTGCAGTCGAGATAAGAAATATAGTTGCTTTCTTTTGCTGGATTAAAATTTTTCATGTACTTGTTGTTCGCCAGGGCATGCCGCTGGATGCATTGGCATAGTCCCCCTCGTTTTGCCGCCTCGACAAATAATAGCATTTCATAATCTGTAAGTAATTCTAAAGACATTTTCGTACTCTTAAGCATGGCAGCGAATGCTAATGATGGTGCACTGAAGAACCACACAGGATCCAGTGAATATGTTTCCTGACAGATATCCCGAAAATTTTCAAAGATATCGGCCAGGATGAGAACATCAGTCTTTAAATACAGATCTGAGTATTCTCCTAAATCTCTTATATTCATTTTTTCCCATACTTGTTGAGCATGATTATAATCTTCGTTACTTATGTGGGACTCGGAAATGCTACTATAAAAACTTGATTTTGGTGGGAGGCGTGAATCTTCTAATTTGTTGTATGATGTTACATATTCATACGGAAAAACACCCTTCTTTTTCAACAAACGAAACTCATCATCTTGGGGGTAGTGCTTTCGGGTGATCTTAAATTGGTTTGCTGGAAGATTATTTGCAAGGCTCGACAACCCAGTAGGCATGAATCTTAAGCTGTCTAAAAATCGAATTTCCATCCCACCAATAAATTTTGAGAAGGAAATGAATTTTTCGGTGGATTCTGGAATGACTTTAATGTTTCCTTCTGAAAACCAAGCTCTTGAATGATAAAGTGGGAATCATAACCAGATAAGTTGTGGAAGAAGACAGGCACAAATTTTGGGTTTCGGAAATTGATATTACATGACGCATGTGCTGGACCCCGGAATGCGCCAGTTCGGTGGTCATGGTCAGCGACTTTGAGTTTGCCTTTTGATTTGGCGAATGCTTTTTCACAGAGATAACAGATTGATGCAGATTGAAAAGATGCTTTTTCTTCAGCACTTAATGGACACATGGGGACATTTTTTTGATACTCCTCCTGGATTTTCAATACATCTTCTTTCAAGGAGTGAAGGAAATGACGAATGACGCCGTCTTCAGATCTATGACTCCGAAATACGGAAAATTCATCTAATTCATCTTTTATGAAGTACGCATACGACATGAGCTCGTGAGTTTGGGTTGTCATGGTGTATGAAATTTCGGGATTTTGAGGGGGCCCTTGAATGGGTTTGAGAACGCACTCAAAGTCAGCGTAGATGACAAAGGGAACCCGTAAAGCATGCTGAAAATCTTTGAATTGAAGGATATTATTCTCTGGCATCTGAATGGCGACTGGTTTGTTTTTCATGCAGAGGAGTTTGTGATTTTTTAATTTGTTTTCTCCATCATAACGGGCATCGTAGGTTGTAAAACATTTTTTGCATATTATGACTTTTTACACGACGCTTGGTGATTTGTTTGGAAATCAACCGCTCGAAGTTAGTGATGATTGCGTAGTGGGAGCGACATCCATCTTCTAAATAGAGGAGATCTCGATGGTCTTGTAATTCCTCATCGCATACCTTAATGGGAAATATTTTTCTCTCTCATCGATGCCGAAGACATTGATGGACATGTTATTTGCCTTCTCGAACTTTTTGATATCGGAAATTTTTACCGGGTACTCAATACAGTCCCATATATATCCTGTGAGGAATTGTGGGTCATTGAGGAAATTGTTGACTCTATCCCTATTGTAACATTGAAGACGTGGGGTCCAGACTGCATATTTAAAGCAGTAGATGTCATTATTCATAACATTCACTACTGCCTTCTTCCTTTGAATATTGGTTGGAAGGGCGATAAATGACTTACCCCTCAAGGGTCTGAAACGGTTGATTCTAAGTTCGAACCAGGAGACATGGGAAAATACCCAACCGGACCCTTTCAATTCTGCCTCCGACTTTTCGTTCTCGATTTTAGCAGCCATTGAATCATAAAATTCACTAACATCACTAGCTCTGAAGAGAGGTTTGTTAGGGGTTTTCAGGTTGTGGTCACAAAACTCGTACTCGTCTGGAACATCTTTTTTCTGTTTTTTAAAAACTGCCTCCATGAAAACGCTGACTTTGATCGATGGGTGAGTAGCTAATGAATGTTGCAGGATTCTTAGACATGGAGCTTTACTGGATTCTAAAAAGGAGCGGAGACATGATGCTGACCCCTCATTGGGTACGGTCTTATAGGTGGTGAGTCGCTGTCTCGCGGCAGACTCGACTTCAATGAATCCTCCAATATTTTCAAGGGGGCCTGTATGGGCACAGCTATCGGTGCATTCATAGCGACCGGAGCTTGATTTGGTGCAGCTATCGGAACATCAAAGTTTGGGGGAGCATGACTTGGCCCTGCAACTGCGGGATCCGAACCACCGCCTTGTCGATGAACTCGTTGTTCGTGACGCTTAAGATGAGGTTTACGGCTGAATTTTGCTGGGCATTGTGTACACGCGAATGGTTTTTCACCTGTATGGCTCCTCATATGATTTTTCAGGTTGAATTTTTTGGCAAAGGTCTTGGAGCAGACCGAGCATGTGTTGGAAGGAATATTGACTGGGATGTCGGGTGTAAAATCAGAGGTTAGGTCTTGATTCATGGGAATTTCCTCCAAGGCATCGAACACATCGGAATTCTGCAAAAATAATTGTTCATCCACTAACCACCACTGTGTCTGTGAAATAATTAAAAAAAAATTAACCCCTTTCCTCTAACACATTTTTATGAAATAAACATTGAGAATAAACTTCTTAAATTTTTATTGGAAAGGGGAGCTATCGTAAAAGTATGAAAAATAAAATGTTTTAAAAGAATAAACGAGGCCATTAACATGAATTTTTCTTCTTTAAAATCTAACTTTAATCGTATGCAAAAGAACTCAAATGCTTTTCCTAACACGCAAACATGTTTTAAACCCCTATCAACGCATTTTCATGGAATAAACATTAAAATGGGAAATTCCTGCGTCGAGAATAAACTTCTTAAATTTTTATTCGAAAGGGGAGCTATCGTAAAGGAATGAATTCCTAAAAGCTTTCTAAAAAAGAATCATGTTTTTCCGTCAAGAGAATAAACGATTCCACTAACATGAAATTCTAACAACATCCTAATTCAAACAACTTGGTGCACCTAACAATAAATAATTGCATGCGAGGAAATGCGAACTTACCTCTTCCATTGTAGAACCTTGGTAAAATCCGATAGACATTTTCCAAAATAATAATCCAGAGAGCAAGAGAGGTACAACAGCACACGTGTCGACAACTGAACCAGAAAAAACAAGTGATGCAGTAGAAATGGCAAACGTTTTAAAGGAAGCTGAATGCACTTTGACCCCAAGCATTTTCGGAAACGTCACGAGGGCATTTCAAGCGGACATCTCAACTAATAAAATTCAGGAATTCACACATGACAAATGTGGGCGAATCGAGCTGTTATCGCAAGGGGGAGGAAATTGAACTACATTCCTATGCGTTTTCTAAGCATTTCGAGGGTTCTAAGTTTAATCAGTTTCCGAAATTCTGCTGTTCACAAAGAAACAACACACGATCCTTATCACCACAACCTGTCTCATGGAGACTACTTCCTTATCTGGTCATCTAGCAACGGACACGATGCTGATGAATCATCATGTGTCAGTTCTTGTGACGTTTCAAAACACTGGGGACTGTTTCCTTATCTGTTCATCTCTCAACGAACATGCTATCGATTCTAATCAAAGCTTATTTTCAGGAAAATTCTTAGAGAAAAACGAAAGAACTTCATTATAATTAATTTTCATATCCTGAGAGAATAAAACTAAAATGTATTCGGTAAGAAATTCTTCATGGCTGAATTTTCCACAAAAGGAATACGGAAAGCGAAAGAATTTAATCAGACACCTTGAAAGAATTCATCTCAGAATTAAAACCGCTTTTGAAAAAAAAAAAAAAACCGAGTGAACTATGAAATACTTTGTTCCTCACATAAAGAAAACACAGCGTACGATTTCAATAATTCCTTTTTGAAAAAACTGGGTGGTCCTGAAAAGGACCGTTAAGATTTTTTTTTTTTTACCAATAATAATATTCGTCTAAATCTCGTAAAATTTCCCCCACGTAATGACTTAGGTCAACTGAGTCCAGAAATGCTTCGTCTACTTTAGTATTTCGCTTCCGCTGGAGTTCTTTCAGATACTGTTCAGCTATTTTCTCAAAATCCAGTTGTAAAATAATTTTGGTCATGTTTATTTGATTGTCGTTGTCGTAGGAGATTTCCATTCCATTCATATCCGCTGTGTCATACATTGTGTCCACGAGAGTTTCTTCAAGCAGAAAAGAACCATCTTAATAATGTCGAAATCCTTCTTTTGTGGACTGTAATGCTTCCAAAGTCAAATTATTTTTTTCCAATGCTTTCTTAATTAAAGCTGAAAACGAAATGGAACGAAGAAACGTCTGTTGTATGACTCTTAACATAGTAGATTTCTTATCAGTCACTTTAGTCCAATGTTCTCCGCACAGAGAAATTTCAGTTTTCAAAATTTCACCATCCTGACCCACTTTTTCCTGAGTGAAATCCAATACATGGTGAAAATCTCGACTTGTGCATTCCACCGAGTGGGGATTCATTCTCATAAAAGGAGTCAACGGTTCTAAACGATGAGCCACTGTAATATTTCCACTGAAAACGTAATCATATTTCGCAGGCTTGTGACTTTTAACAACATCACGCAGAAAGACAAAGCTGTCTAGAAGTTCAAACCATTCAACACCCTTTCAAAGCGATTCCCATAGCTGTAGGAACGTATAAGTCACCGATGCAAATATATTTTCGGACATGAATCTGTAATTCTCCATCAAAACAAAATATCCGAATGAATCGATCGTCTCCTAAAGGAAAGCAATTTTCAGGCATTTCATTCTTCCTAAAGATGATGCGATTTTCATCGAGTAATGCTATGGACGATTCCATTATAAAATTTTCAAGAAACCCAAAAGACGACCACTCTCCTCGACCGATCGAGTTCAACTGATAGAAACTTAAACCCTACGTCAATCATCCACCTTGTTAGGAATGGACCATAACGATCATGTGACCTGGGAATAGAACCAATCCTTTGACGAGAACCATTCCTGATGCGGAACATGAATCAATAGGAACGAAATCTCATCCATCGAGGCATTTCGTCGTCTAAATTAAAAAAAAAAGAATAATATTGCAACGTTTAGAAAAAAAAACCTAACACCCCACGAAAGCTCTAAAAATATAAGTTTAATAAAACAAATTCGAGGAAACAAAAAATATTGGAATGGACAAAAAAAAAAAAAAAAAAACTTCCTCCAAAAATTTGACAAAAGTCCAATAAATCTCCCGAGAAAAACATAAAGTTCCAAGAAGCACTGCCAGGGGCAGCACATCGAGTTGACATCCCCCTATATCCACCCCCATTCCCTCTCGGTCGTTGCCATCCATCAAAAACAAAGTTCCATTGAAAGTTCCAAGAAGCACCGCTAGGGGGCAGTACATCATGGGGACGACCACGTGACAAAAATTCTGACTCGGGGACAGCTGGGACAGTCTCGTGGGCAGCCTCGTGGGCAGCCTCGTGGACAGCCTCGTGGACAGCTAATGTTAAGTCTATGGGGAGGGCTGCCCCTGTGCCAGAACCCGCCCTTTTCCTCTACTGGCGATACCATATTTCCCAAACTCTTTAATGCCACATTGCAAAATGTCTTTCAGTCATTGAACTGAGAAGATAAGGAAATAAAGATTGATGGAGATTATCTAACTCACCTTTGTTTTGCTGATGACAGTCATTTTTTCAAATAACCCCCCCCCTAGGAGCTGCAGAATATGATCCAGGAACTTGCTGCCAAGAGTTGTAAGCACACAAATTTGTCGGTGACGGAGATCGAATCTGCCCCTCCTCGTTCCAGTGCCAGTTGTTTTAACCGGCTAAACTACACCGACGGAATATATCGTTGCAGATTTGTCGTCTTGACAGGTGCTTAACCTCTGTAGTACTTCACTTCATCTCCCTCTTTTTCTTATTTTTGAAGCGAAAAAGGAATTTTCATTAATTCCAGACGATGTGTGGAACGAAAATGACACATTTTCCAACGAACCCAACTGCTAGTAGAAATCGGGCGCCAATATGGAAACACAAATTTGTCATTGACGAAGATCGAACACGCGCCTCCTCGCTCCGGAGACAGTTTTAACCACCTAAACTACACCGACGAAATGTATCGCTGCAGATTTGTCCTATGGACACGTGCTTCGCCTCTGTAGTACGTTATAGAGCAAAGACGTCGGATTAAAAAATAACTTTCAGAAAACAAAACTACAATCGTGGCCAAAAGTCCGCACCAGTAGACCGAAAGTCAAATTTTTGATGTTTGAAGTCAAATTATACAGCATAATGGTAATATTAGGAATACATATTATACATCATTTTAAAGGAAATTTTATGCTGAATTCAAATATTTTTACAGATTGTTATTACCAGTAATAGAAGTGAAATTACAAGTAAAAATACAGCGTCTAGTCATAAACAGCAACAAATAGTGGAATTTGTGAAATTAGTGTACAATGCATTTAACGTAAAATTACTGTACAATACGTTATTGACACTTGCAGGACACTTGAAATAACTGACCAACAAGCAAAATACGCTTTAATATTTAATTCGATAACCACGGTTACTTAGTAACAAAGTGCACCTTCTTGGCATGGAACTAATGAGCTTCTCTAGTCGTCCATTGGTGATAACACGGTGCCATATAGCCCTTACAGACTCAATTAAAGTCTTTAATTGAGTTTGTAAGGGCAGTATAAAGTCTTTAATTGAGTCTGTAAGAGCTGTATAGCACCGTGTAATCACCAATGCACAACTAAAGAAGCTCATTAGTTCCATGCCAAGAAGGTGCACTTTGTTACTAAGTAACCGTGGTTATGCAATTAAATATTAAAGCGTATTTTGCTTGTTGGTCAGTTATTTCACGTGTCCTGCAAGTGTCAATAATGTACTATACAGTAATTTTACGTTAAATGCATTCTATACTAATTGCACAAATTCCACTATTGTTGCTTTTTATGACAAGACGCTGTACTTTTGCTCCTAACTTCACTTCTATTACTGGTAATAACATTCTGTAAAAGGATTTGAATTCAGCATAAAATTTCCTTTAAAATGATGTATAATATGTAATCATGACTTTACAATTACGCTGTATAGGTTGACTTCAAACATCAAAAATTTAACTTTCAGTCTACTGGTGCAGGACTTTTGGCCACGATTGTATATGATTTATAATGCTTTTACTAGAACTAAGGATTTGGCGATTGATGAGGAAAATCTAGGGGTGATACCTCTATATTTTCCTCATCAACCATGGACAAGATATATTAAGCGAACGCTACACCGATGAAGAAATTAATAGAAGTATAAAACTTGGTTGTGGAACATTTGGAGGCAACAGTAAAATTTTCAAGAGCAATTTACCATTATGTCTTAAAAGAGAAGGTTTTTTAATCAATGCATCGTTCTACAATAGTTCTTACGTACGGAGGAGAGACATGGATGGACCTTAACTAAAAAGACATACAAATGCTGCAGACAACCACAAGATGTATGAGGAGATGCCTACTTGGTTTAAACGGGTAAGAAAGAAGAGGAACTCGCGGATCAGGAAAATGGCAAGAGTAGAAGACATGATCAAAGTAAAATCCCTGAAATGGCAATGGGCTAGAAAAACAATTCTTAGCCACCCTCCATACAAGGAACAACAAACTTCAATCACATTTGAGATATTTCGGCCAACCAATGAAAAATGCTGGGACTATCATTCCCCCAACGTGCCATCTGCATTGGCTGCTGCGCTGTCCGGGTGGTCTGATGCGCTGGCTTGTGGCCATTCGTTCGCGGTAGGCACGGGTTCGAGTCCTAGATGAAGCATGGCTGGTACGCTTATCATATGGTGCTTGCTCTGCCTCTTCTTTGGAACCAGTGGCCCCAAATTAGGGACAAATTGCTCGTAGTCGGCCTTGAACCCGGAAGCAAAAGAAAAATGCATTCATTAATACTCCAAATGTTTTACCATCTAGCAGAAAATTTCTTGATGCACTAACAATGCCTATTAAAATTTTTTTATAGTGTTTCTGCTTTTTCGTATTATCAGTTCGCATCACAAATCACCTTCACTTGCACTTTCTAGATCTAATGAAGCTCAGTATTAGCCAGCCCGGTGCCCGAGGAGCTGTCTTCTGACCATTCGTCCGAGACGGGATCGAGTCCCGGATGAGGCATGGAATATACGCGTGTCTGACGATCAATTCTTTGCCTCTTCCCCCAAATAAGTGACCCTAAATCTGGGACAGGCAACTGCTAACAGGCAGGATTTAAGGTTTCCGGGGCCTTGCATAATACACTGGTGTGTAAAAATTAAGGACGAAGAGGAGAAATGAGCATAACAGCGGAACGAGCAGGCAGAACGGACCGAAAGACCACTCAGGAGATAGTCTATGGTCCGGTACGGTAGGGCATGAGCATATATGCAGCATGACGTAGGAGGCGGGGAGTGTCGGAAGGGTATAAAGCACACGGGCGGTGTACGCTCAGCAATTCGGTGAAAGCTATTGCACGGTGTACATCAGTTTGAACGACGTCGAGTTGCTGCCACCGTATGATATGGCCAACAGGCAATCCAGTAGACGACATCTGGATGACTTAACCCGAGGTCGCGTCATTGGGAAGTTAGAAGAAGGTCGAAATGTGACTAGTGTGGCCGAGGAGTTCGGGATCGCTCACAGCATCGTTTCACGAGCTTGGAGAGCATTTCAAACGACAGGAACAGCTGTCCGAGAGCTTAGCAGTGGTCGTCCACGAGCAACCACAGCAGCGGACGACCGGTATATTGTCCTACAGGCGAGAACAGACAGACGGCAGACAGCGGGAGAAATCACAAGGCACATACAACAGACAACAGGACGTCCGTTTTCGGGTTTTACCGTGGCCAGGAGACTGCACAAAGGTGGTGGTGTTTTCTGAAAGTTAATTTTTAATCCGACTTCTTTGCTCTATAACGTACTACAGAGGTGAAACACGTGTCAACTCCTGCTCATCGGAGACGGTGGTTTCTGTGGTGCCAGGAACACAAAAACTGGACACATCAGCAATGGGGTCAAGTTCTCTTTACGGATGAGAGCCGATTTAGTCTGACGAGCGATTCTGGACGTATACACATCTAGAGAGAGCAGGGAACACGCAATCACATCTCCAACATCATCGAAAGGGACCGGTTTGGAGGTGGCGGAGTTCTCGTTTGGGGCGGTATCATGCTTGGTAGCCGTACTGACCTCCACATCTTCCAAGGAGGTCCAGTCACTGGTGTCCGCTATTGTACCGAGGTTCTCCTGCCTCACGTGCGTCTGTTTAGAGGTGCTGTGGGTCCTGAGTTCCTCTTCATGGACGACAACGCTACACCTCATCGTACAGTGGCTGTCGCAGAGCTGTTGGAGAGTGAAGATATTCAACGCATGGACTGGCCCGCAAGGTCCCCGGACCTAAATCCAATCGAACACGTGTGGGACCTTCTCGGGAGACGCTTGGCAGCACATCACCAGCCGCCAGAACAATTCTGCAGCTGCGATTGGCGCTACAAGAGGAATGAGCCGCGATGCCTCAAAAGCTCCTTGACAACCTCGTCCTCAGCATGGACAGATGTTGTAAATCCTGCAACGCAGTCAGGGGTGATTATATTCCCTACGAAAGACTGGAATTTTTTGGCAGCCGCCTGTCACATGGACGTTTCTGTCCAGTGGTGCTCGAAGCTATCTTTTCAATAAAGTGCCTTTGTATCCTTTGGATTTCTTGTTTGGACGGTTTTGCTCCTTTGTCCCATATTCTTACATCTTGAGGATCTTCTGGTATGAATTGAGTCGATGTGGAGCACTTCTGCACGACGCTACATTCGAAAAACCGTCTCGTCCTTAATTTTTACACGCCAGTGTAGTAGAGGGTTTGGGGAAACCCCCTCACTTTGCCAGCCATTTTTTTTATTTAAGTTTTTTTTTTTACTTCCTCATATGTTAGTGATGTTAACGTGATACGTTAGTGAATTTACTACCGGAAAAAAAAAAAAAAAAAAAAAAAAAAAAAAAAAAAACGGTTTCGAGATTTCAGCAGAAACATATTCTGGGCTCCTTGTACAAGATCTGGCTATTTTCAAGGAGGTGGGCGTGTTCGCTGTTCTGTGGTTTGTTAACGCAATAACTCAAAAGCTATCACTAACCGCCGCTGTGACTCAGTGGTTTAAGACCTTCGTCCATGATGGGGTCCAAGTTCGAATCCCGGTGAGGCATGAATGTTGCGTTTGTTTTACCGTACTGGCTCTCTCCATTCCAGTGTTCCTAAATTAGCGATGGGTGACCGCATATAGCCCATCGAGTGTAATTTAACCCCCTCCCCCAATATTATCTGTCAAGAGGATATATATTTAAAATGTTTAGCAGCTTTCTGATGTGCTGATGGAATTTTTGGTAGAAAACAAAACTCCCCATGGAATTTTTTCAGGTTTTTTTTCATATAACACAATCTACATACAAACGTCACTATTATTGATATGAAATTTAATACCGAGAAAGTTCATCGAAAACTAATGGGCTGATTAGATATTGTTTGAAATCGGGAAAACGGATGTGCATGTTTCTATTGAATTTTTCCTTTCATTGTCTTGGTATAATTAAAAAACTATTTGCATGAAATTCAGTACTTTGGGGGTTTTATCGAGAGGCAAAAGATCCGCAATCAACGGCGCTAATGTTGTATAAATCCGAGGCAATATATATGTATATATATTATTTGTTTGTGTGGGGGTTTAACGTCCACCATGAGCAACTCAATGAGATATAAGCAGTCGCCTGTCCCTAATTTAGGGCCACTGGTTCCCAGAAAGGGAGAAAACCAGTGCCGTAAGACGAACACAACATTCATACCTTACCGGGATTCGAACCCGGACCCATCTCACACGAATGGTTAGAACCCAGGGCTTAGAACACTTCGCCGTCGGGCGGTCTCCTGGGGCAATACGCCCAAGATGTGAGATAGGTTAGGTCGCAACCCCATTTTCTCCCCAACAAAAGCTTTCCATTTCTAAAACAAGTTAGTAAAATCATGCAATGCATTGATTATGATACGCTTTCCAACATACCAGAAATCATTACTCAAGTCATGAGAATAATGGCTGAGGAATAAATCTTGCTCCTGTGCCCTGAGCTTTGACCCCATTTCGATGATATTAAACAGAACCGGTTCAGTATACCTCCGAAACAACATACTGAAGTTTTGTCGCAATAGAAGCATTTTTAGTCAAGTTATGAGGATCACAAGCGTTGATCATTTTGTATACAGTAAAACTTCCAAATAGCGGACATCGGAGGGGAAAGAAAAACTGTCCGTTATTTAGAAGTGTCCGCTATTGGGAAAATCATACTTTATGACAGTATACTTGTACTACGTATGTTTATTACGTAAAAGCAGTTTAAAAGATAAGGAAATGCCTATAATTATGTAAATGCAATACATAGAGCAAACTTGTACTAACTTTTATTGAAAAACATCCTTTGAAACCTAAAAAGCAAAATAATCAAGCATTATTGTTTGTCTATACATTTTTGTGAAATTTTGTCTTGCAAATTAAATTTCTGGCCAGCCGCCTGATGTTTTGAATTCTGTGAATCCTAATTCATTTGCGATTTCTAAAGCCTTTTGACGAATTAAAGTCCCTGATAAAGGATGTTGTTGGCTCTAGCGCGGCAAAACCATTCATAGGTAAGAGTGACCACAGCTAAACCATCAGTTGTAGGGAAAGCTCTCTTAATTTTCTGGCTGCCATTACAATCTTGCCAAGACTTCAAGATTTCACTTACTTGCGTTTTTCCAACGCCAGTTTATCTTCTAAAATGCACACACTTAATCTTTCCTTTTCACTCAGCTCCACTATTTCAACTTTTTCTTTTAGAGTCAAGTGCTTACATTTATGCGACATTTTTAAATCGATATTTGAGAAAGCATTGCTTCACAGCTAGCTTGATGAGAAAAACCAGAATGATTGTTGCAAACAAATGTGATTTCTAGTACTTTGGACTTGAAATTGATCCATCTGCACAGACCTTGATCTTACCAAAACACAAAAGGTGAGTCCCTCCCACCCACACTTGAATTGCGTTTGTTTGCATGTGTTTCAATCCGATTACCTTTCTCGAATTAGCAGGCCTTTGGGCGCTGGTCTCCGTTTCTGAGGTTTCACCCCAATGGGAGCTCCTGAAGAATTACAAGGCAGTTTCTCCTGGTCAGATGTATGTATGCAAAGAGAGGGTCGGACTGTCTGGTTAGCACGAACGCCAATCATTTTCCCAGCAATTTCGGCGGCTTATCCGGGGTACATACAAGGAGGTTAGAAGTAAGAGGAGGTGGCATCAGCCCCTCTCCCTGTGCTTCTTGGCGTGACGCCACTTTTTATCAGCTGACTACGTCAATGCGCCCAACCTAAAAATATCCTGTATATCTCTATGGGGAAATCGCGATTTTCAACGGGTTTTTCGGACCCTTACTCTACCCATACAGGCATAAAAAAAAATTGAGGCTGAAATATTCATTCCCATAATAAAAAATTTCCAGAAAAATCAGGAAAATATGTGTTGGTATTTCTTTAAAATATTGAACAAATTAATGATTTTTGAGCGGAAGTGCATAGTGCGCATGATTACTTACTGCCCATGTGAAAGTAACCATGCATACTGCCCATGTGCAAGTAACCATGTTTAAAATATAACCAAAAGCCTAATGTTAAGAAATAAGAAGTCCAAAATATTCCTTTTTTAGATCCTTGGTTTGCATGCGCTAAACAAAACTGCTTAAGTCACAGGAAGTGACGTCACGTTCTCGAACTCTCGCAGCGCAGACTCCCAGCACCTCAGAGAGAGGACAGAAACAGCTGATCTGTTTTGGCTTCACTCAAAACGGGTCCCTTCACCTCCTCTTCTTCTAACCTCCTTGGGTACATAGCACCTATTAGGCCTCGGGAACAATACGATTAAGATAGAGAATGAGGATAGGTAAAATAACAAACAGGAAAGATTTTGCGAGTTTGGGGGAATCACACCCCTAGGAATTCCTAGAATCGAAAGCAGATGGTCCGTTATAATGTACTTTAAGTGCCGTCTATTAAGAAGTGAATGCCTCCATAAGAAGCCATGCATTTCTACAGGGGAATAAAAAATTTCCGTTATAGAGAGATGTCCGCTATCAAGAAGTGTCCGTTAATGGAAGTTTCACTGTATTAAAGAAACTTTATTCTGAAACGTATAATGTATGGTATTTCATTCGTTCTCCTGTTTCTTTAACATCAACATTCCACCAAATAACTGTTTTGAGATCTAATGGGCATTTCCCCCTTTTTTCTGATCATACTTGCACATAGTCAATTGATTCAGTTTATTATTCAGTAGCTCACAGTAACAACGATAATGACACAATTGATTTTTATTATAGGAACTCTGTTGTTCCTGGAATTCCATCCTACATTAAGAACAATGCCATGACTAGATCCAATACTAGAACTTCTCATCACATGAGGCAACAATTTAACGTTGAGATGCCGGTTTATTAAAAATAAACCTGTTCTCATGATGTAAATAGCTCACTCCAATGCGTAAGACGTCACGTGAGTGCTACATACATCATACAGACTAGCTTGTCGAGCATCAGCTAGTGTTCAGTTGAAGATCAGAATGGGCAAAGCGAGGGATCTGAGCGACTTTGAACGTCGCATTACACCGGTCATGCCGGTTTGAAAATCTCTCAAACGATCGTCCTGAAATTTTCACGAACGAATCGTAGCAAGGATTTACATTGAAGGATGTGAAAACGCCAAAAACTTACAGCAAGTGGAAATCCTGTGGACAAAAACGACTGGTGGAGATTGCGTGTAGCCAATTTCTGGCCCTTAGCTCCCCAACATGTGGCACAGAGATGACTCTCCATGGGATGGTATGCAGCAGGTTCGAGTGAACCGTTTGTTAAAAAAACGTTCAGATGGGAAGTACGTAGGAAAATATTTATTAGTTTATCACTGAGAGTTTCTTGTCTTTTTCCTTTTTTATTTCCATTTTCCCAGATCGTCAGATCAGTTGTTAGAACATGCGCTACACCTACACCAGAACACACCTCGTGAAAGGAGGGAGGCTGCTTCATGCTTTTGTGCCCCCCGCCATTGCCTCCGGTGGAAAACTTCCGAGTTCAAAACCAGTCCCTCTGCAAGACATCCTGCAGGACACTGTGGGATGAAAAAGGAAAAAGCTTGAGATTTATTCAGAGAAGTATCACAGGCTGGAAACACATTTTAACGCAGAAATCCCGTGGTGACGCCTGCGTTCAAAGTTAGCTGGGAGAATTAATCTGGGACTGTGTTGTGATGGGGCTAACTCTGTTGTAGTGTCTGATGAACATTTCATCAAAACTTCGTGCCTTACGCAGGTTTCACCTGATTTGTGCGACAGAAAGAAGTTGACAAGATGGGCTCACCCTTCTACCCATAGCTGCAAAATCTTTATTTTTTCTCTTGGATTTTTTTTAATGTTTTGATTGAAGGTTTAACAACCACTGTGATCAACTCAGTGGGATATAAGCAGTTGCCCATCCATGATTCATAACTACTGGTTCCAGGAAAGGGAGAGAACCAGTGCTGAAAGACAAACACAACCATGCCTCACTGGGATTTGAACCTGGACCCTCACAGACAAATGGTCATAAGCCACCGCTTACACCACTGGAGCGGCTCTCAGGGATTTAATCTTGTTTATGTTAGCGTGTTTCTGTTGTTTGCCACCCCAGAGATTGCCCATGTGTTTGGATTTATGGACTGAAATACAAAATATTCATAAAATTAAGCTCTAATCCTAAATTAAAGGAATCGTATTTACTTTTAATCTGAAGCCCGATTTAGATATGGAGGTGAAGGAGGCCCTGGGCTGACCTGCAAATCAAGTCCTTACATTTTACAACAAAGCCACATAGAACAGTATGGGGTTTTTTTTTCGACACAATGCACTTTGAAAAATTTGTAGTTTCTCTTAAAACGGGGGCCTTGTACACCACTGCATAAATCAGGCCTTGTGCAGAGATGAAAAAAAAAAAAAAAAAAAAAAAGACTCAGTTTGTGACAAAATGTGGAATTCCTGAGGAACCACAATTAATTTCCTTTGGAAAATGTAGGCTGTTCTGTTATACTTACCTTCCATCATCATTCAAGCTGTTGCTCATGTGAACCGGTTGTTATCCATGTGCCATACCACTCCTGCCCTTGCTACAACAGTATTGAATTTTGCACCGATTTGCTGGGTTGTAGCCTATCTGTACGCTTAAACATTTTGCACATCTCCCTTGACCCTCTGATACTCCAACTATTTCCGTCCGCAGGATCGGGTCGCCGATTGTTGGAAGATTTTTTTGTGTGTTGCACCATTTACTGTAAACTTTTGCTACAGCTGTTCATGAAACCACAGAAGGATGGTCATATGGGAGATTCTCAAACGGGCATGTTAGACATCAACTACAATGCTGGCCACCCAAAATGCAACACCAAGAAGGAAGCATCCGATTGGCCTGAAATTCGCAGCATGCGTCGTCCGCGAGAGGACATGCAAACGATTAGCAGTGCAGGGCATATGCAAATCATGTGCGCCCGGCAAGCCACCCAGAAGCACTATAAGAAGGGTGCACAAAAAGTGGGGTGTAAGTAGTGGAAGTGTGTTGTGCTGCCCGATCTGTGCGTGGGAAGTTTCCTGATGCCTCGTCGCAGAATACGGCAGTCATTCCAGCACGTTTCGGAGTTCAACAGAGGACGAATAGTGGCTTATCGCGACAGCGGTTTATCGTACCAAGACATCGGCACCCGTTTGGGACGACATCCAGCCACAGTGAGGCGAGTATGGATTCGGTGGGTGCAGGAGGGACGGACGGACCGACGTGAACGATTACAACAGCTGCGGCACACCACCGAACGAGAGGACCGGCATGTTATGCGGTGGGCATTGACGGCTCGCACCGCCACATCACGAACGTCAGCGCATGAATTAGGGTGTGTTGCGCAACAACCTGTGTCAGCACGTACCGTTAGACGTCATCTGCAGGAGCGGGGACTTGTCGCACGGCGCCCATTGCTCCGATTACCATTGACGTTACACCACCGGCGAGTGCGGTGGCAGTGGGCCGTTGAACGCCGCACCTGGACTACGGAATGTCAAAACATTGTCTTCTCCGACGAATCCCGCTTCTGCCTGCAACACCACGATGGTGGGATCCGCGTGTGACGCCTGCATTATGCATCGCCATACCGGTCCGTACCCTGGCGTTATGGTTTGGGTCGCAATTGGATATGACACCCGCACCCCTCTAGTATGCATCGCCGGTACACGCAATAGCCACCGCTACATCTCCGACGTTTTGGAGCCTGTAGTCCTCCCTTACCCGCAGCGGCCACGTTTCAACAGGACAATGGCGCCCGCACGTGGCACGCATCGTGCAACAATTCTTCACGGCCCACCAAATGTCACTGCTGCCATGACCCGCATGTTCTCCCGATAGGTCGCCCATCGAACACGTCTGGTCGGTGATCGCAACCGATTGGCCCAGCAAGCACCACCCGCGGCTACGCCTGATGAACTGTGGCAACGTGTGGAAGCAACCTGGACCGACATACCCCAAGCCCACATCCAAAGCCTTCTTTCGTTCGATGCCGCGGCGTGTAGCGGCCGTTATTGCCAGCCATGGGGGCCACACGAACTATTGATGTCTGCGAGTTCCGCAAGTCGCACGGGCCTGTAAGCTCAATCGTTTCATCTTTGTATCTGTTGTCATGTGTCCAGTAAATCTGGCTTTGCTATCTCGTGTCCTTCTTGGTGTTGCATTTTGGGTGGCCAGCAGTGTATCAGGCCACGTTCGAAGATATTCGTTTTTAACTGCCAAAGTGAGCAAGAATTTTGTTGTTTGTCTCAATGTTTAACAACCACAATGAGCAACTCTGGTTTATACAGTCTATCGCACAATTATATGCGAAGGTGTTTTTTTTTTTTTTTTTTTTTGATTGGAGGTTTAACGACCACCGTGAGCAACTCAATGGGCTGTAAGCAGTCGCCCGTCCCTAATTTAGGGTCACTGGTTCCAGGGAAGGGAGAGAGCCAGTGCCGTAAGACAAACAGAACATCCATGCCTCACCGGGATTCGACCCGGACCCCATTCGGACGAATGATCAGAGGCCAGCGCCTTAGACCGCTGCGCCACCGGGGCGGCACGCGAAGGTGTAAAAACAGAGTATGTAGGATTAGTGAAAATGTATGCAACCTAACATAGCAGTGAAAATAAACCACACAGTTTTTTCAGACATATTTTGCGGATGAGAAAATAATAATTTCGATATGTATTAAACATGTAGTGTACTGAAATTGTCCCATAATTATATGGAATTTCACACAAACGCTAACACGCATTGCTATGCAAATTAGCCTGGTGTGAGAGCAGGATAAATACAGTAGTTGGTAAACGTCTGAGGCCGATTCAGTTTTAACAATGCCACGTGAGAAAGAGCTGTCAGCTGAGGAGATAATTCATGTTCAGGAGTTGCACGATCAAGGAATGAATGTGTGATTTCAAACAAATTAAAATGATGCAAATCTTTTATTTATAACGTTTTTTTAACGACCGTCGGGACCTGGTTTTCTAGATCTCCCTCTGCAGCACCCTCCAGTCCCTGGGTTGCAGGTGCACGGGTCTTCCAGGCTGAGGTGAATTCTTGTAATGTCCTATCTCCTTCCACTTGTTGATAAAAAAGGCCACAGTTGATTTAGCGACCTGTCTGACATCAGCAATGCTTCTTATGCTGATACCTCCAACTGAGCAACCTATTATAATGCCCTTTTCAAACTGGGAGAGCTCTCTCCTGCTAGCCATTTTATCAGCAATTCATCCAAGCATCGATGCTTTTGTACCTCATGAGCCACCTGTCTGCTGCAGAAGCACACCATTGTGCCTGTATCCAATCACTTTTGTCCACAAAGTTTATTTACCCCCTTACAAATTAATGCAAATCGTAAAGATGTAAATGGGGATTTCATGGGAAGAGAGCTGGAAAATATGCTTTTAAAAAAGAAATCAACAAAATTGAAATTGTGAAAGGCACTTCCGCTTTTTATTGAATCTTATTCGTTTCATTTGAGGCAAACCTCTTAGGTCTGTTTCAAATAAAACACACAGAATCTGTGGATGAACCAGAATTTATCTTTCCCAGTTTTAATTAAAAAATTCGTCAACAAATTTGTTTAACTTTTCACAAATGTCATTCTCTATAGGTATCATGTAAAGCCCTATCACACATTCTTGAGACATGATTTATTATATTTAGCCTCAAAAATGGTCTATCCCAACTAACCACGGTTATCAGTAAACTTTAGTGAAATTTACATATTCCTAAATACTGACTAAATTATTTGCCTGCATGTACAGCGAAATACCTACAGAATTTTTATTTTTGTCTGAATCAACACAATAATTTCATATCTTTAATTCACTGAATAGGTCTTTAGAACAAATATCTTTATCCCGAACAACTGCAAGAATTAATTCTACATTTTTATGTTTCATCAAAACATCCTCAACAGTTTTAATTCCATTGAATGAAAATGTCTACTACAGATTATAACTTTCTTCTAAAGAAACAAAATGGCTTGGAAATGGCTATAAAACATTTTTGAACTGTTTTGACAAAGCCTGTCATTTTTTAAATTTTCATACCATGTTTCAAAAGAATAACATACGATTCATTTGTGTGCTGGAGAGATGTGTGACTTACAGTAAGTAATGTTTCAATCATGTGAGGAACAAAGTCGTGTTGCAGATGTGTAATGTGAAGCCAAATATTGCTAGCAAGGTGGAGACAAATATTCTGAGGAGTTTGGCTACGTTGAAAGAATGAGTGGTGAGATGCCTACTAAGAGAATTTATTTAGCTTAAATAACAGTAAAGAAAGGTAGAGGAAGGCCAAGGAAATCATGAAAGGATCTGGCTTTAGTAATATTTGCATGAGATAAAGATAGTAAGTAGGAAGTACAAAATGTCTTGTGTGAGACATGTGATGGATGTCAGTAAAGCTCCAGTTGTGTGTGGACATTGCTGTAAATGGAGACATTTGATACAACAGCAGCAAGTAAAATCAGTACTTTCCCATTATACCAACCTACTGAATATCTATTCGACCATTGTTTTTTTACATATTGTAGCGACATGTTACCAAGGCCTACATCACTTACCGACATGTCGTCATGGAATACGTCACCTACCGACTGAACTTGTTTCCAAGGGTTTGTTAACAACTTTTGAATGCAGATGGCTTTCAAAATGGCGATTTCTATAGTCAAGACATTGTGGGATCTTCCAGTGAGTGAAAAACAAGCTGTGAGTTATATGCAAGAAGTGGGGATTTTACCTTTTAACACAGAATATGTGAAAAAGGCCATTCTATGAAAATTTATTTTGGAGCAAAAGAAGAAGTATTTTGGAAACGTTTGTCATGTGTGAAATAAGTGCGAATTCAAAAAGAGACATGGATGGAAGGCAGTCGTTTGCCATTCGTAATGTGCCTAAGATTCATTTACAGTTGGTGTGAGGGTTTGAGCTCTACAAAGTTTTATGAAAAACATCTGTCAATGTCAAAAAATACAACTGCTGACTGGAGTAATTATATGCGAGAGGTTACAGTCGAGACTTTCGGCATGCAAAGGAAAAAAATCGGAGGTGAAGGTAAAATTGTAGAAGTCGATTAAACTTTGTTTACTAAACGTAAGAATCAAGCTGGACGTATTTTGCCCAAGCAATGGGTGGTTGGAGGAATATGCCATGAAACAAAAGAATGCTTTGTAAAAAAAAAAGTAGTAAATCGAAGTGTGCATTGCTTAGCATCAGTAATACAAGAAAATATATTACCTGGCTCAATTATATATACCAACTGCTGGAAAGGATATAAAACACAGGATTTGTATGATGCTGGTTATACTTATCTGACCATTAATCATAAATTACTTTTCATTGATCTGGAAACTGGAGTTCATACTCAGAATATTGAAAGACTTTGGGGTTCATGCAAATGGTGAAATAAAAAACAAAGAGGAATGCACAGAGCACATTTGGATTCATATCTCACTGAATTCATGTGGAAAGAAACTTTTAGTACAGATCCATTTGAAACTTTATTAAAATAAATTCCGTTGTTGAAGTCTCCAAAAATTGAAATGTAGATTTAAATTTTTTTGTTTTACACACTGATTTGTTAGTCTTGATGTTAAAACCGATTCTGATGTTCGTGCGTTGAAAGGTTGCAATTCTAAGTAAAAAATTAAGAATTTTTTTCTTTTCTTTTTATTACTAATGTTTTTTTATTTTAATAAATTAAATCATTATATTTACTGTTCTACTTTTGTTTATATAGTAATTCGTAGATTTGAATGTTATGTGTATAATAGGTCGGTATAATGGGAATGTCAACTGGTCTTAGGTCAGTATAATGGGAAAGTACTGTAAAATCTAGCACAATCAATTTTAAACTTTAATCTAGCAGATAAGCACATGAACTTTCTTTGAGGAGCTAACCTCTGAATCTCAGAGACACCTAAGTGATTTTATGTATGTATGTATGTATGTATGCATGTATGTATGTATGTATGTATGTATGTATGTATGTATGCATGCATGCATGTATGTATGTATATACGCATGCACATATGCATGCATGTTTCAAATAAAACAAACACACACATACACATCCAAGTTTGAGCACTTAGCAAGCAAGAAGTAAAACACCATTGGACTAAGCCTGAAATTTGAACATACAAAACATTTACCACAATCATTTATATCTCTTAAACTCTGATGCAGTTTTGGCAGTTTGAAGCCATTTCAGTTCTGGTAGAAAAAAATTAGAAAATGTATACCCTCCCCCCAACAGAGTAAATAATTAAACATGCCACCGTTCTGTTGAATTTTATTAACAAGCATTCATCTGTACAAGTTTTATCTCAGTAAACAATTTTGCTCATAGAAGCTCTCTTTATCGAAAAAGCACTTTGACACAAACAGAAGGTTCCAAACACATGAAGACTCCCTGAGACAATAACAAAGCAGCGATGACACAATCATACCCACTCACGTGGGTTTTTCAGGATTTCTAACAGTTCATATTCTCTAGATCCTTCTCTTGGCGTATGGCAATATTCCCACTTCTGAAAATTATACAACATATTTGTCTATGTAAAATGCCAAACAAAACAGTATATTCTACACTTTTATTAAAGGCATACTATTATATAGTTTCAAAAACACAATTTAAATTGTTAAACAACACAGAAAACACAGTAACTTAAATTGTTGAGAGATAATAACAAGATACTACTTAAATTAAATTTGGCACGATAAACATAGAAATCGAGTGAAAAGCACCCAGAGTCACATATAGTTTTGAAGTTCATTTTTCACTCAATTTCTATGTTTCTTGTGATATTGTTGCATGAAGCCTGGGTTTTCCATCAAATTTGGCACATTTGAAACAAATATGTATTAGATATGAATGAAAAAAAACCCCCACATGTTTTAAAAAATTGTTTAACTGCTTCATTTTTTATGTGGCAAGAACAGTTGATTTTAATTGTTCTGATTTTCTTTCCTATCATACAACATTTTCCATTTGTCTACAAAGCAATAATTATATAACAGGCTTCTGAATTTTACCATTTTGTTGACAAGTAATAACCGAATGGTAACATTAACCTGCTACACATCAATCTTTAAACTGTGATCTAACACAGTGTTTGACAGTCACACCAGAAGTTCTGAAACACTGAAGATTTTTTTTTTTAATTAAGTTTCTGATTCAATCTTTGACACAAAAATTTCATGAACTGCCTCAGAATAAATGGGTACCAAATGACTCAATATCTGCAGTTCAAACCTACATTAGCACCTATTTCAAATCAACTGGTACTCATACAGTAACTAATGTGCACAATTGGCAACACTGAGAACCCCTCCGGCCCTCCCCCATCCATCCTGCTACTCACACCAGTGGTATAGATATAAGACTGTCAGACACTCATCATAAATGTTCTGGCTAGATTTCCAGGTGTATTCACTTCAGTTGTTGCTAATCATGCCTCAATGATGCCTTAGAAGACCCTATGAAGTGAGTAAATTTGAGAGGGGCTGCATCATGGGACTGCAGGAGCTGGTGGCTGGTCATGTCAATGAATCACCCATCAACTAAGCCATAGTGTTGCAGCAATGAGATGGTGTTGGCAGCAGTGGGTATGTGAAGGTACACAAAGTTCTGGTCAGTACAGGTGGACAACTAACTGCATGAGAGGATCAATTTACAGTCTGACAAGTCAAAACTACTCTGACAGCTTCTTGGCCCATCATTCAATAAGATGTTCTGGTCTCTAAGTAGCATTTTGCATCCAGTGATCGGAAGTAGAGCTGTTACTGTATGTGAAGGTACACAAAGTTCTGGTCAGTACAGGTGGACAACTAACTGCATGAGAGGATCATCTTACAGTCTGACAAGCCCAAACTGCCCTGACAGCTTCTCAGCCCATCATTCAATAAGATGAACTGGTCTCTAAGTAGCATTTTGTATCCAGTGATCGGAAGTAGAGCTGTTACTGTATGTGAAGGTACACAAAGTTCCGGTCAGTACAGGTGGACAATTAACTGCATGAGAGGATCAATTTACAGTCTGACAAGTCCAAACTACTCTGACAGCTTCTTGGCCCATCATTCAATAAGATGTAGTGGTCTCTAAGTAGCATTTTGTATCCAGTGATCGGAAGTAGAGCTGCTACTGTAGCCCACTATATTTACTACAGTAGCATGACGAGTAGCATTGCTACAAATAGCAAAACGCAGTTGTAGCACACTATAGCATGTAGTGGAAAATTATGCTACAAATTGTGCAACTTAAAAAAAAAAATCTTCAAATCATGTGACATTTCCATATTTTCTGGAACACGAGGAGGTTACATATGGCCAGCTTACAATCACGCACCTGATTTGACTTGCATTGTGAAAGTCAGCCAAACTGTTAAACGTAAAGTATTATCTTCCTTACTTCATCCCATTTACAGTAAAGTCATATCAGTCAGCATGGGAAGACAGAACATATGAGATGAACTGAGCCAGAGATTTTGCTGATGGCGAGATTCAATTATTTTAGTAAAGAAAATGAATTCACAGATACTTCTTGACAGTGGTGTTATTTGAATTCCCCGGGCATATCAACTAGCCTAGAATACAAACCACTGAATGTGATAAATGTAATTATTGTTATACAGTTATTAGAGCTGAGGTAAATACAAAGATATTTTGAAATTGGTGTTAATGAATATAAATTATACTGGCCCAAAGTTATGGAATTCATTACCTTATGACTTGACATCTATCAATAATTTCAATTTATTTAAGAAAAAAATTAAAAGCATATCTTATGAAATAATATGAATATATTTGCAATGAGAAAATTGAAGGGTAAAGAAAGATATAAGGTATAGTTATTATGATTAATTCAGGAGAGTGAAACTGATAGGGTATGAGTTGTTATGATTGATTGTGGGGGTGAAATTGTTGTCTGGTGTTCAATTAACAACAAAGAAGACTATTATGTTTTGTACAAATTGATATGTATTTCTTTGAATAAAGCTCATGTTGAGAAATAGCTTCCTAGTTTCTTAATTCAATTACTAATCTAAAACAACTATTATGAGAATTTTACTAGGAAATTTTTTTATTTAAATTGCAAATTTTCGGAGAAAACTCTTCTCCTTCTTCAGGCTGTCTTTTTGTTGTCCCTTATTCCTATCACTACCGCGGTTACGGTTATTTTTCATCAAATCCTGCCAGATGCTAGGCAGGGAAAATCCTTTGCAGTCATTGATGATGGAATTTTGATTTTTCTCAATCTCTATTCCTTCTTTCAGCTTTCTTTTTAGAAAATTGCTTTGGAAACTGATGACTTTAAGGGAATTCCAATCCATGCTGTGACTAGTTTTTCTAACATGCCTATCTAAACCAGTCTTGTTGGAGCAATTTCTTATAGCAGCTTTATGCTCTGCTATACAAGTTTCTAGTCTGCGACCTGTTTCACCTATGTAAGATAGTCCACAACTACATTTTACTTCACAGACTACACCTTGCATTTTTAAAATATCTTCTTCTCTTTGAACTATTTTAGGGAAAATTTTTTTAACCTTGTTCTCTAAACTTGGAGCTAGGCCTAAGTATGTTTGTAATGAGTTCATTGCTGTCTTTATTTATATACTAAACTGCCATATGTGTGCTGGCTTGTCTTTTTATTGTGTTCTTTCATTCTTTTCCTTTGATTAGGGAGAGGAGGGCCATGTCAAGCCATATGGCCTTTTTCCTCCTCTTCCTGGTTGCTACAATATGTGTATATTGATACTATAATGCACCTATGATGCGTAATACAATGTGGCAACTGAAAAAAATAAATAAATGAAAATTAAATGAAAATATATTACTTGTGTAATTTACTTTGGTACTTAGCTGTGAATACAAAGATCATCTTCGGAATTTGCATTTTTAACTTAATACTAAATGAAGAAAACAGTAGCTTTCCAATCACTGCTTGTATCACCACTCACCACTGCAAAACCACTTGCAAAGGCAGGACTCCATTCTTGTTGCCTTTTCTGATTTCTTCCATTAACCATCCTACACTGGCAGTTCTGAAAGCAAAGTTTAGGATTTACTTTCCCAACCCCTTTGGAGATATGGGTCCTCACCCCCCCCCAAATGAGTTAAAATAAGGGTTATCATTAATTAACACAAGTTGTGTCGTGACCAGGAATCATGATCAGCCTTCAACTGGCATCACATTGTTTTCATGAAGAATCCTGCTTCTGCCTAAGAGTGGATAACCACCGTATTCACCTATGAAGGTAGACTGGGCGGCGCTCACATCTGAACTCAGTTATGGAGTGGTACACCAATGGCATTATGGTGTTGCAAGCCATCTTCTATGACAGCTGCATGCCCTTAGTCATGGTAATAATGACATTAACAGCAAAATTATACATTCAAGAGATCCTGCAACCTATCAACATGTATGTCTTTCCTGTGACATTTCCAAGGTTCCATTTACTAGCACAATAATGCTCAGCATCACACAGCTCGCCTCTTTTGAAAGTGCCTCTGTACTGTAGTGTTGCAACCCTTCTTGGCCAGCCAGTTCCCCAGATCTTCATCCTATCAGGAGTGTGTTGGACATCCTGGTATGTCAACTGAAGCATAACGGAATATCATGGATTGGGTGCAAAAATTACAGGACTCTTGGCACAAATAATCACAGGAAAACATCAGAGTTTTGTTTGACTCCATGCTAAGCCATGTATCACCATGCACTGCAACCAGAGGTGGCTTCATGAGGTATTAATCTGTAACAGTAATTTTTAAATTCTATTTTAACTTGAAGAACATTCCATTATACTTCACATCTTGTGGGTTCTTTTCTATTTTCAGATCTTTATCAAGGCAAAACAGGTCTCTAGATCTTTATCAAGGCAAAACTGTATTAAAATTTTTGTTTACTCAGAATGTCTGATAGAAAATATATTCAATTAGAAACTGTACCAAAAGTTTTGTTTACAAAAAGTCTTTTCGTGTTAACAAAACTTTTGAAACAGTTTCTAATCATTGAGAATAGGCCTTGATAAAGATCTAGATGCTAGAAATGTCTTTATGTAAATACAAAATAACTCAGAAGATGTGAAAAATAATGGAAAGCTCTTCAAGTGAAAATAGAATTTAAATATTTTAATCTGAGTAAAGCCTGTGAGTAAGTGTTTGTAACAGTTATCTTATGACACTTCACAAATAAGTAGTCTTACTGCTGTGATATTGTAATCACTTCTTTATCTCTTCCTACACAATGCATGTGCTATGTTTCATCATGATCGGATGCTTACTTTGAGGTGCATTAATTTTTTTTCTGAGGGTGCACATACATGGACATGATCATGACCAAAAATTTCCTACCTTTCGTAAATGAAGAATTTGCAGCAAAATAGTAGTATTGTATGGTGTAGTTAGAAAACAAATGCATAACATCTATCTGTGCAAAATTCCATGCAGCTGAGAATTTTTAATGTTTTTAACTCGTAAAAAGATGTACCATGTACCCAGTTTAGTGCGGTCACACATGTATGGCTATTATGTTGTGAAAATAACCGTTTGAATTTATGAAATTTTAATACATGACATATTAAACCATGATTTATTGGGGAAAACATTACTTACAGCAAGAGCTGGCAGCGACATGAGGATGCTTTCATATCTTGCACCTGGAGTCATTAAACCAAATTTTGTTCCCCTATCATAGATTAAGTTGAATTCTACATACCTAGAGGGAAAAAAAATAAAAACACACTTGGATTTCAGAATATTCAAATGAAAGAAGTAGCTCAATTTACTTTAGTGGTCCATGTAAATAGAAATGACTACACAAGCAAATAAATGGTCAGAAAAGGCAAAAATCAAGTGCACAACATGAGTTGACAAAAACTAACAACACAGCTGCTTCTTTTCCAAAATAATAAAACACATAATTCTGTACTGCAATATGTCTTCCCTCTAAATCAATCTTCCTACTCAAAAATTAATTTCTAAAAGTTTAATTCCTCCTTAATATAAAGCCATTGTTGAATATGTTTGATACAAACTTAATATATGAAATATTTAACCACAGATGGATGTCTTTTGATTATCAATGAAGGTTTTTGGGCTGTAACTGTCCATTTCACTGATGAAAGGACCAAACCATGAGCTCAGATTTATTGAGACATATTTTGTCTAATGAAAAGCATACAGAAAAGGCAACATTTCTAACTTTCTGAACGAAATTGAAAGTTGAAAATAATATATTTGCTATTGTGCGCAAAAATGTTCAACTACAAACTTAGTAACATGTATCATGCTTTATGCATATGTTGAATTTGATTGTTCAGTTAGGCAAGAAATAAAATGTACTACTGGCAACTTTAAATCAATTGCTGAGTATTTCAAAAGAAGCCCTGTTCTTGGCCAGACTTCAGTCCATTCAACACTGAATGAGATGTCAGCAGTTTAAATTGAAATGTTATGTTCCAAAGAGATGGAATTCCACTTATAACATATAAGAGTTCTTGTTATCCATCTTAGCCCTGTTTCACAAGCATTTTTTTGACTGGCCTGTATAATTTAATACAGGACCCTGTTTTTCACACAACAGCAATGCATAAAAATACATTTCTATACATAAATAAAAATACATTTCCTCCAATCTTTAGCAACAGTTTTGACCCCTGTGCTCCAACAATGCGCACAGCATTTCCAATGTATCAATACATATAAATAAAACAGCTGCTTGGAGGCGATAAATGTCTGAGTGTAGATATTTTTTTAGTGTATATCATGCCACTGCAAACAAAACTCTACTTTTTTATGGTTACTCAACCAAATTAAGCAACAAATGCATGCAAGTTTATTTCACCTTCAGTTATACAAAACATAAATGAGGATATATGCCATAATAGCTTAATGGACCACTAACGTCCATGCTATCTCTTAATTAACGTGCATATTGTACATTGAACCATGAAGGCAACTTACCTTTTTGAGGCTTGCCTCTCTCTTGTAACATTTCTTGCATGCTAATAGCGGGGTTTTTGTAGCTCTCGTAGGGCAAATTGATGTTCTTTCTTCTTCTTCTGTTCTCTACGTTACATACATATATTTGCAGGTCATACATATCCAGCATCCACCACGCAGGCTTGTTGTTCTTTTGATATCTTTTTGGCAGGTAAATTAAAAAGATATCAAAAGAACAACAAACCTGCGTGGCGGATGCTGGATATGTATGACCTGCAAATATACGTATGTAACGTAGAGAACAGAAGAAGAAAAACATCAATTGCCCTACAAGAAGCTACAAAACCCCTGCTATTAACATGCAAGAAATGTTACAAGAGAGAGGCATGCCTCAAAAAGGTAAGTTGCCTTCATGTTTCAATAAATGAGGATCTACAGAAATATCAGCTATTAAAAACCATAAAGCATGCTGAAGTTATCTAAAATTTCAATAAAATAAAATTGGTGCTCTTGACAATCTTTACTTCCTTGAGAGATTCATAGAAAAGTATTTTTGATATGACCCTGGGAATGAATTTTACACTTATATGAGACATTTTGGTAGTGACTGTTACGTTCTTTAACAATGGAATGTATGAGTTTTGTTTTGTGTATTTCTGCCATTGCTTGTCACTGTACTTTAATCTTTTTTTTACAAAAATGAAAATGAATTTCAGCTGGATGTCGGAATTGTCCCGTTAGCTGTTAAGTTTTGAGGAAACAGATTTCTAAATAATTAGAACATAAAGAGGAATATCAAAATTATAGGCTAAAAGTAAGAGAAAAAGTTCTAAATTCTCCTTTTGTGAAGCAGAAACCAAAAGGTAAGTGAAGTAATATGTTTAGTGTCTCCTCAGTGGTAATCTGTAAAGTGTCGTTGAAGAGGTCAAGGTATTTCCTAGATTTATAAGTAATTTCAGAAATGAATTTTCTGATAGCACATACAACATTCGTAAAAGTGAAGCATAAAATTTCAATTTTTTTGTGTGTTGCTTAATTCAAACAGAATTGTCCTACAGCAGAGAGAAAAATATGAAAACAACACAAATATGCAAATCAAAATTTAGCCATAAAATCTGAATATTTGTTAGTAACATGATCAACTGATGAAATGGATAGAAGGCAAGCAAATGTATAAAAACCTACAGAACAGCAAAATTTTATTAATTGTTTTCTAAATATAAGATCTACTTCACAATTTTTACTAACCTTCCTCTTCTTAACAGTTGCCATTGTCGATCAGCATAAGAATAACCTTTATCTTTGTTTCTTTCAACAATAGGAATATAACTAGGTATTACACCTTCTGCACAAGCCTGAAAGAAAAAGAAAAGCAATGAAATTTTGTCTGCTAAACAGATGGGTGTACATAAATAAATACAAACTTTAATCTAAGAAAAATCATACAGCATAGGAATAATCCTGAAAGTTTAAGACAGTCATCTGCAAACTTTAGGTTCACTGGAAAAAATATTTTTTTGCTAGAAGTTACTATAAAATTATGAAAATAGATAAAACAATGGGTAAGTATTAAAAATTCTATGCCTACAATGCTTGCGATGTTGAGGTAGATCAAATCAACACTGTTCATTCATACTTTTTTATTTTAAGATATACAATAGTTTTGCTGAGTGTCTGGTTCAGCTTCATCTGGACCAAGGGAGCATAAATATTTAAATTGTGACATCATCAGCATTCTGATGGTCAAGCATTTTGGTGAGTTGTTGTTTCTACACGTTTGAAAGAAATGGAGTCGATGCTACGTCTTTGACCAGTTGTGGAGAGCTGCAATATATGTAGAAAGCTTCTAAAATATTAAGTTTGATAGTTGAGTCAGGTTTATCAATAATTTTTTCGTTTTAAAATCAAAATTTATGGTTATTTTCAAGACAATGTTGAGCTACAAATGACTTCTTCAGTTTACATTTCCATACATAAGACCTGTGTTCCTTCACATGGAAACTTAAGACCCAGCAGGTCTGTCCTGTTTATGAAAGTTCACATTCACAAGAGATCTGATTATTCCCAGGAATATGTATCCTTGACAAAGTCCTTTTATCTGTTAAAAACTGCTGTTTCCTTACCCCCCCCCCCCCTCATGCAAAATCATATCATCCACGGAAACAAAAAATCAGTACTTTCTATTTACACATGTATCGTATATGATCAATTGAGGATTCCTTGCAGAAAGAGCTTGCTTTTCTTAAAGGAATTGCAGCACACAGAGGATATAACCATTCAGTTACAGACAAAGCAGTCCAAAAATTTAGGAAACTTAAACCTGTCTGCATTTTCATGCCTATAGATCTCTCAGTACAAGATAATTGGGCTATCATCCTATTTACTCCTCAGATTTGTTTCAAAATTTCGAAAATTTTCAAGAGTTTTAATTTCAAAGTTACTTTCAAACCCATAAACAAAATTAATTTTTATGAATCAATGTCGAAAATATAAATTCCTGTGGAATTTATCAGATCTCTTGTGAATGTAGACTTTCACACATAGGAGAGACCTGCAGGGCCTAAGTTTCCATGCGAAAGAACACAATGTACAGAACTGTGAACTAAAGTAATCTCTAGTTCAACAATGTTACAAAAATAACAATAAATTTTGGTTTGAAAATTATAAACTTACTGATAAACCTGATTTGACTATCAAGCTTAATATTTTGGACATACATCCACATATATCACAACTTTTTAAGATTGGTCAATGACATGACATCAACTCCATTTCTTTCAAGTGTGTGGAAACAACACCAAAATATGCGACAGCTAGAATGCTGATGATGCCATAATGATTTAAAAAGTTATGCCCTATTTATCCTGATGAAGCCAAATGTTCAGCAAAACTATAGTAGATCTTAAAATAAAATATTTAATTGTGAATAAACTTTGTTGATTTGATCTAATGTGCAGTTCATCATCATCATCATCATTGTCAACCATTATAGATCCACTGCTGGACGAAGATCTCCCCAAGTTTCCTCCACGATGGTCTGTCTTGTGCCAGTCTCCTCCATGTCACTCCCGCATACTTTCGAATTTCATAAACCCATCGCCCACGTGGTCTTCTTCTGGGTCTTTTCCTGTCCCTTGGAATCCAATCTAAAATTTCGGCTGTCCATCGATGGTCTGTCCTTCTGGCAGTATGTCCAGCCCATTGCCATTTCAGGGATTTAACTCTGAACCATGATGTCTTCCACTCTTGTCATTTTTCTGATCCACCAGTTCCTCTTCTTATCTCTCCTGGTTACACCAAGCATGCACCTCTCCATGCTTCTTTTGAGTTGTCTGCAGCCTTTGGATGTCTCTTTTAGTTAAGGTCCACGTCTCTGCACCATACGTAAGCACTGGAAGGATGCATTGATCAAACACTTTTCTTTTAAGACATAATGGCATATTGCTCTTGAAAATTATGCTGTTTCTTCCAAAAGCTCTCCAGGCAAGTTTTGTATGACGATTAATTTCTTCATCAATGTGACCCTCACTTGATATCTGCTGTCCAAGATAAACGTACATGTCTGTTATCTCCAGCCTTTCTCCATCAATCGCTAAATCTTCATTTCTTGTAAAAGCATTGAACATCACTTTTGTCTTCTGAAAGTTCATTTTTAATCCCACTTCTTTACTCTTGTCAGCAAGTTCCTGGATCATACTTTGCAGCTCTGATGGGGTAGTTGCAAAAATGACTATGTCATCAGCAAAACGAAGGTGTTAGATAATCTCCATTAATCTTTATCCCTTTGTTTTCCCAGTTCAGTGAATGAAAGACATTTTCCAATGTAGCATTAAAGAGCTTCGGAGATAGGGTGTCACCTTGTCTCACTCCCTTACCAATTTTTATGTGTGTTGTATTTTCAAACAGCCGAATCTTTGCACTTGCATTTTCATAGATGTTATTAATAATATTAATGTATGCATCTTCAATACCGCAGGATTTCGGAGCCATTGTAACTGCTGATGATTTCACCGAATCTAAGGCTTTTTCATAATCGATAAAAGCCATGCACAATGGAAGTTCATATTCCCTCGCTCTTTCAATTAGTTCTCTCAGTACGTGGATATGATCTATTGTGCTGTAGCCACTCCTGAATCCAGCTTGTTCTCTCGGTTGAGCCATGTCCAGTGTTACCTTTAAGCGGTGTGAAAGAACTTTAGTGAAGATTTTATAAACCACTGATAGGAGGCTGATAGGTCTGTAGTTCCCGAAATCCTCAATGTCACCTTTTTTATGTAGCAGGATCATTGTAGCATTGTTCCAATCCTCAGGAATCTTCCCTTCATTAAGGCATCGAGTGAAAATTTGGGCGAGTACTGTTTTGATTTCTCCACTTGCTTCTTGTATGATGTCTACAGTAATTCCATCTTCTCCTCCTGGAGCTTTTCCCCGTTTCATGTTCTTGATTGCATGTGCAACTTCTGCTGGGAGGACTGGAAGAACTCTGTTACTGGTACCTTTCGTGATGTCTGGAGTACATGTATCATCCCTTTCATGTAATTTGGAGTAGAAATCTTTCACTCTTGTCAAAATTTCGCCTCTATTTCGTGTTACAGAACCATCTTCTTTTCTCAGTGCCATAATCTGTTTTCTTCCCTTACTGAGATGTCCCTTTGCTATCTTTAGGCTTTGATTGCTTTCAGTTGCTTTCCTCACTAGTTCACAGTTGAATTTCCTTACGTCTTCAGTGATACTTTTTCGTACTGTCTTGCATAGCTCTATATATTCCACTTTGGAAGTCACATTTTTTTAGTTGTCCTCATCTCTCTTCTTTTTTGCATCAACATTTTGGTTTTTCCTGATAATTTGTTTACATGCAACTTGTTCTTAGACCCAGCTAATTTTGTTGCTGTTTCCATATGAGCTTTGGTTACTTTTCTGTTAACTTCAGAAATATCCACTTCTTCCGATGTTAGGCCTTCTAAAGCAGAGAATCTGTTCTTCAGTTCCAACTTGAAGGTATTATGGTGTTTTTTAAGGTTGGTTATGTCAATACATTTTGTTTGTCTTATGAGCTTGCCACGTTCGAGTTTAGTATTGAGGTGCATCTTACATCTCACCAATCTATGGTCACTACCTGTGTTGAACTTGTTTAACACACTGCAGTCTTCTATGATGAATTTTTTGTTACACATAATAAAATCAATTTCACTTGTTGTCCCATTTGGATGTCTCCACATCCATTTCCTGTGTGGCATTTTCTTGAAAAAGGAGTTCAAGATGAAAAACCCTTCTGCCTCTGCAAACTCAACGAGAGTATTTCCACGCTGGTTTCTGTTGCGGTGACCGAATTTACCTACTGAAGTTTCATTCTGTTGCTGTTGCCCTATTTTTGCATTGAAATCTCCCATAATTATCTTCAAGTGTTGCTTACCTTTATTATTTAGCTGACGAATTTCCTCATAAAATTCTTCAATTTCTTCTTCAGGATGACTTGTGGTTGGCGTATAAGTTTGAATAATCGGAGCCTGGTATCTTCTCGAGAGTTGGATAACGAGTCGTGCAGCTCTGTCAGAGGAACTTTCAACTTCTACAACTTTATCCTTCAGTTTCTTGTTTATTATAAATCCAACACCACTAGTTTTGCTAGTATCTGTTCCACGATAGTAGAAGAGATGTCCACTTTTCAGTTCAATGAGATCTTCTCCTTTTCTCATACATCCACATATATCACAACTTTTCAAGACTGGTCAATGACATGACATCAACTCCATTTGTTTCAAGTGTGTGGAAACAACACCAAAATATGCGACAGCTAGAATGCTGATGATGCCATAATGATTTAAAAAGTTATGCCCTATTTTTCCTGATGAAGCCAAATGTTCAGCAAAACTATAGTAGATCTTAAAATAAAATATTTAATTGTGAATAAACTTTGTTGATTTGATCTAATGTGCAGTTATACTAGCAAAAATTATATATAGAAAGCATAACTTATGCATTTTTAGCACGTCTTTTGTAAAAAAAAGATCATGCTTATGTTACCGGTTTGTTCGTCCGTCCGTCTGTACCCACGATATTTCTGCAACTATTAATCCGATTTGAAAAATTCTTTTTGCATCGGGAAGCCTGAAATATGTGAATGATGATCCTTCATTTCGTTTTTTTTTTACGATGTACAATTTCATCACTAGAGGGCGTAAATGCAGATGATGTCGAATTCAAAAATACGTTTTATTTCACATCCGATTGAAAAAATTCTTTTATCTCTCGATTCCATTTATGTCGAAGAGTATTTTACATATAGTTACTTTTTCAAATTACGCATAGATTTTCCGCTAGGGGGCGTTAAAGTAAATTGTATTTCCCCCAATAACTCTTCTTCTAAAACTCCGATTTGAAAACGTTTTTCTTCAGCAGATACACCTCCTGATGGAAAATATTTTGCATATAATTAAAAATTTTTGGTAAAGAATACTTTGGCCACCAGGGGGCCTAAGTGTTAATTTTTGTTTCTGATGTATTTGCCATAAAATCTGAGCTTCTAAAATATCGATTGAAAAAAATTCTTTCGTGGACTGATGCCATTCACATCGATAAACCTTTTCAGAATATTTTTTTCTTAAAATATTCCACAGTTTCTCCGCCAGGAGGCGTAGATGTATATCTTATTTTTGTCAATATCTCTACTTCTAGGAGTCCGATTTGAAAAATTCCTTCTTTGTTGGATAGTGTTTTTAGTGTGACATGTTTTTCATATAATTTCAAAATTTTCAAGTAATTCATAGACTTTCCGCTAGGGGCGTAGAGGTAAATTGCGTTTGCCCCTATATCTCTGCTTCTAAATCTCCAATTTGAAAAATTCTTTCTGCACCAGATACAACTCCTGATGGGAAATCATTTGCACATAATTTCTAATTTTTGTAAAAAAATGGTTTGGCCACCAGGGGTGTAAATCTTAATTCCCGCTTCTGATGTATTTGTAGCAAAATATGAGCGTCTAAATTCTCGATTGAAAAAAACGTCGTTTGTAGACCGATAGTACTCATGTCGGCAAACCTTTTAGAAACATTTTCTTCTTAAAATAATGCATGGTTTCTACACCAGGGGGTGTAGATGTATATCTCATTTTTGTCAATATCTCTACTTCTAGGAGTCTGATTTGAAAAATTCCTTCTTTGTTGGATAGTGTTTCCAGTGTGACATGTTTTCATATAATTTCAAAATTTTCAAGTAATTCATAGACTTTCCGCTAGGGGCGTAAAGGTAAATTGCTTTCCACCCTATATATCTACTTCTAAATCTCCGATTTGAAAATTTTTTTCTGCACAGGATACAGCTCCTGATTGGAAATCCTTTGCACACAATTTTTAATTTTTTACAAAAATTTTAATTTCCGCTTTTGATGTATTTGCAGCAAAATATAAGCTTTTAAAATCTCAATTGAAAAAAGTGGTTTGCTGACTGACACTACTCACGTCGACAAACCTTTTAGAAACTTTTTCTTCTTGAAATAATGCATGGTTTCTACGCCAGGTGGTGTAGATGCATATCTTATGTTTGTCAATATCTCTACTTCTAGGAGTCTGATTTGAAAAATTTCTTCTTTGTTGGATAGTGTCTCCGATGCGAAATGTTATTCCTATAAATTCAAAATTTTCAAGTAAATCATAGACTTTCCGCTAGGGGCACAAAGGTAAATTGCGTTTTCTTCGTTATTTCTGTTCTAGAACTCCGATTTGAAAAATTCTTCCTGTATCGCATACAAAACCTGATGGAAAATTTTTTCACATAATTTCTAATGTTTGGTAAAGAATGGGTTGGTCACCAGGGGCCATAAGTGTTAATTTCTGCTTCTGATGTATTTGTAGCAAAATCTGGGCTTCTGAAAACTCGACTAAATTTTTTTTCTTGGACCGACACTACTCATATGGAAAAACCTTTTGAGAATACTTTCTTCCTAAAATAATGCATGGTTTTCCCACCAGGGAACGTAAAGTCGCATCTTATTTTTGTCAATATCTCTGTTTCTAAGAATGCGATTTGAAAAATTACTTCTGTGTTGGACAGTGTTTCCGGTGCAGAAATGTTTCTCATATAAATTCATGTTTTTGTTAAGGCACAAGTCTGCAACCAGAGGGCATAAGCTCATGATTCCGTTTACAGCAATATCTGAGGGATTAAAAACCTGATTGAAAAACTTCTTTCTTCCGTCAGATACTATTGTTTTTCATACCAGTTCCATTGACTTTGAATAGCTTTGATAAATTTCATTTGCGTCAGAACGGATTCAAAAGACGTGATTATTATACCCGAAAATTCAGTGTCATCTTTCTTGTTCTTTATTCCACCAAACAAACTTTTTCATGATGTTGAAACACATTCAGGCACATGTACTGCCAAGAGACAAGATGATGTTGCTAGGGGAAGAGACCAGTACATTTCTTCTCTACTTGCAGTTGGAACTTTGCAAGGGTTGAACAACAGGAAACTGAAAATGACAGCAGTTTTATGTTGAATGATGTCAAGATAAGGATACTTCCTGAAAATGAAAATTTAAAATAACTCATGTTACCATGAATTTATGTATTATCATTTTTATTGTTATTTTGTTTTCTTGGTTAGGTCACAGGTTTCTTTCTACTCCATGAGTGACTGCCACACTTTGCATAATAGTGAACAATTTTTATTATCTTTTGAAATGTATATAATATTCTTGACAAGTTGAAGATGCTTTCTTTCCTTGGACGTTAAAATTTATTTCAGGGTTGATTTCACTTCCCACTTGTTATTGGAAATTGACCGGGGCTGGTTGCGTGGAAGAATCTCAATGACATAAGATAGCTGCAAGAATGATAGAGCCAGGATAAAATTTTGTTTTTAAATTGATGTCATAGTTTATATATTAAAATAAATATGTTCATTTTTAATTAGTGGGTCAGCATGCCTTAAAAAAGCTTCATGAAATGCTAACATATAACATCAAATCTAAAATGAACTTTTCTGGTGGAATCAGCTCCAGTTGGTTTTCCATAGAAAGTGAAGAGTGAAATCAACCTAGAAATAAATGTTAACATTAAAGATACAAAAAATATTTTTTACTTGTCTGTTGGATGGGTTATTAACTTCCTACTAGGAAATTCTAAACTCCCCATCCATAACAATCTGACTCAGAAACAATGTGCCCACTGTATCATAGAAGCCTAATGACATAACATTCTGGTTATGATATTGACCTAGGTTCAAACTGTATCACAGATGCACATGTTTGTGTTTGTCTCTCAGATGTCTCTGTGATGATGAAGCATGGAGTGGTTTAATCAAAGATCTCACTGTACAAGTTAATCAACTCTGTGGTGAGTTCTCACCCACTAATCACCACATACAGGGTATCCCAAAATATATCTACCAAGAGTAAGGCAATATGACTGAGGAATAAAGACCAGAAAGAGGAATCTCAGTGTGTAAGAATTGTTAATGCCAAGAATTTACATGATAATATGCTCAATGTGTCTGCCTTCCATTGAAATGACATTATGCAACCATAGTATGAAATCGGGGACCACAAGGCCCATGAGGTCAGTGGAAATGGCACAGATTTCATGTTCAATAGCTGTTCAGAGCTCCACCAATGTCCGTGGGTTGGACTGGTGCACCTGCTCTTTAAGATAACACCATTAGAAACAGTCACACGGATTGATGTCTGGAGAACAGGTGGCCAATCCACTCACGTGCCATAGTGTTTGTGATAGACCAAAGCAATGACACGTTCTCAGAAATGTTCATGGAGTAGTGCAAATACCGGTGCTGTACGATGCAGACGTGAACCATCTTGCATGAAAAAGTTACCTTGAAGGTCACCACCAGTGAAACCATGCAGACATGGAAAAAGCAGCTTCCAACACTGTCCGATATCTCGCAAATATTACAGTTTCATTGATGAAGATGGGCCATAAGCACATCGTGACAAAGCACACCACACTGTCGCATGCTGTGGGTGAAGTGTTGCAGAAATAGCAAGATGTAGGTTTGTGGACCCCCAAACCACCAATTCTTTTGTTGACAAAGCCGTTGAGGTGGAAATGAGCCTTATTCAAAAATCAGATGAACCCTGTGTCTATGTTTTGTGTCTCAATTCTGTTGAGCAATTTTTCAGAAAATGCCAGCCTTGCATCTGTATTCCTTACTGTTAGAGGCTGTTGTGAAAATGTGATGAACACTGCTGCAAGTCCGCCCCGCCCCAATGGCTGTGCTGCCCGTCGGATAGACTTTTTGGGCTATTGTGAAATGTTTCTCGCACCCTTCCAATGTTGGTTTCCGTCCTTGTTGTGGAGGGCCTGCTGCTTTGCGTCCGATTGTCCAACACTGACCCCATTGTGTGAAATTTGGTGATGATGCTCCTTATAGTGTGTCTCTCTGGTCAGGCTTTGATGCTGAACTTCTTCTGGAATGCCCTCCTCACCTTTTCCAGACTCTCCGATGATCGATGATACTCTTCCACAATGATGATATGCTGCTATGTGGTATACGTTGTTATTTTCTATACTCCTGCATAAGAAACATAAACACTGGTGTATCACAAATTCCAACTATCTCCGAGTACAATGGTAAAATTTCTTTACATTTTCTGCAGCCATAGTGGTGTTATCTCCGTTTAAACTTGGTAGGTATCTTTTGGGACAATGGGTACGTGAACCTTGCTGTGTATGCAACTTTTTGAGTCAAATGGATCATCTCCAAAATTACATGATATCTGTAAAGCTCTCATCACTTGTGAATTCACCACTGGATATGGGCTAACCTTCACACTGTACATGGTGATAACTTCCTGATTAATCCTGTTCAAAAAAGCTTTACAGAATGATGAAAACAAATCATTACTTCAACTTGCAGAACAGATGAACACTGTCGCCTGCTGGTTATCAAGTGAACTTTTGTCTTTTTTGTACATGATGCATCAATCTTTGCTGACATAAACAGTATCCAACATGTTAAGATACCAAATTATCAATTCTTCCTTGTAGCAACATTAGGTTTTCCTAGGAATTATCTATGAATGGAAATATGCTATATTATTAAATCAATGAATGTTATGAAAAGCAGTAATAACAAAAAAAAAAAAAAAAAGAAGAAAGGGTGTAAAGGAGAAGAAACATCAGTTGCTTATGAGAGACCAAAAAGGGGAGGGATAACTTAGGAATGAGGATGCACTGTGTTAAATGGCATTTTAAACCCTTTCTTTTACAGTCATCTGCATCATTAGTAATGGTTTTTGTTACAGCAGTCTTCCTTCGATTTCATAAATGGATATGATTTCTTGTTATGCCACAAATGTATGCTGCCCTGGTCCTGCAATAAATCTGTTAAATACTGTTAGCAATGTCATCTCTATCTTCACTACTGTCATCATGATTACCTGTATTCCGATTCATTTGGGCATTTTCACCATGTCTCTTAGCAGAATTTTCCACATCACCTTCACTGTTATCATAATGATTACCTTCATTCAGAATGATTTATTTCAGCAGTTTCTACCAAGTCACAGAGTGGAATTTTCCATAGCATCTTCACTCTTTTCATCACAGTTACTTTAATTCAGAACATTTTCACCATGTTATGGAGTGAAATTTTCCACACCATCTTTATCTTAACTGTTATTATCATGAGCAGCTTTATTTAGAACTATTTCAGCAATTTTTACCACACCACTGAGTGGAATTTTCCAGTGTCTTTATCTTCACTACTTTCATCACAATTCACTTCATTCAGAACCATTTCAGACATTTTCACTACATCACTGTGTGGAATTTTCCACAGCACCTTCACTGTTTTTATTATGATTACCTCCCATCAGAACCATTTCGAGGATTTTCACAGCTTCTTCAATCTTCACTATTTTCATTACGATTACCTTCATTCAGAACTACATGTATTTCAGGTATATTCACCATGTCACTGAGCAGAATTTTCCACATCATCTTCACATTATCATCATGGGCAGCCTCATTCACAACCATTTCAGCTATTTTTACCATGTAACTGAGAGGAATTTTCCACAGCAGCTTCATCTTCACTGTCATTATCATGATTACTCTTGTTCAGAATCATTTTAGGTAATTCAACTATAACACTGTATGACATTTTCTACATCATCTTCATATTCACTGTCATCATCATGATTATCTTAATTCAAAATCAGCTATTTTCACCATGTCACTGAGAAGAATCTTCCACTTATAGAAAATTCAGAGCTAAAAAAAAAAAAAAAAAAAAAATTCTGTATTTCAGAATTTCAAATAAGAGATGCTCAAATTGGAGTGTTTTGTACATCAGCATTGTTTCCTCCTTCAGTGAATGCACTTACAAACATGGTATTTTCACATAAACCGTTACAGCTTTGTCATTTTAACTTAGCCTGCTATCAGCTACAAAAAATATATACTCCCTGTCTCGTTAACTGGGTATTAATTACTGCACATACGTAACCTGCCTTGGGTACTTTTTTCTTACTCTGCGATATTTAAATATTGTCGACAAAAATCTGTACAGTATTATTTTAATGTGATATAATAGTGTTTATTAAATTTCAACAATACATTACAAACATAATAGTCATTAATAAACATCAATAATGGGTTACAAACATTTTTTTACATCATAGATTGTTCTCAGTGTGATATTGGCGGAAGTAGGGTGTTACACATAAGGCCTTTTTGCAGTCAGAACACCAGTATGATGTTTCATTTCTCTTTCCCTTAGACCAACACACCTCAGGAGAGGTTTTTTCCTTGAAGCTGTGTTGGGAATATCTTCAGGGAAGCAGTGACTGAGGAGACGAGAAGGTCTTGGAGATTAAGGTCAACCTATTGTAGGCTGCATCACTACCCCAGATGATGACAAGTTCTCACCGAGTGTTATTTGAAAATCCAGTCTTTGAAGTTTTCTACCTTGCTTTTTGTAGAGGATTGAGGCATTTGGGCAAACCAAGTCAATCAAGTACCGGAACAACTTCTGGTAATACTTCTTGAGACGTTCCCGACTGCTTTTGTAGCTGTGGAATTGACTGTCATTCTTATCCACCCTTCCCATATTATTATTATAGTCCAGGGCTACCACTGGTTTTTTGATGACTCCCTTTCTTGTGTTTATCTTCTCTATGGAATCATTGTGAATAGTGCTTACAAGAGTTACGTCACGCTTATCTTTCCATTTCATTATCATCTTTTGATAGCCTGCAACTGTTTCGCCTTTCTGTAATTTTGCCTTCTTCACAAATTGTGGAAACCTCTTTTTGGTTATTCCTCATGGTCACAAAGCTTATCCACCAATGTCGGGCTAGTATACCAAAGTATCAAGGTACAAACAACATCCCTTGTCTAGTAGATCATTACTAAGTTCAAGAACTATTCTTGCAGTTGTACTCTCTCCTGGATGGTTCTGACCATATACAGTATTCTTGCCAGTATACACAGTAAACTTCCAAACATATCCTGAACTACACTCACACAGTTTGTACAGCTTCATGCCAAATCTGCTGCGTTTTGAGTGTATGTACGGTACCCAACTCAGTCGTCCCCTCCATAGGAGAAGGGATTCATCTACACAAACATTTTGCTCAGGAGTATAGATGGAGGAAAATTTGTCTTGGAGATGGTTCAGGATTGGCTGTATTTTTGTAGAGTTTCTTATTGTGAGTCTGAGGATCAAACTTAGAATTATCTGCGAAGTGAAGGAATTTCAAAAGCAGGTGGAATCGCTTTTCAGACATAATTTTAGAGAAATAGGGAGTAGCTATACTTTCATGTTTTGTGAAGTAGAGACCATTTTCTGGTTTGTGAAGAACACCCTGTAGAAGGAGCAGTCCAAGGAGAGTTTTCATTTCAGCAGCATTTGTGTCTGTCCAGCTTCTGGCTCGGCATAATAATTTTATGTTAGGCTTAGCAGCTAAAAATTGGCTTGATACAGGTTAGTCTGCTCAGCCAATAACAGGAATATATCATCATCTATGAACATGCTAAAGTATTCACCAAGACTATGCATACAGGTTAGTCTGCTCGGCCAATAACAGGAACATACCAATATCTATGAACATGCTGAAGTATTCATCAAGACTATGCATACAGGTTAGCTGCTCGGCCAATAACAGAAATATATCAATATCTATGAACATGCTGAAGTATTCATCAAGACTATGCATACAGGTTAGTCTGCTCGACCAATAACAGGAATATACCAATATCTATGAACATGCTGAAGTATTCATCAAGACTATGCATACAGGTTAGTCTGCTCGGCCAATAACAGAAATATATCAATATCTATGAACATGCTGAAGTATTCATCAAGACTATGCATACAGGTTAGTCTGCTCGGCCAATAACAGGAATATATCAATATCTATGAACATGCTGAAGTATTCATCAAGAATATGCATACAGGTTAGTCTGCTCGGCCAATAACAGGAATATATCAATATTTATGAACATGCTGAAGTATTCATCAAGACTATTTACATCAGTAATGGCCTTATTTATTATATATACCCCTGTAAAAGCAAATCTTGGTCTTAGTGCACCATTCGAAACGAATTGCTGAGGCTGAGTTACATCGTCAACTTCCTCTTCATCACTTGCTTCATCTGGAACCACTCCAGTGTTACTTTCAGCATCACTTTCACTGTCCTCCTCATCAGTATGTATCTACTCATCATCATCTGATAAAAAATACCTCATGATCACTATCCGCTTCTGAAATTCTCGAAAAATTCACATGATCAAGCTGATCTACTTTACGTTTGGAAGCCATGTGGGAGCTTTGTGCAGTGCTAAAACAAATGCAGTTTCCGTGACCGCTGTGTGAGACTGTATGGAGGCATGATATCGTGGAAAACATATCAACTAATATGGTAGACCCTACGCCGACGTCTTATGCCATCACTCCCAAGAGAAATCCGCGAGAAATTTGATGATTGACTTATGCCGTCATACCCACTGTAGAAGTCTAATGCAAAAATGTCTGAAGACGTCATACCCAGTTAAGGGGCTATAAGTCCCATAATGCATGAGACCCACAAGTCACAATGATGCTATCACACCCTGCGACTCACTAGCTAACAGTTCTCCTATTCCAAATCAATATCAAGTGCACACTTCTATAACTGTTTAACTGTTAAAAAAAATTGTATTGCCTCAAAAATACAATTACCTACTTCTTTAATACATAAGCATGGCTTTGAATAAGTTCAAACCAGACATACATGGGTAGAAAAATGGTATGCACATTACATTTTCAATCCAAAACCTTGAGAGTGAAACCTTTCAAACCTGACAGAAATATTTTAAACATAAAATAAATTTATAAATCAGTTAGAGCAAAAGTTTTTGGAAAAGTACCAACTGTTGCACCAGACAAGTGACAGAAAAAACTGTAACAGATGCATCAAAGTTGGCAACAAAATAAAACTGATAAAAGTAACACGAGCAGTATAAAGATTGATTCATATTGTGTGTTGCAAGCACTAAAATAAAAACACAAAAACTGAGACCTGATTGAAACTTACGGTAACATATTGAAAGCACTTTTCTTGGCTAGGAGTATCTAAATCATCAAAGAAAATTCCACCAATGCCTCGACATTCTCCTTAAAGAAGGAATCAGAAAATAAATAAATAAATAAATAAATAAACAGATAGATTAATATCAGCATACAAAAGCGCATAAAAAAATTCACTTCTCATATGATGCTAAGGATTAAAAAATATATAAACAATCACACAATTTAATAAAAACCCCATAACACACTGTTCAAACACATACAAACATTATGAGTAGGGAGGGTCCCCTTAGTTGCGAATAGAAGAAAATACAGTGTGATTCGTTTGGGTAGGGATAATTTAAAAATGCTGTGGTATGGCTTGTAACAGATACAATAAATCAATATTTGGCAGAAATTACCTTTATGAATGTTTGTCAAGGCCTCTACATGACCCCTTTGGTGGACTTGGCAGAGTTCATACCGGGTGCTCAATTCTTCCCATGTGTTTTCTAACATTTGCTGAGTAATTTGTGCGAATGCTGAAGAAATTTTCACTTTCAAGTCATCCAGGCTTTCAGGTCCTTGCACATAGACAATGTTTTTCACAGCCCAGCTCCCACACGAAGAAATTGGGAGAAAGAATGAGATCTGGGGAGTTTGTAGGCTAAGGAATAGGGTCATCGTGGCCACACCATTTATCATTGAGGAAGTTCCTGACTTCCAATGACCAATGGGGTGGGGCCTGTTTTGCTGTAAAATGACATTGTTATCCAGTTGTGGTATCAAAAAGATCTGTAGTATGTCCAGGTATGGTCCTGACTGTATAGTGTCCTCAAAGAAGAAACTCCCACCACACCACACATTTACTTGGGGTTTGCTCTTTCCACTTCGTAGAAAGCATAGGGGTCATGTAAAGGCCTACACAAACCCCCATCCATAAAAAGTAATTCTGCCAAATATTGACTTATTATAATATCTATTACAAGCCACACCATAGCATTTTCAAATTATCCCTACCCAAATGGATCACCCTGTATATGATGTGGAGTACATTCTGTGAGGTGGTTGAGTTTGTATTAGTCCAAGGATCACCATACTTGCAGCAAAATATCTTGGATCTCTGTTAAAGAGGACATTGATGATGAACAGCTCTTTTCAGCATGCCCCCTACCGATATTGAATAGGACTGAGATCAGGGGACTGTGGAGACCAGGGAGAGATTATGGAAGTCCTCTTTGTCCTCATCAAACCATTCTTGCATGATGTGCTGTTGCGTTGCTATCCATAAAGATGCCATCACACACAGAAAAAAGGGATAACATTGCAGGGTGCACTTCGTCCACTATAGCACTCAGGTATTGCCTGGATGGATATACACTACTTTGAAAAAAGGCACCGGACACCCTTTCAAAAGCAAATTAATGGATCCGCTGCATTGTTAAGATGCATGGTACAGCTGAAAACGGTATAAAAAGAAGCCTGCAGCTGACCGCGATCATATCCCACTCTGAGGTTGAGTGAAAATGTTGCGGCAGGAGAGAACTGACTTTGAGAAAGGAAAGATTGTTTGGTGTTATATTAGTGAGTTGTCCATAAGACAAACCGAGAGGTGTTAAAACATACCCAAGTCAACTGTTTTGGATGTACTGAATAAGTGGAAGACACAGGGTGTGCCTGAAGCAGCAAAACGTACCGGCAGACCAAAGAAAATCAGTTATAGAGGACGTCGAAGCCTCAATCGAAGGAATACTGCACAAGACCTCAGCGTACAGGTGAGCAAAAATGCTGTAACTTCGGTATGTACATATACGATTTGCAGAGAACTTTATTCCATGGGTTACCATGGTTGTGGGGCTGCTCATAAGCCTTTCATCTTCACTTGGAATGCTACTCGTCGTTTAGCATAGTGTAAAGAACATTTATCATGGACCGTAGATCAATGGAAATGAGTCCTATGGACTGATGAATCCAGATACACGATCCATCAGTCTGATGGCCATGAATGGGTAAGGTGGCAGCCGGGGGAATGCTATTTACCAGAGTTTACTGTTCGTACGGTCAAGTTTGGAGCTGGCAGTGCCCTCGTGTGGGGGTGTTTTTCGTGGTATGGTCCCAGCCCATTGGTTATCGTAGACAAACCTGTTAACCAGCACGTCTACCTAGATATTCTGGACAATTATGCCCTACCAACTCTGTAGCAATACTATTGAACCGAGATTTGTTGGTACCAGCAGGATAATGCACCGAGCCACAAAGCAAGGACTGTTACGGCGTGGTTTGATGATAATTCCGTATTGTGTGTGAATTGGCCAGTACAGATCCCTGATCTTAATCCCATAGAGTACCTATAGGATGAATTAGAGCGCCGCATAAGAAGTTTGGAACCAAGACCTACTACTAAGCAACAGTTAGCGGCAGCATTATGTACTGAATGGAAGCACATACCTATCGCTGTGTTCCAAAACCTTGTCGAAAGCATGTCTCGAAGGGTCAGTGCATGCATTAAGGCCATAGGTGGACCAACATTTTACTAATGTATGTAAATAAATGTTATGTTGTGTTTCTCTCCTAGGTGTATGGTGACTTTTGTCAATATAGTGCACTTTTCAATGGTATCAGTGGACCAAGTCTGTACCAACAGAACAACTCCCATAACATGGTGCCATCTCCACATGCTTGGATTGTGTCTACAAGGTACATTGAGTCTATTGCTTTATGAGGTTCTCAACATATCCTGTGCCGACCATCAGTACAAAACAATGTACAGCATCATTTATTCGACAACATTTGTTTCTCTTATTGCTCTACTGTCCCTTCATGGTATTCTTGGCATCACTGTAAACAGTTTTTTGTGGAGACAAGTGGATTTCGAATGGGCAGGTGACTTCCAAGAGCCAATTTCTTTAACTCCTTATGCATAGTTTAGGTTGAATTCAGAAGACAATTGCTATACGCTGGAAGACCTGTTCTTCTTTACAATCATCCTCACAGCACAATGGTCATGCTCTTTAAGTCTAGAGTTATGGCCACATTTATGCCTTTTAAATATGGATGATCTAATAATCAGTTAACAGCTCAGTTAGTGATTTGCCTTCCAGTTGCTAAACAAATTGTTGCTTTTGATAAACCAGTAATTTCTTTTGTCTTGTTAATCATGCCCCCCATAAAGGTGTGCCTACAATTATATCTTTTTTTGGAATCCCAAAAGATCCTGGGATTTTCCTATGCTTGCATATGCTACCATAGGAGAATAATCTGTATGCTTTTCAGGGATTGAAAAGTACCATGCCCGGGCATGTAAATTAATGGCCTGGGCAGGTAAAAAAGCAATCTAGTTGTCCGTATCGGGCAACTAAATTTTAAAATGAAGAAGTTTGGAATAGAATTTCCAACTACAAGAAAAAAGACAGTTGTCGCATGTAATGTTTCATTTCACTGCTAATCACCGTAAGGTGTATTATTGTTACAGAGTGCCAAGAACAGAAGAATACCACTTATTTAATTATATTATGCTCTAGGTCCAGATATTGGAACCAAATGTAATTTTGCTCTAAATGTTGTTTATAGTCAGTGATGGGATGTATGCCTCTGATGGAACTAGTCTCTGGTGTTAGAGACAAAGGGCGAAAGAAAACTTCAACGAAAAAATATGGCAGAGTCACTAAATTTCTCAAATACCAATTTCATCAAATCATTTCATACCAATTTCAACATCATCATCTTAAAACTTGATATACACACTTTTATACATTGAACATTTTGAATACAGACTTAAAACGGAAATGTATGACATGTAAAAAGTTTGTCATATTTTTTAACTTAAAAAAAATGAGGGCTCTGATTTGTTACCTTAAAAGATAAAAATTCCTTGACATCTAGCTTTTACTATCTGGGCAGGTAAATAATTTTTGCACATGCCCAGCTGGGCATGTAACTTTTCAGATATTTTTCAAGATCTGCTCTTTATAAAATGCAAGGCAAAATGTAGTCAACCCATGTGACTGCTACATTTGCATATATTGGTGTTTATTGTCTGTGACACCTTATCATAAAGGTTTGCAATTTTTTGGCTGGTGTGTGTATAACATACACCTACTAAAAAAAAAGTATATCGTGAAGAATATAAATTTGTTCACACATTTAGGAAATAAGTCAATCTGCTCAGTTGTTACTCTTAGATTTAACAAGTTGCTCAACTACATGGTAAAAGTAATTATTTTTAAGGAATCTTAAAAATATGTCACTTAATAGGTGACAGTTCAGCAGAAAAGCATTTTTTAATACACAGTCATCAGTTATTTTTCTTTACCAATTTGCAAAACAATTTCTGCAAAGTGACACTGGTAATATTCATAGGCTCTTCTGATTTGCAACGAATTCTGTAATCAAAGAGAAGACAGTTTTTGTTAATTTATTGTATTTTTGTTTCCATTTCGTATCTTAACGCTAGTTTCTAAAATTTTTTAAAGGACTCAAGCTGGGTGCTAGATTACCGGGATTCCTTTTAAACTGCCATAACATGTTGTCTCTCAACAGTTTTCTTAGTTAATTTTACAATAATGTTTCTGAAAAGCTTCAGCATTCAATTTTTATTTTTTCATAGGATTGCAACATTCATCAGTTACCAGTCCCCACCGACAGTTAATCTACCTCTACTGAAAGGAAGAATTCATCTTCTGTACTTACTCTTCACAATTTATCTTTCATTACGAGGGTCATTCAGATAGTTAAGAACGCTTGGTTATAAAAGCTATATACTTTAAAAATTTTTAAATATTTTATTTACAGTTTTTAACTTGTATCTTAGCCTATTTTCCTACATAGTCACCTTGGACATTGAAGCACTTGTTATATTTGGAATAAGTTTAACTATCCTCTCCTCATAAAACTCTGCCACTTATCCTTTCAGCCAGTCCATAACAGACTGATTTTCTTTGCAAATAAATTTTGTTTAACTTTTCGCTGTTTTTTCAGTGATTGAGAGTGATGCCATTCAAGTGATTGTCTTTTGTTCTCAAGGGTGTAGTGCAAAATCCATGTTTCATCCCTATTACAATTTGGCCAATAAACTCACTGCCATTTTGGTGGTAATGCTCCAAGAAGGTCAAGGCAACTCCCTGTTGCTGAGTTCTGTATTCATCTGTGAGCATCCACGGAACCCATCTTGCACAGATTTTGTTGAAGTTCAGATGTTCAGTCACAAACTGATTTTGTTGAAGTTCTCAAGGGTGTAGTGCAAAATCCAGGTTTCATCCCCTATTACAATTTGGCCAATAAACTCATTGCCATTTTGGCGGTAATGCTCCAAGAAGGTCAAGGCAACTCCCTGTTGCTGAGTTCTGTATTCATCTGTGATCATCCACAGAACCCATCTTGCACAGATTTTGTTGAAGTTCACATGTTCAGTCACAAACTGGCACACAGTGTACGATAAACTTCCAGGCATTTTTTGTGCACTTTGCTAATTGTAAAGCATTGATTCTCTTTAATGATGCCATCAACCTTTTGTTTGAGTTCATCTGTGATGAGAGAGGGGCGCCCTGACTGATCTTCATCATGAACGTTTGCTTTTTAAAACATTATGCACCACTTTCTGTCAGTGGATTCATTCCAAACACCTTTTCCACACACTTAAACAATGTCAATAGGCCTGGTGTTTTCAGCAGTCAGAAAATGGATAACTGATAAAACTTTGCATTCGGCAGGATTTTCAATGTGCGTGTTCATTTCGAAAGATCGTAACTTACCACAAACGGATAACACATGCCCAACAATGGTGCCAGGAGATAGCCAACAGAGCACTGGGCCCGGATGACCTTGATTGAGTGCCGGCCAGGAACCCACGCAGATGCTATGCGCAAACATTCCTTACTTTCTGAATGACCTATGCAGTAGTCAATATTAAGAATTACTTCAGCTGGATCCTTCATGACTTGTTTTGAAACTTTGTTTCCTGTCACTATATCACCTTTTGTTGGAAGCCTAAACTAATATGACAACTTGCAGGCAGTTGAGCAATGGAACATGAAGTAACACTTTTCCTAAACTGAACAAACATGTTATGCAGTACTTGTGACATGAGTCTAGCAAATTGCCACCCATAACTAAATTAACTTATGGCATCGATTATGCATTAGCATGAAAAAAATGTATATGTATATGCTTCTCACAGAACTCAAAAGGCACTTTTGATTGCATCATTTCGTAGCATTTTCAGAATGAAATGACCGAGGATTCTCAAATTCTTCCAAAACTTAAAAACCTGGAAATCCAGGCTACACAAAGACGTCTGAAATATGCAAGTTGTGTATCTTTTAAATTTACTGAACTAAATCTTTACATGCACAAGAAATATATAATAGAGTGGAACCTTGGCTATGTTTTTCACTTTTATATGAAATTATGCATTCATTCTGTTATTTTACTGCAGTTTCTATCACTTTTCTTTTTTTTTTTGGTTGTACATAATTCATTTATACACTTTTTACTTTTTACAATTATATGTTAAAATCTGGATTTCATATTATCACAAAATACATAGTTTGATTCTTTCATATGTAACCTGGTACTTAACAACTTTAAGAAAATAGAGACAGCACTGCTGTGTTCCATCTTGGTGCAGCCAAAGTTGAACTTTGAACCCATCAGAGAAGGGTATATTGTTTACTTTCAGTCTGGATGTAAAATAAGTTTTTCATTTCAGAACACACACACATGTGCAATATTTAAAAACTGATAGATATCTGGGATATAAATTTGTGGTTCCACCATTTTGTGAGGTAGTACAAAATGGTACTACCTCACAAAATGTAGTTCAAACCATCTTGAAAGGGGTCCTAGATGTACCATCAATATCCAGCATTCTGGTTTCAAGTGGATGCACCCAAGATACACAGAAAAAATAACTGTTAATTCACATGTTGCACGTTGAAGCACCACTCCCACATTCTTAGTTGTGAAAATTTCACTTAATCTAGAATCAGAATTCCTATAGACACATAAAGCTGCTGAAAGAGAAATTTGACTTTCATAAAATTTTTGTGGGTATATATTATAGCACTGATCGAGAACTGAAGGTTCAAAATTTTGAAGCACTCACTTCAATAATTTTGAAAAACTCCTTCTGGTTACTGGGTCCCTCAAAAGATTTAGTCACCAGCATGCAAGCTCCTTGGAGCCCTGGATGACAGGGAAAAGACATGATGCTGTAGTTCAAACCATCTTGAAAGGAGGGATTAACAGATGTTCAGATGGCAAAGCCTTAAAGTGATAGCAATGAAAAATTAGAGTTAGAGTACATGCATTGCCCTGGGCTGAATGCTAAGTCAGTGAAAAGCTGTCACAAACTGTGCTCTAAACCTCTTAATTTATACTTTTTGTGTTTGGTTTATTTTATTGCTTTAATTTTATCACGAGACCGAGTGGCTTTAATTGGTTTATTTATGCTAGTCAAGGTCTGGTGGTGTTTAATTTTATTAGTTACATTGCTTTCTGTGTGGGTATAGGGATATGATATATTGCGTCTTGCTCTTTTAACTACAATGTTTTGGTTTATTATTCCAATGTTTCTGCTAATTCTGTTTTAATTTAATATGCTAATGCTTCTACTGATTCTATTTTAGTTTGTTAGTTAATGCTTCTGCAGATTCTCATTGGGAAGTTTATTTATATTAATATGTTAGCTGTTAAACTGTAGAAAGTTGGATTTGGAGGCTGTATTATGTACCTTGCTTTTAGAGCCAAGCAATTGTAATGTTTGGTATTACAGTATTAAGATACTTAATGTAATGTTATTAATAGGGCTAGGATTTATATGCAATAAAAATTTCTAAATATGCACATAAAATATTTATTAAAAATGAAGAATTAAGAGAAAAAAACAAAAATCACTAAAATATGTGAAATATTTCTTTTTATATTTTTTAATAACTTTCTATAATTTCTTTACATATACAGTCATAAAAAATAAAAATAATTACTTAACACTAGGGTTTTCAATTAATTCACTGCTATTACAACTAGTAACAGCATAGCACTTTAGGTTGTCCTCCTGTTTTCTCTGAAAATACCCTTAAATTGGCAGAATGACCTCTGGACATCACATGAGGTGATGAGCGAAAACTTAAACCCTGCTATATCCAATGGCGAGATTTCCTTATATAGCACTCTTGTCAAGACAGAACATGTATTCGTAACGTATCCTTTGACACGCTGCTTGAGTGATGTCGACCTCCTTCAACTTTGAGTTCACCTTGGCCGGAGATCCATTGCATTTTCTGGCATGAGAATGCCAGGCGAAGTTGCAAAACATGTTGAACAGAACTTATAAAATAAGATTACTGATGACCATTATTTACCCAATTAACAGTATCCCACGTATTTACTAGCACACAACACTTTCTAGTGGTCTATAGCACATCTAAAGAGATTTCCATATCTTTTAAAATAGCACAATTGCCAGTTGAAGTTCCCTGGAGAATATTTTTTTTATAGTTACAATGTTTCTAGGCCTAGATTTTCTAAACACTGGATTGTGTTTACCTCCGACAACGGGATATCTAAACCCCCTCTAGTGCACGGCATAAATCCAAACTGAAAATTTAACTGATATGTTTACTGTTTCCTGGAACTTCTGTTTCAGCAAAGTGTTTTTCACTTTGCTTTTTTGATATTTCCCAGTTTTAATGTGTTGCAAAACTTGAAAAAAAGTTGGTCACAAGACAAAGCTGATGTGCACACACCACAAAACAAAATATTTCTGTCAGTTTTTAGATCTTCATCAGAAAACTCGTTCATAAATGTCTTTAATTTGGATCATATAGTTGATTAAATTCTGGGCATGTCAATTTACTGTCAGCTCACATGTAGCTCATTCATGTAAAAATAATTTTAAGTAATGTGAAAATATGTAATATATGTAGTAAATTTACTGTCGATTCACAAGTTGCTAATTTATGTAAAAATATTTTTAAATAATGTGAAAATATGTAATATATGTAGTAAAACGGTAAATATATATATAATAATGGCAAAAAACGTCAAATATGTAAAAATATGCAACAATATTTAATTACATATTAATCCTAGCCCAAGTTATTAATATGTTTGGTATTATTTCTTGGTAGGATGTTGTTAATATGTATGGTGCTATTTTTTGATATTATTTTGTAGTTTCTTGCTAGTTTTAATTTTAGTGATCTCGAACATATTTTTCTTGATAATCAAGTTGCTTGTTTTGTGTATGTCCTTTAACTTCTGTGTGTGTGAAAAAGAAATAAGTTTTGCCTTGTATTTTATGTTTTCACTATTTGGATGTAGTACTTGTAACTTAATTTACTTTTTGCACACAATTACAGTTTTTTTTTTTTTTTTTTTAATTCGAGGTTTAACGACCATCGTGAGCAACTCAATGGGCTATAAGCAGTCGCCCGTCCCTAATTTATGGTCACTGGTTCCAGGGAAGGGAGAGAGCCAGTGCCGTAAGACAAACACAACATCCATGCCTCACCGGGATTCAAACCTGGACCCCTTTCGGACGAATAATCAGAGGCCATCGCCTTAGACCACTGCGGCACAATTACAGTTGCTTAGTATGGCTGAATTTACTTTCTGCATATTTTTACGATATATATTATAATTGTACTGCATATATATTATAACAAAATATATTACAGTTGTTGTACTGCCTTTTTTATTATTATTTTGCCATCAATTGAGCTTTGAATAAATGATTTTAAAAATATTTTGTACTCCTTCAAAGCTTTTTTACAATAGTATTTACAGTTTTGAAATTTCTTTTATATGCTTTTTTTACATTTATACATTTTTAAGGGAATCCTCAAGGAAAACACATAACCAAGGCTCTACTGTGTAGTGAAATTTTGAAAAGAAGTACTACATGTGTCTCAGAGACTAAAAAACTACTTTGTACTTATACAGTATAATTTTATTCATTAACTTTGGTAAAATAATTTTTATTATATTATTAAAATTTATGAAGAAATTATTAACACTGTGAACTGTTTTTGCACTTAATGCTTAAAAATTAAGTGGGAGTGTGTTTAATATAACCTTGTGTGAATCTTCCACGAGGTCAATCTTTTCTATTTCACATTCTTTTGCCTTGTACTATTTCATTGACTGATGAGCTGTTGTCACACTGATCTTGGTACTGGAAGAAAATGTTGCCCAAATGCAAGCTCCTCCACAGTTCATTTTGACTATTGAAATTACTTCTTTGAGTAGCAAACAAAACGTACACGCAATAAGCTTTATTTCTTGTTACCTGTGCAGATGGCGATTTAAAAAGAATGTTTAACATGCTTTGAAAACATTTGCCGCTCTTAGAATATGGGCAGTTGGTAGACAGTACGGTAGCGGTTCAGTGAGAAAGTTTCCAAAGAGCAGGTATTCAGGAAAATCCAATCCAGATTTACAACAAGTGAAACGTGAGGGTGGCAGTTTAAGGATGTTATCTACTTTTTGACAGAAAACAAAATATTCTAAATTTAGTTAAAACATCGTAAAATTGAAAAGTTACATGGCAAACAGAGTTGGAAATGTGCCAAATGAACCTTATCATTAGAAAAATTAAATTATTACCTCTATGTTTGATGAAAAAATACTCATCACACCACTTTTTGAAACGACTATAATACGATGGTTCATGTTGATCACAGACGCGTTTTAATGTCTTATGGAAATGCTTGGCATCTTCTACGTTGAGAATATATGGTGTCATGTCTGTCCCACCACCAAACCACCATGTAACAGTGCCATCACTATTTTGTACTTCAAAATAACGGTAATTGAAGTGAATGGTAGGAACATTTGGGTTTCTCTAAAAGACAAAGAAAAATCACAAATAATTAAACAAAAACATTTAAGGTAGGATGAAACAGTTCAACACTGCTCACAAAGTCATTAATTTGCACAACGATGATTTTTCTGTGTTTAAGAAAAGATGCAACACAGTAAAAATAACTTGGGAAAAACTGTACTTCTATTACATAATTCAACACAATTATTCAAAAAAATATGCACTCACATGCTAGATTTTCCTAGTAACACACAGCTGTGAGCAAACTGATGAACCAGATAAATTAGAGAAAATATTCACAAGAAATGCAAATTGTGACTGGAATTGATAATAATGAAATGAGTTTCTACACCTTCCATGGAATTTGAAGATTGTTTCTTTAAATATTTTTAAGTGTTCATATAAATTCTTTTTATGTAAGCTTTTATGTAAGCACTCAGTAACAGCACTCACTGCGTTAGCACAAAAAAAGAAAAAAAAAAAGAAAAAGAAAAAAAAACAAATTTAGTATGTTTTTAGAACAAGTATAAAAAGAAAGAAAAAAAGAAAATCAGTTAAACTACTTGGACTTGACATTAATGGTAAGTGAAGGAAAAATTCAAACTCAAAATTTATTAAAAAACCCACTAACAATAATAAAACATTAGGCTATCAGTCAAATCATCCTAATTACACAGAAACAAATGTGGCCTAACAAGTTTTGGAAAAAAAAAATGCACTAAATTTTTTATATTTAAAAAAGGCACAAAACAAAGAATTAAAGATGATCCCCTGGAGAAAAACAGTTATCCTTCCCAACAAATTATAAAAAACTTTAATAAAAAAGAAAAGAAAAAGAATTAGAAAATCTAGAAAATTACATACCATAAAGGTCTGTTTAAAAACCATCAGAGGAAATGTAAAAATTTAACATAAGACTGGCTCCAGGATTACACAATACAGCAAATAACTTTCTCCCATACATAATGGGCAAAAAAAGAGAAAACACCTTATTGCAAGGAAGTGTCATCTACAACATAAAGTGTGAATGTGGTCTCAGCTATGTGGGCGAGACAGGCATGCACTTAGTGCAAAACTCACAGAACATAAAGCTGCAATTAATAACATTTCAAACAGAACAGGTTTAAGCAGATATGTACAAAACACAGAGAATGAAGTGAATGGTCACTTCATGGAAGTATTCGCATACAAACAGCACTTCTTAAAAAGAAAAAAAAAAAAAAAAAAAAGGCCTAGGAAGAGGAACTACATTAAATGATCAGAAGGGTTGGATTTTAATTTTATAACAGGAGTGGCAACAACTACTGAGTTTTGATAATGGGTAGGTACATTTACTATCTGAAAATTTGGCAAGTGAAAAAAACATACTCTTCTATGAAAACCCCATTTACCGTTGAGCCTCTCTTATATGTTTTTCTAGGGAATGACCTTAAAGAACATGAAAGTGTAAAAAACGTATAAATGGAATTTCGAATTGTTAAATACAAATTACGAACTTTTGAATACTTCCAAAAAAAAGGGTGTGTGTGGGGAGTACAAAAAACTCGTAATTTTAAGTTACACTAATTTTTAAAGTAAGATATGTGTACCTGAGTACTTTGTTGGCTACGTTAAGCCTGTCTATTTTGACTTTTGTATTAATTATTTTATTCTAATTTCATTATAAAAACTAGGTTAAGCGTTCTATATAATTTCATATTTTCAATGTACAGAAAAAAGCAACCTTATCCTTGAAATACTAGGTAAGAAATTCGAATACAATTTATGCTTTATATCCAACTCCCTCCTCCCATCACACAAGCTTCACTTACAAGATCACTCTTTTTGAAGCAGTTTGTCCACTAGTTGATTTAGCATTTGTGCCGAGTAAAATATTCACTAATTTTTGCTTGTTTCAAATTTCTTGAATTCACAGAAAATAGAGAAATGTGAACATTATTTAGCAAATTTTTAAGTGCATCATTCATTTCATGACTGAAAAAAAGACAAACAACAACAACAAAGAAATCCTAGTTGTAAATGCATTTATGGCACCTCTATTCATAGTGATTGTGGAATAACTTTTTTACGGGTCTTTTAGAGGTTATTTTTAATGAAAGTTGGTTGTCAAATTTTCGAACTAAAGCCTAGTTCGTCATCAGGACTATGTCACTGGAGTAGTTGCTGCCACTCAATTGGAAGAGACCATCCGCAATTATCGTTAATTGTGGTACTTCTTCTTCTTGCTATTTCGATCCCTTCTTCTAGTTTTCTCTTTACTAAGTTTGACTGGTGGGCGATTATTTTCACTGAGTCCCAATTTATGGAGTGTCCACTTGCTTGTACATGTCTGTCTAGCCCTGTTTTGTTCCCAATGTTCCTAATAGCTGCTTGGTGTTCTTTCATTCGGACCTTAATACTTCTCCCTGTTTCTCCTATATAGCTGAGTCCGCAGTTACAGTCGATGCAGTAAATTACTCCTTCCTGCAATTGGATGTCCAATTCTTTCTGCTTTAAAGCTGGCAGGAATTTCTTTATTTTGTTATTAAGATCTGGAGCTAGCCTGATATTATATTTTGCTCCGATCCTTTTCAGTCTCTCGAAAAGTCCCTTGTGGTACGTAATTTTGCTGGTGAATTTGAAGTTGGTTTTTTCCTGCTTCTTTTTTGGCACTTGTTTAAATATTTTCTCAACATATGGGGAGGGGTAATTGTTTTCTGTCAACATTTCCTTTAATTCTTCTTTGTGAAGATCTTTTTGAGAAGCTGAAGAGACCAGGATTTCAATTTTTTCCAAAAATTGTCTCGCTGTATTCGATTTAATATAATCAGGGTGGAATGAGCAGAAGTCTAACATCTTCCCTGTGTTGGTGGGTTTTCTAAAAAGCTGAGTGAATATTTTCCCTTCTCTTGAGGTCAAGGTTAAATCCAGGTAATTGATGCTATGGTCTTTTTCCTGTTCCAGGGTGTACTTCAAGGTATTCTCTAGTAAGTTAAATTCTTCCAGAATCTGAGAGGGTAGAGATTGGTCCACAGTATCTACTATAATTAGGACATCATCCATGTACCTTACATAGAGAGCAAACAAGGAGGGTTGTATAAGGATTTTTGCCTCTAGTTTACTTATATAATAATTTGCTAGCAGAGGTGCTAGTGGAGAACCCATTGCAAGTCCTGAAGTTTGCCTGTAATATTTCTTTCCAAACTGGAAGAAATTATTCTTGAAGGAAAATAGGAGCAGTTCATATATGCCAAGTAGTATTTCTCTATTGTGATTATGGAATACTATTTTTTCCGCAAGGTCATCTGCAATGAATTCCAGTAGGAGGTCCAGGTTAATGTTGGTATACATAGAGACTATATCCAGGCTTGCCATTACTGGATGAATTAATTCTGGCAAGTTGTCCAGTTTTCTTTTTAGCTGCATGGAATTTTTTAGTAGGTAGGGAGGAGAAGGGAAAATATCTCTGAGGTGACCAAGTAAATAATAATTAATGTTGGAGAGTGGCGAATTTCTAGTGTCTATTATAGGTCTTATTGGATGGCCTTCTTTGTGAACTTTTATCGTACCATAGATCTGTGGAATTCTTGACTGGATTTTGGAGAAGTTTTTGAAGAGCTCATTAAGCTGTTTTTTATTTCTTAAAGAGCTGATTAATTTCTTAAGATTTTTTACAGTTTGATCTATAGGATTACCATTGAGTTCTTCATAATAAGGCTTGCTCAATTCAGCTTCCATTTTATTGTAATACTTCTCTTTTTCTACCAATACCAAAACTTTGCTCTTATCTGCTCTCAGTGTTACTACTTTATCATTGGCTTTGAATTTTTTAAGGTCAGTAATGGCACTTCTATTAAAATTGTAATCAACTTTTACTGGCTTTTTTACAAATTTTGAGACGCAGTCTGAGAATTCTTTCCTTAAAGTAACTGCTGTATTTTCATCTTCTCTTTCTACCTTACTACAGATGCTTTCTAAATCAATCAGTATACGTTTTTTATCAAGTGTTGCGGAGGAAAGGTTGTAATTATATCCCTTATTGAGGAGATTAATCAGGTTTTCATCTACTCCTTCTTCCGTCAGATCCATGACATGTTTGTTAGTGGTGGATGGTATTAACTGTGGGCCAGGTGCTGTAGACATTAACTTTGGACTTAACCATTTATTTTCTTTAATTTTCAATTTTTCCTTAAACTTTTTGTTTTTATCTCTCACTGCTTTAGCTAACCAATTATCAATATTTTTCTTTTCTGCTTCCGGAATTTCACCTAATGAAGAGGTCCAAATACGAGTTTCTATTCCTTCGCATTGCTCAATAGTTTTGAATTTATTACGAATCGCGCCATTCACCGTTTTTAGTTCTATTTTTCTAATAAAATTTCTTGACAGATTTTCCGCGATGTTTTTCGTGAGTCTCAAAGAAGGTGGAACAAAATTAGCTCTTTTACATTTCTTAAGAAAATACAGTTGTGACTTACATTTGTCGCTTTTGCACTTACTCCTTTCTATCTTTCTGATGTTTCGCCATATATCCAGCCCGTATGTGGTTTTTATCCTAGTTGTAAATGCATTTATGGCACCTCTATTCATAGTGATTGTGGAATAACTTTTTTTACGGGTCTTTTAGAGGTTATTTTTAATGAAAGTTGGTTGTCAAATTTTCGAACTAAAGCCTAGTTCGTCATCAGGACTATGTCACTGGAGTAGTTGCTGCCACTCAATTGGAAGAGACCATCCGCAATTATCGTTAATTGTGGTACTTCTTCTTCTTGCTATTTCGATCCCTTCTTCTAGTTTTCTCTTTACTAAGTTTGACTGGTGGGCGATTATTTTCACTGAGTCCCAATTTATGGAGTGTCCACTTGCTTGTACATGTCTGTCTAGCCCTGTTTTGTTCCCAATGTTCCTAATAGCTGCTTGGTGTTCTTTCATTCGGACCTTAATACTTCTCCCTGTTTCTCCTATATAGCTGAGTCCGCAGTTACAGTCGATGCAGTAAATTACTCCTTCCTGCAATTGGATGTCCAATTCTTTCTGCTTTAAAGCTGGCAGGAATTTCTTTATTTTGTTATTAAGATCTGGAGCTAGCCTGATATTATATTTTGCTCCGATCCTTTTCAGTCTCTCGAAAAGTCCCTTGTGGTACGTAATTTTGCTGGTGAATTTGAAGTTGGTTTTTTCCTGCTTCTTTTTTGGCACTTGTTTAAATATTTTCTCAACATATGGGGAGGGGTAATTGTTTTCTGCCAACATTTCCTTTAATTCTTCTTTGTGAAGATCTTTTTGGAAAAAATTGAAATCCTGGTCTGACCAGGATTTTCTTTTTGTTTTTATCTCTCACTGCTTTAGCTAACCAATTATCAATATTTTTCTTTTCTGCTTCCGGAATTTCACCTAATGAAGAGGTCCAAATACGAGTTTCTATTCCTTCGCATTGCTCAATAGTTTTGAATTTATTACGAATCGCGCCATTCACCGTTTTTAGTTCTATTTTTCTAATAAAATTTCTTGACAGATTTTCCGCGATGTTTTTCGTGAGTCTCAAAGAAGGTGGAACAAAATTAGCTCTTTTACATTTCTTAAGAAAATACAGTTGTGACTTACATTTGTCGCTTTTGCACTTACTCCTTTCTATCTTTCTGATGTTTCGCCATATATCCAGCCCGTATGTGGTTTTTATCCTAGTTGTAAATGCATTTATGGCACCTCTATTCATAGTGATTGTGGAATAACTTTTTTTACGGGTCTTTTAGAGGTTATTTTTAATGAAAGTTGGTTGTCAAATTTTCGAACTAAAGCCTAGTTCGTCATCAGGACTATGTCACTGGAGTAGTTGCTGCCACTCAATTGGAAGAGACCATCCGCAATTATCGTTAATTGTGGTACTTCTTCTTCTTGCTATTTCGATCCCTTCTTCTAGTTTTCTCTTTACTAAGTTTGACTGGTGGGCGATTATTTTCACTGAGTCCCAATTTATGGAGTGTCCACTTGCTTGTACATGTCTGTCTAGCCCTGTTTTGTTCCCAATGTTCCTAATAGCTGCTTGGTGTTCTTTCATTCGGACCTTAATACTTCTCCCTGTTTCTCCTATATAGCTGAGTCCGCAGTTACAGTCGATGCAGTAAATTACTCCTTCCTGCAATTGGATGTCCAATTCTTTCTGCTTTAAAGCTGGCAGGAATTTCTTTATTTTGTTATTAAGATCTGGAGCTAGCCTGATATTATATTTTGCTCCGATCCTTTTCAGTCTCTCGAAAAGTCCCTTGTGGTACGTAATTTTGCTGGTGAATTTGAAGTTGGTTTTTTCCTGCTTCTTTTTTGGCACTTGTTTAAATATTTTCTCAACATATGGGGAGGGGTAATTGTTTTCTGCCAACATTTCCTTTAATTCTTCTTTGTGAAGATCTTTTTGAGAAGCTGAAGAGACCAGGATTTCAATTTTTTCCAAAATTGAAGAAAATAAATGGTTAAGTCCAAAGTTAATGTCTACAGCACCTGGCCCACAGTTAATACCATCCACCACTAACAAACATGTCATGGATCTGACGGAAGAAGGAGTAGATGAAAACCTGATTAATCTCCTCAATAAGGGATATAATTACAACCTTTCCTCCGCAACACTTGATAAAAACGTATACTGATTGATTTAGAAAGCATCTGTAGTAAGGTAGAAAGAGAAGATGAAAATACAGCAGTTACTTTAAGGAAAGAATTCTCAGACTGCGTCTCAAAATTTGTAAAAAAGCCAGTAAAAGTTGATTACAATTTTAATAGAAGTGCCATTACTGACCTTAAAAAATTCAAAGCCAATGATAAAGTAGTAGCACTGAGAGCAGATAAGAGCAAAGTTTTGGTATTGGTAGAAAAAGAGAAGTATTACAATAAAATGGAAGCTGAATTGAGCAAGCCTTATTATGAAGAACTCAATGGTAATCCTATAGATCAAACTGTAAAAAATCTTAAGAAATTAATCAGCTCTTTAAGAAATAAAAAACAGCTTAATGAGCTCTTCAAAAACTTCTCCAAAATCCAGTCAAGAATTCCACAGATCTATGGTACGATAAAAGTTCACAAAGAAGGCCATCCAATAAGACCTATAATAGACACTAGAAATTCGCCACTCTCCAACATTAATTATTATTTACTTGGTCACCTCAGAGATATTTTCCCTTCTCCTCCCTACCTACTAAAAAATTCCATGCAGCTAAAAAGAAAACTGGACAACTTGCCAGAATTAATTCATCCAGTAATGGCAAGCCTGGATATAGTCTCTATGTATACCAACATTAACCTGGACCTCCTACTGGAATTCATTGCAGATGACCTTGCGGAAAAAATAGTATTCCATAATCACAATAGAGAAATACTACTTGGCATATATGAACTGCTCCTATTTTCCTTCAAGAATAATTTCTTCCAGTTTGGAAAGAAATATTACAGGCAAACTTCAGGACTTGCAATGGGTTCTCCACTAGCACCTCTGCTAGCAAATTATTATATAAGTAAACTAGAGGCAAAAATCCTTATACAACCCTCCTTGTTTGCTCTCTATGTAAGGTACATGGATGATGTCCTAATTATAGTAGATACTGTGGACCAATCTCTACCCTCTCAGATTCTGGAAGAATTTAACTTACTAGAGAATACCTTGAAGTACACCCTGGAACAGGAAAAAGACCATAGCATCAATTACCTGGATTTAACCTTGACCTCAAGAGAAGGGAAAATATTCACTCAGCTTTTTAGAAAACCCACCAACACAGGGAAGATGTTAGACTTCTGCTCATTCCACCCTGATTATATTAAATCGAATACAGCGAGACAATTTTTGGAAAAAATTGAAATCCTGGTCTCTTCAGCTTCTCAAAAAGATCTTCACAAAGAAGAATTAAAGGAAATGTTGACAGAAAACAATTACCCCTCCCCATATGTTGAGAAAATATTTAAACAAGTGCCAAAAAAGAAGCAGGAAAAAACCAACTTCAAATTCACCAGCAAAATTACGTACCACAAGGGACTTTTCGAGAGACTGAAAAGGATCGGAGCAAAATATAATATCAGGCTAGCTCCAGATCTTAATAACAAAATAAAGAAATTCCTGCCAGCTTTAAAGCAGAAAGAATTGGACATCCAATTGCAGGAAGGAGTAATTTACTGCATCGACTGTAACTGCGGACTCAGCTATATAGGAGAAACAGGGAGAAGTATTAAGGTCCGAATGAAAGAACACCAAGCAGCTATTAGAAAATAGGGAACAAAACAGGGCTAGACAGACATGTACAAGCAAGTGGACACTCCATAAATTGGGACTCAGTGAAAATAATCGCCCACCAGTCAAACTTAGTAAAGAGAAAACTAGAAGAAGGGATCGAAATAGCAAGAAGAAGAAGTACCACAATTAACGATAATTGCGGATGGTCTCTTCCAATTGAGTGGCAGCAACTACTCCAGTGACATAGTCCTGATGACGAACTAGGCTTTAGTTCGAAAATTTGACAACCAACTTTCATTAAAAATAACCTCTAAAAGACCCGTAAAAAAAGTTATTCCACAAACAAAGAAATGCTGTCTCAATTTCTCTCGAACTTGTAACATACTGGGTTACTTATTAAAAAATGAAAAAAACTACGTATTTTTGAAAAAACCATGAGGAATAACCACTCACTCACCATAAAGATCATGGTAACCTCCAATGACCACACACTTCCAACACGTCATTCATCGTGATGTAACTGGGCTTCCACAGGTTTACAGACTTCTTGCTTACGCTTCTTATTTTCGGGTGTGAAACATCGTTTTTTTTTTTTCCTTTGCCTTATAATATGTTACTATAATGCTTGTCAATTCGATAAAAATCACACATACAACTCATTCATACAATTCAAGTAAAAACTATGTACATAAACCTTACATTCACAGGTGATTAAACCTTGGTCAACTCTAATTATGGAACTCCTCCTTCTGTTTCACAACCTCTGCTACTCCCACTGCAAGTGTCACACCCATTCAGCCCCGCACATCCAATCCCCTAGTACTTTCGACAGGTCCCTGTCATCTTCAGGAGGCAGGTGTGTCTCATCCGCCCACCACAGCTCAAGTGAGCAGAGCCATCGAGGCCTGGGCTCCAGTCGCTATCTCTGAATCGTTGTGTCTCTGGCGCCATCTATTGTCCCTGCTGCTCTTTTTTCCCTCTTTCTTTTTACGCTGCTGTTCAATTTTTATTAGGGCTTTCCATTGTTCGTTTAGGTTACTTGGCTCATTAATGTTGCATAATCTTGATCTGTTTTTTTCAATTAACACTGATTCTGCAATTCTTAACTGCTTTTCGTTTTTACAGCTCTTAATAATTTTAATATCTTCAAACCTTGGACATTTTTGATTTTCCATACAGTATTGGGTCAATGCTGTCTTAGCCTCTTTTTTATTCCAATTATTAATATGCTGGTTCAATCTATACTTTAATGTATTCTTGGTGCTGCCTATATATGACACAGGTGGTTGCTGGTTTATTGGGATTTCATAAATTCCTGCTCTATCTAATTGGCTAATTTTTTCATTTTTAATCACTAAATTTTTTACAGTAAGTACCTGATTTCCTACCTGTATGCCATACTTGCCACAAACTTTATTAATTTCTGCTGAAACATTTTCTATATATGGTATTGCTCCCACATATTTTACAAGTTTTTTATCAGTCTTGACCTTATTGTAACCTTGAGTTACTTCATAAATCCATTTTTTAATACCTGTTTAGGGTATCCAAAAGCATATGCAATTTTTTCAATATATTCAATTTCTTCCTTTCTATACTGTTCAATTGATGAATGTGTTAAACTTCTTTTAATTAGTGTTTTAACACTATTTCTTTTATGTGTTAATGGATGTGATGACTGAAATGGTATAAGTACTGGGATATATGAAGATTTTCTATGCACTCTGAATTGTATATTCTCCTCTGTTTTAATAATCAAAACGTCCAAAAATGCCAAAGTATTGTCATGTTCTTGTTCAACTGTCAGTTCTATAGATGGATAAATTTCACTATACTTTTTTGTCAAGTCCTCAAGTTCATCATTTTTTAGCCTGGATAACAGAAAAATGTCATCAACATATCTGCAGTATATCAGTGGTGGATCCTCGAGTTTACCTATTATTTTTTCCTCAATGTCACTCATTATAATTTCAGCAAATAAAGTTGACAGTGGTGACCCCATAGGTCCACCATGATTTTGTTTGTACATCTTGTTGTTAAACTTAAAAATGTTATTTTCACATATGTACAATAAAATTTCTCTTAACTCCTCTATTTGTATTGCATTCATTGTCTGTAGCACATACAATTTTTCAATAATTATTTCTATTGCCTGAGGTACTGGTGTGCTAGGAAAAAGAGCTCTCACATCCATACTAGCCATATGATATTCACTTAAATCTTGTTTATATAGGCAACACCAAGAATAAATTAAAGTACAGATTGAACCAGCATATTAATAATTGGAATAAAAAAGAGGCTAAGACAGCATTGACCCAATACTGTATGGAAAATCAAAAATGTCCAAGGTTTGAAGATATTAAAATTATTAAGAGCTGTAAAAACGAAAAGCAGTTAAGAACTGCAGAATCAGTGTTAATTGAAAAAAACAGATCAAGATTATGCAACATTAATGAGCCAAGTAACCTAAACGAACAATGGAAAGCCCTAATAAAAATTGAACAGCAGCGTAAAAAGAAAGAGGGAAAAAAGAGCAGCAGGGACAATAGATGGCGCCAGAGACACAACGATTCAGAGATAGCGACTGGAGCCCAGGCCTCGATGGCTCTGCTCACTTGAGCTGTGGTGGGCGGATGAGACACACCTGCCTCCTGAAGATGACAGGGACCTGTCGAAAGTACTAGGGGATTGGATGTGCGGGGCTGAATGGGTGTGACACTTGCAGTGGGAGTAGCAGAGGTTGTGAAACAGAAGGAGGAGTTCCATAATTAGAGTTGACCAAGGTTTAATCACCTGTGAATGTAAGGTTTATGTACATAGTTTTTACTTGAATTGTATGAATGAGTTGTATGTGTGATTTTTATCGAATTGACAAGCATTATAGTAACATATTATAAGGCAAAGGAAAAAAAAAAAAAACGATGTTTCACACCCGAAAATAAGAAGCGTAAGCAAGAAGTCTGTAAACCTGTGGAAGCCCAGTTACATCACGATGAATGACGTGTTGGAAGTGTGTGGTCATTGGAGGTTACCATGATCTTTATGGTGAGTGAGTGGTTATTCCTCATGGTTTTTTCATTTATGAATTGCACGTAAACTATGCGCACTTTGCAAGAGGTTAATACCTTAAAAGTGCAAATATAATAATACGTATTTTTGATAATCTGAAATTCAAAATTTACCGCAAAATAGCAAAAAGTTTATAAATGAGTTGTGCTTAAATTGTACTTTAACTTGAAGAGCTTTCCACTATTTTTCACATCTTCTGAGTTCTTTTGTATTTACATATTTTTCTTTCTGTGTAAACTAAACTTCTGATATAGCTTCTAATCATTGAGGACAGGCTTTGACAAAGATCTAGATGCCAGAAATGTCCTAAATACAAAAGAACTCGGAAGATGTGAAGAATAATGGAAAGTTTTTCCACTTAAAATAGAATTTAAGAATATTAATTTGAATAAAGCCCATGAGTAAGTGTTTTTCATTCCTGTAATGAATTATATATAACGAAATTGAAAAAGTGACAGAAACTGCAGCAACATATCGGGACTAGCACAGAATTAAAAAGTAAAGGTAAAACACATATAACCGGAAAACAATGTATAACCTAAGGTTCCACTGTATTTACTTAAAATTTAAAGAGTAATAATTTCCAGAAATAGCCATATCATCCTTTATTACTAAAATTAAAAAAAAAATATGTTTAACCCAATGCTATTTAAAACTAGTACACATGTTGGAAATACATGTTAACATCAAAAATTGTCCCAGACCAATATCAGTTACAAAGGGGTCAAAATTTCGAGAGCAAATGCACTAGCCAAAAAAAAAAAAAAAAAAACCCACTCGCCACTCCTTAGCGTTTCAAAGCCTTGTCCACCAGACGACAGATAGCAATGGGGTTTACGCAATTATACAATACAAGCATGGATTTATAAGAATACCCCAATAATATGCATCACTTCCTTTTTTTTTTCCCCCAAGGATTTCACTAATTCAGAAAGAACTCTGACAGCTCCACTCACTATCTTTTGCTTTATTTATGCTCGAGAGGCATGTGCAATGATCACCTCCTTTTCCTCTTAAAAAAAAACATGCTCATATTTGAACTTAAGTCACCATCTGCAGTGTAATTCAGCAGAAACCGCACACCTGAAGGAAGAACAGCAATAATTTTATTGCATTTCCAGAAAAAAAGAAAAAGAAAAAAGACATGAGATAGTGTATAATTTGTGAGTTAACAATACTGTTTACCTGGAGTAGGCATTGATTGCCCTTTCAGTAATGCAACCATCTTTTGCAGCTTAACTTGGCACAAACAGGGCACTTGAAGGAAGTTATACTTTCCTTAAAAAACAAACAAACAAAAGATATGATTTATGCAGTAAATGCTGTTCTTCAAACAACAGTTTGTGTAGGGCACATCTTTTCAATCGAGACTTTAGTTCAGATTTTGCTGGAAATACATCAGAAGTGGAAATTAAGACTTATGCCCCCTGGTGACCAAATCATTTTTTACCAAAAATTAGAAATGATACGCAAAAGATTTCCCATCAGGAGCTGTATCTGGTGCAGAAAGAAATGTTCAAATTGGAGTTTTAGAAGCAGAGATATCAGGGAAAACACAATTTATCTTTACGCCCCCTAGCGGAAGGTCTATGAATTGCTTGAAAATTAAAAAATTATATGAAAAACATGTCGTACCAGAAACTCTATCCAATAAAGAAGGAATTTTTCAAATCGGGTCATTAGAAGTAGATACTGACAAATATAAGATATACGTCTATGCCCCTGGCAGAAAAACCATGCAATATTTTAAGAAGAAAATATTCCAAAAAGGTTTATCAACGTGAGTGGCATCGGTGCGCGAATGAATTTTTTCAGTCAAGATTTTAGAAGCTCAGATTTTGTGGCAAATACATCAGAAGCAGAAATTAACACTTACGCCCCCTGGTGGACAAATCATTCTTTATCAAAAATTAGAAATTATATGCAAAAGATTTTCCATCAGGAGCTGTATCCACTTAAGAAAATATTTTTCCAAATTGGAGTTTTAAAAGTAGAGATATCGGGGAAAACACACTTTACTTTAACACCCCTAACGTAAAATCTATGCGTAAACTGAAAAAGTGACTATACCTAAAATATTATTACCGGTATGGCTGAGCTACTTAAGCACCCGGAACCAAACAAACTTCTGACATGTATTTTATCGGATGAAATATCCGGGATGGAAACGTATCTCTGGATTAGAGCATCGCTCCTTATTTCAGGCAATCCCGCAGCCAGCACTGAACATGCAGAAAAGGGATGCAAATTCTATTTACAGCGTTTATTTACAAAGCTAATAGGAAGCAATTTCTGTACATGAATGGCCTATTTACATACAGATGGAGGGTCTTATATGTGCCCATCAGTTATCAAAGTTTCTCCTGAGCAGGAATAAGTGAAAGTCTTACTTACATTGAGTTGACCTGGGAGGGAATTGCATTGAAATGTAGGAAAAATGCAGTAGTCACATATAAAATCCGAAGAGTGAGCACAGCATAATAATCCAGATATTTCGTGATTATGGGTAGTGAAATTTTCCTTCTTGGGGGTGAGAATGGCATGCTCGTATGCTGTCCGTACAAACAATGACAGCGCCCAGGCAGCCGTTTCCACAACAGGAGGGGTTCCGAATCCTTTGCAAGATTTTCGTCAACTGCTTCAGTTTCTTCACAGAGTTTTCAACGATGCTCTTTTTGTCCACATTAATCTCTGCTGTTGCTGTCTTCCTTTCTCACCCTTGACCGAGGTACAACAGAAAGACAATATTTCACTTTTTCGCACTTCCCTTTTTAGTCTGAAGCGCCGCCGTGCTTACTAGTCTTGCAAACATTCATCTTGGCCCGTCCTATGCCACCCAATCTGAAGGAACGTGCCTCCTTTAACCCTTTAACAACCATGAATCTAACATTTTGTATCACTCTAAATACCACAACGCCCTAAACTGTCTGTTGGTTCACTTCTTTGTTTAGTAACGATAATGATGACTGAATGTGACCCCTGATGATCCCTCATAGGTCGTGCAAATTTAAAGAAAAGGCAAAGGTAGGAAATCTGACTCACTCTAGACAGGCGTTTCAGGCGGCTATGGTCGTCAGCATGTATGGGCGTTTTGGGCGTTATGGTCGTTAAAGGGTTAAGATAGCCTCCTGTCTGCATTCCGGAGAAAGCGTTCTGCTTCACTTTCAGTACCCCAAAATCCGCAACAATATTCTTCGACATAAATGGAATCGAAAGGTAAAAGAATTTTTTTTCAATCGGATGCTAAGAAGCAAATACATGGAATAAAATGTATTTTGAATTGGATATCATCTGCATTTACGCTCTCTAGGGGCAAAATTGCGCATCATAAAAACAAAACGAAATATTGTCATTCACATATTTCAAGCTTCCCAATGTAAAAACAATGTTTTAAATTGGACTAATAGTTGGAGAGATATAATGCCCACAGACAGATGGGCGGACAAACTGATAACGTAAGCACAATATTTTTTTACAAAAGACCTGCTAAAAATGCAGCTTTGAAGACCTCGCATTTTGTGTTTTCGAGCACTTTTGTTCTAGTAGCTCAGTTGTAGGTGTCATAAATCTGAGGGAAGCTTGTTTATTTTTTGCTTTTCTTTCTTTGTTTAAGGGATTGTGAGTGGCCTCCAGCTGGCCTGCCTGCTTCTCTAGCTGGGATTCATCTCTCCCCCATACCCCTGCTGGCCGAAGTTCATTTGAGTGAGTCCATTCCCTTCATAGCTTCATAGACAAGCCTGCAAGTGATCTTTAGAGCCTCCAGTGGCAGATAAACAAGCCTGCAAGTGATCTTTAGAGCCTCCAAACAGGCAATACAAGCACCAAGCACTGAGAACTGGCAGTTTATGGAAGAGAAAAAAAAATGCTTTGAAACGGATTATCATCTGTGTGACAGTTTAAGAGAAGGGAAAAAAGTAATTACAAAAAACAAATTCAGCATATCAGCAGCACCACATTATGCACCACATATTTGAAAAAACAAACTTTTAACATCATAACAGCTGCGGCTGTTAACCAAGAAATCACAGTAATTCAATGAGAAAACCAGGAAATCACAGTAATTCAATGAGAAAACCAGGAAATCACAGTAATTCAATGAGAAAACCAGGAAATCACAGTAATTCAATGAGAAAATTTCCCTTGTCAATGGTGAGCTGGTGACCAGAAATTTTGCACCCTGATTTAACTTTAATATACTCAAAACATTGTTGAATGCTTTTTAACAACTAAACTTTATTCTATAGGTGAGATGCCACAAAAAGTTATCCAGCTGATGTAAAAATATCTCTAAAAAAATAATGTTTTCCATCATCTTTCTTTAGAACTTTTCAACTATAGAAATGTCATCTGTTATCTGTGTTAAGCCTTTGAAATTTGTGCAAATATCTGAACCTTAAATCATTTACTTGGAGTATTATGGGTTAATCGGTCAAGCATAAGAAAGTTAGTTCTATTCCATTCATTCTTGCCATGGAGTTTCACATTTTAAATTTATCCATTACATCTTCAGTTCCTTAGCAATTAAACTAACATACATACATATCACTAAGCTGTTCAATGATATTCAGATGTCAGCTCCTCAAAGAAAGCTCATCTGCCAGTTTAAAGTTTGAAAAACTGAAGGTACTAGTTTTTATTTACCGTTGATGTATCAGGTGTCTCCATTTACAGTGAACTAACAGCAATCTCGGTAGAGAACTCAAGCTTCACTGACATCTCACACAAGGTCTTTTGTACTTCATACTCATTATCTTTTTCTCATGCAGACATTCCTGAATCTAGTCCTCCCATAATTTCCTTGGCCTTTCTCTGCCTTTCTTTCCTGCCACTTGGGCTAAATAAATTCACTTAGTAAGATCTTATTCTGAGGTAACCAAACCACCCCAGAACATTTGTCTTCACCTTATGAACAACACTTTGCTTCACTTATACATCTGCAACACATTTTTGTTCCTCACATCACGATCGAAACCTGTCTTTTTGCCACAAACACCCAGTAAGTAACGCATTTCTCCAGCACACAAATGCCTCCTATGTCTCCCCTGCAGAACCCATTTCACTGCTGCACATCAGAGTAGGAACAACTAATTACACTTTCACAGGGTTCCCACTCAAAAGTAACAAAAAAATTCCCTTACTTTTCCAGGTTCTCCAGGTGGTTTTGAAAGTTTTTCCAGAGTAGTGACGCTGCAATGAAATGTAACATTTCATTCCATTCATGCATTTCCTCACCAAAGCACACATTTGTAAATTCTTTAACGTAATTTATTTTACAATTTTTTTTATAAAATTACCTGCTTTTCATTAATAACAACTAAACGCAAACATCATTTTCCATACCGTAATTCCATGAACTTTTGTGAGTACTTACCCACATAGAATTTGTTAATACACTCACGGACAATAAAATTTACGCACCTAGAAGAAAGCATGCTACAACCACGAAAGTTTGCAAATAGCTAGAGTGCGTGCAGATATGCAAATGATCCACGTTTGGTGAAGAGCGCATGACCGCACACCCTGCGGTGGCGCTGCAAACACGAACCGGCAGACTTATAAACTGGCATATAGTCGATGTCGCATGAAAGAAAAAGGACAGACTGACGCAAGCAAGAGTGCAGAGTGACAAGAATGCCGGGTAGACGCCAGAGACGTCAAATTACGCAACTTACGGACTTTGAGAGGCCTCATAATAATTAACACAGCAATCAGAAATCTCGGAATTGACTGTGTTTACTGTTTCATATGTTATATCAATCACATCAGAAAACTTTTAAATTTTCATTGCCCTGGAGCAGGAATCGAACCTGCATCTCCCGATTACCGTTCGAGTATGCTATCCGTTACACCACCCAGGACGAGAAAGTTACAAGTATCTGAGTGTTAATAGCATCGTGATTGATATTACATGTGGAACAGTAAATACAGTCAATTCAGAGATTTCTGATTGCTGTGTTAATTATTATGATGTATTTTCCACGTAAGAGAGGAATATTTCTTCCACATTATATACTTGGACGACTGGTGATATGCTTAACAACGCCAGATGTCAGCACAGTTGCTTGATTAAGAATGCGGTCGGACTACTTTTCGATGCTCTTAACACTCAGATATTTGTTACTTTCTCGACCTGGGTGGTGTAACAAATAGCATAGTCGAACGGTAATCGGGAGATGCTGGTTCGATTTCCGCTCCAGGGCGATGAAAATTTTCAACTTTTCTGATGTGATTGATATTACGTGTGGAACAGTAAATACAGTAAATCAGAGATTTCTGATTGCTGTGTTAATTTTTATGACATATTTTCCATGTAAGAGAGGGATATTTCTTCCACATTATATAATTGAGAGGTCTGATCATCGGGCTGAAAACCGCAGCGTGGTCGACACACCGTATAGCCTGCCACGTGGATCATTCTGACCGTACCGTCTGATTGTGTTGGGAGCAGTGGACACGTGACAGCACTGCCACAAGGCAGAGCAGCTCCGGACTGACCAGGAGAACCACCGGTAGAGAGGATTGATGGATCCTGTGCTACGCACAAGCATATTTCACGGGGACCCGGTCCACTATACAGGCAGATGTAGCGGTTCCTGTGTACCCATGAACCATTTCCTGACGCCTCGCGGAAGCAAATCTGCAACCCAGCGCCCCTTACGTGTGCTGCCATTAACACTGGAACATCGCCGGCTCGGTGTGCAGTGGTGCCAAGCCAGAGTGATGTGGAATGCCACAGACTGGCGACGAGTGGTGTTTACCGATGAGTGATGCTTCGTTTTCGGGACAGATGATCGTGTCCAGGTGTGGAAATGGCACAATCCCAACCTCACTATTGAGTGCCACATCTCTCCCACTGCAGGCATTATGGTCTGGGAAGCCATTGTGTACGATAGCCGATCAGCTCTAGTAGTGGTATGTAGATCATTGACGGGGCAGCGGTATGTGGATGAGATCCTACGGCCTCATGTGCTACCATTTTTGGGAGGGATTCCAGGTGCACTATACTAGCAGGATAATGCCTGCCCACAAACGGATTGGTTTGTCCAGGACTGCTTAGGTCATGTCCAGACACTTCCATGGCCTGCCCGCTCCCCAGACATGTTTCCTATCGAGCATGTGTGAACCACTTGAAACGCCAGCTGCCGCAGTGCTGCACTATCTGGGATTTGGAGCACACCGTCCAACATGTGTGGGCCACTCTGCCGCAGGACAACATCAGGCATATGTTTGCCTCCATGCCGGACCGTATTGTAGCATGTATCGCCGCACCAGGCGATACAATGTGCTATTGAAGATGACCGGACTGCGTGCCACAGATCCCTCTGTAATTGTCCTGCAGCTCTGTTTTTGCCATCATGTGTATCATTCATCTGTATCATTATGCCCATAAAAATTTAGTTCAATATGACGCTTCCTTCTTGGTGAGCAATTTTGGCAGTTATGCCATTAACCTGCAGAGATGTTGAAATATGGTGGTGATTCTGTAATTGACTGGTTAACTGAAATTTGCTAATTGTGCAGGGAGTTAGGAATGGTCCCTCGAGATTAGAAGAATGCTATCATTCTCCCCTTTCATTAGGGAAAAGGTGATCAGACTAACTGCAACAACTATCATGGTATTAGCCAACTGAGTGTGCCAGGGAAAGTGTTTGGTAAGGTCGTTATTAAAAAAGTACAGGGTCTTACATCAGAGAAAGTGTGGGATGTTCAGAGTGGCTTTATGCCTGGTAAGGGCTGCACTAACCAGATTTTTGTATTACGCATGATGATTGAAAAGTATCTGGCTGCTGGTAAGAAAGTTTTTGCTGCCTTAATAGATTTAGAGAAAGCTTACGACTGAGTAAATAGGGCACTTTTGTGGAAGGTATTGAATGAATATGGTGTTACTGAGAATCTACTTAATAGTGTAAAAGCCATGTGTGCTGGCAGTAGAGCTTGTGTACGAGTGAATGGTGTTTTATTAAAATGGTTCTCTATTGGTGCAGGAGTCAGACAAGGTTGTGTAATATCCCCATGGCTGTTTAATATATTTACGGATGTGTGCATGCATGAGGCCAAAATAGATAATACTGGTATATGTCTTGGTGATATCTGTGTGTGCAGATTGCTGTATGCTGATGACACTGTCCTGTTGGCAGAGAGCAAAAGTGAGTTGCAGAATGTGTTGTTCTGGATGCACGAAGTTTGCATGAAATTTAAACTGAGTATAAATAAGGGAAAAACCAAAGTTATGGTCTTTGAGAGAGGAACTGGTAGCACTGAATGTAATGTAAATCTAAATGGCACAGTGATTGACCAGGTGAATGAGTTTGTGTATTTAGGAAGCATGTTTGACAGAGAAAAAAATTGGATGGTGAAATTAGTAGGCGAATGAATTCTTCATTGAAAGCCATGGCTGCTTTGGGAGGTTTTCACAGAAATAATGGGTTCTCAAGAGAGTCCCGCATGGCTGTGTATGAAAGTGTAATTGTTCCTACTCTGATGTATGGCAGTGAAACCTGGGTACTACAGAAGAAACTTAGGAGTTGTTTGTGTGCTGGAGAAATGTGTTACTTACGGGGAGTTTGTGGCAAGACACGCTCTGATTGTGTGAGGAATGAAGATGTGTTGCAGTTGTGTGATGTGAAGCAAAATGTTGTTAGCAAGGTGGAGACTAATATGCTTCGGTGGTTTGGCCATGTTTGAAGAACGAGTGATGAGATGCTTACTAAGAAAATCTTTTAGCCCAAGCGGCAGGAAGGAAAGGCAGAGGAAGGCCAGGGAAGTCATGGGAGGATCAGATTCAGAAGTGTCTGCATGAGAAAAAGAGTATGAGTATGAAGTATAGAAGATCTTGTGCACGGCGTATGACGGATGTCAGAGGCCCACATTGTATGTCAAGATCGCTGTAAATGGAGAAGTTTGATACGGCAACAGTAGGTAATATATATATAAGGGATGTAAGGTCAGGTGATGCGTAACATCACAGCCTCTCCTTGACAAATGTCAACCCCCCTCCTTCTCGTGGTGCATCCTGTTCCCACTAAAGGGGCTCTGACGACCGCCAATAGCGGTATAACTATACCATCGGGATTAGAGGAAATGCTATCCCACACTCACCAACCCGCTTGGCCAGCGTGATGAGTTATGACCAAACCCCTCCAAAATGACTTCACAACTTAAATCTTGGCCCTCAGTCTCCGGCAGCTGGTATGTACCTGGCCAAGGCAGCGGCCAGTGCGACATGAAGGCAGTGGGTGCTAAGAATCCCCGGAGGACCGGACTAGGCTGCCATCTGATGCTGACCTTGGCTACGTATAATGGACGCTCCCCATCTTCTGATTCAAGGCTTCTTGAATTGGAAGAGGAACTACAAAGGATCAAGTGGGACATCGTGGGGCTAAGTGAGGTAAGGAGAAAAGGAGAAGATCTCATCGAACTGAAAAGTGGACATCTCTTCTACTATCGTGGGACAGATACTGGCAGAACTAGTGGTGTTGGATTTATAATAAACAAGAAACTGAAGGATAAAGTTGTAGAAGTTGAAAGTTCCTCTGACAGAGCTGCACGACTCGTTATCCAACTCTCGAAAAGATACCAGGCTCAGATTATTCAAACTTATGCACCCACCACAAGTCATCCTGAAGAAGAAATTGAAGAATTTTATGAGGAAATTTGTCATCTAAATAATAAAGGTAAGCAGCACTTGAAAATAATTATGGGAGATTTCAATGCAAAAATAGGACAACTGCAACAGAATGAAACTTCAGTAGGTAAATTCGGTCACAGCAACAGAAACCAGCGTGGAAATACTCTCGGTGAGTTTGCAGAGGCAGAAGGGTTTTTCATTTTGAACTCCTTTTTCAAGAAAAAGCCACACAGGAAATGAACATGGAGACATCCAAATGGGACGACAAGTGAAATTGATTTTATTATGTGTAACAAAAAATTCGTCATAGAAGACTGCAGTGTGCTAAACAAGTTCAACATAGGTAGTGACCATAGATTGGTGAGATGTAAGATGCACCTGAACACTAAACTCGAACGTGGCAAGCTCATAAGACAAACAAAATGTATTGACATAACCAACCTTAAAAAACACCATAATACCTTCAAGTTGGAACTGAAGAACATATTCTCGCCTTTAGAAGGCCTAACATTGGAAGAAGTGGATATTTCTGAAGTTAACAGAAAAGTAACCAAAGCTCTTATGGAAACAGCAACAAAATTAGCTGGGTCTAAGAACAAGTTGCATGGGAACAAATTATCAGGAAAAACCAAAATGTTGATGCAAAAAAGAAGAGAGATGAGGACAACTAAAGAAGATGTGACTTCTAAAGTGGAATATATAGAGCTATGCAAGACAGTACGAAAAAGTATCACTGAAGACGTAAGGAAATTCAACTGTGAACTAGTGAGGAAAGCAATTGAAAACAACCAAAGCCTAAAGATAGCAAAGGGACATCTCAGTAAGGGAAGAAAACAGATTATGGCACTGAGAAAAGAAGATGGTTCTGTAACAAGAAATAGAGGCGAAATTTTGACAAGAGTGAAAGATTTCTACTCCAAATTATATGAAAGGGATGATACATGCACTCCAGACATCATGAAAGATACCAGTACCAGAGTTCCTCCAGTCCTTCCAGCAGAAGTTGCACATGCAATCAAGAACATGAAGCGGGGAAAAGCTCCAGGAGAAGATGGAATTACTGTAGACATCATACAAGAAGCAACTGGAGAAATCGAAACAGTACTCGCCCAAATTTTCACTCGATGCCTTAATGAAGGGAAGATTCCTGAGGATTGGAACAACGCTACAATGATCCTGCTACATAAAAAAGGTGACATTGAGGATCTCAGGAACTACAGACCTATCAGTCTCCTATCAGTGGTTTATAAAATCTTCACTAAAGTTCTTTCACACCGCTTGAAGGTAGCACTGGACATGGCTCAACCGAGAGAACAAGCTGGATTCAGGAGTGGCTACAGCACAATAGATCATATCCACGTACTGAGAGAACTAATTGAAAGAGCGATGGAATATGAACTTCCATTGTGCATGGCTTTTATTGATTACGGAAAAGCCTTTGATTCGGTGAAACCATCAGCAGTTACAATGGCTCTGAAATCCTGCGGTATTGAAGATGCATACATTAATAATATTAATAACATCTATGAAAATGCAAGTGCAAAGATTCGGCTGTTTGAGAATACAGCACCCATAAAAATTGGAAAGGGAGTGAGACAAGGTGACACCATATCTTCGAAGCTCTTTAATGTCACATTGGAAAATGTCTTTCAATCACTGAACTGGGAAAACAAAGGAATAAAGATTAATGGAGATCATCTAAGCCACCTTCGTTTTGCTGATGACGTAGTCATTTTTGCAACTACCCCATTAGAGCTGCAGAGTATGATCCAGGAACTTGCTGACAAGAGTAAAGAAGTGGGATTAAAAATGAACTTTCAGAAGACAAAAGTGATGTTCAATGCTTTTACAAAAAATAAAGATTTATCGATTGATGGCGAAAAGCTGGAGATAACAGACACGTACGTTTATCTTGGACAGCAGATATCAAGTGAGGGTCACCTTGATGAAGAAATTAATCGGCGTACAAAACTTGTCAGGAGAGCTTTTGGAAGAAACAGCATAATTTTCAAGAGCAATATGCTATTATGTCTTAAAAGAAAAGTGTTTGATCAATGCATCCTTCCAGTGCTTACATATGGTGCAGAGACGTGGACCTTAACTAAAAGAGACATACAAAGGCTGCAGACAACTCAAATAAGCATGGAGAGGTGCATGCTTGGTGTAACCAGGCGAGATAAAAGAGGAACTCGTGGATCCGAAAAATGACAAGAGTGGAAGACATCATGATCAGACTTAAATCCCTGAAATGGCAATGGGCTGGACATACTGCCAGAAGGACAGACCATCGATGGACATCCAAAATTTTAGATTGGACTCCAAGGGACAGGAAAAGACCCAGAAAAAGACCACACGGGAGATGGGTGGATGAAATTCGAAAGTATGCGGGAGTGACATGGAGGAGACTGGCACAAGACTGACCGTTGTGGAGGAAACTTGGGGAGACCTTCGTCCAGCAGTGGATTGATAATGGTTGACAAAGATGATGATGATATATATAAACTTTCCCATAAGAATCCACAACAAAGGAAGAACATGCAAAATTTTTTAAAACACCAACAGATAAGAAAAATGTTAATTCTTATTCTTTTCTCTCTTTTTGCAAAGTAAATGCTACATTATGAATCAGTTCGGTAACTTTTTGTACAGTCAAATTGTTTCCAAATCTCTAGTTCTCTTTCTTTATTGCATAGATGATGGTCAAAATGGTGCTGTATAATTTAATGCACAACAAAGTAAATAAGAATAAATAAAATATATTCACGGTTGATTCACTTCCTACATTCATTTAATGATAGTGTTCATATAACATTCTGTATATACGAATGCAGGAAACAAAGTATGGAGCTTCACCTAGTTTACGCCATTTTAATATGCTTAAAGATCATAAAGAAACACAATTTCCTGGTGGCATAACAAAAGATGAACATATTTTATTCCCATGCATAAAATGAATGGAAACATATAGAATTATAAATGACAATTTATCAGTAACATTAAGCAACACTTCATAAGGAGAAGTACCAATAAGACAAAAGCAACCCTTAATTACTGATATGAGTGAATATTTTATCAACTTACAGGATGAATGACAGAGCTCACACCTGCAGCAAAAAAAGGAAGTGTTCCTGAGTCCAAATGTTTGCCTCTGAAAGGAATATGTAGCACAAGAAAATATTCATTATGAATAAGCCATTACTTTCCATAACATTAAACATATAAAAAATATATATATAACTTTATTTGAAAAGTTTAGAGTTTAGGAGACATTTGATACCTCAAAAATAAGTAAATCTAACATCATCAGTACCTTTGATTTGGCAGATTTGAAGAGATAACCTCTGAAATTCAGGCAGCAGCTTAGTGATATGTATATGTATTAAATTCTCATATTTGCAGTTTCGAAAGACAAACAGTGGATTTGGAGACTTAGAATTTTTTCACAAATAGTGGATTCAGAGATCAACTAGAATTTCATAAGCAGAAATAGTAGTTTTGGAGATCTAGAATTTTCTAAGCACAAATAGTGGATTTGGAGATCATTTAGAATTTTCTAAGCACAAGTAGTACATTTGGAGATTTTCTAGAATTTTGTAAGCACAAATAGTGAATTTGGAAATCTAGAATTTTCTAAGCATAAATAGTGGTTTGGAGATCTAGAATTTTCTAAGTACAAATAATGGTTTTGGAGATTTCCTAGAAATGAGTAATGCACACATTAGGAGCAAAACACACCTCCTTATCTAATGTTGGATCACTTCCAGTTTGGTGGTGTGAATGCACCACTATCTGTGACACACATGCAGTGTTAGTTACAAATGAAACAGTGGTTGATAATTAACACAGCAATCAGACATCTCTGAATTGACTGTATTTACTGTCCTCATGTAATATCGATCCCATCAAAAAACTTGAAAATTTCATCGCCCTGGAGCAGGAAATTTCAAGTTTTCTGATGTGATTGATATTATGTGAGGACAGTAAATACAGTTAATTCAGAGATGTCTGAATGCTGTGTTAATTATCATGATGTATTTTCTACGCATTATGAGAAGGGTATTTCTTCCACACTATATACCTGAGAATCAGTGGTTGTAATAGGTATGGGACAAGATTTGTCACCCCAGGAAAAGAGCCTGATTATCAGGTACAGAGCAAAGGGTGGCAGTATCCAGGAAATGGCAAATTTTGTCTGCTGTTTGTGGGCTGCCATAGTCAAAGTGTACTAAGAATGGAAGAGTGGATAGAAAGAGATGCAACATGCAACTGGCAGGTAGGTGTTGAATGGCCATGGTTGCTAAATGCTTGGGGAGAGAGTCACAGTGTGGCTGTATTGTCTGGAACAGTAGGCATGCTACCTTGGCACAGATAACTATGATCTGCAACCAGGGAGCACAGAGGAGTGTATCCACAGCTGTAGTGCAATGATCCCTCCATCATATGGGCCTATGGAGTAAATAGGCAACAACAACTGGAGTTTGCCCCCAAAACATTTGAGTACACCACAAAACAAAGTTGCCTTCTCTGATGAATCATGTTTCCTACTGCATCGAGTGGGTAGAGGTGACAGGTAAGGTGAACAGCTGTGGAGAAGATGGTACAAGATGACAAGACCCCAGGAGTGCAGGTAGGTGGTTTGGGTGTAATGCCCTAGGGAAAGTTTTCCTGGGATACTCTTGGAAATCCCTGATATCGGTGGATGGCCCTTGAATGCCCCCGTGTGTGTAACCATCATCACAAACCAGGTTCATCTGCTTATGCTGACTGTTTCCAGAGTGAGAGGTGGGGAGTTCTAACAGGACAAACCACACCTTAAATGTTCTCTAATGCCATCAATGCTGTCTGACATGAATCCAATCAAACATACTTGAGACCATATGGATCAGCGGCTGTGGCATATGAACCCTCCGTCATGGACACAACAGGCAACATTTATATGAATAAGGTACCATATAGCAGTGGACACCTGGAGATTTGTGGTGTTCATGCCTTGTTGCATAGCCACAATAGAAGCAGTTAATAACGTGTGGTGAATCACAATTTCAACTCCACCACTTCAATTGGAGAGTGAGAATTTGGAGATAACAGCATGGATTACAATTTTCCAGGTTGGAAGATGTAGTACACTAGTGTGGGACATGCTTTTGTGGGATAATTTAGGCCCTTCATTTGAGTGAACCCAAGCTGATTTGAGTTGACCTCTTCTAACTATAGTCACTTACTACCCATGCTGTGATGGATACTTCCAGTGGGAAAATGTACCATGCCAGAATACCTGCAATATCTCGGAATGGTTTCAGGAACATGATGTAGACTTTCCTCCACTTCATGAGCCACTGAATTTCATTAACACCAATATCAATCCAATGGAGCATTTGTGAGATGAAATCAAACCAAGCATCAGAAGTCTGGATCCACTGCCATCAAATTTGCAAGAAGTGGAAGATATCCAGCAAAAGTGGGAAAAAATTTCATCCCAACATACCCAAAGCTTACTGAATCAGTGCCAAAGTGAATTGCTGTTATTTTGTGTGAGAAGGCTATATATACATACATACATATCACTAAGCTGTTCTCTGAGATTCAGAGGTTAGCTCCAAAAAGAAATACTCAACACATTTTTACAAAGATACACCTAAAAACTGCCCACTTAGCATATATCTGGTGTTATATGTATTGGGTTGGTGCGAATAAAATGTCCAGCACGAACGACCAATAGAGACAGGCCCCCACCCCAGCAGAATGGAATTACACACAGGTGTTGCGAGTATTACGTCACAGAGCTACTATAAACAGCTAGCACATGTGTGAAGAACAAGGTTCAGGTGTGGCTTGTTTGGACGTAACGTGGCTTGCAAAGGAAACATGCAGACACCGGATTTGAGAGTCATCTTCCTGTATGAATTTAAACTGGGCCATTTTGCAGGAATTGCCACTCGAAATGTTAACAAAGCATTTGGGGAGAATACAGTCAATGAAGAAACAGTTCGGCAATGGTTTGTAAAGTTTTGAAGCGGAGATACAGACCTGAAAAACGAAGCCCGTGGTCACAGACCTGTTGCTGTTCCTGACGATGTTCTGTTACGTGTGGTTGAAACGGAACCCTGAAAAAGTGTCGTGAGATAGCGGCAGAGGTAGGTGTCCACCACACGACAGCTATTCGACATCTGGCTGCGCTGGGTAAGGTTAAACAGCTGAAAATGTGGCTGCCACATGAGTTGACAACTGCCAACAAGACTAGGCATTTGAAAGTCTGCACGTCGCTGCTTGCCAGGAATAAACAGGAATCTCTACTGCATCAAATCGTCACCTGCGACGGAAGTGGGTCCTTTATGATAATCGGAAATAATCAGCGCAATGGTTAAGCAAGGCACAGCCTGCGGGATGGCATCCTAAGCCACCCCTACACACCAAAAAGATGATGCTCCTTGTCTGGTGGCCCACAGCCGAGATAATTCATTGGAGTTCCTTGGCAAGAGGCCAAACCATCACTGTAGAATATTATTGCACTGAATTACACCAGATGCACCAGAAATTGCTGCGCAAACAACCAACTTTGGTAAACAGACATGGCGTTCTTCTGCTCTAGGACAACGCCCACACTTATGTTGCACAACAAATTATGCTGACACTAAGTGCCTTGGGCTATGAAGCACTACCTCATCCTGCCTATTTCCTGGACTTGTCTACTAAGTGCCTTGGGCTATGAAGCACTACCTCATCCTGCCTATTTCTCGGATTTGTCTACTAAGTGCCTTGGGCTATGAAGCACTACCTCATCCTGCCTATTTCCTGGACTTGTCTACTAAGTGCCTTGGGCTATGAAGCACAGCCTCATCCTGCATATTTCCCAGACTTTTCTCTGACAGACTATCATCTGTTTCATCGCCTGGATCACTTCCTGTCCGGGAAACAGTTCACGACAGACAACGAGGTTCAACGCGCAGTTGATGACTTCTTCGAGTCCCAGCCACAAGACTTTTTTCATTCTGGGATCGTGGCTTTGCCGGACAGATGGCAACTATGTGTCGATGCCGAGGGGGATTATTTTGCCTAGGTAAGTTGTCCTACTTTTCTGTTCTCACCATCCAAGTGTGCTGGTCTTTTGCGAGACATTTCATTCGCATCAACCCAATATTTATGTGTAAACATACTGAAAGGACATACATGCAAGGGAAAAGTGAAACATAAACAAGGGAAATGGTGCCACTGTAGTCAACATGGGCCATTGTACATAGACAGACAAAAGAAATGTGCCACTGCAGTAGGTCAGTTGTTGTAACCAAGCTCGAAAGTACAACAAGCAACTACTTGCTATGACATGAATATGTCCAAGCAAGTGTAACACACTGTGATACAGTTTCTGGCCAAAGAAAGTGGTAGGCCAGCCAAGACTTTTACAAAGTTTCTGCTAACTTACAAGGCAAACTATGGGAAGCTGGCTTACAGATGAATAGGTTTATTTGCAATCATAAATGGCATGTATCAGAACAAGAAACTTCCAAAAATCAAAAACATTTATTACCTTGCTCGCATTTGTTGAACAGCTCCAGCAGGCAGTGTACCATGCACAACTGATATATTGACTCCTGCCTTTTCAAATACATCCCCGTCTTCTATAATGCATGTTATTCCACCGCCACCCTAAGTGGTTAAATAGACAGAATGAATAATATATGTAATGCATATTTGTGAAATTTGCTTAAATTGCAATGTTGGTTATTAAAAGAAGCATATCTCAGGAAGGCACACGTTATTTTCATTAATGGAACTGAATATTCATTTATTTTCATATTTCAATGCCTACGTGCTCCTCATACGGAAGATTTTCCAGAAAATTGAACTCCTAGGAGCTTTAATAAAAAACCTATAAGATGACTTCCTCACAATTCATGAATATTGCATTTTTGTTTATATTGTAGGTAAGGTTTTGTTTTGCATTGTGTAAAACAAAACCTACTATATAAACAAGAAACTAGCTTACCGAAGGGCTTGTCATTATCCTCTTCTTACTGAAACATACCTGCAACATTTTGTGAATAAATCTGCTTCCAAGCTATCCATATCAACCTACTTGTTTGCTTCCCCATGTTGATAACTTTTTAGGACTCATAGTTAGGCTTCATTTGGGAAGAGAAATCAGTAATCTTAACAAATTCAATCACTGAAAAGTACCACACAATCAAGTATACAAAAAAAAAAAAACAAGTGAGAAAACAACAGCATACATTTCTTGGATGTTTCCCATCAGACAGAAATGCTAATTTTTTCCCATTTTAAGAATAGTTTTATATAAACCTTCAGCTTACACAAATATTATTCCTTTCTAATCTGTTACCTCTCAAAATTACAAATTTGCTGCAATAAAATCTTTAATATACATAGTCGTATCGGAACCACCTACCTAATATTGGGAATAAGCACCCCTGGCCCAGATGACTGCAGTGAGATGGCGTGGCATGGACGCAATGAGGCCCTGGAAGATTGCCTGAGGCACACATGCTCATTCGGACTGCAGCAGAGCACGGAGGTCCTGGAGATGGTGTGGTTGTAGGTTGGCATGTCGAACCTGTCGATCCAAATAGTGCTCTATGGGATTGAGGTTGGGCGATTTCGTCGGCCGAGGCAGAACGGAGAAATTGCTGTCGTGTTCCTGGAACCAATCACGCACCCCCTTAACGACATGGCAGGGCACATTGTCCTGTTGGTAGACACCGTCACCACCAGGGTAAACGTCTAACATGAAGGGATGCATGTGGTCAGCGAAGATGGACAGGTAGCCATTGGTGTTCAGGGACCCATCCAGTGGTACCAGAGGTCCCACGTCTTAGTGGGAAAACATCCTTCAGACATGCATGCACACTGCCACCACCGGCCTGTACTTGACTGACGAGCGTGTCCGGGTGTTGGTTCTCATGTGTTTGATGCTGTATCTGCCATCGCCCGTTACTTCTGTGTAGTAGAAACCTCGATTCGTCGGAGAAGGCTACCTTTTCCCACTCTTGCACTTTCCAATGACGGTAGTCCCATGCGAACTGCAGGTATTGTTGTTGCTGATGGACCTGGGTTAACATGGGTGCCTTGACACAGCGTCAACTCCGGAGATCCACGCACAAGAGGGTTCGCTGTACTGTTATTGGGGGCATGTACATTGGAACCCCAGCATTCATCTGCATGATCAATTGCTGCATAGTTGCGTGTCAATTGCCCTTTACCAGTCGACGGAGCCGACGCTCTGGGGTCGATGGCCTTTGGGGCTCAACAGTTATAACGTCGGGAGGTACTCGGTGTACCAGCGATCCATTTTTGGTACACCCTTACTATAGCACCTTGCAAACAACCCACAAAGTCTGCTGTTTCTGAGATGCTTCCACCCTTGATGCGGTAGCCGATGATAATTCCTTTCTGAACATCCATCAAATCACTACCTCTGCCCATTGTGCTCCCGCAACACACTATGGCTCATCTGTCCTGGCCAGCCGCTTATATCTCTGTGTGGTCGACTTTGTCATGCGCACTCTGCGACGCACCTGGGCGGGTACACTGTGATTCCAAGGATATTCATATTATTCTAATACGACTGTGTATAGTTCCAATATTACCTGCAACAATCTAGAACCCCTAGAAAAAGAATACTAAAAAATCTTGGGTATTTCCATTTCTCATGGTTGTTTTCAATCAAAAATAAAAACCTTTTCTCACAATATGAACAGAAAACAAAAGGTCTTCAAACAAGCAAGGAAAATCTGCAATACACAAACTCCATCCCATTCCATCCAAACTTTTCCTATAAGTTAAAAAAAGTCATCATTTCTAACCTCACCTTTTTGAAGTTAGTCCTTCAGGACAGAGAGAAAGTAGACCCCTTTAACTTCCCAAAAGACTATTCTCTCCCCCAGAAAACTCTGCCTGGATGGACCTATCTACATTGGAAGCACTAATCAAAGTATCAAAAATATATTGACTGTGAACATCAAAAAGATATATCAATTGGAAACTCTTAACACTGCCTAGGCTTCCCTCACTTTGGAAATTACTTCAGCATGATCCTGTTAGAAAGATTCTAAATAAATTGCTAAACTCTCAAACCAGCAAGCACTTCATTACCATGAAAGCCTGGAAATTTATCTTTTCTCCAGTAATGCCAATTCAGACTGCCTCAAATCATAACATCGGAAGCGGTGGTCATTAAAAAATTCGGAGATGAATGCTGCAACACTAATTCACCAATTGAGTTACCTTATGCCTGGCGATATCTGATAGAACAGGAAAATAATCGATTACAAAAGGCTAATAGACATAGGTTCAAAGATTACAGGAGCGGAATGGCAAAAGTAGACCGAGGTGAGCACAATGCCATAGATGCCGCCACTAACAGCTTGCGCAGTGATACACAGTTGGTCTGCGACGACGAAGGTTGAAGGCAGAGCGATACAAGACATTACACCAGTCTTTCAAAATTCATCGACGAGGACTTGGTGCCCACATATAACTTGATGTTCCACTGAAGAAGGCAAAATTCTTGTTGAAACATGATTGGAAGTGTGTTGCGGTGGTGGTTTGAGTTTAGGTCCATCTTTTGTTCCTTTGGGTTTTAACTTTCCTCATTTGGCTTTTATTCCTCATTAGGGTTTTTAACTTTCATTTTTTAATCATCATTCCTTGCAAACACCTATACAAGGGTATAGAATTTTAACTTGAAATAGTACTTTTAATCCGTGAATCTTCCATTCAGGCATATCTAGTATCTCATCAAAATAAGCAAATGTCAGTTCTACGAGCAGAGGAATTGCAACAGTGACAAAAATGCCGAAATTACTATGAGTAAGAAAAATTTTTTACCATTAAAGTTCATTTTTGTATTTCATAGCGTTATATGGACCCTGCATACTTAAACAAAATATATGTGACGAACAGTATTATCGCTGCTTAATGTAGCAGTTCTACATTGAAATATTTGGTATTGGTTTACACAAAACAACGTAATGCAAATTTTGATTGGCTAGTTACTCTTTATCCACACCTTCCCAATCTCAGAATGAAAACATAATTTCTGAAGAATGAAAAATGTTTTAAGGAAGACTGTTGGAAAAGGAATTTCATTATAAAGCATCTGCTCAGGAATGCATTAAAACAGTAAGCTCAAATTTTTGTTGCTGTTGTTGTTTTTGCTTTAAGAGGACAAGGAGAAGAAGGAACAAAAAGCACAATGAGGTAGCAAGACCTGAAAATGTGTAGAACATACTTTATATACCATGTTAAGACCAAACCAATATAATCTGTAGGAAATACATTATGAGCTTCAAACATTGTACTGGTTTTAGTTATAGATTGTTCAACTACACTCATGTTACATTCATAAAGACATTAAAAACATTCAGAAGCTTTCAGCCCAGCTTGGGCCTTGATCACTTGTAAACATTTTGATCTAGACTGGTTGTCAGATGTGGTGTTTGAAGTTCACGATTGTTGCCAACTGATAGCAGGGAGTTCCAAATGATGGAGACAAAACAAAGGCTATTGGTATTGCAGTTGGAAGATGTGGAAATTTTGATGCTCTCTTGAAAACACAAAGACCTTTTATTAATGAAAGGAATCAATTATCTCGGTATTACTATAGGAAGGCTCTGTTGAAGTATTAGTGAGAGTGAGAATTGCCAAGGAGGAACTGGGTCTGCCTAGGGTAACATCATTTTTGTGCTCAGCCAATCATTTATTGATGCTGCAAAAGGTGCTGCCAATGTAAACAGTGGTAACACCACACCTGTTGCTCTCCTATCAGTTGGCAACAATTGCAATCATGAACTTGAAACACCACAACTGGCAACCAGTCTAGATCCAAATGTTTACAGGGAATCAGGGCCCAAACTGGGCTGGAAGTTAGCTTGGGCCCTCACATGGTCTTTTTCACTTATCAGCTTTTTGTCCTGTATTAAACTCACATTTTTCCTACCTTGGAATACCATTCTGTTTTTCTACTTACTGCATCCAAATCAAACATCACTTGGTGCAAGCACTACACTAAAGGCTGCAATAATTTTATTAACCAAACACAATGCTGCATCTCACTAAGTGGTATACAGTCATCCAGTCCACATAAATTAAAATTTGTCGGGTCACAGATAATTTTGTCAATACAATAATTTCCAACATAATCAGAATTTTTATTTCTTTCCTTATTGCAAGTATTACCTCTTACTCATAAAATAATAATAATAATAAAGCTCTTTTTTATCAAGTGAATAACTTAATACATTTAAAAATGACAACATACTAATGCATTTTATATATACTAGGAAAAGCAGTATAAGGTATTAAAAGTTAATTCATTTTACTATAACAACTAAAAATAATTTTTGCACAAGGGCAAAGAAATGTAATGAAATATGCAAAACTACAAACCTCAGGTCTTTCCCATCTATCTATACGGAACTTCTTTTCATCTTCATAGGCTTCCAGGGCCTTGCAGAAGCTTTGCTGAAAATGAAATCAAAACAAATATTCTAAATTACTTAAAGATTGTATACTTTACTTTATAAATCACAAAAACATTGAAACCTGATGCTTACTAGTGCTTCACATGAATCTACAACATAAAATTATTGTTAGTAGTGCTGACTCTGATTAACAACCAATCACATGAAAAAAATTGATGGTAGGGGGGAGAAAACCTTATATGTATCATTGTCAGCATATAGACTGAAATTCAAACTGAGTATAAATAAGGAAAAAACCAAAGTTATGATTTTTCAGTGAAGAATTGTTAGCACTGAATGCAAGATAAGTCTAAATGGCACAGTGATTGACAAAGTGAATGAGTTTGTATATTTGAGAAGCATATTTGACAGAGAGAACAAATTAGATGGTGAAATTAGTAAACAAGTGAACTCTTAATTGAAAGTCACAGCTGCTTTAGGATTTAACAGAAATATTGGATTCTCAAGGAAGTTTCGAATGACTGTGTATGAAAGTGTAATTTTTCCTACTCTGATGTATGGAAGTAGAACCTGGGTACTGCAGAAAAGACGTAGTTGTTGTTTGTGTGCTGGGGAGATGCATTACTTACGAGGGGATTTGTGGCAAGACATGCTCTAATCATGTGAGGAATGAAAAGGTGTTGCAGATGTGTAACATGAGGCAAAATATTGTTACTAAGGTTGAGACCAATATTCTTAGGTGGTTTGACCATGTTGAAAGAATGAGTGATGAAATGCTTATTAACAGAATTTTTTAGCCCAAGTGACAGGAAAAAGTTAGAGGAAGGCCCAGGAAATCTTGGGATGACCAGAATCAGGAATGTATGCATGAGAAAAAGATTATGAGTATGAAGTTTGTCAAAAGGTCTTGTGTGCGTCGTGTGATGGATGTCAGTGAAACTTGATCTGGGTGCCATGATTGCTGTAAATGGAGACGTTTGATACACCAACAGTAAGTAAATTCTAGTTCCATCAGTTAAACATGTTGTACAATTTACTGTTGCCCATGTAGATATCCTTCAGAAAACTTCAAACTTACATTGACCTGGAACAGGAATCGAACCTGCATATCGTGATTTACGTTCAAGTCAAGCAGATGTAGATTAGGAATCCGAATAACTTTCCGGATGTGAGGAAGTTGAAGCAATCCCTGTTTCATTGTATAGAAGATGACCATTTCTCATTCATGTATGGATGAAGGTCAATGTATCTCCAGTGTTACAGATCATAAAAATGAATGGGAAGTGAACCCTAGAAGAATATTTCTTTACAAAGGCACGAAGGGCATATAGGTATAGGAATCACTGTTGGAACATAGATGCTGTACAGTTTACCGTTTCCCATGTAGCCAACCCTCAGAAAACTTGAAAACTGCATGGTCACAACTCTTGAATTCTTAAACAGGTTTCCTTAAAACTCTGAACAACTGTAAAACTAATGATTAAACCTTAAAATACCTTGAAAATTTGTTCATGTTTAATCAACACACTTTGCTTTCAAAATTTCAATTTTATAAGAATGTAATAATTAAATTACACTTGAAAACATCCTTCAAATCCATTTATGTTTAACTGTTATACTTTTGCAAATTTTAATGTCTCGTCAAAAGTTTAATGCTTATTTTTAATTCAAAAGTATTCTTTAAAAACTCTGATATATTTCATGCATCAGAAGTTTGGAATATCAAATCATGTAGGAAGTATAAAATAAAAATCATGTGGACAAACTTTTTTTTTCTTTTTTTAAGTTTTGTAAGGATGAGAAAAATTGTGATTTCAGTTACTATCATGATTTTATACATCTTTACACTCTTGTTACTTTTTTTTTAATTTGGAGGTTTAATACAACTGTGAGCAACTCAGTGGGATATCAGCAGTTGCCCATCCCTAATTTAGGGGGGTCTCTGGTTACCGGGAAGGGAAACAGCCAGTGCTGCATGATAAACACAACACCCATGTCTTGCCGGGATTCAAACCTGGACCCATTTCAAACAAATGGTCAGAAGTTGGTGCTTAGACCACTGGGTAGTCACTCCTGTTATTAATGAGGTTATTTGAAATTTCATTTTCACTGCACAGACACAATTTAAACAGAAGCCAAGTAAGTAACTGTGATTTTATTTTTCTCACTGCCATTGAATGCATTTTTATACATTTACATTAAGAAAACTTTATCAAATTTTACACACTTCATTGCTTCACCCTGTATATTTTTTAAACTAGAAATTATGGAAAATACAATTCTGCATATTCACTGATAACATCTAGAAGCATTCTGTAACAACTGCCCCTATGGGTTTGAAAAATTTCAAAAGAGGGTATAATATTACACGCATATAATTCTCATAAATATACCAAAACATCTTTACAGCAAGTACCGTATATACTCGCGTGTAAGTCGAGAAATTTGGGACAAAATGAGAGCTTCAAAGTAATGGGGTCGACTTATACGTGGGGTCCAAAAAATCGTAAGTCTAAAAGTTCTTCCCATGAGGCAAAAGGCTATCCATCCCAAAAGAAATAAAAATGCCGATGCGGTATTAATTACGAAATCGATGCGGTATTAATTACGAAATCGCAACCCTCTGAAAAAAAAAAAAGAAAGAAAGAAAAAACACCGATGTGGTAGAACTACGAAATCGCGACCCTCCGAATTTCTCCGCACTTTGAAAAGTCTCCTCTCTCCTGGCTTTGCGTATCCACAGCGCAGTCACAGCCGCGCATAGAAAGCTCCGCCCTTCCGACTACCAGTTGATTGCGCTAACCTTCGACGTAACGAAGCCATGCGACAGCCAGTGTTAGGTGTTGCTTGTTGTTAATCGCACGTGTTTTTCTTGTTCTTAATCGCATGTGTCTCGCTTCTCCTATTATGGGTGACACGGATTGTGTAAAGAAACGTATGTCCTATAACGCAGGATTCAAGTTGAAAGTGGTTTCTTTTGCAGAAAATACTAACAACTGTGCTGCTTCACGTCAATTTGGTATTAATGAAAAACTGATTCGAGATTGGAGTAAAAAAAACGGACTTGGTGAAAATCCCAAAATCGCAAAGGCGCTTGCGCCGTGGAACGACATCTTTCCCAGAGCTGGAAAGTGTCTTGAATGATTGGATTGTGGGCTGCAGACAAAATGGTTACATTGTAACGCGAACTGGTATATGTTTGCGAGCAATGAAGCTCACAAAAGATGAAAAGTTTGCAGCCGCAAATAACACTTTTCGTGCCTTACCAGGTTGGTGCACAAGGTTCATGAACCGCTATGGGTTGTGTCTACGCCAGCGCACCAAAATTGCACAAAAGTTACCTCCTGACCTCGAAGCAAAGATAATGGAATTTCAAAAGTATGTAATTCAAACGAGAAAAGAGACTGCTTTTGAACTTTCCCAAATAGGGAACATGGATGAAACTGCCATCTGTTTCGACCTTCCTGGAAATAAGACGGTGAACCAAAAGGGCAAAAAAAATATCTTGATCAAAACGACTGGCCACGGAAAAATCCAGTTTTATGGTTGTTCTTTCCTGTTTAGCCGACGGCAGTAAGCTACCTCCGGTAATTATTTTCAAACGCAAAACTCTGCTGAAAAGCATTGTCTTTCCGTCTGGTGTGCTCGTTCGTGCCTATGAAAAAGGATGGATGAACGAATCCAGAACAATTGACTGGTTAAAGAATGTGTGGAACAAAAGGCCAGGTGCACTTTTGAGGAAACCTTCTCTTTTCGTGTGGGGTATGTTTGTTGCACACCGTTGTGCAGAAGTGAAAAAAACTGCAGAAAATTCAAAAACAACTCTTGCTGTCATCCCAGGTGGGTTGACATATGTTCTTCAACCACTAGATGTCTGCCTTAATAAGCCCTTCAAGGACAATGTGCGGAGGTATTGGGAAGATTGGATAAGTTCCGATTTGCCGACTGAAACCAAGGGCGGAAATCTAAAGAAGCCGGATATCGTTTTGATTGCGCGATGGGTCAAGGATGCTTGGGATGGGATACCTGCGGAAATGGTCGTGAAATCATTCAAGAAATGTTGCATTAGTAACAAACTTGATGGCACAGAGGATGAAGAGATTTTTATGAGTGATGATGACAGTGATTCTGATGACACAGGCATAGATGGGAATACTGATGTTTATGATGGCGCGCCGATGACGGAGAAAGACTTTTTGAACTGTTTGGCGAGTCTGACTTGGAATCGGATTTTGAAGGGTTCCGATGAAGTTTTTGGGTATGCAAATTAAATTTAGTATTATATATATAATTTTTTTCGTTTTCAAATGTTTTTGAATAAATTCATTGAATTTTTTTTTCTCATTCCGGGATCGACTTATATGCGAGTTTCCGATTTCTTACGATTTTTTCCTCTGAAAGTGGGGGATCGACTTATACGCGAGTTTTTTTTTTCTCATTCCGGGATCGACTTATATGCGAGTTTCCGATTTCTTACGATTTTTTCCTCTGAAAGTGGGGGATCGACTTATACGCGAGTTTCCGATTTCTTACGATTTTTTCCTCTAAAAGTGGGGGGTCGACTTATACGCGAGTATATACGGTACATAAAATATAAATTTTCTTAATAAAGAGTTTTATTATTCTAAAATATTACCAAATCCATATCTCAAGTGAATGTAATTTCAAATTCCTCATGCTGGTATAAGCCATTATACAGCACAGAGGTGGTGAAATTAACTTTCTACCACACAGCCATACTAGATGACACTTTGCTTAGATTCTAACATAACAGGCTTCAATTGCTCGAAACTACAGTATCTAGGGTGGTAAAACAATAGCATGTTCAGACAGGTGGAGACCAATATTTTTAGGTAGGAAATGGGAGATAAACGACCAATTCATACTCTATACTCTTGGCAAACTTGACTTTGGGTTAGAAGCTGAAAAAAAAAAAAAAAAAAGCCTCAGCAAAAAGATCTTGCGTTTTCTCAGAATTTCTCCACATTAACGAGGTGCAGTGTGTTACTATAGTGGCAGGAAGTCCACCATGATGGGAAGCAGAACAAAAGAAAACTTCTGCATCTATTGTACTATCAGTGATTTGCCCCTCAGGATGAAAAGAGTAATGCTTAGCCCTCAGAAACACTTGACAGTTACCTTACCTCTGACCAGAAGGGAATGTCCTCCAGGTTAGAGCCTCTCTAATGCATGTTGCTGACAGACACAAGTGACAATCATGTCGCCAAAATGTGAATATCTGTGTTTTTTAGAAACATGATCGGAACCAAGATCTTAATATTTTAATGAACATACGCACAATGTTTAAAACAACTATGTATTTTTAGTCACAGTTTCAAGTTTGAATACAACTCTTAGACTGGAAACTATATTATGCAGTGGAAGTACACACTCTGTACCTTCAACCCAATAGACAGGTTAGCTTTGCCATAAGTGTAGAATAATACAATTTCTGAAGAGCTGGCTCAATTAATTCAATTAATTCTGGCATCTCTATATCACATAACAAAGAGTTTCTGTTACTTCGATGTGCAGTGGAGATTATTGGTTTTCATGGTTTTCCACAATGTTAACAGAAACATTACAATTATTTTTTAATGGATACCTGGACTTTTAAAATCATGAGCTCCATCTTCACCTTCATATCATCCTTATTCTGAAAAGTAAAAAGTATGGTATAGGAAAAAGAAGGTACTTGAAAATACTACATGGGTTAAACAATCTAAAAATTTCGAATCAAAACAAACATATTTTAAACTTAAATATATATTTCATATAGAGTTGCAGTTTGGCTTTTTACTACAAAAATAGAAAGCTCTATCTAGTAAAGATAAAGAAAAATGGTGAATATATTTAAAATATGTGGAGATATTGTAAATGGACGATGTCGTCACTCTGTCCACGTTATAACATGGACAGAGTGATCCATTTACATTGTCTCCACGTATTTGAAGTATATTTACCATTTCTATCACCCTTTGGTTTTATCAGTTATAATTAAATAGCTTGTCCTGTTAATGCCACCAGATGGCGACACATCAGTTGCTGAGCCTATCAATACGGATTTGCATAGTCAGATGCTGACTGATAAACCACACATTGCGCTGTGAATTATTGGCATCATAGCATAAAGTGAACACACTCTGCTAGTTACGGAGAGATCTGGGATTTGATCCCAGCGGTGTCGGAACAACAATTTTTCAGTTGCTATGCGTTGTTTATAAAATAATGTGGACAGAGCAATGACATCATCTATTTACATTATCCCCACGTATTTGAAATATATTCACCATTTGGTTTTATCAGCTATAATTAAATAGCTTGTCTTGTTAAATAATGCCATAAGATGGCGACACATCAGTTGCTGAGCCTATCAATACGGATTTGTGTAGTCAGATGCTGACTGATAAACCACACATGGCGCTGTGAATTATTGGCATCGTAGCATAAAGTGAACGCACTCGGCTAGTTATCGAGAGATCTGGGGCTTGATCTCAGCCGTGTCGGAACAACAATTTTTCAGTTGCTATGCATTGTTTATAATGTGGACATAGCAATGAGATAAAAAAAGATGGCTTCACATAGTGGTTGTATCCATCTTTCTGCAATCTACTAAAATGCCAAATAAAACCACAGTCCATTTAAAAGTAAATGAAAAAAAAAAAGTGAAAAATGACTGATTCAAGTGGCAGTGTGAGTGTGTATCATCATAATTAACAACCCACTGCTGGATGAAAGTCTTCCAAAGTTTCTTCCACAACCTTCTGTCCTGCCCTCTGTGTTACTGCAGCATGCTTTTGAATTTCGTCTACCCATCTCCCACATGCTGCTTTTCCGAGCCTTTTTCTGTCCCTTGGATCCAGTCTAATATTTCTGTAGTCTAATGCTGGCCAGTTTTTCTAGCAATATGACCAGCCCACTGCCCTTTTAGGGATTTTTAACTTGATTATGATTCAAACTAGTTAACTTTTTTATAGGATTTATCTAGGTAAAGTTTCAATTTTCTGCAAATTTTCGGAGAGAACTCCTCTTCTTTGTCAGGCAGTCATTCAATCCAATCTCCATCACTGTCTTCAGTTACAGTTAACCTTGAGAGTTAGTGATTTTGCAAAATATCTTGCCAAATGTTAGGCAGTGTTAATCCCCTACAGTCATTTATGATGGAGTTCTGGTATTATTCAATTTCAAGTCCCTCTTTCAATTTACGCTTCAGGAAGTTGGATTGATGTCCAATAACAGTCAAAGAGTCTTAGTCCATGTAGTGTACTGCTGCTCTAATGTGCCTGTTTAATCCTGTATTAATTTTTTTATTGCTGCTTTGTGCTCCACAATGTGAGTTTAATTTACAAATTGATCATGATGTCTTACACTGTTGTCATTTTCCCGATCCATGAGTTACTCTTCCTATCTTTCCTAGTAACACCAAGCATGCTTCTTTCAGTTGTCTGCAGACTCTGCATGTGTGTTTTTTTTTCTAATCCATAAGTAAGAACTGGAAGGATGTATTGATTAAGCAGTTTTAAGACAAATGATAAATTGCTCTTCCTTCCACATGCTCTCAGGCCAAGTTTTATATGCCTATTAATTTTTTTTTATATCTGGCCATCTCTTCATATTCATTGTCCAAAATAGATACAGGCATGGGTTACTCCTAGATTTCCTCAACAACTGCTAAATCTTCAGTCTTATAAAAGCATTGTACCCAAATTTTGTTAAGTTCATTTTTAATCCCACTTCTATACTCTTGTCAGCAAGTTCCTGATCATACCTGGAAGCTCTGAGGGGGTACTAGCAAAAGTGACTATGTTGTTAGCAAAGTGAAAGTGGATTAAATAACCTTCATTAATCTGCATCTCCTTGGCTTCCCAGTTCAATAACTGAAACACATTCTGCAATGTGGCATTGTGTCACCTTGTCTGTGTCCCTTTCCAATTTTTAAACATTTTGTTTCTTTGAACACTCAAAATGTGCACATATATTTTCATTGCAGTTATTAATAATATTATACAATGCAGGTACTTACAATACCGCAGGAATTCAAAGACATTATAGCTGCTGATGGTTTCACGGAATCAAAGGCCTTTTTCACAGTCAATAAGAGCCATACATGATGGGATTTCCTTTCATATTCCTTAACTTTTTCAATTATTTCTCTCATGGATATGATTTATGGTGCCGTGGCCACTCCTGAATCCAGCTTGTTCTTTTGGTTGTGCCATGTCCAGTGTTTCCTTCAAGCAATGTGACAGTCAAGTGAAGACTGTGTTTGTAAGTAACTGATAGGAGGCTGTCAGGTCTGTAGTTCTTGAGATCCTCAAGGTCCCCTCTTTTCATGTAGCAAGATCACTGTGGCATTATCCCAGTCATCACGAATCTTCCCTTCACTGAGGCATCTACTGAATGAAACCTTGGGCAACTGTAGTTTTTATTTCTTCTTTTAATATTACACAATGTCCACAGAAATTCCACCTTTCTCTGGAGCTCTACATATTTGGATACTCGGTATGCATAAAATTTCCCATAGGCAGTATTTTATTCTTAACATCCAACGAGTTTCTGCTATTCTGCTCTAAACATTTTTTTTTCTCTTTTCCTGAAATACAATTTGCTGAAGGCCTTAGTGAGCCATGTTGCCTATCTTAGCAGGATATATAGAATAACTTCATTCCTTCTGAAAACAGAGTTCATAAATAAAAATTATGAATTTTGTAATGTTAATTAATAAACTCTGTCTTTTGTTGGTGATAGCTCAAAACCTTAAACTGCATAATCATCAATATGAAATAATAAACCCAGTCATGTAATCATCAGTTTTAAATGAAAAAAACTCAATATTCAATGTTTTAGAACACAGAAATCAATTATATACAGATTTCATTACATGCTTTGTCAACTATGAGTAAATCAGGGGTGATTGTGAGACGAAACAAAAAACCCTGACCTCAGGGTAACATATATAAATCATGCATATAATTTATACATATATTGAATAATGTTATGTATAATACAGGTACACACATTGTTTACATATTATATTACACATATTGTACATTATATTAACTAGCTACATAACAATTAACCTCTAGTGTGAAATTTAACTTCAAACCATTTTTTTAGTACCAATTTTTTCCTCCAGTGTGTTAGAAATCTTTCGAAAATTGCATTTTTGTGATGTTAGTGATAGATTTCTCTCTAAAACTGTGAAATTAGACTTCAAAAATTGCAGTTTTGAAGTCAAATTTTGCACTTCAAATTATGGATATCAGTTCAGCTCTAGATGCTTAAAAGTCCTGCTTCCACAACATCCTACAGTGGTTTTTGTCAATTCTGCATTTAGCTCATTGGATTCATTGAATCTTTTGTAACAAAAATTATCTTATATACTGTAGATACAGCTGCCAAAATGATAAAAATGTAGCTCTCCTTTCAGCATGCACAATAGTTTTGAATCTGAAAAGGCACTTTTAATTAATAACCACTTGATAGTATTTTCAGAAATGATATAATTTAGGATTCCCAAATTCCTACATAAAACTTGAAAACCCAGATTTCTGCTTTTGGAATATTACGAAAACCCGGAATTCGGGCTACATCAGGACGACAAACAGGCCTGGAAAATTACTCCACCAACACCAAAATATTTTTCCAGCACTCAACTTGGTACATGTGCTCCTGGAGCAAGAACTAATACCAGAAGAGATCCTGATGAACATCAGAAGCATGTATATTATTATGCAGTCTTGATCACCTGTGAACAAATGGAGCAAGACTGGTTGCCAGATTTTCATTTCCTAGTTCTTCATTTCAGTTGTTGCCAAATGATAGGAGAGACTTCCAAATGATGGGGATAAAATATGGACTGTTGATATTGCAGTTTGAAGAGGTATATATTTCATATATATATATATATATATTTCATATATATATATATATATATATATATATATATATATATATATATATATATATATATATATACATATATATATATATATTCTATAAAGAAGATACCTAAGCAAAAAAATACATATATAATTTTGACTCACACCTAGTACAACATAGAAAAGGTTATGTATCTACCTGTGTGAGTAAAAGGAGAAAAGATAAAAAAATAAAATAAAACAACTGAATGTAGAAGGTGTCGAGAATACTGAGCCTTGGCTTTATCAAGGACCAGCAAAAACTCTGCATTTTCTCACTTCTACAAAGACCTAGTTGGAAATGGGTTTCTGCAAGGCCATAGATGCAAGTAACATTCCCACCTAAAATAGTTTAAAAAATATATATATAAGTCATGTCCTCCGTAGAGTAGCATGACCTAGCACTAGTTAACAATTTCGCTTGCATCCATTAACCTTCATGGCCCGACCCATGCTCTTCATCTGTTACTATTAAACAGAGAGAAGAAGATTAAAGAGAACTCAAGCTGTGAGAGTGACATAATAAATAGAAATGATTTTCAGCTATAACGAAATTCCAAGTTCGTTTGAGAGAGAATTTAAACCTGAAAAACAATGCAAAAAGAAATCCAAATTTTACATTGCAATTAAAAAAGGAAATGTTAATTTATAACGAACAGATTTTTGAAAGAAAACTTGAGTCTAAAACCCCCTACTCTACAACTTATGACAGCACGAAAACGAGAATAAGTTAAAGATAATAATTAACTAAAGAAAACTTTGTGAAAGTTATATACCTTAAACAGTTAGTTGCAATAGTACAAAGTATTTCAGCAGTGCTTTAAGTGCATAATTAATTAGTTATTAAGAACTTTACTACTTTGAAAAAACAGCGCATAGACAGCGCATAGAAAAGGAACAAGCTTAGCCATCTTCTGTTCCTAGGTACCCCAAAAGACGCTCAAAGTTACAAAGAAAAGTAAGAGTTAAAACCCGCATAAATGTTAACAGACAAACCAATGCTTAAAAGCTGAAAAGCTAAAAAACGACAGAGAAAAGGTACATAAAGTACAAACATTGAACTTATAAAACCTAGAACCCAAAAACAAGGAAGAGAGCTTACCTCTTGTGTGACAAAAACTTTTCTCCTCACAAGAGGAGAACATGGCTGACCTCTTCCGCCACTCCCTAGACGCTGGGGGGCAGTGAGGGTGGGGCTGATGGCCTCCTCATACAGCAAGAAACCAACGCGCGGAGATTTTAACCAGAGAAAAAAATATATAAACTTAAGACTGTGGATCTGTATGATCAGAATGAGCAGAATTAACTCTCCAGAATACATGAGAAATATTATAAAATACACGAGCAGTTTATTTAATAATCTTTGCATGTATTAAATCACCTTAGTGAGCTTCTATAGATTAATCAGAATCTTATTAATTTTAGTGTTGGTTTTACTATTTTTAGTATAGCTATCCTAGTGATGAATAACTAGTTTTCTTTTTATTTGTTTTTATTTTCTTTTATAAACAGATTTTTAAGCTTTTTTGTGATTTTGTTTATATTATTTAATTTTTTGTTTTAATAGGACCGTCATATCCATAGCACTAAGGTTCCTTTAGGTAGTTAATAGGCATCCTCTAGCCAACTTCCTTACGGCTTTGATTGGTCAGAATCATATTATTAACTTTTGCATTTTTGAACTTCACTTTTAGTTGGTAAAGTTCGATGAACACTTACCGCACGTGGGGCTTGGCTTTCAATTCATATTTTCGTTATGTGGATGCGGCACGGGGTTGTTGTTTTTTTTTCCATTTGGCCACGGTTCACTTCTTTTTTTTTTTTTCCGTTGGAATTATTTTGCCTCATCACCAAATGAGTTTTTCCTTTGCTGCATCCTCATTTACTTCAATATTTATTCTTAACCCGAGTACTTTCGGTACTACTACTATACCGTCTTCGAGGGGACATTTTGCTCCAACTAGCACGGACCGTGTCAGCTGGGCATTTCGGTGGTTCTCGCGGGCTGCTTCTGTCATCTGCTATCGCTTCTTCTTGGGCGTTGTGGCGCCATCTCTTGTTGGTCAGTGATCTCCTTTTTCGAACTTTTTCTTTTTTTTGCTCAATTTTAATTAAATTTCTCCAGCTGTTTCTCAAATTATTAGGGCATCCACATAACGAAAATATGAATTGAAAGCCAAGCCCCACGTGCGGTAAGTGTTCATCGAACTTTACCAACTAAAAGTGAAGTTCAAAAATGCAAATGCATTAATGCACGTTAAAATATAACCTCCAATATCGGAAGTAAATTGAAAATATTATTAACTGTAGAAAATTAAAGCAGATCTGCCAACCTTACTCTATTATTCAGAATAATTTTTCTTAAAGTTATTTTGATGAAAGAAGAAGGAATTTCGTTCTCTAGAAAACTTTCTAATAGTATATTAATGTGGTAATTGAAATCCAAATTGTTGCTGCAAATTCTTGAAATTCTTAGGACCTGAGAAATTAGTACATTCTCAATTACTTTGGTTGAAATGTTATTATTCCAGTGTAGATATTTAATTACTTTGAAAGGAAAATTAACTCTTTTATCAAAGAGGCTAATAGATGGGTTACCTCTGTTGAGCTTAATGCTTAAGTCTAGGAACTCAAGTTCCTGATTACTGTGGTTGGTTTTACATAAGTTAAGAGAGCTAGGATAGATATTATCAAAATCACTCTCTATAACTTCTGAATTATTGATACACAGCAGATCATCAATATATCTAAAAGTGTAAAGGTAGTTATCTGAGCAGGTGGGGTGATTTTTAATGAATTTATATTCCTTAAAGAACAGGAATAGATTAGCGATATTTGTGGACGTTGATGTTCCCATTGGAATACCGTTCACTTGCTTATAGAGAGTATTATTATATAAGATATGGTTATTTTTTATGCAGCAATTGAGATAAGAGTTCCAAGTTCCTACATCAACAAATTGGTTAAGTTTAAATTCTGCATACAGCTCTTTAAAGGTAGTGATTATATCTGATAGAGGCAGATTAGTATATAGGTTTTCAAAATCATAACTATTAATATCTAGGGGACAAACTTTGAGTATAGTAGAAATTACTTCTGCATTATTATTAATTATCCAAAAATCTCTGTACATCAAGTTAGAACAGTTTCTAATGTGTTTCAAAACCTTCTTTAAGACATCTTCAAAAGCAAGATCTATTTTCTTTTTATGACTCCTTACTCCACTAGCTATGAACCTGAACTTCACAGGATCCTTATGAAACTTAACCGTTGCAAAAAGAAATGGAAATTCAGGCCCATATCTTCTAGTTTGTGGAATTTTAAGTTTCTTGAAGAATGCCTTAAACCGATTTTCTAACTGCTTGGTAGAATAACTTACGGGCTCGTATGTTACTCTATTATTGAGTTCCATAGTTAACAATTCAAAATAGAACTTCTTACAGATAATTGCAAAATTATTGCTAGCTTTATCCGTAGTGGTAAAAATAAATTGGTCTTGTAGTTTGGAGAGTGACCTTTTAGCTTCTCCAGAGAAAAAGAGATTTCTGTCGAAACAAAAGTCCAGACCTGCCAACTCACCGGTGAAGCTATTGATTATATCATATTTCCATTCTGCGAAGGCCTCAATAGGCTGATTGTACGTTAAACTGGTTTTTACGATGTACTTATTTACATCTTGAGTGAAGCTCTCAAGAATCCTTTCTTTGGAAATTATGAAGGAAGGTCTGAATTTAGAGCCATACTCTAATAAATTCCTAAGCTTTTCATTTTCAACATAACTCAAGTTTCCGGTGATAATATGGTTGTAATTCTTATCATAGTGAACTGTATCTTTATGTTCATCACAAGAACAAGTAGTAATTACAGGAATGTAGCTCGAAGAGTTAAGTTTGTAGTTTTTAACTATTGACCCTAAGGTCTTAACATATTTAAAACTTACAATAGACTGGTGCCTGTGGATGGGAAAAAAATTGCATTATTGTAGAACAGCTTCCTTACATTGAGATTATCGTAGGCTTTATTTAGGAACCTGATGGTAACAAAATTACTGGAAAATTCTTTAAGAGAAATTTTATCTTTAAGAATATGTTTAAGAATGTCCAGAACCAAAGCAAAAACATGCTTATCAACATGGTCAGCAGTTTCATTCCAGAATTTGAAAAAACATTTAAGGACAGAGTGCTTGAAGGACTTGAGAATTTTGTAAGTATTTTTAACAAAATTAGTGCCAGTTTTAAAGCTTTCCAGAGTTTTTAGCAAGTTAGCAAAATCAACTTTGCTTGATGTGCGAAATAACCTCTGTCCTCTATTACCTCTAGAGCAGCTCTTATTATTAACAAGAAAGAAGAGTTCACGAATTGAAAATTTATGCTGATTATGCTTATTGTCAGATAGAGTGGAATTAAGGCCATAGGGATAAAGAGACTGATGCTGCAAAATTTCAAGGGATTCAGTTTCTAGCCGAGCATAGAGGTCAGGAATAATATGTAGTACCTCTATTTTCACTTTGTCAAAACCATGAGTATGGAAATGCTCTAATTCAAAGGTAGAGTACTGGTTGGCGTTTGTGGAGGGGTTCACTCCTGAATTAGAGAACTTGTTTACTAGAGACCTGTGACCATTAATCCTAAGATGAAGAGGATTTTTACTTTGGCCAATATAGCTAAGGTTGCAGACAGTACAGGTGAGCTTATAGATGGTATTGTAGGCTTTGCAAAACTTGTTGGAGCAATTATCCTCAACAGAAGAATATAGGTTAGGATCTGCAGATTTACATGTCAAACAACGTTTGTCATTTCATAACTTTAGATTACCTTTGCCAGCGAGTTCATACACTATGGGAAAGGGTGCTAGCCTAACCGAGCGGGAGGACTTAAAATATCTGAGCTGACCTCCAATCCTTTCATCGTCCTTAGAACTCCACTTGGGCCAAAACATACAAATTCTGAGCAAACCAACTAGGAAAAACTTTTTAGAAATAAGCAGTCCAAGAAAAGACCAAACTCGAGTATAAACTACACTCCAAAAAGCTGCATCCAAAACATACTAAAAAGAAAAATTAGAAAATGAAAAAAAACCTCAAGTGAAAAAAATAGTAATAAAAAAAAAAAAAAAAAAAAAAAAAATAATAATAATAATAAAACATTTCAACTAGAATTTGCGCATGAGCTGCTAAATAATAAATTGAAATTAGTTACTTAAGAGCAAAACTGAAGACTAAGGAAAAAATTTTAGAATTTAACACGAAGGGTGCAAAATAACCTGAAAATCAAAACGCGCAACGCAGCAGTTTTGAAAATTCAGAATTCACATTCTATAAAGAAGATACCTAAGCAAAAAAATACATATATAATTTTGACTCACACCTAGTACAACATAGAAAAGGTTATGTATCTACCTGTGTGAGTAAAAGGAGAAAAGATAAAAAAATAAAATAAAACAACTGAATGTAGAAGGTGTCGAGAATACTGAGCCTTGGCTTTATCAAGGACCAGCAAAAACTCTGCATTTTCTCACTTCTACAAAGACCTAGTTGGAAATGGGTTTCTGCAAGGCCATAGATGCAAGTAACATTCCCACCTAAAATAGTTTAAAAAATATATATATAAGTCATGTCCTCCGTAGAGTAGCATGACCTAGCACTAGTTAACAATTTCGCTTGCATCCATTAACCTTCATGGCCCGACCCATGCTCTTCATCTGTTACTATTAAACAGAGAGAAGAAGATTAAAGAGAACTCAAGCTGTGAGAGTGACATAATAAATAGAAATGATTTTCAGCTATAACGAAATTCCAAGTTCGTTTGAGAGAGAATTTAAACCTGAAAAACAATGCAAAAGAAATCCAAATTTTACATTGCAATTAAAAAAGGAAATGTTAATTTATAACGAACAGATTTTTGAAAGAAAACTTGAGTCTAAAACCCCCTACTCTACAACTTATGACAGCACGAAAACGAGAATAAGTTAAAGATAATAATTAACTAAAGAAAACTTTGTGAAAGTTATATACCTTAAACAGTTAGTTGCAATAGTACAAAGTATTTCAGCAGTGCTTTAAGTGCATAATTAATTAGTTATTAAGAACTTTACTACTTTGAAAAAACAGCGCATAGACAGCGCATAGAAAAGGAACAAGCTTAGCCATCTTCTGTTCCTAGGTACCCCAAAAGACGCTCAAAGTTACAAAGAAAAGTAAGAGTTAAAACCCGCATAAATGTTAACAGACAAACCAATGCTTAAAAGCTGAAAAGCTAAAAAACGACAGAGAAAAGGTACATAAAGTACAAACATTGAACTTATAAAACCTAGAACCCAAAAACAAGGAAGAGAGCTTACCTCTTGTGTGACAAAAACTTTTCTCCTCACAAGAGGAGAACATGGCTGACCTCTTCCGCCACTCCCTAGACGCTGGGGGGCAGTGAGGGTGGGGCTGATGGCCTCCTCATACAGCAAGAAACCAACGCGCGGAGATTTTAACCAGAGAAAAAAATATATAAACTTAAGACTGTGGATCTGTATGATCAGAATGAGCAGAATTAACTCTCCAGAATACATGAGAAATATTATAAAATACACGAGCAGTTTATTTAATAATCTTTGCATGTATTAAATCACCTTAGTGAGCTTCTATAGATTAATCAGAATCTTATTAATTTTAATGTTGGTTTTACTATTTTTAGTATAGCTATCCTAGTGATGAATAACTAGTTTTCTTTTTATTTGTTTTTATTTTCTTTTATAAACAGATTTTTAAGCTTTTTTGTGATTTTGTTTATATTATTTAATTTTTTGTTTTAATAGGACCGTCATATCCATAGCACTAAGGTTCCTTTAGGTAGTTAATAGGCATCCTCTAGCCAACTTCCTTACGGCTTTGATTGGTCAGAATCATATTATTAACTGTAGAAAATTAAAGCAGATCTGCCAACCTTACTCTATTATTCAGAATAATTTTTCTTAAAGTTATTTTGATGAAAGAAGAAGGAATTTCGTTCTCTAGAAAACTTTCTAATAGTATATTAATGTGGTAATTGAAATCCAAATTGTTGCTGCAAATTCTTGAAATTCTTAGGACCTGAGAAATTAGTACATTCTCAATTACTTTGGTTGAAATGTTATTATTCCAGTGTAGATATTTAATTACTTTGAAAGGAAAATTAACTCTTTTATCAAAGAGGCTAATAGATGGGTTACCTCTGTTGAGCTTAATGCTTAAGTCTAGGAACTCAAGTTCCTGATTACTGTGGTTGGTTTTACATAAGTTAAGAGAGCTAGGATAGATATTATCAAAATCACTCTCTATAACTTCTGAATTATTGATACACAGCAGATCATCAATATATCTAAAAGTGTAAAGGTAGTTATCTGAGCAGGTGGGGTGATTTTTAATGAATTTATATTCCTTAAAGAACAGGAATAGATTAGCGATATTTGTGGACGTTGATGTTCCCATTGGAATACCGTTCACTTGCTTATAGAGAGTATTATTATATAAGATATGGTTATTTTTTATGCAGCAATTGAGATAAGAGTTCCAAGTTCCTACATCAACAAATTGGTTAAGTTTAAATTCTGCATACAGCTCTTTAAAGGTAGTGATTATATCTGATAGAGGCAGCTCTCTGTTTAATAGTAACAGATGAAGAGCATGGATCGGGCCATGAAGGTTAATGGATGCAAGCGAAATTGTTAACTAGTGCTAGGTCATGCTACTCTACGGAGGACATGACTTATATATATATTTTTTAAACTATTTTAGGTGGGAATGTTACTTGCATCTATGGCCTTGCAGAAACCCATTTCCAACTAGGTCTTTGTAGAAGTGAGAAAATGCAGAGTTTTTGCTGGTCCTTGATAAAGCCAAGGCTCAGTATTCTTGACACCTTCTACATTCAGTTGTTTTATTTTATTTTTTTATCTTTTTCTCCTTTTACTCACACAGGTAGATACATAACCTTTTCTATGTTGTACTAGGTGTGAGTCAAAATTATATATGTATTTTTTTGCTTAGGTATCTTCTTTATAGAATGTGAATTCTGAATTTTCAAAACTGCTGCGTTGCGCGTTTTGATTTTCAGGTTATTTTGCACCCTTCGTGTTAAATTCTAAAATTTTTTCCTTAGTCTTCAGTTTTGCTCTTAAGTATATATATATATATGTATATATATATATATATATGTATATATTTCATATATATATATATATATATATATATATATATATGAGGCTTTCACCAATGAGCCAAATCCATGAATTTTTCTACCTGTACTTCCAATGAAAAACATTTTGACCTTATTTCCTCACTGAAGAAAGACTTCCCCACACATCAAAATTGGCCCACAGATTAAAAAATAAAAAACATCCTAACTTAGACTGTACAATCGATGTTTTTTTGCAAAAAACTTACCTGAACTATATAGGAAATCAATAACTTTACTTCAGTGTAGTGGAAAAGAAGAGTGGTGCCACCTGTAAGCAAGTATCATAACTACATTGAATTAAAGTTACTGATTTTTAATATAGTTTAGGAAAGTTTTTGCAAAAAACACCGACTGCATAATTTGAGTTAGGATGTTTTTTATCAGTGGATCAATTTTGGTGAGTGGGAATTCTTTCTTTGCTGAGGAAATAGGGTCGAAATTTTTTCCATTGAAAGTATAAGGAGCAAATCACTAGATGTCCACATTAAGAAATTTCTGGCTATGCCACCGAATGCTCTCATGAAAACATAAAGATCTTTTCTTGACGAAAGGTGCAATTTTCTTAGTATTTGTCTAGAGGGGCACAGCTGAAGTATCAGTGAGAGTGAGTAAAGCCAAGGAGGAATTAGGTCTACCATGGGTGACATACTTTTTTGTGCTCACTGCAAAAAGTGCTTCTGATGTAAACTGTAGTATAACAGCAGAAGTAGAAATGAGAATTTTGTACACACCAGGAACATTGAGGCCTTCAACTTTATCTCTGCACCATAGTTTCATGATGGTAGGATTGGATTTGATGCCAATCAAATAACTGCACAATTTGATGTAACTGGTAGGTAGACTTGTCAAGAAAAGGAATACATCCAGCAAATTGAAATTGTCTATTTGTTATACATGAAATGTATTCCTCTTATATTACTATTTTCTGATGAACTCTTTTAATATTACCATATGGATTGTTGTACTTCTGAGTTTCTTATGAAAGTGCAGGAAATTACTGTTATTACTTTTTTCATCACCCTCATATGAGAGCTTTTTGGAGTGAGACTGCTGTAATTAATTCAGAGCAATTTCACAGAGGATATATCAATGTAAAAGGATAACAATACCTTTAGTTGGTTAAAATATTATATCAATTATCTGATAATAATAATAAAAATAATAAAAAATGGTAATTGCTAATTTCTGCACTTTATAAGCAATGCATCAATAAACAGTAAATCTACAAACCTTTTCAAGAACAGTAGCTGGTGTGACTGGCAATGCCATGAAAGAAGCTTCTGTGGAAGCATTTTGAAGATACACCTAGCAAACAAAAATATAATTAATCACAGAATTTGAATAAAAATGTTTTAAAAGTGTTTATTATTAAATTGTGTGTGGACGTTCATTATGGTAGCATGAATAATTAATTATAAAACTGAGTTCATGTAAAAGCTTGAACTTCTTCTGAACCTGGTAAAAATTCCCCATAAGTAAAGTGGTTGTAGATATGTGTGTACATACACTAATATGCTTTTTTTTTTTTTTTTGATTGGAGGTTTAACGACCACCGTGAGCAACTCAATGGGCTATAAGCAGTCGCCCGTCCCTAATTTAGGGTCACTGGTTCCAGGGAAGGGAGAGAGCCAGCGCCGTAAGACAAACACAACATCCATGCCTCACCGGGATTCGAACCCGGACCCTGTTCGGACGAATGATCAGAGGCCATCGCTTAGACCACTGTGCCACCGGGGCGGCTAATATGCTTTAGATCAGGGATGTAAAACTATGTTCCAGATCTAAGAGCCACATGAAATGAACTTAAATTTCAAAGAATAGCACATAAATATAATGTGTGATGATGCAAGAATGAAAAGTGATATAATGTTTTGACCCCCCACCACCACTTATTGCGAAATCAAATTCCAAATTGGTCCATGACTTTATTTTCCTGCTGTTGCTCCAAAATTTTTAAATTTTGATTTAATTAAAATAAACTTTGCTGGTTAAATTTTGCACATATAAACTCAAAGTACTATATTTTCCTTCATATAATCTGAAGACTGTGAAATTCAGAATTTTTAATTCCCCCTTTTACTTCATACACGAGGGTTGTACTGAAAATAATGCAAAAGTGGGCATAACATTTTTATTAACTGATAGAGCCCATTCAAATTACACATGTTGATAGAGTAACTCTTCTTCTGTAGTAACCCTTTTTCAGTAAATCTTCACTGCAGGTAAATAATAGATTCCAAGCAGAAGCAACGTGTCATCACCGAGTTTTTGATGAAGGAAGAGTGCAGGCTGTCCAAAATCCACAGAAGGCTACAGAATGTTTACGGAGATGACACCATTGACAAGAGCAATGTGCACAGACAGATGAAGAAGTTTAAAGAAGGGGAAACCAGCATTGAAGACAAACCACACAGTGGAAGACCATCATCTGCAACCACTGACACAAATCGTCCGTGAGTGAATTAACTGATTCCCATGGAGAGACGAATCACAATCCATGAGCTTGTTGCACAGCTGGACTGTGGTCATAATGCCATACAGAAGATGGTGGAAGACTTAGAGTATCGGAAAGTGTGTGCAAAGTGGGTACTTTGGCAGTTGACCCACGATTTGAAGGAGAGAAGGATGGAAGTCTGCTCTGATCTGCTGGAAGCATTTGAAGCCAATGAAGACACATTTTTTTTGCTGATCTGGTGACAGGGGATGAAACATGGGCATAACTTTATGATCCGGAAACGAAGAATCAATTCATGGAATGGCGTCACACCTCTTCACCAAGGCCTAAGAAGTTAAAGAGCCAACAATCAGCACAGAAAGCCATGGTGACTGTTTTTTGGGATGACAGGGGTGTCATTCTCCTTGATTTTATGGAATGTGACTGTACCATGACCTGCAAGTGGTACATTGAGACACTCAAGAAGCTTAGAGAAGCCATAAGGAGGAAGAGACCGAACAAGAATCTGAAAAGGATCAACATTCACCATGACAATGCGAGACCACACACACCTCTAGCAACAAATCAGGTGATCAGCAAATTAGGCTGGTCAGTGGTCCCCCATCCACCATACAGCCCAGATCTGACGCCCTCCAAATTCCTTCTGTTCAGTCCAATGAAGGGCAGTCTCCAGGGACAATGATTTGATGACACAGACAAGGTGAAAGTGGCTGTGAACAAGTGGGTACAACAGTCCACACCTGAATTTTTTCAAAGAGGATTTGAGGGTTGGATTCAATGATGGTGCAGATGCATCACTTGTGATGGAGACTATGTTGAGTAGTACCTTTGTATAGAGAAAGAGTTACTCTACCTACATGAGCAATTTGAATGACCTCTGTCAGTTAATAAAAAGCTATGCCCACTTTTGCATTACTTTTGGTACAACCCTCATAAATCTGCAGCAGCGTATAATCCACAGGCAGTAAAATTCAGAAAATCTCTTTTACACGTAATCCGTAGACTGTGAAATTCACAATTTTTTTTGCCCTTTGTATAATCCCCAACTACATATTCGCAGACCATGAAATCCAGAAAGGGGGGGGGGGGGACAATCCACATCTAGAATTTATATTCAGAATAATTGAGTACTATATTTTTCAAATACTAAAACATAGCATTGTGAGGTTATTTTTGTCTTCATACCAATCTGTGTAATGCAATTGCATAGGAACAAGATTTGCTAGATGACATGATGGAAAGGGCATGGCCCAACCTCTGAGCTTCCACCTTTCACCATGTAGCCTTTCCTAACCCTCCTTGCTTACTCCAGATATCTTATGGAATCTGCAGACCCAGAGTGACCCTTAAATTTCATGACATGCCATTCAATTAACTCCTGCATTTGATGATGATCTTAAGTGCAGTGAGAATGATCAGAGGACAGTGTCCATTTTCACTCTCCTTAGGGGTGGTAAAAATTTGAAACGTTGGTTTATTGCTTTCCCTGTGTCACTTACTTTATGGCATATCAGTTATTCATTGGCTTCTCTTTCTCTTATCTAATCAGTAATTGAATAATTGTACCATAACTATTAAAGGTTTATCCGATTTCTTGAAGCTATTGATACTCTCCTAGACTTCTCGCATTTGTTTTATTGCCACTGTCCTTTGATTAAATAAATCTAATCTTGCCAAGTCAAACTGCCGTTTTATTTTTCTCATTTTGATTATAAACTCTCAAACTATCTTTGAGCTGATGGAAAACTTAACATGCTAACTGCAGCAGAAGTAATTTAGCAGCTTACTAACCATGTAGAAAGGGACTATGATGAGACAATAGCAGACTAAATGATTTCCAAACAGATTGATAATAGGGTGCCACATAAGCAATCGCTCCATATGTGACCTTTAAATGGCAGTGAAGATCCATAGATTGATGGTTGGTGATGTGACATTCAATTGGAAGCAGACTAAAGCTGAATCTGCCAAGAAACAACCCAGTAAATCTTCAGAGCTCACAGAACAAAAGAGATCTGCAAAGCATTGTCCTCTCAGAATGCAAATTAACATTGTCTCAAACTACAGAAACCCTATGTGAGACTATTGGGATTGATGCTAACACCAGCACAGTGTGCATGACAGTGCGAGACAAGGGCTACCATGTGATTGATCAGCCATCCAGAAGTTGCTAATCATGTCAACCAATGCCACATGCTGATTAGTGTGGTGCAAGGACATAGACACTGACTGACTAAGTAGGTGCTCATAGTATTGACTAAGTGGTGCTCATGGTATTGAGCACCCCTCAAAATTCTTGTTGTGATATGCACTAAATTCATACATAAATACGTATTTTCACATAATGGAAGATTAAATCGGAAGAATCAAAACAGAACTGAGGAATTTTGTTGCCACAAATAAATTAAATATCTTTTTCAGGAAATTGTGTATTGCTGTCAAATGATTTCATAAACAAACAACTGCCATGCAACAGAATGGTTGGGAAGTGCAGTACAGAATGTTTCTCATACCTTGTTTTGATAATTATTTAAAGCTGTCCAACCTATCCTTCATTTAGAGAAATCAATGAATCAATAAAGCTGAAGTAATATGCAATATGTAGTAATTTATTTTTAAGCTACCACTGTTTTTGTTGATTTAGTTTATTTAATTTATACAGAATGATTCAAACTCTGAAATTTGAAAATTTGGGGTAAATGCTTAAAATTTCATAATTGGACAATTTAAATTCAAGACAAAATGAATTTAATCTATTTGCTAAGATTTAAAGCAAATTTAACATATTTGATCAAAAAATCAGTTTAAAAAATATGGAAATCATAACTAATGGCTTACTTTCTATTCTAGTGCTGTGAGCCTAATAACTTGCCCTATATCTCTGCGTGTGCATAAGGTAATGCGTTTGTTAATTGGTCGAGTCACTTTCTCAGGGAAAAAAAAGTTTCCAGGGTACAATTCTTAGCCCTTTTGGGCAAATTCATTTGCAAATTGGTATTGACAGAAGGCAAATTTCATTGAGATTGTACAATAACCTGCTTAATAGCATTGTGGATTCGATATGAGATGAAAATTGATCCCAAGGCTCCACTTTGTAGAAAACATATTATGTTTAATTAGCAGTTATACAATACATTTGGTATATGGTGAGGAAGCATGCGAGGTATGAATACAACTACAGTAGTGCCACATTTTACGCAGGGGTCAAGTTCCGACGAGACCTCGTAAAGCCGAAACCGCATGTATTCAAAACCAATAATAAAACTACATACAATAAATCACTTCACACATCTTTTTTTTTTTCTTTATATATGGTATTATTTGTTTACATATATCTATTACAGTATAGTGTATATTTTACAAAGAACAATATATACGTACTTCTGTAGCAGTTACAGTTAAAATATGAGATAGCATGATGCACATCCTTATGCATACCTACCTAATCGTTGCCTTCACTACGTAACACCACTGCGAGGTCATCAAAGCTGAGGTCCAAACTCATGCATTAGGCGCAGTAGTTGGAGACTCTTGGCAGGGCAATGGGGAGCCAGTAAAAGGAGGTTTTTTTTTGCACTAAAGAGTCTGCAATACTTTGGTTTATTTTAAGGCTATGTTCCACAGAGAGATCATAGTTAGAAATCAAATCTTTCAAGTGCTTTGCTGCTTGGAAAATTTCGACAAACTTGTGCAGATTACCGCTGGCAGTTTCATCTTGTTCGTCGTTTTCACAAGTTCTTCGAACTCTTCATTTGGCAATGGTTCTTGATGTCCAATCAAATCTGTTATTTGTTCCTGCAGAATATCGACGCAGACTTCACACCCCAATCTCTTGGCCATCTGTGTAATATGTTTTGCTTCCTCGTTGATGGTTGGAAAACCTTTAAAATCATTGACATGGTCACACCACAGGGGCCGCCAGCACGCATTGATTGATTCTTTCGTAGTTACATTTCCCGTGCGATATGAATCTAGCAGTGGGGTTGACCTCGTATAATTGAATCCGCGTAAAATGCGGCACCACTGTACAATGGTTTTCATAAATTAAGGGGGGGGGGGCAGAAAAATCATGTTAATTTGTGAAAGATGTTAGTATTATTATATATATTTGTGCAGATGTGAATTTGAAGATTATAGGGCAGCCAATACCTGTAGCACGATGTATCAAATACATCATGTTATGGGTATTGGCTTCTCTCTCATTTCCGAATTCTTTGAATTTGTGAAAGAGTTGGAAATGCATGAAACTTGGGCATATGACGTGAAATGGAGCCACGGCGTTGCATGCAAATGAGTGGCGATGGAGTCAGTTTATTTAAATCAGCAGCAGCAGAGAAGGGGCTGCTGCAGGAGATATTGAGATAGCAGATTTGCTGTAATGGTGGCAAGATATCATTTTACAGATGAACTCAGGTGGAAAGCGATCGGGCAACTAGAGGCAGGCCAAAGTCAGGTGGAAGTTGCAAGATGGCTACGTGTGAATCCTTCTGTGGTCCACACCACAGGCTATGGAGCCAATTTTAAAATGCCCATTCAGCTTCCCGAAATTACAGTAAACAAAATCGTGAGGCTACAACATCCATGGATGTCCAACATCTCCAATTAACTGCACGGAGGAACAGGATGCCTACCCTGACACAGCTGTGATCTGCTCTTGCTGCGGCTACATGAACAGTGATATCTGCTTCCACTGTACGCAAAACGCTTCATGAAGGTCTCGATGCTAGGTGACCAGCACTCAGAGTGCCCTTTATCCCCCATCACAGGGACGAACATATGAATTGGGTATGACTTCATGCCAATTGAACTGAAAACTAATGGAGATCAGTACTCTTCACAGATGAGTACAGATTTGCTTTGCAGAATGATTCCAGGCAGGCTCTGATCTAGAGAGAATGAGATCCATGCTGTCATCCCTCGTTTATGAATGAAAGGGACACTTGTGGTGGTAGTGTGCGCTGGTTTGGGGGAGCAGCTTGTGAGGTGGACGAGTAGACCTTTATGTGCTTTTAAGAGGAATCATGAATGCTCAATGCTTTAGGGATGCCCTGGAAACCTATATTCACCCTTATGCAAGTGCCATAGGAGATTTTTTTTTCTAGATGATGATAACACTTGTCCCCACAGAGCAAAGCTGGTAGAACAATATCTTCAAGAGGAGACTACTAATGCCCATATGGATTGGACAGCCAGGTCTCTTGGCCATAAAACAACTCAGCATGCTTGGGACACTCTAGGAAGACCTGTGTTGCTCTCAACCCTCTGCAAGACCTGGAGGGGTTAAGACGAGCTTTGAATGAACAATGGTCGTAGCTATCTACTGAGCCATTGTTCATGCAAAGCTTGACACTGTCACCAACAGCATGAAACATTGCTGTGAGTCCTGCATTGCTAGAGGGGTAACCACACTCCCTTTTGGAGGTACTTTGGCTATTTCATTTTAACATCTTATTTTTCACCTTGTTCTGTATTTGGTCACTTTTCTCAGAATTAAGCATTTCTTAAAAAATATTTTGTGGTGTTTCTCTAATGTATTATAATATGTTGCAAATTTTCACCAAAGGTTATCTATCATGCATTTCTTCAGTTGTCATGATTTTTCTCTTTTGTCCTTAATTTATGGAAACCATTGTAAATTTAACCTGGGAGCAAAATTCCCAGCATAAAATTCTATTAAATACATTGCATTAACGTTTTCTCATTATATCATTCAATTAATACATTAGAAGATAATTTAGAGTCAATGGTGTGTTTTGCAGTGAATGTCAATAACAGGCTAAGAATAGCCATTTAAAATTTCAACACTGAAAATGGTATCCACCTTTTCAATTTGAGTACTCCTCGAAATTTTCAGAAGTTGGTGCCTATATGTAAAGATCTTTAGTCTTGGACTGTAGAACAAAAAGAAAACCCTGTGCTTTAGATGGATGAGTCACAATACATAGTCTACCAGTCTGATGGTCATTCCTGGGTGGAGTGGTTTCAGAGCAAAAGGTATCTTCCAGACTATATGGTCCTAACAATGAAGTTTGGTGGAGGCAGCGTGTGGGTAAGAACCTTTTTTTTTTTTTTTTGTGGTTTGGTTTGGGCCCATTAGTTGTTTTCAACAAAGCTATGAATGCTTCGTTTGATGTAAATGTGTTGGACAATCATGTACTACCAACATTGTGGCAGTTATTTTGGGGAGGCTCATACCTCTGTCAGCAGGACAATGCATTATACCATACTACAATGCACTCTGCCATACTGCTCCTGTTGTTACAGATTGGTTGGAGCATGTGGGCATTGAAAAGTTGTACTGGTGAGCCTGGAGTCCTGACTTGACTTGTAAAACATCTCTGGGACGAATCTGAGATAATCTAGAGCATGGAAGAAGAGATCGACTGACAAACAAAGTTGAACTGCTCCCGCTTTGAAAGCCAAATGGCAGAACATAGCATTAGGCATTTACAAAACTGTTACATACAGGGCTCGACAAATATGTTCCATATCTAGGAGCCAGTCCCAAAATTTATTATTTTTCTTTTTTTATTGGAGGTTTTAATGACCACCGTGAGCAACTCAATGGGCTATAAGCAGTCGCCCGTCCGTAATTTATGGCCACTGGTTCCAGGGAAGGGAGAGAGCCAGTGCCGTAAAAAAAAACACAACATCCATGCCTTACTGGGATTCGAACCCAGACCCTTCACGGACGAATGGTCATAAGCCAGCGCTTAGACCACTGCGTCCTCAAAATTTAGGAGCCAAATGAAAAGAATAATGTGTGAATGTAACGTGTGGTAATAATGCTGGAATGAAAAGTGATAAAGTATAATTTTTTTTACCCAAACCTCTTATTGCAACATAGGCCTAAAGATCCAGTTTGCTCCATAATTTTCTTTTTCCCTTCTTTCAGTTGCTACTCTCAAAAAATTTAAATTTTAGATTTTGATTTTATTCAAACACAATTTGTGGAAGATAAATTTTGTACATATTAATTCAAAGTACTGTATTTTATTTTGTGTAATCTGCAGACTATAAACTTCAGAGAAAAAAATTCCTTCCTAAAGGTCCATGGCAGCGGCATATAACCCACAAGACACGAGAAAAAAGAAAAGAAAATCCGATGCATGCATAATCCGCTGAAGAGTATAATTTATAGATTGTGAAATCCTAAAAAACAACAACAAAAAACATTTTTTTTTCTTTCGTATAATCCTCAGCAGTGAATAATTCGTAAGAAGTGACATTTTAAGTCAAGGAATATCCGTCCTATAATGCAAATCCTCCCGAGGATTATCCATCATATAGTGTTCAAGGCACGGCCGCAGATCACAAATTGCAGAAAAAAAAAAAAAAATTATAGCTGTATAATCCGCACCTGTCATTGTTCACCCTGAACCATAATTTCAGATACAAAAGCCACGATTCACAGGATGACTGATGCAGAAGTTCAAAGAATTAAATTAAGAAAAAAGACCGCCTTCTTAAAAAAAAGCAACTCTTATTTTTAAGAACTTTTGTGTTACTTTTAAGTAAATAAAGAACTAAAATCCCTAACTTTTTCAGCATTACCATACTTCATTAGTTAGACCTAAAAATCCGTAGAAATTGTGAACAATCCGTAGTATTTGTCTCTTTTCTGTATGTTTCGACTGAATAGTGAACAAAACTCATAGCTATCACAATACGATTAGCACAGCTAAATGGAATGAATGTTATTTTCAAGTGATTACGTACCATGGAATAGCTCTACGGGCTTTTCAGAACATGTGCAAATAGTACCGTTCAAGTAATAGTTTCGCAAGTGCAAATAGTACCACATTCGTTGCAGTATTATTTTGTCAGAAAGCTCGTAAGTAAAAAAAAAATAATAATAATCCTGCAATCTGTTTGCAGTCCTCTATCTCTGTGCATTACAATTTTTCCATTACCACCTTTTCTGTACTTTTTCAATTACACCGCTATTCTGTCCATTACCACGTGGATTTTTCAAAACCCACACAAACAGTGTTTTTTTTTCTACTGTATTATTTATTGCCCACAGAAGCTAAATTTATAACTTTCTCAACAGAAAATTTGTGGACTGTAATGACAGAAATTATAGTATTTACTGCAAATTTTGAAAAATATGAAGTAAAAGAAAATTGGCACAACAACCAGATTTTTAGGCGCCTGGGCGACCTGGCGCCCGGGATTTGTTGAGGCCTGATTAATAATCAACCATTATCAATCCACTGCTGAATGAAGGTCCCCCTAAGTCTCTTTCACAACTTTCTGTACAAGTCTGCACACCTATCAAACAGAGATCATTGCTCTTTCCATGTTTATAAGTGAGTCACGGAAAAATTCTCATTGGCCACCACCAGGAATCGAACCCAGGGTCTTCCAGTTACGCGCCAGATATGCTTCCACTGCACCACGGCGGCCTCGAATTCCTCCAGGCTCACACACACTAACTGGCAAGCCAATTTGGCAAGTTGCTTCTTGGAGCCCCGCACAATGCTGGGGATTCACCAAAGATGGTAAGCAGCAACTGAACAAATAATTAGTGTGCGAGTCTGGAGGAATTCGAGGCTGCTGTGGTGCAGTGGAAGCATATCCGGCGCATAACTGGAATTTTGATTCCCGGTGGGGGCCAACGAGAAGTTTTCCGTGACTCACTTATAAATGCGGAAAGAGCGATGACCTCTGTTTGATGTTCCTGGTCCATGTCAAATGTTTGTTTTAATTAATTCTACACACCTATGATAGAAGTCCATCCTACAGTGACTCATTTACAGCTATTTAAAAGGTACTAGGCACAAAAATGAGTTTAAATACTATAAAAAATGTAAATAAAAAAAAGCTTCAGAAAAAACATTTCTCTAAATTACAGTATTAGCATAAAGGTTCATTTTTAGGGGAAGTATAGCAATGTTTAACATTGGGTACATATGCAGGGGTTGCGCTGCTGATCGCATTCTTCGCAATTTACGAAAAAGAAATCGTTTTGGCGAAGGAAAAAAGCTTAAAAGTTTTGGCGGTTACCTTTTTGTACTGTTATAATACACAGGCAAAAAAACTTTGAATTTGGTGAATAAGTTGGTCAAAACTTTAAAAAAAGCCAATGCTACCCCTGCATATGTATGCATTTCTACAATGTTGCATACACAAAACATACATAAAACAAAAACAAAAAAAGAAGTAAGACCTTATGGTGCTTCAAATATTGCCATGCAACTGTTGTACAAGCCAATCCACAAAACAGAAACCTGCAAAAAACAAAAACTTAAGCAAAGAACAAACAAAAAATATAAAAAAATGTTTCGAACAAAATTAATTGTTTCATGTGTTTCAGTAAAAAACTATTCCAAGTTATTTCACTTGCAAAATTGCATTTTTCATCTTATAAATTCTGACACTATTTCAAGTTAATTCATTTGCAAAGTTGCATTTTTCATCTTATAAAGTCTGACATTTTTGAAATTGATTCTACAATCCCATATAATAGCTTTGGTAAAATATTAGGCACTACTTTTCAAAGTTTTTCCTTTTTTTCCAGAATCTTCAAAAAATTGTAGTGATCAAGGAAAGACTAGCAACTACACTGGCGTGCAAAAATTAAGGACGAGACGGTTTTATGAATGTAACGTCGTGCAGAAGTGCTTCACATGGACTCAAATCATACCATAAGATCCCCAAGATGTAAGAATATGGGACAAGTGAGCAAAACCGTCCAAACAAGGAATCCAAAGGATACAAAGGCACTTTATTGAAAAGGTAGCTTCGAGCACAACTGGACAGAAGACAGAAACGTCCATGCGACTGCCAAGAAAAATCCAGTCTTTAGTAAGGGATATGATCACCCCTGACTGCGTAGCAGGATTTACAATGTCTGTCCATGCTGAGGACGAGGTTGTCAAGGAGCTGTTGAGGCTTCGCGACTCATGCCTCTTGTAGCGCCAATCGCAGCTGCGGAATCGTTGCTGGCGGCTGGTGACATGCTGCCAAGCATCTCCCGAGAAGGTTCCACACGTGTTCGATTGGATTTAGGTCCGGGGACCTTGTGGGCCGATCCATGCGTTGAATATCTTCACTCTCCATTAGCCACTGTATGATGAGGTGTAGCGTTGTCGTCGATGAAGAGGAACTCAGGACCCACTGAACCTCTAAATAGACGCACGTGAGGCAGGAGAACCTCGGTACAATAGCGGACACCAGTGACTGAACCTCCTTGGAAGAAGTGTAGGTCAGTACGGCTACCAAGCATGATACCGCCCTCCAAACCAGTCCTTTTCAATGATGTTGGAGGTGTGATTGCGTGTTCCCTGCTCTCTCCAGATGTGTATACGTCCAGAATCGCTCGTCAGACTGAATCGGCTCTCATCCGTAAAGAGAACTCGTCCCCATTGATGATGTGTCCAGTTCTTGTGTTCCTGGCACCACAGAAACCGCCGTGTCTGACGAGCAGGCATTAATGGCACACACCGTACTGGTCGTCGTGCAAATAGACCACCTTTGCGCAGCCTCCTGGCCACGGTAAAACACGATAACGGACGTCCAGTTGTCTGTTGCATGTGCCTTGCGATTTCTCCCACTGTCTCTCTCTTCTTGCCTGTAGGACAATATAACGGTTGTCTGCCACCGTGGTTGCTCGTGGATGACCACTGCTAAACTCTCGGACAGCTGTTCCTGTCATTTGAAATGCTCTCCAAGCTCGTGAAACGATGCTGTGAGCGATCCCGAACTCCTCGGCCACACTAGTCACACTTCGACCTTCTTCTAACTTCCCAATGACGCGACCTCGGGTTAAGTCATCCAGATGTCGTCTACTGGATTGCCTGTTGGCCATATCATACGGTGGCAGCAACTCGACGTCGTTCAAACTGATGTACACCGTGCAATAGCTTTCACCGAATTGCTGAGCGTACACCGCCCGTGTGCTTTCTACCCCCCCCCCCGTCATGCTGTATCTATGAGCATGCCCTACCGTACTGGATCCTAGTCTATCTCCTGAGTGGTCTTTCGGTCCGTTCTGCCTGCTCGTTCCGCTGTTATGCTAATTTCTCCTCTTCGTCCTTAATTTTTTCACACCAGTGTATATTGAAACTGCAGGAAGAAAACTCAAAAATGCAACAAATGTGCACTAACGTACAGGGGTTGAACAGAATAATGTGAACACCTAGGAAAAGAAGATTTCACTTACCTAATAAGATTTGGGACCACCTTTGGCATTCAAAATCACCGGAATCCTCCTTGAAATGGATGCATACAAATCCTAGATGGTGGTTTGTGCAATGTTACACCATTCTTCACGCAGAAACTGCTCCAGGTCCTTGAGAGACGCAGGAGGAGGATAACAGGATCTTACTCTGTTTTCTAACACAGACCACAGTGGCTCAATGATGTTTAAGTTTGGTGATTGGGGTGGCCAAGGAAGGTGTGAAAGTTTCGTCTTCATGTTCCTCAAACCATGACTGGACATTCTAAGCTCTGTGAAATGGGGTGTTATCATCTCGAGACATGGCATCCCTTGCAGGAAACAATGTCTGAGCCATTGATGGACTTGGTCGGCCAAAATGATTTTCATACACTCTGCCAGTCATCCATCTTTTCAAGGTGATCAGGGGACCTGCTGAAAACCACGACATGACCGTCCAGAGCATGACAGTACCACCACCATGCTGCACTGTTGGAAGCAGACAGCACTGGGTTGTACACTTCCGACGGTGTTCTCCATACGTAAACACATCCTGCGGTGGAGAATAATGTGAATGTGGATTCATCCGACCTATTACACACTTTCATGCATTGGCAGTCCACATTGACACCACTGCCGTCGCCGTTGTGCATGCACCTGGGTCACCAGAGGTTTTGTAATAGCAGCTCTGCCATGAATATCTTGTTTATGCAGTTCCTTGCACACTGTTTTGGTTGATACGAGGGCCTGGAGATGCAGATTAAGCCCTGCACTAATTTTCTGTGCTATGGTCTTTTTATTACAGGTAACAACCCTCTTTAATGCTCTTTTGTTTTTATCAGTCAGAGTCGTTTTCCGGTTGCTCTTGTGTTTCGCAGATGAGGTTTCACCATGAACACGGTATGCTGTCATGATGCTAGACACAGTATCGCTCTATACCCCCACTGCCCTGACGACTGTTGTCACAGAGGCAACAACTAGCTGGCCACCAACAATTAGCCCTCTTTCGAAGTCCATTATAAAAGGCTGCTCATTTCTTCGTCACCCTGAAAAATTTTTTGCAACAAGACACTTTAAATGCACTAAAACAGGACGTTGAGGTTCTAAGCAAAGCTATTACAGCCAAACAGTAATGGATGCCTTTGGGTATTGCTCTGAGCATGGTGTTCACATTATTCTGTCCAACTCCTGTATATGCATGCATCTCTCCATGCTTCTTTCAGTTGTCTGCAGCTTCTGAATACCTATTTCAATTAAGGTTCATGTCTCTGATCCATAAGTAAGAACTGAAAGGTTGCACTGATTAAACACTTTTTTTAAAACATAGTGGTGAAATGCTCTTGAAAATTGTACTGTTCCTTTCACTTATACTCCAGCCCAGTTTATCTGCCTATTAATTTCTTTTTTGATCTGGCCCTCACTTAATATCTGTTGTCCAAAGTAGATGTAGGCATTAACTACTTCTATATACATATTTGCCCCAGTGCAAGATTTACTAGCACAATGTGCGCCTCCCCCTGCAAGATTTACTTCACCACCCCTAAACACAGTAATTTCTCCAGGATTTCGAACATGAGGGAGGATGTAGTATTATTCTCAGTGTGTGGGAGGATGATCAGGAACTCGGAGAGAGTGCCTGGAAAAATAAGGAGGGTAACTAAAGCCCTATAGTTTAAACTTTTAAGCAATTTTTGGAACAGAAGTACTTAATGCAAGGTTATCAATCAGCCAATTAGGATTAACATGGTGCGCTAACCGATGCATGAATATGAATATACCTTTTATCGCAGGAAAAGAATTCGGTAAAATATATTTAAATGTTTAAGGTTAATAACCACATGACTTTAGTGATTTTTACTAGATATGGTTGCATACAAATACAAGTATGTACGACAAAGCTTCAGTAGTGCAGGCAAGGAAAAAATGGTAGATGTGGAAATACAATGTGCAGGTATGTGATGTATAACAATGTACTATACGCTTTAACTGCTAACTATAGGTGTGATATGATATAAATTATTACAGGATTACAATGCAAATAGAAAAAAATGTTTTACCCTATAAGGGAATTTTCATGTTTTCAGGCCAAAGTCCCTCTTTCATGACTTCATTTCTTTGAACTCATCAAGCACAGCATGGTGGTCCATTCTTTGGAAAACTTCCTTTCTATGCTTAATAGTAACAATCCCTGCAGTCTGTCTTGTGACATGGGGATTTTGTTAAGTTTTAATCTGGAAAACAACCTCTTTGTGGATGCTTCTGTGACGGGCAGTGCTAAGAAAAGCATTAGGCTGTTAAATAAGTTAGAGCAACTCCCTGACAATAGCAGGATTTTCTACAAAGAGTAGATTTTCCATTTGTAAAATGGTCGTTTTCTTAGTCACGCGGTTGCAGGTCGTTTGGAAACCTAGCAGTTCGTCTGCTAACTTGCTTGTAATGCCACTTGGCCATGTGCTTACTAATCGGTTTGCACACATCACAAGATCTTCATCCGTAGCTTCTGCCAAAGTAGGAGGCATAGGAAATTAAAATCTGTTCGCTAAAGCATGAATTCCCTCAAACCTGTTAACTCAGTTGGGCGATCAAAATGTCTGGTGTTGCGTAAAAGTGAAACTTGACATTTATTTAGGTAAAGATAAACACATCTTAGAGGAAAATATGAAACTTTGGGTAACTTATTTGTTTGTTTTTGTGAGTGTTCAGATTTTTTATAGAACTGTAACTGACAGCTGCAGTATGCCCCTTCGTCGTCTGCACCCCCATGCAGCTGCGGGGGTGGTAGTTCCGCCACTGATTTGCCCCATGAAACTCTAAACTTTCAGCTCTTATAAAAGCATTGTGCATTAATTTTGCTTTCTGTAAGTTCATTTTTAATCCCACTTCTTTACTCTTGTCAGTATGTTTCTGGATCATACCCTGCAGCTCTGAGAGGGTATTTATAAAAATGACTAAATTGTTAGCAAAACAAAGGTGTGTTAAATAACTTCTGTTAATCTTTATTCCTTTGTCTTAGCAGTTTGATGGTTGAAAGACATTCTGTAATTACAGAGTGGAAGAAATATTCTTCTCGAAATACATCATGATAATTAACACAGCAATCGGACATCGCTGAATTGGCTATAATTACTGTTACACACGTGAAATCATTCACATCAGAAAACTAGAAAATTTAATCGCCGTGGAGCAGGAATCAAACCCGCATCTCCCGATTACCTTTCGAGCATGCAATCCGTTGCACCATCCACGACGGCGAATTCACAAGCATCTGTAATGCAGCACTAAAGAGCTGGAAGATATGGTGGCACTTTGTCCCACCCCTTTACAATTTTCAAATGTGACGTCCAAACTCAAACAGCCAAACTTTTGCATTTTCATCAATGTTATGAGCAATACAGTATAAATGTATGCACTTTCAATACTACGGGATTTCAAAGACATTATGACTGCTGGCGGTTTCATTGAATCAAAAGCCTTTGAGTGAGGGTTGTTCATAAAGTAATGAGACTGATTTTGTATGGGGCAGAAGTGTATGCAGTAAACATACTTACATACTTTCAAAGTATTCTCCCTCTACCTGAATGCACTGAACTACTTTTCTACCCACTTTCAGAAGGTGTGCTTGAAGCCCTTCTTTGACATGTGGTTCAGGATACCCATCACAGCATTATTCAGTTCAGTATTTGATGCAAAATGGTGCCCATGAAGTTGCTTTTCTTTTCCCTTCAGGGAATAGATGGAGGTCACACTGTGCTAGTTCTGGTGAATATGGAGGGTGTGCCATCATTTTGATGCCTAGATCTTGGATAACTTGCTCGGTAAGCAAAGCACATTAATTAATTCATACACTCGACGTGGATCAGAAACACCAAACAGTGTATGAATAATCGTCAAGTGTATGAATAATCCACGTCGAGTGTATGAATAATCCAAGTCGAGTGTATTAATTAATTACTTATTAGCCTCCTAGTTATTTGTTCAGTTGCTGCTTTCCCTCTTTGGTGAATTCCCAGCATTGTGCAGGGCTCTATGAAGCAACCTGCCATGTAGTTTGGCAGTTAATCCTATGTGAAGCAGTGGTAGCAGAGCTCGCTCTTGCCTTGTAAAACTCCGAGTCAGTGTGACTCTTTATTCTCAAACATAAGAGTCAAATATTGAAATTTGAGAGCCAAAATTTTTTTTTCCCTAGCGGATTCACTTTCCTTCTTAATAAATCCAAACCAGAGAGTAACTATTATCAGTGTCTTGCATTTATTTTTATATTCTTACAAATAAATAATATAAACATAAAATATATAAAAGGAAACAAAAATAATATCAAACATTAAGAATTATATATATCACAACTTTATTTACATCGCTCTTTTATGAAAAGTCAAAACGTGTTCCGCACACCGTGACGTTTGTCATAACGTTCCTGTATCGAAGGTCATGGCCACTTTCACTGCTGACCTTTGTCACATGACACATTCCAAAGGTCAAGGGCACTCCCACAGCGGGAAACATCACGGTGTGCAGAACACGATTTTGTATTTTGGTCTTCTGAAGGGGAAAATGCCTCGGGCGAGGGTGATTAAAACGTTCGTCAATTTAGGGAGGTAATCCACTAAAATGGGAAAACTAGCAAAAAGGCAAAATGAACGTCAATCTCTACGAGAAACAGAAATTTGCATGGGCCTCAAATGCTTTATGTACTAAGAAAAACTGAGATCTGCAAGCGTTTTTTTTTCTTTTTTGCAAGTCACTTGTGACTCGCAATTTTTTAACAGCGAGTCAAAATGCCTAAAAAATAATTGATTTACGTGGCAGTTGCAAATAAGAGCGACCTCTGGGTAGCATATGCGGCACGTAACTGGAAGTCCCTGGGTTCGATTCCCGGACGCGGCCGATGAGAATTTTTCCATGACTCACTTATTAACGTGGAAAGAGCGATGACTTCTGTTTGGCGAAGCAAAGCACAATGTGCATGGGCATTATGATGATGCAAAATCCAACCTGTCTGTGCATATTCTGGGCAGTTTGGGGGAATTTTTTCTTTACAGGACCTTTCAGTACTTCTGAATAATAGGCACCAGTAACAGTTTTCTCTTGTGGAACAACATGCTCATACACAATTCCCTTTTTATTGAAGAAAACCAGATGCATGACTTTCCTTGCACTTGCTTGAATCTTTGCTTTCTTGGATTGGGGACTGGGCATTTCCACTGTGTGCTTCGTTGTTTTGTTTCAGGATCAAATTTTAAAAAAATGTTTCAGCACATGTGATGACTAGATCCAAAAAGTGTGGCTCACGTTGTAGCCGGCACTTCCATTGATGACAAGTGTTAACACAATTTGCTTTGTGTTCATCCATGAGCAAGTGGAAAATCTACTTCGCAGCAACTTTTAGTAACCCAACTGGTTTCTCACAATATCATCAACAGAACCAAAGGCCATCTACATCACATTAGCAACCTCTTCAATGGACAATCAGCGGTATTCGTGCATGAGCACCTCAATGTATTGACATTAACATCTGTAGTTGATGTGGAAGGCCTACCAGATCATGACACATCTGGCAGACACTCGCCATTCATAAATTTCTTGTGCCACTCATAAACTCTTGCACGGACAAAGCATCTTCCTTATAGGCTATTATTTTAATCATGTATTTCTGTGGTGGTTTTATTCAAATGCTCACAAAATTTTATAGCTGCTCTTTGCTGCAGTTTTAAATCCAAATACTGGGTTACAGAAACACATCTGACCTCTGTGCTATCTACAACAAGAATGAACTAGTGGGACATTGTAACAATGTGTTGTCGTGTGAGTGTGACTGATGTTTCAGGCGTTCTAACACAGGCAGCTGAATGGGTTCATTTTGGTGCTATGGACATAATTCAACAACACTGTCAGATTTACACCAACACTTGTTGTCATATTACTTTAAATCTTTGTTTCTTGATAAAAAAAATACAAGCTGAGTGTTAGTTAATTTGAGTTCATATCTCCAACATATCTAAAAAAAGCTCATGTCTCAGGGTCACATACATGAGGAGCCCCTCCCCTTCAGAATGCTCTTGTCCTTCATTCATCAGATGAAGGAAACAAATGTTCTTTTAATAAATATTATTCTGATTTCTGACTATGGTTAAATTTTAAAAAATCTTCGTGTGCATGATTTTATAATGTTAGTTTTTTCATTGTGATCAATTACTTATCTCTAGGTCTTTGGGTCAGCATTTTTAATGATCATTATTTTTTCATACATCTACCAATCTTACAATCATTATCAAATTTGTTTTACTTATTCAAAAGAGTGGTGTTTTTTAAGCTTTGTGCACACTAGTGTCGACTTATGCTAAGAGTAATTAAAAAAAATCAGACTAAGGCAAAATTAGAACACACACATGTGTGTGTTCTAATTTTGCCATAGTCTGAATAAGGTATATATATATATAAAGTTCACTACATTTTTCCAAAACAAACACATACCAATTCCATATAAACATAAATAAAAAGCAAATTTCTTTCAAAATCTGAATTTCTAAGTAAAGACTAATAAGATATACTGCCAAATGTCAGACCAAATTTCAAAGCAAAAAGGAATGTGGTCAAATAGTTTTATACAAAATAAGACATTTAATAATCAGAAAGCCATAAGAATATTAACATCTGTAGTTGAAACGAATCAAAAGGGAATATATGGGAAACGGATGGAAGCCACTCATCAGGGAAAGACTCCTCCAACCATCTCCCACAGGTGCATTTCGATAATAAGATGTTTTGTATTATATATATACAAAACATAATGCACTTTCTGGTCCTATGAATTTTTGCTTGACCGCCTTGCCCTTGAGGAAATTCTATGCTGTCAGAGTAATCGTTTTCTAAATCAGTTCTCGTGTTTTATAGCAGAGGAAGCTCTTTCCATTCGCATTTGAAGCTCAGAGTACTGTAAGAACATTGATTGGTCATATAGTACTTTTTCATAAATCACTTCTTATGTGCCACTCCAAAACTTACATCATAGAATTACACTGACTGTGCAAAATGCAATACAGTTTTGATTAAACTACACACTGTTTTCATGGACAGTTTTATCACTTTTTATTTAACACCCTAATGAGTTTCACTTAGGATGTGTCGAGTGTCCATTCTTAATTTGGAATTAGAATAAAGAAGTACAGACACACATGAAAAACCATTATACTAAAACAAAGCATAAGTTCTATAGCGTTTTAAAATGTTTTGCTTCATTTTGTAACATTTTCTTGTTCTTTTAGCAGTTTCTTAGGTATACAAATCCTGAATGTCCTATTTTGAGAAAAATTTACTTCCACAATGAGTAATAAAGTAGTTCGAGGACACCATTTTATTCTATAAAAGTAAAATGGAGATAAAGAGAAATTTTAGTTTTAATGAAATATAAGTTCACATAGCTTTAAGCATGCAAAGGGAAAATATTATACGATGAAAGTTCAGACTTCTTATTTAAGTGGAATTAAGTACAATATTTTACATAGTACAACTACATAAATCAGAAGTCATGAAAAAGATAAGTACACTCCTTGCAGTACTGCGAAATGGCAATGGAAATTTCTGTTTTTGCACTTCAGAGGATTAAACCAAATTTGTTTGAAATACAACTTTTATGAAATTCATATTTCTACCATTTGTATTACATAAAGCAAATAATGATACACACACTGAATGCTTTTTAAATTATCTGATATTTTGTGAGATTGGTTAGAGATAACACAACACATTGCATTTTAATAATTAGTTTGTGAACTACAAGATCAAACGGAGCATAGTATTTGATTCATTTATGGCACCTGACAATTGATCATGTTTACAATAATTACTAAAACTGTAAAAGTTGGCTTACTCAGAGTAGATAGTAGTAATTCACAAGAAATAATACCAGAATTATTCTATAGCTCTGGGCTGCTTCTATTTATTTACAGACAGTGGTGCTTAACCAGTAGGAGCATATGCCCCCACAGATTAAAGGCAGTGTGGGCACCCCCCCCACAGTTTCCATGAGCCACAGGATTTTAGTAAGCATCATAGTGTGTCCTTATCTATGCCCATACTCACAATGTGCCCAAACATTGATTATCCATTTCCTGCACTTTAGACCACAACATAATGACAGAGGATAGCTTATCGCGCTCTACGCAAGGAGGTTAGAATAAGACTTCTGGAGATGCCCTGGGTCTTTTAACTGTGAAGCTGCAAAGTGTGGGAATTTGAGGTTGCTTTCATGTATATATTTTTCAATTGTGTGGTTTTTGGTTGTAGAAATCATGTAAATATCAAACCGGAATGAATTATATACACTTTATAGACGAGTGAAGTTTTCGATTTTAAACGAAATGTTTTATTTTGAACTTGCACTAACATTTCACGAATTTCAATTTAAAACAGAAATAGGAAGAGGCCTCAAAATAATTAAGAATTTTATAAATCCAGCATTTTCTTACACATCTGCAGCGAGTTACGATGCAAAATTAGAAACTTTTGCAACAGAAGAATGCGATTTGGCCAAAACAAAACTGAAATGAAATAGCCTTGAAAACCACCAGCTTTCCAACACTTTAATAGCCACCGCTCATGGTTATTTTTTTTTTTTTTTTTTTTTTTTTTTTTTTGGTTGGAGGTTTAACGACCACCGTGAGCAACTCAATGGGCTATAAGCAGTCGCCCGTCCCTAATTTAGGGTCACTGGTTCCAGGGAAGGGAGAGAGCCAGTGCCGTAAGACAAACACAACATCCATGCCTGACCGGGATTCGAACCCGGACCCCGTTCGGACGAATGATCAGAGGCCATCGCTTAGACCACTGCGCCACCGGGGCGGCCGCTCATGGTTATAGGCTTTACACAAAGTGGTACTGTTCCATTGACGAGAGCATCTCCAGATATCTTACTCTAACCTCCTTGGCCTTAAGGAAGTGGTCAACATAACATTTCTCCCTCACAGAGTGTGGGGACATTTTTCTACTCCACTCTGTTACATGAAGACTAAAAAGTGCAGAAATATCATGAAACACAATATGAATCACATTTCACAATATGCATTACAAATACTACAAACCCTAAATGGGCATATGTGGTGGTGATAAATATGTATATAGGACCATGTTCATTAATTTCTGTTACATGCGTCAATAATAAATATACATACTTCAGCCTAAGGAACAGTAGTGATGTTAAAGCTAAATGCTCAAACAAATTAAAATACAAGTAATTACAACTGATTTGGTGAAAGGTAAATGTGATCTCACAGATGAGTAAATGATACTTCATCTGTGCTGTTATCTTTAATAAAAATGGTGCGTTGATGTGTATGAACAGCAAAAGGAAACACAAAGTAAAACATTGAATAAAAACAAAATAATGACATAAATGAAACAAGATTAAAACCACAAAATTCATTCAAAACTTTCACTCATATCCCTTTTAATAAATTTTGTGGTTTTTATTTCGTTTCATTTATGCCATTATTTCATTTTTATTCAATCTTTCACTTTGTGGTTCTTTTTAATGTTCGTACACATAAAAGCACCATTTTTATTAGAGATAGAAACACAGATAAAGTTTAATTTACTCAACTGTGAGGTAACATCTACCTTTCACCAAGTTAGTTGTAATTCCTTGTATTTTAATTTATTTGAACATTTAGTTTCAGCATCACTACTGTTCCTAAGGTTGAAGTACATTTATTATTGATGTGTTAATAGAAATTAATGAACATTTTCATGTTCCTGCAGATATAAGTCATGAAATGATTCCATTATCCTAAAGTATTGTTAACTGTCCAACACACTCTGCAGAAAAGAGAATGCCATCCAATCGGCAAGTGTTACACATAATCAATGTATTTTAGGGTTTTAGGGATATACAGTCAACTACGCTTATAGTGAACCTCTGTGGACTCGCATATTTCGTTCACTATGTCCGAGCTTCACTAAAACCAAAGTGTCTTCCCTTAACCTGAATTGAGTGAAATGGTGAGCAAGAAAATATAATATGTACATTTGCATTAAAAAAATAATATTTTTATGTACGTAGTGTATATTCATTAAATTAAATAAACAAAATTAATTTTACATTACCTTAATTAACATGAAAATAGTCTGTTATGTACCAATGTTTACTGTAAGCAGTTTTAGTAAATATTTTCTCTATGTCCTTTTCTAGAGTTTGTGCTTTTCTACACTCGATTCTTTATTTTCCATACATTCTAGGAACTTTAGCACAGTCCTGACACCCTCCAACATCTCTTTCACTGTTGAAACATGCTCTTCATTATCATCCTCGTCATTTTCAGTTACGTTTTCTTCTGTGCTGGAACCGCCTTTCACAGCCTCGATAACAGTTTCATCCGAGAGGATTTCATTGTTTATAACTTCACAGTCAGCATCGATAAAATCTTCAGCTTCAGTGGAATTCGCACCGATATGCTGAAGCAGGTCCTTAAGAGGCACATCATCCTCTTCTTCGAATGCCACACGTCCAGTAGCCAAACCTGACCTCCGAAAACAGTTCTGTATAGTGACAGTTGAAACACACCTCCAGGCTTTGTTTCCAAAATGTACAGCATTCAGAACATTTATTTGATGTGTTCTGCTTTGATTCCAAGGCTTAGATTAAATGAAGCCAATCAAAGCTTTGAAGTCTTCCCTTTTGTAATAGGTTTTAAAGCTGTGAATCACACCATGCTCCATGGATTGGAGGATTGACGTGGTGTTTGGCAGGCAGGAACACCAGCTTGATTTTGCTGAGGTTTTTAATGCTAACCTTGTTCTTCAATGCACTTAAGCAGTAGTAGGCCTACAATATTGTTCTCAACATATTCTTTCAAGTTTTTACAAGAATGTTTGTTTTGAAATAAGTTACAATTTCATGTTACAAGTACATACTTTTCTTTGAAGTTTTATTTGCCGCCCCGGTGGCGCAGTGGTCTAAGGCAATGGCCTCTGATCATTTGTCCGAAAGGGGTCCGGGTTCGAATCCCGGTGAGGCATGGATGTTGTGTTTTTCTTACGGCACTGGCTCTCTCCCTTCCCTGGAACCAGTGAACCTAAATTAGGGACGGGCGACTGCTGGTAGCCCATTGAGTTGCTCACGGTGGTCGTTAAACCTCCAATTAAAAAAAAAAAAAAAAAGTTTTATTTTTTAGGTTCACTATAACCGAAGTTGATGATTTACTATAAACAAAAATTTTAATGTACATTTCCGATGTTGCGGGCCAGGACCAATGATTTAGGTTCACTAAAGCCGAATGTTCACTATAACAGAGTTCATTATATCCAGATTAGACTGTATGTATGTATGTTTGGAAACATATGCCACCTCACAAAAAATTGGAGTTACTGTCCACAGATGTTTTATGCCCCTAGATGAACATCATGCCACATTATTCAATCAATTATTGATAACATGTTCATCTTTCTTTTCTTTTTTTTTTTTTGGTTGGAGGTTTAACGACCACCGTGAGCAACTCAATGGGCTATAAGCAGTCGCCCGTCCTTACTTTAGGGTCACTGGTTCCAGGGAAGGGAGAGCCAGTGCTGTAAGACAAACACAACATCCATGCCTCACTGGGATTAGAACCTGGACCCCTTTTGGACAAATGATCAGAGGCCATAGCTTAGACTACTACGCCACCGGGGTGGCCAACTTTTAGGGGTTACCCCTAAGCTACGATGTAGACCTAGACTATAATTTATATTTAAGGCTTTTTTATGTTGCTCTTAGTGAGCAGGTATATATCATGCCGATGTCCTGAGGCAGTTAACCAAGGAGGTTAGAGTTAACACTCCTTGCAGTTAACATGCTGTGTGTCAGCACTACTCCTCTGGTGACAAAATGCTTTTTTTTTTTTTTTGCTTGGAGGTTTAACGACCACCGTGAGCAACTCAATGGGCTATAAGCAGTCGCCTGTCCCTAATTTAGAGCCACTGGTTCCAGGGAAGGGAGAAAGCTAGTGCCGTAAGACAAACAAAACATCCATGCCTCACCGGGATTCGGACCTGGACTAATCTTGGACGAATGGTCATAAGCTGAAGCTTAGACTACTACGCCACCAGGGCAGCCTGATGTTCATCTAGGGGCATGAAACACCAGTGAATAAATTAATACAGCCCAAAGCTATGGAATAATTATGGCATTATTTCTTGTGAATTACTGCAGTTCATCATGGTATATAGCATGGACCCACTGAGAATGTAGCAAAAAGAAAAGGAAAAAAGGAGAGTAAAAATCATAACTGCAGTTCAAAAATGCTGTTAACCAACTATTAATAAGAATTTTTATTTTTACAAGCATGTACTTTTATTTTTCGTTAATGATACACATGTATATATACATTCACTTGTGTACATACAAGAGCATCTTTTCTGTGCATGTGTTTAAGGCTACATTAATGGCTAAACTTGTAATGACATCTCAGGACTTAAGGGTTTTGGTACCATCCAACAGGAATGAACCATATTAGAGCCCACAGACCTCAACAACACAGCACTTTGGGGGGGTTGGTGGCAGTGGTTGACCACTACCATGAGCAACTTGTAGAACTATAAGCAGTCACCTGTCTCTATTTTAGGGACACTGGTTGCCATAATGCAAATGCACCACCATGGATGCCCATATAGGGGTGCAAGAGGAGGCATTAACCATCCCCTGGAAATCGGATCATGTCCTTGGGCAGATTGACCCACGGAAACAGCGAGATATTTCCCGGTGGACCACTCAAGAAATGGCCCACTTTCTTGTATCCTCTATATCTGGATTGTTTAGAAAGAACGAATAATTATTTTGGTACTTACGAATAATAATAGTTAACTTCATTTGAGTTTCATATGAGGTATTAACTGTGTAAACGCTATTGTCTTTAAAAACATTGGCATTTTCTTCTATCTGTATACATGTTGGGTGCTCTAAAATGACAAAGAATTCTTTCTACTTCAGTGAAAAATTTGCCACCCGACCGAGCACACTGTTATAAATAAATTAAGCTAACTATGGTTAAACGTTGGTCGTTGGACTTGGAGCCAAAGTGTCATTGGTAGGACCTATTCCTCTTTTGTATACTTGATGAAGGCAGTAATAACAATTTTGGTGGTAAGTCATCCCCACTCCCTCATCCACATACAGACATGGATCACAGAACAATTCTCCCACAGAGATGTTTCGAAATTTGTGTTCCATCCATAGTATTCTTAAAAGAAACAACGATTTACCGGTACATGGTTCATTAATCAAAAAGGTAGTTCTTGAATCAGAATAATGGGTACACTTTAAAAAGGCATCTATTCAAGGAGGTGGTTGCTAAATAGACGACCAGTGATCAAATAAATATAATTAACTGGTCATGAGTAATGGATTTTAAAAATTCTTTCTCCCTTAAATTGCTGTTAAAATTTGTTCACAACTTAATTAGTTTTACAACACATATTTCAACAGTTCTCTTTCATTCAGGAGTTAACATGTTCCTCTGTGGGTTTCTGAAGTGAACCACATTCCCGGCTTGGTTTCATCGACCCAATCTGCCCCTGGAGGTGCTACAGAGATTTTTGTGATAATAATAATACTAATTCTGGTTGCTAATTTTTCTGTAGAACTTCTAGATGCACACTTATGCAGAAAAAAATTGGGAATTTCTAGTAAAATAATGCAGATATTTACACTAGAAAGTAATAGTATAATTTCCCATTGCATGTTGGAGGACAGCGTACACACATACAATGTGGGAAAGTATGAAAGGCAAAGAAATTATAATTATATCGTCATCTGAAGTAGCTATTAACTACTGGACAAACATCTCTTAAAATTTTCCCCAGAATTTTTTTTTTTTTTTGATTGGAGGTTTAACGACAACTGTGAGCTACTCAATGGGCTATAAGCAGTCGCCCGTCCCTAATTTAGGGCCAGTAGTTCCAGGGAAGGGAGACAGCCAGTGCTCTAAGACAAACACAACATCCATGCCTCACTGGGATTCGAACCCTTTTGGACGAATGATCAGAGGCCATCGCTAGACCACTGCGCCACCGGGTCGGCCCCCAGAAATTTGAAGACCTATTAGTGATCTCTGACATTTCGTGGCCAAAATGTCTAAAAGAATGACAAAGAAATGTCCTTATTATCCTAACATGCCATCTAATTTTAGTTTACCATCTTGTTTATGCAGTTTTTGGTTTCAAATTAAATTTATGAATTGAGAGTGCGGTACATGCCGGTGGTCTAAGCACTGGCTTAAAAGACCATTTGTCCGAGATGGGTCCCGGTTTAAATCCCGGCAAGGCATGGATGTTGTGGTTGTCTTTCGCCACTGATTTGGAACCAGTGGCCCTAAATTAGGGATGGGCAACTGCTTATAGCCTAATGAGTTGCTCACAGTGGTCCTTAAATCCCAATAAAAAAAAAAAAAAATTGACAGTGTGGTAAAAACAGTTAGATAACAAGGAGCTGTGAAATTTGCATATGCTATTTGTATATGTTTACTATTTCTTTTTGTCCCCTCCTGAAAACTAAGCTATGGGTGCCCATGCACACACCCAATGACTCATCTGACATCTCCGCCACCCAGAAGGCACATGCCCTGGAATGCGATTGTATTTTTCTTCACATCGAAAATACTTTCTCCTCGTGCTTTTTCAAATCAGGCGCTATAATCCACTGAAACACTTCATTTTTCCAGCACAACAATCGCTCCTAGATGATGATAGCTCCATTTAAACCAACTTTTCTCCCACTCCCAAAACGAAAAGGACCCCTATGACCTACCTCGGCAGGACTCGAACTCACGACCGCGTCAGTTACCAAGATCTGTACAGCTCTGGTACTGAAAGAGGTCACCCTCATTTTTATCAATAGTCCACAACAGAAACCAGCATTTATAAAAGCAGTACCGCAAATCTTGCAAAAATAGAAAACTCACCTTCCTGCTTTAGAATACCGTTGCGATAATTTATAAATTGAAGAGTAATTGTTATATTTTAATGTTTGCCACCACATATTTCTGGGAACCGTCTCTAGCACGAACTTCAATTAATTTACAGCAAACTGATAAATTGCTGTTCTTGCGTATTTAGCCTTATGTAACCTTTGAAATGTACACAAACAGATCCAGCGATAGGACATTACGCGTACGGGACCGGTTTCCCCACCTGACAACAATCAACACGGCTTGATTCGATTGTATCCAATTGTATCACTGTGCGCCTGCCGTCTCAGTCTTCTCGTTCACACCTACCTCCATAGTTCACACCCTCCCTCAACGATGATATGATAGAAGTGGAGCTTATCGCATCGATACTGTGATATCGATAGATGGTTAACAATGTGACGTCATAAGTGGATTTCTGCGGCCCGACATGGCTGCTGATTCAATGTTGTAGCTATTAGCTCAAAGTTGGCCAATTTTGAAAATTTTAACGTGTTCAAGCATACCAACGAATGAATAGAGCTACAGGGTGAAGAAGATGAAGTGAATTTCTTAGAAAAACAAAACAAGGTTGCAAAAATACACCAAAACAATTTTGTATTCGATGTTTATTTCAAATGATGCAGGACATTAGTCATGGTGAAATTTTTAATGAAGCATTTCTCAGACATGGTATATTTAATTTCACGTTCTTTGTGCGTAATATTAAATAAAAGACAAATTGTAGATATGTTTCGCCTTTTGGGAAAAGAACGTAGAACTTAATTCGTAACTTACTGATCTAGATATGCAATTCATTTTTCTTTCTTCACATTTTTTTTAATTAAATACTGAAGGCATATTAACAGATTCGACTTGGAAAAGCGAGTTCACGCTAATTTAACAGTTTTTTATTCTTAGTGCCATAATATTAAAAATCTTCCTGTTAGGCAGAACATATTCGAGAAAAAATAAAATAAATAAAAGAATGCACACTGGAATAGAAATAATCGCGTTTCATTTTACACAGACATTCCTTTAACTGTTTCAGCATTTTCAGAGGGAAATTATGGAACATTTATCCTCCTTCTGTACATTTAGGCGACAGGATTTATTAACACAACCATACGATGAGAAAAAGTTAGGCATGTCGTTAATAAATTTACCAAAATCGCGATTTTCCTGAACCCCTGCAACGTATAATGCCATGTAAAGTAATGGGAAAACGCAACTAAACAAACTATTGCTGGTCCGCCGACACGGAAAAGTTTTCCCATGATGCAATGTGAGGTGAATAAGGTCCATTGAATTAAAGCCAAAAGTGCTGCAATATTTCTACTTGCGTATCAGTCATTTTTTGGGTGATGAGTAAGTGTTACGTAACCAGTAATTTAAACAGCCCCTCGATTGTTAATGTCAGTTGATGAGGTATATCTTTTTTTTTTTTTTTTTTGATTGGAGGTTTAACGATCACCGTGAGCAACTCAATGGGCTATAAGCAGTCGCCCGTCCCTAATTTAGGGTCACTGGTCCCAGGGAAGGGAGAAAACCAGTGCCGTAAGACAAACACAACATCCATGCCTCACCGGGAATTCGAACCCGGACCCCGTTCGGACGAATGATCAGAGGCCATCGCTTAGACCACTGCGCCACCGGGGCGGCGTATATCTTTCTGATAAGATTGTGTTTTGTCACCAGAGGAGTAATGCTGACACACGGCGTGTTAACTGCAAGGAGTGTTAACTCTACCCTCCTTGGTTATTTTTTTTTTTTTTTTTTTTTTTTTTTTTTTTGATTGGAGGTTTAACGACCACCGTGAGCAACTCAAATGGGCTATAAGCAGTCGCCCGTCCCTAATTTAGGGTCACTGGTTCCAGGGAAGGGAGAGAGCCAGTGCGGTTAGACAAACACAACATCCATGCCTCACCGGGATTCGAACCCGGGCCCCTTACGGACGAATGATCAGAGGCCATCGCTTAGACCACTGCGCCACCGGGGCGGCTCCTTGGTTAATTGCCTCAGGACATCGGCGTGATATATACCTGCGCACTAAGAGCAACATAAAAAAACCCTTATATAAATTATAGCCTAGGTCTACACCGTAGCTTGCGGGTCACTCCTACAAAGTTGGCCGCCCCGGTGGCGCAGTGGTCTAAGCGATGGCCTCTGATCATTCGTTCGAACGGGGTCCGGGTTAGAATCCCGGTGAGGCATGGATGTTGTGTTTGTCTTACGGCACTGGCTCTCTCCCTTCCCTGGAACCAGTGACCCTAAATAAGGGACGGGCGACTGCTTATAGCCCATTGAGTTGCTCACGGTGGTCGTTAAACCTCCAATAAAAAAAATTCGCTTCTAGTTTTAGTCATAAAAAGAAATAGAAGGTCTGATTTTTCCTGCAGAAGAACAAGCATTGTAAACAAATGTTATGATGGCTAAAATCGAGAAAGTCAGTGAAAATCCATAGTGTTGACTTTGTCAAGAAAAAGATGAAACTGTGTCCCATCTTTTGTGTGGATGTAGCAGAATTGCACAGACCGATTACTAAGCTAGACACGACAGGGTTGCAAAATTGATCCACTGCGCATTATGAGAAAGCACAATTTGCCAGCACCGAAAAACTCGTGGGAAAATCAGGCTGAGAAAGTCTTAGAAAATGATCAGGTCAAGATCTTGTGGGATTTTTAAATTCAAATTGCTCGGCACCTAGAACATAATATACCACACATAAAAGTCATAGGAAATCGGAAAGCGCAGTGGTCTAAGCGATGGCTTCTGATCATTCGTCCGAGATGAGTCCTGGTTCAAATGCCGGTGAGGCATAGATGTTGTGTTTGTTATACAGAACTGACTCTTTCCCTTCCCTGGAACCAATGGCCCTAAATTAGGGACGGGAGATTGCTTATGACCCACTGAGTTGTTCACGGTGTGCGTTAAGCCGCCAATCAGAAAAAATCGGAAATTATGGATAATTGGTATAGCAAATCTTGAAGATGACAGAATCGATGAAAAAGAACTGGGAAAAAAGACTAAAACAGAGACCTGGCCATAGAAGTAACCCGATTATGGACTAAACACACAGGAGAGATGCTAAGTTCACAAGGCCAGGATACCATGCTGACGTCACAGATGGTACATTGGAGCATTGATTTGAGGACAAAATGGCGTGGTGTCCCCAAATCAGCAGATAAAAAATTTGGGGATACATATATACTCAAAATATATATATGCAAATCTTTTTGTCACAAAACAGGACTGTTTCTATATGTGTGAGTATGAAGATCTGTATATTAAAAGGATGTATCTTGCACAGTGTTGGTAATTTGTACTGACGAAGCAGAGCTATGATGGCGAGATCATATTAGCAAAACTGCTTTACCTGAAGTATATGTGATGAATGAAAATCAAGCTGCACGCTAATGAAACAATCATATGGCAAATTTTTCATTATGCCATAGTTTTTGGAGGAACTCAGAAGAAGTACAGTTAAATTTGGCTGCCCCGGTGGGTACGATTTAAACTCCTGAATGAGACATTGTGGTGTGTTTGTCGTACAGCCCTTGCTCTCTCCCTTCAATAGAACGAGTGTCCCCAAATTAAGGACAGGTGAAAAGCTTCCAAATACGTGGCGTCAGTGAATAAACGAACGCACGGGCGTAGTGGTCTAAGCGATGGCCTCTGATCATTCGTCCGAAAGGGGTCCGAGTTCAAATCCCGATGAGGCATGGATGTTGTGTTTGTCTTATGGCCCTGGCTCTCTCCCTACCCTGGAACCAGTGGCCCTAAATTAGGGACGGGCGACAGCTTATAGCCCATTGAGTTGCTCACGGTGGTCGTTAAACCTCCAATCAAAAAAGAATAAACGAAGACATCGCTCTTTCCACGTTTAGCAACGCACAACAAACGAAAAATTGTTATTCAGCAGCCCCGGTGGCGGCTGATGTCTTTGTTTATTTAAGGACAGGTGACTGCTTATTTACGCTTTCCAAAAGTAGGTTGAAGAAGCGTATATGCTCCAACTTTGTCCGTCCGTCTGTCCGCACGGTAACTCGCGTAAAAATGGTTCGATTTCGATGAAATTTTAGTATGTGGTAGGGGACAACCTGGGGACGAACCTTATTGAAAATGGACGAAATGGGGTCAAAGGTCAGAACATAGGAGCGGGATCCATTCCATCGCCTTTATGTGTCATAACGTACGTAAAAATGCTTGGATTGCGACAAAACTTTATTATGTTCTTCCGGAGGTTCACTGAACCGTTATGTTGAATATCATCAAAATGGGGTACATGAGCGGGATTTATTTCCTGATAACTTGAGTAATATCTGGATAGAATTATCGTGCATAGTATAATTAGTGTAGATAAAGAAGCCGTCTTTTTACACGACGATCAGTAGGATTGAACAGATATCTGTACTCAATTATAACAAAGCATAATTTAATACTGTAATACTAAGTGCAGATATATATCGTACAAGATCTTTCGAAAACGCAGTGCATTTCGTCATCGGGGTACATTTTACCAGTACCCGGGCTTAGATGACTGGCACACTGGGCAAAGTAAATTCAGGCACCCCCTTCCCCACTCCTTTCTCTTAACTTCTACCCTTGGTAATATATGGCACATATGGGCTTTTTTTTGTGTTATTATTATTGATAGACATGATAGAAATTTTAGTTAGGCCTACTATAATTTCAAAGAAAATGCCTTGTAAGTCAGTAGCGGCTCGTGGGTTATTCAAATGGGGGTTCACAATAAATAAATTGTAAAAATATTTTCAGTTACGGCATAACGTACAGGTTAAAATACATTTCGGTTTATACAAGTAAACAAAAAAGCAAAGCAACTAAAAGAAAAAAACAAGCACTCATACGTAGAAAAACTGTAACATTCGACTTTGTACAAAGGAAGATTTTATTACAATAGTGCTTACAATTTACTTCAAAGGCAAACATTCAAGGGAATGTTGATTACTCAAGTGCAATTTTTGTAAATTAAGTCAATCCGCCTGTCTCTTTTTGAGGCAAACAAATTAATAACATTTTCGTTGAATTTAGGTATGTCATTTATCATGTTTTTTTCAACTGAGAGCATGGCTAGTGCGCTCAGTCTGTCCTCACTCATGATGCTTCTTAAAAATGTCTTAACTCATTTTAAAGTTGAGAAGCATCTCTCGGCCTCAGCAGTTGTCATTGGAATAGTAGAAATAATTAGCAACAGCTTCTAGGTCTCCGAGAACGTACTGTGCAAGTTATTTTCTGTAACGAACTGCAGAAGACTAAAGGCACCATTCATATTTCTGAAATCTGGTCTTTTGTAAATTACTCCTAGTTAAGTTTTCAGGCGATCCTTCTGTAACATGGGATAAACATCTGTTGTCTCAACAAGCTGATTTGGATACTTTTTCTCGTACTCCTGAAAATTTTCAGCTTGGGGGAGAGAAACAGCAGAGTAGTGAGTTATAAAAGAAATTCTATCTTTTACTTGATTCATGATAACATCACATATCTCTTTAGCTGCCACAGTTTTATTTATGTGAACATTTTCTCTCTTCCTTTTCTTTGATGTTTCCCCTGTTTCTGATATTTTCATGGTGACTGTACCCATTCTTTTTCCATTGACTGCTGGAAAGTGTTTACGTGCTTTCGAATGAGTGTTCTGAAGTTGGTTGTATAACACATCCACATGTGGCATAATATTGTGAAAAACTGTAAGCCAAAACACAAATACCAAGTCTTCCAACATACGCCGAATAGCTCCAGCTTGATTTATTGCTACAGTTGTTTCAATGGTGACTACTTTTTCTATGCATTCAGTTAACTGTTCCCTGTATTCATACACTGTATTTATGGTTCGACTCTTGAAATTCCACCTGGTAGCTGAACCATGAAGTATCCTTTTTCTAACAGTTTCATCTAGAATAGCAATCCTCTGTGGAGAGTTACTGAAAAAGTTAGTAATGTCACTTAGGTTAAAAAAAATACTCGAACTTGTTGATTCTGACTGGTTGCTTGGCCGACAATCAAATTGAGCTGATGTGTGTAGCAATGCACAAAATGTGCATTCTTATAGGTACGTTTAATAATAGCCTGAACAGCTGCGTGGTGAACACTCATCACGTTTGTACCGTTGTAGCTCTGGGATATCAACTTCTCGGCTTTGTCTACAACTTTTTCCAAACTAGCTTGAATACATCCAGCGATAGATTCTGCATCATGTCCAGGGGGATTAGTTAATTCCCAGAATCTCTCAACTGGTTGCCCGTTACCTAAAATGTATCGAAAAACTACAACCAATTGGGAAGCAGATGAAACATCAGTAGTTTCATCTGCTATCACTGCTACAAAACTTGCTTTTGAGATTTCATTTTTTACGTGGTTCTGGCAAATAGTGAGCATACAGTCTAATAAATCGTTTTAAATTTCTTTTGATATTCCTTTAAAAACAGTGGCATTAGTGAGATGGTCTTTTAGAGATGCATCAAGTTCCACTGAGAAGTTTATAAGACCTCTGAAAACCCCTGGATTTAATGAATCATTGCGTTCATCATGTCCTTGAAGTGAGAGCTCAAAATGCGCCGCTAAACAGAATACAGTCAACAATTTTGGAAAGAACATCACGATTTTTGGTTACTTGCTCATTTTGCTTTTTAACATTCGAACGAAATGCTGCACTGTCAAGCTGTTGGCGAATATCAACCTTTCCCAGCAAACTAAATTCTAATGTGGAGTTTAAATGTGATTGGGAGCAGTGATGTTTATTTATTTTTTTTAGTTAGATGTGATAAATCAGTAACATCGTAACTCTCGCCCAACTTAAATCACCACTTTGTTTTGCGAACAAGAGACAATGAAAATAAAAGAGCCTGTTAGTTAATTAACATCCACAGATTCATGGATATTTCTCATGTAAATCTGGTTTGAATTCCCTTTTGAAATCTCTAGTTTTACATTTTGTCACCTGGATCAGCTTAAGTTTAGGTATTGGCCTGAGCATTTTGATTTCAATGTTTCTTTCCAGCGGCAACGCTGAAAAATGTAATTTCTTTAGCAGAGAAAGGCTGATTTTACTAAGTGCTATCTTAACTGTTTACACATGTTCTTACACACAACAATAAAACTAACCTATAAAAACTAATAAACAGATTAATAACTACACTAACCACTTGTTGCCGTAAACCAAGAGAGAATCTGGACGAATAACAAACTGCCAATCCATCTGCGTGAGCTCCCGCACACTGAAGACTGTGCGGATTGAAAGCTTATTATCCCTCACACACGTGCCTACTCTTCCTACCGGACAAACTGGTTTTCAAGTAATTTCTTCTATCGCAAGTGCGATCGACGCGAGGCTGGCCCATCTGCGCTGCTAACTTTCGAATTTTATACCATTACAGTCGCGTCTTGCCAAGGTATTTAGAGAGGGAGGGAGTTCGTTCCGAAATTGGCAAAACCTGGAAATCTGTTTACTGTTTTATTTTATTTAACTTGTTATATTTTAATTTCTTTCTTTCGTTTTCTCTTTTTCTGTTTAGGGGTTCACGCGCATATGTGCACCAATAGACGAGCCGCCACTGTTGTAAGTATGTAAAGAAGAATTTTTATTTACAAAGCAAAAGTAAAACTTACACTTACAGAAGTAAGTACTCGTAGAACAATTTAAATTAAATATTTTTTTACTTGCTTTGGCCTGAGCAAATTCGTCGATGGCATCAGAAAAGTTTGTTTGTAGCGTTACATTCTTCTCAGAGCACATTAACACTAGCACATTCAGTTTACTGTCCACAAGAACTGATCGTTTAGCGTTCTTTACTCTGCTTAGGACAGAAAACTCTTTTTCCGCTGTACAGTTAGTGACTGGTAAAGGAAAGTCCTTAACACAATTTTCAGGTTAGGGAAAGTATTTTGGAGGTTGTTATGTCTTATGTAACAATACAGTTCTGGTATCGTTCTCAATGTTTCTAGCTTAACGCACATCTTGAAATGAGAGCACTCGTTCCCCAAATCACTATCAATGTTTTCTGGATAGCACTGTGCTAATTTCAGTGCAGCTTCCATAATATCTTAGTTTGCCGCCTTAGGCGATACTAGAAGAAACAACGCCTCAAAGCGATTTGTCAGTACCTCATAGGCTTTCCTCTTTCTTGCCAAGTTAGCTATCAACGATTTTGAGAAATACACCAGTTCTGAATTTTGTTCTTGCATCTACAGTGTCTTCAATACTTCGCTACTCACCCGCAAACACTTTACGTTTCCTACTCTCGCCGTACTTTGGTGTTTCACATCCACAAGTAATCAAGAAGATTTTTCATAGCTTTCGAATTTATTCCTTTTTCCATTCAAAAACCCCTCCAATGTTTGAAGTTGCTTGGTGGCTGCTACAAGATTGAGAGTTTGTTTTTGTAAATTGTTGCTACACTTACTGACCGTCTCTAAAATATCATCCCAGAAGACAGAAAGGAAAGCAGTTTCACAATTATGAAACTTGAGCTCAAGACCTTGATCTTCCAACCGAGTTGCTGGTTTCATGGAAGGATCCTCAGACAAGTTCTGTAAAGCGTTTTGAATATCCTTAAATCCTCGTACTAAAGCCTTTGTGCCACATTTTCTGGCAGACCAACGAGTTTCAGATAAAGATTTTACAACAGGGGTATTGTTTTTTGCAAGATACCGTTTTAAAATATCCCACCTGTGGGTTGAAGCTGAGAAACCTTTATAGAGCTCCTGAACAAATCTGAAAAACATTACGGTCTCAGTATAGCATTCAGCAGCAACAGATCCCACAAGATTCAGTGAGTGGGCAGCACAGGGAACATATTTAGCTAGCGAATTGTGGTTTTTAATTCTAGCTTGGAGCCCTGAGTAGGGGCCAGACATGTTAGACGCATTGTCATAGCTTTGTCACCGACGAAACTTAATGTCTAAGTCCATTTCTGAAAGGCAATTCATCACAGCCGCTTCTAAGGAGCTAGATGACTTTGAATTTCCAGAGAGAAGCTTTAAGGGATATTCTTTTGGAATTGCTTCAACCAGGGAGACATAACGCAGAACTAAAGCCAACTGATCGATGTGAGAACAGTCAGGAGTCGAGTCAACAATGAGGGAGCAGTACCGAGCATGTTTGATTTCTTCGAGATTTTTTTGTAGTACACAATTACCCGTAATATGAATAAACTCATCACACATTTGAGCAGATAAGTACAAGACATGTCCTTTGCCTTTGTTTCCATATACACTGAAAAACAATTGAATTAGAGATACCTGTCTAGTAACGTGTAGCACTACCTCTCGCCCTGATGATGGCGGCGATTCGTCTCGGCCTGGACTCGACAAGACACCGGAAGTGTTGGGAAGCCATACGGATCCACGACCTCTGAACAAGCTCCCACAGCTCCCAAAGATTTGATGGAGGGGAGTCATCTCTCTCGATGGCATCCCAGATGTGTTCGATGGGATTGAGGTCAGGTGACCTAGCTGGCGAAGGAAGCGAGGTCACGTCCGTGGAGTGTTCATCCGAACATTCGGATACAATTCGGGAGCGATGGCACGGCGCATTGTCTTGCTGCAGGATGAGGTCGCCAGTGGGATGTTGAAGACGCACAAACGGGAGCAAATGGTCGTCCAGGATATCCCGGTAACGTTGACCTGTGAGGGACGATGTCACACGTACCAGGGGTCCCATTTCAGTCCACATAAACTGTCACCAGACGAGAATGCCACCCCTACCAGCTTGAAGAGTACCCTGCTGGTAAGAAGGATCCATCGCTTCATGTGGTTTGCGCCGAACTCGTATCCTGCCATCCGGATGTACTAACGTGAATCTCGACTCATCAGTTCAGGCAACATTTTCCCACATGTCTAAGGTCCAGTGGCGATGTTCCCACTCCCATGCTAATCTTTGCACCCTGTGATGTGCGGTCATCAGCGCCACCCTCGTGGGACGATGGCTTCTGTACAATATAGCGAGGAGATGGTTCTGGATGGTGTGGCTGCTTACACGTTTTTGTGCACCAGCGTTAAATTGCCGAGTGATTTCTTGCACTGTGGCCCGTCTATATGCTGTTACAATGCGAGCTAGCCGACAATGACCCCGCTCATCCACACGCTGTTATCCACGGCAGTTGGCCCTTGCAGAGATGGTCTTACCGGATTCGATGTACTCACGGTGCACCCGTGACACAGTGGCTCGTGAAAATCCCAGTGCTTGCACGACTTCCGAGATGGAGTGACCCATTCGTCGGGCCCCGACAATTTGCCCACGATTAAATGCGCTTAGATCCTTCGTCTGACCCATACTGCGTCCGATTCTTACTGATTCCCGTCGCATCACTCCTTATATGTATTGTCGGATCGCTGCATACGTCATGTCGTTTCCGTTTACAGGGCCGCCCACAGCGCCACATTTGCATAACGCCAGCTGTCTCTAATTCAATTGTTCTTCAGTGTATTGTAATGTGTTGTGCAAGGAAGGGGTCACATTCACTTATCAACTCCAGGCATCCAAGATACAGACCATTGGTGGTAGATCCTATCTGCTCATCATTCCCTTGGAAAGGTAAACCCCGAACAGAAAGAAATCTGACAACAGACACGCTTCTTGATAGCAAATATCGCCAGTACTTAACCTGTTCTTCATAATGTGTCATTAACATGGTATCAACTTTAATGGTCTTTTTTTCTCAGTTATAAACGTAAACATGTTATTTCTGTGATCAGCTGACTGCTCATGTTGTTTATTTAATTCAGTACCATGCTTCCAATCATTGAATCCTGTTGCAAAATGTGTTTTCTTGTTCATTAGTTGGAAAAGGCAACATGGAACACAAAAAAACTTTCCAGTTAACTGGGAGAAAGGCAGCCGGTCTCTCATAAAATTTTCTCCATTCGGGAGTGTACCTCTTAACTTCTTTGCAGATAGAATGCGTTTGGCATCATTATAAATACGCTCAGAGCCTGACTGCAAGTTTTGTCTTGGAGGATTCTTTAAGATATTTTCAGTTACATAACTTACATTCACATCCCAAGTTGCAGGATCTTCTAATGAAAATACACTGGCGGAAATTGAAAAAAGAACACCAAGAAGGAATTGGCGGACGATCATGAAATTTACATATGTTATTGGGGTCGAGATTATGTAGGTGTGATGTTAATTTCGGGACCAACCGGTGAGCGCTTACGCCACAGCACGGCATAATATGCAAATTATCGTCGGTGGTATTTAAGGAGTACGGCGAAGACCCTGAAGAAGCTGCAATGCCTAGACATGGAAGACGTGTACGATTTCAGCAGTTATCGGACTTTGAGCGAGGTCGTCTAGTCGGACTACGCGAGGGCGGGTTGTCGCATCGTCGTATTGCGGAGCGAATTGGACGGGAAGTATCGGTCGTTGTACAATGGTGGCGTAGATGGTCCGAGGAACATTCCCACACGAGAAGACGTGGAACCGGGAGTCAGGGAGGGACTGATGAGCTGACCGATCGACGCATAAGAAGAGCGGCGTTGTCAAGCAGAACATCCACTGCGACGCAAATCTGAGCTGCCGTTGCACCTGAGGTGACTGTGCGAACAATCTACAACCGTCTACTGGATGCAGGACTACGTGCACGTGTGCCTCTGACTCCAGCCCACCGTCAGGAACGGCTGCAGTGGTGTCGCCAACGTCTGCACTGGAGAACGCAATGGCGATCTGTCGTGTTCAGCGATGAAAGCAGATTCTGCTTGGGAGCCTCCGATGGCCGTATGCGTGTTCGCAGACGCACAGGGGAGCGTCTCCACCCTTCTTGCATCCGCCAGCGACACACAGGGCCTACAGCTGGTCAAAACTAGTGTTTGTACCGGGTACGTTAAACAGCACCTCCTACACCAACAACATCATTCAGCCCGTTGTTGTGCCATTTGTAAGGTCGGTCCATCGTGGTGTTTTCCAGCAAGATAACACACGCCCACACACGGCTCATGCAAAGCAACGTGCACTTCAGGGTGTGGGACAACTTCCATGGCCTGCACGTTCACCGGATTTGTCCCTCATTGAGCACGTGTGGGATTTTATGGGACAACGACTTATCCGGTCTCCACGGCCAGCCACGACCATCCCCGATTTACGCGTCCAGGTTGAGGATGCTTGGAACTCAATACCCCAAACTTACATCCAACATCTGTACGACAGACTCCATGCCAGAATTGCACGGTGTGACGCAGTTCATGGCGGTTCAACCTCGTACTAACCATGTTACATGGAAATGTTATTTTTCAGTTTACCAGCAAATACAGCTGTATTTTGCCATAATGTTTTGATCACGTTATCCTCTGTATTCCGTTATTATGTTGAATAAATTTCGTTGGTATCAAACGTCTCCTTCTTGGTGTTCTTTTTTCACTTTCTGCCAGTGTATGTAAGGAAGAAGGCCTACCGTGTTGGTTTGTAGGTTAGAAAGCTCTTCATGTTTATTTAGGTTCGCAAAGTCGGTCTGATTCAAACAAGCTGCTTCATCGCATTTTGCACTCTCTTGTTGGGCCTGTATAGCCAATGATGGTCCTGGGCCTGGGCGAGAAGATAGGCCCAGACGTTCAATAGAAGTGGATGAGGCAGAGGCTGAAGGGGTGGTGGTAGATGTAAAAAAACGAGCCTATTTTTGGTACTTTTTTTAGTAGCTTAAGTTCATCGTTCTGTCTTTCAGCAGCAAGCTTTCTGAACTCAGCACCACTTACTGTCTTACTCATGTTTAAACACTCCAGCAGGCAAATTTATCTAACCAAAAACACACACGGAAGCCGCATTACAGTTAATAACAAAGTAGTAAAATCATGCAATGCATTGATTATGATACGCTTTCCAACATACCAGAAATCATTACTCAAGTTATGAGGATAATGGCTGTGGAATAAATCTCGCTCCTCTGTCCTGACCTTTAATCCCATTTCGATGATATTAAACAGAATTGGTTCAGTATAACTCCGGAACAACAAACTAAAGTTTTGTGGCAATAGAAGTATTTTTAGTCAAGTTATGAGGATAATGGCTCTGGAATAAAACTCGCTCCTGTGACCTGACCTTTGACTCCATTTCGATGATATTAAACAGAATTGGTTCAGTATACCTCCAAAACAACATGATAAAGTTTTGTCGAAATCGAAGCAGTTTTACGTAAGTTATGACGCATAAGGGCGATTAAATGGATCCCGCTCTTATGCTCTGCCTGACCTTTGACCCCATTTCGCCCATTTTCAATAGAGTTCGTCCCCAGGTTATTCCCTACCACATACTAAAATTTCATCGAAATCGAACCATTTTTACGCGAGTCATCGTGCGGACAGACAGACACACAGATGGACGGACAAAGCTGGAGCATATACGCTTCTTCAACCTACGGTTGGAAAGCGTGAAAAAAAAAACAAAAAAAGCACGAGAACACGAAACACGAGTAGAACGTTGGAACCAGTGACCCAGGAGTCGAATATGCTGAATGCGCATGCGTATGCTTGGCGCTGGCGCCAGTCGCTCTTGCCAATTGGCGCCAAGCATAAGCAGGGCAGGTGAGGAAATAAAAGTCTTGCTCGGCGCCCGGCGTGGAGGGTGGAGGTGTTGCCCTTTTAAATGCGTAAGCATAACTGAATTATAAAAAAAACCCCCACAATCATAAGAGTGGAATATGCCGATTGCGCACCCGGCGAGGGAGGTGTGGCATTGGGCGTGTGTGTGTGTTTTCCATTTAAATATGTCACTTTATGTACATTCTCTCCTTTGCTTCCTTCTTAAGTACCGTTTTTGGATTTATTTTTGCGACAAGCTTCTTTTAATAATTCTGTTTTTTCCTGTTCTTATAAATTTACAACTGCCCATATGTAAAGTCGTTTCTTTACTCCAGGAATCCTTGAAATAGAAAAAACATTATTAAACAATTTTTCCAAAATCCTGCCTTAAAAAATATATATATATAGCTTCCTCTTGCGCCCCTAAAATTTGGCGCCCTGGGCATTTGCTCAGCTTGCCCAGTTATAAAACGGGGCCTGCATTTTACATCAAGGAGAAAATTACTGGAACAGGAACAAAACACCGTAATTTAAAAACATAAGCAAAGAATTAAACGCTAATGACATGTGGTATATTACAAACAGTTAGGCGTGATATGCACACGTGCATGCGATATTTAAGAGATGCATAGCATGTGCGTGTGCGTTTTTTTGGCATATGATTAAAGTCATAATGATTGCATTGTAATTAGGTCATATTTCTGAGTTCAGTTATTGGCTAGATTTGAGGATGTCATTACTTCTCAACCAGTGGTAGCCATGTTGGATGGATACAAATTGGATTGTCGTCATTGCAGCATTCGGGTTTGTGACAGAGGATAAGTAGACTTTCGGCGTACAATAGAGATCTTCTTGTGTTAGAGGTTGCTAAGATCTTGCTTTGTGCCCAGTCTGGATAATGCGTGCCATTATTGATTAGACGGGATAGTGAGGTGGAATTGGAATAGGTCATAATGTTGTATTTACACTGCCTGAAACTGAAAAAAGAACACCAAGAAGGAATTGGCGGACGATCATGAAATTTACATATGTTATTGGGGTCGAATTTACGTAAGTGTGATGAATTTCGGGACCAACCGGTGAGCGCTTACGCCACAGCACGGCATAATATGCAAATTATCGTTGGTGGTATTTAAGGAGTACGGCGAAGTGAATGTAATCAGTCGTCGGCGTACGGACACGGGCGAAGACCCTGAAGAAGTTGCAATACCTGGACATGGAAGACGTGTATGATTTCACTGATGAGCTGACCGATCGACGCATAAGAAGAGCGGCGTTGTCAAGCAGAACATCCACTGCGACGCAAATCCGAGCTGCCGTTACACCTGAGGTGACTGTGCAAACAATCTGCAACCGCCTACTGGATGCAGGACTACGTGCACGTGTGCCTCTGACTCCAGCCCACCGTCAGGAACGGCTGCAGTGGTGTCGCCAACGTCTGCACTGGAGAACGCAATGGCAATCTGTCGTGTTCAGCGATGAAAGCAGATTCTGCTTGGGAGCCTCCGATGGCCGTATGCGTGTTCGCAGACGCACAGGGGAGCGTCTCCACCCTTCTTGCATCCGCCAGCGACACACGGGGCCTACAGCTGGTCTCCTGGTGTGAGAGCGATCAGCTATCACTCCCGTACAAAACTAGTGTTTTTACCGGGTACGTTAAACAGCACCTCCTACACCAACAACATCATTCAGCCCGTTGTTGTGCCATTTGTAAGGTCGGTTCATCATGGTGTTTTCCAGCAAGATAACACACGCTCACACACGGCTCGTGCAAAGCAACGTGCAGTTCAGGGTGTGGGACAACTTCCATGGCCTGCACGTTCACCGGATTTGTCCCCCATTGAGCACGTGTGGGATTTTATGGGACAACGACTTATCCGGTCTCCACGGCCAGCCACGACCGTCCCCGATTTACGCGTCCAGGTTGAGGATGCTTGGAACTCAATACCCCAAACTTACATCCAACGTCTGTACGACAGACTCCATGCCAGAATTGCACAGTGTGACGCAGTTCATGGCGGTTCAACCTCGTACTAACCATGTTACATGGAAATGTTATTTTTCAGTTTTTCAGCAAATACAGCTGTATTTTGCCATAAGGTTTTGATCACGTTATCCTCTGTATTCCGTTATTACGCTGTATAAATTTCGTTGGTATCAGACGTGTCCTTCTTGGTGTCCTTTTTTCACTTTCCGCCAGTGTATGTTCAAGTATCCTCATTTTTAAAGTTCGTGAAGTTGATCCGATGTATATTAAGTCCTCATATTTGTTCCTGCAGTGTTTAAGCGGAATACTGTACACACCATGCTTGTCCATCTTACATACGGCGGGGGGGGGGGTGTCTTGTTTAACAAGCAAGAACAGGTTAGTAGTTTTGTCACCAAATTGCAAGTTTTGTTTTCTGAGTGCATCTTGAGAACATTTGTAAGTGCTGGGTGGAACGGCATAGAACCAATATACGTATTTGATGTCATTCTGTTCTCTGGTGAGGGTGATGGAGTTATGTCGTAAGCATCTTCGTGCATGTTTATCTACATCTTGTTTGCTATATCCATTGCCCTTAGCAGTTTTTCGTGTTAGTCGTATTTCTTGGTTTCTCTCCTTGACAGTAGTGCTGCGCGTGAATGAGCGTTTGACGGGAAATCTGAAGGCAGCGTGCTTATGCTGTATAGGGTGTGTAGAGTTTTTAGGAATGATGATCGGAATAGCCATGGGTTTTCTGTACACTTTCAAAGTAATTTTGTTGTCTTTGTGACGTTTGATTAGGAAGTCTAAGAATGGTAGTTCACAAGTTTCTTCATGTTCAATGATAAACTGCATTGTTGGGTACTGGCTTGAAAGTTCTTTTGCAAAATTGTTGATGAGTTCTTTTTGGTGAGGCCAAAAGATCAGTATATCGTCAACATATCTTAGATACAGCAATGGTTTGTACTGGCATGTGCTTAAGACCTGTTCTTCAATCTTTTGCATGACGATTTCTGCAAGGATGCTTGATATACCGGATGATCCAAAAGTCTTGCACATTTTGAAAACGTAATAACTCGCGGAGTTTTGAGAGTAGGGCAACGCGGTTTGCGTAGAAATGATAAGAATGACATCGGGTTTTTTTATGAAAACACATACATGCTTACTCCTTTTACTTACATTTTTCATCACTAGATGGCGCAGCAACCACAGGTTGGAAGTGTCGAGAAAAATAGACACCTCATTGTACCAGGTGCTTAATGTGATGGCCGTCCTGTTCTAGCACTTCCTGCAGATGAGAGAAAACATTATGGACAGCATTGAAGAGCATGTCCGGTAGTATAGCTGCCACATGGTGTCGAATGTTATCTTTCAGCATGGCCAACGAAGTGGGTTGATATCTGTACACTTGTGATTTTAGGCAACCCCAGAGCCAGAAATCGCAGGGTGTCAGATATGGTGACCGAGGAGGCCAGGCCTTCGGAGAGTGTCGGCTCAACACACGATTTGCGCCAAACATCTCTTGCAGCAGTTGCTTAACGGAACGTGCGATGTGAGGTGGTGCTCCATCATGCATGTGCACAGATTCACTGCATCCCGCTCTTGCAAGCTAGGGATAACGTACGTTCGTAACATGTTCGCATAACGTGCACCTGTCACTGAAACGGTTTCGAAGGAGGTGCCGCGGACCTCTTCTAAAAAAAAAAAAAAAAGGACAGATAATGAAGGAAGCCGTGAATCCACACCACACTGTTACTTTCGGCTGGTGAAGTGGCGCTTCAGCGACTGCTCAGGGATGTTGGGTGGCCCAGATTCGGAAATTGTGGTGTTTACCGCTCAGTTTAGGGAAATGACCACTCACGAGCTTCGTAGCTCATTCATGTTGTCATGAAAACGCTAGCAGGAGATAGTTTTGAAGCTCTTCGCATCAGAACAGCGAAGTCTCTCAAAGACTTATTTGCGTTACGTTGATGCCCTTGATCATCGCTCGCCACACTGATTCTCATAATCGAAAGAAGCGAATCCGCTCGTGTTTTTTTAGCACAGAAAGCATCGACATATCTTCACACCGTTGCTAATTGACCTTTATTTGTGCATATTTAATTAACTTTTATTTGTGCATTCTCTGGGCTTCGCAGCTAGCGTAGCTAGCCTCGAATATACACCACTGGTAGTGTTCTAGTGTAGTAAGTAAGTAGTTAGTAATAGTAATCGTATTAATCTTTCATTTTCACGAATTACTGTTTTCTTCATATTAGCCAAACCTTAATTAATTACATTTGACCCTCCTTGAAAAATTTCCTGCAGGCGCCCATGAATGGATGTCAAGTCAAATAATATCAGAAAACTTGAAAATTTCGTCATCCTGGAGCGGAAAACGAACACGCCTCTCCCGGATAGCACTCGAGTATGCTAACTACTACACCACCCAGAACGAGCAAATTCCAAGTTTCCGATTAATTTGAATATAAACATCACACGATTCGCTAGTTGAAGCAACCGGCATTCCTATATATAGCGAATCTGGAGGTTCGCTATCTGGGAGACGCGGCTTCGTTTTCCGCTCCATCAGGACGACGAGATTTTCAAGTTTTCGGATATTATCTGACTTAACATCCATGTCATATTTACACCAATAAACGAATTCACATCTTCCAAATTTGCAACTACATTTTAATTTCCTCTCACTTTCTTCCCCATAGAAACAATAAATATTTCCTTAAAACAGTTTACCTAATTTAAAATGCATCTAAATACACTGAAGGGCCAAAAATCATAGGATAACAGTACGTAAGCTTTTCACTGGCGCTGCAGTTGTACAAAGGCTTCGACGCACACCACAATTTTTATCATTTGCAAGGTGTAATCTCGTGAGTCAGGTTGAGCAGCCGCCAGTAGTATTACGGCAAGCTGACGTGAATTATCGGAGTTTGAACGAGGCATGGTAATGGGAGCCAGACGGATGGGGCATTTAAATTCCGAAGTTGTGCGAACATTCAACATTTCTCGATCCACGGTGTCACGTGTGTACCCAGAATACCTCATGGAAGGCATTACCACCCACCGTGGACTGCGCAGTGGCCGACCACGGGTGCTGAATGACAGTGACCAGCGGCATCTGACCAGGATTGTCCATGCTAACAGACAAGCAGCACTGGCTCAAATAATATCCACATTCAAGGAGGTACCAGAGGAAGCAGAAGACCCACCAGAGTGCCATTGTTTACACCACGACATCGGACACAGCAGCTGACCTGGGCTCGTGAATACGGTAATTCGACCCTGGAAGACTGACAACATGTGGCGTGGTCAGACGAGTCACACTTCCAGTTGTTACTAGCTGATGGTAGGGTTTGGGTGTGGCGCAGACCCCATGAGGCCATGGACCGAAACTGTTAACAAGACACTGTGCAAGCTGGTGGTGGTTCCATACATGTATGGGGTGTCTTTACGTGGTACGGTTTGTGTCCTCTGGTCCTCGTAAACACGTCATTAACCGGTAATCACTTTGTTGCTCTGCTGGGTGACCATTTGCAGCCCTTCACGGACTTCATGTACCCCAACAACGTTTGGATTTTCTAGGCAGACAATGCACCATGTCATCAAGCCCAAGATGTCCCAAACTTTTCCGAGTATCATTCTGGACAGTTCCGACAGATGGTGTGGCCACCACGCTCGCAATAGCACCCAATAGAGCACTTAGGGGACGTGGAGGAAAGATCCATTCGTACCCAAGATCTTGCACCTACAAATACCAGGGAACTCTGCGTGACTATTCAGAAAGCATGGCTCAGCATATCTCCAGAAGTCTTCCGGCCACTTGTGGAATCGATGCCACGTCAAGTTCCTACTCTTCGCCGGACTAAAGGAGGTCCTACACGATACTAGGTACGTATCCCATGACTTTTGGCACTTCAGTGTATACAAAATATAGCTACATCTCGGAATTGAAAATTTTTTTCTTCTCTTTCTCTCCGAAGCTATTTAACATAATAATTAAAGTTCACATATTACTCTAGATGTACATGTATGTGTGTTTCATAACTTTCAGACTACCTGAGAGTTCAAAATGTGCTCTTAAACAGCGTGTGTGTTTTGCGTACTTGCGTATGATGCAACTCGATCTATGATAAGTTGAAGTAAGAAAGATTCGCCCAGTGGCCATTCCATTTGGGAATATCATGTGGGTGATTATTCCCCTCTCCTTAGTGCCCTTTGTGCTATATGGTGTTTTAAGCTAATTGTTTGTTGTAGTCAAAGCTTCTGTTAGTTGAAGATGAACTCAGTTCTTATAACACTTTTTAGCGCTTCGTAGAGCATATATTCAACTCTTGGAATAATTAATGATTTGCTAAGGCTTAGCGACAAGAATTAGCACGATAGATAAGAGACTTACTTACATAGCAAATCCAAAGTCTTTATTATTTCTCTCGCTGAAAGGTCAAATCCACCCATACAATGCGATTCTCAAGACTTCACACATGATAATTCAATCCAATAACACAAACAGTAGATAATATATATCTAAACACGACATTTATCAAAGTTTTACAATCTACTCGTATTCTATAGAATTCCACATGCCGCCCCGGTTGTGTATAGTAGTTAAACGTTGGCTTCTGACCATTCTTCCGCGATAGTTCCGAGTTCGAGTCCCAGAAAGGAAAGGATTTTGTGTTTGGATTACGGCATTATCTCTCTCATTTCACTGTAACCAATGGCCCTAAATTAGGGATGGGCGACTGCTTATAGCTAGGGCAGTAATCTTATCGCTGGAACAAAAGGCAAAATTCGCGGGGATATCGCGGGGTAAATTATGAAATTTCGTGAAAAGTTCGGGGCCGATGATATACACTAACATTTGCAAAAAAAAAGTCTACCAAGTTACGAAGCGATAATACAAATGACTAGTACGTAACTAAATAAGCATTATAACGTTATAAGTTTTTAAAATTGATACTTACCATTGAAATCCAGGCAATGTTATCAACGCCGTTACACGAGATCAAGATTTCCATTTAAGTGAACGGCATTTTGATACATTATATTGCACATACACAGATTTTCTTCCTTAATGCTGTGTCTGTTGTCCTGTAACACGTTTTTAAATTTAGAAAAGAAACGTTCAGCATCGATACTGTTTGTGGGTACTGACAGACAACGGATGGCGACCTTATGTAGCTTACGAAAATGACATTTTTTCGTATTCCAGAAGTCTAGCAAACCTTCGCTGACACGAAATTCTTTTACACTCGCTTTATAGGAACGCAATTCACATTTTAGTTGGTCCTCATCTTTGAACATAGGAATGTGGCTGAAAACAAACAAATATTCGTCGTCTGAAAAGGTCCAAGGACTTAAGCTGATCGGGATCAAACACCCTACATGATTTGAAGAAATTTGCAGCTGGTTGACAACATCGATGCTTTTAATCTTCGAAAAAAAAATGCTTAATTTTTTCATAACAAGTGGATAGAGCTCTTTTTGCAGCTACGTGATTGCAGTCTTGACTCTTCCTGAGAAGACTGTTGGCGATGTTCGACATTTCATTATATATTTTGTGCCCGGAAATTCGCTGTTTTTTACGCTTTCCAACCGTAGGTTGAAGAAGCGTATATGCTCCAGCTTTTTCCGTCTGTCCGTCTGTCTGTCTGTCGGCACGATAACTCCCGTAAAAATGGTTCGATTTCTATGAAATTTTAGTATGTGCTAGGGGACCACCAGGGGACGAACCCTATTAAAAATGGGTGAAGTGGGGTCAAAGGCCACGCCATAAGAGCAGGATACATTCAATTGCACTTATGCGTCATAACTTGCGTAAATATGGTTCGATTTCGATGAAATTTTAGTATGTGGTAGGGGACACCAGGGGGTGAACCCTATTGAAAATGAGCGAAGTGGGGTCAAAGGTCACGCCATAAGAGCTGGATCGATTTCATTGCCTTTATGCGTCATAACATGCGTAAATATGGTTCGATTTCGATGAAATTTTAGTATGTGGTAGGGAACCATCTGGGCACGAACCCTATTGAAAATGGGCGAAATGAGGTCAAAGGTCAGGCAGGACATAAGAGCGGGATTTGTTCCATTGCCCTTATGCGTCATAACTTCCGTAAAAATGGTTCGATTTCGATGAAATTTTAATATGTAGTAGAGAGCCAATGGGGACGAACCCTATTGAAAATGGGCGAAATGGGGTCAAAGGTCAGGACACCGGAATGGGATCCATTCCATTACCCTTGTGCATCATAACTTACCAAAAAATGTTTCGATTGCGACAAAACGTTATCATGTTGTTCCGGAGGTATAGTGAACCGGTTCTGCTGAATATCAATGAAATGGGGTCAAAGGTCATTGCACAAAAGCAAGATTTATTCCACAGCCATTATTCTCATAACTTGCGTAAAACTGCTTCTATTGCGACAAAACTTTAGTGTGTTATTCTTGAGGTGTACTGAAATGGTTCTGTGGAATATCATCGAAATGTGGTTAAAGGTCATGACACAGGAGCGAGATTTATTCCACAGCCATTATCCTCATAACTTGAGTAATAATTTCTGGTATGTTGGAAAGCGTATCATAATCAATGCATTGCATGATTTTACTAACTTGTTTAAATAAAGTGAGCTGTCCAGAAATATACGGCGCTTGAACCTCAACCTGCTTCAGATTTTCTTTTAAATCCCTATCTTGACAGTACCCAATGATTTTATCCACAATACAACTGTTACTGTTGTCTTTTTCTTTTTCCAAAAAAAAATTGGGTAATCTTCTAAATGTTTGCACTGAAAAAGCACGGCCTCAAACCAACTGTTCCACCTAGTCTGCAAGGGTGGTGAGCAAGGTATTTTGTCCTCTTGCAAAAATAATCGAAAACGTCCTTTACGGGAGGGACAAGCTGCAGAGGCACGTTTAACAGCAACTACTAAAGAGTTAACATTTTCAAATTCATTCTGCGAAATTTCGCCCCAAAAAATTAAAAGATGCGAATTGCAGGTGACGTGAACATCATTCCAAAATACGGCTTTCAGATTCTTTCCCCAAGCTTTGGACATGTAAGCTGCATTGTCTGTTACAAAAGCGGTTACATTAGCAAAAGGTATTTCATAATTATTAACGCACTGAAGTATTGCCTTGCTGACTGCTTTAAAATGTACGGATTCCAAAGTGATGCACTCAAGGAATATTGCATCCAAACATGTTTCTTCATTGCAGCTTTCAACATTCGGTTCAGCTGATGGAACAGCAAGAATATTCAAAATGTAGCTATCTTCAGAATCAGTTGTTTCGTCTGCTACGATGCTTACACCGGATACTGATTTAAAAAAATCTTTCACTTGTTGCGTTTGAATATCATATCTTTTCGGCAAATAACATTTCCGCATCCAGTTTGCATTTGGAATAACGCCAATATCTTTTAACGAATTTTCCAAGTAATTTTTTAATGTAGGGTTATCTAGTTTGGAAAGTGGGATGTTAGCTGCACAAGAGGCATCAGTTAATTTCGAAAGTTCCATTGAGCGATGCTGTTATTATGCAGTTCTTTTCTCAATTAATTCATCAACACATTTCTGCATTATTTTCAGTTGACTGTTCAGACACTCAATTTTTTTTTTTTTTTTGCAGCTTGCTAAATGCTTTTCACAACTGTCCTTTCTTGAAAAATCCAGTGGTATGTTGCAACACGAACAGAACAATAGATTTTTTTCACATTAAACGTTCCCTTGCTGTACTGCTTGCATCTTTCAGATGCACTCATCTTACTCACGTGGCTCATTCTCAAAATTGAAAAACAATATCTAGAAACTTCATAAACTACTCACACAAAAGCACATATTTTCTAAGCTAAGCGTCTGCGAAACTCTTTTCTGTGAGTTGCTTTCCCAGCTAAAATTACTAATATAACTGACGACATCCGGTTCACGGTTTACTAGTCCGACAAGTCGCATAAGTCATTCTACAGTAGCGGGTGTCTGTGTGTGTGTGTGTGTGGGGAGGGGGGATCACGAAAGACTCCATCTTCAGCAGAGTGCACGTGACTTTAAATTACCCGTGAAGCTTGTTCGAAAAAAGTATCTTCGTAACAAGCAATCTTGAGAGGTAATTCAAGAATTAAAGCTCTGGTTTGGACTTTCGAGTAGGATTATTTTGCGGTATATTTTTCGCGTAAATTCTAACGAAGGCAGTATTAAAATAATTTAATTATGAAAAATACAGTAATAAATAATATAGAAATTAGGCAAAAATAGGTAAAAAATCTGAAATTCGTGGAAATATTTGATATTCGCGAAATTACAGAAAATCCCCTAAAATTCGCGAAAAAAATCGCGGAAATTCACGGCGCGACAGAATTATTGCCCTACTCATAGCCCATCGGGTTGTTCATGGTGGTCGCTAAACCCCTAAGCAAAACAAATACAGCTAACTCTGCGTCTTTAGATCTCGACACAACTACTCAATCTCTCCTATCCTCACTCTACTACATTCAGTGTTGTAGTTTTATCTTCCTGGGATCCACTGTCAGCGTTGCCAAAATTGTAAAAGCTATTCGGGGAAGTATTGTGTCGTTCAGCGAGAAAGCGCTTTTTTTTTTCTCTTTTGATTGGAGGTTTGACGACGACAGTGAGCAACTCAATGGGCTATAAGCAGTCGCCCGTCCTTAATTTAGGGCCACTGACTCCAGGAAAGGGACAGAGCCAGTACCGTAAAACAAACACAACATCTATGCCTAACAGAGATTCGAACCTAAACCCATCTCGAACGATTGATCAGAAGCCATCGCTTACACCACTGCGTCACCGGGGCTTCAAAGACATTTAGTAAAATCTCAGAATAAAGTATCCATGTACATATACTTTATTCTGAGATTTTATTAATTGTGTAGGTGCCGTGTCATCACAATTTGTCCTTTATCAAACTCCGATAAATCGGCAGTTTTCCCATTCTGACTCCGAATACTCTACTAACCGAAAGCCGGTCCTCGGGATGGTCTCCAGGCGCGTTCATTTCTGTAGGCTAGGGGTGGTCGTAATGTAAGGACTCATCGGTGTAGCAAAACATCCTAGTTAACTGGAAGTTTTCGTTTCTATTGCTTATTACTGTTTTGTTTCTACTATTTTTTTTATGCTGTACTGCATTGCATATACATCAGTGGCGTATGTATATTCGAGGCTAGCTAGGTTAACTGTGAAGCCCAGAGAATACACAAATAAAAGTGAATTAAATATACACAAATAAAAGTGAATTATCAACGGTATTAAGATATGTCAATGCTTTCGGTGCGAAGAAAACACGAGCGGATTCGCTTCTTTCGATTATGAGAATCAGTCTGGCGAGCGATGATCAACGGCATCAACGGCGTAACGCAAGTAGGTCTTCGAGAGACTTCGCTGTTCTGATGCGAAGAGTTTCTATACTATCTCCTTTGACATGACAACATGAATGAGTTACGGAGCTCGTGAGTGGCCATTGCTTTGTCCAAGGGTTCGCTCCGAAAAAATGAAGACTTCGGACTACCTCAGTCCCTCCATGTTTCCAGCACGTGTTTAGCGACAGCTGTTTCAGTTTGTGTGAAGGGTCAATGAATTAAAATCAGTGATATTATATCTTAAATTCGTGGCTTTGTTGGATTCGAACTGTCTTGATAAATTTTGTGAAAGCTTCCCTGAACATCTACTATCAGAGCTTAAAGAACTCTATGCTTCAAATTTTGATAAAGCTCGATTAAAAAATGAACTGAAGGTGTTTTATTCCCTTGATGAATACAAAACAGGTCAGTAAGAGACATTACTTGTTACATAAAGTTGAATAATTGGACATAGTGTTTATTGAGGTGTACAAATTAGCAGATCAGTATTAAACTATTAATCAACAACTGCAACGGCCGAAAGAAGTTTTTCCGTATTAAAAAGAATCAAGATATATCTTAGAGCCACACAAGGACATGAACATTCGAGCAACTTGGCTGGTTTGTCAATGGAGAAAAACATTCTTTTTAAATATGAAGAAGTACTCGGAAGAAACATTTTTGTGAAAATGTAACACTCAAGTTCACACAAAAGGAAAGAAGAATAGAGTTCGTGTACAAATAAGTGTTCGAATCCTAATCCTCATAATTATTTGGTATCATGTTAGCAATAGCATGAATACTGTGTGTGTGTGTGTGTGTGTGTGTGTGTGTGTGTGTGTAAGGGGGGGGGGGTATATAGCCCAGATCTCGGACGCAAGATACGCTACTGATATACAGTATATATAAATGCCGCTACGGTGGCCCAGTAGTCTAAGCGTTGACTTATGACCATTCGTCCGAGAAAAGGTCCGGGTTCAAATCCCGGTGAGACATGAATGTAATGTTTGTCTTACGGCACTGGCTCTTTCCCTTCCTTGGAGCAAGTGACCCTAAATTAGGGACGGGCGACTGCTTAAAGTCTATTGAGTTGCTCACGGTGGTAGTTCAACCTTCAATAAAAAAAGTACATATAAATAAAATTTCTACCTCATTCTATGTGGTTAGGTTAAGTATGACTTGATTACGTGGTGTGACGTACCTGCCAGCAGGACGCACACGACATAAAGGCAGATAGGAATCAGAATAATCGTCTGCGTAGCTCAGTTGGTAGAGCGACTTGTTCCGGAATAAGCGGCCTAGGGTTCGAATCCTGGCGCGGACAAAAATGACGGAGAAATTTACTTCGTTATAATGGCGCCCGAACTATCCGGATGACCCGGCCGTTCAAAATCTCGCATTGGTGTGATGCTATTTCCACACCGCGAGACAGGAAAAATCAGAGAATTCCTTCTCCAGCGCTTCGAAAAATAAAACTGTGTGATGTTGCATTTCACACCCAAGATTGCCTGGGAGTTCTCAAGTGCACGTTCTACAGTGGATGGCTCCCTGCAACGATTCATGGTCACGGCTGACCCGTGGGCCATGCCCCCGGCCCTCTTTCGGGGGGGGGGAGATGGGACGTACCTGCCAGCAGGACGCACACGACATAAAGGCAGATAGGAATCAGAATAATCGTCTGCGTAGCTCAGTTGGTAGAGCGACTTGCTCCGGAATAAGCGGCCTCGGGTTCGAATCCCGGCGTAGACCAAACATGACGGAGAAATTTACTTCGTTATAGTGGCTTTTGGAAACGAAACCTCACAATCCACTGAAATTATATTTCACAGTATGGAAGAAAATTGAGAGCAATTTTAAAAATGTTTAGCCTCCGATAAATTTTAGGTCTCACTACGCCACTCACAAACAATCGTAGTTCGATAGTTACATTTTTGTTTGTTTGGGGGTTTAACGAACCCCGTGAGCACCTCAGTGAGGTGTAAGCAGTCGCCGTCCTTAATTTCGGACTTAAGTGAAGGGGGAGTGCCGGTGACGTAAGACAAACACATCATCCATGTCTCACCTGGTACTCGAATATGGACCCATGTCGGACGAATGTTAAGAAGCGAGCGCTAAGAACACTGCGCCACGGGACGACATAGTCTGTGTTTCTCGCATAGGGATACCATTCGTGTATGTCGTTAATTTTGTTTCGTCGAGTAGTCTTTCTCTCTATGTATATGAAATATAAAGATAGATGGACTTCTGTCCGTTTGTCCGAGCGGATCCCGGTTCCAGTTCTGTGTGAGCCGTGGGTGGTGCGTTTGCCTTACGGCACTCTTTCCGTTCTCTGGAACTAGGGGCCCTAATTATTGACGGACGGCAGTTTAAAGCCACGAGAGTTGCTCATAATGGTCGTTAACGCACTCCCGTAAAAAAAAGACACGAGGCGCAATATTTTGTGGTTTCTCCTGGGGGCAGAAATGTCTAGTTTTTAAAATTTCATTCCTTTAGGACCACCCCTAGCCTAGAGAAATGAGCGCGTCTGGAGACCGAACGGTGGCGCAGGTGAAGTTCACAGAGCACTATATATATATATATATATATATATATACAATCCGAGGACAGTTTTTCTTTTAGTAGAGTGATCGGAGTTAGAATGGGAAAAGCTGCCGATTCATCGGAGTTTGATAAAGGACAAATTGGGATGGCACGGCATCTCGGAACTACGACATCTGAAATGTGCGGCATGTGCGTTGTTCACGTGCCGCTGTGAAGCCGTGTGTCGTCCGCAACTCATTGATGTCAGAGGGGAGCAGAAACTTCGGCGCATTGTTCACAGCGACCTGAGAGCCACAGTGCGACAAATCACTTGCAGCTACAACAGTGGTGATCAGGGAAATGTGTAACAGCACACAGTTCATTGCAGCCTTCTTCGCATGGACCTGCGTAGCCGAAGACCGAGCGGGGTCCCCATGCTCACTGCACGTCAACGCAAACAACGCATGAAATGGGCCCAAGATCATCGAGATTGAACAGTAGATGATTGGAAGAAAGTTGCTTGGTCTGACGAATCATGATTCCTGGTGCATCACGTAGACGGCCGAGCGCGGATACGCCGATAACTAACAGAGGCTAGGGCGCCTGGATGCACTGTTGGGCGGAAACAGGCCGGAGGCGGCTGTGTTATGCTGTGGGCGATCTTTTTTGGGGACACTTTAGGCCCCATTATCCCAATAGCACAGTCCCTGACAGCTGTCAGATATCTGAACATCGTTGCAGACCAAGTTCACCCATTCATGGCAACTGTGTTCCCTGCTGGTGATGGCCATTACCAACCGGATAATGCGCCATGTCACACTGCTAGAATCGTTAAGGAATGGTTCGAGAAACATGCTGGTGATCTTTCTGTTAATCCCTTGCCTCCAAATTCACCGGACATGAACCCAATCGAACATTTGTGGTTCGACTTGGAAAAGCGGGTTCGCGTTAAATCACCACCACGCCGAAATGTACGGGAACTGGAGGACTTGCTGTTGACATTTTGGTACCAGATACCCCAGGATACCTATCGCCACCCCATCGAATCGATGCCTCGCCGAGTGGCTGCTGTTTTGCGGGCTAAAGGGGGTGATCTGCGGGTTATCAGGTAGGTAGTCATAATGTAATGGATCATCGGCGTATTCATTCTATGTATGTATAATAGTATTGGAATCATGGATACGAACCTCATATGGGTTTGAACAAGTCATTATTCCTTCGCAATTTTAGCTTACTTACATCCTATTTTTAATTTTTTTTTTCAATAATTGCTGCCACAAGGCTTGTGACGTACTACATAGGTGAAAACACGTGTCAAGACGACAAATCTGCAGCAAGACATTTTGTCCGCGTAGCTCAGTTGGGAGAGCAACTTACTCCGGAGTGAGGAGACACGGATTCGAAGTCTTCGCTGACAAACTTGTGTTTTCACAGGCTGATCATGAATTTTGGTTTGTAACCTGACAAGGAATCTCTCTCTCTCTCTCTCTCATCTTTTTAAACTGTAATTACGAAAATGGTGTCTTTTTCAAGTACTCTCTTGAACATTCGCTCAGAGGATTATCTCCATTAAGTAGAGCATTAAATTTAACACAAATTAAATTTCATGTAATAAATTATCTGTGAATACTAAAAATTCACATACATTTATCCAAGTAGTCAAATCTTCGATGGTTGCATTCGCCGTGTGTTCTGACTGCTTAAGCGTGGGAAAGTGGGCCGAAGGGTAGGGTCAAAAGAAAGTTGTTGCCGTTCCTGGTGGCACAGTGTTCTAAGTGCTGGTTTATGACTATTCGTACGAGAAGGTTCCGGGTTCGAATCCCGGTGAGGCATGGATGTGGTGTTTATCTTACGGCACTGGATCTCTCCCTTCTCTGGAACCAGTGGCCCTAAATTAGGAACGGGTGAGTGCTTATAGCCAGGGCCGGATGGAACTTATGCTGGACCTAGGTCGAAATTTCATAGTGGGGCCTTGCACTAAATTTTATTGCGCGCCCTAGAATATAAATCTCATAGTTTAATGAAGTCATTACGTGAAAAATCGAAACACATGGAAACTGTCCTAAAGAAAAATGATTATCTCAAATTGTGCTGTGAGCTTAAGAAAAAGACTATAATAAAAATAGAAAGTTCAGAGAGAGAGAGAGAGAGAGAGAAAGTAAAAAGTGTTAAAATCTACGATTTTCTTTTCAGGGAGAAGGGGGTTTAGGTTGCATTGGGATTTTTACAAAAACTTTCTCACAAAATGATAAAACGATAACTTTAACTAATCTTCGTAGCGAATATATGATATATAAAAAATATGTGCATATATATATATACATATTTTGCTGATTGATTTTTGATGCAAGGTGGAATAACTGACAAATTAGTGACCTTTTTTACCTTTTATATACGCTCATGTATGAACTATTTTTTTTAACTTCCAGCCCTGTTTTTAAAGTCACTGAAAAATTGGCCTCCATATATATAGCCTACAAATAGCTTTAAAATTGTTGTTTTTATTTTTTTTAATTTATGAGTAAATATCTGATTTACACATAAATTGTTGAACATATAGTACGGAGTCACAAAGTGTGTTTAAATTTAATTGCTATTTCGTGAATGTGGAAAAGTAAGGTTTAAAGGTGAACGATAACAATTTGAAACCTGTAAATCTTAGTGTCTACACAACGAAAGGCGGTAATCTATGTCAAAGTGTGTGTGTGTGAGGGGCAAACGAAGATTGTAAACTGAAAAAAAAAAAAAAATATATATATGAAAATATATCTCAAGGGACTTGCGCTCCAGAACTTAAAAAATGGGGGGTAGGCTGTGTCCGGGACACACCGGAGCCAAATACACCCGCAGGTTTTATTTACGTCTGACAGTAAGGGGTTTGAGGTAGAAGTCGGTTCATACATGAAAGAGGAATGCAGTTAGACTATAATTTTATTTATTAAAGGGTGATGATATGAGAAGTAACAAACATATGGCATACAATTCACATCTCTGTTTCGTACAAAGGTTAAGTGGTTAAGTCGATACAAGTATTGCCTAACGTAGTTGGTGGAGAATTTTTTTTTTTTTTTTTTGGATTGGAGGTTTAACGACCACCGTGAGCAACTCAATGGGCTATAAGCAGTCGCCCGTCCCTAATTTAGAGTCACTGGTTCCAGGGAAGGGAGAGAGCCAGTGCCGTAAGACAAACACAACATCCATGCCTCACCGGGATTCGAACCCGGACCCCTTACGGACGAATGATCAGAGGCCAGCGCCTTAGACCACTGCGCCACCGGGGCGGCAGGGGGAGAATTCAAGCCGAAATTGTCTTTCATGAACTTGAGTAAGTTAGTGTTTTGTTGCACCTCAATGTTAAAGTCACCAGTGAGAAAGATAGGCACTTGGGTATCCGGTACTATACTTGGTATGCTTTTCTTGATGTTTACTAATAGCATTCGGAAAATAAAGACCTCTAGTGATGTTTGTGAAACGTTGGGTAGAATGTTAACCGAACCAAGTACGAAGCGAGTTTGAGCAGACACTGTCACATCAACTAGACATATGTCTCCCATTTAGTCATCTTGAATTCTCAATCTGTTGTTTATTGAGACATTTACGGGTTGGCAATCTGTTAGACTATTGATGTTTCTGCAAATGGCAACTCCCGCCCGGAGTTCGTTTTGTGGGCGAAGTAGTACGTTTGGAAGTGGATGGTTTGTGTTGGGCAATTGCCCTATTTCTTTTCGACTTCAATTCGAAACCGGGCAAATGTATGGGACTAGAATCATCCATCCAAGTTTCACTCACGGCCAAGTAGTCCATTGGTTCACACGTATTATCTGTAAAAGTGCTTGGTTGTGGCTCCACGCGTTGCGCCGCTTCGGCTTTCTTCTTCTGCCTATAAGCCCTGCATCGTTCTGCATTAGTCGTTTTGGGCTTATTCGTTCCTTTTGAGTTCCTATTTCTTCTGATATACGTTTTTTGTAGTTTGAGTCTGAATTAAAATACTTACCCTTTGATTTTCTCACAAATATTTTCGTTTATCACTTATAACTTACAAAATACTTATTAAATGTTTAAGAATTGTTTTAAACAGATCTCATCCAGACGAATCGTTTGAGACCAGTATCACAATCGCGATCTCGAGTTATACTGATTTCAAGGCGCTTGACTCAGTGTATTCGACCCCAAAATGGCGGACGCCCTCCCTCTCCCCGCGCATGCGCATAATCTTGAAGTTGATATTTTTAGAATCATTGGATAATACTCTTTTTATGTCAGCTATTAGATCTTAGCTATTTGTTATAATTTAGAAATTATAAGCATTTGATCAATCGTAAGAAATTATGTCGGTCAAGTTTTCCTAGAGGGTTCCCCCATCGTACTGATTTTAAAGACGTTTAAAGCTCAAAAAAAAAAAAATAGCAATAAGTATAGAGATTTCTAGTAAAAACGATTTTTTTTTATTTTCTAAAATTGCGGGCCCAGTTAAAATGCGGGGCCCGGGGCAATTGCCACTATGGTCCAGCCAGCCTTGCTTTATAGCCCATTGAGTTTCCCACGGTGGTCGTTAAACCTTCAAAAAAAAAAAAAAAAAAAAAGAAAAGAAAAGAAAGCAAAAAAAAAAAAAAAAGAAAAAAGAAAAGTAGGTAGGGCTGAAGCTCACCCTTAGCGTAGCGTCTGATATCAATCTTCTTGCTTGGGAGAAACAATACTTTTTTTTTTCTTTTTCTTTCGAGTGTAAACGCTTGTTCCGAGAGATTGAATTAATAACAGAACTTTCTTCTTAAAATTCGCAGAAACTTTGCTTTTAATCCTGTCTCATGACACTGCCCAAATATAAAAAATATGAAAATCTGCCAGTCGTCTGAAGGGGTTAAAAACGATGTTTTAAAATGGAGAAAGCCAGCTGTTCCGAGATTTTCTGTTCCATCCCCCTTAACCCCTAACCTTCCCTTCCCTTCATTCCAGTGTGCTCATACAACCCTGAGGCACTTTGTCCTCGAACGCAGTTTGAGCAGCACAGTGGAAATCGTCTGCGTTCATTATCGCTTGCTCGGAGCTTCCAAGAGGTCAAGAGGCGCCGAGGTTGAACTTCTGAGGTCTGCCGAGGTTACTGGTCGATGCAACGGCCGTTTAACTGTAGACGAGCTGCGTTTGAACAGCTGTATTTCAAGGTTAGTCCTGATGAAATGCTTCCATTTTCATTTATGTTATGTTCACTATGAGTGCATCGCAGTATTCGGAGCAGAGAAAAATTCATGTTTTGTTAAAAAAAAAAAAAAAAAAAAAAAATTGAAGCGGGAAAATGTCTACCTTTATCTTTTGCTTGCAATCGCCATTAATATGTTATGATAAAGTCAACGGAAGCTCTAAAATGGCTTACCTTTCGTTTTTTCCTGTATTTGGAAGGTTTATTTCGAGTTAGGTGAAATATGAGCATTGCTTGGATTTCCTGTTTTCCTTCCTCTTCCGGAGCCATTAACGTTACGATTAACGCGGAATGGATGACCTAACAAGTGTCATTAAAATACAAACAGATAGAAAAAAAAAAAAGTACACGTTCTAGTAGTGAAGTTTTGAAACTCGTGTTGTGGTGTTTATGATCCTTAATTTTTTTTTTCTGCTTTATCTCCTGACGTGAAAAGTAATTCGTAATTCAACAGCTTTATGAGGATTTAAATGCAGTCGAAGTACCTTGGTTTATTTTGCAGTTGTAAAAATTAACCAGTTTACTCAAAATAGGACATTCGCTGCTCGATAGTTAAGATATTTCAGAGTTGTTCTGTTTACGTCATGACTTTTCAGCTCAGCTATATTTTAAATCAGATTTTTTTAAATCTCTTCGCCTAAGATAAAAAAATAAATATGAAAAAGCTTTTAAACTTTTCACTTTGCATGTAGAAAATGTAAATTTAAAGCTCTCAGTATCTACTGTAACATCAACATGTTAGTTTCCACAAATCACACACTGCAGTCTTTTTGATGATTATATATGTTAAGGAAATACACGTTTCTCATATATACATACGTATATATATATATATATAGTGCTCGAAATGGGCCGGTATACGCCGGTCTGGCAGCATACCGGCACTTCTGGTTTTCCTAGTATTTCATACAGGCACTTACGACCGAATGTATGAAAGAATGGCCACGGAAAAAACGTCCACGTAAAGAATGTCCACGGAAAGAATGCCCACGGAAAAAACGCCCACGGAAAAAATGCCAACTTTTCGAAAATAGGAAAAACTGCCCACGAGAAAAATATGTCAACTGTCGACTGATAAGCTTTTATGTCTGTTATAGACAGAGTTCGGACAACTGGTTACAGACAACTGGCCGCAAAAGCGTTAGGGGTCGTATAATTATTGCGGTTTCTTGGCCACTTCACCTACATAACGAAAATGGGTGTAGGAGAAGTGGCCACTGGAGAACTGGCCACAAAAAGTTTAAGGGGCCGTATAGAAATTGCGTTTTTGAACGCTTCATGGCCACGTCTACAGTGGTTAGTTATCTGAGTCATATAAAGTTGCTGTAATTTTGCATTTTCTGAATTGTGATATTTAACGTAATTTTTTATAAAAAATGTTTATAATCTACAACTCAACAAAAAAATTTCAGGGTTTATAATTTACAGGTCAACAAATTCTTTGCGGGCATCTGAAACCTTCCGTGGAAGGGGGGGGTTAATGCTAGAAATATTAAATATTAAAAATTTGTAGCCCCACCAGGAGCAGATTTTCAGTGTTTTCAAAGTAAACCTCAACAACTTCTGTGAGGGCACGTGCAAACGCAGGAAACCTGTAGGGGGAGGGGAGGGGAGGGAGGCTTAATACCGAAAATATAAAATACAGAGGATTTGTAGAGTTGTAGTTTGTAAACGGTAAAAATCTCCAGATCGGGCCAGAAATCTTTATACTTTATATTTTTGGTATTAAGCCCCCCCCTCCGACAGGTTTCCTCGGTTTGCACATGCCTGCAGATAATTTGTTGAGCTGTATTTGTAAACCCTGAAATTTTTTTTATTGAGTTGTAGATTATGAACATTTTTTATAAAGAATTGCATTAAATATCGCAATTAAAGAAATACGAAATTACGGATTCTTTACGTGACTCAGATAACCAACCTCTGACAACGTCGCTACGAAGCGGTCAAAAACGGAATTTTTATATGGCCTCTTAAAATTTTTGTGGCCAGTTTTTCTACAATCCTCTGGTGCACCCTGACACCATTACTTAGCCTATGCGATGCCTCGTTTGTGAGTTCATTTTATTTTATCGTGTGTTTGAGCCTCATACAGTCCAAGGAGAGTTCGTTAAAGTTGCTTTCCCTGTTATGCGCCACTCCCTAATCCCACGTGGAGAGAATGCTGGAGATTCTTTGCCTTATGCGTAGTTACTCCTCTTGAAAAAGCCAAGCACACATCACACTCACAAATGTTCATTTGAACAAAGGACGCCTTCCGCCATTTTGAAAACAAACTACGATGGCCTTATAATGTTAGATAACGTTATATAGTTGAGCGGAGGAAGCATTCCGATTACTTTTCTCTATTGCTTAATTGAAATTAAGAAAGGCCTCACTTTTTCTGTGGGCAATTTTTCCGTGGGCGTTTTTTTCCGTGGGCATTTTTTCCGTGGGCATTCTTTCCTCATGCCCTTACGAGCACGCATTCATAAACATAGAAACCACATGTGCTTCGTGCTCTTAAGAAATAGCTGTGTGAGAACCTTAAAGGTTGGGGAGTATTGTACACATGAGTATCGGTTCACTGTAAACTCCCCTACCGGTAAATTCCCCCACATGCAGTCAATTCTCCCACCTTGGTAAACTCCCCTACCAGAAAATTCTCCCACCGATAAATTCCCCCACCTTTTTCAGTCAGGGACCGTGCACAAATGAATTTTACTCAAAATACGACTCAAAAAGGTGGGGGAATTTACCGGTGGGGGAATTTTCCGATGTTCGGGAGTTTTCCTACATTTGGAAATAACTCTCTGCGGATGTTTTTATAAAATCCCAGGCTGAATTTTATTTGTAAAGATATTAATATTCATCAAAAGAATATTTCTGTTTCCTAGTTCATTTGCTGATGAGAAATAACAATTGCGTTTTAAAATATACTTCGAATCTTGTAGTTTATCTTCTTGCCCGGTTTTTTAAATTTTCCTCCGTCGGAAGAGACATGTTCTTCCCACATGTACTCTAATTGCATGAGGTCGAATGTTTTCATGTCAAGTTATTAATATTTCTCTTTTGATTACCTAGGCAATACGTACTAATTACTATGCATCATGCGTAGAAATATTAATAATAATTACAATGTCTTATGCGTAGGAATATTTTTCACTAAATATTAATTACTATGCCTCAGTTTTTATTCTAATGATGTAATATTCCCAACGTTTATATATCAAATCGCGCTTTTATTTGGGCACCAAATACTATTCCACAGGCCCTAGGCCAAAGCCTTTTTCACAGTTTTTATTCAAGCGATGCCATATTCATAAAGTTTACGTATTAAATCAAGGCAATAATATTGCTTTTTTACTCAGGCACTAAATATTAATTCATCAGCCCTAGGCCTAGGCCTTTTTAACAGTTTTCATTCTACCGATGTCATATTCGTAACGTTTAAATATTAAATCAAGGTTATAACATTGCGCATTTTATTAGGCACTAAATATTAATTCATAGGCCCTAGTCCTGGGCCTTTTTAACAGTTTTTATTCTAACCCTGACATATTCATATAACGTTTACGTGTTAAATCGGGGAAATAATTTTGTCCTTTTTCTTAAGCGCAAAATATCAATTCATAAGCCCTAGGCTAGGCCTAGGCCTTTTTAACAGTTTTTATTCTACGCATGTCACATTCATAACGTTTACGTATTAAATCAAGGTAATAACATTGCGCTTTTTATCAGGCACTAAATATTAATTCATAGACCTTAGGCCTAAGCGAAGTTTTTATTCTGCCGATGTCATATTCACAAAGTTTACGTACCAAGTCAGGTTAAAAGTATTGTGCTTTTACTTAGGAACTAAATATCAATTCAGAGGCCATAGGCCTAGGCCTTGTTAGTAGTTTTTATTCTACGAATGCCGCATTCATAACGTTTACATATCAATTCAAGTTTATAAATATTCCGCTTTTACTTAAGTACTAAATGTTGTTTCACTGGCCCTTGGCTTAGGCCTTTTTAAGTTTTTATTCTAACGATGTCATATTCATAACGTTTTTGTATGAACTGAAGTTAATCATATTGCACTTTTACTTAGGTACTAGTTATTAATTCATTGGCCTTAGGCCTAGTAATTAATATTGAATGCCTAAGTAAAAGCGTAATGCTATTAACTTGAATTTTTTGTAAACTTTGCGAGCATCACATAGGCAAACAAAAAAGTGTTAAAAAAGCTTAGGCCTACTGCCTATTAATTAATGTATGGTGCATAAGTAGAAGCGCAATATTATTAACCCGACGTGGTACGTAAACTTTATGAATATGGCAACGATAGAACTGGTAAAAGGGGCTAGGCCTAGGGTCTATTAATTAATATTTAGTCAGCGCCTAAGTGAAAGCGCAATACTATTAACCTGACATGGGATGCAAACTTTGTGAATATGACATCGGTAGAATAAAAACTGTTTAAAAGGCCTAGGCCTAGGGCCTATGAATTAATATTTAGTGCCTAAGTAAGAGCGTAATGCTATTGACTTGATTTGATACGTAAGCGTTATGAATATGAAGTCGGCGGATTAAAAGCTGTTAAAAAGGCCGAGGTGTAGGGCCTAAGAAAAATATTACAAATTTGACATATTATGTAAATATTTAGGGCCTAAGTAAAAGTGCAGCGTTATTAAAAAATCCCACCTTATTGTCCTTTCCTCAACACAGTAATTTTCGCTTGGCTTACATAGAACGTTTTCTCGAAATTTGTTTGGAGTTCCCAATTCAATTCTCAATATAGGCCAGGAAACGGCAATCTTTATTCCCCCCCCCCCGTCGAACTTCTGTGGCCAGTTGCACTAAGTATGAACCGACATGAAAATTCAGACAAACAAAAGAGCTCCTTCCCATCGTTTGGCACCTTGGGAAAAGGCCACACATAATTCGGAAACTTGGGAAACTGCCTCATCTGAAAACTGCCACACATTCAAAGAGTTCCTCTGAGGAATAGCAATTTGTACCCTGCCCCTTAATGAAAAGCGTGTGGCAGTTTTCCTGTGTGGCAATCTTCCGGTGTGGCAGTTTTCCTGTGTGGCAGTTTTCCTGTATGGCGGTTTACAGTGAACCGAGCTATAAGTTCAATAATTCAAAGGATGGAAATGAAGCTACCCACAGTGCATGATCACATCTTGCCCAAACACTTGATCATCCCACTAAATACGTCTGTAAATTTGTATTGAATCATTAATATATTCAACTTGAAAATCTTCTTCGTAGAATGAAGAATTGGGAGTAATAGATTAAATACAAATTTTAGTTTTGCGACAATGAGTATAAACTTTTTCCATTTCGTTTTTTTTTCTTTAGGGTGGTGAGATTGCTATTAATTTAAGACAATATTAATTCTGATTGCAGATATTTTAATTACCCGACTTTCTACTTCATGAAAGTCCCTATTGGAAGGAGAATGCTTTCTCAGCTCAGGACCTTAAAGTTCTGGGTTATCGGTTTGTCCGTCCGTCCGTCTGTACCCACGGAATCTCTGCAACTATTAGTCCGATTTGAAAAATTCTTTTTGCATTTGGAAGCTTGAAATATGCAAATGATGATCCTTCATTTCGTTTTATTTCACGATGCACAATTTTGCCGCTAGGGGGCGTAAATGCAGATGATGTCGAATTCAAAATTACATTTTAATCCACATATTTGCTTCTAAAGATTCGATTGAAAAAATTCTTTTATCTTTCGATTCCATTTATGTCGAAGAGTGTTTTAGATATAGTTTCATTTTCAAATTACGCATAGATTTTCCGCTAGGGCGCGTAAAAGTAAATTACATTTTTCACGATAACTCTTCTCCTAAAACTCCGATTTGAAAAAATCTTTTTTTCACCGGATACATCTCCTAATGTAAAATCTGTTGCATATAATTTCGATTTTTTGGTAAAGAATACTTTGGCCACCAGGGGGCGTAAGTGTTAATTTTTGCTTCTGATGTATTTGCCATAAAATCTGAGCTTCTAAAATATCGATTAAAAAACATTCTTTCGTGGACTGATGCACTCACATCGATAAACCTTTTCGGAATACTTTCTTCCTAAAATATCACACAGTTTCTCCACCAGGGGGCGTAGCAGTATATCTTATTTTTGTCAATATCTCTACTTCTAGAAGTCCGATTTGAAAAATTCTTTCTTTGTTGGATAGTGTTTTCTGTGTGACATGTTTTTCATATAATTTCAAAATTTTCAAGTACTTCATAGACTTTCCGGTAGGGGGCGTAATGGTAAATTGCGTTTCGCCCTATATCTCTGCTTCTAAATCTCCGATTTGAAAAATTCTTTCTGCACCGGATACAACTCCTGATGGGAAATCGTTTGCACATAATTTCTAATTTTTGTAAAAAAATGGTTTGGCCTCCAGGGGGCGTAAATCTGAATTTCCGCTTCTGATGTATTTGCAGCAAAATATGAGATTCTAAATTCTCGATTAAAAAAAAAGTTGTTTGTAGACCGATACTACTCATGTCGACAAACCTTTTAGGAACATTTTCTTCTTAAAATAGTGCATGGTTTCTACGCCAGGGGGCGTAGATGTATATCTTATTTTTGTCAATATCTCTACTTCTAGGGGTTCGATTTGAAAAATTTCTTTTTTGTTGGATAGTGTTTCCAGTATGACATGTACTTTATATAATTTCAAAATTTCAAGTAATTCCTAGACTTTCCGCTAGGGGGCGTAAAGCTAAATTGCGTTTCTCCCTATATCTCTGCTTCTAAATCTCCGATTTGAAAAATTCTTTCTGCACCGGATACAGCTCCTGATGGAAAATCGTTAGTTTAAAAATTCCTTTTTGGTGGATAGTGTAGGGGTTCGATTTGAAAAATTCCTTTTTTGTTGGATAGTGTTTCCAGTATGACATGTACTTTATATAATTTCAAAATTTCAAGTAATTCCTAGACTTTCCGCTAGGGGGCGTAAAGCTAAATTGCGTTTCTCCCTATATCTCTGCTTCTAAATCTCCGATTTGAAAAATTCTTTCTGCACCGGATACAGCTCCTGATGAAAAATCGTTAGCACATAATTTCTAATTTTTGTAAAAAAAAAAAATGGTTGGCCACCAGGCGGCGTAAACTTTAATTTCCGCTACTGATGTATTTTTCAGCAAAATATGAGCTTCTAAATTCTCGATTGAAAAAATCGTCGTTTGTAGACCGAAGTACTCGTGTCGACAAACCTTTTAGAAACATTTTCTTCTTAAAATAGTGCATGGTTTCTGCGCCAGGGAGCGTAGACTTATATCTTATTTTTGTCAATATCTCGACTTCTAGGAGTCCGGTTTAAAAAATTCCTTCTTTGTTGGATAGTGTTTCTAGTGTGACATGTTTTTCCTAAAAATTCAAAATTTTCAAATAATTCATAGACTTTCCGCTAGGGGGCGTAAAGGTAAATTGCGTTTTCTGCTCCTAAAACTCCGATTTGAAAAATTCTTCCTGTATCGCATACAAGACCTGATGGAAAATATTTTTCACATAATTTCTAATGTTTTGTTAATAATGGTTTGGCCACCAGGGGTCACAAGGGTTAATTTCTGCTTCTGATGTATTTGTAGCAAAATCTGGGCTCCTGAAAACTCGACTAAATTTTTTTTTTCTTGGACTGATACCGCTCATATGGATAAACCTTTTGAGAATACTTTCTTTCTAAAATAATGCGTGGTTTTCCCACCAGGGGACGTAAAGTCACATCTTATTTTTGTCCATAACTCTGTTTCTAAGAGTTCGTAACCTCAAGATTCCGTTTACACCAATATCTGAGGAATTAAAGACCCGATTGAAAAACTTCTTTCTTCCGTCAGATACTATTGTTTTCCATACCGGTTCCATTGCCTTTGAATAGCTTTGATAAATTTAATTTGCTTCAGAACGGATTCAAAAGACGTGCTTATTACACCCGAAAATTCGGTGTCATCTTTCTTGTTTCAAATATCTCTGAATAGTTCTTTCGCTGAAAATCTTAATTTTCAATAAATTGATAGGTGGTCTTAAACTTTTGCAAATGACTGTAGTTGCGAAAATTCCAATGTGTCAAAAAAATTCTTTTTTAAGGCATCTATCATTTATAAAATAATTACAAAATAAAAAGGATCTTCAAAAACTGAAATTGTCCAAAATTTCAATAACATCAGAGAAAGTTTATAGTGAGAGAAATAAAGAATGCGAAAATTAATTTTTATTTAATTACTTTCAAATTGAAAAAAATATATTTCCTGTAGCTGAGACACTTTTCAGAACTGCACTTCAAGAATTCGTGTGACCGTAAAGCCCATAAGATAGTAAATCAGATGCGGGTCTCGTTTAAATAAAGGAAAAAAAAAAAAAAAAAAAAAAAAAAAGAGCGTATACATACAAAAAGAGCAGCAAACCAAAAATTTTACCGTAAGTGAACTTCAACGCATTAACTGCTGAAGGAATTCCTAGTTTCTATCCTAGATTATTGATAGCATATTTGATTAAATTGTATTGATTATGCAACTGCAATTGGCAAAGGCAGACCAAAGTAGAGGATATCAGTCCATGGGACGGGGCTTAAATTTGAAAGTCAAGAAGGGAGAAGAGTGTATAAAAAAACAGTGTTCAGCTCAACAGAACATTTTCTGTGCACGTTTTCGGTTGTTTGTTTTTCTGAAGCCATCAAAGGGGTAAACACACTTTGCCGTTTTAGTATAACTTGGTTTCCTTCTACAGGGTGAGTCAAAAGTCGCAGGACACCCTTGTATTTCAGAAACGGGAGGGAAAGTGAAATATCTGAATATCCCAGCAAAGAATCGGCGAGGGGTCTAACTTTTAGGCTATTTCCGGAACATAGCCGCCATCTTGAAATCCGCCACATTGGATCAAGGTCAAATTTTTGAAATGATAAGTGGGTCATGTTGCATATCAAACAAGACCAGAATTTTCTCAGAAATTGATTGCCGTAATCAGATTTGACATATGTGTTGTGGTTCACAAGTTATCAAAACAAAATTAAAATAACAACCTTTAAAGAACTCTGTGATGCGCAGCTATTTGATATGTTCATTGTGTTGTCCTTGTTGCTGAACACAGAGCTGAAGGCGCTTGTCCGGTAGTTATGCACCTGCACGAGAAAATCGAGAGAAATGCGGTTACAGATCTCCAGGATGCGTTGCTGAAGGTGATGTTTGTCACGGATTCTCTCACCATACACCAGGTGCTTCACATACCCCACAGATAAAAGTCGAGTGGTGTGAAATCGGGGGATCTGGGTGGCCATTCCACAGGACCACGCCAACCAATCCAATGATCAGGGAATTGAAAATCTAGCCATTGACCAACAGTTGCTTCGTAGTGTGGTGGAGCCCCATCATGTTAGAAATAACAGGGGGAAACTGCCATCTTCGTTCAGAAGCGAAGGGAACACTGTTCTCTATAGCATTTCCAGGTAGCGCTGAGCATTTAGATTAGTGTCGATGGAAATGGGTCCAATTATACACGTGACCCATATTCCACACCACACCATAACATTTACATCACCAACGACATTGGATGGTTCTGTCCAGTGAGGCAACTGCGTTCCCCAGACATTAGGATCACCTCAATCCTCTCCTCTTTCGTCAATGCCGTCTTCAGTTACCTGCAACAAACAATGGTTATTTCAACTTTCTTTGTTGATCTTGTGAACCACAACACATATGTGTCAAATCTGATTACGGTAATCAATTTCTGAGAAAATTCTGGTCTTGTTTGATATGCAACATGACCCTCTTACCATTTAAAAAATTTGACCTTGATCCAACAGGGCGAATTTCAAGATGGCGGCCATGTTCCGGGAATAGCCTAAAAGTTAGGCCCCCCTCACCGATTCTTTGGGGGGGGGTATTCAGATATTTCATTTTTCCCTCCCGTTTCTGAAATACAAGGGTGTCCTGATTACAAGTTTACATGTATGTACTTTTTTATTTCTTGAGTTAGCATAATATGATCTACCGTCCCATAATATGGCGGTCCACTTGGAGTTCCCCGGTATCCCGGCGGCCCAGTCTGCGCCTGGTGTCATATACGATTTGAATATTTGCGTGCCATTCGTCCTGATGAAGCCAGTAGGTCAGAGCACAGCGAAACCTCGGCCTAATTGAAAAATAAAATTTTGTGAGAAACTTTGGATTTCCTTACTAAACAACATGTTAGCTTATTTGGAGGGAGGAAAAAAAAAGCCTCCCAGGTGTTGCAGTGGTCTAAACGATTTTGACCATTCGTCCGAGATAGGTCTGGGTTCGAGTCCCGGCGAGGCATAAGTGTGTTTGTTTAACGATACTGGCTCTCTCCCTTCCCTGGAACTAGTGGAAATCCTGGATGCGCCACTGTTCATCGTTACTATTCCGGAGCTTATACTAGTGTGAAAAGTTGTGCGGATGGGGAGAGGAATTATTTGTTAGCTGGCAAACAGATAAAACGTGAGAGTTCATGATTTCTCACGTCGACTCTAAATTGCATGCAGTGAACCGACAAATTTTGAATAGTAATAACTGCAGAAGGTATATAGATCTGCCGTGCACACTAGGTGGGAAGGGAATTGAGGTGATTTAGATGAAGTGCTGTTTTATGTTCAACCTTAAAGAACTTTTATAGTAGATTCGCTCCATCATTTTCCTAACCCCTAACAGTAGAACAATGCTTAAAGGTGGGACAAGCAGTGATTTACAGCCTAAACAGTTCTTCAGAGTTCATTTGATGTTATATAAATACTAGCGTATAGCCCGTCCTAGGATGTTTTTAAGCTTTAAATAAACAGGGGATGTTGCCCGTCCCATGACGGAGTGAAATTTTTAATTGAAGCAGATTGAAAACAAATCAAACACACGCCGGATTTCTGTATAGAAACATTGTAAAAACTTACATAGTAAGAACTCATTCATGTTATAGAACTAAAAATTATATGCTATCTGTTTCCGTTTTTAAAAAGACCTCGCGATAAATAGCATTCTGTGTAAAACAATTGTTGTTTAACAATTGTAGATTAGAGCGTTCATATAGATCGATATTTTGCAAAATGGGTAATATAATCAGCACTAAACTCGGAAAGTTGTTTTCGCGTAAACTTACCTTAATAACTTTGTCTTTGATCTTTCACGTTAAATGACTTTTTCTCCGGCACACTTGTTATTCCCTTTACGGCATGTTTTAGACTGTCCTATTCGACGATTAGTTTGGAAACTTCATACTGAAGCATTTTCTACAAAATAATGCGACATCTGGTATTACAAATCGAAACTATCTAAATTCTCGACAATGCGCTATTGGGGCGATATCTGCTTTTAGATGCAATCTTGCTCACTTTGACATCTCAAGATTTCAGTTTTTATTGTAGGTAAGAGAGCTAAGATAGATCAATATTTTGCAAAATGTATAATATGATCAGCACTAAACTCGGAAAGTTAGTTAAATTAAAAAGTAAAAAATAATTAAAGCGTACAAATTAATATCCGAATTGTGCTAAATTAAATTAATATACAAACGCAACTTGTCGTGATATTAAGATTTTAATTCGAATTTTGTAGATCGGATAAATAGAACTCGAGTAATTGACAACTCAATGGTTTTAAATTAGCATGCGATCACCTTGACATCTAAAAGTGATCGTGTGCTGTTATATAGGAGGCAATCATTTTGACATCGCGAGAGAACACACCAATTATTCAATAAGTGATAACGCAACAATACAGACGTTGCTGTGACGTCAAGCGTTCCAGAGAGACAGACGGATCTGGGCATTTATACACTGCTGGCCACCCAAAATGCAACACCAAGAAGGAAGCAGCCGATTGGCCTGAAATTCGCAGCATGCGTCACCCGCGAGAGGACATGCAGAAAATTTACATTCCAGGGCATATGCAAATCATGTGCGCCCGGCACGCCACCGAGAAGCACTATAAGAAGGGTACGCAGTAGGCGGGGTGTAAGTAGTGGAAGTGTGTTGTGCTGCCGGACCTGTGCGTGGGAAGCTTCCTGATGCCTCGTCGCTGAATACGGCAGTCATTCCAACACGTTTCGGAGTTCGACAGAGGACGAATAGTTGCTTATCGCGACAGCGGTTTATCGTACCGAGACATCAGCGCCCGTGTGGGACGATATCCAGCCACAGTGAGGCGAGTATAGATTAGGTGGGTGCAGGAGGGACCGACGGACCGAAGTGAGCAATTGCCGCAGCCGCGGCACACCACCGAACCAGAGGACCGGCATGTTGTGTGGCGGGCATTGACGGTTCGCATCGCCACATCACGAACTTTAGCGCAGGATTTAGGGTGTGTTGCGCAACAACCTGCGTCAGCACGTACCGTTCGACACCGTCTGTAGGAGCTGGGACTTGTCGCACGGCGTCCATTGCTCCGATTACCATTGACGTTATACCACCGGCGAGTGCGGCGGCAGTGGGCCGTTGAACGCCGCACCTGGACTACGGAATGGCACGACATTGTCTTCTCCGACGAATCCCGCTTCTTCCTGCAACACTACGATGGTCGGATACGCGTGTGGCGGCACCGCGGTGAGAGATTGTATGACGCCTGCAATATGCATCGCCATACCGGTCCGTCGCCTGGCGTTATGGTTTGGGGCGCAATTGGATATGACACCCGCACCCCTCTGGTACGCATCGCCGGCACACTCAATAGCCACCGCTACATCTCTGACGTTGTGGAGCCTGTAGTCCTCCCTTACCTGCAGGACCTGCCAGCGGCCACATTTCAACAGGACAATGCGCGCCCGTACGTGGCACGCATCGTGCAACATTTCTTCACGGCCCACCAGATGTCACTGCTGCAGTGGCCCACCTGTTCTCCCGATATGTCGCCCATCAAACACGTCTTGTCGCAGATCGGCAACCGAGTGGCCCGGCAAGCACCACCCGCGGCTACGCCTGATGAACTGTGGCAACGTGTGTTAGCAGCCTGGACCGACATACCCCAAGCCCACATCCAAAGCCTCTTTCGTTCGATGCCACGGCGTGTAGCGGCCGTTATTGCAAGCCATGGGGGCCACACGAACTATTGATGTCTGCGTGTTCCGCAAGTCGCACGGGCCTGCAAGTTCAATCGTTTCATCTTTGTATCTGTTGTTATGTGTCCAGTAAATCTGGCTTTGCTATCTCGTGTCTTTCTTGGTGTTGCATTTTGGGTGGCCAGCAGTGTATATAAATATGGAGTTCAGCAAATTTACTTTTTTAGCACGTCTTTTGTAAAAAAAGATAGTGTTTATGTTATCACTTTGTCCGTTCGTTCGTTCGTCCGTTGGTGGACACCATAATTTGAAAATTCTTTTTGCATTTGGAAGCTTGAAATGTGAGAATGTTGATCCTTGCATTCAATTGTTTTCCGATGCCCAACTTTGCCGCAGATATACTAAATGCAAATTACATTTTAAATCCAGATGAAACTGAATTCAAAATACATTTTATTCGATATATTTGCTTGTAATTATTCGATTGAAAAAATGCTTTTTCCTTTCGATACTATTTATAACGAAGACTATTCCAGGGGCAGTTTCTTTTGCAAGTAATGCATAGGTTTTCCGCTAGGAGGCGTAAAGATAAATTGTGGTTTTCCCGATATCTCTGCTCTTAAAAGGCTGATTTGAAAAAAATTTCTGAATCGGGTGGAGCTCTCGATGGAAAACTGTCGTGCATATATTTTTTAGTTTTTGGTCGAGAATAACTTGAACACGGGGGGGGGGGGTGTGTGTGTTTATTTCTGCTTCTGCTTCTCTTGTATTTGCAGCAAAAGCTAAATCTGAGCTTCCGAAAATTCAACTGAAACAATTCTTTCTTGGACCGCCTCTCACCTGCTGTCATACGCGAATGTTCCCCAGACCATTACGGCTGCAATTCGGGTCGTGTTCCGCTGTACAGTGAGGTTGGGATTATAGCGCTCATCTGTGGTCCTCCACACTCTGACACGGTGGTCGTCCGTTCCCATACAGAAGCGGGACTCATCGCTGAACACTATACGTCGCCAGTCCGTAGCATTCCACTTTGCTCGCTGCTGACACCACTGCAATCGACGATAGTCAGTTGTTAATTGTAGATAACGTAAGGGCCGTCGAGAGTGGAGATTCGCGTCCGCCAGGCATCTGGAAATGGTTCTGGCAAACATAGGAGTCCCTTGTGTAGCCGCCACATGTCTCTATATATTAGACGAGGTCGTCGTAGCACCTGTGAGTGCCACTGTCACGATCCCACGGTCCTTTCTGCTGGTGGTGTGTGTGAGTCTTCCAGAGCCAATTCGCTGTATCTGGATGTCTTCCCGTGTCAATTGCTCCCAACACGATCGTACCGTACTGTCCGACTGGACAAATTGGCGGCTGATTTGGCGCTCCGGCCACCCTGCCTCTCACATCCCGATGACAAAGCCTTGTTCAAACTCCGTCAGTTGTCCGTATGCACATCTACGGCGGCTCCTCGGCATGTCTATCGCTCAGGGATCTCACCTGACTCTTACCTTGCATTTCGGCACGAATGTGGAGCTCCCTGCGCGGTGCCTTATAAACCCCAAGAATTGCAATTGCAGCTCCGGTCTAGGACGCGCGGGCATGCGGAATCACACGAAACTTTAATCATTTGCGTGTTTGCCCACCCTGTAGGCATTCGTCGAGTTTCGCGTTAATCGCACGGTTTTTTTCTTCGTGCGATGATTTTTATGACAATGAGTGTATATAAAACTGGGAAAACAAGGGGATGGAGATCATATAACTCACCTTCGAATTGCTGATGACGTAGTACAGTGGCACACACGGTGGAATTGGCCTTGGGGCCCGTGCAATCCCCCGTGAGGTATCACTTGGTAGTTCATTCTTTGTTATTGGCTGCTTATTTCTAAACATTTATGCATAATTTTAACTACATATTTTAGGAATCGTTGGAAACACACTTTGGCGGAAATATTTGCTTCACTTCTCAGTATTTTGGGAGATGTTTTCTCTGGTGTGTTTCTATTTGCATCTTCAATATTTTGGGCCACTGATACTCGGGGTACATACACCCTTGATACAGTTTTCCTCGGGAACCCTAGGGTTCTTACCACTTGGGCGATAAAATGACCCATCTGCCATGCGTAGACAATGCGTCCACGATCAAAGTCCCTCAGGTCACCACGTTTATTCATGTTCGTCGATTGCGATACACTATTGGGAAGTCCTGCTGTCCGCTTATTTATCGCCTGAGTTCGATTTCGGGCTGTTCTACTCTGCGCGGGAGATGCCCATGTCAACTGCCCATCACTCTCATCTCTAAAATTTTTTCTACTGAGTTTATACTTAGTTACACGTTCAACAGTTTTTCTCCGTAATATATATAGCTAACCTGATTAATCTTATAAAAATCTCTCGATATCTAGCCGAGCGCACAAACTGTATAGTGTACATAACCATTATGTAAAAAAGTACTTATTCTAAAATGACTGTATGAAAACAATAATAGTATTGCAGGTGAACATTTTCGGGAAAAGTCCTGACCCCTACGACCCTTCCCTTGGCTACATTCCTGTTTGTTTCTTAATTTTCAGAATGAAATCGTAATTTGAACTTAGCTATTTAGTTACATTCGACCTCTCATAAACGCATAGAGATGTCCTAAGTCATTTTATGCAGTTATGAGTGGTATACTAATTATAAGGTATCAGGCTCATATAACGCGACCTTAACACTTAAAATGGTGTAGTTATAAAACGAAGTTATATGAAAACAGGAAAGTAATGAGGAAGACACTTTAAACTCTTCTGTGCCGCCCCGGTGGCGCAGTGGTCTAAGCGATGGCCTCTGATCATTCGTCCGAACGGGGTTCGGGTTCGAATCCCGGTGAGGCATGGATGTTGTGTTTGTCTTACGGCACTGGCTCTCTCCCTTCCCTGGAACCAGTGACCTTAAATTAGGGACGGGCGACTGCTTATAGCCCATTGAGTTGCTCACGGTGGTCGTTAAACCTCCGAAAAAAAAAAAACCTCCTCTGTAAATAACAGCATAGTACACTCATTGTCATAAAAATCCACGCAATGGACACAGGAAGGCACCCAGACACAACGGATTGGTTCTGAAGGACTCACACACACCACCAGCAGAGAGGACCGTGGGATCGTGAGAGTGGCACGCACAGATGCAACGACGCCCTTGTCCAATATCCAGAGACATGTGGCGGCTGTACAAGGGACTCCTGCACTCGCCAGAATCATTTACAGAAGCCTGGCAGAGGCGAATCTCCACTCTCGACGGCCCTTACGTTATCTACAATTAACACCTGACCATCGCTGGCGTCGATTGCAGTGGTGTCAGCAGCGAGCAAAGTGGAATGCTACGGACCAGCGACGTATAGTGTTCAGGAACGACTCCCGTTTCTGTATGGGAACGGACGACCACCGTCTCAGAGTGCGGAAGGACCGCAGATGAGCGCTACAATCTCAACCACGCTGTACAGCGGCACAAATCGCGAACTGCAGGGGTGATGGTCTGGTGAGCCATCGTGTATGACAAACGGACTTCCCTCGCAGTGATCCGAGGGACGTTGACAGCCCAACGCTACGTACAGGAGATAATACAGCCCCCATGTGCTGCTTCTCCTCTCGGGGCAGGCCAGAGGCATTTTTCAACAAGATAACGCCTATCCGCACATGACTTGGGTTTCCCAGGACTGTCTACACCATGTTTCGACGCTTTCGTGGCCTGCCAGATTGCCTGATCTCTTGCCCATCGAGCAGGTTTGGGACCAGATGGGACTCCAGCTTTCTCCATGTCCCAGTGTTCGTGATTTACTACGTCAGTTGCAAGAAGTATGGACCAATCTGTCCCAGGATAACATACGGTGTTTTTTTGACTCCATACCGGACCGTATCACTGCATGTATCCGAGCACAAGGCGATCCGACGCGGTACTAACGCTGACCGGAATTTGTGCCGTTAGTCCGCGGGAAATCGTCCTGCTGCTGTGATCCTTGGCATGTACTATCTCACCACTAAAATATCATTTCAATCCCACTCCTCTTTCTTGGTGAGCGGATTTTTATGACAGTGAATGTAATTTGGCTGTTAAGTATTTCAGGAGGTGAAATAAAACTGAGTTAGGGAAAGCTTACGTGATGGCGTTATTAGGAACGAGTGGCTCAATTAACTACCTTCTATTTTTTAACATTACGAAATATTTTGCCCCAAAAGTAACATTATTTAACCAAAAATGCTACAATCAAATCCATTTTGAGTTCATGCAACAAAATGGTAAATATTCACTCATTATTAAGTTTTTTATCTGCAGCTGGAACAACAACTGTAATAGGCAAAAATATGTCATGAACTTACTGGGTTATTAAAAAGAAATATATGGGAACAAAAATACAATCTTTCGCACAGTACGAATAATGTGTTAGGAAAGTTTGTAAGTACATAAGAGTTTGAAAATTCATAGGAGGGAAACCATCACTCCTCACGTTCTCAATCTCTTCTGTAAGTTGAAAGATTTGTAATACAAATTTGAAGTTGTGAAGTGAGCGAACATCAAATTCTGTGCCAAACTCGGCAAATCGGGAACAGAGACGCATGAAATGTTGCGCAAAGGCTTACGGCAATGAAGCAATGAGTCGTGCGAGATGTTTTGAGTGGCACTCGTGCTTCAAGAGCAGAAAAGCAGCACTAGAAGACGACAAGAGGTCAGAGCGACACTCCACTAGCAAAACCCCCGAAAATGTGGGCAAAATTAGAGAACTGGTGCATGAGGATCGTCGGAGAACCATTCAAGACATTGCTACCATCGGTAATGTGTCATACGGAACAGTGCAAGAAATTCTGAGATCGGTTTTGAACATGCACCGCATTGCTGCAAAGTTTGTGCCAAAGATTCTGAATCCCGAACAAAAGGCGCTCCGTGTCGAACTCTGTCAAGATCTTCGTCAGCAGGTGGTGAATAAACCAACGTTCCTGTCGCGGGTCATCACTGGGCGCGAGACTCGGGTCTACGGTTACAACCCGGTGACCAAACAACAGTCGTCGCAGTGGAAGAGCCCGGCATCTCCACGACCAAAGAAGGCCTGACACTTCCGGAGCGCAACCAAAAGTATGCTCATCGTATTCTTCGACATTCGTGGGGTGGTGCACCGTGAATTCATCTCTCAGGGCCAGACCGTCTCCGAACCTTTTTACTTCGATGTTCTGCGGCGACTTAGGGAGGACATTCGCCGCAAACGACCTAAAATGTGGCGGAGGGGCGATTTCCTGCTCCATCGCAACAATGCAGCAGCTCACAGAGCGTTAGCAACACGCCAGTTTTGTAGCCGCAACAGGATGACTACCCTTCCTCACCCACCTTACTCGCCGGATTTGGCCTCCTGCGACTTCTTTCTGTTCCCGAAGATGAAGGTGTTTCGCCGTTTTGAAACAGTGGACGAGATCCAGGGCGAATCGCAGACGGTGTTTGGCACAATTCGCGAACAGGACTTCCAGGGAGCGTTCTAACAGTGGCAAAAAACGCTGACAGCGGCGTATCGCTGCCCAAGGATACTACTTTGCGGAAGATCATAGCCAGACTAAAGTAATGTAAGTACTTTGTCGTATATCGGCCTATTCTCGGAACTTTCTGATCGGACGTCGTATTGTCGAAACAGTAATTTGATACTCATATTAAATATTGTTCATGCTGAGTGCGTGTGAAAATGTCTTTAAAAGTTCTGATTTGCGAAAAGTTTTTAATGAACATCTGCCATTTTCTCCTTCTGTCGCGTGTAATAAATCATAATTTTCCTTATGAGCTTCGAAACATCTTTCAGCGATTTAGTTGCATTTGATAGGAGTCTGGAGGAGGAGAGGTATAAAAATCGAGGTCTTCGCTTTTAATGCGATCTGATTTTATCTAACAACGTGCTAATGTGACGTTATCGCTTGGTTATCTCTCCGTGGTAAAGTAAATTTTGCTCACATTCTGCGAAACTTGGAAACTGTTGAGAAGCTAGTGATAAGCGTTAATCAGTAATGCCGCATTCTTCGCAGCCATAAATCAATGTTTCATCACCATCATCATCGGTAACATTTTCTCGAGGAGAAAATGAAGCACTTTTGGAACAGGTTTTAATCACACGAGTCTTTGCAATCTCAGGAACTGTGGAAACGGACCCCCCTCCAACACACCGGATCACCAGAGCAGACCAATCCAGTTTATCGCTAAAGATCAGGAAGTTCTCTTTTGCTTTTTTACACAAGAAAAGAAAAGAAAAAAAAAGAAAAAAATATACAGTATGAAACAGATAAGAAAAGGAATGAGCAGAAAGAAATTATCTGCTACATCTATAATGATCAAAAAGAATATCTGTGTGTGGCAGACGTAAGTCATCGGGATAACTAGGTGAACACCTCGAAATTTGGCAGATTATTTTGCATTGTTGTCCTCGTTGCAGATGTAGGTTTCAATTCGAAATTTTAAAAAGGAAGCTAATTACAAGCAAAATGTTTTACCATGCTATTACTGCGGGACTGAGGACAGACAGCTGAGAACGTGAATGCTACACTTTCAACGCGCATGCGTGCTCGCCATTGGCTCTAAAATATTCCTGTAACGCACGCGGGCGGATTGGGACGACTAAGGCAGGCAGAAAATTGCAATCTTGTGGTCCACACCCACACCCACACCCACACACTGCACACACCCACACACACCCAAACACATACCTTCCAGGTAAAAAAGTTTGACTTAAAGCCAAGCAATGCTAGGAAAAGGCCAGAAAAAAGTCAAACATTATTAAAACATATTTTTCATACTCACATCACATGAAAAGCTCTAGATCCAGTTTATTACTGTCATCCTCACTAAAACAAAAGGAACCTACAGTATAAACCTTAAACAAAAGGAACCTACAGTATAAACCTCAAACAAAAGGAACCTACAGTATAAACCTTGTCAGATGTGAAGTCTTTAAACATTTTTGTTGATGGAGAGAAGTCCTTACAACGTATGCGCGGAAGCAATAGTTCTGCTCTGCTTCTCACAAGAGCATCAAAAAATTCAGTTGCATTTTGTTCTTTGCTTTTGTTTTAACTGAGGTTACAAGACAGAATATCCTCTTAACTACGACATTACTAAGTGGGGTTATTAGACAAGTAACAACAAAAGTGGTGAGCTCTTTAAATGTCTGATGTTGAAACACGCCAATCCAAAACTGCTCACTGCCTGTAGGGAGTCCATTTTTCTTAAATGGAGCTTCTTTCCAATCGACAAAAAGCATTTGTAACGTAGTGCAGAAGTGCTCCACATCGACTCAAATCATACCATAAGATCCCCAAGATGTAAGAATATGGGGCAAGTGAGCAAAACCGTCCAAACAAGGAATTCAAAGGTACAAAGGCACTTTATTGAAAAGGTAGCTTCGAGCACAACTGGACGTAAGACAGAAACGTCCATGTGACAAGCGGCTGCCAAGAAAAATCCAGTCTTTAGTAGGGGATATGATCACCTCTGATTGCGTTGCAGGATATACAACGTCTGTCCATGCTGAGGATGAGGTTGTCAAGGAGCTGTTGAGGCATCGCGGTCCATTCGTCTTGTAGCGCCAATCGCAGCTGCGAAATCGTTGCTGGCGGCTGGTGACGTGCTGCCAAGCGTCTCCCGAGAAAGTTCCACACGTGTTCGATTGGATTTAGGTCCGGGGACCTTGCGGGCCAATCCATGCGTTGAATATCTTCACTCTCCAACAGCTCTGCGACAGCCACTGTACGATGAGGTGTAGCGTTGTCGTCCATGAAGAGGAACTCAGGACCCACAGCACTTCTAAACAGACGCACGTGAGGCAGGAGAACTTCGGTGCAATAGCGAACACCAGTGGCTGAAACTCCTTGGAAGATGTGGAGGTCAGTACGGCCACCAAGCATGATACCGCCCCAAACGAGAACTCCGTCACCTCCAAACTGGTCCTTTTAGATGATGTTGGAGGTGTGATTGCGTGTTCCCTGCTCTCTCCAGATGTGTATACGTCCAGAATCGCTCGTCGGACTAAATCGGCTCTCATCCGTAAAGAGAACTCGACCCCATTGCTGATGTGTCCAGTTCTTGTGTTCCTGGCACCCCAGAGACCGCCGTCTCCGATGAGCAGGCGTTAATGGCACACACAGTACTGTTAGTCGTGCAAATAGACCACCTTTGTGCAGTCCTATGGCCACGGTAAAACGCGATAACGGACGTCCACTTGTCTGTTGCACGTGCCTTGCGATTTCTCCCGCTGTCTGCCGTCTGTCTCTTTTCACCTGTAGGAAAATATACCGGTGGTCCGCCGCCATGGTTGCTCGTGAACGACCACTGCTAAACTCTCGTACAGCTGTTCCTGTCGTTTGAAATGCTCTCCAAGCTCGTGAAACGATGCTGTGAGCGATCCCGAACTCCTCGGCCACACTAGTCACACTTCGACCTTCTTCCAACTTCCCAATGACGCGACCTCGGGTAAAGTCATCCAGATGTCGTCTACTGGATTGCCTGTTGGCCATATCACACGGTGGCAGCAACTCGACGTCGTTCAAACCAAAATACACCGTGCAATAGCTTTCACCGAATTTCTGAGCGTACACCGGCCGTGTGCTTTATGCCCTTCCGACACTCCCCGCCTCCTACGTCATGCTGCATATATGCGCATTCCCTACCGTACCGGACCATAGTCTATCTCCTGAGTGGTCTTTTGGTCCGTTCTGCCTGCTCGTTCCGCTGTTATGCTCATTTCTCCTCTTCGTCCTTAATTTTTGCACACCAGTGTAGTATAACTATATTAGTGATGCGAATTTCTTGGCGTAGAATAGAAATCAAAGTTTGCAAGCTTTCGCACATCAACCAGATGGCTTTTTCAAGAAAGGTAGACAGCAGTAGACAGCAAGGTAGTTTGCTGTTTACCTTCCTTGAAAAAGCCATCTGGTTGACGTGCGAAAGCTTGGAAGCTTTGATTTCTGTTCTACGCCAAGAAATTCGGATCACTAGTATAGTTATACTATTTAAGTATAGTTGGTGTACAGTTGCTTGTTATTTAATTAGTGCTGATGTAGTTTTCTGCATGGCGTATAAAGGGTTGTGACGGATATTCTAATTTAACTTTCATTTTTAGTTCCTTTTTCTATGTAAATTTGAATTTGTTCTCTTTTGCACTTCCCAACTTACCGTGATATCTTTTCTCTCATATGAATGAGGTTTGGCAACACCCCTGAGGTCAGTACGTAAGTGACGTATGCATGTTGATAAGGACGAGAAAGGATATTTACACAGTGTGGCAAATAATTTTTAAGACTGGGTCTGTAAAATGAAATAGAAACAAGAAATTATAATTTGTTTTGATTTGTTATTCAAAATAAGTCCCTCCAGCTTCAATACACTTTTTACAGCGATTTAATAATGATTCGAATGCCTGTTCCAGTTCACTTTGCGTAACTGCCTCCAAAGCACGCGTCGAAGCTCTTTGTATGGTCGAAATATCATCAAAATAACACCCTTTTAACGTCATTTTAAGTTTTGGGAATAAAGGAAAGTCGCAGGTTGCTAAATCAGGCGAATACGGTGGATGATTCAACACACAGACGTTATTTTTCGCCAAAAATCTACGAACAAGAAGTGAGATGTGAATGGCTGCATTATCGTGCAACAAACACCAACTGTTTTCATCCCGATATTCTGGACGAATGCGACGAATTCTGCCCATCAAACGCCTCAAAACACTTAAATAAAACTCACCAGTAATTGTTTGTCCACTTGGAACAAATTATTTGTGGATAATATTATTACTATCGAAGAATGTAATGAGCATTGTTTTGATTTTGGATGGAACTTTTCTTGTTTTCTTGGCTTGTGGTGAGTTTTTTGACTTCCATTCCGCACTTTGTCGCTTTGTTTTAGGATCATATTAAAAACACTATGTTTCATCACCTGGAACAATCGATTTTAAGAAGTTTGGATCATTTTCAGCGGCTGAAATGATGTCTCTGCAATGTGCACTTCTCCTTGATTTTTGTTCATTGGTTAACGTGTGTGGAACAAATTTAGCACAGACTTTTATTTTGCCCAAATCTTCATGCAGGATGGTTCGAATCGTTTCTTTGTTGATGTTTAAAGACTCTTCCATCATTCTTAGTGACGCACATCGATTGTTTGCCACGAAATCACGCACTTTTTCAATAATCTCAGGTGTCCTAGATGAACTTGGTCTTCCGGTATGTTTATCATCTTCTAGCGTATCTCTTGCGTCCAAAAAACGTTTGTGCCAAAGGAAAACATTTGATCTACTTAAAAAAACTCACCGTAAACTTGTTTCATCATTTGGTATGTTTCCTAGGCACTTTTACAAAGTTTTGCGTTAAATTTAATAACAGCCCTTTGTCCCATCTTAATAGTTCAACATGAAAAAAATTTTACTTCTCTAATGAACGGCCGTTTCGTTTGAGTTACTTCAACAACTGGCAGTACTTTTGGCAGAAAGCAAGCAGATGGTCACTGTTTATAACGCATTCGCGATTACACTGGTGGCGCCGTAGGCTGAAATCTAGCGCCAGTCTTAAAAATTCTTTGACACACTGTGTATATATATTTTGCGAGGTAGTTGTTTGTGTGGAGATGCTGAATCGTTGCTGAGAGTATTACGTTTGTGGATTTATATTGTTATTTGTGTCTGCATAACTGTGTTGTAAAGGTGTGCGTGACATATTATTGATTGATTAATTGTGTTGAATTAACGATGTTGGAATATACCATGCTTTCTTGAAGTTGGGTGGAAATAAAAGGTTAGTAAGTACCAACTCTTGACATTATTTAGAGTGAACGCCTATTTCATTATGGATGAACTTGAAATTTAGCATATGTAGTGTTTAGATAGTTAAAAACAATTGGCAATAGACATACATTACAGGGTTACTCCTTGAAACTTTATTTGAAATGACCTTAGGGTTCAATTTTGTTATATTTTGAAATATATCTCTTGCCAAGGAAAGTGTACATGTAACTTGACTGAGAGCTGATTCTAGCCTATACACGCATCTTTCTTTAACATGTTTTGTTTCCAGATGAGTCTCAGGACTGTTGTTGTTCTGTAGGAATTCTGTTAAAAATTTAATACCAAAATCAACTTGATGAACATTTTTTTCGCCCGTTGACATCATACAGTCTGCTCTGGAAACTTTTCTGGTGTAAGAATAATTCTTGGTACAATGTATGAGGATCAGCTTTGGTTTGCTAAAAAAGGCTGTTCAGTCTTTCAAATTCCTGTACAACAGGTGTCACAAACACAAAGAAAAAGTAATTTTTGTAGTCTAACACCATTTCCTTTAACAGTCTTGCTTTGAATTTGTTTCAAACTTGGATTGGGCAAATTCAGCACTGTTGAGATAAGCCTTTAGCTCTTCCGAACTCATCAAAACATTAAACATAACCTGGAACTTCGAGTCAACTGCCAAAGCTTAAACTGCATTGATTCCGATTTCTGGCAACTCTGACGTTAAGGTGCTGTCATTTTGGAGCAAAACTAACTTTTTCAAAGGAAAATTATTTTAAAAGAGTAATTTTTGTGCAACAAATGTAAAAAACCAGGAGAAATCCAAACAAGCCAAATCAATTCTCAAAGTCCAGATTTCGGGAATTCGGCGTCCAAAATGGCAACCTTGGTATCTTAAGTGAACACCTCAAAAATCAAATTGATAACTAGGAACAGAACACCAATTAAGTAGTAAATAGTAACACTATACTAGTGATCCAATTTATTGGCGTATTGGCTTAGGAAATAAACACATAAGCGTTTCCAAGCTTTCGCACGTCAACCAGATGGCCTTTTCAAGGAAGTTAGGCAGTTTCTGCCTAACTTCCTTGAAAAGGCCATCTGGTTGACGTGCGAAAGCTTGGAAACGCTTATGTGTTTATTTTTTCTGCCTAACTTCCTTGAAAAGGCCATCTGGTTGACGTGCGAAAGCTTGGAAACGCTTATGTGTTTATTTCCTACGCCAATAAATCGGATCACTAGTATAGTGTTACTATTTACTACATCAAAAATTCCTCATGTAATTCTTTTAGATCCGGAGTGAAGGAGAACTGTTGCAAAGTGCATTGCAAAACGAATTCAGTCCCGAAAAATGTTTGAAAATCCCCTCATGACGGACTGTGCCATTAAGTCAAACTGAGAACGAGATGTTTTACGAGACAATTATCTTCCTTCAAAAAATTTGGTTTTGACAAAAAAAAAAAAAAAAAAAAAAAAATTACTGGTCTTTTGAAGACCTACTTCATTCTCAACTAATTCAACGTGAAGATCATTTTGAAAGCTGAAATGTGCAGAACACACCGCATAGCAATTTTTCTACCAATTAATTTTTACATGTGTTTGGCGACTGATCTCCTTCTGCGCAATGGCATTGGTATCTCGTCTTTCAGTAGACGCCAAAGTCTACCATTATTTTGACCCGTGAACCAGTGCCGTAACCAGCACAACGTGCGCCACTCGCAAGATTTACTTCAGCACCCTTAAGCACAGCAATTTTCCCAGTATTTCGAACACGGGGAGGATGTTTTTCACGGTGTGTATGGGGGGGGGGGAGGCAAGAAGTCAAGAAGAGTGTCTGGAGAAGTAAGGAGGATACCTAGATCTCTGTAGTTTTAACTTTTTAAGTAAATTTGGAACAGAAGTACATAATATGAGCTTATCAATCAGCCAATTAGGATTAACACGGTGCGCAGACGGATGTATGGACATGAATATACACTGAAGTGTATATTCAGTGCCAGAAAAACTGGTACACCAGTCGAATACTTGGTAGGTCCCCCACGGGAGCGCAGGACTGCAGAAATACGACGGGGCATGGACTCCACCAACTTCTGGAAATATGCTGTAAGCAATGCACACCATACTTCCTGCAGAGCGTTCCACAATTCGGGTGTATTCCGAAGTCTCGGATGCCTTTGTTCGATAGCGCGTTGCATGGCATCCCAAATGTGTTCTATCACGTTCGGATTTGGGGACTTGGGTGGAAATGACAACACCTCAAACTCAGATGAATGCTCCTCTAACCATAATGTGGCGTCCCGACACTTGTGTGGAGGTGCATTGTCCTGTTGGAACAGTCCCAACCCATCAGCATGAATGCAGGACATGAACGGGTGTACCTCGTCAGAAAGGATACGCACATAGCGGTGGCCGGTCACAGACGTTTGTAGGCGTACAAGGGGTCCCAGTGAAGTCCAGCTGAACACACCCCATACCATTGTGGACCCCCCACCAGCCGGCACAGTTCCCTGTTGAGAGGCGGGATCCATGGCTTTATCGGTTATGCGCCACACACGAATCCTGCCATCTGCATGCCCGATACAGTTGGAAACGCGACTCGTCAGACCAGGCTACTTGTTTCCAGTCATCAAGTGTCCAGTGGCGATGTTGCCGTACCCAAGCGAGGCGCATAGCTCTGTGTCGTGCACCCATCAAGGGGACTCGAGCTGGGCGCCGGCTCCCAAAGCCCATATCGTGCGAAGTACGTTGCACAGTCCGGACGCTGATGCTTGTTGAGGCTCCAGCATTGAATTCCGATGATACCTGCAAGAGTGTTGCACACCTATCGCGTGAAACGATTCTTGACAGCCGACGATGGTCACATTCACCCAATGTCTTTTTACGGCCACACTGGTATCGTAGGTTGGAAGTTTTGCCGGAATTATTGTAGTAACGGTACACCCTTGCAATGGTCGTCCGTGAAAATTCGAACTTCGTTTCTACCTTCGAAATACTATGGCCCATCTGACGAGCGCCAAATATGACACCGCGTTGAAAATCGCTGAAATCGTCGGCAAGGAGGATGTCTATCTCTGGCGGACGCAACCGAGTACGCGCATAGGTGACGTTGTTATGTATTTTGCATAAGCTCGTCTGTACCAGTTTTTCTGGCACTTCAGTTTACATTATACGGCAAGAAACGAATTCTGTAAAATGCACTGATTGTCATAAAAATCCGTGGACCAAGAAAAAATCATGCGATTAACTCCAAACTCGGCGAATAGCTACGGGGAAGGCAGACATGCAAATAATTAAAGTTTCGTGATATTCTACACGCCAGCGCATCCAAAACCGCCGCTACAATCGCAATCCTTGGGGCTTATAAGGCGCCGCGCAGGGGACTCCACATTCGTGCCGAAGGGCACGGTAAAAGTCACTGGTGATCCCTGACCGATAGACATGCCGAGAAGTCGCCGTAAATGTGCGTACGGGACACTGACGGAGTTTGAACGAGGCCGTATCTTCAGGATGAGAGAGGCAGGGTGGTAGGAGCGCCGAATCGGCCGATATTTGGGCCGGTCGGACAGTACGATGCGATCGTGATGGGAGCAATGGACACAGGAAGGCACCCAGACACGGCGGACTGGCTATGGACAACCCAGGCACACTGCAACAACCAACAAAAATGACCGTGGGGTCGTAAGAGTGTCACGCACAGATGAAATGACGTCTTCGTTCCATATACAGAGACATGTGGCGACTGTACAAGGGATTCCTGTGTCCGCCAGAACCATTTCCAGACACCTCGCAGAGGCGAATCTGCACTCTCGACGGCCCTTACGTTTTCTGCTTTTAACACCTGACCATCGTCGGCGTCGATTGTAGTGTTGTCAGCAACGAGCAAGGTGGAATGCTACGGACTGGCGACGTATAGTATTCAGCGATGAGTCCTGCTTCTGTATGGGAACGGACGACCACCGTGTCAGAGTGTCGAGGACAGTAGGTGAGCGCTACAATACCAACCTCACTGCACAGCGGCACACGTACCGAACTGCAGGTGTGATGCTTTGGGGAGCCATCGCGCATGACAGCTGGACTTCCTTCGCAGTAATCCGAGGGACGTACAGGAGATTTTGGGACCCCACGTGCTGCCTTTCCCGGATGGGCGGCCCGGAGCCATTTTCCAACCAGATAACGCCCGTTCGCACTCTGCTCGGGTTTCCCCAGGACTATACTATCTACGTCATGCTTCGACGTTTCCGTAGCCTGCCAGATCGCCTGATCTCTCGCCCATCGAGCTCGTGTGGGACCAGATGGGATGCCAGCTTTCTTCATGTCCCAGTGTTTGTAATTTAGAGCGTAAGTTGCAAGAAGTGTGGGTCAATCTATCCCAGGATAACATACGGCGTCTCTTTGACTCCATGCCGGACCGTATCACTGCATGTACCCGAGCACGAGGCTGTCCGACACGGTACGAACGCTCACCGAAATGTGTTCCGAATATCAGCGGGAAATCGTCCTGCTGCTGTGATATTGTAGTGACTTCTGGCCTTGGTGTATACCATCTCACTACTAAAATCTCATTTCAATCCCACGCCTCCTTCTTGATGCGCAGATTTTTATGGCAATGAGTGTATATTTAAATGGTTAAGGTTAATAACTATAAGACTTTAGTGATCGTTATTGGATATGGTTACATGCAAATAGATAATGTAGTGTTTTACACCGTAAGAATGCAATATGGACTTACGTGAAGTCACATGGTGTCACAGGACGACATCCGCACATTATAATTTTCACCGGGTTTTGCAATTTCGTAATCATCCAGTTTACTTTCACTTGTTCCTGAAGTGCTTGGTTTTCGTAAAATGTCTATTTCTAAACACTGAACAGTTGTTGTGCTAAAGAATCATCGTTATTTTCATCAGAAACGGCACTTAAGCTTATTTGACTCTGCGACAAAAAGAACTGAACGAGCTTTCGTAGTTTCTTCGTGCGCTGTCCTTTTTTCGTAGAGTGAGAGAGAGCGATTGGAGAGCGATCGCATTACAACCCCGAGCAAAAGAGCCGAATAGCTTTTATTTATTTTTTTATTTTTGGTTGGAGGTTTAACGACAACCTTGAGCGACTCAGTGGGCTATAAGCAGTCGCCAGTGACTAATTTAGGACCACTGGTTTTAGGGAAGCGAGAGAGACATCACCTTAAAACAAATTCATCATCCGTGCCTCACTGGGATTCGAACTCGGAACCATCTCGGAAAAAGGATCAGAAGCAATCCCTTAGACCACTGCACCACCGGGGCGACTCCAATGTTTTAAAAGAACTTAACATTTGTTTAGGCAAAACTAAATGTATCTTAAAGTAAAATATGAATCTTTGGGTAAATTATTTGTGCCGCCCCGGTGGCGCAGTGGTCTAAGCGATGGCCTCTGATCATTCGTCCGAACGGGGTCCCGGTTCGAATCCCGGTGAGGCATGATTGTTGTGTTTGTCTTACGGCACTGGATCTCTCCCTTCCCTGGAACCAGTGACCCTAAATTAGGGAAGGGCGACTGCTTATAGCCCATTGAGTTCCTCACGGTGGTCGTTAAACCTCCAATCAAAAAAAAAAATTGTTTGGCTTTGTGCATGTTTGGATTCTTTCATAAATCTATTAGGTGTACAAATAAGTTTTAAAGCGTTTTAAGACAACGCAACATGTAATTTGAAAGAAAACAACAATACCTTTAGGAATCAAAATATGCGCCGTCATTATCTATCACCTTCCGCCATCGGTCGGGCAGCTGACGGATTCCTTAGTCGTTACTTTCTTAGTCGTGTGACGAGATAAATTCGTCAACCCAGTTTTCCACTTCGTCACATGTACGAAACCGTACAGCAGGAAAACCAGGTTGCATCAATCAGAACAAATGATAGCCTGAAGAGGCTATGGCAATACTATATGCCGAATGCTCCAAAACGTCCCAGGAAAGCGTCAATAACGTTTCCTTGACCGATTTCGCGACATGCCGCTTAGAGTTGTCATGCAGTCATTTCACGGGACGCAGTCCTTTGCCTGTGAATGGACGTTTCCGACAGATTTCCTGGTTCAATCCCAGCAATTGTTGCTTGTATCGATCAGCAGTAACAGTTTGACCCTGTTTCAATAGTTCATAATAGAGCACACCCTTCATGTCCCACCACATGCACAGGAGAACTTTCTTGGGGTGAACATTGCGTTTTGGTGTCGAAGTCATTGCTTCACCGGGGTCTACCCAGTGTTTTTTTGAGTTTGGGATTTTCGTACCATATTCACTTTTCATCACCCGTAAAGATTTTCCACAGGAAAGACTTTCTGTGTTGTTTATTCAACAGATTCAAACACTTCATGACGCGCTCATCCTTGTTCCTTTGGCTCTGGTCATGTGGCACCCATTTTCCTTCCTTCTGAATCTTTCTCATTGCACGTAAACGATTGGAAATAGTTTGTTGATTTAACCCCCAGTTGTTCAGCTAGTTCGTTTTTGCGTTTGAGACGAATCTTCATTCAGCAATGCTTGCAGTTCCTCATGTGGAACCTTTTGCGGAGCGCCGCTGCGTTCTCGATCGCTAATATTAAAATCACCTGCTTTAAACCGTCTAAACCAAAACTCACACGTGCATCTCGATACAATATTCTCCCCCAGAACAGAACAGATCGATGCATATGCTTTTGCAGCACTTTTGCCTTGATGAAATTCGTAAGGAATGCAGTGTCGAATAAATGCAGTATTGCTTGCCATCTTTCACCTACCGAAGTGCAAGTGCGTTTGACTGCTGTACAAATGGTCAAATGGTCCTATTTAGAGGATTTTAGGAAGGGAGTGTCTGACCCCAGGTCTTAAACAACCCTTAGAAATAGGAAGCTAGGAGATTTGGGCTAGAGTGCCCGATAAGAAAGTGACGCGGAAGCGAAGTAGAAAGGGGAAGGAAGACGCCCTTATTTATTACCCGGGTGTGTGTGTGACCAGTACCCGGGGTCCGATGGCTTAACGTGCCCATCCGACGCACGGCGGATATTTAGTGGATCGAGCGTTCGTATACCTGCCTGGGATCGAACCTGAGGTCCCTCCCGCGGCAGTCACGAACGTTGCCCACTAGGCCACCCGCGGCCCATTGACTGCTGGACAAACTTCTGTGTCACATTTTGTACTTTGGACCAGTTACGGTCACATGAAAACAACGAGGGGAATGTCGGATATGTAAATTAGCTGTTACGTCACACAAGAAACGTTTTAAAACTTATTTGTACACCTAGTAAAACTGGCACCTTCAGTGCGTGCATTCGTTACCTGCGCCCCCTCCCCCAGCAGCTGCGGGAGGGTAGTTACGTCACTGCCATGAACCAGTAACGGTAAATCTTTGTTTCTTCTAAGATGATTGTGGATGACACACCGATTTCGAAATATTTGTGCCTGAAAATCGCTTTGTACTCTGCATCAGTCTGCGGATAAGGGAGTGGGATGATGGGCCATAACAATGCGTACTAGTGCATCCTTCAGGATTACAAAAGGAGGGTAGGGCATACCAATGACCCTGGGATGCTAGTCTAACGACCTACGTTTAATTATAGCTAGCTTTAGCTTAATGGATTAATGGCGGGGTGCTTGGTCCCGTGTCACATCTCTCACGTAATTGTAGAGACGTTTGCTATGGAATTTCAAAGCTAACGTCCAACATATTGATAGAAGAAAACCTTTTATTTTCTTTTTGTTGTTGTTATTCCCAAGGAAATAACTTTTCAGACAAAAATGAAGGCAACTGTTATTATTCATAAGTACCAAAATAATTATTCCTTCATTCCAAAAATCCAGAGAAGAGAAATATGAGAAAGTGGGCCATTTCTCCAGTGCTCCACCGCGAAATGTCCCAGTGTGTCAATTCGCCCCAGTTGTCACGTGTGCATCGCTTGGAACAAAACAACTTTCCTTATCTGGGTATTTTCATTCCATCGATAGTCGGAATTTTTCCGGGGGAAGAATGTATGCCTGTCCCCCGATAGGTAAGTTATTTTTCTCATCTTTTATAAGGGATTACACTGGATGCATTTGTGAAACTCACTTTGAAAGTATTCTTTGTGAAAGAGAAGGTTCATGGCTGCAGCTAAAGTTATAGACACAGAACAAAGGAAATGAGAGAGAGAGAGAGAGAGAGAGAGAGAGAGAGAGAGGCAGAGAGAGAGAGCGAGAGGGAGACAGACAGGCAGAGAGAGAGAGAGAGAGAGAGCGAGGGAGACATACAGAGAGCGAAAGCCAGACAAAGAGAGAGACAGACAGAGAGAGAGAGAGAGACAGAGAGAGAGAGAGAGAGAGAGAGAGAGAGAGGCAGACAGAGAGAGAGAGAGAGAGAGAGAGAGAGCAGACAGAGAGAGAGAGAGAGAGAGAGAGAGAACAACATTTTAGCACCTTACTAGAGGAAGATTAACGTAGTTTATAAGGAGGTATTTATGAGCTTATAACTAAGATCTTTTCCGCATACATGTATTCCAAAGATATTAGTATTATAGCACTGATAACCAGAGGTGCACTCATGGAGTGCATAAAAAAACGAACGTTTTTCGTTTTTAGCAGGCTCAGGAGGTGGCACTCGGAACATAATCATCCATTACAGTAAAATTCAGATTGAAAATTTTTTTTTAAACGCTACATCCGGGCAGCGTCGTGTACAGTTCAGCTAGTATACAAATGATTTATGCGCATATGTAGAAAAGACTATTCGATAAAACGGGAATTTTCAAATTTAATCTTGTACAGATGATTTTTTTTTCATAGTGTGACGTATACCTCTAATCTAACCTATCTTTTGAGTTTCTCTTCACGTACAGTAGCGAACAAAAGTATTTGGCGAAACACTTTTTCGACCATAATATTTTTTCTGCTGGACCAAATCGGGTCATTTTGGGATATGATATGTGTTATTCAGTTGTAAACATGACCCATATGCAGATGGATCGGAAACCTTAACACAGATCAGGTACCGAGCTTAATCGCAAAGATCATACAAATTGACCAACAAAGTAGGTGTGCATCACATTCATTTAATGCAACGATAACAGAAAACAAGTACGAGAAAACGACAAAACAATAACTAATACTTAGAGGGGTAACCACGAGATGTAATAAAAGCTGTACAACGGGCCGGCATTGAGTCCACTAACTTCTCGACGGTGACCTGCGGAATTCGCGCCCATTCTGCAGACAGCTGGTCGAACTTCTGGGCCCTATTCCGGCAGGTTTTCTTCGCACATCGTCTCTCCAGCTCCTCCCACATGTGCTCGATGAGGTTGAGGTCTGGAGATTGGCTTGGTCAGTCTAGAAGTGTGACCTGTTGCTGCTGGAAGGCTGCCTTTGCTACTCTGGAGGTGCGCTTTGGGTCGTTGTCTTGCTGCATGATTAATCCGGGTAGCATGTTCTGGTTTGCCCATGAGAAGACATCGTTGATGAGCATGTTCATGTAGCTCTGGCCGGTCATTATTCCGTCAATCTTAATGATGGGGCCCATTCCATTGCGAGAAAAGTCGCCGTAAACCATGAGCGATCTTCCTCCGTGCTTGACAGTCGGCTGAATGAACTGTTTGTTGAATCTCTGGCCACACGGACGTCGTTCTTATCGGATACCATTACTTCCGAACAAGTTGAACTTGCTCTCGTCGGTGAAAAGCACCTTACTCCAGTCCGGCGCTGTCCAGTGTCGATGACGGCGCGCGAACGCGATTCTGCCTCGTCGATTCTTGACTCCGATGAGTGGTCAAGAATCGACGAGCCAGAATCCACCAGCAATGAGACGACGGGAGATGGCCATTCGGCTGACGTTCAGGTCGTCGCTGTCGCGGAATTCGATTGCGATGTCCACAGCAGTCAGAGTGGGATCAGCACGAGATCGACGGAGGATGCGTCTATCCTGACGCAACGTAGTGGAACGAGGCCTACCACATCGCGGACTGTTCTCGACGGTCCCAGTCTTCTTATAACGTTGCAGGATAGCTGAAACGGCCTGGTGTCGGATCTTCAGGGCCCTCGCAATGTCGGTGACGCGCATTACGGATTCCATCATGTTCACGGCCGTCTGGCAAGCTCCAACAGGGATCTCCGCCTTTTTACCCATTTCTGAAAACCCAAGATTGACTTATTATCACATTACACATCACAAAACCCACAAAAAATCACAAGAAAAACATTAATACATGCAGCAAACAAATGGGTAATAATTGGCGACTCTTGAATATGGCCAATTTCGAACGAAAAATTCGCTCTCAGCGAAATACAAGCTACGCCGCATTGTAACCCACGAATCAACACATATCATATCCCAAAATGACCCGATTTGGTCCAGCACAACAAAAACTATGGTCGAAAGAGTGTTTCGCCAAATACTTTTGTTCGCTACTGTATGTACAAGGAAAGTAATATCATCCTGAAAGTAATACCTCCTCCTCAAATACTTTTTTGAAATTGTGAAGTGATTTTAATGAAACTGCACTGACATGTACTAAGATATGTTACCAATGTGGGAACAATTTTTTTCAGAATCGGAAATAAAGATCGTGAATGACAGAGAAAAGCAGCGAGCCGTAATTGAATTCCTGGAAAAAGAGGGATGTGAGGCTCCAGAAATTCACAGAAGACACCTGGTGGTGTATGGAGCTGCCACAATCGATATCAGTAATGTCCAAAGATGAATGAAGACGTTTCGAGAGGGAGAAAGTTCAGTGTCGAACAAACAAAGGAGTGGAAGACCCGCAACTGCAGTGACAGATGCCAACAGGCAACGAGAGAAAGACCTCAACACAGCTGATCGTCGTGTCCCCGTCCAGGAATTGCCATAATAAACTATGCTCACTATGTGCAGGTGTTGAAGAAGCTAAAGGAAGCTATCAGAAGGAAAAGACGTGACATTCCACTTCATAGTGTTGTTTCACACCATGATAAAGCACGTCCCCACACCTCGGTGGAGACTGCACAGGCTATTGCCAAAATGGGGAGGACAGTGATGCCCCAACCTTGCTACAGTCCTGATTTGGCTTCCTCAGACTTTTTCCTGTTTGGCCCTTTGAAAAGTACCCTTCGTGGGGAACGTTTCGACGTTGTGACAGATGTTACACTGGTTATGAACTCATGGGTGAAAAACCATGAGTCCTCATGGTGTGAAGCCTCAGGAATTTTTCCAAAATGGATTTTACCAATGGGTTCAAAGATGGCGGGAATGTATAGAAAGTGATGGACAATACTTTGAATAGGCTAGCATTATTAACAATATGTGCAAGTATTTTGCTAACAAGTTTCACATTTTTGCTGCCACAACAAAAATCGTATGAGGGACGAGGCATTACTTTCAGGATACCTTTTGCAAATCCATACGTGACAAATTTCGTTACTTCTCGGTTGAAAATTTTCTTATTGAACGGCTTGTTTCTTTTGGAAACGCTAACAGTGAGACAGAAGAAAATAAAAATCTTACGTGGCGTGGAGTGATGGAGAGAAGAAAAGCTTGTAGATTTATGTGGATAGATGAATAAAGTGCTGCAACTACACTGTCTACCAACACGTAATTGGACACCCCTGCAATTGACGATATCTGCCGTCCTGATACACGTCACGGCCGCCGCCGTTAAATATCGTGTGGGAAACAACAACGCAACCAGTCGCATGTAAGATGCCACGCAGTTCGGAGCTCTCTAATTTCGAGAAAGGTGTAATCGTCGGGTATCACAGAAATGGCCGATCCATACGTGACATATCCAGCGAGTTGAAGTACCCAAAATCGACAGTGGCCTACGTGATTGGCCAGTGGAAGATGAGAGGTGACTGTCGGAATGTGCCCTGACCCAGCAGACCCACAAAACTGGGAGTTAGAGACTGACGTGTGCTGACCAGAGAAATTCGGAAGAACCGCACAAAATTGATGGACCACATCCACGAGGAGTTTCAACAGGCATCTGGGAGTGTTCTTTCTATGAATACCATCCGTAAGGAAGCCCATCTGCTCGGTAATCATGGACGTGCTGCCGCCCACAAGCCTTTGATCACAAAGTCCAATAGCGCTGCTCGGCTAACGTGGTGCACAGAACGTCGACAGTGGACCGTTGAACAGTGGAAACAGGTTCTCTGGAGCGACGAATCAAGGTTCACCCTCTACCGTTCGGATGGCAGGGTCTGGGTTTGGCGTCTGCCTGGAGGACGCCTCCTGCCGGAATGTATTGTGCCAACTGTGAAGTTCGGCGGCGGTGGAATTATGCTATGGGGGTGTTTTTCCTGGTATGGCACGGGACCCTTGGTCGCAATTCCTGGTAGACTTAACGCCGAGACCTACTGCACCATTTTGGATGACCATGCGCTTCCTACGTTGTGGCAGTTTTACGGGGTGGACCCATGTTACTTTCAGGTTGACAATGCCACCTGTCATGCTGCGAGGTCCACCATGGCTTGGTATGGTGACAATGGGGTTAATCGAATGGACTGGCCTGCGCAGAGCCCGGACTTTAACCCTATCGAGCACCTTTGGGACGAGTTGGAGCGTCGACTTAAGTGGTGCCCCCACCGTCCGAAATCGGTGAAGGAACTGATCTGTCTTCTCCAAGCCGAGTGGAAGAAAATACCGCTAGCCGTAGTACAACGCCTGGTTGAGAGTATGCCCCGGAGGGTCGCAGCTGTAATCGCCGCTCGTGGAGGCTCCACCAGATATTGAAGGTGAATAAACTTCGTTTTCCTTTGCTATCACAGGTGTCCAATTACTTGTTGGTAGATAGTGTATATGCGGCTGAGATTTCTATGCTTAAATAAGAGCTTGCTGTTAAGTGTTATCTGATGAATTACCACCTGTTCATTGTCGACTAATGTGTATTTGTGACTGAAACATCCTGCGTGTTACCATGTCGTGAAAAATAAAGACCAGTTTCCAGTTTACGTACATGTTGATTCTTTTCACCTTGGTTATTTATTTATAATTAGTTACCTAGTGTTCTATATGTTCAACGAGTTAGTTAATGATATTAGTTAATTCAATATCAACAACAACTTCAGCGACTAAAATTATTTCAATATTGATTTTGCATGAAAGCGAGATATGTTGCTGTTTAATACCTGAATAAGAGGCTGATTGTACTCACACCAGTCACTGAATTAGAAACCTTTAGGCAGATGTATGTAACCGCCTAGGTTTAGGCAGATGTATGTAATTACCCACTATTGCGGTCACGTACTTCACCACGTGATCTGTGCAACTTTTAAAGACTGCTGGTCGTCAATAGTGTCGATCACAATGGGGACAACAAAAGATCTTTCGGAATTCGGTAAAGGGCTAATCTGTTAGGAACGAGATCGCCGTTGTCTGAGAAGGCTTGTACGGAGAAACAGGACTTTCGGTGTGTGCAGAAGTTGATCGAGGTATTCAATGAAGGCTGCAAACTATGCTGAGAGAATTGAAAAGGATCGGTACTGGCTATACGGAAACCATCTGCGAAGAACCGGAAAGTTCGTCTACAGTGGTGACTGTGACTGGACACTGGAAGACTGGAAAAAAAGTCATGTGGTCTGACGAGTCTCGGTACACCTTGTTGTGTACCTACGGTAGGCAGAGAGTTTGACAGGAGCCCCATGGAGCGAAGGACACAACTTTCCTTGAAAAAACAACTCAAGGTTCTAAAGGTGGTGTCATAGGGTGACGTACGTTCGGTTGGTACGGAACGGGTCCCCTGATATTTCTGGAATGTCGCGTGTCCTCTAAGGATTATCTGAACATTGTTGTAGATCAAGTCCATCAATTTTGACTTTTTATCCAGCAAGTGACGGCTGTTTCATGGACCACAATGCTACCACCCATCGCTCAAGATGTGTTCAGTTCAGCGAGCATGACAGCGACATCCACCATCTTCCGTGGCTACCACAAAGCCCGGATCTGAACTCCATTGAGAATGTATGGGACATGTTAGAAGAAGGGATCCGGGAACAAAATCCTCTTCTTTTAAATCTGAGCCAGTTTAAGGACTGTCTGTTGAACGCCTGGTATGCTGTAGACGTAGATGCACTCCAACACATTGTGGAATCTAGACCACACTGCATACGTGTTGTAATTCGGGTTAACGGATGTCTAACCCAGTATTCAATAAAAGTTTCTCATTCAGTGGCCAGTATGTGTAACAGTAACAACTATTGCCATGAAGCGAAAATGCTCGGAAATTCATACGCGCCTACTATTGCGTTTTTTTTGACGTAGAATTACGTCTTATGGTACGATACAGATTAGCAGTGGACGCAACATAATTGTGTGACCGATTTGAACTCATAATAACTCCGGGGTTATCGGGGACGCCGCAAAGGCGCTAGTATCGTTTGATAGCGCATAAATGACATTTAGTGACATTTATAAGTGGCGCAGCCGGTGGATCAATGGCAGTTCGTGACAGCGCACCGAAGTGGATGGTCATTTTTGTACTCTGCGCCGCGAGTATACTTTTGTTTTTGTTTTCAATACTTCTGAACTAAAAGGGATTGAACATTGATTTTGGTGTGTAATTAATGTTAACATAGTGGACTAGTAGTGTGAATTGAAAAAATTACACTTGCAACTGTTAACAATAAAAGTAGATGGTAATGTAACTGTACTTCCTTTTCACAGATTTGTAGAATTAGTAGCGGAAAAAAAATCAAAATGCCACGAAAATGCTAAGTCGAGCGCAGAAAGGAGCTGCGGAAACTGAAAAAATGAACTTAACGACTGACCCGGCTCAACACACAGCGCTGGACAGCACGACTCTAGATTCGATATTAACACGCGGCATATAATTATTCCGTATAGTTAAATATGTCTCTTACTTCTCGTATCATCGACCACTGTTTTCCATAACTCACAGCCCATCGACTTCAAGCTCGACAATATCGACTTCAGGCACAGCAGCAACTGCAGATAATGACATTTGCGGATAGAGTTTCTAACGATGATTCCGACCTACACGTGTAATAATACCGACAAAATAAATAAACAGCATTACCAACGCCCACTGTGTATGTGATTCACGATCTCGTCATACACACAAGATAGTGCATATGTAGTTCTACGTTTAAACACAGGGGGCGAATCCACTTTGGCCATATAGTCATATTTTTTTCCGTAATGGAACCAGAAGAAATTTGCATTTGGCTTCAAGAAAGTGGAAACTACACTATCTACCAACAAGTAATTGGACACCTGTGATAGCAAAGGAAAACGAAGTTTATTCACCTTCAATAGTTGGTGGAGCCTCCACGAGCGGCGATTACAGCTGCGACCATCCGGGGCATACTCTCAACCAGGCGTTGTACGACGGCTAGCGGTATTTTCTTCCACTCGGCTTGGAGAAGACAGGTCAGTTCCTTCACCGATTTCGAACGGTGGGGGCACCCCTTAAGTCGACGCTCCAACTCGTCCCAGAGGTGCTCGATAGGGTTCAGGTCCGGGCTCTGCGCAGGCCAGTCCATTCGATTAACCCCATTGTCACCATACCAAGCCATGGTGGACCTCGCAACATGACAGGTGGCATTGTCATCTTGAAAGTAACATGGGTCCACCCCGTAAAACTGCCACAACGTAGGAAGCGCATGGTCATCCAAAACGGTGCAGTAGGTCTCGGCGTTGAGTTTATCATGAATTGCGACCAAGGGTCCAGTGCCATACCAGGAGAAACACCCCCATAGCATAATTCCACCGCCACCGAACTTCACAGATGGCACAATACATTCCGGCAGGAGGCGTTCTCCAGGCAGACGCCAAACCCAGACCCTGCCATCCGAACGGTAGAGGGTGAACCTTGATTCGTCGCTCCAGAGAACCTGTTTCCACTGTTCAACGGTCCACTGTCGACGTTTTGTGCACCACGTTAGCCGAGCAGCGCTATTGGACTTGGTGATCAAAGGCTTGTGGGCGGCAGCACGTCCATGATAACCGAGCAGATGGGCTTCCTTACGGATGGTATTCATCGAAAGAACACTCCCGGATGCCTGTTGAAACTCCTCGCGGATGTGGCCCATCAATTTGGTGCGGTTCTTCCGAATTTCTCTGGCCAGCACCCGTCGGTCTCTAACTCCCAGTTTTGTGGGTCTGCTGGGTCGGGGCACATTCCGACAGTCACCTCTCATCTTCCACTGGCCAATCACGTAGGCCACTGTCGATTTTGGGTACTTCAACTAGCTGGATATGTCACGTATGGATCGGCCATTTCTGTGATACCCGACGATTACACCTTTTTCGAAATCAGACAGCTTCGAACTGCGTGGCATCTTGCATGCGACTGGTTGCGTTGTTGTTTCCCACACGATAATTAACGGCGGCGGCCGTGACGTGTATCAGGACCGCAGATATCGTCGATTGCAGGTGTGTCCAATTACTTGTTGGTAGATAGTGTATTTCTTAGGGACCGCGAGTACATTCGATTTCAGGAGTGAATACTGATTGGAGATGAACATACTTTTTATGGCCATAGCTGCTGAAGTGTACGTAAACTTCTAAGTTTCATTGCAAATAAATGAAATGTTCGTGTGTTTTTATTTTACCAGATGAACACGTGGGGATCCAGCGTAAGAGGACTTTTGATAGCGTCAACGAATTCGAAACACGCATCTGGTACAGTCAGCCGATGCTCATGGAGAAAGTGTCATTCCAATACACAACCAAAAGTGAAAACATTTGAAGAAATTCCTGGTCCGAAGCCCATCCCAGGCATAGGCAACTTGTGGAGATATTCATCGCTCTTCGGTAAGTGATTTAAGAATTGTGATTATGTTATTGTATTTGTAGTAATGAAGCAATAATAAACGAAACGGTCAGATCAGAATAATATGACCACCTACCTAATAACGGGAATAACCACCCTTGGCACGGATGACAGTGGCGAGACGGCGTGACATGGAAGCAATGAAGCTCTGAGAGGTTGCCCGAAGCACACGTGCCCATTCGGACTGCAGCAGAGCACGGAGATCCGGAGATGACGTGGTTGTGGGTCGGCACGTCAAACCTGTCGATCCAAATAGTCCCACAAGTGCTCTATGGGATTGAGGTCCGGCGATTTCTCCAGCGAAAGGAGAACGGAAACATCGCTGTCATCTTCCTGGAACCAATCACCCACCCCATTTGCGACATGGAAGGGCGCATTGTCCTGTTGGTAGACACCATCACCACCAGGGTAAACGTCCAACATGAAGGGATGCATGTGCTCAGCGAGGACGGTCCCAGCTCATACCAGGAAAACATCCCCCAGACATGCGCACTGCCATCGCCGGCCTGTACGTGACCGATAAGCATGTCCGGGGGCCGCCCCGGTGGCGCAGTGGTCTAAGGCGATGGCCTCTGATCATTCGTCCGAACGGGGTCCGGGTTCGAATCACGGTGAGGCATGGATGTTGTGTTTGTCTTACGGCTCTGGCTCTCTCCCTTCCCTGGAACCAGTGACCCTAAATTAGGGACGGGCGACTGCTTATAGCCCATTGAGTTGCTCACGGTGGTCGTTAAACCTCTAATCAAAAAAAAAAAAAATGTCCGGGTGTTGGTTCTCGTGTGTGTGACGTCATATCCGCCACCGCCCGTCACTTCGGTGGAGTAGAAACCTCGATTCGTCGGAGAGGGCAACCTTCTTTCCACTCTTCCACTGTTCAATGACGATAGTCCCATGCGAACTGCAGGCGTCGTTGCTGATGGACCTGTGTTAACATGGACACCTTGACGCAGCGTCGACTCCGGAGACCCATGCGTAACAGGGTTCGCTCTACTGTTATCGGGGACACATACCTGGATGACCCAGCGCTCATTTGCGTGGTCAATTGCTGCACAGTAGCGCGTCGATTGCCCTTTACCAGTCGACGTTCTCCCCTGGAGTCGAACGCCTTTGGAGCTCCACAGTTATGACGTCGGGAGGTACTCGGTTTGCCAGCTGTCCATTTTTGGTACACCCTTACTACAGCACCTCGCGAACAACCCACGAAGTCTGCTGTTTCTGAGATGCTTCCACCCTTGGCACGGTAGCCAACGATCATTCCTTTTTGAACGTCCGTCAAATCACTACCTCTGCCCATTCTGCTCAAATGACGCACTATGGCTCATCTGTCCTAACCGGCCGCTTATATCTCCGTGTGGCCGATCTTGTCCCGTGCACTCTGTGACGCACCTGGGCGGGTTCTCTGTCATTTCGGGGTGGCCATATACGACTGAGTATATTAATATGTACACCGCTGGTTACCTAAAATGCAACCCCAAGAAGGAAGCATCCGATTGGCCTGAAATTCGCAGCATGCGTCGCCCGCGAGAGGACATGCAAACGATTAGCATTGCAGGGTATATGCAAATCATGTGCGCCCGGAACGCCGCCGAGAAGCATTATAAGAAGGGTGCACAGAAGGCAGGCGGGGTGTAAGTAGTGGAAGTGTCTTGTGCTGCCGGACCTGTACGTAAGAAGCTTCCTGATGCCTCGTCGCAGAATGCGGCAGTCATTCCAGCACGTTTGGGAGTTCGACAGAGGACGAAGAGTGGCTTATCGCAAGAGCGGTTTATCGTACCGAGACATCGGCGCCTGTGTGGGACGACATCCAGCCACAGTGAGGCGAGTATGGATTCGGTGGGTGCAGGAGGGACGGACGGACCGACGTGAGCGATTGCCGCAGCCGCGTCACACCACCGAACGAGAGGACCGGCATGTTTTGCGGTGGGCATTGACGGCTCGCACCTCCACATCCCGAACGTTAGGGTAGGAATTAGGGTTTGTTGCGCAACAACCTGTGTCAGCACGTACCGTTCGACGTCGTCTACAGGAGCGGGGACTTGTCGCATGGCGCCCATTGCTCCGATTACCATTGACGTTACACCACCGGCAAATGCGGCGGCAGTGGGCCGTTGAACGCCGCACCTGGACTACGGAACGGCACGACATTGTCTTCTCCAAGGAATCCCGCTTCTGCTGGCAACACCACATGGTCGGATCCGCGTGTGGCGGCACCGCGTCGAGAGACTGTATGACGCCTGCATTATGCATCGCCATACCGGCCCGTCGCCTGGCGTTATGGTACGATGACTGTGATGTCAGAAAGGGATTATGTAATGTGGTTGATTCTTACATCTTTGTATTCTTAGCAAAGGGCTTTGTTCAGCGCTGGGGTTTGAATTAAAAGACATTGTGATAGAGAACAAAATCAGAGTTGCAAACGGGTAAATAATTTTGGACCCGGACGTCACGTAATTGGACTCGACCCAGATTTGAACTATATGGAGTATCGTAGGTTACGATAATTTACTCACTTACAGAAAGTGCTACAACTGTCGTCCTTCACATGCATTGAAAGGACAAATTATTAAGTACACCCCGGTGAAAATACGCAAAGCACCAGGAGTGCAGCAAATCGAGGTGTGCAGGAAAACTGGTTGGGGCTATAAATATAGTGGGTCGGTACGTACAAGAATACATTCAGTCAAGTGCCAGCATGGGCCGAGAAAGAGACTTAAGTGAGTTTGATCGAGGTCAAGTCGTGGGAGCCAAGAAGGCCGGATGTTCAATCATCGCAACGGCGAAACTGTTAGGAATTCCGAGACAAACCGTAGCAAGTGTGTACCAGGAGTGCGTGAAATCCGGCATAACAGCTAATAGTCGGAGGAAACGTGGCCGTAAAAGTGCATTAGATGATCAAGGGTGCTGACGATTGGCCCGCATCGTACAGACTGTTTGCAGCAAAGCACCTGAATGAAGGAGCATCCACAAGCCTATGCGCAAAGACAATCCGTCGACACATGGCACAACTCGGCTGGGACAGTTGGCGACCACATCGTGTCTCGATGTTACGACACAGCATCGCATGATTCGGCTGCAGTTTGCGAAGGCCCATCAAAACTGAAGCATGGATGATTAGAAGCGCTTCATATGGTCTGACGAATTCCGTTTTACAGTGTATCTCGCCGATATGGTAGGCAGCGTGTGTGGCGTAAACATCTGTAGTGCCCCAACTTGCCGCATGCCAAGTTGGGGCACTACAGATACAGATATGTGGAGGCGGTGTAACTGTTTGGGAAGCTTTCATGTGATCCGGCCTGGGTCCCTTGGTACCTCTTGAGTCTTCTGTCACTGGTTCCAGCTATATGCACCTTCTGGCCGACCATCTCCACCCCTTCATTACGTGCCTCTGTCCGAACCAAGTTCCGATCTTCCAACAAGACAACGCTCCACCCCATCGGTCCCGGCTAGCGACCGACTGGCTCCAGGAGTATAGCAGTGAGCTTACCAAACTCGCATGCCCCCCTCTCACCCTACGTCAACCCCCTAGAGAATTTATGAGACATATTGGAACGAGCTGTTCGTGATCAACCAACCCCACCTACATCTCTACCTACTCTACGCCAAGCACTCTTAGATTTTTGGTCAGCGATTTCTGAGTCTGTGTTTCGGAATCTTCTGCAGCCAGGATGGAACCCCAGTCGTTTGGGTTGGTAAAACAGGTAACGCACGCTTTTAACCACTGAGCCACAGACGCTCAGAAATCCGAATCACGTACATCGTAAAACAAACTGCGCGACGATGAATTTTGTTTTTGTCATTAATGCGAGTCATTTAGTCATTTTGTTTTCTGTTAGAGCTTATTATTTCCAGCTTATTATTTTTCTGAATAGGTTTGTAATAATTTTTTTTTTCTGTTGGAGGACTTTTCCCAAATTAAGTATTTTTCATAGCGATTTTTCGAAGCAAAAAATTGTTTTGCAACTTGAATTTTTTAAACTGACAATGACTTTCATTTATCTTTAAAAAAGGAGAAATGCACTTTTTTATAGTATTATTTAACAAAAAAAAAAAAAAAAAAAAAAAAACCCACACACACACGAAAAAACAATTCCAAAATACTATAAAATTTACTCTTGATAGCTATAATAGCTTTTGTTCTAAGTTGTCCAAAGACCGATACACAGACATCACATAACCATCTGTACAATAAGTTAAGTACCCGGTTTCTTACAGTAACACAATATACAGTATAATAAACAGCTGGTGCTCAAAATAGGAGAGAGGAGGAGAAATATCCTGTGTCACAATAAACAAAATTCATGCGATATGCTATCCACAATATCCGATCTCGCTACGGAACTTTAAAGGATTCTCACCAATCGCTCCTATTACCGGTAATTTCTCGTCATACGGATACGGAAAAAAGTGAGAACGGAGTTTTTCCGTTAACATACGAAAGAAATTGCGGAAAGGTATCTGAAATTTCAGAATTTTCTGTTAACACATCTTCAAAACGGAATTTGCCATCGATATGAGAACGAAATTGCGGAAAGGTATCTGAAATTTCAGAATTTTCCCTTAACACATCTTCAAAACGGAATTTTCCGTCGATATGAGAACGAAAGTGCGGAAAGGTTTCTGAAAATTCAGTATTTTCCCGAGGTACGAAAAATCCGTGAAATTTAGGTTTCTTTCTGTCATTTCACTTGAAAAGTTGTATCAGGAATCATCATCATCATCATAATCATCATTGTCAACCATTATCAATCCACTGCTGGACGAAGGTCTCCCCAAGTTTCCTCCACAACGGTCTGTCTTGTGCCAGTCTCCTCCATGTCACTCCCGCATACTTTCTAATTTCATCCACCCATCTTCCATGTGGTCTTCTTCTGGGTCTTTTCCTGTCCCTTGGAATTTAATCTAAAATTTCGGCTGTCCATCGATGGTCTGTTCTTCTGGCAGTATGTCCAGCCCATTGCCATTTCAGGGATTTAACTCTGATCATGATGTCTTCCACTCTTGTCATTTTTCGGATCCACGTGTTCCTCTTCTTATCTCTCCTGGTTACACCAAGCATGCACCTCTCCATGCTGCTTTGAGTTGTCTGCAGCCTTTGTATGTCTCTTTTAGCTAAGGTCCACGTCTCCGCACCATACGTAAGCACTGGAAGGATGCATTGATCAAACACTTTTCTTTTAAGACATAATGGCATATTGCTCTTGAAAATTATGCAGTTTCTTCCAAAAGCTCTCCAGGCAAGTTTTGTACGCCGATTAATTTCTTCACCAATGTGACCCTCACTTGATATCTGCTGTCCAAGATAAACGTACGTGTCTGTTATCTCCAGCTTTTCTCCATCAATCGATAAATCTTCATTTCTTGTAAAAGCATTGTACATCACTTTTGTCTTCTGAAAGTTCATTTTTAATCCCACTTCTTTACTCTTGTCAGCAAGTTCCTGGATCATACTCTGTAGCTCTGATGGGTTAGTTGCAAAAATGACTATGTCATCAGCAAAACGAAGGTGGGTTAGATAATCTCCATTAATCTTTATCTCTTTGTTTTATACTTCGTTAATTCATGAAAAAAAATGACGGAAAGTGGCTCATAAATTTCAGAATTTTTTTTATAGTGTAATGTAGAGGTGAAGCACATGTCAAGACGTCAAAGTTGTAGCAATAAATTTTGTCGGTGTAGCTTAATCGGTAAAGCATTAGGTTCCGTAGCAGAGTAATGCGGATATGTGATCTTCACAGCTTCCAAAACCCACAGCAGCGAATTTATCTTTATGCCATTCTTTTTAGAAGCATAACGAAAAACAAAATTTGAGGAGGGGGAGGCGAGGGGGACTTGCAACGTCGCAGGGCCCCGAGCCTAGACTTCGTAAGCTTTCCTAAAAATCCGCCCCTAGAAATAGATATCGCTTCTCTGGTCTGGTTATTAAGTACAGTTGGGAATGTTTTTCTTTATCTCAGTTTTTTTCCTTTTTCTTTCAGAGGCGCATCAATATATCATTTGCGGATTCTTTCCAATACCAACGCTTTCTTGGAATGAAGCACGTGAGGCTGCACTTGTTACATTTCTCTTCGAGACAACCTTGTGAAAACAAGTTTACACAGGCAGGAAGACTAACTTCAACAACACACTCAAGAGACAACAGAATCGGATAACGTGCGCTCTCTGATTGAAGCCAACCAACACAAAGAGGTGTTTTTTCTTTCCATTTCCAGAATCTGAGTTATTCTACGAATACGATGACGGTGGACCCCAAGTATGAAATGGGAAATTCCATTTTCGTTTCGTAGAGATTTAAAATAGCGTCATTTGGTGTAGCATTCGAAGAATTGCATATATATTTAAGACGTAGTCAGCCGATCTGATGAGAGCAGAAATCGATGTACGATATCGCCATCTATTTTACAAAAGTGAACAAAATGAGCTAGCAATATTTTGCATTTGCACACCCTATTAATTTAATCCTATTGTAGTGCTTTTTTTTTATCTGGAGTTTAACGACCACAATGAGCAACTCAGTGGGATATAAAATGCAAAATATTGCTAGCTCATTTTCCGTCCCTAATTTAGGACCACTGGTTCCAGAGAAGGGAGAGAGCGAATGCCATAAGACAAATAAAACATCCATGCCTCACAGGATTCGAACCCGTACCCATCTCGGAAGAACGGTCAGAAGGTTTGACCTTTCACCTGACTGAATATACACCAGAGCCAAAATATGGACCAGCGCGTTTTCACGTAAATCGAGGGAACTGCAGGTGAACGATGACGTGTGCAAAGGTCATGAAACGATATAAATAACACACGTATTCCAGAGTTGGAAACGGGTCAAAAATTTTGGACCCGGATCCGACCCGGGTACAAGGCGTTCAAAAAGTCTCTCCGCAGTGGGTAGCTTTAGTTACATGGAAATCAAACAAAAGTATTATAAGAACGTGTAATTTTCTCACTTAGGGGAAATATTGTAACCGTCGTTGCCGCCTCGGTGGCGCAGTGGTCTAAGCGATGGCTTCTGATCAAGTATATTGTTTTTTCTTATGCTGTATATTGATGTTTTTCTTATTGCTGTGAGCTGTACATGTGATAATCATTGGCTTTGTTTCTTCATCTACAAGTCTATGATACCCCTTTCCTCTCGTGCCAAATGGAGGCTTTTCTGTTTTATGTAAGTTTCTTTTAAAGGGCAATCTGCTGGCAGTATCTATACGGATTTTTTTTCATTGGTTGGACGAACAGTCCGCTGATTTAATGATTTCAATTTACTTAATATCTGTGAGTTTTACCTGTCTAGTGTGTATATAATCAAGTGTTTAGTTGTGCATTAATGATGATGTCTTGCCTTTATGTATTTGCTTTTATTTTTCCCTTGCACTCACCTCTACAATTTGTTTCTCTTCAAGGCTTTTTTACAGCTTACTTCCCAGTTACCGTTATGTTAGGCCACGTGTATAGTGTAGGTTATTGCGTTTTCCAATTGTTGCTTCGCTTTTTGCAGTTAGTTACCCCACGACTGTCAATAATTTTTTAATGTTACGTTACTATGTGCCGCGGGCTTTTTTTTGTGTGTCGCGTATTTTGTTCTTCTGTCATTAGCATCTTTGCACTATTATTACTTGCAATGCTTCTTGAATTAATGATGGGTAGGCATAGAGGTAATCTATTTTAAAATGTTTATGGATGTTGTTATTATTGCGCGTGCTGTACATTTTTTGACTTTTTCTTTTTGCCTCTTCCTTCATAAATCCTGATACTTTTTTCTTTGTGCTATTTGAGTGCGATATATGTTTAATGCGGCTTTGTTATCAAGCAGCACCTGTTTGACGGTTTTTTTCTTTGGTTGGCCGGTCAGGCCGATGAATCATTATTATTCATCTGTGAGTGTCTTTTAACTGTTTAGCGTGTATCCTCAAGTGTTTCCTTTACGCATTAATGATATTATCTTGTTACCTAATGTACTTGCTTTCTTTATCTTTGTTGCTATCCTCCCCTTCTGCAGTTTGATTGAACACCTGCGCAGTTTGATTGAATACCTGCGCAGTTTTTTTGCTTCCCTGACTAACAGTTGAACCAGTTTTATTTTGTCTATATATCTTTTGTTCATTTTTCTTTTTCTGCTGTACCTACACTATTTCCATTAAAGTTTCATTTTCAATTGCTGAATATATTTGCATGTTGTAGTGATTTTATATTGATTATTATTTGGTCGTATGGTTCTATGTGGTTGGAATTTGTTGATATTGTATTCATGTTTTGTGTTTCCATGAGGTCCCTTGGAACTGTATTCACAGCATTTGTTACAAGAGCAGATTGTTTGACGTATCATTCATTTCCTTTAACTTTGCTTTGTATTAGTTGTCGTTTTTAATTCTTTCTCTGTTTATTTAATTCCGCATAATGCTGGTATGTCAATAGTGCCCACAGGTATTGGTTTTAATGTTTTATTGTTATATTATTGTTCATTGGGACGCCGAAAGTATGTTTTTCCCGGTGGTTTTACTTGTTGTATTGTTTTTTACCTGCAATAAAGATCTTCTGATTTCTGATCATTTGTCTGAAAGGGGTCCGGGTTCAAGTCCCGGTGAGGCATGGATGTTGTGTTTGTCTTACGGCACTGGTTCTCTTCCTTCCCTGGAACCAGTGGCCCTAAATTAAGGACGGGCGACTGCTTATAGCCCATTGAGTTTCTCACGGTGGTCGTTAAACCTCCAATAAAAAAACAACAACAACAGTCGTCCTTAATTTGCCAAAATAACATAGCTGTCTTACACATGCTCTCAAACACATTGCGAGAGTTGAAAAGTCCTTGCACAGTAATACTAAAGCTGTTCCACCTAATTTTGATGGCGATGCAGACAAATATTTTTGAATTACGCTACTTGTATGTTTAATTTCAGTTTTCGCTGTTTTCGTGATAACATATCAAGCTTCAGAATATGTTTCACGGCAACACCAATTTTTACAAGTTTATAATGAGTTGAAAGTTTCCAAAATGTGCATGTGGTTTTCATCACCGTCCCTCAGAAGGAAGGGGCACTTTCTCTTCTGAGGACACTCTTCCTTCATATTGCATGACAAATCATTTTTCAGTCCGAGGGGTGCCGGTATCTAGCACAAAATTTCAGTGTACATCTCTCTTTAAAATTTTTTTTTTTTTTGCTTTTCAAAATTAAAACGAAAATAAAACCGGATCGAAATCGGTTCAGGAACACCTTGACCCGACTGTTTTGATTGGCGAGAAATTCTCAACCCGTTGACCAGTGACCCGTTTCCATCTCTGCCGTGCTCAGCTCCGTTAATTAGTGTTATTCTTATTATTTAGATTGAGAAAGCAGCGGAATTAAGCGAATTTGACGAAGGCCAAATTGTAATAGTCAGACGACTGGATGAGAGCATTTTTAAGTCCGCAAGACTTGTGAGGTGCTCACGATCAACCGTGGTTAGAATCTTCAAAAAATGGCCCGAAGAAGTGTAAACTACGCACCGCCGCCGTCAAGTTGTGGACCGACGGCGGTTCATCGATTCTAGAGGTGAGCTATCCCGTATGGTACGAGTCAACAGAAGGAATACTGTGGCGCAACTCTCCAGTAACTTGAATTCTGGTGACGAGAGTAATGTGTCACAATACACAGTACATCTAACTCTGCTGAGAATAGGGCTGCGTAGCCACAGGCGACTCCGAGTGCTCTTGATTCATCGTCGAAAGCGCGTACAATGGATGCGCGAGCATCAAAACTGGACCTGGAATGATTGGAAGATGATCGTTTAGTCTGATAAACCTCGTTTCTTGCTGCACCATGTAGACATCCGGGTACGTGTGCGTTGTTTTTCTGGAAAAATGTCGACACAAAGGTGCATCGTGGGACGAAAACAAGGCGGTGGAAGAAGTGTAATGCTTTCGGGAATGTTCTTCTGGAAAATCCTGGGTCCAGTCATTCGCGTGCAGGAAACTTTGACGTCTACCACCTACCTAAACTTCATTGCAGACCAATTACATTCTTTCATGGCAACATCATTTCCCTCTAGTAGTGCCTTCTTCCAGCAGGATGATGCTCCATGCCACACTGTCCGGATTGTTCGAGAATGGTTCGCGGAACATGAAGAATTCCAGGTATTGCCGTGGCCACCAAAGTCCTCAGAGATCAATCCAATCGAGCATTTGTTGTTTGTGTTGGAACCGATCTGCAGCTGTCTAACAGCATAACTTACAAGAATTAAAAGAATTTAAGTCCACCAAACCCAATCACCTTTCCAGCTGATGTGGTTTGGTGAATTTTTTTACGGAGGAAGCGAGCCTGTGTGTTTCCAGACACTCGTCGCGACCTTCGTGATGTGGTCGAAATAGTTGACCCATGTTTCATCGGCAGTTATTAATCTGTTTAAAAAGTTTGAATCCTTTGCAATCATTTGTTTCCACTCATGACACACCTGAATTTTGGCTAACAATTGTTCTCTCGTCAGGGGATGAGGTACCCATCTGGAACACACACACGATGCAGCAGTAATTTTTTGCGTAGAATGCAGAATGCCGACGTTTTTGAAATATTAGTGAACGCCGCTATGTCTTCACACGTCTTTCGTCGATCTTCTTGAAGGATTGCCCAAACAGTGTTAACAATACACTCTGTAGCAACACTTTCAGGTCGACCAGTCCTAGGAGCGAGTTCTGCGGACAAACTCCCTTTTTTGAAATCATCGTGCCATCTAAAAATCGTTGAGTCACCCAAAAATTTATCTTTGTAAGCATTTTTCATTAAATCAACTGTTTCTGGAGCGGTATTACCCAAACGATAGCAAAATGTTATCGCACAACGCATTGCACTTCTTACTTCTGAATTACTCATCTCTATAGCTGTATGACGAAATACAGACGTACCTTAAACAACTGCGCAATAACAAAACCAGAATCGTCTGCCACGACTAATAACTGTTGCCATAGATACTTCTTTAATACAGTTAGTCGTCTGCGTGGTTATTTTCCTCATTCGAATTGTTGACAAAAAAATAACTCTCAGTTTTTATGGAACGGCTTTTGTATATGGTTATTATTGATGAAATTTGATTTGTAAAATACACCTTAGCAGGGAATGATGGTATGTTAAAAGAGTACGGAGATCATAGAATAAATGTATCCTTTGAAATAAGTTCTCCCTGTCTCTTTTTGAATTTTGGGAATGTGCCTATGTACTTTTTCTCGGTGCTTACTCCGATTCATTCCAAAACCCGACACCTAAAATATAGCAAAATTTCTTTTCCTGTTCAGGCGAATACAGTTTTGAAAAGATTCATTCGACGTATTTTAAGATGTATCAACAGTACGGCCCCCTCGTCAAGGAGAACCTTTTCTGGGACAGAATCATCGTCCACGTTTTCGACCCAGCCGATATGCTCACGGTGTATATGAATGAAGGACCCCAACCTTACCGGAAGAGTCACCGAGCTCTTGAAAAGTATCGGAAGGACAGGCCTCACATTTTCAATAGCGCTGGGCTGTTTCCGAGGTAAGTAATATTTAAAACTTTTCCAGCTTCTCTCTGTCAGCGTTTTGTATTAATTCTAACAGATATATAAGAGAACCATGATTTATTTAATACTTATATCTGAAGACAGAGGCGTCACTGGGCATTTCTGCGCCCTAAATCTTAAAATATTGCGCCTCCACACACGTTTCTATCTTTTAGCATATACGTACATACACATTTATTAGAATACGTATATGCTTAAATGTACAGTGCTCGACAAAAGTAAGGACACATCCATATGTTATCTCTATGTTGGAGGCACAACAAACTGACTATTTGTACAGCAGTTTCAGGAAGCCACTGACTGATCTGAATCTGACCAAATATTGCAGAGCTGTGCGGGAAGAATTTGATGCATACAAGTTCAAGTTCAGCATGACTTCTTCATTGCTTAGCAGGAAACTGAACAAAATGTAAATTTTTTCTACTGCCAAATTTAATTTACAAGAAAATTCACAGCAACATAAGCACTCGAAATTCTTAGTAAGTAGTAAAACAGCGAATGTACAAATTTGTATCTCGAGTGTCTACTTCCAGTAGTCTGAGTTTGGTTCAGTTTTCTTCTTATAGTAACTTCTGTTACTGTCGGACGAAGCCTTTGCATCTTTTCTGCTGCACTGATTGCCAAGCTTAATTATCACATATGGTAAGAGCTTAATTATGACATATTGTATAAAAGCTTAATTATCACATATTGTAAATCTCAACCATAACATCAGTAAACATGAAAATCCTCTAAATACGTGGCGACAGTAAATAAATAAATACATCACTCTTTCCACATTCCAGAAACACACAGCAAACGAAAAATTGTTTTTCAGCCGCCGCTGTGGAATTGAACCACAGAACTCTCGATATCTAGCCGAGTGCGTTACATTTACACAACGGTGGCCAACAATCCACGGTGCTATGTGTATTTTTAAGTCAGCTTCTGACATAAATCCGTAAGATGGGCTCAGCTACTGAGACGTCTCCATTTGGTGGGCATTAACGGCATGGCTATGTGTATATTATAGCTAAATAAATAAATACATCGCTCTTTCCACGTTCCAGAAACACACAGCAACCGAAAAATTGTTTTTCAGCCGCCGCTGTGGAAATGAACCAGAGAACTCTCGATATTTAACTGCTATAATATATATATATATATATATCCAGTGCCGTTAATGCCCACCAGATGGAGACGTCTCAGTAGCTGAGCCCATCTTACGGATTTATGATGTCAGAAGCTGACTTAAAAATACACATAGCACCGTGGATTGTTGGCCACCGTTGTGTAAATGTAACGCACTCGGCTAGATATCGAGAGTTCTGTGGTTCAATTCCACAGCGGCGGCTGAAAAACAATTTTTCAGTTGCTGTGTGTTTCTGGAACGTGGAAAGAGTGATGTATATAATTATTTATATCAGTAAACATAATTGAAGTGTGTGTGATACTGTTGAAAAATCTGTCTAAAATGGTCATAACAAAAATAACATACTGTGCATAGCACCATGATCAATTTTGCTTTTCTATTTCAGAACAGCTATTCAAAAGTAATTTATTATTTTATCATTTAAATAACATGGGGTTGAAATTTTCATGGAAAATGTAACCAGTTAAGAAATTTTGATGCTTTGACACAACAGGAGAAGGAATGAATTGGAGAACTGCAAAAGTCATTAGTATAAAACTTACTTAAAAAGTATATAAAATGGGTGTTGACAATGCTTTTCATAACGCCATGGAAAACTGACTAACAATTCTCGAGAGCAACACCAATGGCAGTACTGCAAAAGCTACAAAGAGCTGACACTCCTTACTCGTGGACCACAGATTGAAGATAATTAGCTAGTGCTTGAAGTTAGTCAGGTGAACCTCTCTTTTTTTGCACAGAATCAAGTACTTGCGTGCACTACCACAAATGTGGGAACAATAGTCCACCCTTAGATAAAATGTGTTATTTGCATCAGAAGTTTCCTACAAGGAAAGTATCACTGATTCCAAAGAGAATTCTTACCTCTTCTACACGGCGAGTCATATTTTTGTGACCACCAGCTAATATCCAGAGTAACCGCAGCGTGCACCGTGGATAGCAGCAATTAGGTGCTTGAATTAATTCCCGCTGTTGCCCAATAGAGCGCAGCAGTGGTGCACTGTAACACGGGCCACACGTGACCTCCCTTGCGCACGCACGTTCCGTCCGTAGTCTGTGCGAAGCAGTGTGTGAAACGCGATCGGAGGGCATAGAATACGAGTTTGTATCGCAAGCAACGATGTCGAGTTTCGTACCAAAAAAGGAGCATTTGCGGAAAGCATTTCTCTTCTGCTTTCATCTCAAGAAATCTGCAGCGGAAAGTCATCGTTTGCTAGTGCAGACCTATCGGGAACATGCCCTATCGGAAACAACATGCAGAGAGTGGTTCCGACGCTTCAAAGCCAACGAATATGACGTTAAGGACAAAGAGCGCCCTGGGCAGCCGAAAAAGTTCGAAGATGGCGCATTGGAGGCCTTATTGGGCGAGGATTCATGTCAGACGCTCCACGAGTTGTCTGAAACACTACGGGTCGATGAGTGAACGGTTAGCAAACGTTTAAAGGCAATGGGAATGATCCAGAAGCTCGGAAACTGGATCCCACATGACAAGGTTATTCTTCTCCACGACAACGCTAGACCTCATGTCGCCAAATCTGTGAAGGAACTCTTGGATGCACTTGGCTGGGACTTCTTACCTCACCCACCTTATTTCCCGGACATTGCTCCCTAGGACTTCGATTTGTTCCGGTAGCTACAACATGGCCTGTCAGAGCAGCACTTCCTTTCTGTCACGGATATCCAAAAATGGCTCGATGAATGGTTCGCCTCGAAAGAACCTGAATTTTTCTACCGCGGAATCAATTTGTTACCCCAACGGTGGGAAAGGGTCGTAGCTACCAACGGACACTACTTGGAATAGACTATTCTGTACCGTTCTGTGGCGACACACAGGAGTTTGTATGGCAAAAAACAGCGGGAATTAATTCAAGCACGTAATAGACGGGCTGGGAGTGGCTCAGTAAGGTGCTGGAAGGTGTTCACAGTTATTTGGAGCCATACTCACTGCAGAGCATCTGACAGCTGCTGGAGGATGCGTGGTGGAGGATCCATAGAGCGAATTGTACGATCGAAGTGGTCTCACAGATGCTCAGTTGGGTTTAAGTCTGGGGAATTAGGGGACCAGTTAAGTACTTCGAAGTCTTCATCGTCCTCTTTCTGTCGGACGAGGCCTTTGCGACTTTCCTGCTGCACTGATTGCCATTTCAATGTAGTTTAGGGACCTAATGCTCAAATATTGTTAGAGGGAGCGGGAGGGGATTATGACTCAGTAAACAGAATATTTGTACGAGGTTTCATTACTTGTCCCAAACGGAGACCGCACTTTACGCCCTTTAATTAGATAGGAAGAACTTAGGAAATTGGGGGGGGGGTTACTCATTCTCTTATTCTTACTTAAAGGATGCTCTCGGCAATCACCCAAACTGAACGCCACTTCGGGCGGTAAAATACAGAAGGAGAAGGCGGTGAGATTCCCAACTCGTCTGAGATGGGTATGTTTTCAAATACCAGTGAGGCATGCATGTTATGTTTGTCTTATGGCACTGGCTCTCTTTATTCCCTGGAACCTGTGGCTCTAAATTAGGAACGGACGACTTTTGCCCACCGAGTTGCTCACTGTTAAACCCCCAAACAGCAAAAACTACAAAAAGAATTCCCAGCTATTGGGTCGATGCATAAGTTGATGCCGTTTTATTTCACGAATGTTTCCCAGGTCAGTAGTGACGGTGCAGATGATCAGTTGTTTATCAAAATGTAGCCAGTAATATCGTGTATTTAAATCATATTGTGTTGTGTGATTGTGGCTAATGTTTTTCTTTGTTTTCAGGTCCGGAAGTATGGAGTGTCAAGTAGAGAGGAATGAACATTTCCGACATCTGCTCCTCTACGAGTTTAACAAGGGATCCACAGCTGTCAAGGCTACTCGACAAATTTGTGCTGTGTATGGGGAGGATGCTATTGCTCTGAGAACAGCCTGCAAATGGTTTGAAGGGTTCCAAGGTGACAATTTTGACCTCAACGACTCTCCACGCTCAGGTCGTCCATCTCACTTTGATGAAGATCGTTTAAACCACCTCATTCACTTGGATCCGCGTCGAGCCAAACGCGAATTTGCCACTGAGATGGACAATGATCAGGCCACAGTGGTGCGACACCAGGAACGTATGGGAAAGGTCCAGAAATTGGAATCTTGGGTGCCTCACACTCTCACCGAGGGCAACAAGAATCAGCGTGTTGCCATATGTGGTTCCTTGTTCGACCGTTATCGTGAATGTTCTCAGGAACACAAACCCTTACTGTCACGTATTGTTACTGGAGATGAAAAGTTGTGCTTGTACGTGAATTTCAGGCATCGGAGGAAATGGTTGAGCCCAAACAAGACGCCCACACCATATCCAAAACATGACCTTCATCCTGCGAAGAACATGTTGTATGTCTGGTGGAACATGGAAGGCATTATTCACTGGGAAATGCTGCCGAGGAATCGGACCATCAACGCTGCATTCTATTGGGAGCAACTCCGCCGTATGGAGGGAGATATTAAGCAGATACGGCCACATCGGAGCCACGGACACGGCCACATCGGAGCCACGGATACGGCCACATCGGAGCCACGGATACGGCCACATCGGAGTCCTTCTCCAAAATGATAACGCACGCCCTCACAGTGCAAACATGACCAAAATGGCCATTTAGGACATGAAAGTAGAGATCCTTCCACATCCGGCCTATTCCCCAGATGTCACCCCTTCAGACTGTCTCCTGTTCCGATCTCTGTCGAATGCACTCCGTGATAGAATGTTCAACAATGATGTTGATCTCCAGAATTTCCTTGATGATTTTTTTGCAGGATGTAATAGATTCCTCTAGTGCGGTCAAAGAAACGGCATGAACTTATGCATCAACCCAATACTTCGGAAAATTTAGATCTTCGGTACCATGTCAAACGGACCAAATCCAGCTGGCTTTCGTGGCACGCAGTAAAGGTCGAATATCCTACCCAGAATCTTCAATAATCCGAGCGACATCCGTATCTTGCAACGTACGTACAACCGAGCCTTAATTTTTGAATGTAAGTGACAAACACCTCCTCAATATTTTAAGGAAGATATGAAAATTTTAAGTTGCACTGGATATCGAAACCGGCGAGACATATTGTGAGCAAATTCTGTAAATAGTCAAATGACGAACCATGGCGCAAGAAAAAAAAAAAAAAAAAAAGTACCAGAAACTGATGCAAAAGTTTCAGTTCCAATTTAGTCAAATTGTACATAGTGATTTTTACGCCCTCTCTTGAGATGCGCCCGGTGCAGCTGCCCGCCTGCCCACTCCCCACGTTACACCTCTGTCTAAAGATCTATCGAATTTAAAACAATAGTCCAAATATCACAGTTGTTCTGATACCAATAGAATAAATCCAATCCCTTAAATTAGTATCACGTGCAGTTGCGGTCCAAATATTTATTATAAATTGCGATTTTCATTAGTTTGGATTTATGCTGGGAAACAGTGCAATAGATGTCATATTTGCCCTGAAACAATCTAAGAAGTACAGAGAAGGAAAGGCATACCTACACATGATACGCTGAGTGCTAAAAAACTTACAACCGTGACTTACACCCGATATTGCCATAAAGAGAAGGTGAGCGTACCATATAGGCTACGAGGGTGTATATGAGAGGTTGGGGGTTCAGTTGAGAGCGAAGTTACGGCCGTTAGGAATATAACCAAGGAGTTATCGGAATTTACGAAAGGCCAAATTGTGGGCAATGAGGAGTTGATGCACCCATTTCGTGAACGGCTACATTTGTGAATTGCCCGAGGGCCTTCGTGACAGCTCAATATAATATGAGTCATCCAGAAACAATATTCCGCCCTCTTTTAACAAATAGTCCATTAACGTAAATAACTTTCCTGGTGCCAACACCATGCAGATTGGACGATAGTAGAGATCTTTCTGCAGATTAGATGAATCATATGTATTTACTTCGCTCTGCCGGTGGTCGAGTCTGTATTTGGCGTCAGTAGCATGAGGCTACGGATTCTTCATGCATGACTCAACTATCCAGGCTAATGGGGTGGTCGTATGATGTTTATCTATCATGAATTCAGACCGGCGTGTGGACGGCGGCTACTACTGCAATGTTGTGCCACCACGCGGGGTGGGCGTCTCCCAGGACTATAACGCCCCTATGTCGTCGGCCTCTTCTCGTGCAGAAATGGTTCGACGAACACAGTGGTGACACGGGACATCTCGAATGACCACAGACTCAAGGTACTTAGAAGGAGGAAAGGTAGGTCATTCGCAACCGCGCCGTCTTTCCGCTTCTCTTCGCTGCGCTGTGACGTCACGGTGGCCATAAGCGAAGCTGTAACGCGCACGGAGCCATACCGGGAAAGTGTCGTGTGCTCTGTGAATTGTTAATCGAAATAACAGAGCTAGTTTTGAGTAAATAATTTTTAAGTAAAAAATTGTACAAACATCGAACTATTTTTCCAAATGGAGTAAAAAATAAATAAATATATATATATATACTGGAAAAAAACGGGAATATGACATGAATACTGTTCAATGCTTTTTTGCTGAATATATATTTTTTTCCCCCAAAACACACACTGCGGTGGCTCTTTGGAGCTGGGAAATCTACATTTCATTGTGTCGAATCAGTCATTTACCAATTTTATAAAATTAGCAATTTGTTTTCTTTCAGGAAAAAAATACTCTACAGCTTTGCTTACGTTGTTAGATTGCATCTGGGGAGCTAAAACTAATTATCTGTCTCATGGGGCCTCTTACATTTGTGTGGATCTATTTTATTTTATGAAACACCTTTAATTCTGAGTTATTACGTTCCAGCAAAAGGTCAAATATCTGGCGAGTGATGGTTCCACACTACAGCGTGTTCCGCGATCAAATATACGATTTCGGAGAAGTTTAATTAGATGGGGCACATCGGCAAACATCCATATTTTTCGATTTCCATTTGCTGGATTTGGAAAAGAAGACAATACTGAGGTTATTCCAAGCTGCCTCCAAATCTCGATACCCCCCCCCCTTCCCAAGATCAGAACTAAATAACCCCCCGATTGCTCAACGGCTCGAATTATGTCAGTTCACAGCTTTTGATCCATCTGCTTATCAAAGGAATAATACAGTATATGGTTGTTTCCAAGCTTTCCAGAAGCCTCTCATCATAACTACTAAAACGTTACTATGCGGTCCTAAAATTTTATCTGCAGCAGCATCATAACAATATCAATCAAGGCTCATTTCACCAAAAGATAAAACTGAAACTTTGTCAAACTCGGTTAGGTGTACAGCATTCATTTTCATCACCTTTAAAACGGGCTCCATTAAACCATCGGTAACACAAATTTACCACACCACCGTTTCAGAGAGGAAATGCTTGGAAGCAGTATGTGCATTTTATTTTGACGAAAAGATATGCTTTTCGAGAAATAGCATGCAAAACAAGTGCGCTTGACTTATATCTTCTTCATTCCATTTTGCTGGTCTCTTTTTTGACACAAGAGTTTGAATTTGCACTTCAGTGAAACAATGGCCAAGCGAATTTATGATAGCTGGCCACCTTTCACTGTTGCTCAGAAAATTTCTATTCTTGCATTTATGTTTCATAATATTAAATTCCGTTTTCAGGCTTCTTTTCTCGAAGTAAAAGCATTGTTTTACCATTACCAACTGTTTTCTTACGTTTAATAATTCTTCCCGTAGTGAATTATTTTCACTCTTCAGTTGCATTATATTTTTTGTTCAGATATTCGCACTTCTCACATAACGTTGACGGTATGATAAATGTTGGTCAGGAATGATGTCACTTTCATTGTGACCTGTGATTTGACGTTTAATTGGAGATATACTTTCAATTCGATTTAATGCAATTTTTTCTGACCTCTCCGATCTTAAACCGTTTACTTCGAACAGAAGTTTGCTCCTCCGTCTGCTAAGGCATATTTTTTGTAGGCACGGCATCTTTTCTCATTTTTTTCTAGGAGGCAAGTTCAGCAATTCATTTCTAACATCTCGCTTTTACTTCAAGACATTAAACTGTTCTGAACACATTCGTGCTTTCGTTGCATAGAATACATCCTTTCGACAGCATTTCGCTACCCATTGCTTCAAGAAATCTCTATCCGATGGGAAAACATGGTATGTAACATCTAACTTCTTTTCCTTTGAACTGTTATTACGACAAAGTGCAACAGCGTATCCAGGTATTTTCGAGATAGTTGTACGCAGAAAACAAATGAAGGAAAAAAATGAATGAAACGACAAAGGAGGTTTAAAATTGACAACGAAATGCAGCGAGTAATCGACACTGCAGCACAAGCTCCGAATAACTCCGAATGCTCAAGAGATCGTTTATGGCCACTGTGACGTCACACTCCAGCTCGTAGGGTGACAGCTCGCCGGCGGCACGGAAACAAAGGCGATTGGACCTACCTCTCCTCTTTCTAAGTACCTTGCACAGACTGCCCTGATCTCAAACCAATTGAACATTTATGGGATGTTGTGGATAGCTAGGTGAGGCACCACCCACTCCATACCTGAACTGTGGACCGCTATAGAAAAAACTGTTACAAATTCACACATAACTGTATACAGAAACAACTTGGTTGCAGATCCCCACATAACTGTGTAGACAAACAACTTCGTTGGGGATCCCCACATAATTGTGTAGACAAACAACTTCGTTGGAGATCTCTACATAGCTGCATAGACAAACAACTTGGATGGAGATCCCCACATAATTATATAGACAAACAACTTGGTTGCAGACCCCCACATAATTGCATACACAAAAAACTTGATTAAAGATCCCCACATAATTGTGTAGACAAACAACTTCGTTGGGGATCCTCACATAATTGTATAGACAAACAACTTGGTTGGATATTCCTTCATAATTCTATAGACAAACAACTTGGTTGGAGATCCCAACATAATTGTATAGACAATTAACTTGGTTGGAGATTCCAACATAATTGTATAGACAAATAACTTGATTGGAGATCCCCTCATAATTATACAGAAAAACAACTTGGTTGGAGATTCCCACATAATTGTATAAACAAACAACTTGGTTGGAGATTCCCACATAATTGTATAAACAAACAACTTGGTTGGAGATCCATGTGTAATTGTGTAGTGGTTGGGATCTCCACATAATTGCATACAGAAAAAACTTGATTAAAGATCCCCACATAATTTTGTAGACAAACAACTTCGTTGGAGATCCCTACATAACTCCATAGACAAACAACTTGGTTGGAGATCCCCACATAATTATATAGACAAACAATTTGGTTGCAGATCCCTACATAACTTTATAGACAAACAACTTGGTTGGAGATCGCCACATAATTATATAGACAAACAATTTGGTTGCAGATCCCACATAATTGCATACACAAAAAAACTTGATAAAAGATCCCCACATAATTGTATAGACAAACAACTTGGTTGGAGATTCTCTCATAATTCTACAGACAAACAACTTGGTTGGTGATCCCCACATAATTGTATAGACAATTAACTTGGTTGGAGATTCCAACATAATTGTATAGACAAATAACTTGATTGGAGATCCCCTCATAATTATATAGAAAAACAACTTGGCTGGTGATCGCTGCATAATTGTTCAAACAACATGGTTGGAGATCCTTGCATAACTGTACAAACAACTTGGCTGGTTATCCACATATAATTTTGCTGACAAACAACTTGATTGGAGGTTCCCACATAATTGTATAAACAAACAACTTGGTTGGAGATCCATGTGTAATTGTGTAGTTGTTAGGATCCCCACATAATTATAGACACCTCATTGAGTCAATGTCCCCCGGGTGACTGCATTTCTCCGGGAAAAAGGAGGGCTGCGCGAAGTATTAGATTTGAGTGAGCAAGCATTCAGTGTATTTATAATTGTGAAGAAGGCCTACGATACAGTACCGAAGTAGGAGATATAGAATTGCTTGAAACAGGAAATGGTAGGGAAAAACACATGCCGTTGACACTGAAAGTTTTCGGAGATTCCTCTACATGACGCCGGAAGAGAGAGGAAGGAAACATATAGTGAATGAAGTAAATCATATTTTTTTTTCAGAGATTTAACTCTTCTGAAAAATAAAGCATTAGAAACCAAAACCAGGTGAAGAGGTTTATGAGCTTAGTGGCCGAGGTAGGCTATCCGTCACCTTTCATTCCCTGAGAGACAGCAGAAATCCAGTTTGTCCATATTGTAAGAGAAGAGGAATGTCTTTGACCTCCTTTCTCAACATAGTATTCAGCTACAGAACAAATGACACGTTACCTATCTGAGAATTAACCTAGCATTTTGCAATATCATTCACTCCATTAGTAGGCATAAATCTAATATATAAAGTTGAACGTTTGTTTGTTTGGCTGCGATGCAAATCTGTTTTCAATTTAGAGCCACCAAATTTAGTATACTATCTCATGGTACTTTAACTTAGACCGTAGACGGCTTTTGGAAGGAGTCGGAGCCTGTGGTCAAGTGGCCCTCATACAAAATTTTCGTAAAAACTTCAATTTTTTACTTTTTTTATTTTGAATTCGAATTTATTGTTTGTTTGTTTGCCCACTATGCAAATATACAGTTTTCAATTTAGAACCACCAAATTTGGTATACTGTCGAGCCGGACGGAGCCCGGGGTCAAGGGGCCCCCATACAATTTTTTTTTTTTAATTTCCATTTTTTACTTTTTTATTTTGAATTTGAATTTAATACTTTTTGTTGTGATAAGTGCCTGGCCTTTGCCATTTGGAGGAACCCTGCTTTTCACACGGACAACTCTATATCGCCTGCTCAAGGGTTGCCAATCCTAAAAACCTCAACATTTTTGCTCCCAATGGAAAAAACAAAAATATTGTTTACCAAAAGAAATAATCTAAATGAATTAAAATAAATTTACTGGAAAATTACAAGAATATATTTTTCATTCATAAACTTTTATCCGCTGAACTTGGTGATTCTACGAATAGTAATATTTACCCTGGAAATATCGGGTACCACTGCTATATGTCCGTAAAAACCAACAAATATCAAACGGAAAAACTAAAAATACTGTGTGCCTAAAGACTCTACAGAGAATAAAATTCATATTCAATGAAATATTGAAATGCAGTATCGGGTACGGTTGATGCCATAAAAAATTAATCGTTTTTATTTCATATGTACAAAATTTAGATAGTGAATTATCACCAAAATTCTTCGGAGCAACGCCGCGCAATTCAGCTAGCTTTTTTTAAAAATTTCATTCACTATTACCATGTCAGCAATTTCTGGCTGAAGAAAAATCTCACAAAAGATTTTCGCTGACTTACACAGTTTTCGAATGGTTCTATATTTATTTGTTTTCCATCAGTAATCTGTCAATGTTGTTTTGAAGTTTACATTATTGTTTTCTTTTTTCTTGCAAAGAATGCTGAATTGAGGAATTTTTAATAATAGCAACGGCGACGAATGGTCTCACTTCCGACGCTTGTTCCAAACAATTATTCTGTCACCCCAGAGAGCCAACACGTACCTACCTAAGCTTGAAGAGATCACAGACGATATGCTGACAAAGACTGCAAATCTCCTGGATGGCAAAGACGAAACTGACATACAGCCGATTTTGTTTGACTGGGCTTTGGAATGTAAGTCATGTTAGCTATATATAAAACTTTATTTGTACACTGAAAAATAAATACTGTTCTATAACAGCAAAAAAATCTGTATTTGGTAGCATAATCTCGCTTGTGAACATAGGCACAACAAATAGCCATACTATACGTACTCCAGTGGCGAATATTCGAGGCAAGCTACGATACCTGCGAAAAATGCACAAATTAAAGTCATTTACATAGAAAGTTTTGGAATATTTGGATCACTTTATGTCTTCAGACATACCTTTCCGACGAAAGCTGAGTAGCATTCAAAGTATAGGCCATGGTGTTGCACCGTCTTTAGCCATCTGTCTGCCAGTTCTTCGATCCCGCGGCGGTACCAGTTCTTGTCCTTCGAGGCGAAGAACTCCCTCACCCCAGCTGCCACCTCCTCTTGGTTGTTGAAGTGCCTCTCGCGAAGGAAGTAGGCCATGGACAGGAACAAGTAATAATCCGACTGGGCAAGATCCGGACTATATGCTGGGTGCGGCATCAGTTCGATGCCCTCAAGTTCCTGGAGTTTTGAAGTGGAGGAAGTCGGCCATGGACCGCAACAAGTAATAATCCGACGGTGCAAGGTCCGGACTATATGCTAGGTGTGGCATCAGTTTGATGCCCTCAAGTTCCTGGAGTTTTGATGTGGAGGAAGTGGGTCATGGACCGCAACAAGTAATAATCCGACGGTGCAAGGTCCGGACTATATGCTAGGTGTGGCATCAGTTTGATGCCCTCAAGTTCCTGGAGCTTTTGATGTGGAGGAAGTGGGTCATGGATCGGAACAAGTAATAATCCGACGGTGCAATGTCCGGACTATATGCTGGGTGTGGCATCAGTTCGATGCCCCCAAGTTCCTGGAGTTTTGAAGTGGAGGAAGTGGGCCATGGACCGAAACAAGTAATAATCCGACAGTGCAAGGTCCGGACTATATGCTGGGTGTGGCATCAATTCGATGCACTCAAGTTCCTGGAGCTTTGTAGTGGAAGAAGTCGGCCATGGACAGGAACAAGTAATAATCCGACGGTGCAAGGTCCGGACTATATGCTGCGTGTGGCATCATTTCGACGCCCTCAAGTTCCTGGAGTTTTGAAGTGGAGGAAGTGGGCCATGGACCAGAACAAGTAATAATCCGACGGGGCAAGATCCGGACTATACGCTGGGTGTGGCATGAGTTCGATGCCCTCAAGGTCCTGGAGTTTTGCCCGGGTCGTTCGCGCTGCATGAGGCCGAGCGTTGTCCTGCTGTAGGAGAGCGCGCTTTCTGTTCACTAGTGCCTAGTACTTCTCCTCCAAAACGGCATACATCCGATCCAGCTGTTCAGAGCAGAGGTTGGCGTTGATGGTCCGACCGTCTGCAACAAATTCGTAATGGATTATCCCCTCGAAATTCCACCAGACGCAAAGCATCACCTTGTGCTCGAAGCGCCCATATTTGACAACAGGTTCAGGAAGCTGGCCCGGGCTCAACCACTGCCGTTGTGTGTTAGGATTACAGAAATAGACCCACTTTTCATCGCACGTGATAATTCTTTTGATGAAATATACATCGCTCGGCTTTTCTAGGAGTCTCGTGCACACTTCCACTCGGCAGTTTGCTTCAGCTGGCGTCAGTTCGTGAGCGTCAATGTGGCAGCTCCTGTAGACCTTGCCGGGGTTCTGAAGGTGACGAACCACGGTGGTCTGTGATATGCCCAGCTCGCCTGATGATCTTCGAGTGCTGGTCGTTGGATTTGCCCCTACGGCTTGGCGTACGGCCTCCGTATCCACGGTTCGCGGCCTACCTTACCTTGGCTGATCGTCGAGGTTTCTGTCAACTGAGCGGAATTTCTTGAACCATCTGGTTGCGGCGCTGTGGCCCACGGAACCATCCTTTCCCTTTCGTATGACAAATGTTTTGTGTTGCATGAGCAGCGTTATGGCCGAGTTCAAACTCGTAAAGCAGAAGTTCTCGAATTGAAACGCAACAATGGATACCGGCCGCTCGGTTTTTCGAAAAATGTGTGATATTCGTTCCACACATCGTCTGGAACTAATGAAAGTTCGTTCTTCGCTTCTAGAAAAAAACTAGGAAATCATTCCTTATTTTGCTGTTTAATCTCATGTAATGACGTAATTGTTCATATGTTATTATGTTTCTTAATTCAAGTCAAGTGAGATGTGTATATATCACGTCACGCATTGTTCTCGTGACAAGCGCTATTGAATGTACGTGCTGTAACTTCAAAATGTATCTTCAGAGCTGCTCTTCCCTTCGTGTCATGAGGTTGAAGTCAGCAGTCATTACTGTATTCCATTATTTTAAATATTTACAACTTCTTATGATTTTTAATAATAATAAATAATAGGTTTAACTACTCAATCATGTCTTTTAGTTGGCGATTATCTCACTGTCTAATATGTAGCATTTACAATGCTCCATAAATTCTCCCACAAAAACATTAAGAGGGAAGAGATGTGACGTGTCGAAACGACAAATCTGCACCTAATTCCGTCAGTGTAGCTTAGTCGGTTGTAGCAGCTCACTCCAGAGCGAGGGAGCACGGTTCGACCCCCTTCACTAACAAATTCCTGTTTTCACATCTACTGTTTTGTTTCCACTGATCTTTTTTTAATGTCATACAGCTCTGCATATATACACTCACGGACAATGAAATGTGCGCACCTAGAAGAAAACATGCTACAACAGCGGAACTTTACAAATAGCTAGAGTGCGTGCTGGTAGGTAAATTATCCACGTTTGATGTGAGTGCGAATGACCGCACACCCTGTGGTGGTGCTGCAAGCACGAACTGGCAGCCTCATAAACCGGCGTGTAGTCGATGCCCCATGAAAGCGAAAAGCACTGGCCGACGCAAGCAAGAGTACAGAGTGATAAGAAGGCCAGGTAGATCCCAAAGACGTCGAATTACGAAACTTACGGACTTTCATAGAAGCCTGATCATCGGGCTGAAAACCGCAGGGTAGTCGGCGCGCCGTATAACCCGCCAGGTGGACCGTTCTGAACATACGGTCCGACTGTGTTGGAAGCAGTGGACACGTGACGGCACTGCCACACGGTGGAGCGGCTCCGGACGGACGGACCAGGAGGACCACCGGTTGAGAGGATCGACGGATCATGCGCTAGGCACGAACGGATCCCACGGAGACCCGGTTCACTATACGGGCAAATATAGCAGCTCCTGTGTGCCCACGAACCATGTCCCGATGCCTCGCGGAAGCTAATCTGCGATCCCAGCGTCCCATAGGTGTGCTGCTATTAACACCGGAACATCGGCGGCTCCGTGTGCAATGGTGCCAGACCAGAGCGATATGGACCGACACGGACTGGCGACGTGTGGTGTTTAGCGATGAGTGCCGCTTCGTTTTGGGAACAGATGATTATAGTGTCCAGGTGTGGGGTCCCCGGGTCAACGGCATAATCCCACTCTCGCTATTGAGCGCCACACCTCCCCCACTGCAGGCATTATGGTCTGGGGACCATAATGCCTGCAGAAATCCGTCTTGTTGCACGATGATATTTATTCAGCTGGAATCCCGGCCAGGAATGTGATCCTATTCCTGGCCGGGATTCCAGGTGCGCTATACCAGCAGGATAATGCCCGCCCACACACGGCTCGAATGGCCTAGGACTGCTTACGTCATGTCCAGACACTTCCATGGCCTGCCCGCTCCCCAGACATGTCCCCTTTCGAGCATGTGTTTGGGACCAGTTGAAACGCAGGCTGCGGCCGTGCCGCACTATCCGGGATTGGAGTACACCGTCCAACACGTGTGGGCCAGCCTGCCGCAGGACAAATCAGGCGTCTGTTTGCCTCCATGCCGGACCGCATTGCAGCATGTATCGCTGCACGAGGCTGTGTGACGCGCTATGAAGATGGCCGGACTGCGTGCCACAGATCTCTTTTTAATTGTCCTGTAGCTCTATTTTTGCCCGTAAACACTATAATTCGTGCACAAATACTAGTATTAAAAGAAATCCGTCTTGTTGCACGATGATATTTATTCAGCTAAAAAACGAAATCTATGTACAAGTTAAAAAACATGAGCACTTTCGGTGTCACAGTGACACCTTCATCCGATGTGATTTCCATCATGTGGTTATATGCTGGTCTTAAATACGTGAAGCAGATGCATCATGGGAAAGGTAATGTCAGTGTCACATGATATACCAGATAACAAGACAGTCGAAAAAGCATAATTAGCCAACGAAAAACTCAACAGAAACAATAGTTATTTTTGCTGTCCTCTATTTTTGCCATTATCTGTATCATTCATTTGTATCATTACGTCCATAAAATTTGAGTTCATTCCGATGATTCCTTCTTGGTGCTCAAATTTCATTGTCCGTGAGTGTATAAACAAAGTTTCTTCTTCATTGTGTGTGGTTAAGTATGATTTCAGTAGGTGGCGTTCGGAAACCTTAAAATCCGCTGAAATTATATTTCATAGTATGGAAGAAGGTTGAGAGAAATTTTAAAAATGTTTAGCCCTGGATAAATTTTAGGTCACAGAACGCCACTGCATTGCAGGCCAATATCGTTAATGTATGAAGGACTGCAGGAAGCTAGACGTGTTATTGTGGGCAAAATAGCTCGGAAGTTAGGCACTCTCTCCGTAACCGTGCGCACAGCACTGCGTAGTCATTCGCAGTACCAAAAATTTTATGAATGAATGGTATTCACAAGTCTGAGTGACCAAATATGGTGCTTTCTAGACTAAAGGTGGGGAACCTTTTCATGTTGCAAGGCCGCATTAAGTTAACTGTAATCTAACAAAGACGCATTCAAGAAACTTCAATTAGATATACTTCGAAATGTACATTATTTTGTAAAAATCTTACATGTACTAATTTAACTTCAAGAAATGAAAAAAAAAATGTTAATTCTAAAGTTAACTAACCTTTTAATGACTTAGTTGTGGCTGTTTTTTGTTGGAAAGCGTTTGAATATTTGGATGCAACATGGAGGTTCGCACTTTTAACTGATCCTCTAGATGGGTATACGTCATTTATGGCCGTAAGGGAGCATGGCCGGCTTAAGGGATGGGCCAGCGGGGCCGGTGCCCAGGACCCCACCTGAACTGGGGCCACCAACGCCCCAAGAATCCTATGGATTTACAAAAAATCAAACTCTTTCACCACTCACCAGAACGTTATTGTTTTTTATATTAAAGGAAAAGAAGAAACACCAATGCAGAAAGTAAGAAGTCCTTCCGCCCCTTTCTTCTCTTTTTTTTTTTTTTTTTTTTTTTTTGAACCTTGCTCGTAGCTTCGGTTTTACGAGGAGCCAGGAGGAAAGTTAGGTGTTAGGGTGGATCTTTTGTGGTAAAATAAGAAACAAAAAAAAAGCCTACCTCTCTCCCGATTCCGAGTGTGGGTGATGCTTGAGGTGGGGTCATGAAGGCCACGCACAAATCGCAATTTTTTCCGAATCACGTTTTCGCTTTAAACAGTCACTTGTGCTGTCTATCTGTACGAAGAAGTGGACGTATGTATATCACTGAGGTTTGTCCACCTGGTCTACTTATATATATATTCAATCTTTGCTGTTTAAATAAATAACAATGACGGAGGCCGCATATCGGCATTTTTATCCGGTGCGGCATATTGTCCGGAAACGGCGCTGTTTGGTTTATTTCTTCTGCTTTTTTAACTTAATTTCCGTTGAATAATTTGTAGAATGGGAAAGAAGCATTATATCTTTTAGCACCAATTTTCTTGTAATTTACTCAGCAACTAAATGTGAGTGCATTTGGTACACTTAATGAAGTTCAACAATTTTGTCATGCACCATTTTTCATTCAAGTGGTATTTAAAACGTTACTGTACATTGAATGTTTCTTCTCTGAGATAACATGGTGATGTTGGTGAATATACGCAGGAATTCTCATATGCTGTATATATACATAATACCATATTGTAATAATAACATGAGTGAATAAAAAAAATAACCACATATTGTAATAATACTATAAGTTGTATATATGTGGAAAACAAACGGATAAAGATTAATGGAGATTACCTAACCCACCTTCGTTTTGCTGATGACGTAGTCATTTTTGCAACTACCCCATCAGAGCTGCAGAGTATGATCCAGGAACTTGCTGACAAGAGTAAAGAAGTGGAATTAAAAATGAACTTTCAGAAGACAAAAGTGATGTTCAATGCTTTTACACGAAATGAAGATTTATCGATTGATGGAGAAAAGCTGGAGATAACAGACACGTACGTTTATCTTGGACAGCAGATATCAAGTGAGGGTCACATTGATGAAGAAATTAATCGGCGTACAAAACTTGCCTGGAGAGCTTTTGGAAGAAACAGCATAATTTTCAAGAGCAATATGCCATTATGTCTTAAAAGAAAAGTGCTTGATCAATGCATCCTTCCAGTGCTTACGTATGGTGCAGAGACGTGGACCTTAACTAAAAGAGACATACAAAGTCTGCAGACAACTCAAGGCAGCATGGAGAGGTGCATGCTTGGTGTAACCAGGAGAGAAAAGAAGAGAAACTCGTGGATCCGAAAAATGACAAGAGTGGAAGATATCATGATCAGAGTTAAATCCCTGAAATGGCAATGGGCTGGACATACTAATAGAAGGACAGACCATCGATGGACAGCTGAAATTTTAGATTGGATTCCATGGGACAGGAAAAGACCCAGAAGAAGACCACATGGAAGATGGGTGGATGAAATTCGAAAGTATGCGGGAGTGACATGGAGGAGACTGGTACAAGACAGACCGTTGTGGAGGAAACTTGGAGAGACCTTCGTCCAGCAGTGGATTGATAATGGTTGACAATGATGATGATAAATAAGATCAGGGTCCCCGAAAAATGTGACGGCCCAGGGCCTCCAGAAGTGTTAAGACGGCACTGTAAAGGAGTCTTGATTTGGTTTAGGTAGCAGAATGTAGATTCGCAGCAATAAATGGCTGAAAAGCAAGAAAACATTGTTTTGTGCCTGTTGCCGAAGACGTGGGCATTGTTTTGTATTTTTCCATATTTCTACTGGATCTTTCTTACCGTCAAATAAGGACTTTAAAATGCCATCTTATGAGAGCTCAATCAATTCCATCTGCAGTTCTATAGGAGCCATAGAACGAAATGATGAGCGTAGCAGGTGTCAAAATAGCCCTTATAACTTACTAATGTTTTAATTGTGGCCATTCGTCTGGCCATTATTTCGTCGAATCTTCTGTTACTCTTTGGTATTTTAAATACGGTTATTTTAAGATTAAAATAAAAATAATGAAAGACGAACAAAAACATATTAATAAAAATAAAAGGATTGGTACTGCAAAATTTTTATTTCCTCAGAAGGTCGCACTTAATGGTCTAGATGGCCGCAGTTTCTCCATTATTGATTTGGAGAGATACTCCTGTGAGGGGAAATGTCTTTCCAGCTGGCAGTTGCTCGTGCTGCCATCACAACGAGCCTGAAGCCAAACAATCCAGAATGCAATGGAAATATGTCCCTTATCTAAAGACGTTCGGGAAGCTGCCAACAGGAGACAATGTTGACGTTATCGTTCGACCGTCAAGAACCACTTCTAATGGATATCTGCCCACTTTACAACGGAAGAATGCTGCGAGACGTTGACCCAGTAGGACCACAAAAAGCTTTCAGGACTCCTGTCTGATAGGGCTTTAACGACCTTATCAACAGATAATGTGCTGCAAAAAGCGAACCTTTATTGTACAAAACACAGAGCCCTAGTTGATAGCGTGCATTCCATCCATACTAAATTTGAGGCAGTTTCATAAAGTGTAAGTGCTAGCCCGAAACTAGCGTGTTCAGATGCAATGCTCTTGGCTAATTCCCAGTGTTGGTTCTGTGCTGGAGTCACGGGGGATGTGTTTATCTTCGGAGCTAGTTTTACTCCTTCCAGAAAACCAGTGGCACTAAAACGAGCGTCTCCTTATAGTTTTAGTTGCTCATGGATATGTGATGTCTTAAAACACTGAAACAAAAGAACTAACGTGAACTGTGGAACCACTGATGTAATCGTAATCAATTAATTATTCTAAAAATGTCTAAATAGAACACACACAACGAAAAATATTAGGCGATGAATAATGATAAAAATATCGCTTACTTACATTTTTGTGTATAGATTGCTTTGCATGTAACGGATATACTTAGATAATCTAAAAACATAATTAAATCCCATTTTCTCTCAATTGCAGGTATTGGTATGATAACCTTAAATTGTCGGCTCGGTTGTCTTTCCGACGATGGTAACAAAGAAGCGGATGCCTTGGTAAAAGCAGCGCATGAAATACATCAAGCAGTGTTTGTTACAGAAATTAATCCTCTGTGGAAATACTTCCCAACTCCAAGTTACTCCAGACTTGTTTCATCTCAGGACCTTTTAGTCAGGTATTTTCCATTCTCTTAAAAATATAATCCGTTTTTAATAATATAATATAATACATTTTTTAACTGAGGTTTTATCGACCACCATAAGAAACTCAAAGGGTTATAAGTAGTTGGCCGTTCCTAATTTAGGGCCACTGGTCTCAGGGAAGGTAGAGAGCCAGCGCCGTATGAAAAATTCAACATCCATGCCTCACCGGATTCAAAACCGCAATATAATATAATATAATATAATATAATATAATATAATATAATATAATACACGGTCAAGTCACATTATTGTGACCACCAGCTAATATCCAGAGTAACCACCGTGTGCAGTGCGGGTAGCAGCTAGATGGGCTGGGAGTGACTCAGTAAGGTGCTGGAAGGTGTTCACAGGTATGTGGAGCCATGCTGACTACAGTGCATCTGACTGCTGCTGAAGGGAGCGTGGTGAAGGATTCACAGAGCGAACAACACGATCCAGGTGGTCTCATAGATACTCAATTGGGTTTAAGTCTGGGGAATTAGTGGGTCAGGGAAGTACTTTGACGTCTGCATTTTGCTCTTGCAACTACTCTCGGACATTTCAAGCTGTGTGACACGTCGCATTGTTGTGCTGGAAGATCCTATTCGCCCCAGTAATGACAACCAGCATATATAGGTGTACATGGTCTGCAAGAATGGATTCATAACGAATTCAATCCATAGTGCCTTCTACAGGTATGAGTGGACCAAGAGAATGCAACGAAAATATTCCCTAGACTATAATGTTGCCCCTACCAGCTTGTGTTCTTCCAGCAGTGGTTGAAAAGTGGTTGTTCTCCAATGTTTCCGGCCTTATGAGATAAATGTCTTCGTGCTGAGAATAACTAAAGGTCGAGTGTAATTTGCTGTCTAAAGCACGATAGTTAAAATCTTTAATGAATAAAATATTTACAAGTTAAAAAATACAAACACGAGATCTTTCACAAGGGCGACCCTTGCATCATCAGGTGAACATACTTAGTGCGAAGTTATAAAGTGTCAGTGTCTTGACGTCATGATGTACAATGATGTTCATTAGTTGATGACGATTGGTCCCTCCTATCTAACTTCTGATGTTACGTAGTTCCGTCTTTGAAAGGTGGTATTGGATTAAGTTAACTGATTGTGTAGCGGGAATTTTAAATCTAGAATTTTTTCTTTAATATAAACTGTATTAAACAGTTTTTCCAAACATATGGCAAAGTAGTGATTGGGAATGTCATCATTACAGCACCGTCCACGATAGTGATGGATGAACAATGCTTCCGCAAACAATGTAGATCTTTTTCTTTGTTGCGTAGAAGAATATATGCATCATTCCATGAGGAGGTGTGGGTTCCCTCCTGGACTGTGTGGGCCAAAGCAGTGTTAGAGGCACCTGTTCGGGTTGAATATCGGTGTTCGGCTGTACGAATACCTAGGCTCCGAAGGGTCGAGCCTATATACCAGCTATCGTTTAACTCTGAGCTCACATTCTTTAATGGTATGCAATACACACCATATTTTTCATTCTCGGGCTTGACGTCCCGATCTCTGCACATCGGCTGGAAAAGATTACTGGAGGACTCGCCAAATGAAATGCCGTGTTTCTTGCACATGTTGTGCAAAATGTGCGAGATTTGCGGCTGGTATTCAATAGTACCAACGTACTTAATAGTCTTATGATTGCTGGTTAAGGTTGTGCAGACCTTTTTCTTTTGTTGAGCAATCAGAGCATTCACAAAGTTCCTATTGTACCCATTCTGGGTCGCGATTTGCATTATTTTTTCTAGTTCGGTTCTCTGCAATCTGGCATTCGACGTGTGTGAAAATGCTTGACTTATAAGAAATCTAAAAGTCGCAGCTTTATATTAACGTGGATGATAAGAGTTACATGGGATGATCGCAGTACAGAGTTATATCATCCCATATAACTCTTATCATCCACACAAATATAAAGCTGCGAGTTTCAGATCTCTTATAAGCCGAGCATTTTCACACACGTCGAATGCCAGATTGCAGAGAACCGAATTAGAAAAAATAATGCAAATCGCGACCCAGAATAGGTACAATAGGAACTTTGTGAATGCTCTGATTGCTCAACAAAAGAAAAAGGTCTGCACAACCTTAACCAGCAATCATAAGACTATTAAGTACGTTGGTACTATTGAATACCAGCTGCAAATCTCGCACATTTTGCACAACATCTGCAAGAAACACGGCATTTTATTTGGCGAGTCCTCCAGTAATCTTTTCCAGCTGATGCGCAGAGATCGGGACGTCAAGCCCGAGAATGAAAAATATGGTGTGTATTGCATACCATTAAAAGAGTCTGAGCTCAGAGTTCAACGATAGCTGGTATATAGGCTCGACCCTTCGGAGCCTAGGTATTCGTACAGCCGAACACCGATATTCAACCCGAACAGGTGCCTCTAACACTGTTTTGGCCCGCACAGTCCAGGAGGGAACCCACACCCCCTCATGGAATGATGCATATATTCTTCTATGCACCAAAGAAAAAAGATCTACATTGTTTGCGGAAAATTTGTTTATCCATCACTATCGTGGACGGTGCTGTAATGATGACATTCCCACTACTTTGCCATATGTTTGGAAATAACTGTTTAATACAGTTTACACTGAAGAGCAATTGAATTAGAGATACCTGTCTAGTAACGTATAGCACTACCTTTCGCCCTGATGACGGCGGCGATTCGTATCGGCATGGACTCGACAAGACAGCTGAAGCGTTGGGAAGCCATACTGATCCACGAACCCTGAACAAGCTCCCACAGTTCACGAAGATTTGATAGAGTGGGGTCAGAGCCTCAAACATCTCTCTCGATAGCATCCCAGATGTCCTCGATGGGATTGAGGTCAGGTTACCTAGCTGGCCAACGAAGCGAGGTCACGTCGGTGGAGTGTTCATCCAACCACTCGGATACAATTCGGGAGCGATGGCACGGTGCATTGTCTCGTTGCAGGATGAGGTCCCCAGTGGGATGTTGAAGACGCACAAACGGGAGCAAATGGTCGTCCAGGATATTCCGGTAACGTTGACTTGTGAGGGACGATGTCACACGTACCAGGGGGTCCCGTTTCAGTCCACGTAAACAGTTACCAGATGAGAATGCCACCCCCACCAGCTTGAAGAGTACCCTGCTGGCAAGAAGGATCCATCGCTTCATGTGGGTTGCGCCGTTCTCGTATCCTGCCATCCGCATGTGTTAACGTGAATCTCGACTCATCAGTCCAGGCAACATTTTCCCACATGTCTAGGGTCCAGTGGCGATGTACCCGCGCCCATGCTAATCTTTGCACATTGTGATGTGCGGTCAGCATCGGTACTCTTGTGGGACGATGGCTTCTGTACCCCATAGCGAGGAGATAGTTCTGGATGGTGTGGCTGCTTACACGTTTTTGTGCACCCGCGTTAAATTGCCGAGTGATTTCTTGCACTGTGGCCCGTCTATCCGCTGTTACAATGCGAGCTAGTTGACGATGACCCCGCTCATTCACACGCTGTTGTTCACGGCAGTTAGCCTTTGCAGGGATGGTTTTTCCGGATTCGATGTACTCACGGTGCACCCGTAACACAGTGGCTCGTGAAAATCCCAGTGCCTGCACGACTTCCGAGATGGAGTGACCCATTCGTCGGGCCCCGACAATTTCCCCACGATCAAATGCGCTTAGCTCCTTCGTCTTAGCCATACTGCGCCACACTCTTACTGATTCCCGTCGCATCACTCCTTGTATTGTCGGATCGCTGCATACGTCATTTCGTTTCCGTTTACAGGGCCGCCCACAGCGCCACATTTGCATAACGCCAGCTGTCTCTAATTCAAATGCTCTTCAGTGTATATTAAAGAAAAAATTCAAGATTTAAAACCCCTACTACACAATCAGTTAACTTAATCTAATACGACCTTTCAAAGACGGAACTACGTAGCATCAGAAGTTAGATAGGAATGACCAATCGTCATCAACTAATGAACACCATTGTACGTCATGACATCAAGCCACTAACACTTTATAACTTCGCACTAAGTATGTTCAAATGTAGTCTTCACCTGATGATGCCTTGTGAAAGATCTCGTGTTTGTATTTTTTACCTTGTAAATATCTTATTTATTAAAGATTTTAACTATCGTGCTTTAGACAGCAAATTACACTCGACCTTTAGTTTGTTGCCTTATATGCCAACGTCCATCCGTTCGATGAAGCAGAAAACGTGACTCATCGGAGAAGGCAATCCTTTGCTAATCAGCGGAGGTCCAATTCCGATACTGCCGTGCAAATGTAAGACTTTTTCTGCCGATGCACCTTCGTTAGCATAGTTGCAGTGACCATTCGTCAGCATCGGAGTCCCACACGCGGCAGGTTTCTCTGCAATGTTCGCCTAAACACACTTCCGGTAGCCCTCTGGTTCATTTGGCCATTGAGCTGCTACACTGTAGCGTGGCAATCGGCCCTCACGCGCCTTCGAAGCCGACTTTCACCTCTCACATCAATGGCCCTTGGTGCTCTGCAGTTTCCACTTCGCATATTCGCAATGGTGCATTTCTCCAATCACGATACACCAATAAACTTTAACCACAGAAGCACGCGAACATTTCACAAAGTGCGCTGTTTTAAGAATACTGCCATCCTTGGCCCAAAAGCCGATAATCATCTCTTTTTGCAAATCTGATAAATCGGTCATTTTATCCATGACAGCAACGAGTGATATGTTGTTAGAATGGCTATATACCCTCGTAGCCAGCTCAAGAACCTTATATACCCTCGTAGCCAGCTCAAGAACCTTATATACCCTCGTAGCCAGCTCAAGAACCTTATATACCCTCGTAGCCAGCTCAAGAACCTTATACCCTCGTAGCCAGAACCTTATACCCTCGTAGCCAGCTCACGACACATGCTTCCTTCCATTGGCTACGCGCTGTTGGCGTCAAAAGTAGGAGGTGGTAACAATAATGTGATTCCACTGTGTATAATATAATATAATATAATATAATATAATATACTTGTGTTATATACATTTACTAGAAATATTACTGTATACATCAAGAAAATTTGTCCGCATATGCACTCATCCGCACTGAAGAGCTAGAAGAATCGTACTGAAGGGGTGATAGGCTGGAAGTTCCTCTGTAAATGAGCGACAACGGCTGACGCTATGTTAGAGGAAATAAATCGTGACGTTTTAAGTGTTCTGCACAAACGTCATATACCAGAGACCAGATTGGCTGTCTGTTATGCTGAACATACGCTCGCGCTGTGCCATGGAGCCGAATCGAGCGGGTCTCAACCTCTGTTCCGTATTACGAATGATAGTTTCGATATACTTATTTTATAAATCACGATGAAAGCTTAATGCAAGCAAAATTGCATGCTGAGAGACACGCTAAAAATATATACCAGGTTGGCATTTCTTTTAACGGGTACATTTCCTGAACATTTCTGTAGGATTTCGTTATTTCATACCAATTTTGGGTACAAAATAACATTCAAAGTTGAACTTTATGTGCTACTGCAAGTATTGATTACTTCTTGAGTTATAGCGTATATGGTGATATTTTCAGTGATTAAAAATGTTTCCAGCGAAATTTCATTTGCACTTACTCACTTGCCTGTTATCCAAGAGCCATGTTACGGGCGAGCTGCGGTTTTAGAAAAGACTTGTGGGCTCAAGTGGGCTGGGGTATAGAAAAGTTGTGTGCTCAAAGAAAAGTTGAGTGGGCTGAAGTCCACCAAAAATTTCTTTGAGCCCTCCCTTCAGCCCCTCCAAAATATTTTAAGCAGTCAGAACATATGGCGGCTGTAACGATCTAAGATTTTTTGAAACTTGGACAAACCAACTGAATTTCTCGAATCACTGAAATTTTGTTTTATAAATTTTTTTTTTAAAATTTAGTGTTTGTACTTCTGGGAAATGGGGGGATCCTCTGAGCGAACTTCTAAGAGAGTAGTAGAAGCACAATGTTTGTAATTATGGTTTTAAAAGGTGAATGAGAGAAAGAGAGACAGAGAGAGAGAGAGAGAGAGAGTACTTGTCAGGTTACTGAAATTCATAAACAACCTTATCAAAGCAAAACAATAAATAAATGAACAAGTTAGTAAAATCATGCAATGCATTGATTATGATACGCTTTCGAACATACCAGAAATCATTACTCAAGTTATGAGGACAACGCCTGTGGAATAAATCTCGCTCTTGGGTCCTGATCTTTGACCCCATTTCGATGATATTAATCAGAACCGGTTCGGTATACCTCCGGAACAACATGAAAATTTTTTGTTGCAATCGAAGCAATTTTACATAAGTTATAACGCATAAGAGCGATGGAATAGATCCCGCTCCTATGTCCTGACCTTTGATCCCATTTCGTCCATTTTCAATAATGTTCGTCCCCAGGTAGTTTCCTACCACATACTGAAATTTCATTGGAATCGAACCATTTTTACGCGAGTTATCGTGCCGACAGACAGACAAACGGACAAAGCTGGAGCATATACACTTTTTCAACCTACGGTTGGAAAGCGTAAATAAAACAACGCAAGTAAGCTATAATTGCCAAGAAATAGTAACTTATCATACAGATTCGTATACACGGTTCCCATACTACATACACTGAATAAATACTATATAGAGTATTCACTTGAAAACTTATTTTGACTAGGGATAACATTATTAGCATCGGGTAAAATGCACAAAATTGTACCCAAAATTTGTACTCCCCCATCATGCTTATGATGTGTTGATATTTTTCTATTAGTGGTTTCGAAGGTTAGGGCACAATCTTTGGTTCCACTATGCGAAAAAATCACACATCCACGCATTCTTGTCTCCAAGAATGATTTCTCAAATTTTTCCTTTCATTAACTTTTTTTTTCTGAATTTCATTTTTGAAGCCAACCGAGCGACAGGAAAAACATTTTTTTTCACTTTCTTAAACATTCGTTCAAGGATTTCAACGGAAGTTGTATATTTATAGTTTTTTGTACGTGTACGGTATATGTGCCTTTGGAACAAGAGCTAGAAAGAATTTGAACATATATAAATGGCTTAAAAATTACTTTTAGTCTATGTGTGAAACAAAAACATGTGTGAACCAAATTATTCACATCATTTTAAAAACTAAATTTTATATTTATATATATAGTAATTATGAACATTGGAATCGTAAAAAGTAAACTCGTGCATAAATAATTAAATTAGATTAAGCTTACATTATGACTGAGATTAAATAGTGTGTGGTGAGAAGCATTTATTGGTACAAAAGTTTGTGAAATCCAGGTGTGTTAGCAAGACAACAAAATTTTGTATGCAATCGTGCATTATGTCAGTAGAATAATCTTTTTCTTTAAGGAAATTAATTCTTTTTTTTCTCCCGAAATCTGAAATTTCCTCTTCAGCAATTTGTAAAGAAAATGATGTGAATTGTTTTGTATTCTTGAGTTTCGAGAAATGTTAATTTGTGTGCCTGATGTAAATTTTATGTGAACATTAGGATCCCCGGAATCTGCAGCATTTCGTTTTTGTTTTTTTTTCACCAGACAGGGAGTCGCCAAACCCAGAGATAAGAATATTGTTTCCTGTTAGCCCAGAAATTCCTGAGTAAGTCACCTTGAAAACTTGAAAACGATTAGTCACTAGGCCATAGAAGGGTGAATTTCAAGAATTTTTGCAAAGTCATGGTCAAGAGGACGCCATGGATGACACAGCAGGCTTTTTCGTCCCCCACCACACCCTCGAAAAATGCCTACGCTTCAAGCTACGAAGCATTTCTACCAACAATTGTGTAGCTGAGAACCATAGCGTCCTTTTTGACGCATGCGCGCAGGAGTTTGGAAAAAGTTTGAGAAAAGAGGAGATTTCTCTCTTCACTCTCACATGGTTACCGGAAAGAAATCCAAAGAAAAAAAATCCACGGAGAAAAAAGACAGGAGAAAAAATCCAACGGAAAAATAATCCAGTGAAAAAAAGCCAAACGAAAGAAAAGCAAAGGGAAAAAAAGTCCATGGAAATAAAATCCAACGCCTACTTTTATGTAGGCTAACCAGTAAGAAACTTGGGTGGTCATATAAAAATTTACATAAAAAAAAAGTTATCACTTCTCAAAGATTACAAGGATATCGTAATTTGTTTTCATGGAGGTTCGAGCAACTGGGGGTCGTATAAAAATTGCATTTTTGTTTCTTGTGTCCACTTCCATGTTGGTTGACCTTGTAGGAAAATTTAGGGATCGTATAAAAATTGCATTTCTGATTTCTTTGTGTCACTTAAATGTAGGAAGCTTAAGGGATCGTATAAAAATTATTTTCTGATTTCTTTGCGTCACTTCTATGTAAGAAGCTTAGAGGGTCGTATAAAAATTGTCATTGGATTTTTTCCCTGGCTCTCTGTTTTTTTCCTGTGGATCTTTTTTCCTAGATTGACGCCACAGGGGCAGCAGAGTTTGATTAATTAATAACCTACGAATTAATAATAATAAATATTTATAATCTTACAATTGGTAAAGCAGAACTGATTGCGGTTTTGAAGTTTGGTAGCAATTTAACAGAAGATTAACACAGGGTTTTGTGAATGTTGAAGCTGCTCCTTTTATGAATGCATTGCAGATTGGCCAATTAGAAGGGGGAGATAAAATCCAACATAAATTAATACCTTCACAGTATTAATAATAGTAAAAATAATTTCAATAATGATTAGGTCATTTCTAAAAAAAAAAAAAAAATTAAAGAAGGAGGCCCTGTTAAACAATGGGCCGAAGGCCCGGGCCCTTCGGTTTCCGGAAAACCGCTACACACTAAACCTGCCTCACAGGAAAACTGCCACACACTTTTCATTAAGGGGCCCGGCACAAATTGCTGTTCCTCCGAAGAACACTGAATGTGTGACAATTTTTCCAGTGGGGAAGATTTCCAAATTTCCGAATTATGTGTGGCAGTTTTCCAAGGCACCTAACGAGGGGAAGAAACTCTTTTGTTTGTCTGAATTTTCATACCGATTCATTCGAGTTTAGGGCAACTGGCCACAAAAGTTCAAGGGGTGGGGGCTATAAAGGTTGCCGTTTCTGGGCCTATATTGAGAACTGAATTAGGAACTCCAAACGAATTTCGAGAAAACGTTCCATGTAAGCCAAGTGAGAATTGTATTTTGATTTCAAGAAATAAATTGACAAGGATCCGAGGTACACTTGGTTTGGGGGCTCTAACCCCAACTTCCGTAATATTATATTCTGGGCCGCTGGAGTCTGTCAGTGTATCCAAAATGTTTCCCTTGTAAACATTAGAACCATGCTTTATACACTGAGTGGCCACTTTATTATGACCACCCCTCAGTACTTCGTTAGGCCACCTTTTGCCTTCAATACTGCGTCGATTCTTCGTGGCATGGACTCCACGAGATGTTGATAGGTGGTTTGTGGAATCTGAGACCATGCTTGATGTATAGCACTTTCCAGGAGTGTGAGATTGCAGGGTTATGGATCCAGCTGTCTGATGGCTCGTTCAACTTCATCCCACAAATTCTCAATGGGTTGAGATCTGAAGATTGTGGGGGCCACCTAAGCAAAGTAAACTCACCGGCATGTTCCTGAAACCAATAATGTACAATACGAGCACCATGGCAGGATGCATTATCTTGTTGAAAGTAGCCATTGCCATTGGAATAAACCATCCACATGACAGGATGCACTTGGTCCTCAACGATGCTTAGATATGATGTGCCAGTCAGACGTTGATCAACACGAATTAAAGGGCCCAAAGCATGCCAGGAAAACATTCCCCAAACCATAAGGTTGCCTCCACTAGCTTGAAGGGTTGTAGCAATGCATTTGGGGTCCATGCTTTCGTGCTGTTTATGCCAAATTCTCACTCGGCCATCGGCATGGTGCAACTGAAAACGTGATTCATCGGACCACATAATTTGTTTCCAATTATCGACTGTCCAATCCTTGTACTCCTGTACGAACTGGAGACGTTTTCTCTTGTCAACTGCAGAGAGCAAAGGTGTTCGAACAGGCCTTCGGCTGCCATACCATCCGATGCAGTGTACGGCGAACAGCGCGTGCAGAGATCATTTGAGGGGATCCTTGATTAAGATGGTCTGTAATTTGCTGCACTGTTGCCCTTCTGTTGTTTGTTACCAGTCTGGACACTCCGTTCCGCCCGAGCAGACACTAGTCGATAACGACCACACGTTGCACGTAGAGACCCAGTTTTTTTGCTGACAGTCCAGTCTTTAAACTTTTTAACAACAGCTGCTCTGGAACATTTCACGAATGCGGCGGTTTCGGTGATACTCGCTCCATGGCTCCGAGCTCCTACAATCATCCCACGTTAAAAGTCCGTCAAATCGCATTTTTTACCAATCTCGTCACCCAAAAATCTCTTCTACTAATGTCGCATGCACTAAGCTTTCCCATTTTATACTAGCCTCGCCTTCTGGCGGCAACACCGTGCAGCCATAACTCATTTACTTAAAACTGTCAGGTGGTCATAATAGAGTGGCCACTCAGTGTATAATGACTCTGTACACAACCACGAATTTTCAGGAGGGTGGGATGAATTCACTCTCCCCCAAGTTTCTAAGAGCGCAGACAAGTGCTCAAGGTAAGAGATTTGCTCGCCATTTCTATGCTTCATGTTGTGTTTAGTGACAGACTATGTATGCTCTTCCCTCCGTCCCCCAGAAATTTGGTGGTCTGTAAAAGGGATACGAGGTGCTTAGTTTCGAGGGCTCTACCCCCAACTTCCGTACTTTTATGTTCTGGACCTCTAGAATCGGTCAGTGTATCCTCGATGTTACCCATGAAGAGCTCTTAGTAACATTGGGGGGCGGGAAGGGGGGATTCGTCCCACCCTCCTGAAAATTCGTGGTTGTGTACAGAATCATTATATAAAGCATGGTACTAATGTTTACAGCTCTACGTCCATTTTAACATTTTGGGGGAAAGCCCCTCTCCCAAAGCTAACGGACTTCGCGGACGCTTCAAGGAGAACATCCTGGATACATTGACAGACTCCAGCGGCATAGAATATAATATTACGGAAGTTGGAGGTAGACCCCCTCCCCCAATCAAGTGTACCCCGGATCCTCGGCAATTTATTTCTTCAAATTAAAGTACGATTCTTGCTTGGCTTACATGGAACGTTTTCTCGAAATTCGTTTGGAGTTCCCAATTCAGTTCTCAATATAGGCTCAGAAACGGCAATCTTTATAGCCCCCTCCCTTGAACTTTTGTGGCCAGTTGCCTTAAACTCAAATGAACCGGCATGAAAATTCAGACAAACAAAAGAGTTTTTTCCCCTCGTTAGGCACCTTGGAAAACTGCCACACATAATTCGGAAATTTGGAAAACTGCGCCTCTGGAAGAATGGTCACACATTCAAAGTGTTCTTCGGAGGAACAGTAATTTGTGCCCGGCCCCTTAATGAAAAGCATGTGGCTAGACCCCCCCCTCCCCTTCCTTAATCCGGCCCTGTGTCGATCATGTAAATCGATAACTGTTTCGTTGGAGTTGGATTTTATTTCCCTGGCTCTTTTTTTCGTTGGCTTTTTTTTCCGTGGATTTTTTTTAATGGATTTTTTCCCGTGGATCTTTTCCTAGATTCCTCTCACACTTGCCTCCAGTTCGTCACGGGTCAACAACTGATTTTCACTTGTTTGTTGCTAGAGCTGACGGCAGCTGTACTTTGTGCTGAGGAGAACAATGAAATTTGGTCAGGAGATTTTTTTGTTGCAACCAGCATGGTAAAAGTCAACTCCAACTGCACCAAAAAGAGGACGACTGATGCCTCCATGGTGTGATGCCACAGTTGTCGCCATCTTGCCGGAGTGGAAGTCAAAAATCCCAGCCGAAGCAACTCGCCTTTTTGAAAGCCTGCCCCTCTGACGTCTTCCCAAGACGACTCCCTAATGTCTGGCCATCAACTGCTTCGACTACGCCCGGAGCAGAGAAACTGAGAAAAAAAAAAACAAAAAAAAAAAAACTCATCATGGACATCCAGCAAAATCGCGGTGGGACCTCGTTAATCTAGACCCCTCCAGGATGCTGTCAGCCTGTCACCTGCAAACGTCAGTAGCAAATTCTGCGATCCTCAAAACAGTGGGAAATGGAAAACCACCCTCCTAAGAAGACCCATTCGTGTTTCCCCGATACTGCAAATTAAGGGGGACAAGGCGAAGCAACCTCTTGACCTCTTCCGAAGCCGAACCCTGCCCTAGAAAAAGGAAAGAAAGGTAATTTTGTAATCATACTCCATTGCTTTTGAAATTCCAAGGAAAACACAAACAAACGTTGATGCCCTAAATCGAAAAACAGCGAGGGGGCCAACTCTCGAAATTTGCTCAAGTGAACCTAATATTTTTGTTGGTAAGAAGTGCATCATTAAGCTTTAGCTACCTAGGGGCTTGAAACCCGGTAATAATTAAAATTTTATTATGTCCTTATTCATAGTTAAATTGTACTAATGTGATATGTAAAAAAAAGGGGGGGGGGCATGCAAGTAAATTTAAAGAGGAATCGAAGGAGGGTGGGGGATAAAGAGACATGTTGTTTGAAAGGATACAATTAATATAAAGGTAAAAAACTTCAGAGACAGGTGTAATGCATTAAACACTGAGACACCTCAGTGCTCATTTTATTTTTGGCCAAAGTGTATTATTCGTTTGTATTGTGCTTATTGTTTTTTGATTTTTTTTTTGAAAGGAAATATCAAATTTAAATCAAATTTTTTTGTTTAAAACGAAAGCGAATTGAACCACGCTGGAATTCTGAGTAACAAGTGAAAATTTGCAAATTGAAATTGTAAAAAATTTGAATATTGTGTAATCAATTTGAAATATACACCCAACAAAATTGGAATTGGACTCTAAAAACTCATTTTGGCATTCGTGGGTGCTTTGTGAATGAAAAAAAGAAAAAAATCTCTCTGTAAAAATCTCAACAAAATTCTGATCAGCCGAGAGGCCTGCTCTACAAATAAATACAACTGAAAATCAGTTTTTACACCTAAAATTTTGAGTCACCTTTATTACTTGTTTATGTGTGTTCAGTGAATCCAAGGTATTGATAGCTAAATTTTGTGCAAACTAAATTTTTTTCAAGCTCTTAAATCACCTCTGCACTTGGCAGAGTTCAAGGATCTGAATCTGGTAAGATTTAATTAATTGATACTTCGACAACGTAAATTTTGCTGTTTGTGCATACAGTTTTTCTTTTGTTCTACCACTACTTAATTTTTTTATACATCACGTGCCATATTGTTTCACATTATTTTATACAGGTGTATTTACATTAAAACACATGGTTATAGTGACCAGTTCACATTAGAACATTTTACCTTATATCACTTAATTCCCTTAATAGCTCACCCAGTTCTGGTCGGCTGGCGTCGAGACTGTTGTTACCCAGAAGGGAAGAAAGAGAAGGAATTCTGAGAAGGCATTAAGTGAATATGGAAGATTTAAAGCTAGTATTACATACAAATCGTTATGCTTGACAAGTAATTAAACAAGTTAGTAAAATCATGCAATGCATTAATCATGATACGCTTTCCAACATACCAGAAATCATTACTCAAGCTATGAGGATAACGGCTGTGGAATAAATCTCGCTCCTGTGTCCTGACCTTTGACCCCATTTCGATGATATTCAACAGAACCGGTTCAGTATATAATTCCGAAACAACATACTAAAGTTTTGTCTCAATCGAAGCATTTTTACGTAAGTTATGACGCATAAGGGCAATGGAATGGATCGCGGTCCTATGTCCTGACCTTTGACCCAATTTCGTCCATTTTCAATAGGGTTCGTCCCCAGGTAGTCCCCTATCACATACTAAAATTTCATCGAAATCGAACAATTTTTACGCGAGTTATCATGCTGGCGGACGGACGGACGGACAGACAAACAGACAGATAGACAGACAGACAGACAGATAGACAGACAGACGGACAAAGCTGGAGCATGTACGCTTCTTCAACCGACGGTTGGAAAGCGTAAAAAACTGCGATGTGGTAAAGAATAGTGAATAAGCAAACATCATATTCAACACGTAAGTAGTTATTGAAGCCAGAAAGCTATATAGAAAGATGAAACATCTTGAACTACCTTGCAAAGACAATGTGTAGATATTGCAATCTTCAAATGATAACTGATGAAAGGAAAGTCTGAATAATACAGAGTGCGTTTTTGTAAGTGTTTATATACTGTGCTTTCATATAAACAGACATATATTGTAATTACTGAATTTCCGTAGATTGCCTTTACTGCTGAGCAAGTAAAAGTGAAATTGCATCTGCACATTCAGAGCATTTGCATTTCTTTCATTAGTCGCTGCAACGTTTACTCATATATAACGCCAATTTAATTTTGCTAATTCATAACGATAAAATCCAGAAATTGTTCTAACACACTTGAGAAAAAATATGAATTACTAGTTGTTTTATACAAAATTCAGCTGTGGATTCTGGACTTGCTGAACTACCTTGTGGCTTGTTAAATAATCATCCCCTCTACAAAATTCAGATTTATTGCCCATCAAAGAAAATGAATCACAGAATTCTATTTACTTGCAATAAATCGGAAAGAATGTAAGAAATTTTATATCAAAAGGGCCGAAATATTATTTTCCATGGAATTTAAGCAATGGTGGAATAAAAAATACTGCGCTCTTTTCAACGATTTATGGCTTGTACAAGTGCAAATCTGTGTGTTTTTATTATTTTTTCATTTAAATTTTGAGTTCCGCCAATAAAGGTGTACTAGTTATTTAGTGTTTAAATGTAAATAGTTAATACCTTTGGCAAACTCGTATTCCGTTGATTTAAAGGAAGCAACTTTAACCCCCTTCACATGGCGCCTGCGCTGTTACGTACAACGGGTATACGGTGTTCCTTCTAGTGCCTTTTATATGATGTGCAGCTTTTACGCATTTGTAAGAGTTTAAAACTTAGAGCGCCGTGGTTCAGATGTCGAGCAGTTAGCTTATTGTATTCGAGTCTACAACTTAAAAGTTTTTGCGTTAAGCAATAACTTTGCATGAAGTTTCCTTTCACCCATGAAAAGATTGCATACAGCAGTTATGGGCATTAACTTGCGAACGTCACAATCAGCGGCCAAAATCTCTTCAATCATGCATAGCTCTGATTGCTCCGTTTTGTGAGCGTGACATCATACACGGTCGTATCAGAATAATAAGCACACCTGATAAAAAATTAGTCACCCCTAAAAGAAATGACAGTAGCAAGTTACCGGTTGCACAGAGGGCGCCGTGAAAACATTCTTGGGAGATAAATAGCCCTGACGTGTTCTACAGGATCATTTCTGTGTCATGCAGTGGTGAAGAGCAACGTGTGTGTTGAACTTAGTCAGCAATATGCGTCTTAAGACAGATGTTACTGAGTGACAAAAAGGGGCCATCGTATTTGGCCGTGCCCACGGACACAAAGTGAATGAAGTCGCACCAATCTGTTGTTGTGTCGAAGCGTAATGTCCAGCGGGTCTGCAAACAGCGGTGTAGTTCGAAGTCAACTAAAAATCGGCGACATCAGCATGGCCGGAAAACGATTTTCCCCAACAGGGACCGCCGCCATGTTTCGCGCCTTGTAACTGAAAATCGGTTTCAAACAGGCAACAATTACTCCAAACAATCAACGAAAGTTTACTTCAACCAATTTCCGAAAGGACATTGTGACGAGAACTGCATGCGATGGACATGTGGAGCAGAGTACCACGGAAGAGACCTGTTTTAACAACAAGTCACAAAGTCGCGCGTTATCAATGTGCTCAGAGGCACCAAAACGTTACTGTGGAGGATTGGAAACGAGTAATTTGGTCTGATGAGTCTCGTTTTTGTTTGTACACCAATGATGGGAGGCGACGAGTACATTGCAGGTCTAGTGAAGCCCTTAATCCTGATTGTGCCGAAGGTGTTGTTCAAGCTGGAGGAGGTTCTGTGATGTTTTGGGGATATCTTTCGTACCTCTCGTTGCAGTGACGATGAATTTGAACCAGCATGCGTGTGGTTGCCCTTTGCCCTATACATCATCTACAGGAGCAGATTCCCATTGACGCTCCTGTCTTCTTCTTCTTCTTCTTCTTTTTTTTTTTTTTTTTGGATTGGAAGTTTAACGACCACCGGGAGCAACTCAATGGGCTATAAGCAGTCGCTTGTCCCTGATTTAGGGCCACTGGTTCCAGGGAAGGGAGAGAGCCAGCGCCGTAAGACAAACACACCATCCACGCATCTCCGCGATTCGAATCCGAACCCATCTCGGACGAATGATCAGATGACCACAGTGCCACCGGGGCGGCCTCCTGCCTTCCAAGACAACAATTGCCATGTGCACAGGTTTAAAACTGTGTCTGAGTAGTACGACGAAGAATCAGCAACACTGTCTCATCTTGACTATCCCGCCAAATCCCCAGATTTAAATCCTATGGAAAATCTGGTGGAATCATTTGGAAAAGAAGGTGAAACGCCGGAATAGATACTCACGTACTCTAGAGGAAGTTCGGAACCGATTGACGCATGAGTGGCTGCAAAACAATGTTCAATACATCCGCAACCTTGTGGTGTCTCTACGACACCGGATTCATGCTGTTATCAGTGCATTAGGCGCCGTTACACGTTATTAGGTGAGGTCTACCAGGGGTGACACATGTTTTGTTCGGTGTTCTTATGACCACACCCGGAATCACAAAATGTCCTCCCCAGCGTCACAGAGTGCACGTGATAAGGTCGTCCACGCGGAGATATAAGCGGCCGGACAGTACAGATGAGCCATAGTGCCTTACATGAGCACAATGGGAAGAGGTAGTGATTTGACGGGAATTGCATTGCCCCCTAGTAACTGAAAGCTTATCGCCGCCCCGGTGACGCAGTGGTCTAAGGCGCTGGCCTCTGATCATTCGTCCGTAAGGGGTCCGGGTTCGAATCCCGGTCAGGCATGGATGTTGTGTTTGTCTTACGGCACTGGCTCTCTCCCTTCCCTTGAACCAGTGACCCTAAATTAGGGACGGGCGACTGCTTATAGCCCATTGAGTTGCTCACGGTGGTCGTTGAACCTCCAATCAAAAAAAAAAAAAAAAAAAGAAAAGAAAAAAGAGCTTATCAGCTCGTTTCTGAAGTCATTATAAATTGATCTCGTGTTTTTTCTCGCAGTCGTCTGCCAATGAGAGTTCAAAGATTTAAGCCTAGAACAAACACAAAGAACCAGATATGAAATTGAGTCAAGATTTTGTGACCCGGGACCTTATACACTTAGGACGGATCCGACCTGAAGTCGATCAGACCCTGAATTTGTCCGACATGACACGCACCATACTGCTTTGAGCTAGGAATACAATAAGTTAAACTGCACTTATGTGTAATTCATCTGCATACAGCCCTTCTGTCTGACAGTCTTGTTAATCGGACTCATAACTTTAGTATTTCACATACAGGGTGCCCAGTAAAGTCCTTTCTCAGCCCGTAACTTTCGAACGCCGACAGCTATAGCCATAAAAACGGTGTCTAGGTACAGCAAAGTGGCTACGCGCTATTGGATGAGTCCGCTTACAGCGCCTCTTAGCGGCAAAGTCAGGAGTTAGCGTGCTGATCTCGAAAACTATACGAGATACGGGAAAACAGTCAATTACAAAGTTGTAGAGCAGCATTGATTTAGTACGAAAAAAAAAAAAAAAAAAACCACCTTGCGCACATGAATGCTAAGAATAGATCGCGTACAATTCTCGTTTGTTTCTTCGCGATGTCGAACACTGTTACGTCACGAAACGCGTCAGAAAGGAGCAATTAGTTGCCACTAGGCACATTTACTGTCGGTGCTCAATGTGCTCTCCGTCAGCCACAATATACACATTTGGACTCTACATTGAATCTTACGCTGCACATTTTGCAGCATGTCAGGTGACACGCTGGAACAAGCATCAGTTATACGGCGTCGAAGGTCCTGCAACGTTGTCAGAGGGGTCAGACACACCTGCTCTTTGAGGTAGCCCCACAGATAGAAGTCCAATGGGGTGAGGTTTAGTGAGTGTACAGGACACTGTACGCAACCACCATAGCCGATGATTTGTTGCTCGAATGTCGCGAACAGGCACCTTCTTACGACTCCTGACTGGTGCGGAGGAGCACCGTCATGTTGGAACCAAACATTCCGCAGTTGAGTCGGGCTAGTTCTTTGCGGAAAGCGATATTATCTCCTTTCTGACGCGTTTCGTGACGTAACAGTGCTCGACATCGCGAACAAACAAACGAGCATTATACGCGTTCTATTCTCAGCATTCATGTGCGCAAGGTGTCTCTTCGTTCTAAATCGATGCTGTTCTACAACTTTGTAATTGACTATTTTCCCGTGTCTTCTATAGTTTTTGAGATCGGCAAGCTAACTACTGACTTTTCCGCTAGGAGGAGCTGTAAGCGGTCTCATCGAATAGCGCATAGCCATTTTACTATACCTATAGACACCGTTTTTATGGCTATAGCTGTCGGCGTTCGAACGTTACGCTGCGGAGAAAGGACTTTACTGAGCACCCTGTATACATTTCTGAATGCGAGACTAATGAAGTCTCTGATGTAGTTAATCAGAAGCAGCTGCCCTTAATCAGGGACAAGTGAACGCTTACAGCCAGGGCTTGAAAAATTTCAAGCTGGTTCACCAGTCAGGCAAATATCTCACTCGCCCATCTAAAAATCGACAGCACCGCAACGATGTCGATTTTTTGTTTCGTGTTTTAAAGTTTGATTTGTTTAAAATTTGTACACATTCTCGAATAATATTTTATCACGAACCTAGTAACCTAATTTAAAGGATTAACCATTGTATAACAACAAAACTGAGTTTCCTCCCTCTAGAGTAGATGATAGAAGAATCCTTTAATGTTTTAGAAATTTTCCTTTCCGCTCCGCCGAAACACGGATGCCCGTGTTTGCCCTATGACCTAAGACAGCAATTGCCTAAGTGGGAGCTTGCAAGGCGCATGCGACTCTTATAATGGCTATCTTCTGGCACAGCGTATGGGGGAATTTTTCTATCAAGCTTGCAACTTCTTGCATCGAGTTCCTTGTTAAGCGCATCGTGCCCGGATGTATTGACTCGCGGCATTCGCTGTCTAATTTCTTTCGTGGAGAAACAGGTTCCCCATGCTGCCGCACAATCACGCACCATTTCTGTGAATTAAAATAGGCTTTATTAAGAAATTGACTGTTTCACGTACCCAACATTTGGGCGTAATAGAGTATAAGTAATTGCCGATTGAATTCAAAATGCTCAACTGAATTTTTTACTCGTCAACCAACTAAAACTTTTCACTCGTCACAGACGAGCGGACGATTCAAGCCCTGCTATAGCCCTAAAAGATGCTGATGGTGTTCGTTAAGTCACAAAAAAAAAGTGCTGGTAGTAAAGCAATCAGCAGACTACGCATACTGTTGATTTGCTTGCTGTTCCTCGTGAGGCGTAATGTGGTCTCGAAAGAAAGAGGCTGTAATGGTTTCAAAGAGCTACCACATGATTTGGTAGACATAAAAACTACACTGGCGGAAAGTGAAAAAAGAACACCAAGAAGGAATTGGCGGACGATTATGAAATTTACATATGTTAATGGCGTCGAGTTTACATAGCTGTGATGTTAATTTCGGGACCAACCGGTGAGCGCTTACGCCACAGCACGGCATAATATGCAAATTATTGTAGGTGGTATTTAAGGAGTACGGCGAAGTGAATGTAATCAGTCGTCGGCGTACGGACACGTGCGAAGACCCTGAAGAAACTGCAATAGACGTGTACGATTTCAGCAGTTATCGGACTTTGAGCGAGGTTGTCTAGTCGGACTCCGCGAGGCCGGGTGGTCGTATCGTCGTATTGCGGAGCGAATTGGACGGGAAGTATCGGTGGTGGTACGATGGTGGCGTAGATGGTCCGAGGAGCATTCCCACACGAGAAGACGTGGAACCGGGAGTCACAGACGGACTGATGAGCGGACCGATCGACGCATAAGAAGAGCGGCGTTGTCAAGCAGAACATCCACTGCGACGCAAATCCGAGCTGCCGTTGCACCTGAGGTGACTGTGCGAACAATCCGCAACCGTCAACTGGATGCAGGATTACGTGCACGTGTGCCTCTGGGGAGTCACTGTCTCATTAGTCGAGGTGAGACAGTGTTGCTGATTGTTCGTCGTGCCAGTCGAGGTGAGACAGTGTTGCTGATTGTTCGTCGTGCAAGTCGAGATGAGACAGTGTTGCTGATTGTTCGTCGTGCCAGTCGAGGTGAGACAGTGTTGCTGATTGTTCGTCGTGCCAGTCGAGGGGAGACAGTGTTGCTGATTGTTCGTCGTGCCACTCAGACACAGTTTTAGCCCTGGGCACACGGCAAATGTTACAGGGCTTGGTGCTGAATTCTATTACAGCGCCCTGTATGGAGGGTTCGTTTGATGCTTCCTTTGCAGTAAGTTCGGTATCGGTGGTTTAATCCGTAAATCTTCCAACTGGAGCAGATAAACACAATACAAAGCATAGAAGAGTGAATTGACCGAGGCTAAATTTTGCAGTGAGGAAGACTTTTATTTAGATTTTACGGGGAATGTCTTTAAGCCTTGTCCTGATCTCCGTTCTTTCTACATATTAACCCCTCATGATCACTTTCCGTCTCTCCTCTCATCGGCTTCATTCCTTCCTCCTTCCCTTTTTTCCCGAATATACTGCACCCCCGCTCAAGATCTCCTGCTTCCTCGACCTTCTGCCACCGAGTTCTCTCTGCTCTTTTTCTTCCCCGATAGCTGACCCCCGAACCAAAACTCTCCCCCGTGTCAAGTCCAACGAAAATTCCTCCTAAGCAAAGCCACACCCTAAATACGTCTCCTCTACTCGCTTCGCCGCTTTGCTTGGGACAGCGCTGAAAAGCAATAATGTCCAGTTTCATTCTTCTCACATCGGCGAAACTATAAATCTAACACCCCCCTCTGCTGCGACGCGTGTGAAAAAAGGACACTTTGCCTGTTCGCTGCCCATTCCATCCAAATGACGGGAATTGAAAGAAAATGACTACAATTCACTATCTCTAAAAATGGCTACAGAATTTCGCTTCTGATAAATATGGAAGCCCCGGTTACACAACACTTCGTCGTTCAGAATGCGGAGGTACGCATGCTGCCTCAAATTCATCGACACTGCAAAGATAAGGCACGAAAAACATCCCCAAAACATCACAGAACCCCCTCCAGCTTGAACAACACCTTCGACACAATCAGAATTAAAGGCTTCATTTGGCCTGCGATGCACTAGCCGCCTCCCATCATTGGAGCACAAACAAAAACGAAACTCATCAGACCAAATTACACGTTTCCAATCCTCCACAGTAAAGTTTTGGTGCCTCTGAGCTCATTGATAACGTGAGACTTTGTGACTTGCTGTTAAAAAAGCCCCTTCCATGGTACTCTGCTCCAGATGTCCTTCGCATGCAGTTCTCGTCGCAATGTCCTTTCGGAAATTGGTTAGAGTGGATTTTCATTGACTGTTTGGAGCAATGGTTGCCTGGTTTGAAACGGATTTGCAGTTACTAGGCGTGAAACATGGCGGCGGTCCCTGTTGGTGAGAATCGTTTTCCAGCCACAGTTACGTCGCCGATTTTCAGTTGACTGCGAAGTACACCACTGTTTGTAGACACGCTTTGACACACCAACAAACTGGGCGACTTCATTCACTTTGTGTTGTGAGTAAGGTGAAATACGATAACTCCTTTCTGCTACTCAGTAACGTATGACCCAAATACGATAGCTCCTTTCTGCTATTCAGTAACGTGTGACCCAAATACGATAGCTCCTTTCTGCTACTCAGTGACGTATGACCCAAATACGATAGCTCCTTTCTGCTACTCCGTAACGTATGACCCAAATACGATAGCTCCTTTCTGCTACTCAGTAACGTATGACCCAAATACGATAGCTCCTTTCTGCTACTCAGTAACGTATGACCCAAATACGATAACTCCTTTCTGCTACTCAGTAACGTATGACCCAAATACGATAGCTCCTTTCTGCTACTCAGTAACGTATGACCCAAATACGATAGCTCCTTTCTGCTACTCAGTAACGTATGACCCATATTGCAGACTGAATTCAACATACACGTTGCGCTTCACCACTGCACTAGTTAGAAATGATCCTGTATACCATGTCAGTGCTATTCACTTTTTAACAACGCTGTCATGACGCCGTCTGTGCAACCGGTAACTTCCTACTATCATTTGTGTTAGGGTGGTTAATTTTTTGTCTGGTGTACTTATGTCCGTCGATGGTATGCTGGCGGTACACCCTTGATACGGTTGCCCTCGGGAATCCGATAGTTCTTATCATTTAGGCGATAGAATGACCCATGTCTTGCGTCCACGATCAAAGTATCTGAGATCACCACGTTTACCATGTTTGTCGATTGCGATACACTGTTGGGAGGCACTTCTGTGAGTCTGTTTATCGTCTGCGTTTGGTTTGGGTCTGTTCCATTCTGCGCGGGGGATGCCCATGTCAACTTCCCATGACCCCTATCTGTAATGTTTTGTCTACTGAGTGTAAAATTTCACGTATACTGTGTTTTTAAACTTCCATTTTTGTTGATTCTTCATTTTTGTAAGTTTCGGTTGCTTCTCGTTATGTTTCATGGTTTAACATACACCTTGTACAGTTCTTTGTCTTGTTTAAAAATGTTCTTAATTTCTTTTTTTTATTTAATTCGTTGTAATACTAACTGCACTAGATTCCTTTTCATCATGATGTACTTCTGTTTTCAGTACAGTGAAAAGGCATTTGGAGAAAGCCATACCAGATATCGAGAAAGGAGGAGAGGAATCATTATTATACTCAATGTTGCACGTAGAAGGTGTTCAAAAAAAGGATGTTTTCACTATGATTTTGGATATGTTTCTCGCTGGAATAGATACGGTAAAAATTAGTGTGCTACAGTATTAAGTTATTTCTCATAGTATCGTAAATAACTCGACGAAATTCATAACTCTTTTAATCTTAAATATCTTTTAAATACTAAAATAAATTAATTATGTCTATTTTAGCAATTCTCGAGATATTCTATGTGTGACAAGACTAAAAATATTTTTGTGGTTATCTGGATACTCTCCCTTCGTCCGTGTTTAAATGCCTTCTGGAAATTGCCCTGTGTAGTCTTACAGATCTTCGGGTGACGTGCAGTAACCTTACTGTTCTACCTATAGCGTTATACACCGATGAGCGATTCCATTATGACCACCACCAGCCTAGAGATATGAGCGTACCTGGAGACCGAACGGTGGCGCACGGGTGAAGTTCACAGAGCAGTATATATACAACCCGAGGACCGGCTTTCGGTTAGTAGAGTGTTCGGAGTCAGAATGGGAAAAGCTGCCGATTTATAGAAGTTTGATAAAGAACAAATTGTAATGGTATTGTACCTCGGAACTACGATCCCGGAAACGGTGCGGCTTTTGGTTGTTCACGTGCCGGTACAATGAGTAAGACGAACCGTCGTCCAGCCGTGAGTCGTCCCCAGCTCATTGGTGCCAGAGTGGAGCGGAGTCTGTCGCGCATTGTTCAGTGCGATCGCAGGGCCACAGTGATACAAATCACCAGCAGCTACAACAGTGGTAGTCCGGGTAATGTATCACAGCACACAGTTCATCGCAGCCTTCTGCCCGTGGACCTTCGTAGCCGAAGACCCGGCTGGGTCCCCATCCTCTTTGCGCGTGCGTCATCGGCAACAAGGCATGAATGGGCCCAAGATAATGGGAATTGGACCGTGGGTGATTGGAAAAAAAGTGGCCTGGTCACACGAATCAAGATTCCTGGTTCATCACGTAGACGGCCGAGCGCTGATATACCGATTACCAACGGAGGCTATGGCGCATAGATGCACTGCTGGGTGGAAGAAGGACGGCGGCGGCGGCGGCGGCGGCGGCGGCGGCGGCGGTGTGATGATGTAGGCGATGCTTTCTTCGGACACTTTAGGCCCCATTATCCCAATAGCACAATCCCTGACAGCCGTCAGGTATCTGAACATCGTTGCTGACCAAGTTCATCGATTCATGGCAACTGTGTTCCCTGCTGGTGACGGCCATTACCAATAGAATAATGCGCTATGCCACACTACCAGAATCGTCTAGGAGTGGTTTCAGGAACATGCTGGGGACTTTGTGTTGATGCCCTAGTTTCCAAATTCACCTGATATGAACCCAATCGAAAATTGTATTTCGGCTTGGAAAAAGAGGGTTCGCGCTAAATCACCACCACCCCGAAATGTTTGGTAACTGGAAGACCTTCTGTTGACATTATGGTACCAGGTACCCCAGGATACCTCTCGCCACCTCATCGAATCGATGCCTCGCCGCTGTTTTGCAAGCTAAAGGTGGTCCTACAGCTTATTGTTGTGTTGGTGCGAATGAAATGTCCGGCGCGAACAAGCTTTGGAGACAGGCCCACACCATAGCGAAGTGGAACCACCACAGGTGTTGCGGGTATTACGTCACATAGTTGCTATAAATAGTTACCACGTGTGTGAAAAACAATATTCAGGCGTGGTTTGTTTGAACGTAACGTGGCTTGCAAAGGAAACATGCAGACGCCGGATTTCAGAATCATCTTCCTGTATGAATTTAAACTGGGCCATTCCGAAGGAATTGTCGCTCGAAACGTTAACAAAGCATTTGGGGAGAATACAGCCAAAGAACAAACAGTTCAGCGATGGTTTGCGAAGTTTCGAAGCTGAGATACGGACCTGCAAAACTAAGCACGTGGTCACCGACCTGCAAAACTAAGCACGTGGTCACCGACCTGCAAAACTAAGCACGTTGTCAGCGACCTGAAAAACTAAGCACGTGGTCACCGACCTGAAAAACTAAGCACGTGGTCACCGACCTGAAAAACTAAGCACGTGGTCACCGACCTGAAAAACTAAGCACGTGGTCACCGACCTGAAAAACTAAGCACGTTGTCACCGACCTGAAAAACTAAGCACGTGGTCACCGACCTGAAAAACTAAGCACGTGGTCACCGACTTGTTGTTTCTGACGATGATCTGTTACGTGTGGTTGAAGCAGACCCCCGAAAACCGTGTCGTGAGATAGTGGCAGAGGTAGCTGTCCACCACACGAGAGTTGTTCGGCGTCTGGCTGCGCTTGGTAAGGTCAAAACGCTGGACATGTGGCTGCCGCATGAGTTGACAACTGCCAAGAAGACTAGGCGTTTTGAAATCTGCACATCACTGCTTGCCAGGAATAAACACGAACCTCTACTGCATCGAATCGTCACCTGCGGCGAGAAGCGGTTTCTTTATGATTATGGGAAACGATCTGCAAAATGATTGAAGCAAGGCACAGCCTGCTGGACGGCATCCTAAGCCACCCCTACACACTAAGAAGATGATGCTCCTTGTCTGGTGGTCCACAGCCGGGCTAATTCATCGGGGTTTCTTAGCAAGAGGCCACACCATCCCTTCAGAATGTTGTTGTGCTGAATTACACCAGATGCATTAGACATTTCTGCAGAAACAACCGGCTTTGGTCAACAGATATGGTGTTCTTCTGCTCCAGGACAACGCATAGCCCTCATGTCACAAAACGAACGATGCTGACACTAAGTGTTTTGGGCTATGATGCCTCATCCTGCCCGTTTTTCGGACGTGTCTCCGACAGACTATCATCTGTTACGTCGCCTGGATCACTTCCTGTCTGGGAAACAGCTAATGACAGACAACAAGGTTCAACGTGTAGTTGATGACTTCTTCGGGTCCCAGCCACAAGACTTCTTTCGTTCCGGGATCATGGCCCCTACGGACAGATGGAAAATATGTGTCGATGCCGAGGGGGATTATCTTGCCTAGGTAAGTTGTCCTGCTTTCCGTTCTCGCCGTCCACGTGTGCTGGTCCTTTGCCGGACATTTCATTCGCACCAACCGAATATATAGGTAGGTGGTCCTAATATAATGACTTATCGGTGTACGTAAAGCTTTAACGAGCCCATAACAGACTTCGACGCATCAGCCTTTTGTAACAGGGGCTTCCATATTTATCAGAAGTGAAGTTCAGTAGCCATTTTGAGGGATAAAGAACTGGAATAATTTTCCTTCAATTCCCGCCATTTCGATGAGCTGGGCAACGGACAGTGAAAGTACGCTTTTTCTCACGCAACAGAAAGAGTGTTAGATTTATAGTCTCGCGGATGTGAGAGAAGAGTAGAACATGACATTATTGCTTTTCAGCGGTCCCAAACAAGAGAGGGGGCTGTTAGGTGGACACTTTCCTGCTATTGAGTAAGAGAAAAGGGGGCAGCGAAACAATTAAGATCTTATAGTTTTCAGAGAGAAGGCATTTTTAAGGTGTGGCTTCGCTTTCTTGGAAGAATAAGAATGCGTTGGACTTTCACTCTTCGGCGAGGAGACGCTTTTTAGGGGGTTCTCCAGGCAAGGAGAGAAGACACTCGGTGGCAGGAAGTCGAGGGAGAAGGATATTTTAGCGGAGGTGCGAAGGGCTCGCGTGAGGGCGTGAGGAAGATAATGGGTAGGCATGCGTGCTGATGATATGGGACAGAGAAGGTGTGACGTACCTGCCAGCAGGACGCACACGACATAAAGACACATAGCAATCAGAACAAATGTCTGCGTAGCTCAGTTGGTAGAGCGACTTGTTCCGGAATAAGCGGCCTCATGTTCGAATCCCGGCGTAGACCAAAAATGACGGAGAAATTTACTTCGTTATAATGGCGCCCGAACTATCCAGATGACCCGGCCGTTCAAAATCTCGCATTGGTGTGATGTTATTTCCACACCGCGAGACAGGAAAAATCAGAGAATTCCTTCTCTAGCGCTTCGAAAAATAAAAATGTGTGATGTTGCATTCCACACAGCAGATTGACTGGGAGTTCTCAAGTGCACGTTCTACAGTGGATGGCTGCCTGCAACGATTCATGGTCACGGCTGACCCGTGGGCCATGCCCCCGGCCCTCTTTAGGGGGGAGATGTGACGTACCTGCCAGTAGGACGCACACGACATAAAGGCACATAGCAATCAGAACAAATGTCTGCGTAGCTCAGTTGGTAGAGCGACTTGTTCCGGAGATAAGCGGCCTCGGGTTCGAATCCCGGCGTAGACCGAAAATGACGGAGAAATTTACTTCGTTATAAAGGAGATTACGAGGTGTTAATAAGATGTAGAAAGAACGGGGATCAGGACAAGGCTTAAAGACATTCCCCGTAACATCTGAATAAAAGTCTTCCTCACTGCAAACATTTAGCTTCAGTCGATTCACTTTTATATACTTTGTATTTTATTTATCTGCTCCAGTCGGGAGAATTACGGGTTAAACTCTCGATACAGAACTTACTGCAAAGGAAGCATCAAACGAACTCTCCACCCTGGCCACTGTAATATAAGTCAGCATCAAGCCCTGTAACACTCTATTCTGAGCTCACTTTGGTTCTTTACGTTTTCCTCTTAAAGGCAGAAAATCTATAAATCATGATGTGAAATTTGATGCTGGGCGAACACGAAGAAATTTGAGCACTCATTTTCTTTTGAATACAGTTTTTCTATTACCTTAACATTCCACGTAATTTTTTTGTTTCAGATTTTACGATCACCGTGAGCAACACTAAGGTTTATAAGCATTCTCCCGTTGCGAATACTGGGCCAATTTTTTTCGTCGTAAGATAAGCACACCACCCACTCCTTATCCTTGACACGATTCCAAGCACGGCACTAGAAACTAGTGCCTCTAACCTCATTACTATGGAAACGAGTATTTGTTCTTTGCCAGCACATTCAGGCGTTGGAGGCTTTATTTTTAGGTTCGATCCGGTTAGCCTTGTCTAAAGGGCATGCAATAAGTCCTAAGCATATTGCACCTTGCATGCCGGAAAATTTAGGTTCGATCCGGTTAGGCTTGTCTAAAGGGCATGCAATAAGTCCTAAGCATATTGCACCTTGCATGCCGGAAAATTTAGGTTCGATACGGTTAGGCTTGTCTAAAGGGCATGCAATAAGTCCTAAGCATATTGCACCTTGCATGGCGGAAAATTTAGGTTTGATCCGGTTAGGCTTGTCTAAAGGGCATGCAATAAGTCCGAAGCGTATTGCACCTGCACCTTGCATGTCGGCAAAACCACCGCCAAAGTTAATAGAACCATATAGTCTTGAGAAAACCGTTCTCCCGATGACAATATCAAGATCCAATTATATTCTTCTGAGTGAAACAGTATGAAACATGATTCACTGTTCCGTTGAACCCTCCTTCCGTGCTGTATAGTCCAAGAACGGCAGACAAGACAGCATACCAAACTTCGCTGAGCATTTACGGGAGTGATGTAAAGCTTGTGATCCGCTACCGTAACATGGAAGCCTTGAGAATACAACTCTCTTACATGTATTTTCGTTAGATTCATTTCAGAACAGCATGCTCACTGAAACTCGATAACACCTGAGATTGATTAACATTTTAATTTATGTACTTGTAATGTTTCAGCTCTATCGAAGACCCAATAATCACATTTACGCGAGGATCCAGATATCAGTGTTAGTGAAACGTCAATTTTTTACCATCGTCGAGTGCTATGAGTAAAACTTAAGAGAAAGAAATATTTAGGCAATTGCCATTGCATGTTAAGCTTTATTTGATAAGACATTTAAAACTACTTTAACATCTTGCCTAAACATAGCTTCATTCAAATGGATGAAGAAGGGCGTGAACCCATATGACAAAGAGATTACGATCTTCCTGCTCTACCAAGTGAGCTAATTAAAAACTTCGCTATGTGATCAGAATAAATAACTAGCCACGCGCTATGAGAATAGTTGAAGATGTAAAAGATAAACTATCAGGAATTAAGAGTACACTGACAGAGGTAGGTTATACGAGGATAACTTTGCAATCCAAATAGAAGGCACTGGTGGTAAAACTCATGAAGTAATAAAACCAAATTACAGTTACATTCTACGTATTATTGCATTACTAAAATGTTGGGTTTTAGGAAGGTCTTTCTCCTAGTTAGGAAAGCGCAGGCGATTATGGAAAAATTGTGGGCCAGAACGCCACATCACTTTCTGAGTTTCATAAGGTCAGCACAAGATTCGGAAATTTTGGTGAAATTTGAAATGTGATGATGACTCTGTTTAACTCTCAGTTCCACTCTACATATGCATTCTCCATCTAGATACATATAGGAACGTTTTAATTTAATATATTTCGGTTTTCGTTGATTTCTAAAAGTCTCTAGCAGATCTGTTTAAATTTCCCCTTGCTTTCCTAAGCTCATTAAAATATTTCTCCAAACAACGAGTTGGTTGGTAAAAAGAATTTCCGAGTGTGAACCGGTGTTTTATGTTTTTGGCTTTCATTAAATACTTAAGTAGTGTAGAAATACATCACCTTCGTCTCTTGCATGTTCTTGGTGATAAAGGCTCGGTTGTATTTTTAGACAGCATATACTACAGCATTTGGATTATACAACTTGGCTATAAATCAAGAAGTGCAGGAAAAGTTATACGAAGAATTGTCCTTCCACTTGCCTGACATGGATTCCAGACTCTCTGAGATGAAATCATCCCTTAAGTATTTGCAACACGTCATGAAGGAATCATTAAGGTACGTATAATGATAAACACTTATTTTTCTTGAGATGTCTTTTTGGCTTATTTATGGAATAGACCCCGTTACTTGAGTCTGTCAGATTTGACACCAGATGTCACCACGTCCTCTTTCTCGTATTATGCGATTACGCAGCTTGCGACGCACGTTTTTTTAAGTTTTATTTTGTGTAATAGCTGTTAAATGGACATTTATTTTGAGTGTTGGAGGAACGGGAAATGATTCCTTCTCAAGAAAAACCGACATTTCGTTTCTTTCAAAAGCAACATTATAACCTCTCTGGTGCGGAGTGTAGGGTACCCTTACTTCTCAGGTAAGGAATAAGTAATATCATTGCTTCATCGATCTCAATGCTTCTCCATTGTGGGCATGTGCACAAGAGGTACGAAGAAGTTCATGTTTCGGTGTGACCAGGTAACTCAGGGTCTTCTTCTGCCACCCTCATACCTATTATTAAGAAGCATTTGGGAATTTTACTGTAGCCACAGAAAAAAAAAAAAAAAAAAAAAAAAAAAAAAAAAAAAAAAAACAAGCAAATAAAAAACGAGGAGATCACGGCTTCTTAGATTCGTATTTTCCCATTGGAACAGCGTATCTAATTTTTAGATGACTGGTATTCTGAAAGTGCGATTTATGGTAAAGTCTCTAAAAAAACTACCAAAAGGTAAAGCTCTAATGCTTGAGATCTCGGCAGCAAGAGGCTGAATGTATTTACACAATACCTACGTTTGTTTCATTCAAAGACCAAGAAGCAACACGCAGTTTCCTTTCGTAGACATCAGGGTGATCCATCCAGGTAAAGATAATTTAAAAATGCTGTGGTACGGCTTGTAACAGATATAATAAATCAATATTTGGCAGAAATTACTTTTATAGATGGAAGTTTGTCTAGGACTCTGCACGAACCCCTTTTCGTACTCAGCAGAGTTCATACGTAGTGCTCAATTCTTGCCTCGTGTTTTCTAACATGTATAACGAAGTAAATTTCTCCGTCATTTTTAGTCTACGCCGGGATTATTCTGATTCCTACCTGCCTTTATGTCGTGTGCGTCCTGCTGGCAGGTACGTCACATCTCCCCCCCCCCCCGAAAGAGGGCCGGGGGCATGGCTCACGGGTCATGCCGTGACCATAAATCGTTGCAGGCTGCCATCCACTGTAGAACGTGCACTTGAGAACTCCCAGTCAATCTGCTGTGTGGAATGCAACATCACACATTTTTATTTTTCGAAGCGCTGGAGAAGGAATTCTCTGATTTTTCCTGTCTCGCGGTGTGGAAATAACATCACACCAATGCGAGATTTTGAACGGCCGGGTCATCCGGATAGTTCGGGCGCCATTATAACGAAGTAAATTTCTCCGTCATTTTTAGTCTACGCCGGGATTATTCTGATTCCTATCTGCCTTTATGTCGTGTGCGTCCTGCTGGCAGGTACGTCACACATGTTTTCTTGTTTTCAAGCTGTTAGGAACTTTCTCAAAAATACACTCAATGACAACTGGTGTGGCAGCGATGGCCCTATTCCTTGACCTGCAAACTCCCCTGACCTGACCCCTCCCCCGATTTCTTCGCGTGGGGGTTTCTGAAAATCGTCTATGCACAAAGACCTCAAAGCCTGGATGACTTGAAGGTAGAAAAATCTGCAGCGTTTGCACAAATGATTCCGCAGATGTTAGAAAACACGTGGCAAGAATTGGGCATCCAGTATGAAATCTGCCGAGTCCGCAAAGGGTGCCATGTAGAGGCCTGGACAAACTCCCATCCATAAAGGTAATTTCTGCCAAATATTGACTTCTTATATCTGTTAAAAGCCATACTAAATCATTTTTAAGTTATCCCTATCCAAACGGATAACCAGTGGTCTTTGGTAGCTAGTGGGGTCATTTGTCCGAGATAGGTTCCGGTTCCGATGAGGCATGGATGCTGTGCTTGTCTTAAGCTTTGGCTCTGTGCCTTTCCAGCAACCAGTGGCCTCAAATTAGGGACGGCGACTGCAATTAGGGACGGGGGACTGCTCACGGTGGTCGCCCCCCCCCCCCCAGAAGTATTTTCTGAACATGATTTTCTCAAAAAAATAAAAAAAATAAATAAATAAAAATAGAATTAAATAAAAAGATCTGAAAACCACTAACCAAAATTAAAATCCATGCACAGGTTTCTATTACTGGTTGTTTCTATGTAAGGTACAACGGTACGGTTTCTAATTTCAACATATGGTATCAATAGTTTGTTTGAAATAAATTCCCGAAAGTTGTAAAATATCCTCTGTGAGCACAAATTTGTCCGTGACAGGGATCGAACCCGCATACCCTCTCTCCGGAGTGAGTTGCTCTCCAAACTAAACTACACGGACGAAATGTATCGGTGCAGGTTTCTCGTCTTGACACGTGCTGTACTTCTGTTGTACGTCACAATATCTCGCTCTTAATTTTCTTTTTATTTTTGAAGCGAAAAACGAATTTTCTTTAATTCCAGACAATGTGTGGAACAAACATCACCCATTTTTCGAAGAACCCAACGGCCAGTACATCCATTTTTTACTTTCGGGCGCTAATGATGTAAACACAAATTTTCGAAGAATCCAACGGCCAGTACATCCATTTTTTACTTTCGGGCGCTAATGATGTAAACACAAATTTTCGAAGAACCAAACGGCAAGTACACCTATTTTTACTTTCGGGCGCTAATGATGTAAACACAAATTTTCGAAGAACCCAACGGCAAGTACATCCATTTTTACTTTCGGACGCTAATGATGTAAACACAAATTTTCGAAGAACCAAACGGCAAGTACACCCATTTTTACTTTCGGGCGCTAATGATGTAAACACAAATTTTCGAAGAACCAAACGGCAGTGCATCCATTTTTACTTTCGGGCGCTAATGATGTAAACACAAATTTTCGAAGAACCCAACGGCAAGTACACCCATTTTTTACTTTCGGGCGCTAATGATGTAAACACAAATTTTCGAAGAACCCAACGGCCAGTACATCCATTTTTTACTTTCGGGCGCTAATGATGTAAACACAAATTTTCGAAAAACCCAACGGCCAGTACATCCATTTTTTACTTTCGGGCGCTAATGATGTAAACACAAATTTTCGAAGAACCAAACGGCAAGTACATCCATTTTTTACTTTCGGGCGCTAATGATGTAAACACAAATTTTCGAAAAACCCAACGGCCAGTACATCCATTTTTTACTTTCGGGCGCTAATGATGTAAACACAAATTTTCGAAGAACCAAACGGCCAGTACATCCATTTTTTACTTTCGGGCGCTAATGATGTAAACACAAATTTTCGAAGAACCCAAACGGCAAGTACATCCATTTTTTACTTTCGGGCGCTAATGATGTAAACACAAATTTTCGAAGAACCAAACGGCCAGTACATCCATTTTTACTTTCGGGCGCTAATGATGTAAACACAAATTTTCGAAGAACCCAACGGCCAGTACATCCATTTTTTACTTTCGGGCGCTAATGATGTAAACACAAATTTTCGAAGAACCAAACGGCCAGTACATCCATTTTTTACTTTCGGGCGCTAATGATGTAAACACAAATTTTCGAAGAACCCAACGGCCAGTACATCCATTTTTTACTTTCGGGCGCTAATGATGTAAACACAAATTTTCGAAGAACCCAAACGGCAAGTACACCCATTTTTTACTTTCGGGCGCTAATGATGTAAACACAAATTTTCGAAGAACCCAACGGCCAGTACATCCATTTTTTACTTTCGGGCGCTAATGATGTAAACACAAATTTTCGAAGAACCAAACGGCAAGTACATCCATTTTTTACTTTCGGGCGCTAATGATGTAAACACAAATTTTCGAAGAACCAAACGGCCAGTACATCCATTTTTTACTTTCGGGCGCTAATGATGTAAACACAAATTTTCGAAGAACCCAACGGCCAGTACATCCATTTTTTACTTTCGGGCGCTAATGATGTAAACACAAATTTTCGAAGAACCAAACGGCAAGTACACCCATTTTTACTTTCGGGCGCTAATGATGTAAACACAAATTTTCGAAGAACCCAACGGCCAGTACATCCATTTTTACTTTCGGGCGCTAATGATGTAAACACAAATTTTCGAAGAACCCAACGGCCAGTACATCCATTTTTACTTTCGGGCGCTAATGATGTAAACACAAATTTTCGAAGAACCCAACGGCCAGTACATCCATTTTTTACTTTCGGGCGCTAATGATGTAAACACAAATTTTCGAAGAACCAAACGGCAAGTACACCCATTTTTACTTTCGGGCGCTAATGATGTAAACACAAATTTTCGAAGAACCAAACGGCAAGTACACCCATTTTTACTTTCGGGCGCTAATGATGTAAACACAAATTTTCGAAGAACCAAACGGCAAGTACACCCATTTTTACTTTCGGGCGCTAATGATGTAAACACAAATTTTCGAAGAACCAAACGGCAAGTACATCCATTTTTACTTTCGGGCGCTAATGATGTAAACACAAATTTTCGAAGAACCCAACGGCCAGTACATCCATTTTTTACTTTCGAGCGCTAATGATGTAAACACAAACTTGTTCGTGACGGAGACCTAATCCGCTCACTCAGCTAAGCTACACTGACAAAATTTGTCGCTGCAGATTTGTCGTCTTGACACGTGCTCTACCACTGTAATACGCCGCACCCCTTATGTATTTTCTTTCTGTTATGCCAAAATTTTAGGTAAATATGATTTATATATTAATTTAAATGACATAACTCGCTTAATTTAATTATTTTTCTATGACTTTATCTAGACATTAGTTTTAGCCTTCAAATTTAAACTTTCTGTCATACTGCAGGAATTCAAACTCGATCGGATATCTGCAGGAACTCATAGTTTTAATCAGGCGTGAAGTAAAAGTACTCTTACTAAGCAAACCGCGGCATTTGGTCTGGAGATTTTATCTCACAAGGAGATAATTAGAATTGCAATTCATTCACCTACCGTAGAGAATTATCTATAGAAATTTTTAGTAGCAATAATTCCACTACAAATTGTGCTCTAGATGGTTTTGAGAGAAGTTATAACCAATAACTATTTCATGCCACCCAAGCGCCATGACGAGGCGGAGGATGGAAAGTGGAATCTTTGTGAAAGGAATAAAAAGAAGCGAAATTAGCATTCACGAATATTTTCTGTGCTTATATAGAGCAAGAACGACATTAATTAATTATTTAATTATATTACGTAATGAATAATGGATTTTCCACATCCACCAATGGTGACTCACACTTCCTGAACAACGATGAGGTACTAAAACATGCTTTAACAAAGATTATTTTTATTCCATTGGGAGTTTAACAACCTTTCTGTCATACTCATAGCCCGTGCATGGCACGGATGAAAAAAACTGTGCCTGAAATTTTTGCAACACGAATCGTAAAATAGATGTTCATAACTACACTGTTAAAAATTTTGTAGTAGGTTGCACCAAAAAGTGGTGCTACACCAGCTGCACCACTTCCTGAGAAATGAGAAAAGATATATCATTATGCGGTGCTAACAAAACCAACAACTTGATGCAATCTTGCACCAGGAGCGCCGCCTTCACCAAGTTATTGAGGCAGCAGGCGTGAAGAGATCAGACGTGTGAGGGGGCACGTCTCTTCGATTGTCAGGAGGAAAATTAAAAATAAAAAGGGGGGGGGAGGTGATAGACTACGGGACTTAACGTATTGTAATTGCCGATCAGCAAATGAGTAAGGAAACAGAAATATCTTTTTGGCAGAAAAAAATAATATATTAATTAAATTAAATTATTTTTTAAGAAACAACTCAGCCTGTGATTCCAGAGAGATTTATTTCGAAACGTTTATAAAAAAAAAGAAAAGAGAGATATTAGCTTTGTTACTTAAAGAGTATGAAGCGCAAGATATATAAAGGCACTAGAGATTATAAATTTCTGCATTTTTATTTATTTTAGTTTTGATAATTGTTTTAAACATTTAACACATGTCAGGAGAACATGCCAGGGCTGGCAATCCAGTTTCTTATCGAAGGAGCAATGCTGAATATAGGGAGGAGGGGGGGGGGTATTTATTTTGTTATTTATTAAAATTTGGAAACAAATCGCTTTGGCCTTATAAGGTGGAGTTTGGTCCACCTTATGAGGCTAAAGCGATTATAGATAATCGCTAAAAAGCACGAAAAATATTGGGTGGGCACTGCCCCTCGAGTAAAATTATTGGAGTGGCAAGATTCCCCTTGCCCCCCTCCCCTAGTCGACGCCAATGCCTTGCACCCTAATGTAGTGCAACCTCGTACCATACCATGGTGTAAAGTTGCACCATGTTGTTGGATTTTGTTTGCACCACACAATGGTGTATCTTTTCTCAGAGAGTGGTGCAGCACCAGTTTTTGGCGCAATCTACCACAAAATTTTCAACAGTGAATAATAAACGGTTGAATTATTAACGGGCAGCCTACAAGATAGGTCACCACCAACAAAATTTTCGTAATATTCCCATTCAACATTACCATGACAGAAGCCTATTATATAGGTAATATATTTTAACCTGTCACATGACGGTCACAGTGTTGGAAATACAACGAAAGGTATGACGTGCTTCGCAGTAGTCGAATGGTTAAAGTGACGTATGCCTGAGTTTTGATAAGAACGAGAGATAAAAACGACGACTAATATGTTGCTTAAAGAGCGTGTAAAGCGAGCGTTGGAAAAGAGCGTGTAAAGCGAGCGTTGAAAGAGAGCGTTGTAAAGAGAGCGTTGTGTTAAGAGCTGAGAAGCTGTGTGGTGTGTTTAAATATTGATATCGTTCTGTTATGGACGTGCTACAAATTTGAATAAAGCATCTTTTCCGTAAGTGTGACTTCTGTTGTTTACATGTTTCGCCTGGCCGTTAAGGCTTCTTTCATTTAGGAACTATTTCTCAGTATGTTGATGTTTTAAATTAACGTAGAAGTTAGTACGAAAAGACTTCTACGTTATAAACCATTAAAACAGATAATTCTTGCTAAGGCTTTCAGAAATCGGCCGCCCGATCCTAAAGGAAAAAACCATCCAGCATTTTTAGGTACAATTAAAAAATAAAAATAAAAATAAAATAAACTAATACTGCTTCACTGCTGCTCATGCTACCGCATTGCATAGATCACGTGAGGAAATTGTTCTTCATTCTCTCTATTCACCGCATCTATCGCCTTCTTATGACTGATTTTTCAAATACCTGAACGATTTAGTCCGGAAGAACTTTTCTGCCAATCAAACTTCAGTAGATAGCACTCGAAGATTCTCTAATAGTTTCGTTAACTTACAGATTCAAAGTACATAGTAATTCAGAATGACTGGCCCGATTACAAATGACAATACCTGGTTTATGAACATAGATACAGAGATCACATTGTTACACAATAAAGAAGGAATTTTAGAAATTTGTTTCCATACCTTACAAATGTTCTATGTGACTCCCCTGGGTCACGTGGACAACATCCATTTCACGCCACACATTATGAAGCATGTCCGTAGTCACTGATACCAGTACAAGCTGAATGCGATCTTTAGTTCTCGCTGTGTCCTGGGCAAAGGTGGCACATACACACATAGTCTTTGACATTCCCTCAGAAAAAGAAATCACAAGGAGTAAGATCCGGAGCCCTGGGGGGGGGGGGCACTTGCAGAAAACCATGTCGTCCTGTCCACGACGACCAATCCAGCGGTTCGGAAGAATTTCTTTCAAAAATTGGCGAAAGTGCATATTCCAATGGGGGGGGGGGTACTCCACCTTGCTGTAGGATGTAGTCCCCGGAATCGTCATCCAGTTGTGTAAGTAGCCATTGCTGAATCATATCTAGATAAACGTCACCTGTTACTGTATCTTCAGTGAAGAAAAAAGGTCCATAGACCTTCACACTGGAAATTGCGCAGAACACGTTGAGTTTCGGTGAGTCACGCTCATGTTCAATCACAGCAATAGGTTTTTCCGTGCCCCTTACGCGAGTATTGTAGCGGTTTGCAGTGCCACTGATATGAAAGGTAACTTCATCACTGAAAATTTGTGGTGAAGCAAATGTGTCATCCTCTATGGCGTCCTGCATGGTTTCAGCAAAAGTAGCACGCCGCACTTTGTCGTCGGTCTTCAGTGCTCGCTAAATTTGAGCTCTGTAGGGTTTCATTTGCAGCTTCCGTTTAAGAACACGCAAAACAGTTGTTTGTGGCATTTGCAGCTCCCGGCTGGCGCGGTGAGTTGACTTGCATGGACTGCGTTCAAAACTCTGACGAATTCTGTTAACGTTTTCCTCTGAAACACGTGGTCTGCCAGTACTCTTCCCTTTACAAAGACATCCCATTTCTACAAACTGCCTATGCCACCTCCTTATGCTCTCAGCATCTGGTGGAGGAGCAGGTTTGTAGCGACTACGAATCATTCTCTCCACTGTAACAACAGAATGACACTTTTCAAACTCCAGCACGCAAAACGTCTTTTCTGCTGCGTTCGCCATTTCTTCCCGCTGGCTTTGGAGCACGGGCCGCTCAGTTTTGTACGTCACCATTTCTTCCCGCTGGCTTTGGAGCATGGGCCGCTCAGTTTTCTACGTCACCATAGCAACACAGCATGCAGTAGGTTACAATAAAATTCTAAACTTCCTTCTTTCTTGTGTAGGGATATCAGCTGTCTGTTTATCTTCATAAACACGTTATTGTCATTTGTAATCGGGTAATCATTTTGAATTGCCCTGTACTTCCTAATCGGCGCGACTAGCTTAATGAACAATAAATAGAAGTACGGCGAATCGGTTGGATCTTATTTTGATTTAAAAACCGAATTTTGAGCTGGTGTGTGCGAAATCTTAAAGCTCATTGTAACATAGACCTCAGATCATAATCCGTTTCTGATGTATAAGGTTTATGTAGTAAATTTCGTGTAATGCTGATTTCAAAGTTTGATTGTATTTTCTTTCTACTAGGATCAACCCAGTCTCAATTGGTACTGGTAGGGTCCTCCCAGAGGACTTGGTTCTTTCTGGCTATCATGTTCCCAAAGGGGTAAGTATTGATCTTTGCTATGTATTCCAAGGATTCTTCTTTAATACTAATGTAAGCATTTCGTGTTTGATCGATGTCCATAGAATCTGACACTCCGTTGCAATATCTAACCCCGGCATTACGTGGATATTATACCTACACGCGTGCATATACACGAAGGAGACAGAAATAACGTAATACTTAAAAGTTTAGCATATAGGCTAATGAATTTGCTTTGCTGTAAAACCTTGATTACTTCTCAGGCGTTTTTTGCAGCTGAAAATCTTAACTAAATATAAGCACACTGGGCAAAAAATTAGTCACCCGTGTCAGAACTTTCCTAATAACATGAGACGGCGCCTCTTGCCTTGATAACAGCATGGATCCGGTTTGGTAGAGACTCCACGAGGTTGTGGATGTATTGACCATCAATTTGCAGCTACTTGTCCGTCAATTGGTCCCGAAGTTCCGCCAGAGTACGTGGGTGTCTATTCCTGCGTTTCCCCTTCTGTTCTAAATGACCTCTCAAATTTTCAATAGCATTTAAATCTGGGGATTTGGCGGGCCATTCAAGGTGAGACAGTATTGCTGATTGTTCGACGTGCCACTCAGACACAGTTTTAGCCCTGTGCACACGACAATTGTCATCTTGGAAGACAGGAGTTGCAATGTGATGCTGCTCCTGGAGATGTAGGCCAAAGGGCAACACTTCGTCATTCAGAATGTGGAAGTACGCAGGCTGGTTTAAATTCATCGTCACTGCAATGAATGGGCTTATTTCGTTGTACGAAAAACATCGCCCCAAACATCACAGAACCCCCTCTAGCTTGAACAACACTTTCGGCACAATCAGGACCAGAGGCTTAATTGAGCCTGCGATGCAGTCGTCGCCTCCCATCATTTGAGCACAAACAAAAACGAAACTCATCTGACCAAATTACTCTGTTTCCAATCCTCCACAGTAAAGTTTTGGTGCTTCTGAGCCCACTGATCACGTGAGACTTTGTGACTTGCTGTTAAAAGATGCTTCTTCCGTGGTACTCTGCTCCAGATGTCCATCGCATGCAGTTCTCGTTGCAATGTCCTTTCGGAAATTGGTAGGAGTGGACTTTCATTAACTGTTTGGAGCATTGGTTGCCTGGCTTGAAACCGATTTGTAGTTACCAGGCGTGAAACACAGCGGCGGTTGTTGTTGGTGAGAATCGTTTTCCGGCAGCAGTTACGTCGCCGATTTTCAGTTTACTGAGAAGTACACCACTGTTTGTTGACCCTCTGGACAGTACGCTTCGATACACCAAATTGGGTGACTTCATTCACTTTGTGCCCGTGGGAACGGCCAAACACGATATCTCCTTTTTTGCCCGTCAGTCACATCTGTCTTACGGTACATATTGCGGACTAAATTCAACACACACGTTGCTCTTCGCCACTGCACGAGACAGAAATGATTCTGTAGACCACGTCAGTGTTACCTATCTCCCAACAATGTTATCACGGCGCCCTCTGTGCAACCGGCAACTTCCTACTGTCATTTCTGTTAGGAGAGACTAATTTTTTGTCAGGTGTGCTTATGTCACTTCAGTAATATGGCCGGAGAATAAAAATCCAGTTCATCCCTTTACTTAAGCTGTCTGCACGGTAATTACCAAACACGTCGTTCTTATTAGCCAAAAGGTTAGACTTCGCACAGCATCGAACGTACTCAAGATATAAAATCGCTCTTCTCTCTCCATGAGCGTAACTTACTCAAATCACTTGAACACTGCACACAGAATACTGTTGGTGAGTCCCTCGTCTAAGATTGCACATCTAAGATCGTACCTAAAAACTGTACGTGAGTCACTCGTCTGATTGCCCATTCTGCTCTTATCTCACCAGTGTTTAACTACGTAGGTTGTTTTTTGACCCGTTGTCAGGAGTAGCAAATTTAAAATTCATCGCACGGATGTCTGTGGCGTTAAGTAAGAAAATATTTGACAAGAAGAAACCAAGTTTGCATAAGAAGTCAGGAATACAAAAAAATATTGCTAAATTAGAGGTGTACGTCGCATGATGTATGTGTCGTTAAGTTAGAAAATATTTAACGAGAAAAATCCAATTTACATAAGAACACAGGAACTCAAAAAGAAGGTAAAATTAAAAGCATATGTCAAAGTTTGCTTTACGAAAAAGTTCATTTCATCGAAAGGTCATTTCACCGAAGGGCGTGATTACGGAAAAAGGTTTTATTTTACAAACTCGGATTCGTTTATAAAACAAACATTTCCGTTTCAATTCTTCTATTCGTAGGTTTTCCTTGATATGGTTGGAGATTCCTTTTTCTGCAGTTGTGAAAGCATAAGTTTGTCCGTGATGGGAATCGAAGCCGTGTCCCCCTCACTCCGAACTAAGTCGCTCTCCCAACTGAGCTACTCGGATAGAATGTCTCCCTGCAGATTTCTCGTCTTGACACATGTTCTCACCTCTGTAGTGCGTCACACAGTTTCTCTGGAATCACAGGTTATTTAGATCTGGGCTTAATGTTTCTACCTTACTTGAAGTTCAAGAAGGGTGGACAGGTCACTATTTTGCTTAAAAGAACTCTATATAGAGTTTTAAAGAGATTAGTTATGAATTAATAACAGCTAATTACACTGCCGGAAAGTGAAATAATAACAAAATTTAAAATTGCAGCTGCATCTATGAGATTCATGTTGGACTAAAAACTTGTTAAGAAAGGAAAGTGACCACATGTGATGCGCGATTCAATGTGCACATTTCAATAAGGTGTTGCACCTCCTCCAGCAGCAATACAAGCTTCCAATCTGGCATGCACTCGGTTCTACAAATGCTGGATAACATGCTGGGGGATAGCATTCCATGCGCTTTCAACTTGGAAGCGAAATTCAGAGATGGTCGCTTCCTGCCGGGGTCCGTGGAAGAGTCTTTGTCCGATCCAGTCCCAGACATACTCGATTGGAGACAAGTCCGGAGGGCGTGCTGGTCAATGGAGTTGATGCACAGTCTGAACAGCATGTTTAGTTGCCCGGGCGGGGTGTGGGCTGGAGTTATATTGCGCTCAAAAATGACAGGACGACCGGCTGCACGATGTCTCTGACGTACGTACTGTTATTCAATGTACCCCGTGCAAATACCAGTATCGTAGGAGAGTGATAGCTAATCGTTCCCCACACCAGGATGCCAGGCGTGGGTCACATTCCTAAGGAGAATCAACTTTCATCACTGAAGACCACTGACCGCATTCTTCCCTCCGATGAACTCGTTCTTGACACCACCGCAAACGTGCTGGACGGTGACCAGGGCTCAGTGGTTGCCTGTAGTCCTGCTTCCAACAAACGATTCTGCATCGTTCTGGTAGACACCCTTGGTACAACAGAGGATCGAATTTGTGACGCCGTAGCCGTCCGCTCTGCAAACGCCGCCCTCCAGATACACTGATCCTCTCGTGCGTCCGTAACTCTGTGTTGACCGGAACCACGTCTTGCGAGTGTGCGAATGCCTCTCTGATCACACACGCCACCATCTTACCACGGCCGATATACCTCTCGTCCCACTACGTCCGCAATTTGACGGAAGAACCAACCTCCTTCCCGCAGACCCACTATACTGCCTCGCTTGAACTCCGATAACTGAACAAATGATGCGCGCCTGCGACGTTCAGGCATGGTAGCTTCTTCAACGATCACTGAACAACATGACACCAAACAAATGACTTTGTTCTGCACGCCCCAGTCCTTAAATACGTGCTCCATACATCTGTATGTTGTCGTCGTTAGTGACGTCATTGTTTCATCCAATGACATTACAACTTGAATCACAGTTTCTGCTGCCCTTAAGAATTAACATATTATAATATGACGTTTCTACCGGCATTCCTACTGGGTGTTCTTTTTTTCACTTTCGGGCAGTGTATTTAATTAGATTGCTTTCACTTAGTAGCTACCAAATCAGTTAGTTTTCGTACTTAATCCAAATGTACTGTATCACTCGTATTTAGAAAAAAATTATCACACTTTCACTTGAAAAAATAATGTCGCGTAGAAGCTGAATCACTTGGCTACCATATGGTGTACATCTGGCCAAATACAGCAAAGATTGCTTCACTAACTTGTTCTTCCCCTGCAATCACATTCATAGTGAGAATTCCTCATAAAGTGAATTATCACCTGAATATTTCAGTTTTTAGGCTCTAAAGGCAAAGAAATTTCGACTGAGTTCAAAAACTCAAGTTGCTAAAAATCAGTTTGGAAGTTTAACACGGTGCTATGTATTACAACACAGTCCTCTCCTAACTAGTTCTTCATTATAACTACAAAAAGATTCGGAACGACATAACTTAATTAAAGTAACATAATTTAACTCAAAATCTTTCTGCAAAGGGGTTGCATCATAGGCGACGATTTTGGGAGGGGGAGTGAATCTTGCCCCTCCAATGATTTTATAGGGGAGGCAGTGCCCACCCAATATTTTTTGTCCTGTTTAATTAAATAGTCACTTTATAACGAAGTGAATTTCTCCGTCATTTTCGGTCTACGCCGGGATTCGAACCCGAGTACGCTTATTCCGGAATAAGCGTACTCGGGTTCGAATCCCGGCGTAGACCAAAAATGACGGAGAAATTTACTTCGTTATAATGGCACCCGAACTACCCGGATGACCCGACCGTTCAAAATCTCGCATTGGTGTGATGTTATTTCCACACCGCGAGATAGGAAAAATCAGAGAATCCCTTCTCCAGTGCTTCGAAAAATAAATGTGTGTGACGTTGTATTCCACACACCAGATTGACTGGGAGTTCTCAAGTGCACGTTCTACAGTGGTTGTCTGCCTGCAGCGATTCATGGTCACGGCTGATCCGTGGGCCATGCCCCCGGCCCTCTTTCGGGGGGGAGATGTGACGTACCTGCCAGCAGGACGCACATGACATAAAGGCAGATAGGAATCAGAATACATGTCTGCGTAGCTCAGTTGGTAGAGCTGCTTGTTCCGCAATAAGCGTACTCGGGTTCGAATCCCGGCGTAGACTAAAAATGACGGAGAAATTTACTTCGTTATAACTTTAGTCGACTATTTAATTAAACAGGAAGAAAAAATAAATCGCTTTGGCCCCATAAGGTAGACCAAGCTCTACCTTATGGGGCCAAAGCGATTTATTTTCAAAAAATTAATAAATAACAAAATAAATAAAAACATTTTTTTTCCCACGGTCAGCATTGCTCATTAGATAAGAAACTAGATTGTCAGACCCATATTGTGTTTGACATGTGTGATATACTACAGAGGTCAAATACATGCCAAAATGACAAATCTACAGCGATACATTCCTTCGGTGTTGTTTAGTTGGCTAGAACAACTGGCTCCGGAGAGAGGAGGTGCAACTTCGAATCCTGTGATCGACAAATTTGTGAATTTCACACATATTTTGGCGATGTGTGTTAAATGTTTAGAACAATTATCAAAAATAAAATAAATAAAAATACAGAAACATATAATCTCTAGTACCTTTATTTATCTATTTATATTTATTTGTTGCGCTTCTTGCTCTTTGTTTGAGTAACCCAACTAATTTCTGATATTTTTTTTTTATAAATGTTCGGAAATAAAATCTCTGTGAATATTTTTATAAAATCACAGGCAAAATTTTATTTTTGAAAATATTAGTATTCAGCAAAAGAATATTTTAGTTTCCTTGTTCGTTTGCCTATGAGCAATTACAATTAAGTTTTAAAATATTCGTCAAAGAATCTCGTCTTTCATCTTTTTGCCTTTTTTCTTTTCCTCCTGATAATGGAAGAGACGTGACTCCCAAGCGTCCGATCTCTTCACGCCTGCCCACCCCCAGTAATTTGGTGCAGTCGGCGCCCCTGGGTTATATACATATTTTATTTGATCACTCAGTGATTATTTCGATAAAATGATCTTGCATTAAAGTGATTGTTTCAGGTAAACTACCCTTCATTGAAAAGAACGCCTTCCTGAAATGACTATTTAATAAAATGAACCTCTCTCCTAAGTGACAATTCGATAAAATGAACTTTTCAACGAATCGACACTTCGGTAAAGCGAATCTTTCAGTGAAACGCCCTTTCGATAAAATGAAACTTTCCGAGAAATGACTCTTCGATAAAATGAACCTTTCAACGAATCGACACTTCGGCAAAGCGGATCGTTCAATGAAACGACCTTTCGATAAAATGAAACTTTCTGAGGAATGACTCTTCGATAAAATGAACCTTTCCGAGGAATGACTCTTCGATAAAATGAACCTTTCAATGCATCGACACTTCGGTAAAGCGGATCTTTCAATGAAACGACCTTTGGATAAAATGAAACTTTCCGAGGAATGACTCTTCGATAAAATGAAACTTTCCGAGGAATGACTCTTCGATAAAATGAAACTTTCCGAGGAATGACTCTTCGATAAAATGAACCTTTCAACGTATCGACACTTCGATAAAATGAACCTTTCAACGCATCGACACTTCGGTAAAATGAACCTTTCAACGCATCGATACTTCGGTAAAGCGGATCTTTCAATGAAACGACTTTTGGATAAAAGGCAACTTTCCGAGGAATGACTCTTCGGTAAAATGAAACTTTCCGAGGAATGACTCTTCAGTAAAATGAACCTTGCGGCCACTTGAAAATTCAGAAAAATGAAAAATTTGGATCTTTCGATGGAATGTACATTTCGGCGAATCGACCTTTAGGCAAAGTCAGTTCTTTAGCGAAATATCCATTCGATAAAAGTGAACCTTTCGACGAAATTACCCATCGAAAGAATGAAACCTTTTTTCGATAAAATGATCTTGCATTAAAAGAAATTTAGATGAAATGAATCTTTAGATAAAAAAATGGAACTTAGATAAAATGAATCTTTAGATAAAACAGCACTTGGTGAAATGAACCATTTGATAAAAATGAACATCTCGGAGAAATTACCTTTCGGGAAAATGAAATTTAGAAAAAATGAATCTTTAGATAAAACGGCACTCGGTGAAATGAACCATTTGACGAAATGATCCTTCGTTGAAACAAGACTTTCCGTCAAGTAAGCTTGTGTGAAGCGATTTTCAGTCAAATGAATAGTGTCCAGGTGCGGCACATTACCGCTTACTTCAAAAATAGGCAGAAAAAATTAGAAAAAAACAAACAAAAACTAAGTGAAAGGGGACAAAGAAATCCCAGTTCTTCTCATCGGAACACCAGATTTGAAAAAAGAGAAGGGTGAAAGTCTGCTCTGATCTGCTAGAAGCGTTTGAAGCCAATGAAGACACGTTTTTCCCGTTCTGGCGGCAGGGGATGAAACGTGAGCATATCTTGACGATTCATAAACGAAGAACCAATCCATGGAATGGCGTCACACCTCTTCACAAAGGCCTAAGAAGTTCAAGAGCCAGCGGTCAGCACACAAAGTCATGGTGACTGATTTTTGGAATGACAGGGGTGTCATTCTTCTTGATTTTCTGGAACGTGGCCGTATCATGACCAGCGAGCGGTACATTGAGACCCTCAAGAAACTTAGAGAAGCCATAATGAGGAAGACGCAGAACAAGAATCTGAAAAGGATCCACATTCACGATGACAATGCGGGACCACACATATCTTTGGCAACAAATCAGGCGATCAGCAAATTAGGCTGATCGGTGGTCTCCCATCCACCGTACAGTCCAGATCTGGCGCCCTCCGACTTCCACCTGTTCAGCCCAATGAAGACCAGTCTCAGGGGGCAATGATTTGATGACACGGATGAGGTGAAAGTGGCTGTGAAGAAGTGGGTACAATAATCCACACCTGAATTTTTTCAAAGAGGATTTGAGAGTTGGATTCAATGATGGCGCAGATGCATCGCTTGTGATGGAGACCATGTTGAGTAGTACCTTTGTATAGAGAAAGAGTTACTGTACCAGCATGGGCAATCTGAAAGACCTGTGTCAGTTAATAAAAAAGTTATACTCACTTTTGCATTACTTTCGGTACAACCCTCGTATAATCGTAGCGTTTATAGGCAGGGTACAAGGTAATGAATGCATTTAAAGGCTTGAATAGTTACTTCGGACGGCTTTTGGATTCTTTTTGATCTCATTGTACATTTTTCTACTACACTTTTGAAAACATTTATATGATACTTCCTTGTTTAAACAGAACTGTGAAAAAGGGAGAAAAGGAAAACAAAAGGCTTGTAACGTATACTCTATATTCACTTTCCTTTTGATTTTTACTATCTCTGGTTATTTTATTTTACTATGTAAATTATCTTCTTACTGAACGAGATGTTATTTCTCCCGCTGAATGAGATCTGGCAATGAGTGTAAGTCATGACGTGGTGGTAGCCAGTATAAATAGGCGCGTTCAACGATACGTAGAGAGAGCTTTTTGTTGATGTGAGTAGGGTGAGCTGTTGTTTATGTGAGAGCTTTTTGTTGATGTGCGTAGGGTGAGCTGTTGTTTATGTGTCAAAGAGCGGTTGTTTATGTGCGTGAGAGCTTTGTTTCGTGTGTAAAGAGATCTTCGTTTATGTGAGAGCCCGATATCCAGTAGTTGTGTGATACGATTAATGTGACCAGTGTGTGTGTGTGTGTCGGATGATTCCAGAAGTTCCTAATAAAAGCTTTTTAAGTAAGTACGTTTTTATCAGTTCATAGTACTGTCAGACCTCTGTCTGGCTGTTAGGTTTATTTCATTAGTTGATTATTATTAACAACCAGCATAAGACTTTATTCATCTTAATTACTACTACAACATTACTATCAGTTATAAGCTTGTTCATTATTATTACTACACTACTAGCAGGAAAGTTTATTCATGATATAATTAACAAACAACAACCATTACTAGAAGAAACTAGTAGCAGAAGCATTATATTCATTATAATTCATTTGAACAAGCATTAGAAGAAGCTGAATTCATTATAATATTAGTGAAAGCTATATTCACTATAATTAGCTTAGTGAAAGCAATTATATTCATTATAGGCTTTTCTGAGCACTACAACTTTTTAGGATTTATTCTATTTAATAACATATTTTGTATCTCTGTGTGAAATTTCAGGAAATTTTTCTTTTTGCAGACGATGGTGATCATGCAGCACCAAGTAGCCAGCAAGCTAAGCAGAAATTTTACTGAACCCGAGAGATTTTTACCAGATCGTTGGGATAGAAATCATCCCTATCACAAAGAGATAAACCGAAATGTGTCTTCTCCATTTGGATTTGGACCAAGACTCTGCATGGGTCGGAGATACGCAGAGAGGGAAATGTTAATGGCCTTAGGGAAGGTAGGTGTCGTTGTCTAGCTCTTTAAACCAGTCATTTGTTTTCATCTTCAATTCATATACGTTTAAATTTATAATTCGTGTCTCTCTCTTTTAAAGGAAACATACATTTTCCCTTTAACTGCCGAATTCAAATAAAATCAAGTATTATGGCCAAGCTATGATTTTTCTGAGATTTGCTGCATATAAATCTCTCTTATGCCTAAACTACCAAAACATGCCATGTATAGTTATTTAGTTTTTGAATGCGCTTTACAATAAGCTAAAATGAATTACATTACTTTGCCACCTTATATTTTCAATTAAATGTAATGCTATTTCTCATGAAATCTACACGTACATATAATGTATATATTAATTCTATAAGGTTTTTCACTGTGAGTCCTATTTTGAGAGAACGGCTGAACATAAAGATATGGTTGAGGTATCAAAATAAAGGTCTTACCATGTAGATGTGCCATTCGAAGAGAAAATGAGATTGGGGCAACGGTTCGGGCGTTGTGGGGCGGCAAAGTTCTGATGTAAAGTCTATTGGAGAAGCGTGCGGTTAACTCACGCGCTGTTGAATGCGAAAGCATTAAGGGACTGAGATAATTCAAAGTCCGAAGTCTTCTCTTTTCTGAGCGAACCGTTGCGCAAAACAACGCTAGCAGGCATTCGTATTAAAGTTTTTCTCATCGGAACAGCGAACACTCTCGAAGACCTGATTGCGTTATGCCCTCGGACTGTGTGATGTATATATACAATTTAATATTCATTCGATCCAGTTTATTCACGTAGGTAAGACGTTTCCCATTATGTAAAGATGTAAATAAACATTCCGTTGATCATTGTTTGTGAAAATATTTAGAATGTACATATTGAGTTGCGCCATCTATATCTTCATTCTATAAAGTTTTTGTACTGTGAGACCTATTTTGACAGAACGGCTGAACGTAAAAATATAGTTCAGGTATCAAAACAAAGGTCTTACCATGTAGATGTGGCAGTCGAAGAGAAAACTGAGATTAGGGCAACGGTTCGGGTGTGGTGGGGCGGCAAAGTTCCCATGTAAAGTCTATGGGAGAAGCGGGCGGCCCTTATCTACATCAGGCGCTGTGTTCAGTCTCAGTGTCAGACTTGGTGTGTACATGGTGTTCTATGATCAGTTCTAAAGTAAGTAAATACTTTATTGCATACTTACCCTTAACAGAAAGTCTTTCCCGCAGAAAAGAAAAAAGAAACCGTAACAGCCTTACTGGAAGGCGTGAGCGATCAATGGGTCGCAACTATATGTCTCAGACAAGAGAGAATGAAGAGTATTCGCAACGCGAATCTCATTCCAACAACATTTACAAACACAGTTGTGACTGAACATGAGTGAAAGAGTGCGCTATCCAGTTGAATTTTTTCATGCGATCGACATGAGTGAACTTCAGCCTCACATTCTACGACTGAAAAAGGGTGCAGTCGTGATGCTCATCAGGAACCTGATCGTCCCGGTGACGCAGTGGTCTAAGCGTTGACTTATGATGATTTGTTGGTGAAGGGTCCGGGTTCGAATCCCGGTGAGGCATGGGTGTTGTGTTTGTCTTACGGCACTGGCTCTCTCCCTTCCCTGGAACCAGTGACCTTAAATTAGGGACGGGCTACTGCTTATAGCCCATTGAGTTGCTCACGGTGGTCGTTAAACCTTCAGTCAAAATGAAAAAAAAATCACGAACCTGGATTATTGTCTTTACTGAAGTGGTTGAAAGAATTTGTCAATCAAATAAAGTTTGCATTTGTTGTTCATATGAGTTTATTCTTAAAAAAAAAAAAAAAGAAAAAAAAGGCTAACCGTCGTTTCCGACGGCTTTCGTCTAGTCGTTGTTAATCTCACTAGACCACAGTGAAATTTTTGGGTGTAGTTCTGCATGAATCTCTCAGATAGGATTGTCAGGTGGATCAGCTTGCGTTATGTTTAAGATCTCGCATTGGTATAATTTCGCGGATTTCTGTTTTTTTGTCAGTAAGAATTTTGTTAATTTTATACTATTCTTTTATTTTTTCTGTATTGTCGTACTGCATTTTAATATGTGGTGCGACTACAAGGCATAACATAGTTCGTTTATCTGTGTTGCAGAGGAAGTTTGTCCGATTGTTAAATTATTCGGTCGGATCGGAGGTTCTTTTTCGTCATTTTCAGTTATTAACTATTGAGCAACTACATAAATGCAGATTGCTTCTGATATTCCATGTACTTATTTTTACAGGAAGGTACTCCAACTTGTTTGCATTACGGCGTACCACTCACTCCTATGATACTCGTGGGGATCGGGTTTTTCTGTTCCGTGGACTCGTACGGGTTTAATGTTTAATAATATCAATGTGTTGGGATTGCGTGAGTGGAGTTGATTACAGTTGATTATTAGATCAGAGGCACGTTATCCGGTATTTAAGCGAGTGCTAAGGAGTTTTTTGACGGGAAATTGAATATTGAAATTTATTTGTTTATGATTTGTACAAAACAAAATTGTAAAATTGCTTTCGTTGTTTTGACTGGACTGGAATATTTTGTTTTTACTTAGAGGGGATCAGGGGATTGTCAGGCAGTATTTCAGCCTCTTCCCCTAACCCCTCGCTGTACATTTAATTATTACTATCATATAATATTTGATTCATATTGACAATTGATATAAATTTTCAATGGAATGAGTTTTGTTGTTGTGCAGAATTTGTATTTATTGTGAAGGTTTTAGTGATTTGTCGTGTTTTGTGAGTTTCATTGGTGATTTGTCGTATTTTGTGACTTTAATTGGTGAATTTGTTTACTTTATTTGTACAATTAGTTTATGATTGTGGCACATATTGTATTGTTACTGAGTATTATATTACTTTTCTATAATATTGTACAGCAGAAATTTTACTAAATAAAAATAAAAATAAATAAATAAATAAAATCCTTAAAATTACTGCTCAGTAAAATTTGTTTTCGTGGTGAGTTCATTAATTGGAATTATATGTATTATACAATCCTCTTTCTGTCGCTTCTCTTCCATTTGCTGTTTTACATCGAATAAGTTATGGGGTTGCATAATTTTTGCATATGATCAGAAGAAACTTATAGCCTTCTTCTTCTTGGTTACTCAGTTCAAGCACTGGCTGTTCAGTAAATGTACTTTGTCTCTTCATCCCTCTCTGTTCTCCGCCGCTCTCTTCAAGTCATAGTATGTCCTGGTGTTAGTGTCTTGGAGTAGCTGTGCCACAAAACTATTCCTTGGCCACCCTCTTCCTCTCTTGCCTTATAGTATGTCCTGGTATTAGTGCCCTGGAGTAGCTGTGCCACAAAACTATTCCTCGGCCGCCCTCTTCCTCTCTTGCTTTATAGTATATCCTGGTATTAGTGTCTTGGAGTAGCTGTGCCACAAAACTATTCCTTGGCCGCCCTCTTCCTCTCTTGTCTCACAGTATGTCCTGGTATTAGTGTCTTGGAGTAGCTGTGCCACAAAACTATTCCTCGGCCGCCCTCTTCCTCTCTTGCTTTATAGTATATCCTGGTATTAGTGTCTTGGAGTAGCTGTGCCACAAAACTATTCCTTGGCCGCCCTCTTCCTCTCTTGTCTCACAGTATGTCCTGGTATTAGTGTCTTGGAGTAGCTGTGCCACAAAACTATTCCTTGGCAGTCCTGTTCCTCTCTTGCCTTATAGTATGTCCTGCTATTAGTGTCTTGGAGTAGCTTTGCCACAAAACTATTCCTTGGCGGTCATCTTCCTTTCTTGTCTCACAGTATGTCCTGGTATTAGTGTCTTGGAGTAGCTGTGCCACAAAACTATTCCTTGGCCACCATCTTTCTCTCTTGACTTATAGTATGTCCTGGTATTAGTGCCCTGGAGTAGCTGTGCCACAAAACTATTCCTCGGCCGCCCTCTTCCTCTCTTGCTTTATAGTATGTCTTGGTATTAGTGTCTTATAGTAGCTGCGCCACAAAACAAACTAATAATTGGCCGTCCTCTTCCTCTCTTTCCTTGAATTTCCCTTCCAAAACTTTCAGAATCGGGCCTCCATGGGGCAATGTGTGTCCCATCCATAACATTCTTCTCTTTAACATGTTGGTCAGATTCCTGAGTTCACCCACTCTCTTCAGGACCTCCGCATTAGTCTTTCTATGGAGCCAACTTATTCTCCCCATTCTTCTATAACTCCACACCTCAAATGCCTCCAGCCTTTTCACTTCCTTCTTGGTCAATGTCCATGTCTCAGAATCGGAGAGAGCTGCTGGCCAAACATATGCCTTTAAAATTATCTTCCTCAATTTTAGATATATATTTCTGGCAGACAGTAGTGACTATAGTCTCAAACACGACCTTTAGAGAGACGTTCAGATTTTTTTTTTTTACTTATACTGTGTACTCTTACGCAATCGAGTCATATTACTGTGACCACCTCCTACTTCTGACGTCAACAGCTCGTAGCCAACGAAAGAAGGCACGCGCCGTGAGCTGGCTCGGAGGGTATATAAGGTGTGCTGTAGGTATTCTGAAAACATGGGCCTAGTGGTCAGCGTTCGTGACTGCCATGGAGATAACCTCAGGTCCGATCCTAGGAAGGTACGAACGTTCGAACCACTAAATATCCACCGTGCGTCGGATGGGCACGCTAAGCCGTCGGACCCCGGGTGCTGCCCCCGGTAATAAATAAGGGCGTCTTCCTCCCCCTTCCTACCTCGCTTCTGTGCCACTTTCCTATCAGGCACTCTAGCCCAAATCTCCTAGCTTCCTATTTCTTAGGGTTGTTTAACACCTGGGGTCAGACACTTACTTCCTAAAGTCCTCTACATATGATCTGAAAACATATCACTCGTTGCTGTCATGGATAAAAGGAGAGATTCATCAGAATTGTAAAAAGGAATGATTATCGGCTTTCGGGCCGGTATTTCTGAAACAGCGCAGTTTGCGAACTGTTCGCGTGCTGCTGTGGTTAAAGTGTATCGAGATTGGAGAAATGGCACCATTGCAAATAAGCTACGTGAAAACTGCAGAGCACCACGTGCCATTGATGTGAACGGTGAACGTCATCTTCGAAGGTGCGTGAGGTCCGATCGACACGTTACGGTGGAGCAACTCACTGGCGGAATGAACCGGTGGGCTACCGGAGGTATGTCTAAAACGACAGTTTAGCAAACCCTACTGCGTATGAGTCTCCGATGCAGACAGATGGTCACTGCACCTAAGCTGACAAAGATGCGTCGGCAGAAAAGGCTTAAATTTGCACGGCAGTATCGGAATTGGGCCGTCGCTGATTGGCAAAGTAATGCCTTCTCCGTTGAATCACGTTTTCTGCTTCATCGAACGGATGGATGTTGGCGTATAAGACGAGAAACATCGGAGAACAAACACTTTTCAACCATTGCTGGAAAAACACAAGCTGGTGGAAGCAGTGTTATGCTTTGGGCTGTTTTCGTGACATTCTCTGGGTCCACTCATATCTGTGGAAGGCACTATGGACCGAATTCGTTATGAATCCATCCTTCCAGACCACGTACATTCATACATGCTGATTGTCATCCCTGGGGCGGATGGGATCTTCCAGTACGACAATGCGACGTGTCACACAGCTAGAAATGTCCGAGAGTGGTTGGAAGACCACGATGAAGATTTCAAAGTACTTCCCTGGCTCCCTAATTCCCCAGACTTAAACCCAATTGTGTATCAGCGAAACCACCTCAATCGTGTTGTTCGCTTTACGGATCCTCCAGCAGCTGTCAGATGTAGTGCAGTCAGCATGACTCCACATACCTGTGAACACCTTCCATCATCTTATTGAGTCACTCTCAGCCCGTCTAGCTGCTGTCCGCGCGGCACACGGCGGTTACTGTGTATATCAGCTGGTGGTCACAATAATGTGACTCGATCGTATATTTGTGCTTTGCAGTAAAAAATAAATGTGAAGGGAATGGATGTAACTTGCATTAGCTGGCCTTTACGCTCTTACCGAAAGTGTTTCTTCGAGAAAAAGATCTTTCAGGATGAAAGCTTGACGTATTGGCTGAACTGTATCATTTGCAACGCACTGGCGTGAAGGAGTAGAAATCACACGGTATGTCTATCCAAAAGCTGCTTGTTGATGTAGAATTTCTGCACATGGTGCGTCATTACCTGAACAACATTTACATAACACAATTTTCGTAATTCATTAATGGGCAAATTGATAAGGGAATACCGCACTCTCTCCTCAAGAACAACAGAGAAAGCTCTGGTCCCTAAGGATGATTGGTGACCTCTATCATTACTATACATATCACGTATAAGGTACAAAATTTTCGAAGAAGTATTTTTTTTAAGCAGATCGCACTCCAGTCAGTCAGAAAAGCAAAAAGTAATATACTGAAAACACAATTTTTTATTTGTACCGACCGCTCTCAGCCATAAACCCGTCTTGCCCTTCCACAGCAATGAGGTCAGCTGAACCCATCCCTTGCGGGCTATAGATACAGAGGGTGAGTCGAAGGTTTTGCAGTATTTGCATAACGCATGTGATGCGGCGGGTATGCCACGTGTTTAAACTAGTTCATGTCGCGCACTGCGATCAGCCAAAAGGGATATAAAGTGGTAGTCGTTGCTGTGAAAAGCTTTGCACGCCGCCGTTCTGTCAGTGGTACGGACGCTTAGAAGATGAACAGCCACAACCGGCTAATTTGGAAACTTTTGCTTCACGAGTTTGAACTCGGCCATAGCGCTGCTCGAGTAACCCGAAACATTTGTCATGCGAAAGATGAACGTTCCGCGGACCACAGCACCTCAACCAGATGGTTCAAGAAATCTCGCTGAGGTGACAGAAACCGCGACGATCAGCCAAGGTAAGGTAGGCCGCGAACCGTGCCAGCACTCGAGGATTATCAGGCGGACTGGGCATATCACAGACCACCGTGGTTCGTCATCTTCAGGACTTCTGCAACGTCTACAGGAGCTGCTGCATTGTCCCTCACGAACTGACGCCAGCTGAAGCAAACCGCCGAGTGGCAGTGTGCACGAAATTCCTCGAAAACCCGCGCGATGTACGTTTCATCAAGAGAATTGTTACGTACGATGAAAAGTGGTTCTATTTCCATATTCTTAACACACAACGGCAGTGGTTGAGCCCGGGCTAGCTTCCAGAACCTGCTGCCAAACGTGGGCGCTTCGAGCACAAAGTGATACTCTGCGTATATTGGAATTTCTAGCGGATAATCCATTACAAATTTGTTCCAGACGGTCGGACCATCAATTCCAAGTTCTACTCCGAACAGATTGAGCGGATGTATGCCGTTTTGGAGGAGAAGTACGCTGCACTGGAGAACAGAAAGTGCGCTCTCCTACAGTAGGACAACGCTCGGCCTCATATCGCTCGAACGACCCGGGAAAAACTCCAGGAACTTGAGAGCATCGAACTGATGCCACATCCAGCATATAGTCCGGACCTTACCCCGTCGGATTATTACTTGTTCCGGCATGGCCCACTTCCTTAGCGGGCGGCACTTCATCAACCAGGAGGAGGTGGAAGCTGGGGTGAAGGAGTTCTTCGCCTCGAAGGACAAGAACTGGTACAGCAGCGGGATCGAAGAACTGAGAAACAGATGTCTAAAATGGTGCAACACGATGGCCTATGCTTTGAATGCTAGTCAGCTTTCGTCGTAAAGGTACGTATGAAGACATAAAGTGATCCAAATATTTCAAAACGTTTGACTCACATTCTGTAGGAAAGACATGTACAGTCTGCAAACTGCGTCCGCGACTGTAATGATGGATAAACATGGCGACCTCAGCGAGTTTGATCATGGGCAGATAGTCGGTGTCAGGAAGATGAGGTGCTGCATTTCCACGACTGCAGAACGGCAATTTCTACGTGTTACCTTAACAAGCGTCATTATACTTACAACGAAACTCGCATTATCGGCAGGCTCCAGGAAAAATGTGGCAGCGAATGGGCCGTTGTTGCTCCAGATGAGGGTCGCCTCTTCCTTACATTAACGTCGGAGGACCACAGTAGAGAGAACACTTACAGCATGTAACGAAGACAAAACTAAAGAAAGTTTGTGCGTTGACCATTCAACGTACAAAAGCCCGATTGGCTATGGCAGTCGGACCACACACTGAATACCTTTGTTGATTGTGGAACATCTCCACTGGATCATGGAAGACGGAAAACGGGTAGGTTGGTCTGACGAATCGAGGTTTTAATTACGACATGAGGACAGGAGGGTTCTTGTCTGGCGTAGATCACACGGGGCACCCAATTGTCAAGTCGGAATGTTACAGGACGGTGGAGTCAGTGTAATGATGTCGTAGGGCGTGCTTACGTGGGTCAGCTTGGGTCTCATTGTACATACTGAGACCTCCATCCATCACTCATGGGGGCAGAAGGTCTCAGATCACACTTGGCCGTGGGCCTCCCAACTATCATATAAGAGTGTTAGAGAACGTTAGAGTCTGCTAAATGTTCTGGAGCGTGTTTGCGTGGGCCACCTAGGGCCCACTTTGTACTTATTGAGACCATCATCCATCACCGTACAAGACTACGTCGAGATACTCGCCGACCACCGACATCTTTTAATGGCTGTCCACAGTAGAATTTCTTCTTTTCAACAAGACAACTTCCCGTCCAATCGGTACCATTTGGCAAATGCTGGTTGCATAAGTATTCCAGTGAGTCTGCAATCCTGGAATGGCCTCTCACTCTCAGTATCTGAACACAATTGAGCATTCAGGGGCCGAAGTGACGCAATCGGTTTGAACCGAAACCCAACAGGAGGAATTACCTGCCCTTTGCGGACCTATGCCCTGGAATCGTGGGTGGCAATACCATCCGAATGTTTCCAACAGCTGAGCTGATAGTCTAGTCTGTACCACTCTATATCCCTGATGTTGTAAGGCAAAGGGTTGGCCTACACTTTAAGTGGTTGTGTGTAAGAAACAGTTCTGTCAGCATAGTACAACAGATCACTGTCTTAAATTTTTACGGTTCCTTGAAGAAATGTATGATTTTTTTATTCCCTGCTCACAATCAGTGTTTCTCTCAGGACTTTTTGGCGGGGGGGGGGGCAAATGGAATCTTAGAGGGGGCAAGTTTTCCATTTGCTATATATATATATATATTTTTAACTGCTATATTTATATCATCATCATCATTGTCAACCATTATCAATCCACTGCTGGACGAAGATCTCCCCAAGTTTCCTCCACAACGGTCTGTCTTGTGCCAGTCTCCTCCATGTCACTCCCACATACTTTCGAATTTCATCCACCCATCTTCCATGTGGTCTTCTTCTGGGTCTTTTCCTGTCCCTTGGAATCCAATCTAAAATTTCGGCTGTCCGTCGATGGTCTGTTCTTCTGGCAGTATGTCCAGCCCATTGCCATTTCAGGGATTTAACTCTGATCATGATGTCTTCCACTATATAGAAGTAATTACTATATATCTAGCACAGGGGAGCATTTAGAGCACCCTCCCCCACCCCAGGAAAATGCTTCATTCTTTTGTTTTTGGTTAAAATGCGACTTACATTAGAAAAAAATGCCTTAATTTAATAAAAATGTATCAACTTACATTACAAAAGAAATGCTTTCATTTTTCTTCAGGTTTTGATTAACTTTAATTTTGTTCCAGATGGTGGCTTTCAAAAACTTCCTTTTTTCGTCCCCCTCTCCCCGAAGAAAAATTCTATATACATACCTCATATAGTAATTACTGCTTCAAACATTTCAGAAATAACAAACTGTTTTCAGCTAAAGAATGGAAAGGGGAGGTTCCGCAGGCTTGAAATTTTTATCTGTTAAAATGCATTCAACGCACTCTTGTTCCTTAACCACGATTCCCAGTCAATTAGGTATGATTAGTCTATTTATTATATTTTGAAGAATACTATGCGCCGTAATTCACTTTTTAATAAAATAAACAATAACTAGTATCATTTGAACAAATATTAAAAAAAAATAAAATTGAAGAAATATTTGTATCATAAAAAGAAACGAAACTTCTTCATCATAGCCTGAATTTATTAAAATTAAAATGTCTCGGGGGTCGTTTCCGGGAGGGCTTCGCCCCCTGGATGTATGCCTGAAAGAAACACTGCTCACAATATCTGTCAACGGAGATTACTTGCCCTTTTCTTTTTTTTGAGCAAAATTTATTTGAGTTCAAAATCGTAACTCACCATGTCCGCCGATTATTCTGATCTCTGCACCGACTGATGAATTTCCGTGCGTGTCTGGGCCCAGAAACTCCAACGAAATCGAAGGCTATTGACTAGACTAATTCAGACAACTGCAGTTTTATTTGAAATGCCATATATAAACCCAGTAACGATAAAAATACAGTCAACCCAAGATATACCGCCTCTCAATTTACCGCCACCTCTTGGTTCTGAACAGACGTGGTCTATTTAAAAATTCCTTGATCGCTGGATATACCGCCACACCCTTGGTATCCGGCAACTGCCAATATACAGGGTAATTCAAAATGATTCATCCAATTTCAAATGACTCTGTGTTTCTAAATATACAGCGTTTAAATGTACACCGTCCTTTCATTTCTTTTTATCGCCGTTACCTCATTAATTAGAGTAGCATTTTTTACAATCCTTGAACGTAAAAGAAAAAAACTGTCCAAATTTTGCTTTCGTATTTTATAAATGTTCTATGTGACTTTCGTTGGTCACGCGAACTACGTCGAGGCGATAACCACATTCCTGCCATGCGTGATCAAACATGTCTGTTGTCAACGACTACAGAGCACTACGAATGCATTTAGCGTTGTGGGCAATTGTGGCACATACGCATTATCCTTAACATACCCCCATAAGAAAAAGTCGCAAAGTTTCAAAATCGCTTTATTCTAATTTATCATAAGAAAACATAAGAGGGAGGCGTACAGTATTGGGCGTCTCACTGGGAAATAATACAAACTGTTAAAAGATGATGGCATATACACTGCAATGACAATGGGGATGAATAACAAATGCTGCAAGCAAAGCTTATTGCATAAAAATTGCAAAAGTGACAGAGAGAAACACATCGTGTCACATGACATTGGCTGGGCATGATTTACAGGATAACACAGGCGAAACAATAGTACACAATTAGAAAAAGAACAGCACAAACACCGCCGTGAAGGTAAAACATTACATACATGAGATAGAAACACAGCGTGCACAATTGTGCCAGTTATTTAACGAGGGCACCAAAGCAACATAATACAGGCGGGATGAAAGTAAGTAATGTACACGAGTAAGCATGAAAATACACTGAGATGACATTAGCATTCACAATTCAACGGTAGTGTGGATTGCACGAGTCGTAGAGTGGAAGGAGGGCACCAGGGTGCCACGGAACTCAGCAAAGGAGGTGTAGAATGTCTTAGGGTACTGATAGGTGTAGCAGTCCAGAATCAATCGCAAACCATGGAGCGGCCGGCGCCCAGGTAGCATAGAAGGTGGCTTCTCGACGACTGGGAGAAGCCGACTGGTACTCCAGGCGGAGTCGAGAAAGCAATCGATCTTGAAAATGGCACAAAAGTGCTGCGCTGGCCTGGTGTAAAGAGACCGGCGAGGAAACGCTGCGGAGTTGTTGAAGGTATACGTAAATAACGTGTTTAACCAGCACGAAAAGATAGGCACATACTGACGGAAGAGGCGTAGGTGGATGAGCCCGCAGAAGAAGATGTCTGTAGGCAGTGAACGGAAGATCTTGAGAACAAGAGCAAGGGGTTAGGTCCGGAGACCTGGCGGGCCACCTGTAGAGGGCCTTGTCGTCGTGCCTACAGCGACCAATCCAGCTATTAAGAAGCTGTTCGGTAAAGTAACGGGGGCTTCCTGACTGATGTCGCGTTCAGTTTCAATTATTGCATGCGAATGTTGTGACGGTTGACCTTGCCACTTAAATGGAATGTTAATTTGTCGTCCTTCATCGCCTCCTGTATGATATTTTTCACAATGACAAGTTTTCTTTGGCTCAGAAGCAGATACACGGGCTACATTGCGCCATCTAGCGGTTACATTCGTAAACTCGGTGCGCTTCTCTTCATTTTAATGTTTGTTTGTTTGTTTGGTTTGGTTGGAGGTTTAACGACCACCGTGAGCAACTCAATGGGCTATAAGCAGTCGCCCGTCCCTAATTTAGGGTCACTGGTTCCAGGGAAGGGAGAGAGCCAGTGCCGTAAGACAAACACAACATCCATGCCACACCGGGATTCGAACCCGGACCCCTTTCGGACGAATGATCAGAGGCCATCGCTTAGACCACTGCGCCACCGGGGCTGCTCATTTTAATGTGTGGCACGCTATTATTACCTTGATTTCTACGGACCTATGATCCAATAAAATCGGATGAATCATAAACAAATTGATAACGAGGAACTATACACCAACTACGTAGAAAATAGTATACATATATAACTAATCAGAATTTATTACACCAAAGCCCAGTGACGTACCCCAAAATTAATTTTTTGGGCCGGGGGGGGGGGGGGGCATATCATCGCCGCAATTTCAAAACCACGAATGCTAAATTTTGCAGTTTGAATTATCGCTATTTAAAAATTAAATTTGATCAAAGAATCACTTTTGCAATTACATCAGACTGTTCAAGCCATATACATAACATTTACATAAAGTTGCATCTGTATATTATGCATCAGTGAATAAAATTTCACATGATGTAAAGTGAACAATCGAAAAATTCTCATATCTTGGTTTTATCACTGCAGCTACGATATCATTCTTTCCTTAAGTGATGGAAAAATTGTGCATGAGAACAGGCATTTTGAGTTTCCTCAAATGCTGTTAATATAACAAAATAATGTTCATTCTACGTTTTTGATTTCCTGCTTTGGTATATACTCAAGATAAAACTTACTCCCTTCCTTCCCCAGGCCCCAGCCTCTACCATTCATTAGACTGACGCCCTGATCACTACAACACAACACCAGTTCGCTCTCTTCGAAATCTTTGGTGGCATACAAGTGGGAAACGCGCACGGGTGGGGGTGGGGGGTGGGGTGGGGTGGGGGTAGACATTAACAATAGGCATATGTGACCTCGTATGGCCATTCCAAATAAAGAAGTAACTGATGGCAATTAAAGAAAGAACAGAATGGCGACACTAGCAAATTAACGTCACCGATAATTTTTATCAATAGACAAAACTACTTTGGGGGGTTCATATGGCCCTTTGCACTTTCCCCCTCCCCTGGGTACGCCATTGTCAAAACCATCTGGTTGACGTGCGAAAGTTTGGAAAAGTGATTTTTATACTACGCCAATAATTTTTTTTTTTTTTTGATTGGAGGTTTAACGACCACCGTGAGCAACTCAATGGCTTATAAGCAGTCACCCGTCCCTAATTTAGGGTCACTGGTTCCAGGGAAGGGAGCGAGCCAGTGCCGTAAGACAAACACAACATCCATGCCTCACTGGGATTCGAACCCGGACCCCATTCGGACGAATGATCAGAGGCCATCGCTTAGACCACTGCGCTACCGGGGCGGCCCAATAAATTTGGATCAGATGTAGAGGATTTTAGGAAGGAAGTGTCTGACCCCAGATCTTAAACAACCCTTAGAAATTGGAAGCTGGGAGATTCGGGCTAGAGTGCCCGATAGGAAAGTGACACGGAAGCGAGGTAGAAAGGGAGAGAAAGACGCCCTTATTTATTACCGGGGGGCCAGTACCCGTGGTCCGACGGCTTAACGTGCCCATCCGACGCACGGCAGGTATTTAGTGGTTTGAGCGTTCGTACCTGCCCAGGATCGAACCTGTGGTCATCTCCATGGTAGTCACGAACGCTGACCACTAGGCTTCCCGCGGCCCTTCTACGGATGAATCATTTTGAAGTACACTTTATATTACTGCAACAACCTGCCTTTCCCAACACAAAACATGCTTGATGTACCACGACGTGTAACTTGTAAGCTGGGTATGAATTCCCTGTCCGCTTTTTCGGATGGTGAGTCAATCGTGGCAAACCTTAATGTTATAGACACTGATGCAACCAAAAATGCAAATCAGTGTGTTTTAACATTACGCAGATTCCTTGAAGCGAACTCGCAGAATGGCGATATTTCAAACGCACTTGTTAAATTAGATTGTGCTCTTGAAGTAACTGGGTTGAAATCTAAAACACAAATGAAAATAGACGAAGTTTGTAAAAGGAACTAAGTAGTAAAATGATTCCATGCAATGCTACTACTTGAGAGATTTTAGTAACGAAATTTTTTTTAATTTATTATCTTATAATTAAAATGTTAACTCTATCTTCCTACAACGCAGTGCGCACTAAGTACACAACGTAAAACTACATTTTCTTCTAATTAGCATTTTTAAAAATTTAATGCTAATTTGATTCCTTTTTTACTTTGAATTGGAGGTTTAACGAACACCGTGAGCAACGCAATGGGCTATAAGCAGTCGCCCGTCTCTAACTTAGAGTCACTGGTTCCAGGGAATGGAGACAGCCAGTGCTGTAAGACAAACACAACATCCATGCCTCACGGGATTCGAACGCTGACCCATCTCGGACGAATTATCAGAAGCCATCGCTTAGACCAATGCACCACCGGGGCGGCCAAGCTTTGATAAATTTTAATGCTCTTACTTCAGCGTTCTTAAGAAAATTATTATTATTTTTTTTGATTGGAGGTTTAACGACCACCGTGAGCAACGCAATGGGCTATAAGCTGTTGCCCATCCCTAATTTAGGGCCACTGGTGCCAGGGAAGAGAGAGAGAGAGAGAGAGAGCCAGTGCTGTAAGACAAACACAACATTCATGCCTCACTAGGATTTGAACTCGGGCCCCTTTCGGACGAATGATCAGAGGCCACCGCTTAGACCACTACGCCACCGCTTAGACCACTACGCCACCGGGGCGGCAATTTGATTTTCGAAGCACCATAATTAAAAAAAAATGATTTAAAAATAATTGGAAAATTTGATGTAACGCCACAGTGTAACAAATAGCGGCGGTGCTTCAAGTGTAGGCTACCACATGGACCTCTAGTGATATATATTCAATGAGAATATCTATGACAGACCACAGCACTTTTTGCCAGGAGAGTGGCGAGCTGTGGAACAATGAACTGCTTTCTTTTCACGGAGATATTTCTAAACCGGCTCGTATGGTTTGTTGGGACCAGACCTCTGTACACTGCTGGCCATTGAAAGTGTAACACCAGGAAGATCACATCCCAGGGGCTCGAAAGCTGGCAGAAGGACAGAACACGGGCGCACATGGAAATGAATAAAAGGGCGGCACATATGGAAATCATGTGGGACAGAAACACCCCTGGAAGTCGTAAAAGAGGGCTGAACAAGGAACCAGTGTTAAGCACTCAAGGTGTGCTTGATCGCCGTTGCTAACCACGGACAGCAGCAGGTGCATGCCCCGTCGAAGACAAAGGCGGCCTTGCCAACAGGTTTCCGACTTCGATCGCCGAAGAATTATGGAATATCGGGAATGCGGATTATCACCCCTAGACATCGGTGCTCGTGTGGGATGGCATGCGGCTACTGTGGAGGAAATATGGCTTCAGTGGGTAGCGGAGGAACGATCACACCGACGTGCGGGATCTCAACTGCCCGTCATACCACCGAACGACAGGAACAACATCGGTCGCGCATGACTGTGACGGATCGCACAGCCACATCGACCACAGTAGCTCAACAGTTCGTGTGTTTGGCACAACACCCAGTACCCCACAGAGAGTTCGACGTCGTCTGCAGCAGCGGGACATTTTTGCATGACACCCATTGCTTCGGCTACATTTGACTGTACAACACCGGCGTGTAAATAATGCCAAGAACGTCGCGAATGGAGGAGTGAATGGCAAGGCATAGTGTTTTCTATCGAATCTCGCTTCAGTTTGCAGCACCATGATGGACGAATCTGTGTCGGGCGGTACCGCGACAACCGGCTGATTGAGTCCTGTATTATGCTTCCCCATACCGGCCCGGCCTCCTGCGTTATGGCATGGGATGCCATTGAATTCCACACCCGCACGCGTTTCGTCTACATTACCGGTACGTTGAACCGCCATCGTTACATCGCTGAGCTGTTGGAGCCTGTTGTTGTATCATATCTTCAGGGACTGCCTGGTGTCATTTACCAACAAGATAATGCGCGACCGCATGTGACACGCAACGTCCAAGACCTCACCATGTGCCACGTCTCCCTTGGCCCGCGCGGTGCCAGGATATGTCGCCTATTGAACACGCGTGGACCATGATCGCCGGACGACTGTCACGCCAGCGACTACCCCAGGCTACACGGAGAAACTGTGGCATCGTATCGAAGCTGCGTGGACGTCCAACGTCTCTTCCTCTCGATGCCGGGCCGTGAAGCAGATGTAATTGCCGCCCAGGGTGGATAGACCAGATACTGATTTTTATGTGTTTCCGTCATCTCACCAATCTGTATTTGTAATCGATTCACCCTGGTATCATCTGCTTTCTGTACAATAAATATGGCTTTGATATCTCTTGTCTTTCGCGGAGTTCAACTTTTAATGGCCAGCAGTGTATTTGGCTTTCGAGTAGACGTTTCAGACGGAACTATGTCTCATCCCCGAAAAATGATATCCTGAAGAGCAAAAGAAAAGAACAAAATCACTTTGTTTTAGTCTTTTATTTCTTGCCTACTCGTTCGCATTTCTTTCACAACGCAAAGGCACTTCTCACTTTTCGTCATCTGGATAGCGAGACATGACACATCTAAGTGTGGTAAATGCCGCCGTGATTTTCGAGAGGAGATATTTATCAGCCACTTGTCGCTTAGCCTCGGCACACGAACTAAAAGCTGTCTGCCACTTCGTTTGGTATCATCCGTTTCACTGAACCTTTCCATTGGCAACTTGTTTCGAAAAACAACGTAATTAAAACTTTCCGGAAAGGCCTCTTGCCGCTCTTTAAATCATTTTGTTCTGAATTAATAACAAATATGTGCATTTCCTGGGTAGAGCCGTTTAAGTAAATGGTACTGTCTTTGATCAAATCTATTGCGTATTATCCTTTTTCGAATTCCTTATCATTATACACATCTGGCGATTAATGACGACAAATGCAGCATGTTTGGTAAAGAGCATTTGCGTCACTAAAAGTGAAGGACGCCTGTTTTCTCATCTCAAGCAACGCTGGCAAAAATATAGACAATTTATTTTTATATACAGATATGTACACGGTATCCCATTCGCTACCGAATTCGGCATTTCTTTAATAATAATAACATGAATGAAGATATTGCAACGAAATTCGAAGTGGACTTACCTCATTTTGTGCGAAATGTGATGACATCACAACATGCGCTGGAAGTGGCCACCATTTGCATCCAGACAGCATTGTACCCGGCGCTGTTCGCCAGCCAGCCGGAGTGCTCCTTAGTGGCAGACGCATTCCTAAGTGTGGCGCCACTGAGGAGCAGTCCCCCAGTCAGCCGGAGTGTTCCGTAGTGGGAGACAGATTCCTAAGTGTGGCGCCACTGAAGAGCAGTCCGCCAGCCAGCCGGAGTGCTCCTTAGTGGCAGACACATTCCTAACTGTGGCACCACTGAGGAGCAGTCCACCAGTCAGCCGGAGTGCTCCTTTGTGGCACACACACTCCTAAGTGTGGCGCCACTGAGGAGCAGTCCACCAGTCAGCCGGAGTGTTCCGTAGTGGGAGACAGATTACTAAGTGTGGCGCCACTGAAGAGCAGTCCACCAGTCAGCCGGAGTGTTCCGTAGTGGGAGACAGATTCCTAAGTGTGGCGCCACTGAAGAGCAGTCCGCCAGCCAGCCGGAGTGTTTCTTAGTGGCAGACACATTCCTAAGTGTGGCGCCACTGAGGAGCAGTCCACCAGCCAGCCAGAGTGCTCCTTAGTGGCAGACACATTCCTAAGTGTGCCGCCACTGAGGAGCAGTCCACCAGCCAGCCGGAGTGTTCCTTAGTGGCAGACACATTCCTAAGTGTGGCGCCACTGAGGAGCAGTTCACCAGTCAGCCGGAGTGTTCCGTAGTGGCAGACACATTCCTAAGTGTGGCGCCACTGAGGAGCAGTCCACCAGCCAGCCGGGCGCGCCTTTCTGCTGCTTTGTTATGCCATTTCGCTGAGCGTGTCTACACAATACGGTTGTTGATATTGAGTACTCGTGCTCGTGGCTGTTCGCGTACGTGTTAAAATTGTATCGGTATGCTCTGGAGGAGCTAGTGTTTATTGTTCGGACTTATTGGAAAACATAATCGATAAAGTCTTGTCAACTGCAATTCCTGGAGAGGTTTTCAGGCAGACATCCGCCGAGCAAGTCCACCATTTGGGCACTGTCGGAGAAATTGGAAACCAAGGGGACTTTATTAGACAAGCAGGCAGAAGGTCGTCCACAAATGTCCGAGGAAACGGTCCAGCATGTAAAGGGCCAACTACTTGCGTCTCCCAGGAAGTCACTTTGCAGACTGTCACAGCAAACAGGGTTGTCCAAAAGCACTTCTCATCGTGCTACGAAAAAAATGAAGCTTCATGCGTACCGTATCTCCGTGGTCCACGAACTGAAAGAGCCTGACCACGTGAAACGAGGGACATACTGTCGACAGTTCCCGACACTTCTTCAGGAAAATCCGGTTCCCGGACGAGGCGTGGTTTCACCTGTCCGGATACGCCAATTCTCAAAATTCCCGTATTTGGGCCAGTGAAAATCCCAACACGATACATGAAGAACCCCTTCATTCACAGGAAAATTGGTGTTTGCTGTGGGATGACCCGGGGCCGCATAATTGGTCCCATCTTCTTCGATACAACCATCACAACAGCTGCGTATATGGAAATCTTCAACACCTTTGTAAATCAATTGGACGACGAAGAACTCTCAATTGGATATTACCAGCAAGATGTAGAGACATCATACATATCACATACCAGTATGGCCGAAATTCAGTCATTTTTTGGCGACCGTGTCATTTCGAAGGGTCTATGGCCACCGCGCTCACCCGATCTGACGCCTCCTGATTTCTTTTATTGGGATATCTAAAAGGAAGAGTTTATCAAAAGAAACCGCGAAACATAGATGCCTTGAACGCAAACATCACCGAAGAAATTCAGGCAGTGACGGCGGACGTACTGGCAAGGACTTTCCATAATATGGTGTGCCGGTTCAATGCTGTCTGGACGCAAATGGTGGCCACGTCCAGCACATGCTGTGATGTCATCACATTTCGCGCAAAATGAGGTAAGTCCGCTTCAAATTTCGTTACATTATCCTCATAGGTGTTAATATTATTATAGAAATGCCGGGTTTGGTAGCGAGTGGGACACTCTGTATTTTGTTCATTTTGCCGTGATTTTATGTTGTATGTGCATGTAAATCATAGTTTAAGCACATGAACCTTTCTCCATTTGTTTTTCTTTTTCTTTCTTAGGCTATACGAAAATACAAAATCAGTTACCATTACGATCCCATCGACTCTCGAAATCGTCTGATTAACGTTCCAGACAAGCCAGTGAAGCTCCGTTTTGAGCTTAGAAAGAGATGATGCTATTTATAAGCCTCTGCAGAAGAAGTTTCACTTCAGAAGTCGACGCACAAATGTGCCAAATATAAATGAACCCTTATTCTAAGGGTGTTCTTTTTTTTTTAGGTAGTTACCAATTAAAAGTTTTTTGTTAAGAGATGTTTCCAATAAACAATTTTTTCTCTTTACATGATTAAAGTTAAGTACTGTGTAAAAGGAGCGAGGTTCGAGCGCACAGTCAAGTTGGTTAAAAAATCACTAACACATCTGAATGTAGTGTTGCTGTTCAGCAAGTACGTCTATAGAGAACCATATTTAATATTCGTCAATACGCAGTCGTATCAGAGTAATATGACCACACCCGGAATCAAAATGTACCCGCCCAAGCGCGTCACAAAGTGTAGTGACAAGGTCGACCACACGGAGATATAAGCAGCCGGTCAGGACAGATGAGTCATAGTGAGTAACGTGAGCACAATGAGCAGAGGTAGTGATTTGACGGACGTCAAAAAGGAAATGATCATCGGCTACCCTGCCAAGGGTGGAAATATCGCAGAAACAGCAGACTTCGTAGGCTGTTCGCGAGGTACTGTAGTAAGGGTGTACCAAGAACGGACTGTTGGCACACCGAGTACATCCCGACGTCATAACTGCGGAGCCCCAAAGGACATGGATGCCAGAGGAGAACGACGCCACCATCGACTGGTAAAGGGTAATCGACGCGCAACTGTGCTGCAATTGACCATGCAAATGAACGCTAAGGCGTCCAGGTACGCGTCACCAATAACAGTAGAATGAATCCTATTACGCATGGGTCTTCGAAATCAACGTTGCGTGACAGCGCCCATGTTAACCCAGGTCAGTTGGCAACGACATCTGCAATTCCCATGGGACTACCGTCATTGGACAGTGGAGGAGTGGAAAAGGGTTGCCTACTCCGACGAATCGAGGTTTCTACTCCTCGGAAGTGACGGGCGGTGGCGGATATGACGTCAGACACACGAGAGCCAACACTCGGACACGCTTGTCGGTCAAGTACAGGCCAGGGAAGGCAGTGCGCATGTCTGGGGGATGTTTTCTTGGTATGATCTTTGACCTCTGGTACCACTGGATAGGTCCCTGAACGCCAATGGCTACCTGCCCATCTTCGCTGACCACATGCATCCCTTCATGTTGGATATTTATGGTGGCTACCAACAGGACAATGCACCCTGCCATGTCGCTAAGGGGGTGCGTGATTGGTTCCAGGAACACGACAGCGTTTTCTCCGTTCTCCCTTGGCCGGAGAAATTTCCCGACCTCAATTCCATAGAACACTTGCACGCCAGTGTATAATATGAATACTTAATCAAACATCAAGTACTTCCGCGAATCATTCCTGTAACAGGAATTTTTTCGTCATATGCATACGGAAAAAGTGAGAACAGAAGTTTTTGGTAATATACTAGGGGTGTTCAAATGAAAAGGAACGAAGCGTCATAAGAACGTAACCGTTAACATATTTGCCTATGCCGCTATGGGAGAACGTAGCGACACATCTAGGGATGCGATTGGAGTCACCGGCGTGGATCGGAGCATGCGCGGGGGCCCGCATGCGCAGGAGAGAGCAGAGGCTCTTATAAAGAGCGCCGTCCAATTGACTACTTGTTGAATTCCTCCAGCACAGACGAACCATCAACTCCGATGTGTACTGTGAGACACTCCGAAGCTTACGCAGGTCCATCAAGAACAAAAGACCGGGGCTGCTCACGGAGGGTGTGGTTCTGCTCCATGATAACGCGCGTCCACACGTCTCCAGGGTCACACACGCGGAACTGGCCAAGTTCCAGTGGGAGCAGCTTGACCATCCGCCCTACAGCCCGGACATGTCGCCCTGCGATTTCCATGTGTTTGGTCCCCTGAAAAAACATCTGAAAAGGAAGCGCTTCCACTCGGACGACGAACTCAAGGACGCTGTGCAGGACTGGGTCTCGTCACGGCCACAGGAATTCTGGGAACAAGGAATCCTTCGGCTCGTTAATCAATGGGATCGTTGTGCTACGGCCTATGGTGTATACTTTGAATAAAGTCTTCATTTATACCCACAGTGTCGTTTCGTACCTTTTCATTTGAACACCCCTAGTACGAAACAAATTGAGGAAACGTTTCTGAAAATTCAGAATGTTCCGTTAACACCCTTTAGAAACGGCAGTTTGCCGTCAATATAAGGAGACTACCTACGGACAAACCCTATTGAAAATGGGCGAAATGGGGTCAAAGGTCAGGACATAGGAGCGGGTTCCATTCCATTGCTTTTAAGCGTCATAACTTACGTAAGAATGCTTCCATTGCGACAACACATGTTGTTCTGGAGATATACTGAACCGGTTCTGTTGAATATAATCGAAATAGGGTCAAAAGTCAGGGCACAGGAACAAGATTTATTCCACAGCCATTATCCTCATAACTTGAGTAATGATTTCTGGTATGTTGAAAAGCGTATCATAATCAATGCATTGCATGATTTTACTGACTTGTTTAAATCTTACGTCTGGATAAAATATTTCAAAATAAAGTCTGGATCCTTTCCATTCAGATAGATTAATTTAATAGACAAATTTCCAGTTTGGAAATTTGTTACCAGTTTTTGTTCATGGTCCAATCAAGGTACGTACACCCACACTATCTCACACACATCAAAGTCTTTCCCACATGGTGACTTTTCCCGCTTCCAATTACTGATGATATCAGACAATACTAAACAAAAGAACAAAACTCTCTCATTGCTTTTCTTGATCAGTCAAAATTCCTTTTCACTTCTGCTCTCATCTTTCTCTGTTTTCGAACCTCTAATTTTGTTGAGTTATTTTCTGCTAAAGCTAGAATAGAATATTTTACGAAGGTTGTACCGAAAGTAATGCAAAAGTGGTCATAACTTTTTTATTATTTATTAACTGACAGAGGTTGTTCAAATTGCACATGTTGGTAGAGTAACATTTCTTCTATAAAAAGCTGTACTCAACATCGTCTCCATCACAAGCGATGCATTTGCTCCATCGTTGAACCCAACTCTCGAATCCTCTTTGAAACAATTCAGGCGTGGACTGTTGCCCAACTTCTTCACAGCCACTTTCAATTCGTCTGTGCCATCAAATCGTTGTCCCCGGAGACTGCCCTTCATTGGACCGAACAGGTGGAAGCCGTAAGGCGCCAGAATATGGCCTGTACGGTGGATGGGAAACCACCGACCAACATAATTTGCTGATCGCCTTATTTCTTGCCAAAGATGTGTGTGGTCTCGCATTGTCCTTGTAAATGTGGATCCTTTTCAGATTCTTGTTCGGTCTCTTCCTCCTTATCGCTTCTCTAAGCTTTTTGAGTGCCTCATTGTACCGCTCGCTGGTCACAGTACGGCCACGTTCCAGAAAATTAAGGAGAATGACACCCCTGTCATTCTAAAGAATAGTCACCACGGATTTCTGTGATGATCTCTGGCTCTTGAACTTCTTAAGTCTTGGTGAAGAGGTGTGACGCCATTACATGGATTGGTTCTTCATTTCCGGATTGTAAAGATACGCCCACGTTTCACCCTCTCTCACCAGATCGGAAAGAAGCGTGTCTTCATTGGTTTCAAACGCTTCCAGCAGACCAGAGCAGACTTCCACCCTTCTTTCCTTCAAATCGGGTGTCAACTTCCGACGTACCTACTTTCCGATGCCCTAAGTCTTCCACCATCTTCTGTATGGCGTTGTGACCACAGTCCAGTTGTGCAACAAGCTCACGGATTGTGACTAGTCTCTCCGCGCGAATCAATGCACCCAACAGCTGACGATTCGTGTCAGTGGTCACAAATGATGGTCTCTCACTGCGGGATTTATCTTCAATACTGGTTTCCCCTTCTTTAAACTTCATCCATCTGCGCACATTGCTCTTGTCAATGGTGTCAGCTCCGTAAACGTTTTATAGCCTTTTGTGGATGTCGGACAACCTGCACAGTTCCTTCGTCAAAAACTCAATGACGGAACATTGTTCCTGCTTGAAAACCATTATTTACCTTCAATGAAGAAGAAGGGTTACTATATAGTAAGAGTTAGTCTACCAACATGTGCAGTTTGAACGACCTACGCCAGTTAATAAAAAAGTTATGCTCACTTTTGCATTACTTTAGGTATAACCCTCATATCTCTGAATTTTCAGTGAATTTTAGTTACGAAAACTTTTACGAAAACCTGTGGATTTATTACTGCTGTCAAGCTTGACTACTTCGAACGTGTACAATTCGAATTCGCGGTTAATTCGAACTTTTCCCTTGGTCCCTTGAATTGTCCGTTCCTGTAGTGGAAAATGCAAAGGTTGTGTGCCCCCCCCAAACATAACGTCAGTAGTCTAACCTATAGATCAAGAAATAATTAAAATTCCAAGAACTTCTACCAACGCCTTATGGTTTAGAACATTCCCTCGGGTGCTCTGGACCACAAGGTGTCTGTAGAAGGGCTTGAAATTTTTAATTATTTATAAGAATGACAAGATTACAATTGACATTCTCCAAGTTGCCCGAATGTGTAACGTTGCGTAGGACCAAGTGACACAAAAAACTATCGCCAACTGCTTTCGAAAAGGACGTTTCTGCTACATCGAAGGTGAAGAGTAAAATGAAGCTGTTGAGGAGATCGTACCGACTGTGAACAACTGGAAAGATGTTGGGCATGACGCAGGTGTTCCTTAAGAGGATTTTGTGAACTTGGATGAGAACTTAACAGTTTGCAGCAAACTGACACATGCAGAAATTTCGGCAGATGCTATGAACAATAGAAATAATAGTGCACTTTCAGATGAAGAAGAGGAACAGCCGGAACTTCTAAATAAGCCGATCCCAAAACTTGTAAGCCATGGACCACATTCAAGAATTGAGACCGTTTGTTGAAGGACAGCAGAACGTAACTCTATTTTCCAGACGCTCAATAAACTAGAGGAGATTACTACAACTCAGAGTATTAACTCCAGAAAAAAAAAAAACAATAAAACATTTCTAGCTTTTACAATAATCATGAAAAATCTTTGAATAAAATGATACTGCATTTTACTTCACTGAATCGATGCTTGAAGTTATTATTCTAGCCCATGTTAAAACTTTCCTAACTCGATTTTTTGGATAATTCAAACATTTTTAGTGGTCCCTTCAGCTTCGAATTAGATAAGTTTAGTAGCATAATTTTACAAAAATAAATGCCATCTTGGAACATAATTCCAATATTCACTTCATAAAATTCTTCGGTGTTTCAACTCTTTTTGGATATGAGAAACAGATATTGCAATATCTTTGAAAATGGGACCACAGAAAGTCCAGAAACTTAAGTAAGTTTTTAAAACTCTTAATAAACCTCTTTTTTATATTAGTGAATCAGAACAACACCAATAAGAACTTAAAATGATACTGGATCATCAAATGAAGCAGATCAGTGTTACTTGAAATAATGTATTTTATAGCTTTTAAGAACGTTTGAACTTTTAAATGAATCCTTGGAAGGCAACATTTTGTAAATAATATTTCAGCAATTGTCAATAGAAATTTTCAACTTATTGTAAATTAAGTTTCTATAGATGGTATGACGTAGAAGTCTTGTCTTACTTCTATGTTAATTTAAAGAATCAACATGCTAAGAAATAGTTCCTAAAAGAAAGAAGCCTTAAAGGCCAGACGAAACATGTAAACAACATAAGTCAAACATACGGAAAAGTTGTTTTATTCAGGATGTAGCCAACACATCGTAGCATAGCATATTGCTTTAAACTCTCCACACACCACACAACTCTTTAACACAACGCTCTTTTCACAACGCCCCTTTCAATAATCAGTTTACAACCCAACGCTCGTCAAGCAACAATTTAGTCGTCGCTTTTATCTCTTGTTCTTATCAATATCAGGCATTCGTCACGTGCATTCAACCTCAATTGTGTTGCCAAACGTATTCGTTTGAGAGAAAAGATATTACGTTAAGAGTGAATAATAACATAATAAACTCAAGATTTTATATAGGGAAAGAAACTAAAAAGGAAAGTTAATTTAGAATATACGTCACAATGGTTTTTAAATTTTAGTAAAAATCAGCAATTTAAATAATAAATAATTAAAATGCCACCAGCTAGAGTCTAATATCCAAAAACAGTTGAAAACGTGAAGAATGTTATAAAGTGAATATTGGCATTATGTTCCGAGGCAATGATTTATGAAACAGACTCACGTTAAAATACATAGGTTTTCTAACAAAATGCATATCTGTGGTAAAAATAATTGAATTAAAAAGAGATGTAATAATTATTTAGATATTGGCGTTTAAAAAGAAAAGTAATGAGGGGGGGGGGGTGTAGCCCAGTCACTCCCACTGGACCCGTTACTGACTGTTTCTAGGAGATTCCACCATTTCCTCATGAGAGCCCACTAGGAAAAATGGTCAGAAGCCACCGCTTAAACCACTGAGCCATAGGGGAGGTTAAGTCTCTTTCAGGTCATCCGAGCAATGGGCATCTAAAAATTAGCTTAGTCTTCCTGGTGGCTGAGTGGAACCAAGCGATGGCTTCGAATCATTCGTTCGAGGTGAGTCAAGGTTCGAATCCCGCCTAAGGCATTGATGGCGTGTTTGTCCCAAAGCCCTGGCTCTGTTCCTTTCTTGGAACCAGCGCCCCTAAAATAGGGGTGGCCGACCGCTTATAGCCCTTAGAGATGCTCATGGTGGCCTATAAACTAACCGACCCCACGAAAAAAAAAGTAGCTCTACGAGTACACATTAAAAGGTTTGATTTTCGAGATATGGAGTTTTTGCTGATGATATTCTACGTCTTTCAGCGGTAAAGTTTAACGTATTATTCGAGAAATGTGATGGTTGTAGCTCCAGAAATTTTTTTTTTTTTTTTTTTTTTTGATTGGAGGTTTAACGACCACCGTGAGCAACTCAATGGGCTATAAGCAGTCGCCCATCCCTAATTTAGAGTCACTGGTTCCAGGGAAGGAGAGAGTGCCAGTGCCGTAAGACAAACACAACATCCATGGCTCACCGGGATTCGGACCCGGACCCCTTACGGACAAATGATCAGAGGCCAGCGCCTTAGACCACTGCGCCACCGGGGTGGCCCTCCAGAAATTCGCACGAAGAATAAATAAACTACCAGGGTTGTACTGAAAGTAATGCAAAAGTGGGAATAACTATTTTATTAACTGACAGAGGCCGTTCAAATTGCACAAATTGGTAGAGTAAATATTCCTCTATACAAAGGTACCACTCAACATAGTCTTCATCACAAGCGATGCACTTGCGCCATCGTTGAACCCAACTCTCGAAAACTCTTTGAAAAAATTTAGGTATGGACTATTGTACCCGCTTCTTCACAGCCATTTTCACCTCGCGTCTGGGTCATCAAAGCGTTGTCCCCAGACACTGTCCCGAACAGGTGGAAGTCGTAGGGCACCAGATCTGGGCTGTACGGTGGTGGTGGTGGTGGTGGTGGTGGGGGGGGGGGGGTCTTTGATCAGCCTAATTTGCTGATCGCCTGATTTGTTGCCAAAAATGTGTGTGGTCTCGCATTGTCATGGTGAATGTGGATCCTTTTCTGATTCGTGTTCAGTCTCTTCCTCCTTATGGCTTCTTTAAGTTTCTTGAGTGTCTCAGTGTACGGCTCGCTGGTCACGGTGCTGCCTCGTTCCAGAAAATCCAGATGTATGACGACCCTGTCATTCCAATAAACAGTCACCACGACGTTCTGTGCTGATCGCTGGCTCTTGAACTTCTTAGGCCTTGGTGAAGAGGTGTGACGCTATTTCATGGATTGGTTCTTCGTTTATGAATCGTCAAGATACGCTCGCGTTTCATCCCCTGTCATCAGACCGAAAAAATAAATGTATCTTCATTGGCTGCAAACACTTCTAGCTGATCAGAGCAGACTTCCACCATTCTGTCCTTTAAATTGGGTGTCAACTGCCGAGGTACCCGCTTTGCACACACCTTTCGATACCCTAAGTCTTTCACCATCTTCTGTAAGGTATTGTGATCGCAGTCCAGTGGTACAACAAGCTCACGGATTTGTGACGTCTCTCCGCGCGAATCAATTCATCCATTGGCTGGCGATTCGTGTAAGTGGTCGCAGATGATGGTCTCCCACTGCGTGGCTTGTCTTCAATGCTGGTTTCCCCTTCTTTAAACTTCTTCATCCATCTGTGCACATTGCTCTTGTCAATGGTTCACCTCCGTAAACGTTCTGTAGCCTTCTGTGGATGTCGGACAGTCTTCACAGTTCCTTCTTCAAGAACTCAATGACGGAACATTATTTCTGCTTGGAATCCATTATTTACCTGCAATGAAGAGGAAATGTTACTATAGACGAAGAGTTACTCTACGGGTATGTGCAATTTGAACGACCTCTGTCAGTTAATAAAAAAAGTTATGCGCACTTTTGCATTATACTATCGGTACTGCCCTCGTAAATTATCACGAAGTTTTCCGGTTCCAATCGGAATTATGTTACCTCTTGCAATTATGTTCCTAATATGCTTAACACATGAGCAAACTTTACACTATACGAACATATTGCGAATGACGTAAAACTTCCTATTCAGTTTGCAGTAATCTTTTCAAAAAGTACAATGGAAAAAAAATTGAAGCTCTGAAGCATGAATTTTACTTCGACTCGTTTTCTGAAATATCTACTGGTGAAAAAGAAAATCGTTTCACAGATTCTTTCAGGAAAAATAAAAGACCGTAGAGGAATTGAGTTCCATAATTGCCACTGTAGCCAAACAGGAGGTAGGTCGAAATCGAGTGTTGTTTCTCTCAGCAATGGAGGCTGGTAGCTGATGCAGGGTTTGAAGCCGTAGCATGATTTTCATAATAATTCCATTATTTTTTGGAAGTTGCTGTTGCTGTTTGCCGCTTGTAAAGTCTGTCGAGTCCACTGCCTGAATGTGAAGTAGTCTTGCTGCAAGAAAGTTTTAAGTATTTGAATCTTGTCTTGAGGAGAGCGAAAAGGAAATCCTTTCTGAGTCAAGCCACGCCGTACAGAGGTGATATTATTAATGCCTGGGATGTAAAGGGAGTATGAGAGGCCGAAGGCGCAGTGAACGAAGTGCTCTTATGCCGTTGGATGACAAATGATGTCAAAAATATTTGCCCTGAAATGCTATACAGGGAGTCCCCAAAAATTATTTGATATTTCAATAATTCAGAAAAAGGAAGAACAAATTTTTATACACTAGTGCAGTTTGCACTAAAGTATTAGTATATGAGAGAAGTTTGAGGGGCAACGAAAGGATAATTAATTCAAATAGTGGGCATGGGTCAGTTGCACTCACCCCAATCTCTGACCCTTATCTGTTAGGTCAGTTGCACTCAAAAAGAAAGACAACAAAGCAATCGAATATTCACCCAGCCCTTACGAACTGGAGGATGGGAATGTGAAAAGCCGGTGGGTGGAGTAGGGACCCTTCTGCATAAGATGCTCTCTGTTGGGCAATGCTTCACTGACTCACTGTTTACAGAATGAGATCTTTTGGCTGTAGTGCAATTTGCAATATTTTGACCCCCCTCGTTTAGCTGGTAAAAGATTGTTCTCCACAAGTTTGAAGAAGTAATTACTATATGTATATTAATTACTCCTATATATGTAAATATAGTACATAAAAATACATACAGCATATACACTGGCGGAAAGCGAAAAAAGAACACCAAGAAGGAATTGGCGGACGATCATGAAATTTACATATGTTCATGGCTTCGGGTTTACGTAGGTGTGATGCTAATTTCGGGACCAACCGGTGAGCGCTTACGCCACAGCACGGCATAATATGCAAATTATCGTCGGTGGTATTTAAGGAGTACGGCGAAGTGAATGTAATCAGTCGTCGGCGTACAGAATCGTGCGAAGACCCCGAAAAAGCTGCAATGCCCGGACATGGCCGACGTGTACGATTTCAGCAGTTATCGGACTTTGAGCGAGGTCGTCTAGTCGGACTCCGCGAGGCCGGGTGGTCGTATCGTCGTATTGCCGAGCGAATTGGACGGGAAGTATCGGTGGTGGTACGATGGTGGCGTAGATGGTCCGAGGAACATTCCCACACGAGAAGACGTGGAACCGGGAGTCACAGACGGACTGATGAACGGACCGATCGACGCATAAGAAGAGCGGCGTTGTCAAGGAGAACATCCACTGCGACGCAAATCCGAGCTGCCGTTACACCTGAGGTAACTGTGCGAGCAATCCGCAACCGTCTACTGGATGCAGGACTACGTGCACGTGTACCTCTGACTCCAGCCCACCGTCAGGAACGGCTGCAGTGGTATCGCCAACGTCTGCACTGGAGAACGCAATGGCGATCTGTCGTGTTCAGCGATGAAAGCAGATTCTGCTTGGGAGCCTCCGATGGCCGTATGCGTGTTCGCAGACGCACAGGGGAGCGTCTCCACCCTTCTTGCATCCGCCAGCGACACACAGGGCCTACACCTGGTCTCCTGGTGTGGGGAGCGATCAGCTATCGCTCCAGCACCCAACTAGTGTTTGTACCGAGTACGTTAAACAGCACCTCCTACATCAACAACATAATTCAGCCCGTTGTTGTGCCATTTGTAAGGTCGGTCCATCGTGGTGTTTTCCAGCAAGATAACGCACGCCCACACACGGCACGTACAACGCAACATGCACTTCAAGGTGTGAGACATCTTCCATGGCCTGCACGTTCACCGGATTTGTCCCCCATTGAGCACGTGTGGGATTTTATGGGAGAACGACTTATCCGGTCTCCACGGCCAGCCACGACCATCCCCGATTTACGCTTCCAGGTTGAGGATGCTTGGAACTCAATACCCGAAACTTACATCCAACATCTGTACGACAGACTCCATGCCAAAATTGCACAGTGTGACGCAGTTCATAACGGTTCAACCTCGTACTAACCATGTTACATGGAAATGTTATTTCTTCAGTTTACCAGCAAATACAGCTGTATTTTGCCATAAAGTTTTGATCACGTTATCCTCTGTATTCCGTTATTATGCTGTATAAATTTCGTTGGTATCAGACGTCTCCTTCTTGGTGTTCTTTTTTCAGTTTCCGCCAGTGTATATATACAGTATATGTCAAATGGAAAACTTGCCCCTTCTAAGATTCCATTTGCCCCCCCCCCGGCCAAGAAGTCTTGAAAGAAACACTGGCCACGACTGTCAACTGCATGTGGCACTAAAGGTCTAAACTCCGAACCAGTTGGGGATCTGACCATCCTCTTTCTCTTCTACGTTTTCCAACGAAACGGCGTCTCGCGTCCAGTTCAGCTTCACCATCCAGAACATCCTTGATGTAAGTGCATAGAGAAATGCTCCAAACCCTACTCTGAGTTCTCCCCATTTCCTAACTTCATTCGACTCAATTAAAAAGAGTAAAGTGCAGTTGACGTTTGGGACGAGAAATGTCACCCCACTTCACAATGCCCTATTTTCTATACTCAATAAAAATGCTTAAACATTAGACTATTAAACTACATACAGTCGGGTAACTGGATACTAGTAAAAGCTCCGCCGTGACAGTAAGCTATTCAAGCTATTATTGGAAGGAAATTGAACGAAACTTAGACAAATAAATCAACCGAAAGACGTAAATGAGGTACATTCTTTGTTTTGCTGCTTAATAAGGATTTCAAGTCCTTAAATTAGTGTGTATGATTTCTTTTCTGAATTAAACTAGATAGTAGAAGTTTAAGTTTGGTTCAATTTTCTGCTGAGCAATGAAGAATTCATGCTGAATTTGTGCGCCTGTACGAGTATATATATTTCTGCTTCTTGTAAGTATTGTTTCTGAGAATTCTTCTCTGCAGCCTTTGCGCGTTTGGGTTTCGGATCGTCTGTTATTTTTAATTAAAAAAAAAAAATCACAAATTTTTTTTTGTTCATTGCTAAAGTTTGGTTTAAGATATATATATAGCCCCGGGAGCAGGAATACTTAGTTACGCCTCTGGTATGTACGCTGTTCTCCAACATGCAATAGAAAATTTCCTCAACGTTCCTTCAAATACTGTGAATTTCCACTTTTTCTACTGGAAATTCCCAACGTTCCTTCAAATTTTACTGCGTTCACACTGAAATCTCTGTAGTGCTTTCCAAGAACAGAAATAGCATGGTCTGATTTCTAGGAGAAGGCAAATTGCCCTCTTGCCCCCATATATGGGAGTCCATATATATGTGTGTGTGTGTGTGTGTGTGTGATATTCGCAAATATCTGTATAACCCACACACACTTCTACACCAAAAGTGTTTTACATTATCTTTACGGTTAAGAGATGGCAGCACATGATGGATAGCATGAAAGTTGGGAAAGAAGTAGTGACTTACTAAGCATATCTTATCTCAAGAAACAAAGGGCGTATATAGAATATTTTAGGTATTCTGTGTTGGAGGGGAGGGACGAAGATGGAATGAGAAAAATAGAAGAAAATATTAAACTATTTTGCTAATGTAAGTTGACGCATTTTGGTTAAATTAAAATATTATTTCTAAAGGTAAGTCTCATTTCATCAAAAAAGTTAAAAAATGAACACTTGGGGCGAGGACCAGTAGAGGGCGGTGAACGTTATGTGTAGACATGCAAGAATAAAAAAAAAAAAAAAAAAAAAACATACGTCATTTGAAGCGGTATTCTATCCTGCGATTTTTTTTAATGCAGGATAAAATACAATAATCTATCCTGCGATAAAAAAAAAAAGCCTATATTTAAGTATTTTGTCTGAAAATACTTAAAATATAGGCTCCACATCAAAATCTTTAGTAGAACTTTTTCAATTTTTTTTTTTTTTAGAAAATATGTCTTGTCTTTGCGTATATTGCGTGAATAATTCTTTATTCACCCAATTTAATGTCACAAAGTATTAGTTCCCTCTAGTATTTATCCAAACCAAGTTCGTAAGAAGCTGTGAACAATTTGCAGATTGTTTTACTGCTTAATCCAGGGGGAAGAGGAAAAAACACGTAACTCACATTTTGCCTAACGAAATCAAAACGCCGCCCCGGTGGCGCAGTGGTCTAAGGCGTTGGCCTCTGATCATTCGTCCGTAAGGGGTCCGGGTTCGAATCCCGGTGAGGCATGGATGTTGTGTTTGTCTTACGGCACTGGCTCTCTCCCTTCCCTGGAACCAGTGACCCTAAATTAGGGACGGGCGACTGCTTATAGCCCATTGAGTTGCTCACGGTGGTCGTTAAACCTCCAATCAAAAAAAAAAAAAAAAAAAATCAAAACGAGTGGGATATATTTCTTTCAGTGAATTCAAGATCTCTTCAGAAAACCCAATGCTTTTTATATCGCAATTTTTTGAGTCCATAGGCTTTCTATATAGGATAGTTATGGGGAGGGGGGGATTGTAATTTGGAAACTATCAGGCGGAAAGACTTTTTCACCCTGTGGGGGTCCACCTTCGTTGAAAAAGCCATCTGGTTGATGCAGGGGCTCAACTAGGACCTTTGTCACCCGGAGCAAACTAAGATTCCGGCGCCCCCATTCTGTGAATGAGGCGGGGATACGGAGTTTTCAAATCTTAATTCCATTTCTAATTTTCTTTATTTTCGTAATTTAAGCTTCAAAAGATGATTTTTAAAGCCATATTTCACTTCAAATGCGTTGTTTATTTTTATCTTAGTTTAAAATATTAATCGTAGTTTGAAATATTTTAAATTTTGTTTAGAATACAATTTATTTTAAACTGAAATACTTTACTTAAGGTTTTTAGAAGTAAAACACGCAAATAACGTTATACTAATTAGTTTAATTACGATCAAAGAAATGCCGAAAAGAAAATTGTCGGTCAAACTTACACGTCAAAATTTGGTACAACATTGTCCACATAATATGAATATGTACGTTTATTATATATAAAATGTCCACAAAATCAGGCAATTTTTCAAGCTTGAACAAAATTTTCAAAGCTTCGCTTTGTGAGCTTTTTTTTTGCAGCAAATATTTTTATTACATCATCATAACAAAGTGAGGCTGCTTGCTTATTTTCTATCGAGATTTTTTTTTTTTTTTTGTGAGGTTTAACGACCACCGTGAGCAACTCAATGGGCTATAAGCAGTCGCCCGTCCCTAATTTAGGGTCACTGGTTCCAGGGAAGGGAGAGAGCCAGTGCCGTAAGACAAACACAACATCCATGCCTGAGCGGGATTCGAACCCGGACCCCTTACGGACGAATGATCAGAGGCCAGCGCCTTAGTCCACTGCGCCACCCGGCTTCTATCGAGATTTTGCTCAAACTTGTCAGCCTCTTTTGCCCCATGGTGCTCTTTAAGAAATTTTTTTATCAGTTTCAGTTAACTGAAACTTTTTCCACCAGAGGCAAAAGAGACTGGAAGTGTGAGAAATATTCTTAACGCTTTGTGTTGTCACGTTTGGATATGCGTCTTCGAGCTTATTTTTATAAATCAGGTTCAAGATGGTCGCTGGCGGGACGGATTTCTATTCTTTGTCAACTTCTAAAGCATGGTACTTGAAACTTTCCATTTCTTGTACTAACCTTTCTTCATTAATATCATCATAAATCTCTGCCAGTTTCTTTGCCTTAATCTTGATACCTTTAATTTCCATTTTCTGCATCTCAGCACCATGCAGAAAGCTAAACTTTTCACTTATTTTTTCCGATGCTTGGAGCCTGGTTTTCAGCTCACTTATGATTCTGTCAAAGATTTCCAATAACGAGACCCTAAACAAATTCTCCTGTGAGTCTGAAATATCATCTTGACAGCCTTCATAAAACATCTTTTTTTCTTCTTCTTCTTGCTTCTTTGAAGTCGGTTGCTAGGTAGTTATTCTGGGCCGTGACTTTGGCCTCAGTGACAGCTTCGAATGCGGCACTGTCTCTCGTGGATTGCAATAAATTTAAAAGGCCATGAATATTTCTCACTGACTTATCAATCGTCATATCATCTCTTTGAAGAAATTGGTTGACACGGTTTATCTACTTCAGTGCTCTATACCAGAAAAAGGTTACAGCAACAAACTGAAATTGGCTAAGATTAAATAACCTTATAAAAGTACACTGAAGTGCCAGAAAAACTGGTAGAGACGAGCTTATGCAAAATACATAGCAACGTCCCCTATGCGCGTACTCGGTTGCGTCCGCCAGTGCGTATATAAAGCGATAGACATCCTTGCCAGCTGTCAGAACTGTTTTCGGCATGAGAATGACAAGTAATAACGATTTAAGCGATTTTCAACGCGGTGTGATAGTTGGCGCTCGTGAGATGGGCCATAGTATTTCGGAGGTAAAAACGAAGTTCGGATTTTCACGGACGACTATTGCAAGGGTGTCCCGTGACTACAAGAATTCCGACAAAACCTACAACCTACGATACTAGTGTGGCCGTAAAAAGACATTTGGTGAACGTGACCATCGTGGGTGAACGTGACCACCGTCGGCTATCAGGAATCGTTTCACGCGATAGGCTTGAAACACTCTTGCAGGTATAATCGGAATTCAATGCCGGAAGCCTCAACAAGCATCAGCGTCCGGACTGTGCAACGTACCCTGCACGATATGGGCTTTGGGAGCCGACGCCCAACTCGAGTCCCCTTGATGGGTGCACGACACAGAGCTATGCGCCTCGCTTGGACACGGCAACACCGCCACTGGTCACGTGATGACTGGAAACAAGTAGCCTGGTCCGACGAGTCGCATTTCCAACTGTATCGGACAGATGGAAGGATTCGTGGGTGGCGCAAACCCCATGAAGCCATGGATCCCGCCTGTCAACAGGGAACTGTACCGGCTGGTGGGGGGTCCGTAATGGTATGGGGTGTGTTTAGATGGACTTCACTGGGACCCCTGGTACATCTACAAACGTCTGTGACCGGCCAACGCTATGTGCGTATCCTTTCTGACGAGGTACACCCGTTTATATCCTGCATTCATGCTGATGGGTTGGGCCTGTTCCAACAGGACAATGCACCTCCACACAAGTGTCGGGACGCCACATTATGGTTAGAAGAGCATTCATCTGAGTTTGGGGTGTTGCCATTCCCACCCAAGTCCTCATATCTGAACGTGATAGAACACATTTGGGATGCCATGCAACGCGCTATCGAACACAGGAATCAGAGACCTCGGAATACACCCGAATTGTGGAACGCTCTGCAGGAAGTATGGTGTGCATTGCCTACAGCATATTTCCAGAAGTTAGTGGAGGCCATGCCCCGTCGAATGTCTGCAGTCTTGCGCTCCCGTGGGGGACCTACCAAGTATTAGACTGGTGTACCAGTTTTTCTGGCACTTCAGTGTATTTGTGTACATCTTTAACTGCTTCCACTTTCGCTGACCATCTTGTATTGCTCTGAGATTTTAAGGAAATTGACACATTCTTTTTTAAAGTTTCCTTCCTTGACGCTAAAGCTGCAAAAAACAAATATAGGTTGTAAGGTGTTCCAAAGAATGTTTGTGTTTCAGCAGATGCATTAGCAGCATGTGCTCCAACTAAATTTAGAGAGTGGGCCGCACATAGTACAAAATATGCCAGTTTGCTTTCCTTGAGTATTCTTGATTTTACTCCTTTGCAAACTCCAGCCATATTTGCTCCATTATCATAAGACTGCCCCTGCAGTTCTTCATATCCAGACTATCACTTTCTACTTTTTTGAGAATTTCTTCTGTAAGACCGAGACCTGTCTTATCACTGACGTTAAAGAAGTCAGTGAAGCTTTCTAAGATTTCAGGGCCATATTCACTTATTTTGACATAACGAATGATCTCAGTCATTTTCTCGTTGTAACTTATATCAGGTGTACAATCAACCATGAGTGAAAAATATTTGGCCTCTAATACATCGTTCAATATACACTGAAGAGCAGTTGAATTAGAGACAGCTGGCGTTATGCAAATGTGGCGCTGTGGGCGGCCCTGTAAACGGAAACAACATGACGTATGCAGCGATCCGACAATATAAGGAGTAATGCGACGGGAATCAGTAAGAGACGGGCGCAGTATGGGTAAGACGAAGGATCTAAGCGCATTTGATCGTGGGCAAACTGTCGGGGCCCGACGAATGGGTCACTCCATCTTGGAAGTCGTGCAGGCACTGGGATTTTCACGAGCCACTGTGTGACGGGTGCACCGTGAGTACATCAAATCCGGTAAAACCATTCCTGCAAGAGCCAACTGCCGTGGATAACAGCGTGTGGATGAGCAGGGTCATCGTCGGCTAGCTCGCATTGTAACAGCGGATAGACGGGCCACATTGTAAGAAATCACTCGGCAATTTAACGCTGGTGCACAAAAACGTGTAAGCAGCCAACATCATCCAGAACCATCTCCTCGCTATGGGGTACAGAAGCCATCGTCCCACAAGGGTACTGCTGCTGACAGCACATCACAGGGTGCAAAGATTAGTATGGGCGCGGGAACATCGCCACTGGATACGGATACGGCGCAAACTACATGAAGCGATGGACCCTTCTTGCCAGCAGGGTACTCTTCAAGCTGGTGGGGGTGGCATTCTCGTCTGGGGACTGTTTACGTGGACTGAATTGGGACCCCTGGTACGTGTAACATCGTCCCTCACAGGTCAACGTTACCAGGATATCCTGGACGTTGCGCCCGTTTGTGTGTCTTCAACATCCCACTGGGGACCTCATCCTGCAACAAGACAATACACCGTCCCATCGCTCCCGAATTGTATCCGAATGGTTGGATGAACACTCCACCGACGTGACCTCGCTTCCTTGGCCAGCTAGGTCACCTGACCTCAATCCCATCGAGCACATCTGGGATGCCATCGAGAGAGATGTTCGAGACTCTGATCCCGCTCCATCAAATCTTCGTGAACTGTGGCAGCTTGTTCAGGGGTCGTGGATCCGTATGGCTTCCCAACGCTTCCGGTGTCTTGTCGAGTCCCTGTCGAGACGAATCGCCGCCGTCATCAGGGCGAAAGGTGGTTCTACATGTTACTAGACAGGTATCTCTAATTCAGTTGTTCTCCAGTGTATCTTGCCTTACTTTTCCAGCAGTTGTATCCAGGAACACATCCTGAATTTTTGAGGAAAAGTTACTTACTTTTCCTTTTTTGTGTCGTTCAATGTGTTCACTCAAAGGAGCGTGGTAGTTTGATATATGCTCAATGGTGTTCAAACATTTACCATTGTTAGGATCTCCAAATTAACACCTTTCTTATGATCCCCTTAACAGACTTCCCTGCTTGGCCAAGAACATTATGGCATCAACAGTACAACCTAAGACTGCTTTTCAATGACTTTTTTCTTTAGCTATCTGGTCTTGCAGTTCTCTGTCTATAGTATAGACAAAGAACTAGACTATACCATCCATTCCTAGTTAGGACTCGAGAGTCTTTCAAGAACAAAAGCAAAGTTTATGGTTTTGGGAAATCCTGCCAACATTCCATGCCTTCTCTCGGCGCCCATCTCAACACGGCGCCCGGGGCACGTGCCCCGCCTGCCCCCTTCCCAAGTTGCTGCCCTGGGTAGATGTGCGAAATCTTGGAACCTTTGATCTTTGCTTTACGACAATAAATACGGATCACTGGTATAGCGTTACTGTTTTAAATCTGAATTTTGATAATTTTTGAGTTTTTATTTTTTTTTTACTTTTGGAAAGGGTAAACAGTTTTTAACAATTGCATTACAAAATAAGAAACACGGGCAACAAAACAGCTTGGGCAATAAGAAACACTACAAATCTAGTCTGTTTGGTAAATATTGGGTTTGTGCGAATAAAATGTCTGGCAAAGGACCAGCACACATGGACGGCGAGAACGGAAAACTTTACCTAAGCAAAATAATACCCTTCGGCATCGACACATAGTTGCCATCTGTCCGGCAAGGCCATGATCCAGGGGCGAAAAAAGTCTTGTGGCTGGGACCCGAAGAAGTCATCAACTGCACGTTGAACCTCGTTGTCTGTCGTGAACTGTTTCCCGGACAGGACGTGATCCAGGCGACGAAACAGATGATAGTATGTCGAAGACAAGTCCGAGAAATAGGTAGGAGGAGGTAGTGCTTCATAGCCCAAGGCACCTAGTGTCAGTATCGTTTGTTGTGCAACGTGAGGGCGAGCGTTTTCCTGGAGCAGATGAACACCATGTCTGTTGACCAAAACCGGTTGTTTTTGTAGCAATTTCCGGTGCATCTGGTGCAATTCAGCATAATAACGTTCTGAAGTGATGGTTTGGCTTCTTGCCAAGAAACTCCGATGAATTATTCCGGCTATGGACCATCAGACAAAGAGCATCAACTTCTTGGTGTGTAAGGGTGGCTTAGGATGCCGTCCAGCAGGCTGTGCCTTGCTTAACCAATGTGCAGATAGTTTTCGATTATCATAAAGGACCTACGTCTCGTCGCAGGTGACGATTCGATGCAACAGAGGTTTCTGTTTATTCCTGGCAAGCAGCGACGTGCAGACTTCCAAACACCTAGTCTTGTTGGCAGTTGTCAACTCATGCGACATCCACATGTCCAGTTTTTTGACCTTATCCAGCTCAGCCAGACGACGAACAACTGTCGTGTTGTGCACACTTACCTCTGCCGCTATCTCACGACACGTTGTTCGGGGGTCCTCTTCAACCACAAGCAACAGAACATCTTCAGAACAGCAACAGGTCGGTAATCACGTGCTTCGTTTTGCAGGTCCGTATCTCCGCTTCGAAACTTCACAAACCATCGCCGAATGGTTCCTCCGTTGGCTGTATTTTCCCCAAATGATTTGTTAACGTTTCGAGCTGCAATTCCTGCAGAATGGCCCAGTTTAAATTCATACAGGAAGATGATTCTGAAATCCGGCGTTTGCATGTTTTCTTTCCAAGCCACGTTACGTCCAAACGAACCACACCCGAACCTTGTTCTTCACACATGTAGTAGCTATTTATAGTAACTCTGTGACATAATACCCGCAACACATGTGTGTGGTTTAGTTCCGCTGTGGTGTGGGCCTGTCTCCACTGCTCGTTCGCGCCGGACATTTCATTCGCACCAAATTAGTTTGTACGTTTAACTTGCATACTTGACAACGATGTTAAGTGACTGAAGTTTGCGGTTGGTGTTTCATTGCTTACACATTCAGACTTTTTTCATAAAACTTAGGGAAGCAAGAGACTTATTAATTTTGCACCATCCCACATCCTTATTCCCCTTTGGCAGCTATCTGAAATTATCTCGAAGCATTCCAGTGCTTCAGAAAGGCAAGAAATATACAAAAATCTAGCCGTACAATTTTCCAACTGAGATTACGCACTAGATAGCAGATACACATCGTCAAAGGAAAACGAGCTTTTCATCGGTTGATGTAACGCTCTGTTTTGCATTTCGACACGCAGTCAACACAGGCTCCAAACCTAGTGGGAATAAACAGTGGGGAGAGAGGGAACGGACTCCAGTTCTCTGATTGGTTGATTGCCCAAGTCCTGAATGCAATGGCCGATTTCACATTAAACGTTATGGCCCTGGCAAGCACGGCACAATCCCACATGAGTTCGGTCATGATGATACGAAGTTAGGTCTGCATTCGCGCTTTGTTTCAGTTCCGGCTAAAATACACACAAATATGTGAATTTGGTTTTAAACAAAACTCTTCGAAACCAGGTACCTAAATTTCCGATAAAAAACGGCAGCACAAAGCTTTTCCTCGAATAAAGTTTTTTTCGGAGACCAAATTTTTGCACGTAATTAGGGGATGGAATGCATGTGTTGCATGCAACGACCACACGTTGCTAGAAATGTCCCTTTCCCCTCCCTTTAAGTACGCCGCTGCCTGAAGGTACAATGTAGCTACTTTTGTTGGTACATGGTGACTTAAATAACAAGTTGAGCTCTTTACATGGTTCCCAATTGCTCAGTTTTCTGGAGGGGGCAAACATAAATTGTAACTAAGAATAATATATAAACACACGTATGCAAATTTATGCTGTTCCACCTTGTTATCTCACCGTTTTCACCAGTGTCCAAAATTAAACTCCGGAAGGCATTTTGCAGGGAGAAATAAGAAAACAGGAAAACACGTAACAGCAGGTACAGACATTTGGGATGTAAAGAGACACAATCATAAGGGTAATGAACATTTTACAACAACAGACAAATACGGTTTTTTTTTTGGTTTTTTTTTGTTTACTGGGGTTTAACGACCACCGTGAGCAACTTGATGGGCTATAAGCAGTCACCCGTCCCTAATTTAGGGCCACTGACTCCAGGGAAGGGAGACAGCCAGTGCCGTAAGACAAACACAACATCCATGCCTCACCGCGATTCGAACGCGGACCCACCTTGGAGGAGTGATCAGAAGCCATCGCTTAAACCACTGCGTCACCGGGGCGGCCAACAGATAAATACGTATAACTTTTGTGTATACAGGATCATATCCGGAAATGGTACCAAGGCGAGATTTAAGAATATAACCTAACAAATTAGTAAAATCATACAATGCATTGATTATGATACGCTTTCCAACATACCAGGAATCATTACTGAACTTATTACTCAAGTTATGAGGATAATGGTTACGGAATAAATCTCGCTTCTGTGCCCTGACCTTTGACTTCATTTTGATGAGATTCAACAGAACCGGTTCAGCATACCTCCGGAACAACATACAAAAGTTTTGTCGCAATAAAAGCGTCTTTAGTCAAGTTATGAGGATAATGGTTATGGAATAAATCTCGCTCCTGTGACCTTTGACCCCATTTCGATGATATTCAGCAGAACCTGTTCAGTGTACCTCCAGAACAACATGATAAAGTTTAGTCACAATCGACGCATTGTTACGTAAGTTATGACGCATAAGGGCGATGGAATGAATTCCCGCTCGTATGTGCTGACCTTTGACCCTATTTAACCCATTTTCAATAGAGTTCCTGCTCAGATTGTCCCCTACCACATACTATAATTTCATCGAAATCGAACCATTTTTACGCGAGTTATTGTGCGGACAGACAGACAGACAAACGGACGGACAAAGCGGGAGCATATACGCTTCTTCAACTTACGATTGGAAAGCGTAAAAAATGTTTTAATAAAGAATGTGATCACCTCGTACGGACAGAGAACTCTCACAACGACGACACATACTCATCACCAGATTGTTGATGAACTCTGGAACCAAATAATTTCAGGCCTTGATGAGGGCGATGCGTAGCTCGGGAAAAGTTCTTAGAGGAAGCTGACAAGCTGTTACGTGTCGTCCCAGAGAATCCCAGGTATGCTCTATAGGGTTGAGATCCAGAGACCTAGCTGGCCATGCCATACACAAAATATGCTTGCTCTTCAGGAAATCATTGACAAGCTGAGCTGTGTACGGTCGAGGGTTATCATCGATTAAAATGAACTGAGGGCCAACATCTCCCCGAAAAGGTCGGGCATAGGGCTCTAGGATTTCGTTCTTATAGCGCTCAGCATTCACATTACCTCCTGTAAACACGCGTAGTGGTGTGCGTCCGTCGAACATAATGCCCCCTTGCGCGTATAGAAGAAGACAGCTTCCGAAGGAGTCTCGTTCGGAAGCGGTCTTCTTCTATTCGTGTAGGGTTGCGTTAATCGACCGCTTCCGAAGGAGTCTCGTTCGCGGACGTTTGCAGGATCAGTACGGGCTCTCTATCCCCTCCAGATGAAATGACGAGGAGAAACCGTTTGTAGACTGAATCTGGACTCGTCTGTTAAAAGAACACCGGCCCACTCGTCAAGGCTCCAGGATACGATGTTGCCTGCTCTAGTTCAAGCAAGCTCTCCTGTTAGATGCGGTTAGAGGGACACAAACCATGGATCTCCTGGCATAAAGGCCAATTTCATTAAGCCTTCTATATAACGTTTATCTTGATCCTGTAGTTCAATTTCCACTGGCAGCGAAAGAGTTCTGAAGACAATGGCCGGGCTGTATAGGACCTAATGCACCGTTCTGTTAAAGCGACATAACCGTACGTCTCAGTCGGCCTTGTCCATGACTTCGTGACAAACCACCGAACTTCTTGGATGCCGCCGTAACCGTGAAAGCCCTATGGGGTGGTTATTGAAGTCTCTTGCGACTTGGGCCTGAGACTGGCCTGCTTATTAGAGAGACATATCGATCCACAAAGTCTTTCTATCGACCTTTTTTTTAGACCAGAGCAACCGCTTTCCCTAAAATAAGCTTCCGGATCTGCCCTTGCGTACGACATATAGAGGGTTTTTATTAAGTATATTTATAAAGATATTAATAAATAATATGAGACTAAAATTATGATGATCCTAGAATTATATGTATTTCTTTATAACCGACTGTGCATTACCTTATGATTGAGTGATTATTTAAACAAACTCAATTATTAAAAACAAATTTAAGGATCTAATTGTGCTGAAAATACACCGCTCAACATTGAAATTTCCCCACCCGGAAGAAGTGTGAATAGAGGGGTGAAACTGAGTATGCAAATAGGAATACATAAGGGTTTACCTTGATGTTATTTTCAGTCACGTACAGTGTTTATCAGATGAGATAATGCAGCACAAAGGGTAACCCTCAGTAAATGGTTGCCCCGCCGCGAACGGTAGTACAGGCAGCAATACGGTGCGGCAATGAGTCATACAGTCGACGGATACAGGAATGGAACACCAAGCACGGTTGACTTGCTCCCATAATTCATCGAGATCGTGCACAGGCCGATTCGATGGATTGCAGACGACCTCCAATGTGGTCCCATATGGTTTCGATTGGGGATATATCGGGAGATCTTGCTCGTCATGGTATTATTTAAACATGTTGAAAATGTTATCTGGAGACCTGAACGATGTGTACATGAGTGTTATCTTGCTGGAAAATAGGGCGCTATAGGCCATTCCGGAACGGTATCACAATGGGCTGCAGAACCTCTCTCACGTATCGTGCAACCATAAGTGTGCACGTGATGCGGACAAAAAGGGACTTGCTGTAATGCGCAATAGCAACCCATGCCGTGATACCTGCCTGACAGGCGGTATGGCGGTCGGGAACGAAACCAGAATCCGTTCGCTTACCAGGGTGTTTCCAGAAACGGATCCGTCGATCGTCAGCATTCAGACAGAAAAAGGGATTCATCACTGAAGACCATAATGGTCCATTAGTGACCCTAGTTCACATGACTTCGGCACAAAGCCAGACGAGCGCTATGATGGCTGGCCGTTAACGGCAATCGACGTAACGGTTACCTACTGCGCAGGCTTGCCACATGTAATCTTATTTATTTATTTATTATAACTCTTTTGGTGTACAATATCACAATACAACACCGAAAAGAACGAACAATATATCACATAATCTAAGATTAGTTATAAAAAAATGTATTGTACACGATTCGGTTTACAGTTCGGGTCGTTATAACAACGTCCATGGCTGAGGACACAGCACCTCAAATATCAGCTGAGCTGCATTCCGCTGACGAACAAGCGTGTCGTCCAATCTGCCAGTCCAGGTATGTTCACGTCTGTCGGACTGCACTACTGCTGCTCCGACGCACGTATGAACCTTCCTGTAGCCACTGGTGCCAACAACGTCCAAGAGTTTGTGCATCCCGTTGCACATGCGCAGCGATACGAAGTGTAGACGAGCCCGCTTCACAGAGGCCTACAATTCTTCCTCTCTGAAACGCATCCAAATGACGATAAACCTGATGACGGTGCGCAGCCGGAATTTTCGGCCTTGGCTAAACAGTTTCTCAACACAAACAACAAATATGAAACGTTCGCGACACTTCCACCAGCGACCACACATTACATATCTCTGATGCTGCTGGCACCTTTATCTCACGAACGTCTGACGCCGTCGGATTCGGTTGAACAACATTTGCATATCTCGAGGGGATGCACCTGCCCTGCGATTCGCATGTTTGTAGCATACATCCTTCTAGGTGTGGCAAATTCTATGTCGAGCAGTGTATAATTTAATTTCACGACATCGCCATTGGTGTAGAAGAACCTTAGCGACGCTAAGGAACTTTCCTTCTAGGTTTAGCGGCGCTAAATAACTTTTCTCTAGGCTTTGTGTGGCGCTAAGGAACTTTTTCTCTAGACTTAGAGACGTTTCTCTAGACTTAGAGGCGTTAAGGAACTTTTTCTCTAAGCTTAGCGGCTCTAAGAAACTTTTCTGTTAGGCTTGGAGGCCGTAACGAACTCTTTCTCTAGGCTTAGAGGCGTTAATGACTTTTTTCGTTAGTCTTAGCGGCACTAAGGAACTTTTTCTCTAAGCTTAGCGGCTCTAAGGGAATTTTCCTTTAGGCCTAGAGGCGTTAAGGAACTTTTTGTCTAGGCTTAGCGGCGCTAAGGAACCTTTCTCTAAGCTTAGAAGCGCCAAGGAACTTTTTCTCTAGACTTAGTGGCGCTAAGGAACGTTTTCTCTAAGCTTAGAGGCGTTAAGAACAGTTTTCTCTAGTCTTAGCGGCCCTAAGGAACTTTTTCTTTAGGCTTAGCGACGCTAAGGAACCTTTTCTCTAGGCTTAGACGCTTAGGAACTTTTTCTTTAGGCTTAGCGGCGCCAAGGAATCATTTCTCTAGGCTGAGCGGCGCTAAGGAATCATTTCTCTAGGCTGTGCGGCGCTAAGGAATCATTTCTCTAGGCTGTGCGGCGCTAAGGAATCATTTCTCTAGGCTGTGCGGCGCTAAGGAACTTCTCGTGGTTAGTTGGGAAGAACAGCAGGGCAATGCGGATGTTCAGTGTGCCTTTTACTTGATCATTTAGATGATCATGTAAATGGCATACTGATTTATATGAAAGCATACTGGTATTTTAACAAAACAGAAAAGCTCAACATGCTTGCAGAGAGATCGTCAAGTGGCCGCTATAGTGGGGTAGGCTCCTCACCGTTCGCCTAGGTAGGCCAGGGTTGGTGACCGTTAAATACCTCCCCCCAAAAAATAATAACAAAGGGTCAAGCCGCCCTGTGGCAAAATTGGCTGAGCCATGGCTCCTGACCACAGACTGGGTTTGAATCTCGGTGAGGCATCGATGTTGTGTTTGTCTTCCGACACTGCTCACTCCCTTCCCTGGAACAAGTGGCCTTAAATTAGGGACGGGCGATTGCTTATAGCCCATCCAGTTACTCACACTGATCATTAAACCACCAAAATGATAATACGTAATAATAATAATAAAAAGTAAAAACAGGGTAAGAAGTGCTTTATGGTTGACAACAGCATTTGAACTAAAGTCGCCAGCGGCTGCAATAAAAGTAATCCCCGAGCTCATTCGGTGATTCCTTATGAGTAACACTAGATAATGCTTCAGAGTCCGAGTGGTCAGAGACACTGGCTTCTGGCCAATTTCTGGAGATGGGCTTGAACACCGAGGGAGCATGTGCGGTGCACCCGCCGCTCGACGCTGGCTTTCCCGGGAGCCAACGGCTCCAAATCAGGGATCGGGGGCTATATGGCATTAGTTGATCAAGGTGGTCGCTATATCCGGGAAGAAACAAAAAAAAAAACAACGCAAAAGATATAGTTGCATAGTTGCCACTACAACACCATAATCTTAACTAGAGCTGCATATGTTGCATGTATTCACTGTGATTGGTTCACTTTATTCACACTGAATATTTGGAACCATAGAGAATTACGGAACAATATTTAAAGAGAAACTTATAATAATATTCTTAGCATGTGACTCACCACGTAACTTTTATTTAAAATTGCTCCAATTAAACAATTTTAATAAAATTGGATAAACATAATTAGAAATAAGACTTTAACAAAAATACTAACTGATGAAATCGACAAATTAAATTTTAAATTGCTTTTGAAAATTTTAAGGTCCTTCTTTCTGAGTTTATTTCATTTGTTTCACCTAACCCGTATAAGGCACTTTTTTTCTTACAACTACATCACTGACCACCACCGATTATTAGCTGGAAATTATAGGAAGAAAAATGCACCAGATCTGAAATTAAGTACTTGGAAATAAATTTTTAAATAATAAGTTGAAAACTTCCTTCACTTTGAAAAATGACAATGATTCACGTTCTTAATGACGTGGATCATGAATGACTGATTGAGTCAACAAAAAAGGCTTCTGAAGCTAACATTCAACATAATTTTCGAAATGTAGTTTTCCACGTTTTTCGCAAATGTTTTGAAAGAATCCGTTGAAAGTAAAATTTTCACGGAATTTATGCTCATGAAAAACAAATTTCAGGAGGGAAAAACCACGTGAGTTAGTACAAAAAACACATAATACGTTCCAACGCTACCTATCTTTGGGTTACATCTCACAATTACCACCCCAATGCGAACTTCAGAAAAGGAATCTTGATAAAGGATCGCGTATTTAGTATCTCGAGAGCCTTCGGAGTTTTATTTTTTAATAAATTCTGATACAGAGTCAAATTCTAGAAGCGTCTTAATTAAATCATCGAATGACTGAGAAACTCTTTCTAGTTTAAAGAGTCAAGTCCCGTGGGATCTAATAAGCAAAGTTTAAAGAATCGCTTCCAGTAATAAGCTGACTTTCTTTCATTTAAATATTTTTTTTTTTAGTTTGTAATTCCGAAAAGATACTGTCAACGACTAAAAAGTACCAGAATATTCTCTCACACAATTTCTCTGCTCTTCCGTAAAGCAGTTTTTTTTTCGACTGCGGAAATTCGTCGCAATTAGTCCTTCAAAATGGGAAGTGTTTTCTTTCCATTCGTGTTGTGTTTTTCAGGTGTTAGATGACTGAAGCTGAAACGGAATGATTGCTCCAAAGTGTGTCATTAATTGCATCTACCGTGTTTATATTTTTAATTAACAAGTCCATCGTAACCAAAAATCGTTTAATAGTTTCGTACGGGATAATTATTTATTCAGTACTACCTCCTTTAAAGGTGTGTCCCCCCCCCCACACACACACAATATTGAGTGCCACGCCAATGTGGGGAGATTAAGTGCTGACTACCTGCAGTTGCGGTTCTAGGCGAAAAAAGATTGAGATAGGGGAGAGACAATTTCTGAATGTGCCGGTAATTAATAAAATTTAATACATAATTCCAAAAAAAAAATGAAAAAAATCGGTCATACTTGGGGGGGGGAGGGGGTAGAACCGCCACTGATTACTTCGTGTCTCCCCACTCGCTAGATACTCCAAAGTCTGTAATTAATTGAATCTGCCGTGCTTATATTTTTGATCAACCTATCCATTTTAATTGGTACCAAAGCCCATTTAATAGTTTCGTAAAAAAAACCAATAGTTTCATTGCTACACACACACACACACACACACACCCTTGACTGTCACGTCAGGTTGCGGAGATTGAAAGCTGACTACCTGGGTTCTTCCCACCCGATAGTTTTGGCCAGAGACAGCCGTCACTCTTCAGTGGGACTTCAGCGGAACACGTCTCATTTGGGTTTCACATATACCGCAACTCTTCGAGGCATGTCAACGACATGGCATCTACTCTATTTTTTCAGGCGCGTCGAAAATACTCATCAAAATCCGTGACCGTCAGAACTCTGATGATGTCACAATGATTTGAATGTTTACGCTCCATTCGTCCTGATAAAGCCGAGCCAAAAGCTCAGCGAAACTATAGTAGATCATTAAATAAAATATTTAGTTGTGAATAAACGTTGCTTATTTATTCAATCTCAACATCACAAATATTGTAACCATTAAATATATTAGTTTTATTAATTTCACGAATATTCTATGGATTACCATACCAGGCAAAATTCTGACCAAATGGCAGTCGGGAAAATTTGTTAAAATATTCATCCCCCATCACATTAATACGGCATCAAAATTATCACAATGGTAGTACCTCACGCAAAATTATAACACATGGCATAACCAAGAAAGATAAAAAAAAGAACTCGCGCATTAGGAAAATTTCAAGATTGGATGATATCATTTTCAAAGTAAATATCTTGAAGTGTCAATGAGCTGGACACACTGCAAGGAACTGATCGCATTTGGACAACTGAGGTATTAGACTGGACGAAAAAAAGGACAGGAAAAGACCCCGATTTCAAAAGCATGCCGGAGTGACATTTTCTTGAGAAAGATAGTTGTGGAAGAGACTAAGCGAGACCTTCAGCCAGAAGTGTATTGAGAATGGTTGCTACTGTTGTTGATGATGCTGATGTCACATGCAGTAGTACCGTATAAGTATTAATTGAAGTAATGAGTGGAAGAGCGTGACGTTTACCCCTGATTTAACTTTCTTTTTGAGTTCCCGTGTAATGCAAATTTGGTTTCTTCCCGTTAAATATTTTCTAAACTTAACATCACAAGGTTTCTCCCGATGAATTTCAAGTTGGCAATCCTATCAACGGTTCAAAGAGCAAACAACATAGTTAAAGACTTCTGACATAAGAGTTCTGGGTGCAAATTGGTTTCACGAGCAATGTTAGCTGAGCACACAGAGGAGGAGAAGATACAGAGGTTCAACTCTCGCTTTTTGAACAGCGTCCCAGTGGTCGGACATGAAACTACGATAGCGTCTGACACGTGATACGGTACCAATGGCTATACAAGTAGCACCGCGGAGAGAGTTGTACACTCGGGTCGCAGGTGGCATAGTGGTTAACGTTCGTGACTGCCACGGTGAAGACCTCAACTTCGATCCCAGACAGGAACGAACGCTCGAACCACTAAATGTCCGCCGTGCGTCGGATGGGAACGTTAAGTCGTCGGGCCCCGGGTTCTGCCCCCCCAGTAATAAATAAGGGAGTCTTTCTCCCCCTTTCTACCTTGCTTCCCTGTCACTTTCCCATCGGGCACTCTAATCCAATTCTCCTAGCTTCCTGTTTTTAAGGGTTGTTTAAGACCTGAGGTCAGGCACTCCCTTCCTAAAATATTCTACATATGATCTGATCTGAGTTGTAAACTCTTCGGCCACGGGTGGTCTAGTGGTGAACGTTCGTGATTGCTACAGAGAAGACTTCGGGTTCGATTCCAGGCAGGCACGAACGCTCGAACCACTAAATATCCGCCGTGTGCCCTTACTTATTACCCAGGTACTGGCCCCCGGTAATAAGTAAGGGCGTCTTCCTGTCCCTTTCTACCTCGCTTCAGTGTGGCTTTCCTATCAGGCACTCTAGCCCAAATCTCCTAGCTTCCCTTTTCTAAGGGTCGTTTAAGACCTGGGTTTTAGACATCCCCTTCCTAAAATCCTCTACATATGACCTGAGTTGTAAACTCTTGAAAAAAAAAAAAAAAAAAAAAGAGGTAGACTCGTGCAGTTATAATTTCGACGCTTTAGTTCGATGTCCGTCCACTGGCTCGCTAGTCTATTGAGATCTTCGGGGGTAAATTGTTGCCATAAACCTCTACGGAATATTTACCTGTGGGTCTCCGACTTTGAGTGAGTTGAACGATTCATGATACGCAACATTGAGAAGAATTTCGTTAAAAAGAGGACTAATCAGCAAAATTGCCAATTAGTCCGCATTTTAACGAAATTTACGTTTTAAAAGTTTTCGTTTCTTCTAACTTCAGTATTTTGACAAAATATCCGCAATGTGTAATTACGTTTATTTCGGTATTTATACAGAAATTCGTCAAAATCTACGATTTTGACTTTTTTAGCTCTTCTTTCCCGGCGTACGAAGTTAACGACCCCTTCCCCTTCACTCTAGGTGGGTTTCGAACCCGTGACTTTTTCATCAGTCACGTATAAAGAAGAACTCTAATCGCGCGATGATGAATTTTTTTGTTATTAATGTATGTGAATTAGTCATGTTATTTTCTATGGGAGCTTATTATCTTTTTGAATAGGTTTGAAATAATTTTATTTTTTCTGTATGACTTATTACAAATCAGGCATTTTATATATCGTGATTTTTCAAAGCAGCAAAACTCTTTGGAATTTGAGATATTTTTAAACTAACAATGATTTTCAACTATCTTAAGAAAAGGTGAAATGTACTGCTTTGTCTTAAGGGGTCCACTGACTGATGCATAGACATCATACAATCACCTGTACAATAATTTAAGAACCTGGTTTCTTAAAGTAACACAATATGAAATAGCTGGTGCATCAAATGGGGGGGGATGGCATATCCTGTACCACAATAACCAAAATTTCATGCAGTATGCCATCCACAATATCCGATCTCGCAACAGAACTTCAAAATCAGTTCCTTTGACAGACGAATGAAGTTTAACATTTAATCAAACCTCAAGTATTCCCTCGAATATCTCCTATTACCAGAATGCTTTCTTCACATGGATAGGGAACAAGTGAGAACGAAAATGTTTCGTTAATATGCAAAAGGAATTGGGGAAAAGTTTCTGAAAATTCAGAATTTTCCTGGCTTACAAAAGATCAGCTATTGGGTTGGTTAAAATGAAATGTCCGGCGCGAACGAGCAGTGGAGACAGACCCACACCACAGCGGAATGGAACCACCCGCAGGTGTTGCGGGCATTGCGTCACACAGTTACTATAAATAGCTAGCATGTGTGTGAAGAACAATGTTCAGGCTTGGTTCGTTTGGAAATAACGTGGCTTGCAAAAGGAAACATGCAAACGCAGGATTTCAGAATCATCTTCCTGTATGAATTTAAACTAGGCCATTCTGCAGGAATTGCAGCTCGAAACGTTAACAAATCATTTGGGGAAAATACAGCCAACGAAGGAACCATTCGGCGATGGTTTGTGAAGTTTCGAAACGGAGATCCGGACCTGCAAAACGAAGCACGTGGTCATCGACATGTTGCTGTTTCTGACGATGTTCTGTTGCTTGTGGTTGAAGAGGACCCCCGAACAACGTGTCGTGAGATAGCGGCAGAGGTAGGTGTGCACAACACGACAGTTGTTCAGCGTCTGGCTACGCTGGACATGTGGCTGCCGCATGAGTTGACAACTGCCAACAAGATTAGGCGTTAGAAGTCTGTACGTCGCTGCTTCTCAGGAATAAACAGGGACATCTACTGCATCGAATCGTCACCTGCTACGAGAAGTGGGTCCTTTATAGTAATCGGAAACGATCTTCACAATGGTTAAGCAAGGCACAGCCTGCTGGGCGGCATCCTAAGCCACCTATACGCACCAAGAAGATAATGCCCCTTGTCTGGTGGTCTACAATCGGGTTAATTCATCGGAGTTCCTTGGCAAGAGGCCAAACCACGACTGCAGAGCCTTACTTTTATATTTTTTACACCAGATGCACCGAAAATTGCTGCAAACATTCGTTATTATTGAACCTTCGCTGTTATCTTGAAACGATATTTATGAGTAATTAAGATTTTCAGCTTTGAACGATTGTGACTCATCTGGGAAAATGACGATTTAAATCTATAAGCTATGAGGTGGATCTACCTAAGATCTTTGCCCTACGTTTCCAATGGTAAAAACTTCTGTAGACATTTTATTCGCAACTATCCGTTCCCAAGGATGAAAATTTGCATATCGATAAAAATAACTTATATAAATATTATAGCTTAGTATGAGTAATATGTTATAAAACTTAAACACAGTTGTATTAAGAAACAATAACTTTTCCTTTGGTGGTTTTGAGCCCTGCGAATAAATGGTACCATATGTACATGTTACTTGCTAAATGCAATCACGTAGAATATTTTTTTTCAGGACCTTTATTAATTTTCGGAATGGAATCATCTCTTGAGTTAGTCCATGCGATAGTCTGGAACGTTTAGAATGATTTGAAGTAATTAGACAAAAAATTCGGACAATAACTTAACTGCAAATGTTAACAGAACTGTAAGCACTGCTGTATTTTAATTCCTAAATAAACTGGCCAGCTTACTTTACAACATTTTCAGCTAAATTAGTGTCAGAAAATTTAATCTAAGTGGAACTATGACGAAGTAAATTTCTCCGTCATTTTTTGGTCTACGCCAGGATTCGAACCCGGATCCTCTCATTCCGGAATAAGTCACTCTACCAATTGAGCTACGCGGACGTTTGTTCTGACTCCTATCTGCCTTTATGTCGTGTGCGTCCTTCTGGCAGGTACGTCACATCTCCTGGTACGTTACAGAACAAATCATTCTAAACATTCCAGACTACCACATGTATAGACTCCAGTGTTGATTTTATTCCGAAAATTAATAAAATTATTGAAAAACGGTCCGACGTGATTGCATTTTTTTAGCAAGTCACGTGTACATGCGGCGCCATCTATTTGAAGGTCTCAACACCACCAAAAGAAAAGCTAAAATTGATCCTTCATATAATTATGGTTAAGTTTTAGGAAATATTAAGTATATTAAGCTATAATATAAAATTATTTTTATCGATGTCCAAATTTTCATTCTTATAAATTGCATTAATTGCGAAGAAAACGCCTACAGAACTTTTTACCATTAGAAACATAGGGCAAAATTTTTAGGTAGATCCACTTTAAGTATCTGGAAGTTCAATGTAATGTGAAATACAATCAGACAAACCCGTGAAATAACTTTTAGTTTACAAGAGCCAGAATATTTTAAGATGGCGGTTTAGTGAAATCAAAGTCTGTCGGAAAGTAACAAAAAAAAAAAAAAAATGACACTCTTGTCCAGATTATCCAGCCTTCATGAAAGGCAAATGATCATTTTCACATTCAAAAGATAAAAAACCCATCACTGTCCCATGAGCTATGTAACGTTCTTAACAATTTTAAAAGCGTATATGTATCTTTGAGACTACGTAAAAATTTCTCTTCTTATTCATTCACTTTGAGTGAAACAAATTCACTCAAATAAAGTTCAAGAGGGATTTACTTACAGTTTGTGGTGCGTTAGTGGTAGCCTCAACGACTACCACTAACGCACCACAAATGTTTTCTGCTTACTTTAACCTTATATCTCTCGTTATTATCTGTCCACAAGCACGCGTCGGGCAATAAGACCTCAGTGTATGTTGACAAAAGTCACCGGACACCCCTTCAAAAGCAAATGAACAGATCCGCTGCGTTGTTAAGATGCGCGGTACAGCTGCAAACGGTATAAAAACAAGACTGCAGCTGACCGCGATCATATTGCACTGTGAGGTTGAGTGAAATGGTCGCGGCGGAAGAGAACCGACTTTGAGAAAGGAAAGAGTGTTGGGTGTTATATTAGTGGATTATCCATAAGAGAAACCGAGATGCGTTTAAACATACCCAAGTCAACTGTTTTGGATTTACTGTAAAAGTGGAAGACACATGGCGTGCCTGAAGAAGCAAACCGTACAGGCAGACCAAAGAAAATCAGCGATAGAGGACATCGAAGCCTCAGGAGAGTCGTTGCAGCTAATCGACGGAGTACTACACAAGACCTCAGTGTACAGGTGAGTAAAAAAAATGCTGGAACCTCGATAGGTACAAGTACTATTCGCAGGGAACTTCATTCCATGAGTTACCGTGGTCGTGTGGCTGCTTATAAGCCTTTTCATCTCCAATCGGAATGCTACTCGTCGCTTATCACGGTGTAAAGAACATTTATTGTGGACCGTAGATCAATGGAAACGGGTTCTATGGTCTGATGAATCCAGATACATGATCCGTCAGCCTGATGGCCATGTGTGGGTATGGCCGCCGCCGGGGAAATGCTATTTACTACAGTGTACTGTTCCTACGGTCAAGTTTGGAGCTGGCAGTGTACTCGTGTGGAGGTGTTTTCCGTGGTATGGTCCCGGCCCATTGACCATCGTGGACAAACCTGCTAACCAGCAAGTCTACCTTGATATTCTGGACAATTATGTCTTACTAACTCTGTGGCAATACTACGGAACCGAACCTTGTTGGTACCAGCAGGATAATGCACCGAGCCATTAAGCAAAGACTGTTACGGCGTGCTTTGACGATAACTCCGTATCGTGTGCGGACTGGTTAACACAGAGCCCTGATCGTAATCCCATAGAGCACCTATGGGATGAATTAGAGCGCCGCATAAGAAGTTTGGAACCCAGGTTTACTACTGAGCAACGGTTAGCGGCAGCACTATGTACTGAATGGAAGCGCATACCTATGGCTGTATTCCAAAACCTTGTCGAAAGCATTCTCGAAGGGTCAGTGCATGCATTAAGGCCAAAGGCGTACCGACACTGTACTAACGTATGTCAGTATATGCTATGTTGTGTTTCTCTTCTAGGTGTCCTGTGACTTTTGTCAATATAGTGCACATTCAGTGAGTGAGAAAATATAACATTAAGGTTAAAAACGCTCAAGGGAATGAACACAAAATTTACATAGAGAAAAGAAACTAAATATGAAAGTTAAATTAGAGTATACGTCATAGCTATAAGCTTTTCTTGTTTGCCACGCGTCCTCCATGGAAATTAAAAAAAAATCCTGGTTTCTAAATTACTAGATTTTACAACCTTAACACTCATTTAATTTTTGTTTTGTGTTCTTAAAGCTTCCATGTTTTTGTTCCTCGCTACAACGAATCTACTTAATTACACACAATGTTAAGGAAAGAGCTTTTGCTATGGTCTCCAGTGATGCTGCTTAAATGCGAAGTAAAAGGCTTCGTGAGGATTCTTAAAGGCGCAATATCCGCTGTGTCATTTGTGCAGAGTGGTAATAACGTTTCGCACATTCAGTCTTAAAAAAAAATGTAACCTTTGCCGATACAGACATTTCTCTGTTTTTGTGGTTATCGAGGATCCTCAGCAAGAATTTCTTCAGCCAACACGAGGAATTTAGTGATTTCTCATTTCTTTCCAGTGTTGCTGGCTCGCCTGCACAGTATCAAGGGAGGGAGATGACGGTGAACGTCGCTCAAGATTACTTTTCCACAGCGGGATTTTCACCAGATGTCTCCAAATTACGTTGAACCAAGAAAAATGCATCACGGAAAAATGTACGAAGCACGTCAGCTGCTGCTGCGTTTATTCGAAACTTCTCCGTTGAACACTCTTTAGAAATAAACGGTTTCAGCTTCTCTGCGACTATTTGACTGAAAAAATCTTAATGAGAAAAAATGGAAATCACGAATATTTTTTACAGAGAAAAGTATTGTTTGAATATTTCATAGAATCTCTGCCAAAAGGCTTCTGAGCAACATGTTGCTTTAACAAGTAAAGCATTTTAATGAAGTCCATCAATATACAGAACATCTTTTTGACGTGGATACGTCTTTAAAATCGGTACCATAGGGGTACGCTCTAGGAAAACTTGACCGACATAATTCCTCACGATTGATCAAATGCTTATAATTTCTAAATCAAAACAAATAGCTAAAATCTAATAACGGATATTAAAAGAGTAACAACCAATGATTCTAAAAATATCAACTTCAATGTCATACGCATGCGCGGAGAAAGGTGAGGGCGTCCTCCATTTTGCGGCCGAATACGCTGAGTCAAGCGCCTTGAAATCAGTATAACTCGAGATTGCGTAGATATAGGATCGTGATATTGATTTCAAACTATTCGTCTGGATGACATCTACATAAAAACCAATAATTCATAAATATTTAATAAGTACTTTATAAGTTAAGTGAAACGAAAAAAATATTTTTGAGAAAATCAAAATGTCTAAATATTTGAAGCGACTCGAAATACTACAAACGCATATCAGGAGAAAGAAAAACTCAAAAGGAATGGAATAAGCCCAAAACGACTGATGCAGAACGATGTAGGGCTTATAGACAGAAAAAGAAAGCCGAAGCTGCGCAACGCGTGGGGCCACAACCAAGTACTTCTACCGCTAAGTGTGAACCAATGAACTACTTGGCCGTGAGTGAAACTTGGATGGATGATTCTAGTCCCATACATTTTCCCGGTTTCGAATTGAAGGCGAAAATAGGGCAATTGCCCAACACAGACCATCCACTTCGAAGCGTACTACTTCGGCCACAAAACGAACTGCTGGATGGAGTTGCCATTTGCAGAAACATGAATAGTTTAACAAATTGCCAACCCGTAAGTGTGTCAGTGAACAACAGATTGAGAGTTGACGATGACTGTGTGGGTGATATGTGTCTAGTTGATGTGACAGTGTCTGCTCAAACTCGCTTCATATTTGGTTCGGTTTACATTCATTCCAACGTTTCACAAACATCACTAAAGGTCTTTATGTTCCGGATGCTTTGCGATTACCCTGAAAACATCAAGGAAATCATACCAAGTATGGTACCGGATACCCAAGCGCCTATCTTTCTCACTGGTGACTTTAACATTGATGTGCAACAAAACACCAACTTACTCAAGTTTACGAAAGACAATTTGGGCTTGACTTATATAAATTCTCCACCGAACTACCTTTGGCAATAGTTGTATCGACTTAACCACTTAACCTTTGTACGAAACAGAGATGTGAATTGTATGCCATATGTTTTTTACTTCTCATATTATCGCTCTTTAATAAATAAAATTCTAGACTAACTGCATTCCTCTTTCATTTATCAACCGACTTCTACCTCAAACCCCTGTCTGTCAAACACGTATTCACGTAAATGAAACCTGCGGGTGTGTCCCGGACGCAGCCTACCCCCATTTTTTGATGAAGCTTTTGCCTTGGTATGCTGATGTCGAAGGGTTTCAAACTTGTATACATTCATGAGCGATAAAAATATGACCACCCACCTAAGGTCGCAATATAAATCGATAACTTCTCCTACACGGCGTAACATCTACCCTACTAGACAGCTGAAGGAGTTCTCAGGTATTTTGTACCAGATGAACAGAATAGCATCACCGAGAAAAGCCATGGAGAGAGGCACAGATGAGAGTTGGCGCATGTTGCGCTTCACTGCATTCGATAAATGTTCGATGGGATTCAAATCGGGAGAATTTGGCTGCTAAGGGAGCACATGGAGTGTTTGGACACAATCCTTGAAATATTCCCATTCCTACACAATGTCTTGCGACATGGGACGTAGTTGTGGTAAAAGAGTCCAGTGCCATTCGGATTCACGGTCGCCATGTAGGACAACACTTTGTCTGAAACAATGCCTAGAGACGATCAAGAGTGTGTACAACGGGAATTGGAGCATTTAATGCTTTCCATGAGAACACTGCCCAAACCATGAGACCGCTATCACCGGCCTGTTTTTGTACACCCGCGGAGGTTAAATACGTAGCCTCTACTCATCGGACGGGGAAACACTTTTCTAGACTTCCAATGTCCAGTGGCGTCGCTCTTGTGCCAACTGAAGGCGAAGCTTTTGCTAACGGCCAGTCAACAGGAGCGCATGAACGAGCGGCCGATTTCTTAGATCAATCCGCAAGAACGTCTGCTCTATTGTGTGCTCAGAAACGATTTCTACTGTGTGCTGTATTGTGTGCTCAGTAACGATTTCTACTGTGTGCTCTATTGTGTGCTCAGAAATGATTTCTACTGTGTGCTCTAATGTGTGCTCAGAAACGATTTCTACTGCGTGCTCTATAGTGTGATAACAAACGATTTATTTTCGTCCTGCCCGTTAACAGAGATAGTGAGCAGTCTGTTGACTCGGACAGCACGTGCCAACCCCCGTAGTACACCGACGAGTCTTTATATTATGATCACACCCGAGACTAGAGAAATGATCGCGCCTGGAGACCAAACGGTGGCGCAGGTCAAGTTCACAGAGTAGTTTATATGCAACTGGAGGACCGGTTTTCGGTTAGTAGAGTGTACGGAATCAGAATGGGAAAAGTTGCCGATTTATCGGAAATTGATAAAAGACTAATTGTGATGGTACGGCACCTCGAACTATGATCACGGAAACTGCGCGGCTTGTGGGTTGTTCACGTGCCACTGTAGTGAGTAGGTATCAAAACTGGTGCAAAGATGGTCAAATGACGAACCGTTGTCCAGCCGTGCGTCGTTGGCCACTCATTGATACGAGAGCGGTGCGGAGACTGTCGCGCATTGTTCACAACGACACCGCAGGACCACAGTGCGACAAATCCCCCGTAGCTGCAAGAGTGGTGATCACGGCAATGTGTCATAACAAACAGTTCATCGCAGCCTTCTGCGCATGGGCCGGCGTAGCTGAAGACTTAACCGTGTACCCATTCTCACTGCAGGTCATCGTCAACAACGCATGAAATGGGTCCAAGATCATCAAGATTGAACCGTGGATTATTGGAAGAAAGTGGCCTGGTCTGACGAATCAAGATTCCTGGTGTATCATGTAGGCAGCCGAGCGCAGATACGTCGATTACCAACAGAGGCCATGGCATCTGTATGCATTGTTGGGCGGAAACATGCAGGTGGCGGTGTTATGCTGTGGGTGATGTTTTCTTGGGACACTTCAGTCCCCAATATCCCAATAGGACAATCCCTGACAGCTGTTAGGTGTCTGAACATCGTTGCTGACCAAGTTCACCCATTCATGGCAACTGTGTTCCCTGCTGGTGATGGCCATTTCCAATAGGATAATTCGCCATGCCACACTGCCAGAATCGTGAAGGAGTGGTTCAAGAAACATTCTGGTGACTTTCTTTAATGTCCTGGCCTTCAAATTCACCTGACATGAACCCAATCGAACATTTGTGGTTCGACTTGGAAAAGTGGATTCGCGCTAAACCACCACCAATGTGCGGGAACTGCTGTTGACATTATGGTACCAGATGTCCCAGGATACCCCTCGCCACCTCATCGAATTGAAGCCTCGCCGAGTAGCCGCTGTTTTGCGGTCTAAAGGGGGTCCTACAGCTCATTAGGTAGGTGGTCATAATGTAGCGGCTCATCGGTGTATATAACAATACACAGTACATGGAATCCTGCTGAAAGCTACATAGCCGCAAGCCTCCCCAAGAGCTCATGTTAACCTCAGTTCATTGTCGACAACGTCTACAATATGTACGCGAGCATCAAAACTGGAGACCTCGAATGATTAGAAGAAGGTCATCTGGTCCGATAAATTTCGTTTCCTGTTGCACCATGTGGACGACGTCGTTTACTCGGGAAGTGTTAAGATCAGGACGCACCGTGAGACGAAAATGAGCCTGTGGATGAAGTGTAATGCTTTGGGCAATGTTCTGCTGGGATACCCTGAGTGCTGCCATTGATATGCAGGAAACTATGACATGTACCACCTATCTAAACAACATTACAAACCAGGAATATCTTTTCATGGTAACAGTATTTCGCTGTAGTAATGCCTTCTTTCAGAAGAATAATGCGCCATGCCGCAATGCTCGGTGTGTTCGAGAATGGGTGGCGGAACTTGAGGAAAACTTCCCGGTATAGCCCTGGTCTCCGAATTCTCTAGACATCAGCCCAATTAAACTTCTGTGGTTTGTGTTGCAACAACAAATTCGATCTGGGCAACTCAACCACGTAACTTACAAGAGTTAAAGTATCTGCTGGTAACGTATTCGTACCGGATCCCACAAGACACCTTTAGAAATCTTGTAGAGTCGATACCTCGTCGAGTTGGAGCTGTTTTGGAGGCACATGGAGGAACAAAATAATATTAGGCAAGTGGTCATAAAATAGACACATCAAGCTGCTCTTTCCAGGTAACGTAACCACCAAAATTTGAAAATTTGGTCGTCCTGGAACGGAAATCCAACCCGCATCTCTTCGATTTCATTGTCCTAGGTGGTGTAATGGTTAGCATACTCGAGCGCAAATCGTGAGATGCTGTTCGATTTCCGTTCCAGAACGATCAAATTTTCAAATTTCTGTAGTTGCGAAGAACAGCTTGATTTGTCTATATTAATAATTCCATGTGTTTCCAACTTGAAGTGGTCATAATCTTTTGTCTCTTCGGCATACACGCATAGTTCAAACAAAAAGAGCGAGGATAACAAGACTGGGAAAAAGGAGGACATAAAATATCATTTAGGTCAGTAAAAAGCGATAGATGGCACCACTGGTTATGTTGTTTGATGTTCTCTCATTGAAAGGAGTTAAAAAAAAACAATGTCATGAAATGCTTTATGGAACAGAAACACGCTTTCTACAAACAAAAATAAATTAAAATAAATAACCAAGCAAAGCAAAATAAATAACTAGACGTAGACTAAACAGAGCTTTTGAGGCACCCCTTGCAGAAGGAGTGATTTATGGGGAAGAATGCAGCTTGGTGCATTCTTCCCCATAAATCATAATTAGCGGCACTAAGTAAAGGCAAATTATTTCGCGGAACGCTGTGTTCTTGCTGCTAGAATCTGAGAATAGAAAGTCAGTTTCTGTCCCGTGACACGAAAGAGAGAGTCTGGCTCTATATACAGGGCAGTGAACTAGCGATACGGAAGTGAATTCGCGACTCGCAATCCGGAAAACCAACAGTAAAGAAATAGTTGAGTTTTCGCGTTGAAGCAGTGACCAGCAGTGACTGTTGAAGCAGGACACGGAGGAGATCAGATCAGATCATATGTAGAGGATTTTACAAAGAGAGTGTCTGACCCCAGGTCTTAAACAACCCTTAGAAATAGGAAGCTAGGAGATTTGGGCTAGAGTGCCCTATAGAAAAGTGACACGGAAGCGAGGTAGAAAGGGAGAGGAAGACGCCCTTATTTATTACCGGGGGACCAGTACCCGGGGTCCGACGGCTTAACGTGCCCGTCCGACGCACGGCTGATAGTTAGTGGTTCGAGCGTTCGTACCTACCTGGGATCGAACCTGAGGTTATCTCCGTGGCAGTCACGAACGTTGACCACTAGGCCACCCGCGGTCCCAGGACACGGAGGAGCCATAGATGACATTCAAGTCATCTATGGCTCTTCCGTGTCCTGCTTCAGGCATCACAGGGGTCACAGGGGACACCGAGGAATCCACCCGTCTTGTCAGCCGTCCCCACGTGCAAGTGGATCTGTGTTGTGTAGGGCCAGCTGTCCGAAGAATCCGTCCAGATGTGTAAAAACACCTGCCGGAGAAAAATGTTTACCGAAAGAAAGACGTCCCTGTGCATTTTAGTGTTTGCCAAAGTAAGTAAAAATTTACGGAAGCATCTACCATAGAAACCGACGAATTATTAGCTGTAAACTAGCGACATAGCTGAAAGCTGTGTATGAGCTGGTATTATTTGTGAGTTACCAACTCAAAAAGAATGTAAGTAAACTTTATTTATCTGTTCATTATGTCAGCTGTGTTCCCGTTTGGATCTAGGGCCAATCAGGACAGAGACTGAAATTAAACTTATCTGTGACAGGACGTTCAATTAACTGTTTCGCAATGGTCTAAGCGATGGTCTCTGATCATTCGTCCGAAAGGGGTCCGGGTTCGAGTCCCAGTGAGGCATGAATGTCGTGTTTGTCTTACGGCACTGGCTCTCTCCCTTCCCTGGAACCAGGAGCCCTAAATTAGGAACGGGCGACTGCTTATAGCCCATTGAGTAGCTCACGGTGGTCGTTAAACCTCCAATAAAAAAAAAAACAAAAAATTCCTTAATAATACATAATTGGGCAGTGTGATCCATTAGAAATTATAATGCTGGTAGCAGCGACCTGTGAATAGCAAAAATCCACTTTCATAAATTATGTAAATAGTTGTATATACACTGAGTGGCCAAATTATTATGACCACTACACCGTTTTATGCAAAGTAGCTATCTCGCAGATGCTGTTAACGCAAGATGGCTGAGTCTGTATAAAAAGGGAACGCTGAAAGCATGCAGAGACTAATGAAGTGCAGTGCGCATGAAATAATATGTAAAAGACGCGATCTAACAGACTTTGAACGTGAGATGATCGTGGGTGCTCGAAGCTTTGGTGCGAGCATTAGCAAAATAGCTGCTCTTGTGAAATGTTCGAGGGCAGCAGTCGTGAAAGTTTAGAGAGAGTGGACCACCAGTCAAAAAACCAGGTGTAAGCGCAAGGCGTGTGGTTGTCAACGGCTACTGGATGTTGGAGCTCAGCGGAGAGTAGGAAGATTTGTTTAGTTCAACAGAGGAGCAACACTTCGTCAGATTGCAGATAATCTGAATCAGGGGCCAAGTCTGACTGCCTCTTAACGTACAATTCGCCTCACATTGCGTCGTATGGGCTACAGAAGTAGACGGTCTGTTCGTAAGCGATTGCTATCTGCAGTGAACAAGAAGGAACGCCTCCAGTTTACTCAGGAACACAAGAATTGGACAGTGAATGAGTAGAAACGGGTAATGTGGTCCGACGAATCACATTTTTCACTACAACATGCAGATGGAAGGGTCAGGATATGGAGACAGCAGAATGAAAACCTGGACTCGTCTTACATCGTCACTACTCTTCAAGCTGGCGGAGGAAACGTTGCAGTTTGGGGCATGTTTTCATGGAAGTGTGTGGGCCCTTTGATTCATGTGGAGCAACATATGACCATCTAAAAGTATTTAAATATCGTTACCGATCAAGTCCACGAAGTTATGTTGATGGTTAATCCCAATGGAAGTGGATACTTCCAGCAGGAAAAGATTCCATGTCATAGTGCTCATCTTCTACGCGAATGATTTGAGGAGCATCAGTGAGACTTTTCCCCTGCTAAATTAGCCTCCTCAATCACCGGATCTCAATCGAATAGAGCATTTGTGAGATGAAGTCGAAAGGGGCATTAGGCAACTGGATCCGCTATCATCAAATCTTCAGGGTGCAGTTCATTGCATTTGGGTTAATATACCTCAAGCCATTTACCGACATTTAATAGAGTCCACACCAAGACGAACTCAAGCAGTATTAAAGGCAAAGGCAAACGTACTAACCAGGTGGTGATAATAATTTGGCCACTCAGTGTAAATCAAAGTGTGTATTGTGCGAGAAATCCTAGCAACTCATTTGTGGATGCTAATCAATGCTAATTTAAAATGGAAAAGGTTTAAACATAAATGGAAGGTACCTAAATCACCTAAGATTTGCTGATGAAGCAGTCATCATTACAATTAGCAATAGTGAAATGCAAAATATGACAGATGATTTAGGTATGGAAAGTTTTAAAAAAGGTATAACAAGAAACATAGCAAAGACGAAATATATGAACAATACAGAAAAGGATACAGAAAAGGTTTTGGCAAAAGGAAAAGAAATAAAAAAGTAGATGAATACAGTTATTTAAGTCAAGTAATCAGTTTTAAAGAAAGACAAGAAAGAGAAATCAATAGAAGAAATATCCAAGGTAATATAGAACCTTTTGTATACTTAAATACTATTTAACCGGTAATCTGCCATTGTGTTTAAAAGGAAAAATCTTCAACCCCGTATTTACTTATGGAATTGAAACGTGGAGCATCACAAAGCAACAAAGTGAAAAAATAAGACTATCAGTAAGAAAGTTAGAGAGAAGAATGTTGGGAATATAACAAGAAGAGACAGAGTTAGAAATGAACTTATAAGAGAAAGAACAAGAATAATAGATATTATAAAAATAAAAAAAGAACCAAAGTGGAGATGGCCTGGACATGTTGGAAAACTGAAAGATGGACACGATTAATAACAGAATGGCAACCGAGAGATGGTCAGAGAACAAGATGGTGAGGTGTCTTTCAAAAATTTAGAGGTGCTAAATGGTGAACTGAGGCTAAGGATCGAGGAAGTTGGAAAAGACCCTCCAGTAGGTGCCATCAGGCTAAGAAGAAGAATCAATGCTAAATTTGATTAGGCTAAATGCACTCTCAGTTACATCCTTCGCAGGTTAAGAATCCAGCAGGTTTTGATTAATTAAAAATTCATTTATTTTTATATGGCACCCCGGATCCTTCAGCTCGTGTCGTAAGTGTCACCATTAAATTTATACGAAAACGCCCCTGGGATAACGCTATACCCAATACTGGAGGTCGGCCGTACAGGATAAGTTGGCAACGGAACAACTTATCCTGTACGGCCAATACTGTACAAATACACTGCTGGCCACCCAAAATGCAACACCAAGAAGGACACGAAATAGCAAAGCCAGATTTACTGGACACATAACAACAGATACAAAGATGAAACTATTCAGCTTACAGGCCCGTGCGACTTGTGGAACACGCAGACATCAATAGTTCGTGTGGCCCCCATGGCTGGCAATAACGGCCGCTACACGCCACCGCATCGAACGAAAGTGGCTTTGGATGTGGGCTTGGGGTATGTCGGTCCAGGCTGCTTCCACACGTTGCCACAGTTCATCAGGCGCATCCGTGTGTGGTGCTTGCCGGGCCACTCGGTTGCCGATCAGCGACCAGACGTGTTCGATGGGCGCGATATAGGGAGAACAGGCTGACCACGGCGGCAGTGGCATCTGGTGGGCCGTTAAGAATTGTTGCACGATGCGTGCCACGTGCGGGCGTGCATTGTCCTGTTGAAACGTGGCCACCGGCATGTCCTGCAGGTAAGAGAGACTACATGCTCCAAAACGTAGGAGATGTAGCGGTGGCCGTTGGGTGTACCGGTGATGCGTACCAGAGGGGTGCGGGTGTCATCATCCAATTGCGCCCCAAACGGTACATAACGCCAGACGACGGACCGGTGTGGCGATGCATAATGCAGGCATCATACAGTCTCTTGCCTCGGTGCCGCCACACGCGGATCCGATCATCATGGCGTTGCAGGCAGAAGCCGGATTCGTCGGAGAACAGAATGTCGTGCCATTCCGTAGTCCAGGTGCGGCGTTCAACGGCCCACTGCCGCCGCACTCGCCGGTGGTGTAACGTCAATGGTAATCGGAACAATGACTGCCGTGCGACAAGTCCCCGCTCCTGCAGACGACGCCGAACTGTACGTGCTGACACAGGTTCTTGCGCAACACACCATAATTCCTGCGCTAACGTTCGTGATGTGGCGGTGCGAGCCGTCAATGCCCGCCGCACAACATGCCGGTCCTCTCATGTGGTGGTGTGCCTTGGCTACGGCAATCGCTCACGTCGGTCCGCCCGTCCCTCCTGCACCCACCGAATCCATACTTGCCTCACTGTGGCTTGATGTTGTCCTACACTGGCGCCGATGTCTCTGTACGATAAACCGTTGTCGCGATAAGCTACTATTCGTCCTATGTCGAACTCCTAAACGTGCTGGAATGACTGCCGTATTCTGCGACGAGGCATCAGGAAGTTTCCCCACGCACAGGTCCGGCAGCACAACACACTTCCCCTACTTACACCCCGCCTTCTGTGCACCCTTCTCTGTGGCGTGCCGGGCGCACGTGATTTGCATATGTCCTGCAATGCTAATCGTTTGCATGTCTTCGGGCGACGCATGCTGCGAATTTCAGGCCAATCGGATGCTTTCTTCTTGGTGTTGCATTTTGGGTGGCCAGCAGTGTATTTTTTGCTTTACATGCTGTTCATTAGAAATCTATGAAAATACAAAAACAAAGTACACTGCTGGACAATTGATAAGGACGGATCATAAACGGCTATATAGCGCATAAAAAAGTAAGTGTGGTTGGATGCCAAGTGAAATAAAATAATGTCAGAATGCCAGGACATTACAAGAAAGACAGTTTATTGTGCTCTGAAATCCAGAAGGCTTTGGAACGTGTTCAAGGGACAAACAGGCCAAAAACGTGAAAAAATGCAATTACCGTCCGCAGGCGTTCCGGCGTAAGATGTCAATACGGGATATGGCCACCATGGAGGGCGATGCAAGATTCCACACGTCGTGTCATGCTTTGCACAACATTATCAAGCAGCTGTTGGCGTAATTTATCCCATTCCTCTGTCAGTGCACGGATGAGGGTATCCTTGTTTATTTGGAGGGCATTGGCGATCAGCAAGACTCCTCCCCAAAGCATCCCACACATTTTCAATGGGATTCAGATCTGGAGAACGTACTGGCCATACGAGGCGTTGAATATCCTTGCTCTCAACACACTCCTGGACAGAGACTGTTCGATGACATGTTGCGTTGTCGTCCATGAAAATGAATCTATCACCGACAGCACCACGGAACATGCATCCATGAGGTAGCAAAACATCATTAATGTATCGTTGGCCAGTCATAGTGCCAGTTGGAAGCACATAGAGGGACGTACGGCCATTGATCATGATGCCAGCCCATACCATAACACTACATGTCGGATATCGGTCCCTTTCCTGTATGTTTGCTGCACAATATGCAGTACCACAATCACGCCAGATCGGTTGTCGTCGACAATCAGACGATAGACTGTATCTACTCTCATCTGAGAAGAGGACAGCAGACCAGTCGTTATCAGTCCAATTGCGATGTTGATGGCACCATTGCAAACGGGCGGTACGGTGACGTCTGGACAATGGGATGCACACAACAGGACGGCGGGCGTATAGTCCTCCTTCATGCAAGCGTCTGGCGACAGTTTTTCGGGAGATCCGCTTGCCAGTAGCAGCCATAAACTGATTTGCTACCTCACTAGCTGTGCTGCGCCGGTGTCTTTTTGTTGATAGCACTATGTACCGATCTTCTGCAGGTGTCGTACTGCGAACACGACCTCCCCCGTGACGTTTGCTACACTCTCCATTTGTTTGAAATGATTTCCAAAGCCTTGAAACAACACTGTGGCTGACGTCGAACTCCCTGGCAACATCTGTTATTTTTCGCCCTTCTTCAATCTTGCCAATAATACGGCCACGCGTAAAATCATCTAAGTGATGTCGGGAAGACATACTGAAAATTGCAAGTTCGTCAATTGATTCTTTCCCTTTCAACTTTGCGTTTGAACAACAACGGTCAATACGCGTCAAATCCTTTATATCTCTTATCAGCGCTATGACGTCACGAACAAGTTCGGCAATCCAAAATTTGCATACGCACAAGACGTCTTACTGTATCCCGCACTTATGCTAATATCCACATTTTCCTGCCTTCCATTTTATGGTTGCTATCGTTGCTATTGTCATCCGTCCTTAGCAATTGTCCGGCAGTGTATTATGATGCACAACTATAAGTTTTGTTTTTCATTAAAAATTTTTAATAAAAAATCACGAACATTATAGAGAACAAATTCATAGTACTGAGAATCATAGGCTTGGCCTTAAATGCTCAGGGGTCCTTTGAAAATCTAGCAAAGTAAAAAACAAATTGATCATGACTCCCCTTCATGAGCAATTTTTTACAAAAAGCTAAAAATTACGACGCTTTATGTAATATATTCTTGGTACTGTACTTCATAGGCTTTGCTCATTATTATTGCCCATTTAAAATCAATCAAAATTAATGGCGAAAACAAAGAGCTAATCATATTGTCACACACTTGAGTGTTCGCCTTTCACTAATAAATAAACAAACAGATAAAACTGTCACGGAATTTATGATGATATTAATAGGCTTTGCGCTTCATGCTTAATCCTCGAATAAAAAGGATAAAAAACCCCCCATCGTTTCTCATTAACGTGGAATTGTTTTTATCGAAATGCTGCTTTCTGATGAGTAAATTAGTTGCTCGGAGGCAAAGAAAAATAACTTCTAATGAGACACAATTTGTTATGTTAAGGAATTAAAGGTGGCTCGGCAGTTATTTACACATAAAATGCAAAATTCATCCGATTTTAAGCGCAAGCGACGTAATTTATTTTAGCGCTTCATCCAGGGTTATTTCCTGCAGTCATATTCCACCTTGACATGTTGACGAATATCTTCTTGATGGCACTCGGATCACCGAGGAGCAGCAGATCTACGTCTCGGTGGATGAACATGACCATTTTTACTTCTTTGTTTGGCGGGAACTGAGCCGATGGAATTACGCGGGAAAGTCGGCAGCTGTGCGGTCGGCGATATCGATCGGAACACATCATCCCATTCTTTGGTATCCATCCGGCATGCACTTCTTCGTTATGATGCGAGGAACAGCTTATTAGTGGAATCTGTTGCTGTCGGATGTCTATTTTTTCTACCTCTTTCTTCCTTCCTCTTTCTGCCGTTTTCTAAGAGAAGGACCACCTTAGGAGATTCCTTTTGGTGGATATTCATTGGCCTCAAAGAACAGCTGCTGAAGCTGATTGATGACCGGACCTAATGCGCTCCGGCCCCCTTGTTGGTGATCTCCAGACTGTCTCTTCAGAGCAGATGAGGAAACTTCACTTGGCTCCGACATATTGATGCATTCATTGGGATCAAATGAATGATACTCGGATCGGCGCAAATTGATTTTCCCTCTCTCTCTGCATTGTCATGATGACATCCCAACTTCAGTAAACTCGCTTCTCAAACAACAATAAGAAAATTCTGAAATTCCGCAAACCGATATCTATTTATAGCCGCCGTCGACTGAAGACTGCTTCCTAAAGAAAGGTATCTTAGTTTAAAGGAAAATCTACCTGTGTAACCGAACGCTATATTTCATGTACAGGATCAAACCAAGAAGGTTTGAATAATACATTTGGAGATGTCCTGAGCCTGTTAACCGTGAAGCCGCAAAGTGTGGGAATTTGATTTTGTTTACATGACACCCATGTATAGCTTCAACTGTGTGTATTTTGGTATTGCGTGGTTTTTAGTTGCAGAAATCGTGTTAATATCAAACCGGAATGAATTATACTTCATACACGAGTGAAGTTTTCAATTTTAACGTTATGTTTTGTTTTGAATTCGCAACAACGTTCATGTACACTCATTGTCATAAAAATTCGCGCACCAAGAAAAAAAAAACCGTGCGATTAACCTAAAGTTCCAAAAGGCTCTGGCTTCCTTACAGAAGAGCTAATGATATGAGAGAGCATTTCAAACCCAGGCAAAATTAAAATATGAACTTCTGGATGCCCCCCAAAAAAAAACCAAAGCGAAATTCCGCGAATAGCTATGGGGAGGGAAGACATGCAGATAATTAAATTTTCGCGATATTCCGTATGCCCGCGTGTCCAAGACCGGAGCTGCAATTGCAATCCACGGGGCTTATAAGCCGCCGCGAAAGGGACTCCACATTCGTGCAGAAGTGCACGGTAAGAGTCAGGTTAGATCCCTGAGCGATAGACATGCCGAGGAGCCGCCATAGATGTGCGTACGGCAACTGACGGAGTTCAAACGAGGCTGTATCGCCGGGGTCAGAGAGGCAAGGTGGCCGGCGAGCCGCAATTTGGGCCAGTCGGACAGTACGATGCGATCGTCTTGGGAGCAATGGACGCGGAAAGGCACCCAGACACGGCGGATTGCCTTTGCACGACACATACACATCACCAGCAGAGAGAGAGCCGTAGGATTGTAAGAGCATCACGCACAGATGCAACGACGTGTTTTTGCAATATCCAGCGATATGTGGCGGCTGCACAAGGGACTCCTCTGTCCGCCAGAACCATTTACAGACGCCTGGCGGAAGCGAATATGCACTCTCGACGGCCCTTACCTTTTCTGCCATTAACACCTGACCATCGTCGGCGTCAAAGTGCAGTGGTGTCAGCAACGAGCAATGTGGAGTGCTACGGACTGGCGACGTATAGTGTTCAGCGACGAATCCAGCTTCTGTATGGGAACTGACGACCATTGTGTCAGAGCGTGGAGGACCCTAGGTGAGCGCTACAATCCCAACCTCCCTGTACAGCGGCACACGTCCCGAACTGCAGGCGTGATGGTTTGGAGAGCCATCGCGTATGACAGCAGGACTTCCCTCGCAGTGATCCGAGGGATGTTTACAGTACAGGGTATCCTGCCGTCCCATATGCTGCCTTTCCTGGCGAGGCGGATAGGAGCCATTTTCCAACGAGATAACTCCCGTCCGTGCACGTCTCGGGTTTCCCAGGAGTAACTATGTCATGCTTAGACGCTTCCGTGGCCTGCCAGATCACCTGATCTCTCGCTCATCGAGAACGTGTGGGACCAGATGGGACCCCAGCTTTCTCCACGTCGCATTGTTCGTGATTTAAAGCATCAGTTGCAAGAAGTGTGGGCTAATCTGTCCCAGGATAACATACGGTGTCTCTTTGACTCCATGCCGGACCGTATTACTGCATGTATCAGAGAACGAGGCTGTCCGACGCGGTACTAACGCTGACCGGAATGTGTACCGTATGTCCGCGGGAAATCGTCCTGTTGCTGTGATATTGTAATCACTTCTGTCCTTGGTATGTACCATCTCACTGCTAACATCTCTTTTCAATCCAACGCTTCCTTTTTGGTGAGCGGATTTTTATTATAATGAGTGTATTTCAATTTAAAATAAAAATGGGAAAGAGCTTCAAAATATTTAAGAGTTTTATAAATTCAGCATTTTCTCACACATCGGCAGCCAATTACGATGCACAATTAAAAACATTTACGACGAAAGAATGCGATTCCTTCAACACAGATGCATTGCAATAGCTTTTGAAAACCATCAGCCTTCCCACACTTTAACGGCCATAGCTCGCGGTCAGAGGCAATGTGGTACTGCTCCATTAACAAGCGCATTTCCAGATATCTTATTCTAACCTCCTTGGATCAAACACGGCCGGAGCAAGTTTTTATTACTTGGAGAGCGAGACTTGAAATTACGCCCCTTCGATTTAAAAATTCCTCTTCCACTTAAATACAAAGGGTGTTCAGAAAATAATGCCTCTGTATTTATATACAAGCCCAGTGGCAAGACATCAAATCGAAACAAAAAGTGTAAGCGACGTAATTTAATTTAGCGCTTCATCCAGTGATATTTCCTATAGTTATATTCCACCTCAATACATTGACGAATATCTTCTTGATTTTTAAGTATATTACTATTTAATTCAGATATATTATTTTTCTCACGCACAATACAGATGCTCAACGTTTAACACGCTCAATACAAATGCTCCAACCTTTGACAAGATTTTTAAACCCGTCTCTGTAAAAATCTTCAGGTTGTTCTCGAAATCGTTTCCTCGTAGCGGCTTGAACATCCTCGCACAGGTCAACTGAATAAAACTTATACACTGGTGTGCAAAAATTAAGGACGAAGAGGAGAAATTAGCATAGCAGCGGAACGAGCAGGCAGAACGGACCGAAAGACCACTCAAGAGATAGACTAGGGTCCGGTACGGTAGGGTATGCTCATATACGCAGCATGACGTAAGGGGGAGTGTCGGAAGGGTATAAAGCACACGGGCGGTGTACGCTCAGCAATTCGGTGAAAGCTGTTGCACGGTGTACATCGGTTTGAACGACGTCGAGTTGCTGCCACCGTGTGATATGCCCAACAGGCAATCCAGTAGACGACATCTGGATGACTTTACCCGAGGTTGCGTAATTGGGAAGTTGGAAGAAGGTCGAAGGGTGACTAGTGTGGCCGAGGATCGCTCACAGCATCGTTTCACGAGCTCGGAGAGCATTTCAAACGATAGGAACAGCTGTACGAGAGTTTAGCAGTGGTCGTCCACGAGCAACCACGGCGGCGGATGACCGGTATATTGTCCTACAGGCAAGAAGAGACAGACGGCAAACAGCGGGAGAAATCGCAAGGCACGGGCAACTGGACGTCCGTTATCGTGTTTTACCGTAGCCAGGAGACTGCACAAAGGCGGTCTATTTGCACGACGACCAGTACGGTGTGTGCCATTAACGCCTGCTCATCAGAGACGGCGGTTTCTGTGGTGCCAGGAACACAAGAACTGGACACAACAGCAATGAGGTCAAATTCTCTTTACGGATGAGAGTCGATTTAGTCTGACGAGCCATTCTGGACGTATACATATCTGGAGAGAGCAGGGAACACGCAATCACACCTCCAACATCATCGAAAGGGACCTGTTTGGAGGTGGCGGAGTCCTCGTTCGGGGCGGTATCATGCTTGGTAGCCGTACTGACCTCCACATGTTCCAAGGAGGTTCAGTCACTGGTGTCCGCTATTGTACCGAGGTTCTGCTGCCCCACGTGCGTCTGTTTAGAAGTGCTGTGGGTCCTGAGTTCCTCTTAATGGACGACAACGCTACACCTCATCGTACAACGGCTGTCGCAGAGCTGTTGGAGAGTGAAGATATTTAACGCTGGTTTGGCCCGCAAGGTCCCCGGACCTAAATCCAATCGAACACTTGTGGGACCTTCTCGAGAGACGCTTGGCAGCACGTCACCAGCCGCCAGCAACGATTCCGCAGCTGCGATTGGCGCTACAAGAGGAATGGGCCGCGATGCCTCAACAGCTCCTTGATAACCTCGTCCTCAGCATGGACAGACGTTGTAAATCTTGCAACGCAGTCAAGGGTAATCATATCCCCTACTAAAGACCGGATTTTTCTTGGCAGCCGCCTGTCACATGAACGTTTCTGTCTTGTGTCCAGTTGTGCTCGAAGCTACTATTTCAATAAAGTGCCTTTGTATCTTTTGGATTCCCTGTTTGGGCGGTTTTGCTCACTTGTCCCATATTCGTACATCTTGGGGATCGTATGGTATGATTTGAGTCGTTGTGGAGCACTTCTGCACGGCGTTACATTCGAAAAACCGTCTTGTCCTCAATTTTTGTACTCCAGTGTATAATAGGCTACGTCCATCACTAACGCTTGAACGTCATTCAGTACTTGCAGCGCCATCTGCTTTTATCCTGTGGCGGAAATCGGAACTACGCTCACCGCTAAGGCACGATGTAAAATTAAGGAGAAATACCGGAAAATAAAATAAAGTTAGTAAGACAAATGACTTCATCTTTGGCCGTTCTGTTACGTAGGGGTTATGTCGTGTTTTATTTCATTTTCTTCGCATTGTAGAGGGGTTTCCTAAAAAGGAATCAGCGTTACTTTATTTCATAAGAAGGAAGATATAAAATTGTAAAAAAATAACTGCAGGCGTAGTTTTGATTCACTGTGAGGGAAATTAAAAAAAAATGATTGGTTCCGTGGAATTTTTTCTTTGCAGTACAAGATGGAAGAAGATAGAGCTAAAAGAAAATGCCATTAAAATAGAGAACGACAACGGCGATGGCGTGCAAAACAATCTTTCAATACTTTGCATAACTTGTACGAAGGTAGAGCTAATCGCTGACGAAAAGAAACTCTTAACCGATGCTGTTGTGCATGCTAAGTGCCGACAGCATGAAACTCCAGAAGAACTTCAGGCTCGAAGTGCTGCAAATGCTCACCCATAAGCAAATCATCTCCAGCGAGAGGCAATTGGACAAGAATATTTTGGTCAAGCTATTGGAGAAGAGGCAGTTCAGTTTTATGAAGCTCAAGTGGTTGAACATTGCTGTGGCCCACTAAACATTCTCAGCCAGTTCTGTATTTCAAGAAACTTTTCTGCTGAGGTGAGCATGGAAAAAAAAACTTACTGTGACCGTCATAAGGCGGCTCAAAATCATGACGGTTCAAAAACCATTAACCCATATAATAGCCTTCTGTCATGGGAATATTAATAGGGAATATTACGAAAATGTTGTTGTTGTTGACCTATCTTATAGACTGCCCATTAATAATGCAACCGTTTATTATAGTTATGTACCTAGCAAAAACACAAGTGTTGAGAAACTGCTGGCAACCAGCTGGCAGTAATGGGTCACTACTGGCTGAAATCTGCCGCTCACGGCCCGGTACCGGTCCGTTGGTGGCAGCGCCATCAGTTGGCAGCAATTGATGACCCTGCAGCATCGCCGTGAATTGCGGGCCACCAAGCAAGTGCCACTAGTGGCCCGTAGCTGGCAACCGATGGAACCCCCAACACCAGGTTGAAGCAACGGAACTGCGCATGCGCAGAAGCAACACGTGCTGTGTCTCTCATGGTACCAGTTAGTTGAAAACGACGCTATCGCCATCGTGTTATTTTAGTGGATGTTAAGAAAAAAGCCATATGTAGAGAGGCGAATTAATTTCCTAATGAAATACCAAGTCGACGAAGATATCAAATTAAGCCATGAAATACTAGATTACAGCCATAAACCACACCCACATCATTCCCATGAATAACAAGAAATAATTTCTGTGTAATCTTTGGTTTTAACATTCACTAAACTGCTTGAAACAAAACTCCTGGAAAAACATTAAAAAAGCGTTATGTTGAAACAAAAAAAGAAGAATTATACGCGTACAAAATTTATCAGGCCGCCCCGGTGGCGCAGTGGTCTAAGGCGTTGGCCTCTGATCATTCGTCCGTAAGGGGTCCGGGTTCGAATCCCGGTCAGGCATGGATGTTGTGTTTGTCTTACGGCACTGGCTCTCTCCCTTCCCTGGAACCAGTGACCCTAAATTAGGGACGGGCGACTGCTTATAGCCCATTGAGTTGCTCACGGTGGTCGTTAAACCTCCAATCAAAAAAAAAAAAAAAAAAAAAATTATCAGTTATTAAAAAACAAAACAAAAAAGCAACGCTATGTTGATATAATGTACTCATCTATGGGTTGAACACACAAGGCTGGAGGGATTCACTTCTAAAAATAATGAGAAGTAAAATAAAATATAAGAAATGTAGCTTTGGACAGCGGAAAGGAAATACAGCGTTAAAAATGTAACATGAACGGGTAAATATATTATTTCAACAATCGCCTTTCAAGACGATAAGGCCGCCCCGGTGGCGCAGTGGTCTAAGGCGTTGGCCTCTGATCATTCGTCCGTAAGGGGTCCGGGTTCGAATCCCGGTGAGGCATGGATGTTGTGTTTGTCTTACGGCACTGGCTCTCTCCCTTCCCTGGAACCAGTGACCCTAAATTAGGGACGGGCGACTGCTTATAGCCCATTGAGTTGCTCACGGCGGTCGTTAAATCTCCAATCAAAAAAAAAAAAAAAAAAAAAAAAGACGATAAGGACAGCTCGAAACTTTGGAAAACGCCTTTAAGTTGGTACACTCGTTGAAAAAGTGAAGTTCCATTAAGGTAAAAAAAACAAAAAAAAAATCGCACGTTGAAAAAATGAATTTATGAATTATGTGAAACTGACATTTATGAAAAATATTGTAAAACTAAATAGAGAACAATTTGTTACACATTCTGCAGAAAAGAGGGTGAGTTCAAGCCATCTTAGTGCGTGCCAAATCAGTCCAGTTGGTAGAGAGCTGGCCTCTCACGTCGATATCCTTGGTTCGTTTCCACCCAGATCTAAACGGGCGTTTTTTCAGGACCTGCTGAAAAAATTCCCCCAACGCAGTGTTGTTATGCAGAAGTTTCGTAAGGCGAAAAAAAAAATAGTTGTAGCTTTGGGAAACAGCGGTTTTCCTTTATTTTATTATTATTTTTTATGGCTACTGCTGGGAAATTGGCGGACAAGATTTGGAAAGCCATCAGTTACGTCACGTGATTGCCGGCTGCCACTGCCGGGAAACTAGCGGACCACGTTAGGCTAGCCATCATTTATGGCACGTGTTTGCAGGGCCGCTGAAGGGCCACTTGTGGCAGCTACTGCCTGTGATGGATAACTGGTGGCCTTGTTGTGGCATATGGCAACGGATGGGGGTGCCAACTGTTGGCCAGCTGCTGGCCCTTCTGTTGGTCACCCGGACATTTTATTGACGGTTCGGCAGCGGCAACATAGTGCTGGGACACTGCTGGCTGCCAACAATGGTCCAGTGCTGGCCCAGCAAGTCTGTTTATGCTGGGTATATGTATTTTACGGCTCGTGTTGTAAAAACTTCAGTCACAGCTTTTTCACCCGTGCATGGCACGGGCTATGAATTAGTTTAATTCAGATGTCTCTTGAGAGCAGAAAACAAATAGAGGTCTGACGGCGCCAAATCTGGGCTCTAAAAAGGGCGTTCAAGAACTTCAAATCCAAGTTTCTGTATGGCCTCTGAGGTGAAAACATTGGCGTGAGGTTTGGTGTTGTCGTGTTGCAGAATCATTGGCTTTTTCCCCCACGTACGCGGTTTATTCATTGCTTTAACTTTTTCAAGTTACGCACGTAGCTCTCTGAGTTGATGGACATACCTTTGACCATGTAATGCTGATGAATAATGCCTCTATAGTTCCAGACCACAGTGAACATGCACTTACCGGCAGTAATCTGATTTTTGAATTATTTCGCTCGAGATGATGGGTGTCGGGTTTCCAGTGATTGATTTTTCATTTCTGGGCCATAATGGTGAACTCGACTCTTATCGTCAGTCGCAATGCTTTGGAGAAAAATCACTTCCATATTTTTCATAGCGAGAATGCAACCTTTGGCATGTTAAGTCTTGATTTCTTCATTTCAGTCATTAGGTGACGTGGTGCCCAACGAACACACAATTCGTTGTATCGCAAAACATTAACAATGTCATTGACACTACCTAAACTAATTTCCAGCTCACGTGCTTGTGAGTTACTCTTCGATTTTCTCTGATGAGGCCATCGATTTTTTCCCTGTTCAAATCTGAAGTTGCGATTACGGGCCTCCCACTCAGTGGTTGATACTTTACGGCCAACATTCCTCCACTGTCTTTTGACTTTTTTACAAACAAGAAGAAAATAAAAGGGCAGTCTGATCAGACTAATCTGTGCTTACTGAAAGTTTTGTAGATTACTACAAAACCTTTAGTAAATTGTGTTTTTTTTCGCAGTTACTATCTCAAGCAATAAGGGGTCACCCATTCCTAATTAAGGACCGCTGGCTTCATTTCCCGGGGCAGAGTCAGCGCCTTAAGACAGGCACACTAACCATGCTTCACCCAGAACTCCAACAATTATCTAGAATCCTGCGCTCTTGACCACTGGATCACCCAGGGCAGCATTAGTTGTTTTCAATTTTTTCTATTTAGTAGGAATGCTATACAGTGAGTGGACAGAAATGATGGTATACCTACCCAGTAATGGTTAGGCTCACATTTCACCCGGATACGAACACTCACACGACGAGGATTTCAGACAACAGTTTAACTAAACCGTTCCACAGGTATTTTCACCAATGCTTGCTGCACCGCTATCCATAATTCCTTCGCATTCCTGGATGGAGGGTCCAAAGGTCGAACGTAGCTTCCAAAGCATCCCAAAGACCGTTTCCGGTAAACATGTGGATCATTACAAGGTGGGAACTACTGTGGAATGCACTCTTAATTATGTTCTAGTCACCACGGCTCTGTGGGGAGTCACATTGTTCTGCCGGAAGAATCCATTGCCCTGTGGGTGCATCATGACCATGAACAGATGCAGATAGTCTTCAAGGATGGATCATTGACCGTTCAGAGATGCATCTAGACGTACCAGAGGTTCCAACGTGTGCTAGTTGAACACGCCTCTGATCATAACTGAGCCACTACCAGCCAAAACAGTTCTTCGTTGACGTGCAGAGTCCATCATTTCGTGAGGTTTCCGTCAAATCCGCACCCTCCTTTCTGCGCGAAAAATCTAGAAACGGGACACATCGAACCAAAAGACTCTTCTTCAATCGTCCAAGGTCCAGTTCGATGTTCGTTCGCCCAATTGAGTTGTACAGTCCGGCGATGTGGCGTTAGCAATGGGATTCTGGTGGGTCGGTGGCTCCCGTTACCTATTGCGGCTAACGATCTCCTGACGGTCTTGGCGGAAAGGTTTCTGGCACCTTTCTCGTTAAAGTCGGCGGTTTTTTGTGCCACTGTCGCTCTCCGGATGGGTGCAACTATGCGAGGCAGACCTCGATGACCACGTTCATCCACCACCTTTCTCCGCCCGCAGCGCTGGTGTCGATGCGATGTAATTCCGGAAATTGGCCTATTCTCGATACTCTCTTGAAGCTGTCTAATGGGGATACTGCAATTCCCGTGCCGCCTCTGCGATAGAGTGACCTATGCGTCTGGCATCCACTATCACATCTGTTTCAAACTGTTAACTCATGACATTTATCCATATTGACGTCAAATTTCCGTCCACGTGAATGCCGTGATGTCATCCTACCTATACGTATACACGGTCGCATCAGAACAATATGACCACCCCCGGAATCACAGTGTAGCCGCCCAGGCGCGTCACAAAGTACACGTGTCAAGGTCAAACACACGGAGATATAAGCGGCCGGTCAGGACAGATGAGCCACAGTGCGTAAAGTCAGCACAATTGGCAGAGGTAGTGATTCGACGGACATTAAAAAAAGAATGATCATCGGCTACTGAGCCAATGGTGGAAGAATATCATAAACAGCAGACTTCGTGGGTTTATTTACTTATTTTTATTTATTTATTAGAACTCTTTTGCTGTACAGTATCACAATACAACACCAAAAAGAACGAACAATATATCACCTAATCTAAGATTAATTATAAAAGAATATGTAGTACACAAGTTAACCCACATTAGTAAGACAATTTTCCCAATGTTTAACCATACAATCACCATGTAACAAGGATAAACGCCTCACAATATAAAATGCAAAAATAGTACACACTCAAATGTCGTCAATATAACTAAAACACCTTCAATATCAATTTAAAAAGTACAGCAAGGGGCGAGAGAAAAAAGCTAAAATTTTAGCCTGACAAGCCCTTGATCCCCTCCAAAATTTTAAAAAAGAAAAAATATTTTTTTGTCCAGTCAAGACAACGAATATGATATTCTTGTATACACTAAATCACATCATGCCTAAAACAATAGAAATTTCTTTCACTTCCCAATCGACCCCATGTGATGTACAATTTTCAATCAAAATACTCCTTAACAGTTGTCTGAAAACAGGGTATAAAGTCTCAGATCTAATGGCCCATGACAAAGCATTCCATTCTCGCAGGCCCAATACACCGATCTTGTTAAACATCATGCCCATACGCGTCCAAGGGACAGTGAATTCCACTGGGCGCGAGGTGATGTAGTAAGGGTGTATCAAGAATGGACAGCTGGCACACCGAGTACCTCATTACGTCATAACTGTGGAGCCCCAAAAGCCATCGACCCCTGAGGAGTACGTCACTTCCGTCGACGGGTAAAGGGCAATCGACAAGCAACAGTGCAGCAGTTAAACAAGCAAATGAACCCTGGGGCACGTGTCTCCGCTATCAGTAGAGCGAAACCTGTTACATATGGGTCTCCGGAGTCGACGCTGCATAAAGGCGCCCATGTTAACCCAGGTCCATAGGCATCGACTCTTGTAGTTTGCATGGAACTATCGTCGATAAAATATCTCACTAGAACCACAAAAGTTTGTTTCGGGTCCACGTTGATAACTCACACCGGAAGTTCATAATAACAATTATACACTGCTGGACAATTGCTAAGGACGGATCATAAACGGCTATATAGCGCATAAAAAAGTAAGTGGGGTTGGATACCAAGTGAAATAAAATAATGTCAGAATGCCAGGACATTACAAGGAGGACAATTTATTGTGCTCTGAAATCCAGAAGGCTATGGAACGTGTTCAAGGGACAAACAGGCCATTTTGTGCAGAATACGTAAATGTGAAAAAAATACAATTACCGTTCGCAGGCGTTCCGGCGTAAGATGTCAATACGGGATATGGCCACCATGGAGGGCGATGCAAGATTCCACACGTCGTGTCATGCTTTGCACAACATTATCAAGCAGCTGTTGGGGTAATTTATCCCATTCCTCTGTCAGTGCACGGATGAGGGTGTCCTTGTTTATTGGAGGGCATTGGCGACCAGAAAGACTCCTCCCCAAAGCATCCCACACATTTTCAATGGGATTCAGATCTGGAGAACGTGCTGGCCATACGAGGCGTTGTATATCCTCGCTCTCAAGACACTCCTGGACAGCAACTGTTCGATGACATGTTGCGTTGTCGTCCATGAAAATGAACCTAACACCGACAGCACCACGGAACATGCGAACACGAGGTAGCAGAACATCATTAATGTATCGTTGGCCAGTCATAGTCCCAGTTGGAAGCACATAGAGGAACGCACGGCCACTGATCATGATGCCAGCCCATACCATGACACTACATGTCGGATATCGTTCCCTTTCCTGTATGTTTGCTGGACAATATGCAGTACCACTATCACGCCAGATCAGTTGTCGTCGACAATCAGACGATAGACTGTATCTACTCTCATCTGAGAAGAGGACAGCAGACCAGTCGTTATCAGTCCAATTGCGATGTTGATGGCACCATTGCAAACAGGCGGTACGATGGCGTCTAGACAATGGGATGCACATAACAGGACGGCGGGCGTATAGTCCTCCTTCATGCAAAGGTCTGGCGACAGTTTTTCGGGAGATCCGCTTGCCAGTAGCAGCCATAAACTGATTTGCTACCTCACTAGCTGTGCTGAGACGGTGTCTTTTTGTTGATAGCACTATGTACCGATCTTCTGCAGGTGTCGTACTGCGAACACGACCTCCCCCGTGACGTTTGCTACACTCTCCATTTGTTTGAAATGATTTCCAAAGCCTTGAAACAACACTGTGGCTGACGTCGAACTCCTTGGCAACATCTGTTATTTTTCGCCCTTCTTCAATCTTGCCAATAATACGGCCACGCGTAAAATCATCTAGGTGATGTCGGGAAGACATACTGAAAATTGTAAGTTCGTCAATTGATTCTTTCCCTTTAAACTTTACGTTTGAACAACAACGGTCAATACGCGTCAGCCGCCCCGGTGGCACAGTGGTCTAAGGCGCTGGCCTCTGATCATTCGTCCGTAAGGGGTCCGGGTTTGAATCCCGGCCAGGCATGGATGTTGTGTTTGTCTTACGGCACTGGCTCTCTCCCTTCCCTGGAACCAGTGGCCCTAAATTAGGGACGGGCGACTGCTTATAGCCCATTGAGTTGCTCACGGTGGTCATTAAATCTCCAATAAAGAAAGAAAGTAAAGAATACGCGTCAAATCCTTTATATCTCTTATCAGCGCTATGACGTCACGAACAAGTTCGGCAATCCAAAATTTGCATACGCACAACACGTCTTACTGTATCCCGCACTTATGCTAATTTCCACATTTTCCTGCCTTCCATTTTATGGTTGCTATCGTTGCTATTGTCATCCGCCCTTAGCAATTGTCCGGCAGTGTATATGCACTAATAGATTAAATGCTATTACGTACCTCTAATCCTCAGTTTATATGATTCACATTGTTAGTGTGTCATTTTTCTTGTTTGTGGATTCATTGACGATTCTCAACACATGTCGCGATATTCCAATGATAATTCTTTGGGAGATGAAACGTTTTGGTTTTAATATTTTCTTTTATGTACACTATTGCACACGCACTACGGTTCCAGCTCTTCTAATGTTAAAATCACTATATACATGCTGATAAAATACTCTATTCCATCGATGCTCACTGTACTTATTGCACCAGTAATTTAAATTTGAAGTTTTAAAATTCACCATTAAAAATCACATTCCATCGATGTTCACTGTACATGTTCAACCACTAGTTTAAAATATTTCACTATTAAAATCCAATACGAAGTTTAAAATCACGGCATGCCTGAGATCACCACCATTCCACCAAACTCTGGTTGAAGCTTTTCAACCTCTATGAGGCCGTCTTCAGAACACTTGTGCCTAACCACATGCTGCAGACCGACCATGTGCATCAGATTCCCTACGGGGTCTCTCTACATGTGCGAAAGGGCCAAAGGATCACGTGCTCCTCCCTGCATTCCTGAGTTTCATGTTTTTCTCTTGATACTCTGCTGCCATCTATATTTCATGCGCTGTTTAATTCTCCTATGTTTCCGACATACCTTTTTGTCCCACCCTTCCATCTTCATTGCTGTTCTTTATATTCTTTTTCTCTTTTTATTAAGGCCTTTCAAGGTTCTGCTATGATGATTGGTTCATTATTATTACAGGCTCTGTGTTTATTTTTTTCTATGGTGAGCACCTCTGAGTACCTCAACTCCCATTCATTCTTATATCCACTTTTTATTTGAATAACTTCAAATTTTGGTTTCGCATTTTCTTCAATACAGTACTGCACCATTGCTGTAACATTCCCTCTCTGTTCCCAATTTTTAATATGTTGTTTTCTTCTTTGCCTTCTCCAACGAATCGAAGTTTCTACTCCACAGAAGTGACTGGCTGTGGCGAATACGGCGTCAGACATACCAGCACCCGGACACGCTCGTCGGTCAAGTACAGGTCGGAAGTGGGAGCATGCATGTCTGGGGGATGTTTTCCTGGTATGACCTGGGACAGCTGGTACCACTGGCTAATGCCTACCTATCCATCGTCGCTGATCACATGCATCCCTTCATGTTGGACGTTTACCCTGGTGGTGATAGTGTCTATTAACAGGACAATGCGCCCTGCCATGTCGATAAATGTGTGCGTGACTGTCACCGTTCTCCCTTGGCCGGTGAAATCGCCCGACCTCAGTTCCATTCAGCACTTGTGGGACTATTTAGGTCGACAGGTTCGACGTGCCGACCCACAACCACGTAAGCTGCGGGACCTCCGTGCTCTGCTGCAGTCCGAATGGTCATGTGTGCCACGGACAACCACCTTCCAGGGCCTCACTGCGTCCATGCCAAGCCGTCTCGCCACTGTCATCCGGGCCAAGGGTGGTTATTTCCATCATTAGGTAGAAGGTTATACATGTATTATTCTGATACGACTGTGTACCTGCCAAGCGGTGAGTTCTTGCACTAGCGAGAGGGGTGACGTATCGCATGATTTCTGTCATGTTAGTGTATTTTCGCTGATAGAAAAGCGCCGAGTTAAAAATAAAATATTTATTTGCTTATTTTGATATGAATGCACTTTTTCTTTAGTTAGATAGCGGAAATCGTCACATTTGCCTTCCGACAACAGAACAGTGTTAACGAGAAAAAATATTCAAAGTAATGTGAAAAACTTGTAGGAATAAATAAATGAGGACTCGCAAACAGGTAAAAGTGAGTTGAACGATGAAAAAAAAATAATATGCTTCAGAAGGAAGCTGTTGTTACGTTCGACTAAAAACAGTTTTCCTTTCTCTCATTGTTGTTTAATTGCCGTAGATCGGAAAGATCCATATCTTCCATTAAATAACATCCTGGAGAAAAGGAAATGGTTAAGGACCCAATGCTGAAAAAGGATCTCTTTTGTTTAAAGCCATTAAACTTATTTATGATTTCGGCGACGAGAAAAGACCTTTCTTTCTCTCGGACAATATAACTTGGCTAAGATTTCCTCTTTCCATTAAAAGTGAAACAAAGGTAAAAAACAAGTGTTTTGCACAAAAAATACTTCTCTTTAATTTATTTCTCTTTGCATAATATCCTGAATTTTTTACGAGTCCGTGAGAAGTCTTTTGTTTGATACATTTCGCAAGGAAGCAAAGCATTTTTACAAAACGCTCTGTCCGCAAAAATGAATACATGAAGAAGAGTTAGGCTGATATAGGCACACAGCATATGTAGAAGACTTTGAAGCAATTCACAGCATCATCCAAAATCCTTAAATTTTAGAGTATCATCTCTGTGTCATGTCTGGTAGCTATAACTATCAAAAACGTTTTTTAAAACTGAACAATGATAGCATTAACACGACAAAAAATTGCCATTAAAACTGAACAGTGACATCGTTAAAATAACAAAAATAACATTTAAAAAACTGAACAATGACATGGTTAAATTAACAAAAATAACATTTAAAAAACTTAACAATGACATCGTTGAAAATAATATTGAAGAAAAATGACATCGAACGCCGCCTCCAGCGTGAACACTTTGGCTAATAACCAGTCTCGTGGCTATGTGGTAGGCAACTTCTGCGGGTTCCAACCCCACTGTCAACCACGGAGTTAGCCGCTTTTCGCAGTTTCCAAGAATCTAGCACATATGATGTCAAAAATCGGCTTTGGACGACTAATGGCCATTTTCAATGGTTTAGACTTCATGAGAAACGCGCCGTGAAACCACCAATCGTAATTCTCAATAGCCAGGATATCCGCCATTCCCCAGAATATTAGATATTCCCTATTCTCCATTTCCCAGAATATTCGTTCTCATGCTTCTGCGCACCTCTTGACGATGAAGCGCCTACGTCCTTGACTGGTCACGACATATGAAGAAGAATATGAAACGTAGTAATTGTCGCACACTTATTGGTATATGAAATAAAAAACCTTCATAACTAAAGATTCATTATTTATCCTATAGAAAGCAGTTCCTATGTAAAGAGATCATTTTAAAATAGTATTTTAAGTGCGGAGAAAATTGTTTAAATAAAAAAAAAACTAAAAAAAAACAACAACATTCGCGCCCCTAACAGAAAACTGAATTTCTGTACCAGAAAATTCACTGAAAATGTTATTCACAAAGAAATCTATCTGAAGCAAAAAAAGAAAAGAAAAAAAAAGAAAAGAAAAAAAAACTTGTTTTTGTATAGATTTCAGACAAGAGAAATTTGGTATCAAATGAATACAAATGCCTGCATCTCTAAGGAAAATTGTACGTTAAGAAAAGCAGAGTGACATTTAAAAGCTGAGTGATTATTTCTATTTGCAGAAATAAAACAACATTCAATTAGTACAGGGTGTGTCAAAAATCGCAGGACACCCTTGTATTTAAGAAACGATAGGAAAAGTAAAATATCTGAATACCCCAGGAAAGAATAGGTGATTAGGCCTATCTTTTAGGCTATTTCCGGAACATGGCCGCCGTCTTGAAGTCCGCCATATTGGATATTGGGCCAAATTTTTCAAATCGTGACATTGTATCTACGCTCGTGCAAAGGATTCATAACCTCCCGGTAAATTGAAAGGAAAGTAAACCACTTGCTGGAAATTAAAACACAACACAACTATTGACACAAAACACAACTATTGAGCAAGTTCTATCAAAGAACACAAAACTACTATTGAGCAGGATAATTTTCTGAAATAGTGATAGAACTTGTTTTTCGATAGAACACAACTATTGAGCAAGTACTACACTGCTGGACAATTGCTAAGGACGGATCATAAACAGCTATATAGCGCATAAAAAAGTAAGTGTGGTTGGATGCCAAGTGAAATAAAATCATGTCAGAATGCCAGGACATTACAAGGAAGACAATTTATTGTGCTCTGAAATCCAGAAGGCTTTGGAACGTGTTCAAGGGACAAACAGGCTATTTTGTGCAGAATACGTAAACGTGAAAAAAAATGCCATTTCCGTCCGCAGGCGTTCCGGCGTAAGATGTCAATACGGGATATGGCCACCATGGAGGGCCATGCAAGATTCCACACGTCATGTCATGCTTTGCACAACATTATCAAGCAGCTGTTGGGGTAATTTATCCCATTCCTCTATCAGTGCGCGAATGAGGGTGTCCTTGTTTATTGGAGGGCATTGGCGACCAGCAAGACTCCTCCCCAAAGCATCCCACACATTTTCAATGGGATTCAGATCTGGATAACGTGATGGCCATACGAGGCGTTGTATATCCTTGCTCTCAAGACACTCCTGGACAGCGACTGTTCGATGACATGTTGCGTTGTCGTCCATGAAAATGAATCTATCACCGACAGCACCACGGAACATGCGAACATGAGGTAGCAGAACATCATTAATGTATCGTTGGCCAGTCATAGTCCCAGTTGGAAGCACATAGAGGGACGTACGGCCATTAATCATGATGCCAGTCCATACCATGACACTACATGTCGGATATCGGTCCCTTTCCTGTATGTTTGCTGGACAATATGCAGTACCACTATCACGTCAGATCAGTTGTCGTCGACAATCAGACGATAGACTGTATCTACTCTCATCTGAGAAGAGGACAGCAGACCAGTCGTTATCAGTCCAATTGCGATGTTGATAACACCATTGCAAACGGGTAGTACGGTGACGTCTGGACAATGGGATGCACACAACAGGATGGTGGGCGTATAGTCCTCCTTCATGCAAACGTCTGGCGACAGTTTTTCGGGAGATCCGCTTGCCAGTACCAGCCATAAATTGATTTGCTACCTCACTAGCTGTGCTGCGCCGGTGTCTTTTTGTTGATAGCACTATGTACCGATCTTCTGCAGGTGTCGTATTGCGAACACGACCTCCCCCGTGAAGTTTGCTACACTCTCCATTTATTTGAAATGATTTCCAAAGCCTTGAAACAACACTGTGGCTGACGTCGAACTCCTTGGCAACATCTGTTATTTTTCGCCCTTCTTCAATCTTGCCAATAATACGGCCACGCGTAAAATCATCTAGGTGATGTCGGGAAGACATACTGAAAATTGCAAGTTCGTCAATTGATTCTTTCCCTTTCAACTTTGCGTTTGAACAACAACGGTCAATACGCGTCAAATCCTTTATATCTCTTATCAGCGCTATGACGTCACGAACAAGTTCGGCAATCCAAAATTTGCATACGCACAACACGTCTTACTGTATATCGCACTTATGCTAATTTCCACATTTTCCTGCCTTCCATTTTATGGTTGCTATCGTTGCTATTGTCATCCGTTCTTAGCAATTGTGCAGCAGTGTATTATCAAAACACAACACAACTATTGAGCAAGTACTATTATCAAAACACAACACAACTATTGAGCAAGTACTATTATCAAGACACAACACAACTATTGAGCAAGTACTATTATCAAAACACAACACAACTATTGAGCAAGTACTATTATCAAAACACAACACAACTATTGAGCAAGTTCCACTTACGATACGTGAAACGTTAACACTAAAATTTTGTTTGTGCACTGGAATGTAACGTCATGGTTGAAGAATGTTTGGCTTTCTAACACCAATCATAGGTCTATACCTATGATTGATGCCTATAATCATAGGTCTATACCTATGATTCATACCTATAATCATAGGCCTATACCTATGATTCATACCTATAGTGATAGGTCTATACCAATGAATGTCTTTCACACCAAAATGTGACATCAACAGTTGAGGAAATCCCACTTCTGACACCATAGGCTTCCGTAGCAAACAATTAACGGCGTGTCACTTACTTATACAGAAAATGCAATCTTCGAGACCTCCTATGTGTACTTAGAATGTCGCGAGGGACAGAATCTGCTAGTAACGTGTTCGTACCAGACACCATAAAACGTCTTCAGGAATCTTGTAGCGTTTATGCTGGTTAGGTAAAAGCTGTTTTGGCGGCGCGTGGGGGACCGACATCATATTAGTCCGGTGGTCGTTATGTTTTTGGCTTTTCGGTGTATATTTGAAGATGATGCCATTGTGTACATTTGAAAATGATGTCCTTGTGTATATTTGAAGATAATGCTATTATGTTTTGGCTCTTCGGTGTATATTTCAACGATTTCGTGCCCCCACCTTTCTCATAAGGGAAGGGGGGTATATGTGAGTTAATACAGAGGTGACGTACATGCCAAGACGGCAAGTAGCAGTGTGGTAAGCACTCGTCGGTATAGCTTAATTGGGAAAGCATTCGGGTCCGCAGCAGAATAATGTGGGTTCGACTGTCGCCATCATCAAAAGGATTTGTGCTTTTGCAATCGGAACACCTATAAAACATGAAAATCGAACATTTTATTATCTGAGTGTAAGCAGTAAAAAGTTACTGCTTACACTCAGATAATAAAATGGTCGATGGAGGTAGCAAAAACAAACAAACAAACAAAGAAACAAACAAACAAAAAAAAGCCCCTAAGAAACCGCCGCTCCGGTGACGCAGTGGTCTAAGCGATGGCTTCTGATAATTCGCTCTACTTGGGTCCGGGTTCGAATCCCGGTGAAGCATGGGTGTTTTGGCTTTCTATATGTTACTCGTCCAACATTGGTAATCTGTGTACATTGGTCATTTAGCATACTGATAGACCATATCCACGTATTGAGAGAACTAACTGAAAGACCAAGGGAATATGAACTTCCATTGTGCATGGCTTTTATCGATTATGAAAAAGCCTTTGATTCGGAGTAACCATCAGCAGTTACAATGGCTCTGAAATCCTGCGGTATTGAAGAAACATACATTAATATTATTAATAACATCTATGAAAATGCAAGTGCAAAGATTCGGCTGTTTGAAAATAAAACACTCATAAAAATTGGAAAAGGAGTGAGACAAGGTGACACCCTATCTCCGAAGCTCTTTAATGCCACATTGGAAAATGTCTTTCAATCACTGAACTGGGAAAACAAAGGGATAAAGATTAATGGAGATTATCTAACCCACCTTCGTTTTGCTGATGACGTAGTCATTTTTGCAACTACCCCATCAGAGCTGCAGAGAATGATCCAGGAACTTGCTGACAAGAGTAAAGAAGTGGGATTAAAAATGAACTTTCGGAAGACAAAAGTGATGTTCAATGCTTTTACAAGAAATGAAGATTTATCGATTGATGGAGAAAAGCTGGAGATAACAGACACGTACGTTTATCTTGGACAGCAGATATCAAGTGAGGGTCACATTGATGAAGAAATTAATCGGCGTACAAAACTTGCCTGGAGAGCTTTTGGAAGAAACAGCATAATTTTCAAGAGCAATATGCCATTATGTCTTAAAAGAAAAGTGTTTGATCAATGCATCCTTCCAGTGTTTACGTATGGTGCAGAGACGCGGACCTTAACTAAAAGAGACATACAAAGGCTGCAGACAACTCAAAGAAGTATGGAGAGGTGCATGCTTGGTATAACCAAGAGAGATAAGAAGAGGAACTCGTGGATCCGAAAAATGACGAGAGTGGAAGACATCATGATCAGAGTTAAATCCCTGAAATGGCAATGGGCTGGACATACTACTAGAAGGACAGACCATCGATGGACAGCCGAAATTTTAGATTGGATTCCAAGGGATAGGAAAAGACCCAGAAGAAGACCACATGGGAGATGGGTGGATGAAGTTAGAAAGTATGCTGGAGTGACATGGAGGAGACTGGCACAAGACAGACCGTTGTGGAGCAAACTTGGGGAGACCTTCGTCCAGCAGTGGATTGATAATGGTTGACAATGATGATGATGAAAACCATGTTGGATGTGTACTTGTTCATGAGGTGTTACTTGATCAACACTAGCTCTCTGTGTACATTGGTCATTTAGCGTACTGTAAAAACCATGGTTGATATGTACTTGTTGATATGAAACATCTGTCTCCTGTCTATGTATGCCCGTTTGTCATGTCGCTGTACTACCAGGTCCAATAAATCATTTTTAAACCTGCAATAAAACAACAATAACAACAACATAATAATGAGTAGTATAGGCACAACCATCAGGGGAAAACTAGGATAGTGATATCTCTAGCATGAAAAGCAACCAAAGTAAATCTACGACGATACGCAAAGGAAGTAATATCTAATATACCAAGACTGAAAATCGAGCTACGTTTGTAATTTGCTGCAGTCGAAAGAGAGAAAGAGAAGGCATAATTCTACCTGGTTAAAATGGCCAAAGAGAAAGGTTAAATATTGGGAGCAAGGAACAAAAACAGTAATAGAAAAAAATAAATTGTAAAAGAAATCTTGCAGAAATAGTGGGAGGTGGGGGACAAAAGGCAGAAGGCACTGCAATAGAAAGATAAAAACTTTATACACCACACGGGGAAATATTTGTTTGTAAAGTCTTACTGCCAGAGTGAGAGCTCAAAAGATGAAGACCGGATTGCTCTTCCCAAGAAGACAGTTTAGTAATCCGTAGTGGCAGAAAAAGAAGTCATAAAATTCTGATGTCGGCTTCGAACAAATTCGTTTTAAGTGGAATCGTCATTTTAAAAATAATGTTTAGGAAGTCGACGACGATAGTGCTCCTGTGTTTCAGAAAAAGGAATCCCAGCTTTGGAGATGTGAGCAAATAAAAGTCAACAGTTCAAGAATGAGAAGGTAAACGTAAACGAAAATCCAGATGTTACACATGTCAGATTCGAAAAAAATAAAGGGACACAAACGAAATATTCTACGAAGAAAAGCAAGAAATAACACCCAAAATGCTGTGAAACAGAATTTCCTTACGCACCTACCAGTATAAAAAAAAAAAAAATGGAGGAGAAGCGAGAAATTGTTTTACGTTAAAAAACAGAAATGTATACAGTTACCTAAAAAGGGAAATGGTCTCTATAACTGAAAAATCAGAGAAAAGGATTTAGTTCATTATCCAAAGAAAGAAGCCTTGCGAAGAAGAAAGAGACTTTTAAAAGCAGGAATGAATAGGCGTGAAAACATATGTAAAAGCGGAGGACTATTTTCAATAGATTAGATTAATACGAAATATTTTTTTCATAGTGAAACGTTCAATCGTTTTAATATAATTAAGTGTGATATCTTTAGGGAACTGCTTTTGCTTCCAGCCGGTACTAAAAACATCTCCTTTGTACGGCTATTTAGAGAAGGAAACGTGAACCACAAACGGCAGGGTCCGCAAAAGGAGAAAATGAGATCTAAGAAGAGAGAGATATTTCAAGTGAACATTCGCTGTAGTTTGGAATACACAAATAGTAAAAACTGTAAATGGAATGGGATTTAAGCAGAATAGGACAACCTTATGAAAAGAAAAACAAATTGGAACAGTGACACTGAATTCTTTTGCCTAGCTCAAGCTTCTTTTGGCAAGCCTTAAGCTACAGTGGTTTACCAAAATAATGGAAACGCCGACTACGACTGGAGTTCACGCATGCACCCTATGCAAATCACAGCGATGACGTCACAAAATCTTAAAATGGAAATGGCAATGGACTGGACACATTTCTAGAAGATCTGACCACCGTTGGACAACTGAAATACTAGCTTGGTTTCCAAGGGACAGGAAAAGACCCAGAAGACCATGTGAGAGATGAAGGGGGAGAATGAAATTCGGAAGCAGGTCGGAGCGACATGGAGAAACTTGGAGTAAAGCAAAAGGTTGTGGAAGAAACTTGGGGAGACCATCATCTAGCAGTGAATTCATAACGGTTGACAATGATGGTGATTCAAAAATCCTTTTTCAGATCGATCGAACTAGGTGATGCGCCGAATATAAATATGTATTTGCGACAATTTATATTTTTATTTTGCTTCGTGCTTAGCACTTAATGTATGGAAATATTTGCATGTAGTTATCGCTATTGAACAAAAACTCAATTTTTTGTGCGTGTGTGTGGGTTGAACAACCACCCTGAGGAACTCAGTGGGATACAAGCAGTCGCATGTCTCTAATTTAGGGCCACTCGTTCCAGGGAAGGGAGAGAGCCAGTGCCGTAAAACAAACGCAAAATCCATGGCTCATCGGGATTCTTTGCACCGGGACTCATCTCCGACGAACGGTCGGAAGACAGTGATTAGACCACTGCTGCCATCTGGGCCGCAACTAATTTTTCTAATCCGTTATTCAGAAACGTAGATATCATTTGAAACACAAAGAAACAAAAAAAGCGAAAAACAGTACAAATAGATATTCACAGTCACTAAAGTAAAATTTTAAAACATTGCATGTCAACAGCTGGGCTAAATCGAAAAAAAATCTGTGTTAAGCAAACAAATTATCATTCATGAAAGAAATACTGGATTACACCATATAATACAAATTTTGAAGAAGGTAATCCGTTTTCTGGTGTAAATGTGACAAAGATGGTAAGTCAGATAATATCCGAAAACTAGAAAATTTCATCGCCCTGGAGCGGGGCTCGAACCCGCGTCTCCCAGATAGCGCACGGGTATGCTTATCATTCATTCGTCACGTTTTAACAATGTGAAAACTTTAATTGCCGCCCCGCCCCGATGGCGCAGTGGTTTAAGCGATGGTTTCTGATCTCTCGCCCGAGATGGGTCCGGGTTCAAATCCCGATAAGTCATGGATGTTGTGTTTGTCTTACGGCACTGACTCTCTCCCTTTCCTGGAGTCAATGGCCCTAAAATATGGACGAAAGACTGTTTATAGCCCATTGATTTGCTCACGGTGGTCGTTAAACCTTCAGTGCCGCCCCGGTGGCGCAGTGGTCTAAGCAATATCTTCTGATCTCTCATCCGAGATGGGTCCGGGTTCGAATCCCAGTGAGGCATGGATGTTGTGTTTATCTTACAGCACTGGCTCTCTCCCTTCCCTGGAGTCAACGGCCCTAAAATATGGACGAAAGCCTGTTTGTAGCCCATTTAGTTGCTCATGATGGTCGTTAAAATTTCAATGCCGCCCCGGTGGCGCAGTGGTCTAAGCGATGGCTTCTGATATCTCATCCGAGATGGGTCCGGGTTCGAATCCCGGTGAGGCAAGGATGTTGTGTTTATCTTACAGCACTGACTCTCTCCCTTCCCTGGAGTCAATGGCCCTAAGATATGGACGAAATCCTGTTTGTAGCTCATTTAGTTGCTCATGGTGGTCATTAAACCTTCAATACCGCCTCGGTGGCGCAGTGGTCTAAGCGATGGCTTTTTAAAGGTTGTGTTGACCTGTGCTCCGTGTTTGACCTGCGTTTATTGGTGTTCTTTTGTGTGTGTGCCTTCATTTTGTGTATCTCCTGTGTTGTGAACGTCTCCTGTGTCAATTGAGTCCGACTTTGACGTCCTGTAAGTAAAACTTTACTTGTACTAACTCTTTTTCCGTCCTGGCTTTGCCCAGGGTCGGGTTTAGCAAGCCAGCCATTGCAAATGGCGGCGACCGCATCTGATAGGCCAGGTCTGAAGCTTGATGGCAAAGCTCCGCCCCCACCTGGCCACGTTCGGTCATCGTCACTACCACACGCAGCTGGTTTCCAAGCCGCGTTATCTGATGTTACCACTTCTTCTTCCAACTTTATGGATGTTGATTTCCCGACATTTTCCACCACCGTGACGTCATTAACTTCTTCAGTATCCGTTGCCTCTGGTACTTCATCTGCTCCTGCGAGCACTGCGTCTCGACTTTCCCCATCTCCGCCCATTCCTACGGCAACTCTACCTTATGTTTCCGTTGTGAAGGGTACCAGTTCATCTTCCTCTACAGCGAAGAATCCATGTACAACGCCTCTTGATATGATTGTCACTAGAGACAACAAGAAATTACGCATCGAAATTCCGGAAACTTCAGCTGCTGGGCAGGAGGTTTTACGCACACAGAAACTTGGCATATGTTTTGATGCCCTCCCGGACAGCAGCCTTAAGAAATACTCCTTAGCCGTCCGCCAAATCCTCCCTAAAAGAGCGATCACCCATATGGTGAGGAAGCCAAGGACTGTTCTCATCTATTTTGCGAAGCCAGAGTTTGTGGAGCGCGTCTTATCTGGCGGACTGCATGTTGGGGATCATACCTTACTGGGAGTCCCGCTCACGCAGCGCCCCGTACTTGTTACGTGCTACCCCGTACCACCAGAAATCAAGGACCATTACTTAATGGCGGCCCTTTCCCGTTGTGGAAAAGTAGTTGGTTCCATTTCCACTCTGTCTTCCGCACCAACAGACCCAGATGACAGGAACATCTTAGGTCTGCGTCGCCAAGCAAGGATCCTGTTTCCTACTGAAGATGCCATTGCTGATTGCCCTACTGACCTCACTGTGGTTGTAGGGAAGCAGATTTTCCGGATCGATATCGTTACTGCCTTGCATTGTTTTAAATGCAAGGCATATGGCCACATCCAATCACGTTGTCCACATGTATCTGCCAAGCCACCTATTTCCATACCACCCAAAGTCAACACCCCAGCATCAACACCAGTTTCTCTGGCCACACCAAGTTCGGCTCCAACACCAGTTTCTCTGGCCACACCAAGTTCGGCTCCACAGACGTCCTTGATCCCTTCTACTGTTGTTCCAGATGATTCTCCCCTAGCAAGTAATGATTCATCATCAGTCTCCAAGTCTTCGATATCTACTACAGGAACTTTGGCCACCTCTCCATCGTTGGACCCACTTGCTGCTGTGGTACCTCTACGTTCTTCGGAGGGTATTATCTCAGAAAAGGAATGGCAACCCCTCCGTCGTGTTGCTTCATCTTCTTCCCTTGGATCCCCTAATGTGGAGTCAGATCTAACTGTCCTACACCCATCAGCTTCTCCCGGCGTTCCCACGTTGAAACGTACCAGACAGAGTTCCATCTCGCCAGTGACGTCTTCTCCACGCTGCTCTCGTTCCCGTTCGCCAATTCGACAGTCTTTCTCTCCAACAGCAGTTCCTACATCTCTTAAGTCCCCAGCTGTTCCAAAATTGTTGGATCAAAAAGCTTTCGCTGAATATCTGGAAACTTTCACTGCATTAGACGGGCCGCTGGCGCCCTCTGATCTTCCTCTCATCATACTCAATCAACCGTCACGTCCAAACAAAAAAAGATATGAATAAAAAAAAAGAAAAGAAACAAAAACCATAATGTTCACCGCCTTTTGCCTAGGCACGTGTCTAAGCGTAGAACACTGTGTAGATTTCTTTATGAAAATCGCTTAGCCAGAGACAGATAGAAATTTATTATGACTGTTGATGAAGTATGGATCTACCTAAACAATTCTAACAAGAAATAGTCGATTTACTATCACAAAAGAGAAGAACTAAACTTAAAATTTTGGTTCCAAGAATCCAAAGAAAGTTTCAGTAAAGGATTCATGATTATTGCTGGTTTCTCGTACAATGGAAAATTAAAATTAAAAAAAGTTGAAAAGAATATTAAAATAAATTCTACATGTTACCAAAATAATATTTTAACTCCTATGTTTAAAGAGGAAACATAATTCCATTATCCACAGAGCCTTCAAAGGGTAGAAATCCACTAGGATAAGGCAACCAATCATACACATACATCCAAGTCTACCACTCTGTTTCTTGAAAAAATTAAAAAAGAGAAGAGTATCATGTCTGTACTTTTTGCTCAGGTTCCTTCAAAGACCCCTGATGGGTCACCAATGGACTATTGTGCATTCGGACTGCTAAAAAGACTGGTATCAAGTCTATACCTTTTGCTCATATTCTTCAAAGTCCCCTGATGTGTCACCAATGGACTATTATGCCTTCGGACTGCTAAAAAGAGTGGTATCAAGTTTAAACCTTTTGCTCATACTCCTTCAAAGACCCCTATGTGTCACCAATGGACTATTGTGCCTTCGGACTGCTAAAAAGACTGGTATCAAGTCTATACCTTTTTCTCGTATACCTTCGAAGTCCCCTGATGTGTCACCAATGGACTATTGTGCCTTTGGACTGCTAAAAAGACTGGTATCAAGTCTATAGGTGAAAATCCTCCAAATACGTGGCGACAGTAAATAAATAAATACATCGCTCTTTCCACGTTGCAGAAACACACAGCAACCGAAAAATTGTTTTCCAGCCGCCGCTGTGGAATTGAACCACATAACTCTCGATATCTAGCCGAGTGCGTTACATTTACACCACGATGGCCAACAATCCACGGTGCTATGCGTATTTTTAAGTCAGCTGACACGGTGCTATGCGTATTTTTAAGTCAGCTGACACGGTGCTATGCGTATTTTTAAGTCAGCTGACTTAAAAATACGTATAGCACAGTGGATTGTTGGGCACCGGGGTGTAAATGTAACGCACTCGGCTAGATATCGAGAGTTCTGTGGTTCAAGTGTTTTTCAGCCACAGCGGTGGCTGAAAAACAATTTTTCGGTTGCTGTGTGTTTCTGGAACGTGGAAAGAGCGATGTATTTATTTATTTACTATTGCCACGTATTTGGAGGAATTTCTCCTTGGATCACGCCCTTTGGATTTAACTGCTATGATATATATATATAGCCAGTGCCGTTAATGCCCACCAGATGGAGACGTCTCAGTAGCTGAGCCCATCTTACGGATTTATGATGTCAGAAGCTGACATAAAAATACACATAGCACCGTGGATTGTTGGCCACCGTGGTGTAAATGTAACGCACTCGGCTAGATATCGAGAGTTTTGTGGTTCAATTTCACAGCGGCGGCTGAAAAACAATTTTTCGGTTGCTGTGTGTTTCTGGAACGTGGGAAGAGCGATGTATTTATTTATCAAGTCTATACCTTTTGCTCATATTTTTCAAAGTCCCCTGATGTGTCACCAATGGACTATTGTGCCTTCGGACTGCTAAAAAGTCTGGTATCGAGTTTATACCTTTTGCTCATACTCCTTCAAAGACCCCTGATGTGTCACCAATGGACTATTGTGCCTTCGGACTGCTAAAAAGTCTGGTATCAAGTTTATACCTTTTGCTCATACTCCTTCAAAGACCCCTGATGTGTCACCAATGGACTATTGTGCCTTCGGACTGCTAAAAAGACTGGTATCAAGTCTATACCTTTTGTTCATATTCTTCAAAGTCTCCTGATGTGCCAACAATGGCTGTTGTGCCTTTGGACTGCTAAAAAGATCACTCAGACCTAAAACAATGATTGAGCAGGGGAAAGCAGTGGAAGAGGAAAAAAGTGACGCTTATCAAGTCTATACCTTTTGCTCATATTCCTTCAAAGTCCCCTGATGTGTCACCAATGGACTGTTGTGATTTCGGACTACTAAAACAGCGCTTTCCAAACGCAGACCTGAAATAATGACAGGCCTATAGAAAGCAGTGGAAGAGGAGTACTATAACAATTTTAAGAAATGCCCTGTTATTTTGGAAATCTAGATGTAGGTTCATAGTCCACAGAAAAGGTTATCAGATAGAACATTTAAGAAAGAAATAATTGTATTTTAAATATTAATTTTATTGCTGGAAAATCGTTCTTGAAGTGTGTGAACATCCTCTGTATTTTACCATTTTGAAATTTTGTTTATACGTTTTTCACATTTGTACGTCTTTTAAGGACATGCCCAGAAAAACATAAACGTGGCTCCACTCTATCTTGCATTTTTTGAAGTATCAGTTACATGTAAAGCGTCGACTCTACAATTGTTTCTGAACGCTGAAATTTTATCGAGCACTGAGATTTTTTTATCCTTACCCAACGCTAATATTCCATTATTTCGTACTGGTTGATGATTAATATACCTACATAAATAAATGTCGGAAAAGTTATTGTGGTGTTCGGAATCGCCTTTTATACCAGCAAACCACAGATTTTGTTTTCTTCTTCGCAAGCTGCAATTTCCGTCCTTTTGCGAAGAGGATCCTCTTCCTGCTTCAAAGACGAAAATATGTACATTCACTTATCAGAAAACAGAGGTAGAATAAGAAACCAAGGTAAGCAAAAGACTAATAACATGATTAACTCACAATTTGCATAAAAACCATCGAGTTCTTTCCTTTTAAGTAACCTTTGGACGTTTCAAGCGACTGTCATGATCTCATTTCTTAACAATGCAATCCCAATTTCCATTTCACCTCGGTTTTTCTCGCTTCCTCCCTTCCCCTTTTGGCATACTCTCCTTTTCTGAATTCACAACACGGAAGTGAAGCTTTAAAAGACGGATTCAGCGTCTTCTTTAAGAGTCTTCTCTCTTTGTTCCGTCCTTGATTTAAGGGTTTGCCTGAGGCCTTAACGGAAACAACAGAGAATTAGTTATTTTCTCATCCTCTTCCATCCGCCACCCTAAGTAGCAGAGGGAAATCCCACAATGGGATTTTCACCGTTGTTGCTCTCAGCGGCGAAAAGGATGAGGATAAAAGATGCACGAAAATGGAAAGAAAAAGATATGAAAAGAAGAAGACGGCAATGACGTCTTTCAAGAGAAAACCCTGCGCTCTATAAGAATGATGCTGACGACAGAAGCACCTTAGAGCTAATTCTCTTCCCTTGTCTTCTCCACTCTTCTCTCCCCCTTCTCCTCTTTCTGCTCCCTAATCCCCATCGTCTCCTCACTGTTTCTCTCTCTCTCTCTCCATGCAGATTCGAGTAATCCTTCGGCGTAGAGCATGAAAGCTAGGCGGGTAGCATGATCACTTGAGAGCAACATGGAAGATGAACACTCCCTGTGTAAGGAGCGCCTAATTGGTTCTCCCGGATGTCTCCTCTTCTCGCGTCACTCCCGATTTTCGAAAGAAGGGAGGACTTTCTCTGTCGACCGACCGACAGACCGTCGCTTAATCGAGCTTAAGTGACCCCTTTTAGCTTCTTTACTTTGCCGTGACCTCGGATTTCGAAGTGTGAGGTAAAGTAACATTGGATGAACTTCTTGAAGACAAAGAGAACATAAGTACCAATTGTACGGTTTTTCTAGAGTACTTATTCGAAATATTAAAAATTATTTCAATGCTGAAGAGGGTAGGGTTCTTTTACAGCAGAAGTACTGTAAATTTAAGCTGTGATTCTATTTGCAGCATTGCTTTCGCTTCAGAAAAACGGCATTACAGTTTCAGACAGAAATAAGGACGGCTTCAATATGTTCTACGAGTTAGAATCTATGATATACAAGGGTTAACCTCGTGAATGTCTGTGTATTAACCTTACTTAGTGTCCAAAACACAAGAAAACCTAACTGCATGGTCCGGTGAATGAAACAGTAATAAGCACTTACTTTTATACTTCACAACACGCAACGCTCCACATAGATACTCATTGAATACACAACTCTTGAACTGAGAAGCTAGTAAGTGGAACATAACTTTCACAATAGTAAAATAGGAACAAATTACGAACAATATTGATATACGATAGTACCATTCGCTAGCATGATTGATTAAAGCAGTATATTTCACAACATCCCACAATTCACCCAAATGCCAGTCGCTTATCACTTTTGCAGTTTAACCTTTAACCTAGCTAGTTGCCACCTCAAATGTTTTTTTGATATTTTGGCTATATATATATACTGTACATGTATATACAAATGCCGTTCCATAAAAACTGAGAGTAATTTTGTTTGAGTTGGGAACAGTGAAAAGGGGGAGATAACCCCGCAGACGACTAACTGAATTAAGGAAGTACTTGTGGCAACAGTTATTAACCGTGGCAGACGATTCTAGTTTTGTTATTGCGCAGTTGTTTAAGTTGCATATGTATTTCGCCATACAGCTATGGAGGTGAGAAATTCAGAGTTAATAAGGGAAATACGTTGCGCGATGAAATATTGCTACCGTTTTGGTAAAAATGCTCCAGAAAGAATTGATTTAATGAAAAAAGTTTGTGAAGATAAATGTTTGGGTGTGTCAAAGACTTTTAGATGGCACCATGATTTCAAAATAGGGCGTTTGTCGGCAGAACTCGCTCCTAGGCCTGGTCGACCTGAAAGTGTTGTTACGGAGCGTATTGTTAACACTGTTTCGGCAATTCTGCAAGAAGATCGACGAATGACACGAGAAGACATAGCGGCGTCAACTAATATTTCGAAAACGTCGGCTTTCCGCATTCTACGTGGCAAATTACTGCTGCATCGTGTGTGTTCCAGATGGGTACATCATCACCTGACGAGAGAAAAATTGTTAGCCAGAGTTCAGGTGTGTCATATATCCAAACTTTCTAAACACGGTAATAACCGCCGATGAAACAGAGGTTCGCTATTTTGAGCTCCTCACAATGCGCGCAACGAGTGCCTGGAAACACACAGGCTCGCTCCCTCCGAAACAAGTCCGTTAAACCACATCAGCTGGGAGGTAATGGATGATAATTTTCTTTGATCATAAATGTGTAGTCTACCAGCAAGCCGTTCCTCCAAAAATTACTGTCAGTGTTGAGTATTACATTTCAGTCTTGAAGCATGTGCGACGACACGTATCGATTAAGCTACCGGACCTGGTGGGCAAGTAGACCCTACACCACGATAGCGCCCGCCCACATGTGGCTGCTTGTGTTCAAAAGTTTCTTACGAAATGTAGTACTGAAATCATGCCACAGCCTGTCTTCAGTCCTGACCTCTCCCCGTGCGATTTCCGGTTGTTTCCAACAATGAAGGATAGGTTCCGTGGAGTAACATTCAACACAGATGCTGAAGTTATTCAAGCTGTACAGGGGTAGTTAAAGCAGCTTCCACAAAATGCCTTCGCCACATGCTTTGAAAAGCAGACTGAACGATGGGATTGTTGCAAATCATCCGAGGGAAGATACGTTCAGAAAGAATAACATATACTTTGCTGTACCAATGTATCTTCATTTTGTCTCATTTTATTCTCAGTTTTTATGAAACGTCCGTTGTATATATACACTATATTGACAAAAGTCACCGAACACCTAGAAGAGAAACACAACATAACATTTATTGATATATATTAGTACGGTGTCGGTCCGCGTTTGGCCTTAATGCATGCACTGACCCTTCGAGACATGCTTTCGACAAGGTTTTGCAACACAACGATAGGTATGCGCTTCCATTCAGTACATATTTCTGCCGCTAATTGTTGCTTAGTAGTAAGCCTTGGTTACAAACTTCTTACGCGGCGCACTAATTCATCCCATAGGTGCTCTATAGGATTAAGATCAGGGGTCTGTGCTTGCCAGTTCACACACGATACAGAATTATCATCAAACCACGCAGTAACAGTCCTTGCTTTATGGCTTGGTGCATTATCCTGCTGGTACCAACAAGGCTCGGTTCCACAGTATTGCCACAAAGTTGGTACGGCATAATTGTCCAAAATATCGAGGTAGACTTCCTTTTTAATACGTTTGTCCAAAATAACCAATGGGCCGGGACCATACCACGAAAAATGCACTGCCAGAAACTTCACCGTAGGAACAGTACACTGTGGTAAATAGGCTTCCACCGGCTGCCGCCATACCCACACACGGCCATCAGACTGATGAATCGTGTATTTATATTAATCATTTTCCGTTTATCTACGGTTCACGATAAATGTGTAACGTACCAGGAGATGTGACGTACCTGCCCGAAGGACGCACACGACATAAAGGCAGATAGGAATCAGAATAAAACGTCCGCGTAGCTCAATTGGTAGAGCAACTTATTCCGGAATGAGGGGATCCGGGTTCGAGCCCCGGCGCGGATAAAAATGACGGAGAAATTTACTTCGTTATAAATGTTCTTTACACCATGCTAAACGACAAGTAGCATTCCGAGTGGAGATGAAAGTCTTATGAGCAGCCGCATGACCACGGTAACCCATAGGATGAAGTTCTCTGCGAATGGCAGGTGTACATACCGAAGTTCCAGCACTTTTACTCACAAGTACACTGAGGTCTTGTGCAGTATTCCGTCGATTAGCTGTAACGACTTTCCTGAGGTTTCGACCTCCTCTGTCACCGATTTTCTTTGGTCTGCCGGTACGTTTTGCTACTTCGGGTACGCCATGTGTCTTCCATTTATTCAGTACATCCAAAACAGTTGAGTTAGGTATGTTTAAACGCCTCTCGCTTTCTCTTGCGGACAACCCACTAATATAACACCCAACAACCTTTCCTTTTTCAAAGTCAGTTCTCTCCCACTGCAACATTCTCACTCAACCGCACAGTGCGATATGATTGAGATCCCATGCAGGGTTGTTTTTTTACCGTTTACAGCTGTTCTGCGCATCTAAACAACGCAGAGAATCCGTTCATTTGCTTTTAAAGGGGTGTCCGTCAATATAGTGTATACAGATATACCTAAAATTAGGAAGATGGGGTTGGCTTGCACATCTAGATGTAGCCAGCTAACTTTCCCTTTGAATTTTTCTCCGCAGAAGTTCTGTTGTTTCTTGGTTTCGTTCTTGATTTTTTAACGTCACGTTCTGAACCTTCAGTTTCTTGGCTACGCTGAGAGTTATCCAAGTGAAAGTTCATGTTACGAAAGTGATATTATAATAGTGATCGTAATGGGTAACGTAATGGTGTTCTCAGATTTTAAGAATGTAAATATATGTAAAAAATGTCAGTTTACCTAGAGCACCAACATTACGTAGAGTTTGATAAACTATCGTAGCTAATTCGTTTTAACTGAAAGCTTTGATAATTAAAGATTTAATGTCGTTAACTACACAGAGAAATCTCCCTTCAAGAAAACTTCAAGGAAGCTACTTTCAGTCTTAACCTTTTACTCAAGTCAGTAAAGTAAGGTCGCTTCTACAACATTAAAGCACAGTAAAGGTAAGGTCACTTCAACAACATTGAAGCACAGTAAAGGTAAGGTCACTTCAACAACATTGCAGCACAGTAAAGGTAAAGTCACTTCAACAACATTGAAGTGCAGTAAAGGTAAGGTCACTTCAACAACATTGAAGCACAGTAGAGGTAAGGTCACTTCAACAACATTGAAGCACAGTAAAGGTAAGGGCCACTTCAACAACATTGAAGCACAGTATTCAACACACGCGCTTCAATCAAGCTCGAATTATATCAGATTCTGAACATATAACAGTCGTCCCAGTGGCTTTTAAATGTGTCACAAGACACAGTACATCGAAACCTGCTGAAAATGGGACTGCGTGGTCGCAGGTCCGCACCCGGTTCCCAGGGTAACCTCGGTTCACCATCGAGAGCGACCACAATGCGTACGGGAGCATCAAAAGTGGTCCTTCAATGGTTGGAACAAGAACGTCTGGTCCTCTAAATCTCGTTACTTATTGTACTATGTAGACGGCGGCGCAGGTGTGCTTCGTTTAACAGAGGAAGTATTGGCACCGGGATGCACAGTTGGACGAAAGCAAGCTGGTGGAGGAAGTGTAATGCTTTGGGTAGTGTTCTGTTGGGAAAACCTTTTTCCAGTTATCTATGTGTAGGAAATTATGACGTCTATCACCTACCTAAACATCATTGCAGATTATGTACATCCCTTCACGACGACGGCGTTCCCTCTAGAAGTGGCTTCTTTCATCAGGATAATACGCGATGCCACACTGCCTGGATCTTTCGAGATTGGTTCACGGAACATGTGGATGACTTCCAGGTATTGCCCTGACCTCCAAGTTCCCAAGATATCAATCGAATCAAGCATCTTTGGTTTATGTTGGAACAGCAATTCTGATCAACCACGTAACTTACAAGATTTGAAGCACCTGCTATTAAGGTGTTGGTACCAGATACTGCAAGACACCTTTGGAAACCTTGTAGCGTATGTGCCTCGTCGGGTATGAGCATGTAGAAGACCAACATCATACACAGTCGAGTCTCATTATTGTGACAACCACCTACTTTTGACGTCAATAGCGCGTGTCCAATGAAAGAAGGCACGTGTCGTGAGCTGGCTTGGAGGGTATATAAGGTGTGCTGCAGGTATTCCGGAAACATATCACTCGTTACTGTCATGGATAAAAGGAGCGATTTATCACATTTGCAAAAGGGATGATTATCGGCTTTCGTGCCAAGGGTAGCAGTATTTCTGAAACAGCGCAGTTTGTGAACTGTTCGCGTGCTGTTGTGGTTAAAGTGTATTGGGATTGGAGAAATGGCATCATTGCAAATAAGCGACGTGAAAATTGCAGAGCAACACGCGCCATTGATGGGAGAGGTGAACGTCGGCTTCGAAGGTGCGTGAAGGACGATCGACATTTTACAGTGGAGCAACTCACTGGCCGAATAAACCAGGAGGCTACCGGAAGTGTGTCTAAAACGACAGTTCAGCAAACCCTGCTGGGTATGGGGCTCCGACGCAAACGGATGGTCACTGCTGCAATGCTAACGAAGGTACATTGGCAGAAAAGGCTTACATTTGCACGGCAGTATCGGAATTGGACCTCCGCTGATTGGCAAAGTTGTTGCCTTCTCCGATGAGTCACGTTTTCTGCTTCATCGAACGGATGGACTTTGGCGTATAAAGCGAGGAACGTCGGAGAACAACCACTCTTCAACCATTGCTGGAAGAACACAAGGCTAGTGGGGGCAGCGTTATTTTCTGGGGAATGTTTTCATGGCATTCTCTAGGTCCACTCATACCTGTGAAACGCACTATGGACCATATTCGTTACGAATCCATTCTAGCAGACCACGTACACCCCTACATGCTGATTGTCTTCCCTGGGGCGGATGGGATTTTCCAGGACGACAGTGCGACGTGTCACACAGCTAGAAATGTCCGAGAGTGGTTGGAAGAGCACGATGAAGTCTTCAAAGTACTTCCCTGGGCCATAATTCTTCAGACTTAAATCCAATTGAGCATCTGTGGGACTGCCTCGATCGTGTTGTTCGCTCTATGGATCCTCCACCACGCACCCTCCAGCAGCTGTCAGATGCACTGCAGGAAACATGGCTCTACATATCTGTGAATACCTTCCAGCACCTTATTGAGTCATTCACAGCACTTCTAGCTGCTGTCCGCGCTGCACCCGTTGGTTACTCTGGATGTTAGCTGGTGGTCACAATAATTTGTCTCGACCGTGTTTTAGGCAAGTGGTCATAATGTTTTGGCGCATTGGTGTATATGGTTTTCCCTTTGTATTAACTTTTTATTATCAATCGCACATTTTTCAATATCATTAGCATTTACACGAATTCCACACCTATACATTCTAGTATCTTCTACCATAACGCAATACGTTTTCTTTTATCTTTTTGAATTTGAAGTCTAATATTTATTTTTTAATTTTTCTTGTTTAGAGTCATTTATTGCAAATACTAAACACATGTACCAATCTCTTCCTTTTAGTCTGTTACAGATTTGGCAGATATACTTCTGAATTATTTCAGCATGTTCAAAGTTTGAGAAAAAATCAATATCTGCTGTTTGAGCAACACATATTAATACTGTATAATTTATATAATTTTAGACGGCACTTGTGATGTTGAGACAGAATAAATTATAAACATTTATTCACAATGAAATGTCTTATTAAGATCGCCCATAGTTTCGCAGAGCGTTTGGCTCGGCATCATCAGGACAAATGGAGCGCAAATATTCAAATCATTGTGACATCATCAGAGTTCTGACGGTCATAGATTTTGGCGAGTCCTTACAGAAAGAGCTCGATTTTCTTAAACTAATTACAATACACAGAGGATATAGCTTTTCCGTTACAGACAAAGATGTCCAAAAATTTGTGAAACTGAAGCCTGTCGTCTGCTCGCTCATGCCAGCAGACCTACCAATACGAACAAACTGGGCGGTTATCCCATTTGCTCCTCAGATTTGCTTCCGAATTTCAAAAATTCTCAGAAGTTTTTTCAAAGTTATTTTCAAACCCATAAACAAGGTGAATTTTTACGGATCAAAAGATTACGTCGAAGACATAAATTTCTGGAAAATGTATCAGATACTTGGTGAATGTGGACTTTCATATATAGGACAGACCTGCAGGGTTTTACGTTTTCGTGTGAAGGAACACAAGACATATGTACAGAACTGTTAACTCAAGAAATCGTCTATACTCCAATATTCTCATGAAAATAACCAAAATTTTTGTTTTGAAAGCACTGAACTTATTGATGTACCTGATTCGACAATCAAGCTCAATGTATTAGGAGCTTTCCACATATACGGGAACTCTTCACCGCTTGCCAACGACATGACCTCTACTCCACTTCTTCCGAGCGAGTGAAAACAACTCATTAAAATCCGTGACCGTCAGAACTCTGATGATGTCAGAATGACTTGAATGTTTACGCTTCATTCGTCCTGATGATGCCGATCCAAACGCTCTGAGAAACTACAGTCGATGTTAATAAAACATTTAATTGTGAATAAACGCTGATAACTTATTCTATAAATGTATTAATACTCTTTGTTTTAGTATGTTTGCTAAAGCATTTAGACTAAGAAATAAAAAAACATGAACCGCACAAAAACTAAATAACCACGTGTAGTTTGGAAAAAAGGATTCTGAGTTTTAATCGTTTTTAACTATAAAATATTCAACAGTTTTTCACTTTTTGAAGTTTTCCAATTCTTAATACTAGTTTAAAACCTAAGTACGTTCAATGGGCAAAACATTAGTGATACACACCAATAGCCTGTTGGTTGTCTTCTAGCGCGAACAACTGCCTGTACAAGCCGAGGCATCAACTCCATCAGCTGCCGAAGAGTTTTCGGAGGCAATGCCAGCCATGCCTGATGCAGCATTGCCCACAACTCCACCCGAGACGTCGGTTCAGGATCCATGGATGTGATGTTGAATATATTTCAAATACGTGGAGATAATGTAAATAGACGATTTCATCGCTTTGTCCACGTTATTTTAAAAACAACACATAGCAACTGAAAAACTGTTCTTCCGCCACCGCTGGGATCGAATCCCAGATCTCTCGATAACTAGCCGAGTGCATTCGCTTTACGCTACGGTGCGAACAATTCACAGCGCTGTTCATGGTTTATCAGTCAGCATCTGACTACACAAATCCATATTTGATAGGCTCAGCAACTGATGTGTCGCCATCTGGTGGCATCCAACAGAGCAAGCTATTGAATTACAGCTGATAAATCCAAAGGGCGATAGAAATGGTGAATATATTTCAAATAGAGATGCTAACTGATGAACCACACATAGCGCGGTGAAATGTGTAGCGTAAAGCGAACGCACTCGGCTAATTATCGAGAGATCTGGAGTTCGATCCAATCGGTGTCGGAAGAACTATTCTTCAGTTGCTATGCGTTGTTTATAAAATAACGTGGACAGAGCGATGACATTGTCTATTTACATCATTTCTACGTATTTGAAATATATTCACCATTTCTATCGCCCCTTGGATTTATCAGCTGTAATATAATAGCTTGCTCCGTTGAATGCCACCAGATGGCGACACATCAGTTGCTGAGCCCATCAATACGGATTTGTGTGTCAGATGTTGACTGATAGACCAACTGGGAATTGTTGGCACCGTAGCGCAAAGCGAACGCACTCGGCTAGTTATCGAGAGATCTGGGATTCGATCCCAGCGGTGTCCGAAGAACAATTTTTTAGTTGCTATGCGTTGTATATAAAATAGCGTGGACAGAGCATTGACGTCATTCATTTGTGATGCTCCGCTCCACGGTAACCCAGAGAGCTTCCACAGAATTAAAATCCGAGAACTTAGTGGCCACTGGATCGTTCCAAGCTCAGATAATTGTTCCTCGAGCCATGCCTGCGTAGTTTTGGCCGGGTGTGATGGTGCATTGTCATGCTGGAACAGATCATCGGTCGATGGATGCGCGAAGGCCATGAAAACGTGCAAGTAATCTGCCAGCGCATGCTGGCAACATGCAGCGGTTAAGGATCTTTCCAGACACACTAAGGGACCTAATGTGTCCTATGAGAAGGTTCCCCAAACCAGCAAAGAACCATCAGGGACTCGAAAACAACCTATCTGGCACGAAGGGGGCCATTGCTTCATCCTGTCGACGTCACACCCGCACCATCTCGTCAGCTCAGTACAGTTAAAACACGGGATTTACCCGGCCATACAACCCGACGCCACTCTGCAGACGTCCAGTTTTGATGTTTCCTGCACCAAGGGAGGCGTAATTTCTGATGATGAGCAGTCAACAGTGACACACTAGTTGAACGTCGGCCCCCATAACGCAGGCTATTCAGCGTGCGCCATACCGTTCACTCGCTGACTCTGCTTGGGCCTCAATGGATGTGATTTCCGCCCCTTTTGCCAAACGGTCAGTAGCCCAGATAGTATTCGTCGACCCCGGTCATCAATGGCGTGCGTTCGGTCGCCATTTACTCTTTGGCGCTGGTAAGTCCGTCGATGGTGTACTCGCGGTATACACCCTTGATTCGGATGATCTCGGATATCCTAGGGCTCTTACCACTTGTGTGAAAGAATCACGCATCTGTCTTGCGCCGACAATGTGTTCATGATCAAAGTCGTTAAGATCGCCACATTTACCCATGTTCATCGATTGCGATACACTCTTGAGAAACCCTGCTGTCAGCCTATTTATCACCTACCTTCGATTTGGGTTTGTTCCACTCTGCGCGGGTAATGCCCATGCCAACTGTTCATCACTCCTATCTGTAATGTTTTGTCCACCCAGTTTACACCGATGAGTTATTACATTATGACCACCTACCTAATAAGTTGTAGCACCTCCTTTTGCCGTCAAAAGAGTGGCCACTTGGCGAGACATCCATTCGACGAGGTGGCCATAGGTATCCTGGGCTATCTAGTACCCCAGGCAGCACAGCCTTGCAATTTAACGTAGGTCCAACACTGAGCCAACGTCTTTTAGGAAGAGAAGACGATGGCTCAGAGTTGGGTCTATGCTAAATTGTAAGGCCCTGGGACCATAATGTCAACAGCAGTTCCTCTAGTTCTCGTACATTTCGTAGTGGTGGTGATTTGGCGCGAACCCGCTTTTCCAAGTCGAACCACAAATGTTTGATTGGGTTCATGTCAGTGAATGTGGACGCCAGGGTAATAACAGAAAGTCACCACCATGTTCCACGAACCACTCCCTGATGATTCTGGCAGTGAGGCAAGGCGTATTAATTATCCTGTTGGTAATGGCCATCACCAGCAAGAGCACAGTTACCATAAATGGGTGAACTCAACGATCTACAGATACCTGACAGCTGTCAGGAATTGTACTATTGTGTTAATGAGGCCTAAAGTGTCGAAAGAAAACATCTCCTACAGCATTATACCGCCACCACCGAACTCTCTCCACCCAACTGCTCATCTAGGTACCATAGCTTCTGTTGGTAATCGGCGTATCCGCGCTCGGTCGTCTACATGATGCACCAGGAATCTTGATTCGTCAGACCAGGCCACATTCTTCCAATCATCCACGGTCCAATCTCGATGATCTTCGGCCCATTTCATGCGTTGTTGGCGATGACGTGCAGTGAGCATGGGCACCGGGCTGGATTTTCGGCTTCGCAGGCCCATGCGCAGAAAGCTGCGATGAACTGTGTGCTATGACGCATTCTCCTGATCACCACTCTTGTAACTGCACGTGATGTTTCTAACTGTGGCTGTCCGGTTACTGTTAACAATGCGCGACAGTCTCCACTGCCCTCCGGCATCAATGAGCTGCAGACGACACATGGCTGCACGAGCGTTCGTCGTTTGGCCATCTGTGCATCACTTTTGATACGTACTCACTACAGCGACACGTGAAAAACTTACAAGCCACACAGTTTCCGAGATCGGAGTTCAGAGGCGCCTTGCCATCAGAAATTGTCCTTCATCAAACTCCGAAAAATCGGCAGATTTCCCCATTATGACTCCGAACACTATTCTAACAGAAAGCCGGGGTCGTATATATGTTACCGTTAAAGTGTATAATTCAGTTATTTCATAGAATACCTAGTTATTTCACGAAATAACTGATCAAGTTAATTAAAGCGTGTAATAAATTAATAATTCCACACTTTAACTAGTTATTCTATGAAATAAGTAGGTATTCTATAAATTAACTAATGATCGACAGTTAAAGTGTAAAATAAACAATTTGACTGACTTATACTGCATACAAAATGTTATTTATAAAAAGACACAATAAAATCATTTGTTGCAACAGGGATTACTAAAATGGCATTTGGAATTGCATTGAACATTATTTCTAAAACAAATAAAGTTTTTGTTGGCACACTGCGTTTTACATGAACATTTTTTAAATTCTCGACTGGTACCTAAACTTTGAGCTATAGTAACCGACCGGAGCGATTTCTGTATATCCGGCACTTCTTCGATCTGAACTAGTTTTTCTTCATAGACGCTGCACTAGGATCGGGGATATAGCTGTTTCATGCGGCCGTTTCTTGCTCTCAATTGAAAATTTCCTTCTTCGGTTCTTTTCATGATAACAGCTAAAATAGATCTGGCGTCACCCCTTCCTCTGTCAACTTCAGGTACTGGGATACGGACTGTAAGCCCCACAGAGGTTTCAGAATGAAATTTATCCGACATTAATTTCATCTTCGTAGGCTGAATTTCCAAACATCTTTTAGAGTTTTCTTTTTCCCTCTGAACATTCAGTTCATTAAAACACAATTTGCAGATCTTCTGTACAACTTTGTCTTCCAAAACATAGTCTTCAAAACATAACATGTCGACAGGCTCATTACATTTCGAACAAACTACACTATCTACCAACAAGTAAATGAACACCCCTGCAATCGACGATATCTGCAGTCCTGATACACGTCACGGCCGGCGCCGTTAAATATCGTGTGAGAAACAACAACGCAACCAGGCGCATGCAAGATGCCACGCAGTTCGGAGCTCTCTGATTTCGAGAAAGGTGTAATCGTCGGGTATCAGAGAAATGACCGATCCATACGTGACATATCCAGCGAGTTGAAGTACCCAAAACTCGACAGTGGCCTACGTGATTGGCAAGTGGAAGATGAGAGGTGACTGTCGGAATGTGCCGCGACCCGGCAGACCCACAAAACTGGGAGTTAGAGACCGACGGGTGCTGGCCAGAAAAATTCGGAAGAACCGCACCAAATCGATGGGCCACATCCGCGAGGAGTTTCAACAGGCATCAGGGAGTGTTCTTTCGATGAATACCATCCGTAAGGAAGCCCATCTGCTCGGTTATCATGGGGACGTGCTGCCGCCCACAAGCCTTTGATCACCAAGTCCAATAGCGCTGCTCGGCTAACGTGGTGAAAAGAACGTCGACAGTGGACCGTTGAACAGTGGAAACAGGTTCTCTGGAGCGACGAATCAAGGTTCACCTTCTACCGTTTGGATGGCAGGGTCTGGGTTTGGCGTCTGCCTGGAGAACGCCTCCTGCCGGAATGTATTGTGCAAACTGTGAAGTTCGGCGGCGGTGGAATTATGCTATGGGGGTGTTTCTCCCGGTATGGCGCGGGACCCTTGATCACAATTCCTGGTAGACCCAACGCCGAGACCTACTGCATCATTTTGGATGACCCTGCGCTTCCTACATTGTGGCAGTTTTACGGGGTGGACCCATGTTATTTTCAGGATGACAATTCCACCTGTCATGTTGCAAGGCCCACCATGGCTTGGTATGGTGACAATGGGGTTAATCGAATGGACTGGCCTGCGCAGAGTCCGGACCTTAACCCTATCAAGCACCTCTGGGACGAGTTCGAGCGTGGACTTAAGGGGTGCTCCCACCGTCCGAAATCGGTGAAGGAACTGACCTGTCTTCACCAAGCCGAGTGGAAAAAAATACCGCTAGCCGTCGTACAACGCCTGGTTGAGAGTATGCCCCGGAGGGTCGCAGCTGTAATCGCCGCTCGTGGAGGCTCCACTAACTATTGAAGGAGAATAAACTTTGTTTTCCTTTGCTATCACAAGTGTCCAATTACTTGTTGGAAGATAGTGTACCTTTTCACTGCATTCTTGTGAACAAACTATACGTACTTTACTAATGACATTATTTAACCTTGTGTTTTCAACCAGCACTTCATTATCAGGTTGAGACGAAGTACTCATAAGTTAATATCATTACTATAATACGTATAACACTTTCTAGTGGGTTAAAAATGGTGTGCTATTTCTGAGCAGTGGTTCTCACTTTACAGCCTTTTGAATTTCTGATTTATTTACTCCGTTATTTTACACTTTAACGGGGTGTAGATCGTTATTCTATGAAATAACTAGTTAAACCATAGAATACAAGTGAGTTTTACGCTTTAACTGACTTGATCAGTTATTTCATGAAATAACTAGGTATTCTATGAAATAACGGATTTCATACTTTAACGATAACATATATACTGCTCTGTGAACTTCACTTGCGCCATCGTTCGGCTTCCAGGTGTGCTCATTTCTCTAGGATGGGGGTGGTCATAATATAATGTCTCATCGGTGTATATCAATATACACTGACGGAAAAAAAATCCCAATACCAAGAAGGGGTTGTGTTAGATAAACGACAGTTGGTAGGCGGTGAGAGTACATCTGTAAGATGACGTCTATGCAAATTTCGCGCTCGGCGCATACGTGTGGCGCTAGTAGCGCCCCTCGGAACATGCAAAGCAGGTTTGCTGTAAATACGCGCTGTAACGTTCGTGAGCGTTAGTTATCGTTGAGATTCGACGTAGGGTATTGATGTTAGTCAAGAATGCCTTTAAGAAGACGAAGAAGCCATTATCAACAGCTCACTGAGTTTGAACGAGGTCGTGTAATAGGGCTACGAGAAGGTGGATTTTCTTTCCGCAATATTGCAGAACGACTTGGCAGAAATGTAGCCACTGTGCATGATTGTTGGCAGAGGTGGTCAAGGGAAGGTACTGCCTCAAGAAGACCGGGTTCCGGCCGGCTACGTGGCGCTACTGAGAGGGAAGACCGCCGTGTACGGCGTATGGTCGTGGCGCATCGTACCGCGTCTGCGGCAGCAATTCGAGCTGCAGTTGCCACCACAGTGACACAACGAATTGTTACAAATCGGTTACTTGAAGGACAGCTCCGAGCCAGACGCCCTGTAGCGTGCATTCCACTTACTCCAAACCACTGCCGTTTGCGACGTCAGTGGTGTCAAGCTAGAGCTCATTGGAGGACGGAGTGGAGATCTGTTGTGTTTTCTGATGAACGCCGGTTCTGCTTGGGTGCCAGTGATGGACATGTGTTGGTTAGAAGGAGGCCAGGTGAGCGCCTGCAACCAACCATTCTGCGGCCGAGACACACTGGACCTACACCTGGAGTTATGGTCTATGGAGCAATTTCCTATGACAGCAGGAGCACTCTCGTGGTTATCCCACGCACCCTGACGGCACAGTTGTACGTCGGTCTGGTGATTCAACCTGTTGTGCTGCCATTCATGAACAGCATTCCAGGGGTGTTTTCCAACAGGATAACGCTCGCCCGCATACCGCTGTTGTAACCCAACATGCTCTACAGAGTGTCGACATGTTGCCGTGGCCCGCTAGATCACCAGATCTTTCACCAATCGAGCACGTACGGGACATCATTGGACGACAACTCCAGCGTCACCCCGAACCAGCATTAACCGTCTCTGTATTGACCGACCAAGTGCAACAGGCATGGAACTCCATCCCACAAACTGACATCCAGCACCTGTACGACACAATGCATGAGCGTTTGCATGCTTGCATTCAACATTCTGGCGGTTACACCGGTTATTAAAGTACCAGCATTTCACATTTTAAATGGCTCTTCTCGTGCTTACATTAAGCTGTGATCTTGAAACCTTAATCGATTAAATATGTTACCTATACAAATGTATTGCCGCCATATCATTCCTCTACAACTATTTTTTCGTGGTGTTGGGATTTTTTCCCGTCAGTGTATTAAATAGTTGCTTTCATCCAGCACTCCCACCCCCAATATTTTAACACCCCCTCAATTTTTTTCAATAACTATCCTACTTTATCAGCAATTCCTGAATTTGGAATTCCTAGATAAATCCCTGCCTTGAAGCCACAGAACTTTGCTTTTTAGGACAAGATAAATACATTTCCTTCTAAGGCGTAACACAGCTTTAAAAAAGGTGTGTTGAGTGTATTGAAACTACGCTGAACGTAAGTAGTTGGATAAGTCGATTTGTAACGGCATTCAGAAATACTGGGGGAAAGAGTAAATGTAAAGCATCGAAAAGTGGTTGAATTCTAAACGAAATAAGGACCTTTTCTGGTCAATATTCACGAACGTATGTTTCCCGTCAATGCAAATTCTGCACCATTTTATGCCATCATGAAAATTCAAATTTTCTCTAAAATGGTGGAAGACATTTCGAAGAAGATAAAGATCTCCAGGAAAGAACAAAGGCATGGCTTTCAGAATGTACGTGTATATAACTGACTTTTATTCACGGAATGAATCAAGTGGAATAAAAATATGTTAAATACATTGAAGTTATCGAGGACTATTTCGAAAGTTATGATGCTGCATTCTTAGAATGCAGGTCACGGGGATACGAGGGTTGGAATTACTGTAACTGAGAGGAAAGTTGTATTATTATTTTTTTTTTCATGAGATACTTTATTAAAGAAAAGATTGTTCTTACGGAACTATTTTTTAAAATCTTGACATGTATAACGTTGCATTTGTTTTTGGAGAATTTAAAAGAAGAACGATTGAAAAGGGGGAAATGATTCCTTTGTATCGTAGCTAAAATCATGAAAAGAAAATGTAGATAAAAATATCTTTCTGTTCAGAAAGTTGTTATCTTCTTTTTTACGCTTTCCAACCGTAGGTTGAAGAAGCGTGTATACACCAGATTTGTCCATCCGTCTGCTTGCCTGTCCGTCCGTCCGTCCGTCCTCACAGTAACTCGCGTAAAAATGGTTCGATTTCGATGAAATTTTAGTATGTGGTAGGGGACAACCTGCGGAAAAACCTTATTGAAAATGGACGAAATGGGGTCAAAGGTCAGGACATGGGAGCGGGATCCATTCCATATCCCTTGTGCGTCATGACTTACGTAAAAATGCTTCGATTGCTACAAAACTTTTCATGTTGTTCCGGAGGTATACTAAACCGGTTCTGTTGAATATAATCGAAATGGGGTCAAAGGTCAGGGCACAGGAGCGATATTTATTCCACAACCATTATCCTCATAACGTGACTAAAAATGCTTCTATTGCGTCAAAACTTTGGCATACTGTTGCGGAGGTATACTGAACCAATTCTGTTTAATATAATCGAAATAAGGTCAAAGGTCAGGGCACAGGAGTGAGATTTATTCCACAACCATTATCCTCATAACTTTTTTTTTTTTTGATTGGAGGTTTAACGACCACCGTGAGCAACTCAATGGGCTATAAGCAGTCGCCCGTCCCTAATTTAGGGTCACTGGTTCCAGGGAAGGGAGAGAGCCAGTGCCGTAAGACAGTCACAACATCCATGCCTCACCGGTATTCGAACCCGGACCCCTTACGGACGAACGATCAGAGGCCATCGCTTAGACCACAGCGCCACCGGGGCGGCCCTCATAACTTGAGTAATGATTACTGGTATGCTGGGAAGCGTATCATAATCAATGCATTGCATGATTTTACTAACTTGTTTTATTTTCTTTAAGGTAATTAACCTAAGCTTATTGTTCTTAGAATTGACTATTGAAAAAAAAATGGTGGTTGGAAATTATATACTAGGATGTCAGAATTTGGTCTCATTTTGAGCTACACGTAACTTTGGGACCTCATTCCTGTGCAAAACGCGCGCCATCGTCGATTAGTTACTGCGATGACGTGGAACACACGAGGCTTATGACGTGCATGTGGCACGGAGACTCATTGCGTTATCATATGGGCAGGGAATGGATGTAAATAAACGTGCTGTCCTGGTGCTCACGCGCCGTTATCGGAAAAATGGAGTTAACGCCGCAGCACTGAGAGAAATTTGTACAGTTGAAGGCGAGGAGAGGGTGGAAACGCCGGAACAGCAGCGTTGCACCTAAATGGTTCCGGCGTTTCAATGCTGGACGCAGCAGTCTCGCAGACAAGCTGAGGTCGCCAGGTCCAACAATACTGACACCCTGGTGGAAGCTGTTACAGCAAACCGTAGTACCGGTGAACGATAATTGGCAGCTAAGGTGGGGTATTCACAATCCATTATCGTTCATCACCTACACCAGCTTGGTTTCTCCTTCAGGCACAATCGAGTGGTTCTATTAGGTGTGCAACTTAATTCTCGGACCCTAACCGCAAGCCATCATAGATCGTCAGCAAATGCAAATAGCTGTGTGCGATGATGGCTGATTGCAGCACCATCCAACAGCTTTCCAGGCAACTGTAACCGCTCACAACTGTAGTGAGAGAAGGGACGAAAGTTGACGTTGAAAGCAATGTCGTTCGAGAAGCAACATTTGAGGCACTGCCTCCTGTTCGCGTTTCAGCTGAAAACAAGCACCGGCAAATGATCTGTGCTGCTTTGGGTGAGACTGCTGTGTCCTACAGTACGTGTAAGAAGTGGTTCCAGCGGTTTAAGCAGGGAAATTTCGATCTCCGTGATGCAGAACATCCGGAACAGCCACAAAAAGTTGACGATGAGAAACTGGGACAACTGTTGGACGTGGATCCCAGTCATACACAGTCAGTTCTCGTCCAGGAGTAACACGACAAGATATTGCAAAGCGTCTGCGCAAGCTTGGAAGGATTCACAAGGAGGGGCGTTGGGTGCCCCACCAACTCACAGCTGCGAACAAGTCTACGCGCTACGATGTTGCTGTGTCCTTGCTCTCCAGATTCAAGAAGAAGGATTTCTTCCACAAGATTTTGATCTGTGATGAGAAGTGGATCCTCTACGATAATCCTAAGTGGCGCAAATCGTGGGTTTATCCAAGTCAGCATGCCACCAGTACCTCCAAACCGAATATTCATGCCAGGAAGTTGTTGCTGTGCATATGGTGGGATCAGCGCGGTGCCGTACACTATGAGTTGCTCAAACCCGGTGAAACGGTCGATGATGAGCGTTATTGTCAGCAACTCATTCGTATGAGTGACGAACTGGAGGCGAAAAGGCCATGCACCGGCAAGGGAAGGGCAGAAGGTCGGTCCTGTTGCTTCAGGATAACGCGCGTCCTCACACCACGAAAACGACTTTAAACACGATTACCGACCTGGGATGGCAGATTTTGTCCCACCTGGCGTATTCTCCAGACTTTGCCCAGTCTGATTATCACTTCTTTCGGTCCCTGCAACATCACCTGAGTGATACGCACTTCACTTCTGTCGAGGAGGTCCATACAGATATTTATGACTTTATCAACTCGAAACAGCCCTCCTTTTTTCCCGCAGTGGCATTCGGTAGCTCCCTGACCGATGGATCAAATGTATTCAACACGACGGGGATTATTTCCCTGATTAGGTACGTATTCGATTTGCTATAATTTGCTGTCAACGTGTCGTGCCTGTGGCCGAGAATTAAGTTGCACGCCTAATACTCTATATGAATCGAAACCCCAGTAGGCTGACAAACATGTTAGTCTCTGTAGAAAATTGCAATCAAATCCACAGGGCGACAGATTTCGGCGTCGTTTCGTCACAGATGAGAAAAAGTGGATATTTGGATATTTTCACTTTTTTCCAACCACTAAGGAATCAGTGGTTGAGACCACGTCAGTAGTGCTAAGAAGGTGATTTGAGAGAAAAGTTAATGCTGTGTACTTGGTGGAATTGTGAGGGTTCTGTGCACTGGGAACTCGTGCGAGATGGCCACGCTGTGCAGGAAGGTTACCTCTATACCTGACAAGCGTAGTTGTCCCATGATGCTCTGTGCCAACGCTGCTGAGCGCTTATCGATGGGAAGAGGACGTTGCTCCAAATCGATAATGCATTAAGTCATGCTTCCAGAGTCGCTCGCCAAAAAGGGCAGGAATTAAAAGGGTTTATATCCTACTACATCCTCCATATAGTCCTGATCTTTCCCCATTCGACCGCCACCTGCTTCGCTTTATGGTCCACGCCCTACAAGTCGTTTCAGTTGTGGCTGTAGAATCAGGCATCAGAGAGTTTCTGTCCTCGAAACTTGCCTAGTTGCAGTCGTGGGATCGTTGCTGTAGTAGAATGTAGGCAAAGCGCTATAGAAAAAATTGGCCTGCACTTTACAGAATTTGGTATTAAACATTTTAAGGAGGGATTTTCAGCTCAACCCATTCGGCTCGAACTTGCTTCGCTTCATTGTGACGTACAGTTTAATTTAACTTTACTTTTCAGTTTCTTTCTCTATGTAAATTTGAGTTCTTCCACCTTACCATTTTGTAAACTTAACATGGTATAAATCAATGAAGGAAGAAATATTCTTCATAATACATGGAAAATTCGCAGAATATGAACAAAGCAAACTGAATTTGCTTCGTTCACTGACTGGTCATCCATGTAACACTTTTTTGAAAACTTGAAAAGTTTCACCGTCCTGGAGCAGGCTTGCATATTCTGTGAATTTTCCATGTATGATGAAGAATATTTCTTTCTTCATTGATTTATATGTAGTACGGGTGACCTGCAACCTACATCCGTCCGGGTGGGAATTGCGTCAAAGCGCTATGAGGAAGCTCGGATGCGAAAAATCTGAGAATAGGATTCCTATGTCTCAGTTGCTAGGAACTTCATTCTCCCTGGGTGGTGTAATGGTTAGCATACTCTATTGGTAATCGGTAGATGCGGGGTTCGATTCCCGCTCCAGGGCGTTGACATTTTCAAGTTTTCTGAGAAGTGTTACATTTATGACCAGTAAGTGGAAAAAGAGCAAATTCAGTTTGCTTTGCTTGAATATTCTTAACATGATATTCTTTCTCTCGCTAGAGTATAGTTAACAACACCCTGAGGTCAGAACGAATGACGTGTGGACGTCTGAGATGAGAATTAACGTTATTTAAAGTTTGAGCAGCAGTAGTGTGTGTGGAGATGGAAGTTATACATAAGACTACAAATTTTTGAAGAGGACAATCCGATTTTTGGCGTAAATGTGACAAGAAGGGTAAGTGAGATAATATCCAAAAACTTGAAAATTTTCATCGTCCTGGAGCGGGACTCGAACCCGCGTCTCCCAGAAAACGCCCGGGTACGCCCGTATTTCTTTCATGAGTTATGGATACGATATTGTTAAATCGAAGTTATTTGAAGGCTGCGTGTTGTACTTTAACGTCAGTGTTGTTTCTCTTAATCAAGTGTTATTGTTGATATTAACTCACGTTCGTTTGGTCTCACATTGTTGAAGTACCAAAGGCTTAGTGGCATAATAAAAATATTAAATAACCTTTTATGAACTCATTTGAGGAACTCCGTATTCGCTTAAAAGCGAAGTTATGAAGAACTGATTTCTGTAGTGTTCAGACAGGGATATACTGCTACGAACTTTACATAATGGTCCACATCCTATGCAAGGACGGCACGCCGCCCCGGTGGTGCAGTGGTCTGAGGCGCTGGTCTCAGATCATTCGTCCGTAAGGGGTCCGGGTTCGAATCCCGGTCGGGCATGGATGTTGTGTTTGTCTTACGGCACTGGTTCTCTCCCTTCCCTAGAACCAGTGACCCTAAATTAGGACCGGGCGACTGCTTATAGCCCATTGAGTTGCTCACGGTGGTCGTTAAACCTCCAAAAAAAAAAAAAAAAAAAAAAAAAAAAAAGGACGGCACTTCGCTTTAGTTGTGGGTGTGAAGGCTGGCATCAGAGAGTTTCTGTCGTCACAACCTGACTAGTTGCACCGCAGCTGTAATAGAATGTTGGCGAAGGCCTATCGAAAAGAACGGCCTGTTTTTTTTTTTTTTATTGGAGTTTAACGACTACCGTGAGCAACTCAATGGGTTATAAGCAGTCGCCCGAAACTAATTTAGAGCCACTGGTTCCAGGGAAGGGAGATAGCCAGTGCCGTAAGACAAACACAAGATCCATGCCTCACCGGGATTCGAACCCGGACCCCCTTTTCAGGCGAATAATCATCAGAAGCCATCGCTCATACCACTGCGCCACCGGGGCGGCAGATCGTAGTTCCGAGGCGTCGTACCATCACAGTTTGTCCTTTATCAAACTACGATAAAACGGCAGCTTTTCCCTTTCTGACTCCGAACACTCTACTAACTGAAAGCCGCTCATCGGGTTCTATATACTGTCTACTGTTCTGTGAACTTCACCTGCGCCATCGTACGTTCTCCAGGTGGGCTCATTTCTCAAGGCTGGGGATGGTCATAATTGAACACTCTCATGGGTGAAAGAACTGCGCGGACAATTCTCTGGATAGAATTCTGGATAATCTTCCTTTCTTTGCATATCTTTCGTGTCCTCTGATTCTGGTTCCGAACGAGCTTCATCCTATGTAACATCTTTTAGTACCATCAGGGTATGATAGCGGCATGGCATAAACACCAGCTTCATCTGTAATCTGATATTTGTCTGGAGATAAGGTACAGTTCTCTAATTCCAGTAACAGACCTATACTTCTAGGTCTGTTACTAGATACACTATCTACCAACAAGTAATGGGACACCTGTGATAGCAAAAGAAAACGAAGTTTATTCGCCTTCAATAGTTGGTGGAGCCTCCACGAGCGGCGATTACAGCTTGGACCCTTCGGGGCATACTCTCAACCAGGCGTTGTACGACGGCTAGCGGTATTTTCTTCCAATCGGTTTGGAGAAGGCAGTTCAGTCCCTTCACCGATTTCGGACGGTGGGGGCACCCCTTAAGTTGACGCTCCAACTCGTCCCAGAGGTGCTCGATAGGGTTAAGGTCCGGGCTCTGTGCAGGCCAGTCCATTCGAGTAACTCCATTGTCACCATACCAAGCCATGGTGGACCTCGCAACATGACAGGTGGCATTGTCATCCTGAAAGTAACATGGGTCCACCCCTAAAACTGGCACAACGTAGGAAGCGCATGGTCATCCAAAATGGTGCAGTAGAACTCGGCGTTGAGTCTACCAGGAATTGCGACCAAGGGTCCCCTGTCATACCAGGAGAAACACCCTCATAGTATAATTTCACCGCCGCCGAACTTTACAGCTGGCACAATACATTCCGGGAGGAGGCGTTCTCTAGGCAGACGCCAAACCCAGACCCTGCCATCCGAACGGCAGAGGGTGAACCTTGATTTCGTCGCTCCTATAACGAAGTAAATTTCTCCGTCATTTTTGGTCTACGCCGGGATTCGAACCCGAGTCCGCTTATTCCGGAACAAGTCGCTCTACCAACTGAGCTACGCGGACGTTTTATTCTGATTCCTATCTGCCTTTATGTCGTGTGCGTCCTTCTGGCCGGTACGTCACATCTCCTGGTACGTTACACTCCAGAGAACCTGTTTCCACTGTTCAACGGTCCACTGTCGACGTTCTTTGCACCACGTTAGCCGAGCAGCTCTATTGGACTTGGTGATCAAAGACTTGTGGGCGGCAGCACGTCCATGATAACCGAGCAGATAGGCTTCCTTACGGATGGTATTCATCGAAAGAAGAACACTCCCGGATGCCTGTTGAAACTCCTCGCGGATGAGACTAATCGATTTCGTGCTTTTCTTCCGAATTTCTCTGGCCATCACCCGTCGGTCTCTAACTCCCAGTCTTGTGGGTCTGCCGGGTCGGAACACATTCCGACAGTCACCTCTCATCTTCCACTGGCCAATCACGTAGGCCACTGTCGATTTTGGGTACTTCAACTCGCTGGATATGTCAGGTATGAATCGGCCATTTCTGTGATATCCGACGATTACACCTTTCTCGAAATCAGAGAGCTCCGAACTGCGTGGCATCTTGCATGCGACTGGTTGCGTTGTTGTTTCCCACACGATATTTAACGGCAGTGGCCGTGACGTGTATCAGGATCGCAGATATTGTCGATTGCAGGCGTGTCCAATTACATGTTGGTAGATAGTGTATAAGAACGATGCTTTACAATGTATTTTAGCTGGCGTTCGATGTGGGTGGTGCTCTACATGAGTTTGGCGAGGTGCTTTCTAGTTGATTTCAGTCAGACTGCTGTTTCTTGGATGTATGCTGCTGTTAAATTATTTTTAGTTCATGCATGAAATACGGGATTACACCATACAATACAAACTCTGAAGATGACAATCCGCTTTTTGGTTTAAATATGACAAGGACGGTAAGTCAGATAATATCCGAACATGTGAAACTTTCGTCGTCCTAGAGCGGGAATCGAAACCGCGTCTCCCAGATAGCATTCCCTGGCTTTATATAAGAGACACGTGTTCGATACCAGCTCCAGGACGTCAAAATTTTCAAGTTTACGGATATTATCTGACTTACCATCCTTGTCATATTTACACCATAAAACGGATTGTGATCTTCAAAATTTGTATTATTTTGAGTTATTATTTAGATGGTTTGAGTTTCTCGTTACTAGGTTCACCTTTGTTAGAATTTTACTAGATTGTTTGAGTTTAAAGCATTATTTCATCAAAAAGATACCGTAGTTATATTTAAAGAATGTCATAAGTTACGCATAATATACTGCATTTAATGAATTCGAAAACCTGTTGGAGTGTATGACGATGTATAATTACCTTGCAAGTGTCTAAAGGAATAATAAAGACGTTGAAGTTATCGTTAGTAAATACTTGTTATTTACTGGCAGTTTAGCCAATGTGTGTGTGTGTGTGTGTGTGTGTGTGTGTGTGTGTGTTTAAGTAATATGTGTGTGGGAATTTTAGATATGCCCGGCGCATCAAGTAGACGGAGCATCAGAATACTTACAGAATTTTTCAGGCCTTAATCTTTGACAAAACACATCAAATTTTATCCCACGTAGTCATTTTGGTTCGATGTCACTGCCATTGGTGGATACGGCAGACATCCCACCTGAAGTCAATTTTTTCCTAAACTCGAAGCAACATATCTGTTGTCACTTCTGCAACTACGGCGGTGATTCGAGTTTTGAGTTCAGCGAGATTTGCAGGTAATCTTGGAACGAACACTCGATCTCTGATGAAACCCCATAGGAAAAAATCGGGAGGTGTCAAGGTGGACATGCTATCGACCATGCTGGACTAATCCATCGCATTGGGAAACGTTTATTGAGGAAAACTCAGACATCTGTAGAGTAGTGAGATGGTGCACCATCTTGCTGAAAGTGAATGCGTCCTTCTTGTGGTTATCATGATCCAACTGTGGAATGAGATAATTTTCGAGGATATCCAGATACACAATAACCTTGAAGATTTTCTTATGAAAACAGAAGAGGATGGAAACCGTATGTTTGCTAAGCGATCAAAACACATTCACATTTGGTCAACCACGAACATCTTTCGGAGTTTCGCGTGGATATTCAGCCCCCCAAATTCTGTAGTTGTGGGCGTTAACCGACCTTGACTGGAAATGCCGACTCATCACTGAAGATAACTTACCCCAGGAAAGTACTGTCTTCCTCTATCCGATGCAACATTTCTGCACAGAATTCCTGACGAGCCACGCAATTTGCGCTCTTAATTTCTTGAACCATAATAAACCTGTATAGTTTTAGGCGCAATCGTTTTTCGTAACACTTGCCAAACCGTCGGTTGTGAAGTACTCATTTCATGAGACGCATGGCTCATTTATTCCATGGGACTACGAATGAAGCTCTCCCTTACTTGTTCAGAGACAGCAGAAGAAACACGCTGGCGATCAGGCTCATTTATTCCGCAGGACTATGAATGAAGCTCTCTCTTACTTGTTCCGAGACAGCAGCAGAAACACGCAGGCGATCAGGCTCATTTATTCCGTAGGACTATGAATGAAGCTCTCCCTTACTTGTTCCGAGACAGCAGCAGAAACACGCAGGCGATCAGGCTCATTTATTCCGTAGGACTATGAATGAAGCTCTCCCTTACTTGTTCCGAGACAGCAGCAGAAACACGCAGGCGATCAGGCTAATTTATTCCGTGGGACTACGAATGAAGCTCTCCCTTACTTGTTACGAGACAGCAGCTGAAACACGCAGGTGATCAGGCTCATTTATTCCGTAGGACTATGAATGAAGCTCTGCCTTACTTGTTCCGAGACAGCAGCAGAAACACGCAGGAGATCAGGCTCATTTATTCCGTAGGACTATGAATGAAGCTCTCCCTTACTTGTTCCGAGACAGCAGCAGAAACACGCAGGCGATCAGGCTCATTTATTCCGTAGGACTATGAATGAAGCTCTCCCTTACTTGTTCCGAGACAGCAGCAGAAACACGCAGGCGATCAGGCTAATTTATTCCGTGGGACTACGAATGAAGCTCTCCCTTACTTGTTACGAGACAGCAGCTGAAACACGCAGGCGATCAGGCTCATTTATTCCGTGGGACTACGAATGAAGCTCTCCCTTACTTGTTACGAGACAGCAGCTGAAACACGCAGGCGATCAGGCTCATTTATTCCGTGGGACTACGAATGAAGCTCTCCCTTACTTGTTACGAGACAGCAGCTGAAACACGCAGGCGATCAGGCTCATTTATTCCGTAGGACTATGAATGAAGCTCTCCCTTACTTGTTCCGAGACAGCAGCAGAAACACGCAGGCGATCAGGCTAATTTATTCCGTGGGACTACGAATGAAGCTCTCCCTTACTTGTTACGAGACAGCAGCTGAAACACGCAGGCGATCAGGCTAATTTATTCCGTAGGACTATGAATGAAGCTCTGCCTTACTTGTTCCGAGACAGCAGCAGAAACACGCAGGCGATCAGGCTAATTTATCCCGTGGGACTACGAATGAAGCTCTCCCTTACTTGTTCCGAGACAGCAGCTGAAACACGCAGGCGATCAGGCTCATTTATTCCGTGGGACTACGAATGAAGCTCTCCCTTACTTGTTACGAGACAGCAGCTGAAACACGCAGGCGATCAGGCTCATTTATTCCGTAGGACTACGAATAAAGCTCTCCCTTACTTGTTACGAGACAGCAGCTGAAACACGCAGGCGATCAGGCTCATTTATTCCGTAAGACTATGAATGAAGCTCTGCCTTACTTGTTACGAGACAGCAGCAGAAACACGCAGGCAATCAGGGAATTTCTCATGGCGAACAGAACAGCCAGTCTCAACACAATTCCCCCGTCAAGAGTAAATCATTGGTCTAGTGGGAGCAGTGTTGCCAGAGACGTTTTACCTGAAATCAGTAGATCAGAGCTCAAAAAATCATTAGAAATCAGGAGATCGGGTATTTTTTGCTTGAAATACACTCATTGTCATAAAAATCCTTGCACCAAGAAGGAGGTGTCAGATTGAAATAAGATTTTAGTAATGAGATGGTACATGCCAAGGACAGAAGTTATTACAATATCGCAGCAGCAGGAAGATATCCCGCGAACATACGGTACAGATTCCGGCCAGCGTTAGTTGCGCGACGGACAACCTCGTGCATGGATATATGCGGTGATAATATCCGGCACGGAGTCAAAGAGACGCCGTACGTTATCCTAAGACAGATTGGCCCACACTTCTTGCAACTGTTGCTCTAAATCACGCACACTGGGACATGGAGAAAGCTGGCGCCCCATCTGATCCCACACGTGCTCGATGAGCGAGAGATTAGGCTATCTGGAAGGCCACGGAGGCATCGAAACGTGATGTAGACAGTCCTGGGAAACCCGAGCCGTGTGCAGACGGGCGTCATCTTGTTGGAAAATTGCTCCGTGCCGCCCCTCCAAAAAAGGCAGCACATGGGGTGGCAGGATCTCTTGTACGTAGCGTTAGGCTGTCTAGGTTCCTCGGATCACTGCGAGAGAAATCCGGCTGTGATACACAATGGCTCTCCAGACCATCACGCCAGCAGTTCGGGACGTGTGCTGCTGTAGAGTGAGCTTGGAATTGTAGCGCTCACCTGCGGTCCTCCACACTTTGACACGGTGGTCGCCCGTTCCAATACAAAAGCGGGATTCGTCGCTGAACAATATACGTCGCCAGTCCGTGCCATTCCTCGTTGCTCCCTGATGATACCACTGCAATCGACGCCGACGATTGTCAGGTGTTAATGGCAGAAAACGTAAGGGCCGTCGAGAGTGCAGATTTGCCTCTGCCAGGAGTCTGGAAATGGTTCTGGCGGACACAGGAGTCCCTTGTACCGCCGCCACATGTACCTGGATATTGGACAAGAACGTCGTTGCATCTGTGCGTGCCGCTCTCACGATCTTGTGGTAATATCTACTGGTGGTGTGTCAGCGTCGTCCAGAGCTAGTCCACCGTGTCTGGGAGCCTTCCCGTGTCCATTGCTCCCAACACGATGGCACTGTACTGTCCGACCGGCCCAAATGGTGGCCGATTCGGAGCGCCGGCCATCCTGCGTGTCTCATCCTGATGATACGGCCTCGTTCAAAGCTCCATTAGTTGCCCGTATGCACATCTACGGCGGCTCCTCGGCATGTCTATTGCTCAGGGATCTCACCTGACTCTTACCGTGCACTTCGGCACGAATGTGAAGGCCCCTGTTCGACGCCTTGTAAGCCCCCAAAGGATCGCGATTGCAGCGCCAGTCTTGGACGCGCGGGCATGCGGAATCGCTCGAAATTTTAATCATTTGCATGTCTTCCCTCCCCGTAGCTATTCGCCGAGTTTCTCGTTAATCTCACGGTTTTTCCTTGGTGCGCGGATTTTAATGACAATGAGTGTAAGCACAATCTGACAAATACAACGTAGAGTTGGATGTAATCTCAATACTAAGGAACATTAAAATCTACAAGTATTTCAAACAGTATCAGTACTATAGAAATTACTATTAAACACCGGTATGAAAATTCAAATCAATTCAATCCTGAGTCACTCTTTTTACAAGATTTTACTGATGATCAGCTAAATAAAATAATGCTCACCACTTAAACTAATGTTGGTGTAAATAATGATGGCACTGGACTTTTAATGTAACCACAGTTCTATAGGTCCCACTCGTTACCTTCCTAAAAACAAATACACTGGTGTGCAAAAATTGAGCACCAAGAGGAGAAATTATCGTAACAGCGGAACGAGCAAAGCAGAACGGACTGAAAGACCACTCAGGAGATAGACTACGTTCCGGTACGGTAGGGCATGCGCATATATGCAGCATGACGTAGGGGGTGGGGAGTGTCGGAAGGGTATAAAGCACACGGGCGGTGTACGCTCAGCAATTCGGTGAAAGCTATTGCACGGTGTGCATCGGTTTGAACGACGTCGAGTTGCTGCCACCGTGTGATATGGACAACAGGCAATCCAGTAGACGACATCTGGATGACTTTACCCGAGATCGCAGAATTGGGAAGATGGAAGAAGGTCAAAGTGTGACTAGTGTGGCCGAGGAGTTCGGGATCGCTCACAGTATCGTTTCACGAGCTTGGAGAGCATTTCAAACGACAGGAACAGCTGTCCGAGAATTTAGCAGTGGTCGTCATCGAGCAACCACGGCGGCGGCCGACCGGTATATTGTCCTACAGGCGAGAAGAGACAGACAGCAGACAGCAGGAGAAATAGCAAGGCACATGCAACAGACAACTGGACGTCCGTTATCGCCTTTTACCGTGTCCAGGAGGCTGCACAAAGGTGGTCTATTTGCACGACGACCAGTACGGTGTGTGCCAATTAATGCCTGCTCATCGGAGACGGCGGGTTTCTGTGGTGCCAGGAACACAAGAACTGGACACATCAGCAATGGGGTCGAGTTCTGTTTACGAAGATGAGAGTCGATTTAGTCTGACGAGCGATTCTGGACGTATGCACATCTGGAGAGAGCAGGGAATACGCAATTACACCTCCAACATCATCAAAACGGACCGGTTTGGAGGTGACGGAGTTCTCATTTGGGGCGGTATCATACTTGGTAGCCGTACTGACCTCCACGTCTTCCAAGGAGGATTCAGTCACTGGTGCCCGCTATTGTACCGAGGTTCTCCTGCCTCACGTGCGTCTGTTTAGAGGTGCTGTGGGTTCTGACTTCCTCTTCATGGACAACGAACGCTACACCTCATCGTACAGTGGCTGTCGCAGAACTGTTGCAGAGTGAAAATTTTCAACGTATGGATTGGCCCGCAAGGTCCCCGGACCTAAATCCAATCGAACACGTGTGGGACCTTCTCGGAAGGCCCTTGGCAGCACGTCACCAGCCGCCAGCAACGATTCCGCAGCTGCGATTGGCGCTAAAAGAGGAATAGGCCGCGATGCCCCAACAGCTCCTTGATAACCTCGTCCTCAGCATGACCAGACCGTTGTAAATCCTGCAACGCAGTCAGGGGTGATCATATCCCCTACTAAAGACTGGATTTATCTTGGCAGCCGCCTGTCACATGGACGTTTCTGTCTTCTGTCTACTTGTGCTAGAAGCCACCTTTTCAATAAAGTGCCTTTGTATCCTTTGGATTCCTTGTTTGGACGGTTTTGCTCATTTGTCCCATATTCTTACATCTTGGGGATCTTATGGTATGATTTGAGTCGATGTGGAGCACTTCTGCACGACGTTATATTCGAAAAACCGTCTCGTCCTTAATTTTTGCACGCCAGTGTAGCTATATACTCAAACGTCTTGCTAAACTGCACCCAGATGCTCCCTAAGTCCGAGCAATACGCGCTGCACTAAAAAACAGTATAATGGAAAAATATGTGTTACTATAGACGTTTTCCTAATATTCTGGGTTTTAACAAAATACTAGGGAATATAACAGACTGATTAGTTATCTAAAAAATATTTGCCACGATAACCTGTATGCATTTAAAAGAAATGTGTAGCAGGTGTTGAAAAAGTTTTAGTCTTCATCAGCTTTTTTCTCTTCAGAAAAATTCTGACAAGGGAACGGTTCCGGATCGTTGTTGCTCGGATTTACAGTGCCTGTTATATCATTCAACAGTACTGAAAGGGTAATGTGTAATAACGAAACTTTTAGGTGCTGTGGAATATAAATGATGAAGTTATAGGACATCAAAGAACACTGGCCGAGAATATATTCATGGAATCTCCATTATTCTTGCGGCCAGTGTCGGAATTGTTTTTGTTGCTTTAAGTAATTGGTACACATTATAAAATATTAATGAATAGATATACAGTGTAACGTGTTTTGGTAATGGATATACATTGCACTCACCTTTCATGTACGACAAAAAATATATGATCTTTAATTATGGAATGATCCAAACAAAAGTAGTTCTCACAGTGAGAACATTTCATGAATGCTGTTTCCTCGCAATCTTCTCTACCACATTCCTCAATTAGACCCGATTCAAAATAATACTGGGGACGTGTTTGGAAGTATCCAGGGTGAGTAGTGACATAACTACTCTTATAAAATTGCAAAGCGGATTAGGTTTTCAAATCGAGGCGCTGAAAACTTATAGTGAACAAAACACTGCAGACCGGAGAAAGTGGTCTCTGTGCCAAAAGTTCGTGTCTGATGTTACCAACACAGTGTCCGTTATGAATTTAACCATATTTTTATAGGGACTTCTTACACTTATTTTTAAAGAAAATAATTGTAAGAAGTTCTAATATAATATTCATAATATACATACATTACATAATACAATGCTCATGAACAAGGCTCTAGTGGCTCTCCCTGTTGTCCATAGCAGCTCAAAGTTTGGATACAAACATATCTTATGATCCTCTATCTAAACAATATACTTTGGTTTTGAAATCAGCGACAACCACATGTCCATTTCCTTGCGAGGTGAGCCTTGTCGAATGAAGCAGTAAATGGTGAGTATTGAAGGGATGCTGGACATTCTTAGACAACATGTCCGAGGTTGTGTTAACAGGCATCATTCATTCTGTGCTTCAATTCCAGGTGTCTTTCATATCGGGCACCCTAGCGCAAATCTACTTAAGATCTCCCAGGTTGTTTAAGATTTAGAGTCAAACACTTCCTTCCTAAAATCCTCTCCAACAGAATTCACTCATCGTTCATTTTTCATCAACTTTCGCGCGCAAAAAAAAAAAAAAAAAAAAAAAAAAAAAAACTATTCCGCTGAAATTGCATGCTGCAGGACTTTTTAACTTCTCTAAGGCATTCAATAAAAGAAACCATATCAGCTTCTTGAAAAATTACATAACATTAGTGTCACAGATACATTATACAAATTATTTTACAGTTTATAGGGAAAAATATCTGTCAAATAATCACAAAATTTACGTCCCAAACCAAAAGATTAGGCATAATAGTAGCAAATTGAGGAGGTGGCTTTAAAACAGAGAAAAATTAGCGGATTACAAAAATCTATCAGTGCACAAGAGTCAAAATCAGTAGATCTACTGATAAATCAGTAAAATTGCAACACTGAATGGGAGGATTCCCTACTATACTGGGTGCGAAATTTCCATCAGTGCACAAGAGTCAGATCTACTGATAAATCAGTAGCATTACAACACTCAGCAATAGGATCCCTACTATACTGGGTGCAAAGTTTCCGTTGAACAGTTGTCGCAGATTTTGCCTCTTCAAAGCAATACGCACGGCAAGCACGCTCCGCACCTGTTTTGAAAGCAGCCATTTTGAAATGCTCGCCGCTGGCGGTCGCGGTTACGGAATTCGGTGATTTGGCATTACGTGAGGTAAAACTTGATGAGCTTTGACGCTTCCACAAATTTTGTAAGTATTCCGAATAAATTTCTATATGCTTTCAAAGTTGTAAAGTCATTTTTGAATCGCCCTGTATAATGCCTGGTACTATGCAAGCCAGCTTGATTTTATGATTTGGTTCTTTCCTTCAAGAAATGAAAAAGCAGGGATAAGATAAAATAAAATCGGAAAAATTCTTGAGAATCTTTCGAACTTCGAAGCTATGGATCCTGCAGTGGCATGAGAAGTCGAATAACAAAGACGGATATTTTCATCATACGGGCCTCCGTCGTACTTAGCTTGCAGTGTTCCATTAGGAACGTAAACTTTATTGATACTGGAGGATATGTCAAGAGGTTTGGCTGCTTTCCCGTTTTAGGGAGTTTCTTTTTTTTTTTTTTTCGTTCAGGATGATGATAGCAGAAGAGAGAACTCTTCTTCACAGAGTCGTAGCGAGAGAAGATGAAACAGATTATGTTTTTTTATTCAAGGATTTTTTTTTTATCTTTGAATCTTTCGCTCCATATATTTTCCTGTTCTTCTCTCATTCGGATTAACCAACGTAGAAATATTTATGCGATGGACTCTTGGTTTTCAGCCGTTTACGAATGTAGTGTTGTTCTTGGCTCGACTTCGAACCTGACATGACGCTCCGGTGCCGCAATAGTTTAACCTCTGGCTGTGGAGTTAGCCCGGGTTCCAGTCCCGAATGAAGCATTAGAGGTCTGCACTAGAGTTGGAAACGGGCCAAAAATTTCGGACCCGGACGTCCCATAACTGGATCCGACCCTGACCCGTAACTGACCCGGAAAAATCTGCTTGGAACTATAAATTCGAAACTCAATCTATAACGAAGTAAATTTCTCCGTCATTTCTGTCCACGCCAGAATTCGAACCCGGATTCCCCTCATTCCGGAATAAGTCACTCTACCAATTGAGCTACGCAGATGTTTTATTCTGATTCCTATCTGCCTTTATGTCGTGTGCGTCCTTCTGGCAGGTACGTCACATCTCCTGGTACGTTACATCATCTCCCCTTATTTATTTATTTTTTTTTTTTCGAAGTGCTGGAGAAGGGATTCTCTTCTTTTTCCTATCTCGCGGTGTGGAAAGAACATCACACCAATGCGAGATTTTGAACGGTCGGGTCATCCGGATAGTTCGGACGCCATTATAACGAAGTAAATTTCTCCATCATTTTTGTCCACGCCAGGATTCGAACCCGGATCCCCTCATTCCGGAATAAGTCACTCTACCAATTGAGCTACGCGGACGTTTTATTCTGATTCATATCTGCCTTTATGTCGTGTGCGTCCTTCTGGCAGGTACGTCACATCTCCTTGTACGTTACAAATCTATACATATAAACGTAATATATATATTCATCCCAATGACCGCTTGATATCTAACAAATGAAATCCTTTTTTAATAATAAAATTTGGTTACTTGATAAATTTTAGTGCCATTTTTAGTGCCACTATTTTGCCTAATCGAGAAGTAATGGCTGACTATGACCGTGACCATGGAGTATACTACAAATGGGAATCATTATTTACGATTGCGCAAATGTATTTTTTAAAATGTATTTAGATTGTTCACTCTTTCCACGCTTTCATGGAGGTTCGCATACTTTCATATGATCCGTTAGAGTTTTGGTTCCACAATCACTTTTTATGCCGACATCTTTCTTCTTAATTATACACTTTCCACATTTTGAACAACAAGCAAGACCAAACAACACAGAATTATTCACCGGTTCCTTCATAAGACGAAACAATTTTCAGCATTCACTCTTCCCCTTGTGGTTTTCAACAACCACGTATTTGTTGGCTTCGACGCTTATCTCAACCTCCTTAATATTAAATCCATCCATATTAACAAATAAGGAGTTAATTTCGACAGGACATGTCATGGGAACGCGATGCTAGCACATCAATCGAAAACCTCTGAATGTTCAATGCAAAAGATGCCATGTGAAAAGTAACTCTTAGTCATACAGTGAACCTCGCACGGAGAGAGTGAATCAGCGGAGAAGCAGGCGAATGGCGTTTGCTTGTACCTTGCCCTGGACAATCGCACTGTAAAAGAACGCAAAAGAAGTATCTTTTAACGATATGGTGTCGGTGTGTCTGACGTAAGTCGGTGGAAATCTTCGTTGCTTTAAGAAAAAGACGAAAATATTTTTGCATGGCAAATCATTATTCACTCCGTGGGCGCCAGAATCGACTACAGAATTCCACAACGCGCATTTTTCTTTTTTCAAAAATAAAACGGGAATAAAACCGGGTCTGGAACACTTTGACCCGACCTGTTGGAACCGTAAGAAATTGTCGATCCGTTGATCCGTAACCCGTTTCCATCTCTTGTTTGCACTGGCTTGGCCGGTGAAACCTGGCCCGGCCCTCAGACCAAATCGAGCTTTCTTTTTTTTTTTTTTCATCAGTTAAGTGAAATGTTCCGGCCTCGAGCCAGGCTGGGTGTTCGCTTTTGAGTGGTGGAAAATTCGCTTACATATGCGTATTGACGTTGAGGATGAATAAATAGTTAGAACATATTAATACTTTAAGTATGCATGCCGTATCCAGAACAGCTTTTTCACATCTCATAACTTCCAGAGTGATGACCACTTACAAAAAACGGTGAAACATAAATTGTGACTTCGCCATCTGAAATATCCATTACCACACGAAATTAAAACCTGAAAAAGACACACCGTGAGCAACTCAATTGACAATATGCAGTAGCTCGTCCCTAATTTAGGGCCACTGGTTCCAGGGAAGGGAGAAACCAACGCAGTAAGACAAACACAACATCCATGCCTCACCGGGATTCGAACCCAAATCCTTCTCGAGCGAATGGTCATAATCCAGCGGTAAGACCACGGCACCACTACTATTGACTGAATGTTTTTGTTTTGTTTTGACGTTTAACCACCATGGTGAGAAGCTCTATTGCCTATAAGCAATCGTCTGTCCCTAATTTAGAGACATTGGTTCCAGGGAGGAGAGATAGCCAGTGCCTTAAAATGAACGCACCACCCATGCCTCAACTGGACTCGAACCCAAGCCCACTCGGACGAATGATCAGAAACCAACTTTTAGACAATTGCGTGACCCAGGTGACTTGATTGAATTTAATATCTGCCATCCAAATTAAAACAATTTTTTTTTCATAGAGGGTTTAACGATCACCGTGAGGAACTCAATCGGTTATAAGCACTCAGCCGTCATTAATTTAGGGCCTCTGGTTCCAGGGAAGGGAGAAACCAACGCAGTAAGACAAACACAACATCCATGACTCACCGGGATTCGAACCCAAATCCTTCTCGAGAGAAGGGCCATAATTCAGCGGTAAGACCATGGCACCACCGGTGCGGCCCACTACTATTGATTGAATGTTTTTGTTTTGTTTTGACGTTTAACCACCATGGTGAGCAGCTCTGTTGCCTATAAGCAATCGTCTATCCATGCCTCACCGGGATTCGAACCCGGACCCAACTCAGATGAATGACCACAAGACAGCACTTAGACTACTGCGCCACCAATGATCAGAAGCCAGCTCTTAGACAAGTTCAGGTGCAAGCCAGCTGCTTACACCAAGTTCAGCAGATTTGTAATGCAATTTCTTCGCAAGATTTGAAGCGCAGTTTACTATTGTACTATTCAAATTTGTTTGGCACGTATTTACTATAATATTCGAAACTTTGCTTTTGATTCGTATGCACAATGGTAACTGTTCTATTTTACGACTGAACCCATCACCGGTAAATCGCCTAATGATTGGCTTTCCACAGGGTTACGTTTATCCAATTACCGATTATGTGTAAGTTAATAACTTCTCAATCATTTCTACCCATCTACATGCTGGCACTAAATTTGACCAATAGCAGAACTCGAAAATGACCTGACTGAAATTCAGCCAATCAGCAACGCTTCAGGTTTATAAACATAGTTTTTGATAATTTGGTAGTGAAAACAAACAGCTCGTGTGCTTCTTGTAAAAAAAAAAAAAAAGGAGAATAACAAATCTAAAGTAGTATATCTCTCAGGTGATGCAAAGTTTTGGCTCCTGATCATTCGTCGAAGAGGGGTCCGGGTCCGAATCCTGGTGAGGCACGGATGTTGTGTTTGTCTTACCACACCGGCTGTCTTCCTTCCCTGGAATCAGTGGTCCCAAATTAGGATAGGCCGACTGTTTATAACCCACTGAGTTGCTCACGTTAATTGTTAACCCCCCCCCCCGATAAAGATTCTGGCGGTCCCGGTGGCCCAGTGGTCTAAGCTTTGGCTTCTGACAATTCGTCCCAGATGAGGTCCGGATTCGAATCCTGGTGTAACATGTATGTTTATATTTGTCTTACGGCACTGAATCTCTCCCTTGCCTGGAACTAGTGACCCTAAATTAGGAACAGACGACTGCTTATAGCCCATCGAGTTGCTCACGGTGGTCGTTAAGCCTTCAATAAAAACAAACAAACAAACAAACAAACAAACAAAAACACAAGAAAGATGACGCCCAATTTTCGGTTGTTACGAGCACGTCTTTTAAAGCCGTTTTTATCAAAGCTATTTAAAGTCAATAGCACCAGTTAGGGAAACAATCAACCAATTTCCACAAACGATAAAACATCGAAAAATAGAAACATCTACTTATAATAATTCCACCAGCAGCTAAAAAGCATTTTACGAAGACTAACAAATGGCGCACAAAAAGTTTTTCACAGCACAAGGAAAGTATCAGAGACGATAAGGTTTTCAAATCGAACACTTAAAAGAAGAAATATATGAGAGAAAGAAACATTATATAACTCTATGACTTCTAGCGGAAGAATTTTGAATAATGAAAAAGTTGAAAACAGGCGAAAAATGTTCTGCATGAAAAAAGCTATGCTAAAGAAAAATAACTTTTCAAATACGTCTCCCGGGAAGTAGAAATACCGAGAAAAAGGTTTCGACCTTTGCGACCCTTATTGGAAAAATTGCGGATTATTTAAAAAGGATAATGCTCCATATCTCTAGTGTAGCGAATGGCATACAGTAAAGAAGAAATTCCTCAATAGTGTTTCTAGAAGCGGCGATACAGCTGCAAACTGAAGTACATAAACACCACCTACCGACAGAACGGTGAACTACAAAATTGCTCATACACTCGCCTAAAGTGTTCTGCAAGGTAAATGACATTCGGTGTTGAAATAATTTTTAAATCGAACATATAGAAGCAGAGATATTGAGAAAAGCAGATTAAGAATTTGCGCCCCCTTGCGGCGAAATTGTGAATTATTTTGGGAAGGAAATGCGCTCACAGCGTTTGCATAGTTATTAGTATCCGACCGAAGAAAGAAGTTTTTAGTCGGATCTTTAGTCCCGGAGATATTGCTGCAAACGGAAACGTGAACTTACGCCTTCTGGTGGCAGACTTGTGCGTTTAACAAAATTTGAAATTATATGAGAAGCATTGCGCAGTTGAAACGCTCTCCAAGAAAGAAAGAATTTTTCAAATCGGACTTTTAGAAGCAGAGATACTGACAAAAATAAGATATACATCTACGCCACCTGGCGGAAAAGCTATGCATTATTTTAAGTACAAAGTATTCTCAAAAGGTTTTTCGATGTGAGCGGTATCGGCTCACGGAAGAATTTTTTCAATTGAGTTTTTAGGAGCTCAGATTTTGCTGCTAATACATCAGAAGCAGAAATTAACACTTACGCCCCTGGTGGCCAAATCATTCTTTACGAAATATTGGAAATTATATGCAAAGCATTTACCATCAGGAACTGTATCCTCCGCAGAAAGAATGTTTCAAATAGGGGTTTTAGAAGAAGCGATATCCGGGTAAACGCAGTATACTTTTACGCACTCTAGCGTAAAATCAACGCGTAACTTGAAAAAATGACTATACCTTAAATAGTCTTCGACGTAAATCGAATGGAAAGGGAATTTGGTTTTTTTTCAATCGTACGCTTAGAAACAAACGTATGGAATAAAATGTATTTTGAATTCGATATAATCTGCAATTACGCCATCTAGCGGCAACGAAATTAAGGATCATCATTTGCACATTTCAAGCTTCACAATGAAAAAAATCAAATCGGACTATTAGTTGCAAAGATATGGTGTGCACAGAGAGACGGACGGACAGACAAACCGATAACGTAAGCACGATCTTTTTTACAAAAAACGTGCCAATCATTTTTACAAAAGTCGTGCTAAAAAAGATTCTGAGGGTTATAAGCAGTCGCCCATCCCTAATTCGGGGCCACTGGCTCCACGGAAGAGAAAGATTCTGCGGCGTAAGATTAACGCCACACACGCCTGATCTGGGACTCAAACCGGGACCCATCTCTGACTAGTTAGAAACCTACGCCTCTGATCACTTGGCTACGGGCGACCAAGCTGAATTCGTCCAGAATATAGCAGTAAAACTGTTTGGGTGATGTGTTCTTTTGGCTGAATCTATCGAATAATCAGGAAGACTAAGAACGATATTTTTTCCAGAAATAATGAATCTGAAATCAAATGTTAATAGTGGACTTAGTGTTTTACCATTTTGAAGAAAATGAAAGAAAACAGGCTTTCGATCTACCGAATACTTGAAGCAGACGGAATGTAATCTTATATTATTATAAAACACAAAACTTTTAAGATCTTTACTTTGTTCCGTTCGCGAGTTATGAATTAATTAATAAACTAATCAATAAAGTCAGCGTCGTTTGCTACGTCATTGTTATCTGAAAGCACGTAACTGCATTCATCGCCGCTGCACATCCACAGGTGCTTCTATTCTATCAGAACTGTGCATAAAAAAATGCAAAAACGAAAATTGTGAAATCTTAACGAAACGGGCTAAAATTATTGGTAACAAGAGGAGACCCACAAAATTTCACCGGAATCCAGTCAAAACTTTTTAAAATAGGCATGGAATTTTTAATTCATCGGTAAACAGAAATATATACGCAGAAACGGTTAATAAAATTTTGACGGCTAATTTAAAAAGTTATTTACCGATTCAGGCGAAATTTGGAGGTCATGTTCCTATTAACGATTTATGGTGTTATTAAAATTTCAGCCAGTTTCATAAAATATTCGCAAAGATACGTTTTTAACTTTTTTATCCCAGAGATTCGCCACTCAAAGACGTCTGACACTGAGAGCACGTGATGCATTTGACGCTTCTCTCATGGAGAGCTGTATGTTGGAATGTCAAGAGCAAAGGATCCAACAAAATCATATATTATTGCCGATGAAGGAGAAACCAAAAATGTTGTGTACGGCCAAGTGCTGAAATAATCACACTATGGATAAATAATTTGTAATGACCGAATTTGTGAAATCAGCTTTTTTCTTTCTTGCGAGCATAAATTTTTTACCGATTTTTTCAGTGACATATAAAGGGAATATGAAATTAATAAGCCTAAATACCGGGCAAAGCCGGGTAGTAAAGCTAGTTGCAAAATAAAATAAGCATTTATAAAATCCAGACTCGAGTTCTGACTTCTGAGAACTACCATTATTTATTGAAAAGTCTGGGGAAAAGTGAAGTCGAACATAATAGTTGCCTTTGTTAAATAATGTAATTTAGTTAAAGTATTCTCACAGACAGATAAAGGGAAATAGTTTGTGCTGCACATTTCATTATTTGGATAGAAAGGAGTTTTAGCTAGTGAACAGTTTAAAGCGTTTCACGAAGACTTAGTCATGGAGAAATACACTAAAGGTTTTAATGATTTCCGGTTAGTGCGCCTTGATACCGAGTTAATCCTCAGCATTTGCTTCCTTCCTGCATATATTTCTCTCAGTAAAGAGTGAATGATTTAGACTACCAAACACAGCTGAACAACCAGAAACCATTAAACATTTAATGACTTAAACTAAACACGCAGCACCAACTAAATCTCTTTTATAATTTAAACCGCATTTAAAATCATGTCGCAGGAAACCACAGACACTTTGATAATGCAGTGAATAGTGGAGCAATTTTGTTGACTTCCTAGGATATTTTCAATTGTTTGGGACACATGGAGACATTGGTTTGGCTTTAAAGTTACCAAACTGATTTTCTGTGCGACGTCTTTTTTTTTTTTTTTTTTCTTTGGACGGGGATGATTTAATGACCACCGAGAGCAACGTAATGGGTTATATAACCAGTGCCCTGTCCCTATTTCAGGGCCACCAGCTCCATGGAAGGGAAAGATCCAGTGTCGTGGGACAATCAAAACATCCGTGTCTCACGGGGATTCGAACCCGCACCCATCTCGGATAACCGTCAAACCACTGCGACACCGCTGCCGCTGTATGATGCATGGGAAAACTTTCGTATGTTGACCAAATGTTTGATGAGGTAACTGCAATCTAATGCTATTGGTTTTGTAAAGTTTGTTAACATGGGCTTATAGTGAAATTTCTAATATTTTGTTTACCGAAGAGTCATTTTGGAAGTGTATGTAATTAAATAATGCATTGAAATGTTAAGTTCATTCGAGTTAAGCCTGGGTTCGAGTCGTGAATGCGGCATGGGTGGTGTATATGTTTTACCTCGCTGCTTTCCTCCCTTCCCTGGAGTCAGTGCCTCCCACAAATTATGGACATGCGACTGTTTATGGCCCTCGAAGTTGCTCATCGCGGTAACTAAAACCTAACGTACACTATATTGACAAAAGTCACCGGACACCCCTTCAAAGGCAACTAAACGGATCGGCTGCGTTGTTGAGTTCCGCGGTACAGCTGCAAACGGTATAAAAACAAGCCTGCATCTGACCGCGATCATATTGCACTGTGAGGTTGAGTGAAAATGTCGCGGCGGGAGAGAACTGATATTGAGAAAGGAAAGATTGTTGGGTGTTATACTGTATTAGTAGGTTGTCAATGACAGAACCGGAGAAGAGTTTAAACATACCCAAATCAACTGTTTTAAATGTACTGAATAAGTGGAAGACACATGGCGTGCCCGAAGCAGCAAAACGTACCGGCAGATCAAAGAAAATCAGTTATAGAGGACGTCAAAGCCTCAGGAGAGTCGTTACAGCTAATCGATGGAGTACTGCACAACACCTTAGTATACAGGTGAGTAAAAATGCTGGAACCTCGGTATGTACACGTACCATTCGCAGAGAACTTCATTCCATGGGTTACCGTGGTCGTGCGGCTGCTCATAAGCCTTTCATCTCCACTTGAAATGCTACTCGTAGTTTAGCATGGTGTAAAGAACATTTATCGTGGACCGTAGATCAATGGAAACGGGTCCCATGGACTGATGAATCCAGATACACGATCCATCAGTCTGATGACTGTGTGTGAGTATTGCGGCAGCCGAGGGAACGCCATTTACCACAGTGTACTGTTCCTACGGTCAAGTTTGGAGCCGGATGTGCACTCGTGTGGGGGTGTTTCTCGTGGTACGGTCCCGGATCATTCCTTATGGTGGACAGACCTGTTAACCAGCACGTTTACCTCGATATTTTGGACAATTATGCTGTACCAACTCTGTGGTAACACCATGGAACCGAGCCTTGTTGGTACCAGCAGGATAATGCACCAAGCCATAAAGCAAGGATCGCTACAGCGTGGTTTGACGATAATTTCGTATCGTGTGTGGACTCGCCAGCACAGAGCCCTGATCTTAATCCCATGGAGCACCTATGGGATGAATTAGAGCTCCACATAAGAAGTTTGGAACCAAGGCCTACTACTAAGTAACAGCTAGCGGCAGCATTATACACTATCTAGCAACAAGTAATTGGACACCCCTGCAATCGACGATATCTGCGGTCCTGATACACGTCACGGCCGCCGCCATTAAATATCGTGTGGGAAACAACAACGCAACCAATCGCATGCAAGATGCCACGCAGTTCGGAGCTCTCTGATTTCGAGAAAGGTGTAATCGTCGGGTATCACAGAAATGCCGATCCATACGTGACATATCCAGCGAGTTGAAGTACCCAAAATCGACAGTGGTCTACTCGATTGGCAAATGGAAGATGAGAGGTGACTGTCGGAATGTGCCCCGACCCGGCAGACCGACAAAACTGGGAGTTAGAGACCGACGGGTGCTGGCCAGAGAAATTCGGAAGAACCGCACCAAATCGATGGGCCACATCCGCGAGGAGTTTCAACAGGCATCCGGGAGTGTTCTTTCAATGAATACCATCCGTAAGGAAGCCCATCTGCTCGGTTATCATGGACGTGCTGCCGCCCCCAAGCCTTTGACCACCAAGTCCAATAGCGCTGCTCGGCTAACGTGGTGCAAAGAACGTCGACAGTGGACCGTTGAACAGTGGAAACAGGTTCTCTGGAGCGACGAATCAAGGTTCACCCTCTACAGATAGGATCGGATGGCAGGGTCTTGGTTTTGCGTCTGCCTGGAGAACGCCTCCTGCCGGAATGTATTGTGCCAACTGTGAAGTTCGGCGGCGGTGGAATTATGCTATAGGGGTGTTTCTCCTGGTATGGCACGGGACCCTTGGTCGCAATTCCTGGTAGACTCAACGCCGAGACCTACTGCTCCATTTTGGATGACCATGCGCTTCCTACGTTGTGGCAGTTTTACGGGGTGGACTCATGTTACTTTCAGGATGACAATGCCACCTGTCATGTTGCGAGGCCCACCATGGCTTGGTATGGTGACAATGGGGTTAATCGAATGGACTGGCCTGCGCAGAGCCCGGACCTTAACCCTATCGAGCACCGCTGGGACGAGTTGGAGCGTCGACTTAAGGGGTGCCCCCACCGTCCGAAATCGGTGAAGGAACTGACCTGTCTTCTCCAAGCCGAGTGGAAGAAAATACCGCTAGCCGTCGTACAACGCCTGGTTGAGAGTATGCCCCGGAGGGTCGCAGCTGTAATCGCCGCTCGTGGAGGCTGCATCAATTATTGAAGGTGAATAAACTTCGTTTTCCTTTGCTATCATAGGTGTCTAATCACTTTTTGGTAGAGAGTGTATATTGAATGGAAGCGCATATCTATCGCTATGTTCCAAAATCTTGTTGTAAGGCTGTCTCGAAGGGTCAGTGCACGCATTAAGGCCAGAGGTGGACCGACATCATACTAATGTATGTCAATAAATGCTATGTTGCGTTTCTCTTCTAGGTGTCCAGTGATTTTTGTCAATATAGTGTATAAAGGGGAAGATTGAATTACCTTGGACATTACACAAGAAGCCAGTGGAGAATTAGGAACGGAAATACTCTCGTCCAAGTTTTTAATAGGTGTCTCAACGGACGAAAGATTGCCGATGATTGGAACTATGCTACAGTGATCCGAGTAAGAAGTGAATTAAAACTGAAATTCCCGGCACCAGGCGGGGCGAAATGTCTGATGACGAGCAATCAGTAGTGGCACAGAGTAGGGCGTCGGCTTCCGTCACCCATAGTATGCATTGTGCGCCATACCATTCACTCGCTGACTCTGCTTGAGCCACCGACTTTTAACCTGGATGTGATTTGTGCCGTCGTTGCCAAGTGGTCTGTCTATATAAGCCTGGATAGTCTACGTTGATCCAGGTCATCAATGACGTATGGCCGGTCACTGCTTGCTCCCGGGGGGCTGGTACGTCCGTAGATGGTAACTCGCTGTGCACCCCTGATACGCTCAGACCACCACGTTTACCCATGCTCGTCGATTGCGATACATTGTCGGGAAGCCCTGTTGTCCGCCTTTTTATCGCCTGCGTTCGGTTTGGGTATGTTCCTTTCTGTGCGGCTAGTGCCCATGTAAACTGCCCATCACACCTACCTGCAATGTTTTGTCTACGGAGTATATGCACTCGTATTTATATAGCTGCGCCAGTGGCGCAGCGGTCTAAGCGCTGTCGTCTGACCATTTGTTCGAGATGGTATGGATTCGAATCCTGTGATGCATGGATGTTGTGCTTGTCTTACGGCACTGGCTCTCTCCCTACCCTGGAACCAGTGATTCCAAATAAGGGACGGGCGACATCCCATTGAGTTGCTTGTAGTGGTCGTCACCACTCCCCCCAACACCCCCACGAAAACTTACTAATTTTCATAAATTCAGGGCCGCCATGATGGCGCAGTGGTATAAGCTCTAACGTCTGATCATTCGTCGGGTCCTGGTTCGAATCCCGATGAGACATGGATGCTGTGCTTGTCTTGGGACAGCCGCTCTTCCCCTCCCCTTGAAACACTGGCCTTAAATTAGGGAAGCGAGACTGCCTATAACCCATCTAGTTGCCCACCCTGGTCATTATCCCACCTTCCCCGAAAAAAAATCCAATTGATTGGGGGGGGGGGGGTTAACGCTCCCCGTGAGCAATTCATTGGGCCTTTAGTAGTCGCCTGTCCCTGATATAGGGACAGTGCTTCTAGTGAAAAGGGAGAGCCAGTGCTGCAAGACAACACAATATCCATGCCTCAACTGGATTCGAACCCGGACGAATGATCTAAAGCTAGCGGTTAAAGCACTGCGCCACCCGGACGTCTAAATTTATGTAATTATTTTTATCATAGCGTTATAAGCAGTTAGTGCAGCCCCGGTGGCGCAGTGGTGTAAGCAATGGCTTCTGATCATTCGTCCGAAACGGGTCCGGGTTCGAATCCCGGTGAGGCATGGATATTGTGTTTGTCTTTCAGGACTGGCTCTCTCTCTTCCCTGGAACCAGTGGCCCTAAATTAGGGACGGGAGACTGCTTATAGCCCATTGAGTTGCTAACGGTGGTCTTTAAACCTCCACTCAAAAAAAAAAAAAAAAAAAAAAAACAGTTAGTCGTACCTAACTTGGGGTCGCCCGTGCCAGGGTAGGGAGAGAATAATAAAAAAAAAGCAGTTAGTCGTACCTAACTAGTCGCCCGTGCCAGGGTAGGGAGAGAACCAGAACGGTAAGGCAAACACACCACTCATGCGTCATCTGAGACTTGAACCCGGGCTCATCTAGGAGGAATGATCCGAACGTGCGACTCACCGGGGCAGCATTACTTAGTATGAAAATATAAATGCACAATTAATTGGGTATATGCTTTTTATTTTCTTCCTTCAAGTCAAACGCGTGTTCTCCATCGAGATCCACGAGATGCGTATGACTTGCCCAATACGCAGTTAAGCTTCTCCCATTTGCAGTGAGTTGCTTAAAACTGCCACTAGGCGGTGCTGATCACCAAGCTTACGTAACCAATTTGTGGCGGTAACATGCGAGAAAGCGTGTGAAAGGGAAGTGTGTGTGGTTCAGCAACTTGAGTTTTTTACTTCGTCATGGAAAATTTTCAGATTGTCTTGGGAAATTTGAAGCCCCGGTGGATTTTTTCAGTGGTCTTTAGTTTTAACAGTGTTCTGGACTTTCCACTTACGTATATATTCCTTATACTAAATCACCGGTATTTTGAACGATGTTTAGTGAAATAGTATAGTTTAGTTTATGTGCATCAGCGTTTTGCAACCTTATCGACAAATCAACACTAACTGAGATGGATTAAGCACCATCTTTTACCTCTTCTCGCCGGAGCATGTAAGTACCTCTTTATACCATCTATTTTTTTTTTTTTTGTATTTAACCGTAAGTAGTTGACGGGGTAGTATGTAACAGCTCAATTTTAGCCAGCAGATTTCGTTCTTTGCTTTGATTTAATAATTTCTCTGCCCTTAACGAACGAAATACTTTATTCCTATACACTTTTTGTTCTACACAGTAAATTGATATGAGTTTTTCTTACATGTTTCAGGAACAATTCTCTTGTGCAATAACAGTATGTGTTCAGTATAATGACGTTCTGAATTATATGTTATGTTAAATTCATAACCTGTGTTGGTGGAATAAAACCATCTGAATGACTGGTAATTTTTGATATATGACCCCTTCTCCCTGATTTCGCTGGTCTTATTTACCTTTCCTTCACCACGCCCCTATTCAAATAATCTTGTGTATTAGCAGGTAATTTTTCCTTCATTTGTCTTGCTGTGTATATTAGATAAACATTCAGTGGTTAAAAATATTGAGTAGATTTAATATTGAATGGGACGTTTGATTATTGCTTACACTATTTAGGTGGTTAATGTCCAACTTTTCAAAGAGGTTGGTTAATATTTAGATTTCTTTCATGAATGCTGTGAGTTTTATCATACCCTTTTTCATTGCCACATCAAAATGTTACATCGTGTTTCCATTTTTTTAAAATGATGCACCAAACAGTTGATTAGAATTCACTCATTTCTGAATTCTGTGTATCACTAGAGAGTTAATACTGATTTATGTTTTAGGGTGATAACTTAAAATTAAAACCATTTTATTACTTAGTAGAGACAAATTTCATTCACCTCATAATTCTTACATTATTATATACATATTTTATAGTTAAGCTACCTCCAGAGTCTCCTGTGTTTGATGAATAGTTGGTAAATGCTAATCTTTTATTACAGTTGTTAATATTCAACAAAAGCTCATAATGCTAGGTAAATATTCAAATAGGTCTAGCCTCATTTACCACTATTTTTAGCCATAGGCTCTTCACGCCTTCATTTTTTTTCTGCAAACATTCTCACCTCCTTGAAGGAATCGTTGGAGCAACACGTGCTGAGACAAAGTTTTATTTGCATGCAGTTTAGTCAAATATTTACATACTCAACTTTTGTGTTTTTTTCTCCTCTGCTTTTGTTGTACAATTGTTTACTGTACTTCAATAAGGTTACGTGATCAAAGTTTTCTGTAGTTTTGTTGACGACTATGTGTATCATTTTTTTCTCCCTTCTTGTATATACCCTCATAAATAATTCATATCAGATAATTACACTATTTTTACATTGAGCTGTAATTGGAATTTCTGCATGTCACTTTTTTAAAATGCCAATTTACATGATAGTACAGCTTTTCATGATTTGCTTCACTTATATGTTTTATTTATTTTATCATTTTACATTTTTTTTATTTTTTACTTTCTTCTTTCATACTTCACGACGATACTTTACTGCAATCTTTGCAGTGGACAGATTTCACATGTCATATGTTTTGAATAAACTTTGTGTATTAATTGAACATATACAACAGCTTTGGGAAGAAAGAATTTCCTTGTGAACACCTACTTTACTATCCGAATCAAAGAATTTGTAAGGTATGTAGCATAAACCGCTTACATATACAGTTTGTATGATTTTGTATATGCTGTATTTCCTCATTTTTATTCAGAAAAAGTAAGAGCAACAGGTTGCTCATAAGTATTTCATATGTCCTACATGAAGCTTGTCTTATGAAGGTGATATGCACACCACTTCATGACACTTTATGAAGGGGCGACTGACTGAAATATTTACTGTTCATGCATGATACAATGAAATACTTTACTAATTATGTATATTTAATGCAAAGGAAATATTTATTTTTAGATACATGTATGATAGTATATTGAAAGTAACTCCAAAAAAAAAAAAAAAAAAACCCAAACAACTGAGGATTGAGATGAGAATTATATTACAGTTGCGAAATACTGATAAAGCCGGCAAAAATATCTTAAATTAAAATAGTTCCATAAAATTTATATTCTTTAAAATAAATAAGTAAAAAAAAAACGAACTAAAAGGGAAAAAATATAAACTGTTTTAGGAAATAAGGTAAATTTTTGCTTCTTTAAAGGGGGAGGGGGGTTACGATCACCATCAGCAACTGAATGGCCTACTATAAGCAGTTGCCTGTTCCCAAATTCGGGTCACTGATTCCAGAGAAGTAAGAGAGCCAGTATTGTAAGAGTGGCACACCAACCATCTTTCAACTGGCATTCGAACTTGACCTATTTCGGACGAATTAGCAAAAACCATCACTTTCTAACATTCAGCAACTGGGATCGCAAATTATTTCGCAGTAGCAGCTTTTTCCCTTTTTTGTTTTCGTGGTTGAGCAACAAACTCTGAGAGCTTATAATGCAGCCGTCCGTCCCGAATTTTGGGCCAAGGGACGGGCGACTATTTAAAGCCTTTACAGTTGCTCAACGTTGTCGTTAAACTCGAAACAATAAAAAAAAAAAGGGGAGGGGGTGTCGCTGAGGCACACACGCCACCCATCAAGTCCAGGATCAGTCATGGGCTCGAGCTGGGTCCAAGTTCCAGCCATACCTCGCTCAGGACTGGAACCTGAAACCAACTCGAACGGCCACCTCGGTGGCGCAGTGGCCTAAGCTCTGGCTTATGACCATTCCTCTGAGAAGGGTCCGAGTTCGAATCCCGGGAAAACATGGATGTTGTGTTTGTCTTACGGCACTGGCTCTCTTTTCCTTCCCTGGAACTAGTGACACTAAACTAGGGATGGACGACTGGTTATAGCTCATTGAGTTGCCTTTCAATCAATCAAAAAAAACAACCCAACACTGATGGCTGGTTAGAAAGCCTTTTACGCCTGTGACCACTCAGGCGCTGTCAGTGCGTAATGACTTTCCCCTCTCTACCCCTTTTTAGCACGTCTTTTTTAAAAAAAGATCGTGCTTCTGTTATCGGTTTGTCCGTCCGTCCGTCCGTCCATCTGTACCCACGATAAATTCAAAATTTTCAAGTAAATCATACACTTTCCGCTAGGAGGCACAAAGGTAAATTGCGTTTTTTGCGTTATTTCTGCTCCTAAAGCTCTGATTTGAAAATTTCTTCCTGTATCGCATACAAGACCTGATGGAAAATATTTTTCACATAATTTCTAATGCTTGGTAAAGAATGGTTTAGCCACCAGGGGTCATATGTGTTCATTTCTGCTTCGGAAGTATTTGTTGCTAAATCTGGGCACCTGAAAACTCGACTAATTTTTTTCTTCGACCGATACCGCTTATACGGATAAACCTTTTGAGAATACTTTCTTCCTAAAATAATGCATGTGTTTCCCACCAGAGGATGTAAAGTCACATCTTATTTTTGTCGATATCTCTGTTTCTAAGAGTTCGTAAGCTCACGATTCCGTTTACAGCAATATCTGAGGGATTAAAAACCCGATTGAAAATCTTCTTTCTTTGGTTAGATCTATTGTTTTCCATACCGGTTCCATTGACTTTGAATAGCTTTGATAAATTTAATTTGCGTCAGAACGGATTCAAAAGGCGTGCTTATTACACCCGAAAATTCAGTGTCAACTTTCTTGTTGATTCTGTTCTGGTATTTTTTTTATCACGTCTTTTGTAAAAAAAGATCGTGCTTCTGCTATCGGTTTGTCCGTCCGTCCGTCCGTCTGTACCTACGCTATCTCTGCAACTATTAGTCCGATTTGAAAAATTCTATTTGTATTGGGAAGCTTGAAATATGCAAATGATGATCCCTTATTTTGTTTTTTTTTACGATGTACAACTTCGCCAGTAGAGGGCGTAAATGCAGATGATGTCGAATTCAAAAATACGTTTTATTCCACATATTTGCTTCTAAACATCCGATTGAAAAAAAATATATCTTTCGATTCCATTTATGTCGAAAAATAGTTTAAATATAGTTACTTTTTCAAATTACGTATAGATTTTCCGCTAGGGGGCGTAAAAGTAAATTACATTTTCCCCGATAACTCTTCTTCTAAAACTCCGATTTGATTTTTTCTTCTTCAGCGCATACATCTCCTGATGGAAAATCTTTTGCATAGAATTTCAAATTTTTGGTAAAAAATACTTTGGCCACCAGGGGCGTAAGTGTTAACTTTTGCTTCTGATGTATTTGCCATAAAATCGGAGCTTCTAAAATATCGATTGAAAAAATTCTTTGCAGCCCCGGTGGCGCAGTGGTCTAAGCGATGGCCTCTGATCATTCGTCCGAACGGGGTCCGGGTTCGAATCCCGGTCAGGCATGGATGTTGTGTTTGTCTTACGGCACTGGCTCTCTCCCTTCCCTGGAACCAGTGACCCTAAATTAGGGACGGGCGACCGCTCATAGCCCATTGAGTTGCTCACGGTGGTCGTTAAACCTCCACTCAAAAAAAAAAAAAATTCTTTCGTGGACTGATGACACTCACATCCATTCCCCTTTTCGGAATATTTTCTTCTTTAAATATTCCACAGTTTCTCCGCCAGGGAGCGCAGATGTACATCTTATTTTTGTCAGTATCTCTACTTCTAGGAGTCGGATTTGAAAATTTTCCTTCTTTGTTGGATAGTGTTTCTAGTGGTATATGCCGTTCATATAATTTCAAAATTTTCAAGTAATTCATAGACTTTCCGCTAGGGGGCGTAAATGTAAATTGCGTTTACCCTTATATCTCTGCTTCTAAATCTCCGATTTGAAAAATTCTTTCTGCATCGCATACAGCTCCTGATGGGAAATCGTTTGCACATATTTTCAAATTTTTGTAAGAAATGGTTTGTCCACCAGGTGGCATAAGTCTTAATTTCTGCTTGTGTTGTATTTGCAGCAAAATATGAGCTTCTAAAATCTCGATTGCAAAAAAAAGTCGTGTTGACCGATGACACTCATGTCGACAGACCTCTTAGGAAAATTTTCTTCTTGAAAAAATTCATGGTTTCTACGCCAATGGGCGTAGATGTATATCTTACTTTTGTCAATATCTCTACTTCTAAGAGTACGATTTGAAAAAAATCCTTCTTTGTTGGATAGTGTTTCCGATGCGAAATGTTTTCCCTATAAATTCAAAATTTTCAAGTAAATCATAGATTTTTCGCTAGATGGTACAAAGGTAAATTGCGTTTTTTAAGTTATTTCTGCTCCTAAAGCTCTGATTTGAAAAATTCTTCCTGTATCGCATACAAGACCTCATGGAAAATATTTTTCACATAACGTCTAATGTTTGGTAAAGAATGGTTTAGCCACCATGGATCATAAGTGTTAATTTCTGCTTCTGAAGTATTTGTTGCAAAATCTGTGCTCCTGAAAACTCGACTAATTTTTTTTCTTCGACCGATACCGCTTATATGGATAAACCTTTTGAGAATACTTTCTTCCTAAAATAATGCATGGTTTTCCCACCAGGGGACGTAAAGTCACATCTTATTTTTGTTGATATCTCTGTTTCTAAGAGTTCGTAAGCTCACGATTCTGTTTACAGTAATATATGAGGGATTAAAAACCCGATTGAAAATCTTCTTTCTTTTGTCTGATCTATTGTTTTCCATACCGGTTCCATTGACTTTCAATAGCTTTGATAAATTTAATTTGCGTCAGAACGGATTCAAAAGACGTGCTTATTACACCCGAAAATTCGGTATCATCTTTCTTGTTCAGTATTTCAAGTGTCCGTTTTTTCTGTCTTGTATTGCATTTGCTGATCAAAAGTCATTTAACCAGGTGTGGCTTTTGCAACTTTTCCCCACAGATGTTTATATCGTAAACTGCATTGAATTACAATATGATTCCAACCGAAAAAGCTGCTTGGATTCGGCCCCATACAGCAAAGAAAATATTGCTATAATTTGATATAATTTTTATTCGGCACCTTTCCTTTGGGTTTTCTTTCCTTGCAGTTCTGCAGATATTTCGGATTCTATGCATTTCTGTCTAAACTGTTATCAATGGCAAACGAAATAGATTGTACACGCGACGTCATATCTGGATTTTGTTCTAGTGGTTGAGAAATATTAAGTTTTACGAATTAGCAGTATTTTACTCTGAAAAAATACTACGCAATAGTGAAAAAAATTACGTTAAATTAACACGGTAAAATTCAAGCTGATACAGAAATGATCGAAAGAACGAGAATCTGTGACTCTAATCAGTATAAGCTCAAAGACGAAGATTTTGAGTTGTAGAAGAAGAAAAAAAGTTATCCTTAAGATGCTCCTGGGTACTCAACACATAGCCAAAACATATAAACAAAGAAAACAGGTGAAAACACTCTTGAATGGAACCCAAGCCGTTAATCCCAACGAAGCTCAACTAAATTATTTACGTAATTTTTCCGAAACGCGGAAAAACTACTACAGTAGAGAGCAAAGATCCCAGGAGACCTTTTTTTCTCACCATGAAGGGACACTCTTGCTTCCATTATAATTCAGAGACTTGGGTGCCATGTGTTTTCTACACTCTCTAATTAAAGCGTCATGAACTTCTACTTAATTCAGGTGTTACGTGTCTATAAAACAGACGGCGAATCTCAGTGAAACGCAAGTACATTGGCGATCTCAAAAGCACTGCCAGGCACACACGCGCTAATGGAACGCACACATAATGGGTGTTTCCAATCTTATTGGCTTCCAAACCTTTTGGTACACTGCAATAATGCCATTCGCAATTTCTCCAGCTATATGTCGAAAACTAATATTCGCGAGATCACTGTTGAAACAAAAACCCCATTACCGAGTTTCCATTTAAATATTTCACCCACTGTTGGTTTGCAGTTCAGCTAAATGCTGTAAATGTTTTTAGCACGTCTTTTGTAAAAAGAGATCGTGCTTATGCTACCGGTTTGTCCGCCCGTCTGTCCGCCTGTACCCACGATATCTCTGCAACTATTAGTCCGATTTGAAAAATTCTTTTTGCATTGGGAAGCTTGAAATATGCGAATCATGATTACGATGTACAACTTCGCCGCTAGGGGGCGTAAATGCAGATTTCGAATTCAAAAATGTTTTATTCCACATATTTGCTTCTAAACATCCGATTGAAAAAAAAATCTTTTATCTTTCGATTCCATTTATGTCCAAGAGTATTTTAGATAGTTATTTTTTCAAATTACGCATATATTTTCCGCTAGGGGGCGTAAAAGTAAATTACATTTCCCCCAAAAACTCTGCTCCTAAAACTCCGATTTGAAAATTTTTTCTTCAGCGAATACACCTCCTGATGGAAAATCTTTTGCATATAATTTAAAATTTTTTGAAAAAGAATATTTTAAGCGGTATTTACGCTTAAGACTTCCCATCAGGACACAGCTCCTGATGGAAAATTAAGATTTTCCATCAGGAGCTGTATCCTGATGGGAAGTCTTAATTTCCGCTCCTGTTGTATTTGCAGCAAAATATGAGCTTCTAAAATCTCGATTGTAAAAAAAGTCGTTTGTTGACCGATACTACTCATATCGACAAACCTTTTAGAAACATTTTCTTCTTGAAAAAATGCATGGTTTCTACGCCAGGGGGCGTAGATGTATATCTTATTTTTGTCAATATTTCTACTTCTAAGAGTCCGATTTGAAAAATTCCTTCTTTGTTGGATAGTGTTTCCGATGCGAAATGTTTTTCCTATAAATTCAAAATTTTCAAGTAAATCATAGACTTTCCACTAGGGAACGTAAATGTAAATTGCGTTTTCTGCGTTATTTCTGCTCCTAAAGTTCTGATTTGAAAAATTCTTCCTGTATCGCATACCAGACCTGATGGAAAATATTTTTCACATAATTTCTAATGTTTGGTAAAGAATGGTTTAGCCACCAGGGGTCATAAGTGTTAATTTCTGCTTCTGAAGTATTTGTTGCAAAATCTGGGCTCCTGAAAACTCACTTAATTTTTTTCTTGGACCGATAGTGCTCATATGGAAAAACCTTTTGGGAATACTTTCTTCCTTAAATAATGCATGGTTTTCCCACAAGGGGACGTAAAGTCACATCTTATTTTTGTCGATATCTCTGTTTCTAAGAGTCCGATTTGAAAAACTCTTTCTATGTTGGAGAGCGTTTCTAGTGCGAAATGTTTATTATATAAATTCATATTTTTATTAACGCACAAGTCTGCAAACAGAAGGCGTAAGCTCGCGATTCCGTTTACAGCAATATCTGAGGGATTAAAAACCCGATTAAAAAAGTTCTTTCTTCCGTCAGATACAATTGTTTTCCGTACCGGTTCCATTGACTTTGAATAGCTTTGATAAATTTAATTTGCGTCAGAACTGATTCAAAGGACGTTCTTATTTCACCCGAAAATTCGGTGTCATCTTTCTTGTTTCATTTGCTGCTGGAGAAAAATTGCAGTTCGTAAATGGTTCAATGACATCTACGATGTGTGCAAAAATCAAAACTTCGTTTTATTTTGGGGGTGGAGGAGGGGGACCACCGTGAAATAAACACAGTATGAACACCTCATCCAGGTCCCCATGCCGGGGCCCAGTGCGGACTATAGACAGAAGTTCTTGTAATTAGCTGCTTCTTGTAATTGCTGCTAAGGGAAAGACAGAATTCGGACTTTTATCTGTGATTTTTCTCAAAGGCCTTTAACGAAAGTTTCCGGTTGAGGAATAATCTCAGACAACCGCAGATGATAATTTGCATGAAACGCAGTGTGATGCACCTTTGCTCCCTTGTCCCAGGTCTGTAGTTCCGACAGCGAATCTTCAATTAAAGGACCCGGAGGGAAATCCGCTGATGTCAGCTGCGCTTTTAAGTTCATCAACGGGAATAAACGCTGCTTTTCCCGTACTTTCCTCAGAGAATTCAATTTCAGTGGAGTTTTGCATAATTAATTTTGAAGATGACTCTGCAAGGCATTCAACTTGATGTGGTGATACGGTTTGGGATTTTGCTGTTTGTTCATTTTGCTGTGTTGCATCCCCCCCCCCCCAGGTTTTGGATAATTTGATTTAACTTGTCTTCTAGGTTTGGTTTTAACTTTAATAACTTCTGAATGCTGTCTTTAATATCTGCTGGATGTGAAACTGCTGTATCCATAATTTCGGTGTTTGAGTCAGCTCCTTCCGTAGCTGAGTCATATGCTGAGAAGTTATCTTTGGAATGTGGGTCGTCTGATTCAATGAGAATTTGGGGGTTTACATCTGTCGTCGGGGGGGGTGAATTTGAGAAATAGTGATCATTTCAGATGAAGGAACGAAACTTGGAACTGGCTCTAAGTTCGGAGGGGCTGTCTTGCATTCTTGGTTAGCTTGCAGTAGTTGCTCAAAGAAGTGCATAGTGACAGTTCTTTGAGGTGCAGGAATTATCTGGGTGATTGTGGCTGTCTGCCTTGAGTGTGGGCAGTTACGTTTGACTGTCCAAAGCCCTTACACACTGGAAGCACTGTAAACCAGTGGTTATATCCATCCTATAGGTTTGACGTCCAAAACTGATTATAATTTGAGTGGGACAATTGAGAAGTGCCTGTTCTTTAGCAAAAACAACGTGGACTTGCTATCGTAGACCTTTAATGTGGGAGTTAGGTGAACCCCTCGGTGTTACGGAAGGAGTTTGAATCTCGCCGATAACTTTTCCGCACTCAGTGATGGTTGCCATTACAAGCAAGTCCGGAATTTCTGGGGCAACTGGGTAAACACGTACAGAAACTGGTCGCTGTGACATAAGGGTAGGATAAATATGAGTATCTCCTATGGATAGTCCTTAAACTAGAATTTTATCAACATGATCTGTTGAAGTGAAATAGACAAGTACATTATTAGATTTACGAGCAATGTGAGTAATTTGGTCCTTCGAAAACATTTTTGATAAGGCATCGCTGTACTGCGTCAGTGGAGTCATAGGTAGAGCAGAATTAACTACTCCTAACTGAAGCCTAGAAGCTATGTCCCTTCCTGCTGAGGAACCCTCAGCAAAACGTATTTTTATTGCTTTATCTTCAATACATATTTGTGTTTCTGGGAGAGAATGAGAAGTGAATGAGCTAGGCATAGTGAGAAACTTGAGTAAGTGAAACATTTACCTTGTCATTTAGACCCGTGGGCTGAGGATTTCGTACTTGTTGAAACATATTTACTTGAATCTATAACTACTACTTACAGTAGCAAAATACTGTTCTTCACGTGTTTATAATAGCAATTTTAAGCAGATGTCAACAGGTTCCTGGTAATATTAGCTAAAAGCAAACTACAAGCAGCACAATCAAAAGGACTAATCCCAACTTTGAAAAGTAGGCTTACATCCATTGTCGTCCGGTTTCCTCTGCTAGTGAACGTATATCAGCAGTCGAAAGACATATCACAACGAACGGTAAAAACGACAAATTGAGTAAAACGTGAATGAAACGGCAGTAAACCAAGTACGAAATGGTGAAATTCAAATGAAATGAGAACATCAAAATCGATTGAAAAGTAAAACCAACAAAATCAAAAGTTCAAAATGACAAAACCACGGAACCTATCTACATTCTACCCAGGCTACCAGCATTCAAACATGTTTCGGCAAATATTATGCCTTCATCAGTGGAAGAGTTCACGAGTGCCTAGTCCTCCGCAATCGACTGAGATGTAATATGACATGCCTGAATGAAAAGACAGTATGTTAACTTCGTCGCATAAGCTATGAACACTTACACCCTATCGCGCAGTTCTTGTATAGCACCATCTGATGAAGACATAATATTTGCCGAGACATGTTTGGATGCTGATAGCATGGGTAGAATGCAGATAGGTTCCGTGGTTTTGTAATTTTCAACTTTTAACTTTTTTGGTTTTACTTTTCAATCGTTTTTAATGTTCTCATTTCATTTGAATTTCACCATTTCGTACTTGGTTTACTGCCGTTTCATTCACGTTTTACTCAATTTGTCGTTTTTACCGTTCGTTGTGATATGTCTTTTCGACTGCTGATATACGTTCACTAGCAGAGGAAGCCGGACGACAATCGATGTAGGCCTACTTTTCAAAGTTGGAGTAAGTTCTTTTGATTGTGCTGCTTGTAGTTTGGTTTTAGTTAATATTACCAGGAACCTGTTGACTTCTGCTTAAAATTGCTAGTATAAACACGTGAAAAACAGTATTTTGCTATTGTAAACAGTAGTTATAGATTAATTTCCTTAGCCACGTATCATTCACTTATACTATGTGCATTTATGCACTTATGATGTTTTGTTATATTTACTTGAGCTTGAACTGCTGATCTGGCATTAAGCGACGTGCATGCTACACTGACGATGAAACAGATGAATTGGTATTCGTCTTTGACATGTCTTGCTCGTCTAGAATGCTGAAAAGATTGGAGACTTCGAAATCCATACGCAAATCCGACGTGGAAGCACTTGTGCTGTGCGCCGCCATCTTAGTGACACGTGGAGTCAATCACGACATTAAAGAACGCCACCAAAACCCATAAAAGTAGCGAAATAAATCAAGTTAAACAGCTGGAGACTTCCCGGAAGAAAAATTCAGGGTAGGTAGTGTCGGGGTCACTACCGCTGAGGTTTTTGGCGGAAAACGTCTCACCCAGGCGGTGTTGTCGGGGCGGGATGTTTGTAGGGTTGTTAAGAAAGAAATGAGCGCTACGAACTTGCATGTCTTTTATTTTATTTATTTCTCCCGATGCTGACTAATTTGTAAAATTCTGTTGTAGACAGGACAATGGTAGGAGTAGTACGATATGTAAGACTTACATGATACACTTATATCTCTAGAGAACGCCACGTCTATCGTGGTATTCTTAAAAGTTGTGAAGTCAGTTGGATCCGTGGCCAATACCAATCTGAACTTGTCGTTCAGAAACTGTTTGAGACGGTCTTTTGACGCCTCAATTTTAAAGTCCCCGGTGAACAGAAGCGGTATGTTGGAATCGCAGGGCCAGTCGCTAACTATTGTTCTGACATGCTCTGTGTAGTTGAAAGAGAAACATCTCAATGTAGTTGAGTGGTACGTATGGATGAATATAGACTGACATTAGTACGAATTTGAATTAGTTAGGTATCTCAACTTCCACTAGTACGCCTTCGCCGACATGAATATACTGTAGACAATTGAATCCAGAATACTTGGGTATTGTCTGTCGTGGAACAGGTCTAGCGACATGAGCCCTGCACGTGTTTTCTGATTCTTGAAGACTGCCGTGCCACCGTAGAGTCCACTACGCTTCTTCTAGTCAGTGCCACGAATCGTACTGGGCTGTTGGTCATCGCCGTGTCTGTCGCACTCTTTGGACTCGATGTGTTGGAAGCCAGGTATGTCGATGGGTTTGTCTTTATCCATCTAAGTCTCCGTGAGTGTCAAGTAGTCAGAGCGTGAAGTGATTGGGTCACTGCCAAAGTCCAAGTTCTGCGCCGTTTGAAACGTCCGTCAACACGAGACTAATAAACTGTTATGACATAGAACTTGTACAACGGCTGTCCGACTAAGAAACGTAACCAAGCTTTCAATACAGATTTCTTAACGTACCCGCTCAAATATGCGGACTTGTGGATTATGCCTTTCTTCAAGTTAACATTAATCGCTTGGTCGTCGTCCAAGTGTCTTTGAAGTTGCTTGACCACTTCATCCACATCGCAGGGCACGTTAATCACTTGACCCACAATACCGTAGTTGTGCTAATAGCGAAGACGCCTGATCTGCATAAACGGTAGTCGCGTAGATATTAGACGTTCGCCGAGTGGATCCAACGGTGGCAAGTGTGGTGGCCTCGGTAGATACGTGAAGCCGTTACTCTAACTCAACGTTGGCACCTTTCCTTGCTTTACTGATGTCCAGCAGTTTGAGCACTACATAAACTGTTAAACGTCTTCATCTGTGAATTCCTGTTGTAAAAATTGCAACATTGCTGCATTGGGCCGTTTTAAATCATTTTGGAACCATATGCGATCACAAACTCCACAAACAAAACCCAACTTGTTACCATAGAACGACTTTCCAAAGTGCTTCGTCGCCAGACACCAATGGGTTATAAACGCTAAATCTCGATTCTCAAGCGTCTCATTTGCTTGTATTTCGTCGCATTCCATCAGTTCTATCTCACTGTCGACATGCATTGCTTGTGAACTAGAGTTAGGCGTTGCGGCGTCTGCGCGACTGGTATTCGCCTCATCCTCCGCATCCGTTTTGCCGCTGTCATAGTGGCCTTTTTGGATTCCTCATTTATTCTTCTCTCACGTTTGTAAACGTTTACGATAGGCATTTACCTTCTTGTTTTGACGATATTTCGACATTTTGGAAATTTTAATGAAAATTTGTCCAAGTTCAACATTTTGTCACTATATTTTTTCAAGTTCTTTCACTATTGTCACTATGAGTATCTTATTTTATAGTACTCGTAGAGCTCTGCTAAGCGATACCTCACCCAACGTCCTACGCGTTCCCAAGCTATACTAATTTTGTCGCGCGACGAACCGGTAGTTTTCCACTCCAAATTGGCAACCATCTCGTGGCGGCGGGGGCGTCACGCGCTCAAGGCTAATGTCGTGTGACATTCTTTCATCCTTGCTCTTTTAAACCGTGTATTGCTTATTTCGATATGCGCTATAGTTTTAAAGTTATTAAGATATATACAAAATCGTAACATTGAGTTTTGCGTAGTTTCTCCCCTACCGGACCCTCAGGGTAAGACATTGTTGCGTAAAAAAATAAGGCTTTAGTACTTATTAGAGCAATTAGAGGTAAGAAAAGGAGCCAACTGTGATAACCAACGTGGTTTACAATGAAGGAACCTACGGAGCTCAGAAACCTGCGAACGAATAGACTAGCTCCTTTGCTATAAGTAACATACAGTGCTTCTCAGCTATGCAAGAACAACTGTATCGAAAGTGTACAATGAATGGTGCACAAACAATAAAACAAGCAGTCAGCGATCTTCCTGTGGAATAAACAAAAGGCATCGCTCCTTCCACGCTTTAGCAACACACAGCAACAGAAAAATTGTGTTGCTAAAACTTAGAAAGAGCGATGTCTTTGTTTATTCACTGACACCATGAATTTGGAGGATTTTCAGTTCCTGTGGAAGGAAATGACTGGTCGATGTTCGAGGGCAACGGCAGCTGGAGAGGATTGTATGAGGTAACAAACGAGCTCAATTGCGTCAAGTAACCCACAGTTCTTCTCAGCTATGCAAGAACAACTGTATCGAGGGTGTACAATAAGTGGTGCACAAACAGCAAAACAAGCAGTCAGCGGGTTTTCCTGTGCAAGGAAATGATTGGTTGATGTTCGAGGGCAACGGCGGCTGGAGATGATTGTACGAGGTAACAGTCGAGCTCCATTGCGTCAAGCATCCGCGCAGTATAACAAGGGTATCTAAAGAAGAATTTTAGCTTACACATACATACAGCTGCACATTAGCGCGAATGGGCTATGACAGCAGACGTTCTTTTTGTTTGTCGCTTGTCTATACTACAAGTCAACAAATTCGTCTGCCGTGGGCCCGTTTGAACCAAAACTGGACACTTGGGGACTGGAAAGAGGTCAAGTGGACTGATGAATCACGATTTTAGGTAATAGACATCGATGGACAGGCCACAATATGGCCTCTACAGCACAAGTCGATGGATCCCTGTTGCCTAGCTCTAATCGTATAAGTTGGTGGATGCACTTATGATAGTTTGGGGCATGTTTTCACAGCAGGATATAATTGGGCTCCTTAACCCCTCTAGAATAGCAGTTGGATGTCACCATGTATCATGACGTTGAGTACCAGACGCAGCTGTACATTTTAATGGTGTTTCCAGATGGAGAGTATTACAGGACATTATGCCACAAATTCTAAATCGTCACATTGTGACTTCAGAGGGCTAAAATGGTCAGTGACTTCTAAATTTTCACGACAGTGACTTCAGAGGGCTAAAATTGCCATCGCAGTCCACAGCTGTTAATCCAGTTGAATACCTATGGTACGGGATAGATCGAGCCACTCGTAATAGATTTTCCTCTAGCGAATGTTCGGCAGTTGAGTGACGTCATCATACAAAATCTTGAATTAATTTAAGGGACACTGTGGATTATACCAACAAAGAGGATTCGTTCGACGCTATCCTAATCCAGAGATGTTCTACGCAGCTGAAACCCGGGCTCTATCTACCGAGGCTGTCTAGAAAATACAAGGCAATGACATTAGAGTGATGAATTCCCTTCGTTTATGACGTCACTCTCATATTACACGGCCTGATATGTCGGTGCCGTGTTTGACGTCATATGCGACAGCGTTGGAAACCAATCGGAAGTCTTAGTTTCTGCGTGACCGTCACAAAAACAGGGAACTCGTCTTTCTAATGTCATGGCCTTGTATTTTCTAGACTGCCACGGCTCTACACTGCCGAGTTCAAAATTTCGGTATTATTCTTTGCAAAACATGTGTTTACAAAGTGTAGGAAAGTGGAGTAAGGCTTGGGTTCCATAACATTTCACTCCCATATCATGAAGCCTCAAGCTCAAAATTTCAGGCTTAACAACCCACTAAAATAATAAGCGTTCTTCAAACATATAAAGACATGTACGACCATACTGGGAGAATGCGCAGTTTTTTTCGTCCCTCCGCAAGATGGATTTCCATTATGTATAATTCACGAGCAAAGGGCTTTTTCAATCCAATATGTTTTGTTTTATGAGCTTTGTCATAATCTACTTAAAGCAGTTATCCACTCGTTGCGATTAGCTTATGATTAGCCATGAACGTGAGCGTTCCTGAACTTTCAGATTTTTTTTTGAGGTTTAACGACCAGCGTGAGTAACTCAATGGGCTATAAGCAGTCGCCCGTCCCTAATTTAGGGTCACTGGTTCCAGGGAAGGGAGAGAGCCAGTGCCGTAAGACAAACACAACATCCATGCCTCACAGGGATTCGATCCCGAACCCCTTACGGACGAATGATCAGAGGCCAGTTTCAGATTTTGTTTGTAGCCGGACTGGGGTCTTACGTCTTATCAGAACTGATCGGCGTCTGCTAGTCAGTATTGGCTAGTTTTTTGGTGTCATCTGTAGACATTGGAATACCTAGCTTCACAGCAATCCTTCGCACAGAGGCTTTCTCCGTATATAATCAACTTGTGTGTGCAGTTTCCTTTTAAAAATCTGTTAACTTCTGTCGTAAACTATTCATTCAGTCTTACCTTGTAACTGACAATTCACTTCTGCCTTTGTGATTCGACAATATTTCGTCGTCACACACACACTTTTTCTAAAATTGGAGGGATTCTTCCAAGATTTTTTGACAGAATCGTGCATATCCAAGGCGGAGGGAAAAAAAGGCCACTTTATCCCGAATTAGATATTTATCGTTACTTTCGGACATTGGTATGCATGCAAATAACAAAACTAGCTGACGCAATAACAATAAAAGAAAGGTGTTTTTTGCAAAGAAACGGGAAATTCTAAAGCAAAGAATCTAGATAAATTAGAAAAAGCACGCGTTTCACACCTTGACATCTTTAAGTTACCTTCCATGCAGCAGACGCTTTGTCGCATTTTTCAACTCAACAGATCTGAAGGGATATGTTTCCATTGTTTTGGGCAAAATAAATACAACACCTAAAAAATTCAGACGAAGAAACCTTTCAAAGCTCTCAGCTTGATTGTGCGCCGCAGGTGGTTTTCTTCATCTGGAAGCATAGTACACACAACATTCGAATTTTCGTGTGTATCAGCTCCATCTACTGTTTTTTTCGGAACACCAAAGAAGCCGAGAACAACGGCAGTTTTTCTTATTTTGAGATACAATACTTCGTAGTTTTAAGAACTGCAGATATATTAAAACATACTTCAAATAAAGCCTGTTTGTGAATTTTCTGTCTCCTTAACCATCTTTGTTTTGCTAACCAGACTGAGGTTTTAAAAGTTAGCTTCCATTCACCTTTTAATGCGACGAAGAATACCAAAATCGATACGGAGGAGAGAATCACTGACACTTCATGCACTTGTTTGCTGTATATACTTTTTTCTCAATAAATCAGGTTACTGAAAGGGCTAAACGTGCTTTATATCGTGAGTTATATCCTAAACTCGAGATAGTAAATCTGGTGCACTGAAATGGATATAGAGATCTGAAATGAGTCAGACAATTGGTAGGGTAGGTCTTACATATTAAAGTTTCCTTGTTAGTTTTAAAAACTGAATGAAAAAAAGGGAAGGCAAAAAAAATGGGTTCTACTTCATACTACAGTTATCGAAAATGATAGGATCAGCTCTTGCAAACAATAAATAACAAGATTACAAGGATTACGGAGGAGGGGTGTGTCAATTAACACGTAAAACTGAGATAGAAACAAAGGAGAAAGCATTTTTCTGCAAAAAGTTATTTCAGACACAATACAAGAGACTGAAAGAGCGCAAAACGAGCTTTATCCTTACGAACAAGTGTAATTTAAAAAGAAAGCAGTTTACCTCTATGCCACAGGAAAAACGACCAGTTAATCATGAACAACCAGAAGTTAAACAAAATCGGATACTTATGCGAAGAAAACACAAGTCAGTGCCGCGTTCTTTCTTTTCTGCTCGAACTACGTATAATTCAGACCGTTTGCCTTCTCTTTGGGGGACGCCATATATACATATAATGTAAGCCCAACTTTCTAAGTTAATACCTCTTGTCAAGCATGTTCAGACCATTTTTGTAGGAATTTGTCCAAAGTCCTTAAATCCAAACGTCCACTTGCGGCATGTCTTTTTTTTTTTTTTTGTTTCGTTTTTTTTTTTTTTTTTTTTGATTGGAGGTTTAACGACCACCGTGAGCAACTCAATGGGCTATAAGCAGTCGCCCGTCCCTAATTTAGGGTCACGGGTTCCAGGGAAGGGAGAGATCCAGTGCCGTAAGAGAAACACAACATCCATGCCTGACCGGGATTCGAACCCGGACCCCTTACGGACGAATGATCAGAGGTCAGCGCCTTAGACCACTGCGCCACCGGGGCGGCTGTTTCGGGTTTAAGGACCACCACTAGCAACTCTAAAAATGGTCACTTGTCCGAAATTTGGGCAACTGATTCCAGGGAAGGGAAGAATCCAACGCCGCGAGACAAGTGAACCACCCATAATTTATCCAAGACCCGAACCAATACCCATCTCGGGGGGAGTAACGAGAAATTAGCGCCCCTGACCACTCTTACACCTGGGCGGAAGCGGTATTTTAAGACCACGGTATGAGAACCATTTTTTTTTGAGGTTTAACGACCACCGTGAGCAACTCAATGGGCTATAAGCAGTCGCCCGTCCCTAATTTTGGGTCATTGGTTCCAGGAAAGGGAGAGAGCTAGTGCCGTAAGACAAACACAACATCCATGCCTTCCCGGGATTCGAACACGCACCCCTTTCGGACGAATGATCAGAGGCCATAGCTTTAGACCAGTGCGCCACCGGGGCGGCACCATTGCTTTGCATCAAAGATGGCTAGATGCATCAACACTCGTAGAAGATGTCAATTTTACTACAGTATGGCTGCACTAATTCGTTCAGCAAAAGCAGAATTGTTTCCTCGTGGAAAGTAAGTTCTCAATGAAATCTCTTTGCACACGTTGCACAAAATAGTTACACAAGAAATCCACCAAGGATGTATATGGTTTTGTGAAACATTTTAAGGAAAGTGGAACTATAGTAGACCTTCATCGTAATGATAGATTGCTATAAATGCTCGGATGATGAAAAATAAACGTTGCGCAGTTTTAGGAAATCCGAAGGTGTTTCATTTGGTACTGTGATCCAGAGAAGGAGCACGCGAATTACGTGACGTCTTGGTTTGGCCGAATTACCTGACGTCGGGTAGGGTCCAATTAGGTCCGGTGTCCGGGTTGGTTCCAATTACATTGACGTCCTGGTCTGGTCGAATTACATTGACGTCCTGTTCTGGTCGAATTACGTGACTTCTTGGTCTGGTCGAATTATGTGACGTCCGGATAGGGTCCTATTAGGTCCGGTGTTCGGGTAGGGTCCAATTATATTAACGTCCAGATCAGATCCAATTAAGTGATTTCAGGGGTCGGGTCCAATTATGTGGCTTCCGGATCCAAATGTTTTGACCCGTTTCTGATTTTGCGTATGAGGGGTCCACACCTTGCATAGCAGATACTCTGGTTAGCTGTACGGAATACAGTACGCGACTAACTAAAGTCTTAAAAAGAAAGTAATAAAGTGTATAATTTTATTTTTCAGTAAATTTATTCACACTTTGTGCATTTTCATCTTTTACACCCCCCAGAGCATGGAGGTACGCCCGTAGTATGAAAAATCTGGAAGGGCAACCACCCTTTGCCGCCAAATAGCTGCAGCCCTGCTGTGTTCCCTAGTACGGAAAATCTCAACGGGTAATGTACTTATATTTTGAAACTTTATTGCTACAGCATTCCCACAGTCTAGCAGCTGAAACTACCAGATATAAGCTAATTGCTTACTGCCTGTAAATGTCTCGGGAGTTAGTAGATGGTTTGGGTGTTTTAGGGAACACGCTCTAGAAGATGAAACGTGGCTTCATCTTTCCGGCTATGCAGATAATACCAGAATGAGTCAAAAGTTCGCCCGTTTTGAGCTGCACATAAAATTAGGCCTGCATTCCTGTGGAAAACCCGAGCCAGAGCAAAATGGGTACCCCGATGACGTGAACTTGGCACGGCGCCACATTTCGTCATCAAGTGAGCAGAGGACTGAGGTGGCCGATAAATGTTGTTTGAGTGTTCCTGCGCCATTATTGAGAAAGGGATAAACGTGTCAGAAGCAGCGAGAGAAATTTGCGCAGTTAAAGGCGAGGAAACAGAGGACAGCAGCAGCACTGCAAGAAAATGGTTTTAGTGCTAGACTCGAAGACAGGGCGAGATCAGCACGCTCAACGACCACTGACAAACTGGTCGATGCTGACACCATGTATTCGCACGCTGATTGATGCTGTGACAGTGAATCCTGGTACCAGTATACAATTGGTAGCTGGGTTGGAGCCTTCTCAGTCAGTCATCATTCGTCACCTGCACCAGTTTCGTTTCTCCTCCAGGCGGCATTGGAATGCTCCCCATGAATTGATACCCCAGGAGGTGGCACAACAACGTGTCACTTTCTGTTGCAAATTGTTGTCAGATCCACAGGACGACAGATTTTGGCATAGTATCGTCACAGGTGACCAAAAGTGGGCCTTTCCTACGTTATCCTACCTCTGGAAACTAGTGGCCGAGGCTGCGGTAGAAAGCATTGCTAATGGTGCAAAGAGGGCAGTTCGAAAGAAAAGTCATGCTGTGCATTTGGTGGACTTGTGACGATCCTGAGAACTGGTGCCAGACGGTCAGACTGTGGATGACAACCTCTATGCAGAACAATTACAGCGAGTCCATAACGCTACCCAGCGCTCATGAAAAGGAAGCGGAAGTTGCTGCTAGGGAATAACGCCCCAAGCTACAGCTCCAGAGTGGTCTGTTGAAAACTACAGGGACTGGAAGGTGTTGAGATCCTACCCCTGTCCTGCATACAGTCCGAACCTTGCCCCATTCGATTACCAACCTATTTCGCTTCAAGGTCCATATCCTACAAAAATGGCACGTAGCTTTAGTGGTGGATGTGGAATCTGGCATCAGAGTTTCTGTTTTCGAAACCTGCCGAGTGGGATCGTGGCTCCTGCGGAATGTTAAGAAATGACTATAGAAAACAACGGCCTGTACTTTTCAGAACGAGGTGAGCTTGTGTGGCTATCTTGCATCATTAAACTTCTTTATCTGGAAACGGGACGAACTTTTGACTCCCCATGGTAAGAGAACACAAGGATTTGTATCAGCAAGAACTTACACGCACTACAGTTTACTCAAAATTGCTGTCTGGCATGCGGTTCACCAGCTGAGAATCTGTGTACCCAGTTTCTGTGAAGAGACTTAAAATCCAAACGGGTCTCTGCGGATCACTTATCTGGAATGTTGATGCGAACAATCTTGCATCACGAATGGCCGTGTGAGAGACGGCAGCGGTTTTTGAACAACTAGTCAAGGTTTCTGGGCAATTCTGATTTTTCCTTTTGAAGCTACCTTTAGGAGCAGTTTTATTAAACGAACAGTCCGATAACATTGGAAACCATCTTACACCAATGGAATGTACCACCATTCTTCAGTAAATGACAGTAGAAGTCTTTGCTTCAATATGTGTTTGAAAGTTAGTGACACCCATTAAAAACATATGTTGTCACAATTTTCTGTGCGCAAGGTTTAGGTTTGTTTCCCAAGTAAAAGCTGTTTTTTTTCTGAATTGCGTGTTCTGTACAGTAAGTTGGTTTCCCGATTTTTATACCATTCTGTATTGGACATCGTTTCAGGTTTCGATCATTTTTTTTTGACGAAAACTTTCGAAAAGTGATGTTGGATTTGCGTGTAATACGTAGATTCTGTTAAGCTTAAATTTATTCAGTGCAGTATTTTCAATAACTTCTACTACTTAAAAGCTAAAGGGAAATAAATACCTCTAAAATTAAAGATGTAAATAAAAACTTCTCCACGGAAAAGATTACGCCACATACTTGAGCCATCATGTTCTTGATGTAATATTATATACCAGGATAGATCGAAAAGTAACGCACACTATTTTTTTTGGCAACAGTTTGATAGATAGGCATAACAAAACATATACAAAATGAAACTACATTTCATAGTTATTTTTCAACATAAGAACTGAGACGCTCGAGACATTTATCCCAGCGTGGTACCAGTTTTAGTATACCTTGTTCATAAAAGTCCGTTTTCTGAGCGTATAGACATTTCTTAGCTATTTTTCAACATAAGAACCGAGACGCTCGAGACATTTATTCCCAGCGTGGTACCAGTTTTAGTATACCTTTTTCATAAAAGTCCGTTTTCTGGGCGTATAGACGTTTCTTAGCTATTTTTCAACATAATAACCGAGACGCCCGAGACATTTATCCCAGCGTGGCACCAGTTTTAGTATACCTTGTTCATAAAAGTCCGTTTTCTGGGCGTATAGACATTTATTAGCTATTTTTCAACATAAGAACCCAGACGCTCGAGACATTTTCCCCAGTGTGGTACCAGGTTTAGTATACCTTGTTCATAAAAGTTCGTTTTCTGGGCGTATAGACATTTCTTAGCTATATTTCAACATAAGAACCGAGACACTCGAGACATTTATCCCAGCGTGGTACCAGTTTTAGTATACCTTGTCCAAAAAAAAAAGGCCGTTTTGTGGGCGTATAGACATTTCTTAGCTATTTTTCAACATAAGAACCGAGACGCTCGAGACATTTATTTCAGCGTGGTACCAGTTTTAGTATACCTTGTTCATAAAAGTCCGTTTTGTGGGCGTATAGACATTTCTTAGCTATTTTTCAATATAAGAACCGAGACGCTCGAGACATTTTTCCCAGTGTGGTACCAGTTTTAGTATACCTTGTTCATAAAAGTTCGTTTTCTGGGCGTATATACATTTCTTAGCTATTTTTCAACATAATAACCGAGACGCTCGAGACATTTATCCCAGCGTGGTACCAGTTTTAGTTTACCTTGTTCATAAAAGTCCGTTTTCTCGGCGTATAGACATTTCTTAGCTATTTTTCAACATAAGAACCGAGATGCTAGAGACATTTATTCCAGCCTGGTACCAGTTTTAGTATACCTTGTCCAAAGAAAAGGTCGTTTTGTGGGCGTATAGACATTTCTTAGCTATTTTTCAACATAAGAACCGAGACGCTCGAGAACCTTTTATCCAGCGTGGTACCAGTTTTAGTATACCTTGTTCATAAAAGTCCGTTTTGTGGGCGTATATACATTTCTTAGCTATTTTTCAATATAAGAACCGAGACGCTCGAGACATTTTTCCCAGTGTGGTACCAGTTTTAGTATACCTTGTTCATAAAAGTATGTTTTCTGGACGTATAGCTACTTGTGGACATCGGACTTGACTTCGTCAGCCGAATGGAAGCGTTGGCCGCCCAAGAATCTTTTCAAGGGACCAAACTGATGAGAGTCCGAAGGAGCTAGGTCTGGACCGTACGGTGGGTGCTGGAGCACCTCTCGGCCAAATTGTGCAATTTTCTCTGTCCCTCCTGGACGTCTGTCAAATTGCTCGGTACCCATCGCGCACTGACCTTGTTAAATTGCAATTTGTCATGCACAATATCGTACGTTATACCGTATGAAATGTTGAACTTCTGTATCAGCGTGCTCAGATGGATCAACCTTTCACTCAGAATTGCCTGTTCAATCCCTCTCACAGTGGAAGGTGATGACATGGTTATAGGTTGACCGAAACGTGGCGAATCGGTAATGTTGCCATATCTCTCTGCAAAGAAACTGCACCATTTGGACATATTGCTGCGGTCCAGGCAATCCCCATCATACACTTCGACCATTTCTTTGTGAATTTCCGTCGGAGTTTTGTCTTCAGCCTACAAAAATCGGACTGCACCGCGTTGCTCTTCATTCGTAGACGACGCCAACAAACGCGACATCTTTGTGCCATCGTTCACAGTGTCTTCCACCTCGAAGACACCTGATCCAGCCAAACCAGTCTGTAGCGTGGTATACAAACTCGTTGTCTGCCAATCTGCAACCTGCAAAGAGAAAAAAACATTGCTGTGCGTTACTTTTCGATTCCCCGTAGCACTACTACCCGACGTTAAATCCCCATACATTAAGAAAGTTTGCTACGTTGCCTACATTTAATTTCTTGAACATTCAAAATAACTGAGCTTTAAATGATTATTCTATGTAATAATATAAGGGATGCGCTGTTAAAATTTTAATATGCAATATCAATTAAGAGTTTGTGGACGTGATATCTGTAACGCATATCTATTGTATTTACATGCTAAAGAAAACTGAGTAGTAAGTAGAGATACATCTTTGTCTTTTCCCTCCTCTTCTTAATTGGGAATATTATGGAAGAGTGAAATGAACTCAAGAAGCACATAATGAGCACATAAAAAATCAAAAAGGTTTTTCTGATCTTCTAATGCATTCAACTACTTCAGGAAATGGAACAATAATTACTTTCTCTTAAGTGAAAGGTCAAGTACGTTGATCAAGATATTACAGTATCGACTTTCTTTTAAAACTGTTCAGATAGTTCTTTCAGATTTAAGTACGTCCGTGAAGTATGTGCTTCTTCCGTAAAAGCTCGTTCTTTTGCTGTTCTCGCTTCCGATTAATTTACTTGTCATGTTAGTTGGTATACATTAATTAACGGGAATTAAACGAATTCTTTCTATGTTGAAAACTGTCATTTAACTATGATAATTACAAAATTTTACATACTGTTGTACTACATGCTTTCTTTAACACTAAAATATAATGTGCATTTTTTTATGCCCTTCCTTATTTTTCAAACCCAAGATTTTACTGACAGAAGCATGGCTGTCAGTAGAATCGTGGATTTGCAAAAATGATGTCTCCGTTTTTGCATACAATTCAAAGGACTTTCAAATCAATATATGCTCCTCCAAATTACATCACGTTGTGCTTTAAATCCAGATCTCCACTAATAATTTGCACTCCCTGTTCGAATAGCATTAAAGTACACTGCCTGACAGAGAAAATGCCCCACCATGATGGAATGCTCGAAAACAGACCAAACTGCACACACACAGATATCATCTAGGTCCTGAACAAATGATTTAATTGTCACATACAGACTCCAGTGGCCGAATATACAGGATGATCAATAATGAGTGTAGCCCCCATTTTGGACGATACAGCGTTGAATCCGATGTGGCATCGAGGCAATGAGAGTGCAATAGAGTCCTGAGGTATCGTGGACCATGTGGGATGTGGTGCTCATCCGAGTCCACAGTTCATCTTCATTTTGTGGGGGTGGGAGCGTATTCAACCGACGTCCAATCGTTTCGCACAGATGCTCGATGGTCGAGAGGTTGGGGGAACGTGCTGGATACGTAAGCATCCGCACCCCGTGTAAAGCATTCAGGCTGATCCGAACGGTATGCGGCCTGGCGGTTTCCTGTTGAAAAACGGCGTTTGGGATGACCTGCAGATACAGTAGTGTCAACAATGGGTACCAGCGGTGACCGGCCGTTGGCGCTGATAGCACCCCACTCTGACTCCACGTTGACGTTGGTCACTTCGCTTCCAAACTGTCACACGGCGATCATCCGTGGAGAGACAGAAACGGTATTCGTCGCAAAACACCACACTATTCCATTCGGCACCGCACAGTTCCCTTCAGCACCGCACTGTCCCATTCAGCACCACACTGTTCCATTCAGCACCACACTGTTCCATTCAGCATCACACGCAGCTTTAGAGCGACCCCACGCCAAACGATGATGACGATGACTCGTTGCTAAGGGTAGCCTTCGCAACGCACAGCTGGACAGCAGACCAGACGTAGCCAATCGGCGCATCCAAGCCACCCCGTTCACTCCGAGAAATGTCGCCCGTTGTGGCTTGTGAGTCCACTACGGCATGACGTCCGATGCGACGATCGAAGCACTGGGACGTCCTTCTTCGTGCTCCGGTCCCCCTACGACGCTGCACAGATCCTTCCTGGGACCACTGTCTCCAAATGCGATCGACGGTTGTGGCATCACGTTTCGTTTCTTCTGCAATACCACGCAAGGACCATCCGTAGGTACGAAGGTTTACGACGGCAGCTCTCGTGAACTCATTCGTTTGACAAAATCGCGTATGATGGTATCTTAATGGCATTGGTGCCCTTTGTTCACTCTCCAGACACGGTTACAGCAGAACCACTCCCTTCTCGCGGCCGTGACGCCGTCTCAACGGACGGCCTCACGAACTAGTTGTCCGCTTATATATATGCCGCGCGCCGTTCATGCGATTGTGCTGCAAATGCAATCATTTGCATAACTTGTGCGTGTACATCCATCCTGTCATTCGCATGTCGCTGCTTTTACGTCTTTGTGGTGCGGCATTTTCTCTGTGAGGCAGTGTATCTTGGGAAGGAATTTTACAACCCACGTCCAACAAGTTCCAGAACTGACCGCATAACTGACGTAACAGTAGTGGGATAAAAATCTCACGTATATGGCAGAAGACATCAGTGTCTGAACAATCAGCGAACAGCTGGAAACTGGTTTATACCGGTAACGACAGATGGCAGACGGGTATTAAGGGAGTCTTTGCAAGCGTTCTCGTCTCATTTCATTTTAACCATGGAAGAGCAGATAATAAACATGTATATATATATATTTTAATATTACATTTTTTAAATCGTGCGTAAGACGGCATTGCTTTTTTAACTTAGATTATTTTCAGCACGAAAATATATCTGATGAATAAACATCCGTTTTTGTTGGAAACTTGGTAAATCAGCAACTGAAAGTTACAGGATGTTAAAAGAAGTGTGTGGAAACACAGCATTATCCCACAGTTTTCGAACGGTATGCATGGTTTCGTGACGGGGAAGGATCCTTTGATGATTCGAGATCTGAGCGCCCCTCCGGTGTGTGGACTACGGAAAAAATCGAAGAGGTGGGGTATCAGTTAAAGAAAGATCCTCCGAATTACAGTGAGTCTTTTGGCTTTGTCGGTGTGCATCAGTAAGTCTATCTGTCATGAGTCTACGTAAGGATCTGGGAAAACGAAAACTTAATGCCAGATTGGTATCCCGCATTCTGAATGATCAAGACTTTTGGCTGAGTCGGTAGGCATCAGTAAGTTTATCTCTTATGAGATTCTACGCGAGGATCTGGGAAAACGAAAACTTAATGCCTGATTGGTACCCCGCATTCTGATTGATGACCAAGACTTTTGCCTGAGTCGGTGGGCATCAGTAAGTATATCTGTCATGAGATTCTACGCGATGATCTGGGAAAACTGAATGCTAGATTGACACCCCGCATTCTGAACGATGACCAAAAGGAGGCTAGTTCTTCGATCTGATCTGATCCGATCTGCTCGGCACTGTAGCTGAGAATCCTGAATTTTGGTTCAGAATTATTGCAAGAGATGAAACATAGAGCCTGCAATATGATCCACACACCAAGCGACAAAGCGCTGAATGGAGAGGCACCCACTCACACTATCATTTATCACTATCATCATTTATCACACTATCACTATGGCGTTCATCTTTCCAAGCAGCTGTGACAAAACTTGTGGACATCTTAGAAAGTGCCTTCCGTAACTGTTTTCAGGATTTCAGGATCTTCAGAAACACTGGAAACTGTGTGTTGATTCAGAAGGACGGTATTTTGAAGGTAATCAGCATTATTTGTGAGTATGGTACATTTTTATATTCTTTATTGCGTCAGTCCTGGAACTTTTCGGACGTAGGTTGTATACAGAGTGATTGTAAACGCCTTCAACAAAACAACAGGTGTGATAGTACACATCAAGACGAACAATATTTGCACTGGAACCTAGGGCCGCATTCCACTCCTAGTGCCAGAAAAGAGTAAAGTTACATATCCACGTTGAGCCATCAACAGTGAAAACAAAGAGACATACCTAATTTATGAGCTGCACAGTTCCAATCGCATCAAAGAAAGACTCAAAGGAGCTGCTCAAACTGGCATCCAAGGGTGTCGTTACACAGCCCACTCCGGCGAATGAAAGACTGTCACACCCTCTCGTTGACTCCCGGTGTGGTGTTGATCTTGTCCGCATCAACAGCGATTCGCGCGACGAGATCTTGCAGGGAGTCTACAGATGTCTCGTACACCAATGTTTTCATGTGCCCTCAAAAGACGAAGTCCAGTGGATTAAGGTCCGGGGAGTGTGGAGGCCAAGCCACAGGTCCTCCGCGTCCAATCCACCGCCCGGGTTATGTCGCATTTAGGAAGTATTGGACCTCGGTGGCTCATGTGATGTTCGCACGGTAATATCGCTGAAAGGGTTCGGCTGCGTTTTTAAATTTTCGCTCCTCATCGTCTACGCACATGTTCAGCGCACCTGATTTGCATCTTGTGATTCTCATGCACTGGTTGGAACTCCGTGTGCCTGCTGGACGTTTTCGAACGTGCTCTTTTCTGGCACTATGAGTGGAATGCAACCCTAGGTTCCATTGCAAATATTATTCGTTTTGATGTGCACTATCACCCCACATGTTTTGTTGAAGGGGTTTACAATCACCCTGTATATGTACTTCCGAGTTACACTACAATACATTTTGTTCCAAATCCGGGTAGCTACTTGCGAGTTATACGTACTTCGTCTTTTGTACAGCATTAAATTACCTCTTGACTCAAATATGGACTTAAGACTTACATCCCAGTTTCAAATCCCCTTTTTTACGCTTTCTAACCGTAGGTTGAAGAAGCGTATATGCTCCAGCTTTGTCCGTCCGTCCGTCCGTACGATAACTCTCGTGAAAATGGTTCGATTTCGACGAAATTTTAGTATGTGGTAGGAGACCACCTGGGGACGAACCCATTGAAAATGGGCGAAACTGGGTCAAAGGTCAGGACATAGGAGCGAGATTCATTCTTTTGCTCTTACGCGTCATAACTTGCGTAAAAATGGTTCCATTTCTATGAAATTCTAGTATGTGATAGGGAACTACCTGGGGACAAACCCTGTTGAAAAAGGGCAGAATGGGGTCAAAGGTCAGGACATAAAAGCGGGATCCCTTCCATTGACTTTATGCGTCATAACATGCGTAAATATGGTTCGATTTCGATAAAAGCTTAGTATGTGGTAGGGAACCAACTGGGCACAAGCCCTATTGGAAATGGGGTCAAAGGTCAGGCAGGAAATAAGAGCAAGATTTATTCCATTGCCCTTATGCGACATAACTTCCGTAAAAATGGTTCGATTTCGATGAAATTTTAGTATGTGGTAAGGAACCAACTGGGGACGAACAGTATTGAAAATGGATGAAATGGGGTTAAAGGGCAGGACACTGGAGTAAGATCCATTCCATTGCCCTTGTGCATCGTAACTTAGCTAAAAATGCTTCGATTGCAACAAAACGTTATAATGTTGTTCCGGAGGTATAGTGCACCGGTTCTGTTGAATATCAACGAAATGGGGTCAAAGGTCATTGCACAAAGGCAAGATTTATTCCACAGCCATCACTCTCATAACTTGCGTAAAACTGCTTTTATTGCGACAAAACTTTAGAATATCATCGAAATGGGGTCAAAGGTCAGAACACAGGAGCGAGATTTATTCCACAGCCATTATCCACATAACTTGAGTAATAATTTCTGGTATGTTGGAAAGCGTATCATAATCAATGCATTGCATGATTTTACTAACTTGTTTAAAAATAAAATCACACGCCTTCTGTTATGTATATAACTAAGTATCATCTAAATCAATTTTCTAAATCCAGGGATCAATGTAGATATAGATCACACTTCCTCTTTTGCATAGTACTTGTAATGCCGGTACCGTCGTGTCTGGCTTACCTGCCGGAAGCTTACAACAGTTTCTCGCTGTACTGATTTGCACCGTATATTGACTAACTTAAACCCATTATTTGGCTGTAACAAGCAAGCCACCGCCTCGCTTTTACTTTTGAGATTTGGCAATCATGGCGGCGGAAATTCCTTCTCTCCTTAACAAGTTAGGTGTATATGAGTTCATGTCACGTAGTACAACTTAACAAATTTCTTTATTGATAAAATTGTTTCATTTCGTGATCTGGCTGTTCCGATCGTCCTCGAGACTTTCTTTCGTAAAGGTTATCGCTTTCTGCCTGTTTGTTTTCGCCGCTCTATGGCTGAACCGCGGTAAGGTTTCTCTTCTCCGAGCCTCGTACTTATCTATGCCCACAGGCCATGTATGGGAAATACGACGTCCACCGCGTGACCCTCACTTTCGTTTGTCAAGAGTAAAGTCCCTACTCTCTTTCCTGGTCTCAGCGACCAGGTCAGATCAGATCATATCATATGTAGGGGATTTTAGGAAGGGAGTGTCTGACCCCAGGTCTTAAACAACCCTTAGAAAAAGGAAACTAGGAGTTTTGGGCTACAGTGCCCGATAGGAAAGTCACATGGAAGCGAGGAAGAAAGGGGAGGAAGACGCCCTTATTTATTACCAGGGGGCCAGTACCGGGGCCCGACGGCTTAACGTGCCCATCTGACGCACGGCGGATATTTAGTGGTTCGAGCGTTCGTACCTGCTGGGATCGCACCCGAGGTCTTCTCCGTGGCAGTCACGAACGTTGACCTCTAGGCAAAAGGCTAAGCAGTGGTCGATGAGACCACTGCTTAGCCTTTTGCTTTAAAGTTAATACCCAACGACTGCGCGCGCTCTCGAACTGACTTTTACCAGGTTGTCTACCGTTAAGATCGAATCACGCAAACTATTCGCGAAAAACAGCCGGAATCTGAAATTCCTTAATATGTACATCGAAAACACAAGTACAAACATCTCCGGCGGTACGCTCCCTGTCAAACAACTACTGGAAGTGACTTTCCCGCCGTTAATAGGTTACAGTTGATTTCCATAATATCAAGAGACATTAGGTGTTGACGAGCTTCTTGCTCATTGTCCGTCGGCACGATTGACATAGTGATCTTCTGAAACACTTTTTAGGCTCTTCCTCTTGTCATATGAAGGAATGTTCTTTGTGATTTTACAAAATGAGAAATCCAAAATGTCCATTCTTACTGTCCGATGATTTCTATTAATTATTCGTATATGTATTGTATATTTGTTAATTAAAGACTTATTAAATTTGTTACGACCCTTAGAGTTCTAAAGTTCAATTTCGATCACGTTTCGCGTCTTGCATCGTAAGAAAATTAAATTTCGATCATACTTCGTGTCTTGCGTAGTACTAGAGTTCAATTTGAATAATTCCTAATGGTTCTCAGTTGCACCATCTCTTGTTCTAAATCCAGGATTCCACTGATAACCTTGCATGTTTTCGTCGCAATAGTTGGGTGCTATCGAGGTTTCTCCGCTGAAATGAAAGTTGGATGACATTTTACACACCCTGGTAGTGACGTCGCCAAGGCGGTGCGAGGGTGAGTGGTAGCTCATCCTGAAAATATTCTTGCCCACCCTGCCGCCCAACCAGTTCAAGACGAGCCATTTTCCCATGTTTTTTAACTTTAAAATACACAGTCGGGTCCCACTATTGTGACCACCTCCAACTTTTGACGTCAACAGCGCGGAGCCAATGAAAGAAGGCACGAATCGTGAGCTGGCTTGGTGGGTTTATAAGGTGTGCTGTAGACAATCTGAAAACATATCACTCGTTGCTGTCATGGATAAAAGGAGCGATTAATCAGATTTGCAAAAAGGGATGATTATCGGCTTTCGGGTGTATTTCTAAAACAGCACAGTTTGTGAACTGCTCGCGTGCTGCTGTGGTCAAAGTGTATCGTGATTGGAGAAATGGCATCATTCCGAATAATCGAGTGTAAACTGCTGAGCACCACGTACCATTGATGTGAGAGGTGAACGTTGGGTTCGAAGGTGCGTGAGGGCTGATCTCCACTCTATAGTGGAGCAACTCACTGGCCGAATGAACCAGGGGGATACCTGAAGTGTATCTTAAACGACAGTTCAGCGCAAACCCTGCGGCGTATGGGGATCCGATGGAGATTGATGGTCACTGCACCTATGCTAACGAAGGTGCATCGGCAGAAAAGTCTTACATTTGCACGGCAGTATCGGAATTTGACCTCCGCTGATTGGAAATGGATTGCCTTCTCCGATGAGTCACGGGTTCTGCTTCATCTAACGGATGGACGTCGGCGTATGAGGCGGGAAACATCGGAGAACAAAAACTCCTCAGCCATTGCTGGAAGAACACAAGCTGGTGAGGGCAGCGTTATGGTTTGGGGAATGTTTTCGTGGGATTCTCTGGGTCCCCTCATACCTGTGGAAGGCACGATGGACCGAATCCGTTGTGAATCCATCCTTGCAGACCACGTACACCCATACATGCTGATTGCCTTCCCTGGGGTGGATGGGATCTTCCAGCACGACAATGCGACGTGTCACACAGCTAGAAATATCCTAGAGTGCGTGGAAGAGCACGATGAAGACTTCAAAGTACTTCGCTGGCCTCATAATTCCCCAGACTTAAACCCAATTGAGCATCTGTGGGACCACCTCGATCGTGTTGTTCGCTCTATGAATCCTCTACCACACCCCCTCCAGCAGCTGTCAGATACAATGCAGTCAGCACGGTTCCACATAGGTATGAACACCTTGCAAGACCTTACTGAGTCACTACCAGCCCGTCTAGCTGCTGTCCGCACTGCATATCTCTGGATATTAGCTGGTGGTCACAATAATGTGACTCGACCGTGTATAATCTGAAGTTTGCCAAGTAATGACGATCTGTTGTTTTTTTATAGTGTAGCCCTACGTACACTGGTGTGCAAAAATTAAGAACGAAGAGGAGAAATTAGCATAACAGCGGAACGAACACAGGAAGAATGGACCGAAAGACCACTCAGGAGATAGACTAGGATCCGGTACGGTAGGGCATGCGCATATATGCAGCATGACGTAGGGGAGGGGGCAGTGTCGGAAGGGTATAAAGCACACAGGCGTTGTACGTTCAGCAATTCGGTGAAAGGTATTGCACGGTGTACATCGGTTTGAACGACGTCGAGTTGCTGCCACCGTGTGATATGGCCAACAGGCAATCCAGTAGACGACATCTGGAAGACTTTACCCGAGGTCGCATCATTGGGAAGTTGGAAGAAGGTCGAAGTGTGGCCGAGGAGTTCGGGATCGCTCACAGCATCGTTTCACGAGCTTGGAGAGCATTTCAAACGACAGGAACAGCTGTCCAAGAATTTAGTAGTGGTCGTCCACGAGCAACCATGGCGGCGGACGACCGGTATATTGTCCTACAGGCGAGAAGAGAAAGACGGCAGACAGCGGAAGAAATCGCAAGGCACATGCAACAGACAACTGGACGTCCGTTATCACGTTTTACCATGACCAGGAGGCTGCACAAAGGTGGTCTATTTGCACGACGACCAGTACGGTGTGTGGCATTAACGCCTGCTCATCGGAGACTGTGGTTTATGTGGTGTCAGGAACACAAGAACTGGACACATCAGCAATGGGGTCGAGTTCTCTTTACGGATGAGAGCCGATTTAGTCTGACGAGCGCTTCTGGACCTATACACATCTGGAGAAAGCTGGGAACACGCAATCACACCTCCAACATCATCGAAAGGGACCGGTTTGGAGGTGGCGGAGTTCTCGTTTGGAGCGGTATCATGCTTGGTAGCCGTACTGACCTCGACATCTTCCAAGGAGGTTCAGTCACTGGTGTCCGCTATTATACCGAGGTTCTCCTGCCTCACGCGCGTCTGTTTAGAGGTGCTGTGTGTCCTGAGTTCCTCTTCATGGACGACAACGCTACAGCTCATCGTACAGTGGCTGTCGCAGAGCTGTTGGAAAGTGAAGATATTCAACGCATGGATCGACCCGCAAGGTCCCCGGACTTAAAACCAATCGAACACGTGTTGGACCTTCTCTGGAGACGCTTGGCAGCACGTCACCAGCCGCAAGCAACGATTCCGCAGCTGCGATTGGCGCTACAAAAGGAATGGACAGCGATGCCTCAACAGCTCCGTGTCAACCTCGTCCTCAGCATGGACAGACGTTGTAAGTCGTGCAACGCAGTCAGGGGTGATCATATCCCCTACTAAAGACTGGATTTTTCTTGGTAGTCACATGGACGTTTCTATCTTCTGCCCAGTTGTGATCGAAGCTACCTTTTCAATAAAGTGCCTTTGTATCCCTTGGATTCCTTGTTTGGACGGTTTTGCTCACTTGTCTCATATTCTTACATCTTGGGAATCTTATGGTATGATTTGAGTCGATGTGGAGCACTTCTGCACGACGTTACTTTCGAAAAACCGTCTCGTCCATAATTTTTGCACGCCAGTGTATTAGAAGTGTGTTGTTTACTTCTTCATAGGAGTATCAAAATGGCATCCGGAGCTCCATAAAAATTCAATTACAGTCCACTTTTCGAAATCCTTTAGTTTAAGCATTTTTTCATGTTAGCATCGCTAGGAGGCGAATGAGGAGAGTTTATTGGAATTCACTGAGGAAAGCTATTACTACTTGCTCTGCTGTTGTTATTCTACTAAGTAGGGAAGTACAGTACCGTAAGTGGAGTCTGAAGCTTCATCAGCGCTCTTCACCCTGCTTCGGGACAGTGAGGGAAGTGGTCATGGCTGACGACAACTTCGGAGGAGGAGTGCAAGACAAGGTTGCTGATTTGAAGGAAGTGAGTTATGGACGGGAAAGGTGTTGTCTGTTTGTTACGACGTTAAAATTTGGTAAACAAAAAAAAAAAAAACCTTTTCCTTTAAAAAATAAATTGTTCAAGTACAGTACTGTTTTTAAAAGCAAAAATGCAAAATTTTGAAAAACAATTAAGACAATGCATTCACAGAAAGAGAACTTAAATTCCGCCCTGGTGGCGCAGTGGTCTAAGCGATGACTTTTGATCATTCGTCCGAGATGGGTCCGGGTTCCAATTCCGGTGAGGCATAGATGTTGTGTTTGTCTTGCGACGCTGGCTCTCTCCCTTCCCTGGAGCCAGTGACCCTAAATTAGGGACGGGCGCCTGCTTATAGTCCAATGAGTTGCTTACGGTTGTCGTTAAATCTTCAACAACAAAATAAATAAATAAATAAATTAGAGGCGACATTCTAGCAACACAGTAACCCACAATTTTAAAATACTAACCAGCCCTAATCCACTAGTCATTGTCATGTTAGTTGGTCTATCAGTGCCGTAACTATTCCATATCCATGTGTGTGTGTGTGTGTGTGTGTGTGTGTTGTGTTGTGTTGTGTTTTGTTGTGTGTCTCTCTCCCAGTGGGGTGGGGGATTGCCCAGAAATCCTTTGTAGCCGGCAGTAAAAAGCACTAAAGAACCCATAATCTTACAACACTACCTAACACACTGGTCATTGTCATGTTAGATGGTGGTTTACCAGTGGCGTAACTAGTCACATCCAGGTGTGTGCGTGCGTGTGTGTGTGTATCCGAGGAGGGTGTGGGTGGGAGGGAAGGGGTAGTACAGCAATCCTTTGTAGCTAGTAGTAAAAAGCACTAAAATACTTTCAGTGTTTCGTAAATAAGGTTGCTATCAACTGCCCTACCAAAAATAATACTCTCCCACACGTCACCCATAGTGATTTCGAAGTCTAGCAACGTCCCCGCATTCTGGCAACGAAATCAGTCACGGCCTTGGGTTAAGCCCTGTACTTCCGCTGCGTCTTTATCCCGTGCAGACTTGCATGAACGTAAAATCTTACTGGTCTTCGATATGAGTGCTTACAGCACGGCTTTTATTTGGAAGTCGTAAAATGAGAACATTGGAGAAGTGTAAATACCGTAGTTCTTAGAAGAGCTTTTCCAGGAATGGGCAGAAACCCATCCTCATGCACGACGGATACAAAAGTCAGATATCTACAATAGATGAGGAAATCTTCTGCAAAAATTTTACGCTACTTCAGCGGGAAAACAGAAAAAAAAAGTGCGGCTGTTCATTGTGAGAATTCTCATACAGCGCTGTTCGACGCAAAATAAATTTTTCAAACTCGATCTGCAGATGCTGATACGTTAATTTTAACAGCGGTTAGCTTTTTTTGTGAACAACAAAATGCATATACCGTACTGAGTTTTCAGATTGTTTCTGCTGGAGTGCGTTGCAGTAAATTATCATTTGCAACTACATCTGTGCATCTGAAAGACGGATTTGAAAATTTGTTTTAGAAATGTCAAGCTTGAACTGCGAAAACGATGATTCTTGCTTTTTGGTGTTTTTAGCGATGCATACCATCGCCTCTAGACAAAAAACTGTTGATGACCTTGCATTGAAAATACGTCTTATTCTGTATCATTGCTGTTAATACGCCGATTGAAATAATTCTCTTTTGTTCGATACCTTTCCCCACAGAAACATAGTGCAGACACTTTCTTTTAATAGCGTACTTTTTTCTTGCTTACAAGGCTTAAATAGGATAAACATTGGTAGTGTCATGGCATAGGTAAATTCGTGATAGAGCGTTGGCGGCTATTCGTAGAGTAAACTACTGTCTTAATTAGTTTCAATTTTTTATCATAAATGGCTGCAGATGTCCAGTTTCGAAATAGGAAACAGATCGTCAGTAAGTTGTTTTGTTCGTATCACAGAGAAAGTTGTGCAACGTGTGGCGGGAATCGGATAGTCTTTTATGATGGTATTTAGTATTCTAGGCAGAAGAGCGGATTTCAAGAAGGAAAATAGAGGTAAGCAGACAATATTTAACCTAGTTATTGATTAGATTCCTGTCTAATATAAAAATGCACTTGCAAGTTATTTATCAGCATTATATAGCGTGCAGAGGCTTTAGCCACGGACGCATGATCCTTAGCTTTGGAGAGTTAATTTTTTCAGGCATTCAATGTTGATTTAAAAGATAATTTTTTTTCCATTATTTAAACTACAATATCTGATTTCTGAATCGTAATCATGCTAGTTGGAGTTCAAATAGACACTTCAGTTCCGGTTTTTAATTAATTTTAGCCTGTCACGCAGTAACCAAGGTATCAGAAATTTATCACCTATAGATGGTAACTAAGTGATACGTAATAGTTGATGTAATTGAAATGTAACAAGATATAGCTCATATGTACAGCTTTTATCAACAGAGAAGACGATAACTTGGACGGCGAATTTTGTGGGCACAACTATCGCGAGGATGTCAAAAACAAAAGTGGAGCTCAGTGGGTTTAATGTAGCTTTTGCATGATGTGGTACCACATGAACTACCAAAATTCTTACGATGAAAATGTGTTCATGTGTGATGCCTGTTAAAGCTGCTGATAAAGTCAGAAATTAAAATGCGAAAATGGCACTTTATGGAAAACGGGAGGATTTTACTGATAAAAATACGTTTTTCTTCCATGTTTGACTGGAGTAAACTGTGCAATATATCATCTATACCATTATTTCTATATTTTTTACTTTCACGCAATGTTTTGCGTAGAAATGGACAACTTGTTGACTAACACGAACTTAGCAAGGTTGTTATCATGTAGAATAACCACTGGTAAACATTATGGGAAAACATCTGTTGTGGAACACAAACACACAGTCCTACTGTTCTCCAAGTAACTGGTATTACGTACAAATGGGGCACTGGGGTTTCATAAACATGGGCAATAAATATTTGTCGTCAAAATGGAAATTTCTGAAATCATCACGAAATTGCCACTGCTTTACCATATACATTGCAATTTAACAGATGTCTTTGCTTCTAAAAGTGTGATTTGAAAATTTTTCTTTATAGCATTGCTCCCGCTATGACGAAAATTTTGCGTATATTTTCTACTTCGTCATCATGCACTGTTACGTCACTTAAGGGCGTATATGCGCATTTCAATTTGCCAGAGTACTTCCTACTGAAATATTTTTTTCCATCGCATGATATCCATTATGATGAATAGCATTATAGGTCCGTATGCATCCTTACATAACGTACAGTTTACCCCCTGAGGGTGTAAAGATACATTTCGTTTTCTTCTGCAACACTGGTTGTAGCCTATTGTTTTGAAAAATTCCTTTCCGATCGGATATCTTCTGCCGCTAGTTGCTGCATGCGTATGTTTCACACGTAAATGTATTACTGTTCCTAAGAATCAGGATCATTTTTTTACTGGCACCATCTAAAATGAAGAAATATCCGTACATAGTGCATTGTAAATAATTAGCAATTTTCACGTAACGGGCGAAAATGTATTTTGTTTTTCGACGAATACCACCTTTTCCAAAAATGCGCTTTAAACAACACTATAGGATTCACAACACATTACACGGGATAATTAGGTGTAATCTTTGTTGTTTAGCATGTTTTCTGAAAAAAGTAAGTAAGCTCTTATGTCACCTCAGTATCCTTTCACTCGTACTTCTGAGTAACATATCTCAGCTGCAGTTGATTTTAAAAAAATTCTCTTTGCATTGGAAAGCTTGAAATGTAGAAACTAAGATTCTTCCCTCTTCTCTCTCTCTCTCCCTCCCTCTCTCTCTCTCTCTCTCTCTCTCTCTCTCTCTCTCTCTCTCTCTCTCTCTCTCTCTCTCTCTCTCTCTCTCTCTCTGTATGTATTGCGTGCGTGTAACATATTTGAAGTCGTACTTGTGCTCTAAAACCCAATCGGGAAAACTCTTTTGTGGTCGGACTCCACTTGCAAAGGGAAATGTTTCGATGTTTTGGGCATATTTCCCCTTCAAAATACGTAACCCATTCGCTAGAGGGAAACAGTTTCAACGCACTATAAAACAAGAACAACGTAAGATATTTTATGTTACCTGTAACAGAATTGTAGGGGAATGTTTCAAGTTTTCTTAGAGACAGTCGCAGATGTTCTATATGTGCACCCTTAGTCACACGACACACATCGATCCGGTAATACATTTCCGCCCAAACGCGAGGTAAGATATCTGAATCAAGTGCAGTGATAGTGGCTGAGATACGCTGTTTCAGCCCCGCTAGATCAACAGGAAGGGGAGGGGCGAATACCCTGTCCTTTACGTACCCCCCACAGGAAAAAGTCACAAGGTGTTAAGTCAGGACTTTTGGGTGGCCATTGGCTCAGTGCCATGTTGTAGTCCGCGGCTCATCCAATCCATCAGTGAGGAAGATGTTCATTGAGATAATCTCGTACGTCGCCTAACCAGTGCGGTGGTGCACCATCCAATTGGAGAATGAAGTTGTCACTGTCGTTCTGCAACTGTGGCATCAACCAAAGACTTAACATATCCAGAAAAGAGCCTCCGGTGACAGTTTTCTCGTTAAAAAAGAAGGGGCCGTACACTTTCTTCTTGGACACAGCACAGAACACATTTACCTTAGGGTAATCTCGCACGTGTTGCACTGTAAATATGGGAGTCTCCGTTCCCCAAAAGAGAACATTGTGCTTGTTTACCTGACCACTCACGTGAAATGTAGCTTCATCGGTGAAAACTAAGTGATAGGCAAAATCGTAATTTTCAAAACGATGCGGCATTTCGGCGCAAAATTCAAAGCGCTTTGTCTTGCAACATCTGCCCTTTGTATGGAATCAGTTTCTTTTTAAAAATTCTCCAGAAAATGGGCTGTGAAATCTGCACATCACGACTCGCCGCTCCGCGTTGATTTTCCCGGACTTCATTGAATGGCGGTGCAAACACAATCAACGACGGCTTCCGATACACTCAGGCGTGCAGGAGTTTTAAGTCTGCACAAACAGCCCGTAGTTTAAAATTTTTTATGCCAATCATAGATAATTTTCTGGTTGGAGGTTCTTTTCCGAATCGTGATCAAAAATGCCGTTGCACAACAGTTAGAGATTCCGTTTTGCTCAATTCAAGAACACAAAACGCCTTCTCCACTACAGACGCTGCCATTTTGACTGACTAGTCACGTGCTTACGTCACTTCCCTCAGTAGCGGGACACAAACTTTGAGTGCATCTACATAACGGTCCGGAGTTGTGGTCCGTGTCTTCAACTGTTACTGTTATACAGCATCAGGAAACTGTATACTTCTTCATGAATCACCCCGTATTTCTATTTGCAACAGTATCTGACTATTAAAAAAATCCCTGTTATAAAAACTTGTCAGATACGAACATAGTGCAAGTCATAGACTACGGCATCTGAAGCAATGCCTCGGGGTGTATAGGCTGTTATTCGCGCTAGAGAGGAACAACACCCTATTAGGTAAGTATCTCTAATGTTTTGTCTATTGAGTGTATCATATTAAGCCAATGCATTCACAGCAAGAGTTTCCCGGTTTCGTTGCAGAGCCATTCTTTTTACAAGGATTTTCTCGAGAACAGTAGGTTGCGGCGTTTACCCTTATGTAATTTTCCTTTTTAGTTCTTGTTATCTATGTTCTCTTTAGCATGCTCCACACACAACACCGCATTTTCTCTCTCATTGAATGTTTTGTGGCAACCTGAATTAATGTTAGGAGTAGTATGACGTATGTATCCAACAGAGATAAGAACGTTTACAAAATTTGTGTTCAGGCTGTCTCTCGTTAGATGAATTCTGCTGACTTTCGTTAGGCTGGCTGTTTTTCATTAAATGTGATGACAAGCCCACGTCAGATAGATTCACTTTCTTGTTGGATGTTTTGAGTTTATTGTTAAATGTTTTGAGTCTCTAGCTAAGAGGCGCGCTCCCTCTTGTCTAAATCGTGTAGTTTGTTATTCTGTTTCGGAGATAGAAGTTAAAGTTTAAGCTTCCTGTTAATAAATTCTGTCACTTAAAATGCTTGAAGGCTACTGAAAAGTATTAAGTGTATTAGAGTATTAGTTGTATCCAGAGTCAAAGTACTGGTTCATTGAAGTGTGCTAACAACCTGTGGATTATAAGTGTGACCTACGACAGATGTGAATAAAGTAAAGGTTAAGTGAAAACAAGGCTACTTACAGATTTTAAGATGCATTCCTGAATAGAATTTCTGTGCTCAGTTAAGGGCAATTCCAGCTACTTAGTTAATTAAGTTATACAAAGCATCAGGTAAACGCTTCAATTAAGACAGATTCACGTAATATATTTTAGGGAAACTGTCTTTTCACCCATGGTTACACATAATTAAAGAAAGAACATTGCAACGTGATAAAAAAAAAAAAAAGAGATTTCGAATCAGAGTGCAAAGCCCGACAAGGAACATTCACTGTGTCAAAGGAAATAAGGTGTATTGAATAGTGAATTACATTTGTGTCAAAAAGAGTTATGGGAAGAGTTTCGCGTGGAACTTTTTCTCAACTCACAGTTCAGTCGCTGAAGGGAAATGCATTTTTAAATATGAGGTCGCAGCTTCTGTTTTAAGATATCCATGAAAAAATACATTGTTATGGACGAAATCAATCGCTACGACAAATATCTGCTTACGAATGACGCACAACATTTCTACTAGGTGCACAAGTGCTTATATTAATTGGCAACCATATCTTTGTTTCTGAAAGTCTGACCGAAAGTTGGTTTTGGCTGTGATAGTTTTTTTGCGAACAGAATTTTGTGTGAAAGTTACCGTAATTCCGGTTCTTGGTAGTGGGACAAATGTATATTTCTATTTGTAACACTTTCTCTGCGTCTAAAAGAAACTAAAAATTTCCTTTTGCGTTGGACTCCATTCCAAATGAAACACATAACATTTTGTTTAAGAAACTGACATGCAAATATAGTGCTGTTTTGTGTGGAGAAAAAAGGGCCGGAATCCTCAAATATGAGTTGCTGTAAAAGAGGAAGGGTTGACCTAATGACAAGCAAATTAATTTGTATTGCTTTTTAAGCTTTATTACTGTTTCATGGTACAAAATGAAGAAAAAAACCACATAATACATGAGCATATTATATTAAATTATTATATTAGAAAACGAGCATTTCGCAACAGTTTTATAATACAGAGAAAAAGCTGAAATTTAAATTTGTCAAGCTTGCTCACAAATGAGTGTTACATTTTTACTAAGGATTACATTGCGTTGAGAAAAACAGATTGGAACTGCATTTGTGGATCTTACAATACAGTCCAATTCTTTTCAGCTCTTCAAATATTTCCACCGTTCTCGTACACTCGTTTTTCGTATCCCCTACCGAATGGTATCCTCGACGGAGTCACGACAGGACGTATTTTGTGGGATCAAACTGGGTTGGCAGGAGCAAAAGAATTTTTATGAGCAACGAGATTATTGCTGTGATTGAAAGAGAACCTAACTGGGGTGATTATCTAATTCGTCTGAGAAACTCCACATTCACTGGAAGGCACAGAAGTGGTCTGCAAAGTTCACTTCAGCTGTAAAAGTTGCTTAGGTTTTCCTTTCCATGAAATTGTAGGTATTCTGAACAACTTTCACGTTAGGTAGAAGATACAGCAGTGGTGTGCAACGTTCACTTCAGCTGCAAATATTGCTTAGGTTTTTCTTTCCATGAAATTGTAGGTATTCTGAACAACTTTCACGTTAGGTAGAAGATAGAGCAGTGGTGTGCAAAGTTCACTTCAGCTGTAAAGGTTGCTTAGGTTTTTCTTTTCCTGGAAGTTGTAGGGATTCTGAGCAACCCTTTTCACATTCGCTAGAATATGCAGAAATGTTTTGCAAAGTTCACTTTAGCTGTAAAGGTTGCTTAGGGTTTTCCTTTCCTTGAAGTTGAAGGTATTCTGAACCATATTTACGTTTTCTAGGAGATACAGCAATGGTTTACAAAGTTCACTTCAGCTGTAAATGTTGCTTAGGTTTTTCTTTTCCTTGAACTTCTAGGTATTCTTCTAAAATCTCTTTCACATTCGCTTGAAGATACAGCAATAGTTTGCAAAGTTCACTTCAGCTGTAAAGTTGCTTAGGTGTTTCTTTTCCTTGAACTTCTAGGTATTCTAAAAACCCTTTCACATTCGCTTGAAGATACAGCAATAGTTTGCAAAGTTCACTTCAGCTGTAAAGTTGCTTAGGTGTTTCTTTTCCTTGAATTTCTAGGTATTCTAAAAACCCTTTCACTTTCGCTTGAAGATACAGCAATAGTTTGCAAAGTTCAATTCAGCAGTAAAAGTTGCTTAGGTTTTTCTTTTGCTTAAAGTTATAGGCATTTACTAAAATTGCGAATCATGTCTTTATTAAGTTGAAACCTGTAGATAACTTCCTAATTCTTGTTCGCAATATATTTCCTTCATAATATAATGTATCGCTGTAAAAATGTTGTATAGGGATGAATTATGTACAATAAACGTTTCTGTTTACAACATGGAAAACATTTCCCTCATATATTACTGCAATAACATGTTTTTATATGTTACGGTTATTATGGTATCATAATTAAATAACTTTTATATACTCAAAACCAAAATTTTTTTTATGAAAAGTGGCACAGGAGCGCTGTTCCTGTGTGTTCCACCAGTAAAAGTCATGCTAATAGAGATTTGATTATTCCATTTTTTATTTGCTTTTCAGTTAAATGTGTGTTCATTATATCCTTAATTTGACATCTGTCAACATTTCTACTTTTATTATGTTGATCTAATTTTTATTGAATTTAATGTTATACACATTTGTGCCTGTTAAAATCGTCATTTATGAACAGTGGTGTTTATGCTACAGGAAGCAAGTTCTAGTTGAAATTACCGAATTTGTTTTAGTTGAATCGGCCGAACAGTTCGAGTCGTGCGCACCATGAGGCAGCAATCCTGAAAATGTCGATAGAAAGTTTTCTGCGCACGCGTAACATATGTTCACGTATGTATGCATGTAAGACGAGCGCATTCAGGGCAAACATCCTCGACTTATGAGCCTCCGTTTCAAGCTGAGCCTGCGGCTGAGGGGAGATCAAAGTTTTCAGACTTTTTTTATGAAATTCTCAAGTCCTTCAGATTTCTTAAGGATTGAGAGGAAACTTCTTGAGAAGAAATCTTAAGAGCAATGAGATGATTCTTTTCGGAGATATCAGAACCACATCTAAATCGAATAACTGAAAAAATCCGAGAAAAGAATTTGGTCATTCAGTCCCCTCGAAGCTTATGTTTTTATCTCCTGAAGGAACGACTGCACGATGGTAGTTCCTCTTAGAGAGATGAGTAAAGAGGCCATTTATGACATTCTTAAAATTTCCATAAGTATTGTTTCCTAGGGAGCTGAATGGCACCTTATAAAAGAAATCTTTATATTTTTAATTAACATTTTAAAAAGTGCAAATAAAAGAACAGGTACACGTTTTTAGTTGTTTCTCCAAACACTGCTTGATGCTATAACACTTCAACTATGAAGTGCGTCTTCTTTTCACACCAGATGAATGATCTGCTTTCCGATGTAGTTGTTTCGGAAGACGTGTAATAAAATATTAAAAATAAAATTGCTGAAAGGTGGGATGAGTAAATTTTAGTTAAATATATGTAAATAAAAAATTAAAAGCAAAACACTTGCGTTAAAATTTCTGCTACTTAATAAGGCAAAAACGTTAAGTGCACATTATAAAATAACTTTTATGCTAGACTTCCGTAAGAATGTAATAAGTCACAGGAAGATTGTTGAATATTTATTGATTTACTCTCGAATCCTTAGCAAAGCTATTCATAATATGTTGGCGTGCAGTCTGTAACTGGGTCTTCAATGTTCCGAGTCTACTGCACTCGCTTCTTGCTTTGCTGGACTCTAACTAGGAAGACATGGATGTTCCATTTCTCGTTAGCACGCACTTTGAAAAAATAAGAGGACGTGCTTCTTTTATCACTACTTCTGTCTGTGGACAAACATATCTCTGCACCTGTTAATCTGATTTGAAAAATTATTTTTCCATTGGGAAACCTGAACCGCGAAAGGATGCCCCTTGTACAGTTTTACACTATTTACAAGCCATGTTGGGTATAGTTTCTCTATCAAATAATGCAGTTTTCTCGCCAGGAAGCCAAATAGGAAGGTGTTTCAGAAAATAAAGAACGTTTGCGCATACGAGCCGCCGGTGCTGCGTCGTGGTCAGCGGCAAGTAGTTTTATGATACCTGTTGATTGGAGCGTTTCGCGGCCTAATTCTATCGATTAAGGAGTTTGTACGGTCATTTACGATGAACAAGAAGATAGGAAATTCCGCCGACTGTGCGAAGTGCGGTCATTTATTCGCTTCCTGAACGCACGAAATGTTTGATAAATTGAAATTTATCATAAACTGGTTGGGATATATGTCGAGGGAGTAATGAACAAATAAAGTGTGTGGAAATAGTATCTACTGTTTAACAATGGGGGGGGGAGGCAATCGTTCACAATGAGGAGCGACATGAGCGCCCCTCTCACATTATTGACCATCTGATGTAAAATATTGACTCCATCATTCTACAGAGCAGACGCTTTGCGACTGAGGAATTGCACAAAAAAGTGTTCTGAAATATCTCTAATTCATGAAGTTGTGAGCAAAATCTCGTTCACTACAAAATCTATGCATTGTGGGTTCCATGAATACTGACGGACGAGCACAAGAAACAGCGATTGGCTGCTGCATTGAGATATTCGGTGAGCAACCAAGATGGTGATCAGTATTTTGACAACATTGTTAGCGGGGGGGGGATCTGGGCGTCACACTGTACTCGAGAGAGCAGATGGAAATTTCAGGAATGTCTTCATGCTCATTCGCTAAAAACGCCGAAGATATTCAAGCAAACCTTATCTATCCGAATAGTCATGGCCACAGGCTTCTCGGACCTTGAAGGTATCTGACTAGTGCAATTCATGCCTCAGAGGACAAACTTGAATGCCGATTCTTATTACAACAACGCGCTATTCAGAACCGTCGTAGAGGCCTGCTCTCCAGCGGAGTTCATGTCTGTGACGCACGTTGCTGCCAAAACACTGACGCATTGATGTTCTGTTTGTCTTACGGCACTGGCTCTCTCCCTTCCCTGGAACCATTGGCCCTAAATTAGGGATGGGCGACTGCTTATAGCCCATCCAGTTGCTCACGGTGGTCATAATTAAAAAAATATTTAAAACAAATCAAAATTTGTTTACATTTGTTTTTTTAATTTGAGTTGGTGGGGATCACAATTAAAAAAAAATAAATAAAACACTGACGAGGCACAAAAACTTTCACTGGGAAGTTTTTGAGTATCTTCTATATAGCCAAGACCTTGTTCCTAGTGACTATCACTTGTTTTTACACATGAAGGACTGTCTGGCTGGCAAACGGTCTAAGAGTGATGATATGTTTAAGATTATCACGGACGCCGCCCCAGTGGCGTCCGAAATGGGTCCGGGTTCGAATCCCGGTGAGGCATGGATGTTGTGTTTGTCTTCCGGCACTGGCTCTCTCCCTTCCCTGGAACCAGTGACCCTAAATTAGGGACGGGCGACTGCTTATAGCCCATTTGAGTTGCTCACGGTGGTCGTTAAACCTCCAATAAAATTTTTTTATCACGGACTGGTTAAATAAACTTATGGTCGAATTCTATGACGAGAGGATGAAAAAACTCATCACACTATATTACAAGTTTCTTATCAGTGGAAAAATAGATTAAGGTACTATTAACTCGTGTCTGCAAAGGTTTTGCTTTTATTATATCATCATCATCATCATTATCAATCCACTACTGGATGAAGGTCTCCCGAAGTTTCTTCCACAACGGTCTATCTTACGCCAGTCTCCTCCATGTCACTCACGCATGCTTTTGAATTTCATCCACCTATCTCCCATGTGGCCTTCTTCTGGATCTTTTCCTGTCCCTTGAAATCCAGTCTAGAATTTCGGTTGTCCATCGGTGATCCTTTCTTCTGACATGTCCAGCCATTGTCATTTCAGTGATTTTACTCTGATTATGATGTCTTACACTCTTGTCGTTTTCCTTACCCACGAGTTCTTCTTTCTTCTGGTTACACCACGCATGCATCTCTCCAGGCTGCTTTCAGTTGTCTGCAGTCAGGTTAAAGATTTTTCTTTTAAGACATAAATGGCATATTGCTCTGGAAAATTGTACTGTTTCTTCCAAAAGCTCTCAAACCAAGTTTTATACTTCGATTAATTTCGTCATCAATGTGACTTTTGTTTGATATCTGCTGTACAAGGTAAATGTAGGTAAGGTGTCGGATATCTTCAGCTTTCCCCAATCAATCGATTAATCTTCATTTCTTGTAAAAAAATATACATCATTTTTGTTTTCTGTTAGTTCATTTTTAATCCCACCTCTTTACTCTTGTCAGGAAGTTCTTGGATCCATACTCTGCAGCTCTGAAGGAGCATTTGCAAAAATGACTATACCACCAGCAAAGCGAAGGTGAGTTAAATAACCTCCATTAATCTTTATCTCTTTGTTTTCCTAGTTCAATGATTGAAAGACATTTTGCAATGTGGCATTAAAGAATTTGGGAGATATGGTGCCACCTTGTCTCACTACCCTTCCAATTTTTATTTGTGCTACATCCTCAAATTTCAGAACCTTTGCATTTTCATAGATGCTATTAATAATGATAAGTACGTATCTTCAATACCGCAGGATTTCAAAGCCGCCGCCCCGGTGGCGCAGTGGTCTAAGGCGTTGGCCTCTGATCATTCGTCGGAAGGGGTCCGGGTTCGAATCCCGGTGAGGCATGGATGTTGTGTTTGTCTTACGGCACTGGCTCTCTCCCTTCCCTGGAACCAGTGACTCTAAATTAGGGACGGGAGACTGCTTATAGCCCATTGAGTTGCTCACGGTGGTCGTTAAACCTTCAAAAAAAAAAAAAAAATTCAAAGCCATTGTAACTGCTGATGGTTTCACGGAATCAAAGGCCTTCTCATAATCGATGAATGCCATGCATAATGGGAGTTCATATTCCCTCACTCTTTCAATTAGTAATCTCAGTACATGGATATGATTTAAAATATAGTACCGCAGCCACTCCTAAAGCCAGCTTGTTCTCTCGGTTGAACAATGTCCAGTGTTACTTTCAAGCGATGTAAAACAACCTAAGTTAAAATCTTTTAAACCACTGAAAAGGAGGCTGGTGGGTATGTAGTTTCCGAGATCCTGAATGCCACCTTTTTTTATGTAGCAGGATCATTGCAGCATTTTTCCAGTCGTCAGGAATCTTCTCTTTATCGAGACATCTAGTGAAGATTTGAGCGAGTCTGGTTTCAATTTCTCCACTTGTAACGTATACTCTATATTCACTTTCCTTTTGATTTTACTATCTCTGGTTATTTTATTTTACTATGTAAATTATCTTCCTACTGAACGAAATATTATTTCACCCGCTGAATGAGATCTGGCAATGAGTGTAAGTCATGACGTGGTGGTAGCTAGTATATAGGCGCGTTCATCGAGGGAGCTGTGTGGTGGTGTTATGAGGAGCGTTGTGTGTTGTTATGAGGAGCGTTGTGTGTTGTTAAGCGAGAGCGTGTATAATTCGAGGAGTGATTATCCATTATTGTTCCACAAGTGCTGTGTGTGTCTTAGTTGACCAAGAGTCTTAGAAATAAAGAAGTTTTCAGTAAGTTCAGTCTTTCTTAATTCATAGTTTTTGTCAGACCTCTGTCTGGCTGTTAGGTTTATAACATTTATTGTTTCCTATAAATAACCAGCGTTGAGACTTTGTTTAAGTTCGTAATTAACAAGTAACAACACCTTTTTGAATTCATTATTTTGAAGCTTAGTACAAGTATATCATTAGCTAGCTGGTAGGAAGAGAATCATTCATAATAATTAGCTTAGCGGAAAGGAAATAAAGCTAATACATTATAATTGGCGCCCGAACTTTTCTCGAACACGAGATCTTGACGTTTATTACCCATGTCTTCCTTACCTGAGACAACTGCAAATTTCCACCCTCCGGCAAGTCTCGAGGGTGATGGTGTTTTTTTGGACAATTTGCGCGAAGCCTGTGGCTCTGACTTTGATATGAATGATCTACACGCACCCAGGCATTCTTCACCATTTCGTAATGCACCGGCTTCTTATTACTCTGAGTCGCGGGTCGTTCCTGAGGGAGTTCAATCCTCTCAGCGAAGCAGAATGCTTGCCCATTTCGTGCCGCATGCAGGAACAATTCATTTCAATGGTTTGGAGGGGTCTTTAAAGTTTCTCGAAGATCTGGAAGATCATTTTGATTTATATAATATTCCTGACGACTGCAAGGTCCAAATCGCCGGCACTTGCTTGAGGGATACCGCTAAGACCTGGTATCGGCAGTGGAGAGTGTCGAACCCGGATTCTCATTATGAGAATTTCCGTGCAGAATTCTTGGAGGTCTTTCCTTTCGGCCTCAGTCGAGCTAGCCTTGCTCAACAGCTTTTTTCACGTCAGCAAGGTCCTAATGATAGCCCTGTTGCATTTGCGTTGGAAACTACACGCCTATATAACCTATGGGATCCACATGCCAGTCATGTTGACATGTTGGATACCCTTGTGCAGCAGCTCGACCCATTCTTGCAAGATTTCCTTGAGGTTCGACACCCTACCACCATTCATGAATGCCTTCGCCTCATACGCACGTATGAAGAGCGACATGGCAAACATGGTTCAACTCACCATGCTCGGGCACCCCGCGAGGCTTATTACGAAAACCCTCAGCGGCATAATAGACATAACTTTCAGCGCGAGCATACACAAGTGCACACCCAAGCTTCATATGTTCCACCACACAGAAGAGTGGCAAACCAACAGCGAGTTTCTGCACAAGCTTCGGATTATCGTACTAATGCACAGTATGCTCGACCCCGTTTCACTCAGCAGCATTCGGAACGTTATTATGCTCAGGGCAATGATAATTTTTCTGCCCGTGCTGAGGGCAGACGTACAGGATATGAAAATGTCAACAGACACGCGGAGTTCCCGACGCAGGGTTCACGCAGTTTTCCTCATCGTGAAAATTTTCCCGATACCCGGCAGGGTCGAGGTTTCCGACCACATGATAACCCCACCAGGATTCCTTTAAACTTCCACAGGAAGTAGACGAAGGGTCGGTCCTGCTCCCTGATACCAAACATTCTGACCCTAAAACGGTATTAGTGACTGTTCAAACTCCTCAGTTGCCTGATGTATTCTTGACACTTGAAGACATTATTGTCGAGACAAAGTTCGACACTGGGTCTGAAATATCAGCCCTAAATACAAAGTTTTGCACTGACACTTTTCCGGCAATACACGTTCAGCCTGCAACGCAGTATTTGCGAGGTGCAAATAATGAAATCTTCAGTATCTCAGGAACTGTCACATTATCTTTAGGGCTGGGAAAAGCTCGTTTTACACATTCTTTCCTGCTTATAGACGAGCTACCCGTGAAATGTTTAATGGGAATGGATTTTATAAACAAGTTTCAAATAACTTTGAATTTTGTACAACATGTGATTTCCTTTCCGGAACCTGTCGAAATGATTCCTACGGTTCCTGTAGATATCACGGGTTTATTATTGAGTAACCAATTGAATGAGGGGCAACGAGACCAGCTTTCTCTCCTTTTACAGGAAAGCCCTGGTTTATTTTCGGATCAACCTGGTTTCACACAGGTGGTTTATCATGTTATTGACACTGATGGTTCGAAACCAATTGCGACGAAACCTTACCCTTGTGCTCCACATAAGAAACAGGAAATGCAACGTCAAATTGCTGAAATGATTAAGCAGGGCATCATCAGGGAATCAACAAGCGCCTGGGCTGCTCCTGCCTTTTTGGTTCCAAAGAAACAACCCAATGAATTTCGTTTCGTGACAGATTTTCGTAAGCTCAACCAAGTCACGAAAACGATCAATTATCCACTACTTGTCATGTCACATATTTTAAATGACTTGTCGTCAACCAAATGGATGTCAACCTTGGATTTGGCGAGTGGATATTGGCAGGTGGCAGTACATCCGGACTCTGTCGATAAAGCAGGCTTTGTGACTCCTTTTGGGGCCTATGAATATTTACGTATGCCTTTTGGACTAGCTTCTGCACCTGCTACTTTCCAAAAGCTTATGGATACGGTTCTCAGACCTGTCCTGGGTCCCCATGTGCATGTCTATTTGGATGACATTATTATCACATCAGAGACTTTTGACGAGCACCTTTCTCTGCTCAAACAGGTGTTCCAACTCATATACAATGCTGGCTTGACGTTAAAACCTAGTAAAGGCCAGATAGCGAGGGACGAGATTGTATATCTGGGGTTGAAAATTACTCCCCACGGTTTATTTACTGATAATGAAAAGATTAGGCCTATTGTTGACTTTCCTCGGCCTAAAACAGCAAAAGAACTATCCCGCTTTCTGGGAATGACCGGATGGTATCAGCAGTTCGTCCCCGCTTATGCTACAATATGTGAGCCATTGTATGCTTTAAAACGGAAATACAAAAAGTTTATTTGGACACCTGAGGCTAACGCTGCTTTCAAAACACTGAAGTCTGCGTTGACTCAGCCTCCGGTGTTGGCTTTCCCGGATCATACTAAGGAATTTGATATTTATACTGACGCATCCGGAGTTGGTCTTGGTTGCGTTTTGTCACAAGCTGGGCATCCAATAGCTTTTGCGTCTCGTACTTTAGCCAAAGCTGAACGCAATTATTCAGCTACGGAACGTGAATGTCTTGCTGTTGTGTATGCACTGAATAAATTTCAATGTTATCTTAACGAGTTGACAGTTAACATAATTACGGATCATTCTGCCCTTCAGTATTTGAATTCTGCTAAGCACCTATCTCAAAGACTTATGAAGTGGGCTCTGAAGTTACAAGAGAGCAATATCAAAATTTCGTATCAGCCAGGTAATAAGAATCAATTACCGGACGCATTATCTCGCGTTCCGATTCGTGGGGTCCCCACAGAAACTACTCCTGGATGTCAGCCTTTACTTCTAATAGCTGATATAACATCCAGAGAGCAGATAATGGCAGAATTAATAAATGATCCAGATTTTGGGGATATCTACAATTTTTTGCTTGCGGGTTCGCCCCTACCAAGTGATCCTTCTCTGGCTGGAAGGTCACAACATTTTGAAGTAATAGAGGGTCTTCTTTATTATACAAAATCTCGGACTACTAGGGCAGAGTTTCGACCATGTATTCCGCGAACCCTTAGAATGGCTCTTTTAAATGAATTCCATGACAAACCTCTTGCAGGCCATTTAGGTATTCGCAAGACCCGTGGTAAATTGCGGGATGTTGCCTATTGGCCTGGCATGTACTAAAGTGTGCTCGCATACGTTCAATCGTGTCACTTGTGTCAGATTAATAATTACCGTAATGTAAGACCGGCCGGTCACTTGAAATCTAGTTCAAGTTCTCATGTGTTTGATATTATTTCAATAGATTTATTGGGACCTTATCCATTATCTGTTAAAAATAAAGCTCGTTACGTTTTAGTACTAACTGATAATTTTTCTAAATGGGTTGAAGTTTTTCCCATTAAAACCGCTACGGCAGAAGTTATTTGTAATGTTTTAGTTAATGAAGTATTTTCTAGATATGGTGCACCTAATAAAGTAGTTTCGGATAATGGTCCTCAATTTATTTCTGACATTTTTGAAAGAATGTGTGCGAGACTACACATTAAACATAAATTCATTTCCCCATATCATCCCCAGAGTAATCCTGCGGAACGCGTTAACCGAACGCTAGTGAAAATGATTGCGACTTTTGTAATGGATCATCATGAAAGATGGGATGACCATTTAGAGCTTTTTGCGTTCGCCCTCCGCTCGTCTGTCCACGAGTCTACTAAAATTACTCCTGCAGAACTTTTTCTGGGTCGCAAAATTAAAACCCCTTTTGAAAATTTAACGGGGATTATCGACGAACTAAACCAGCGACCAACTCCGCAATCAGTCCGAATCATGGCAGAAAAAGCTCGTGTTGCAATGCTAGGAGCACAAGCGGCTCAAGCAAGATATTATAATTCTAAGCGTAGGGAACCAGATCTTGTCGTTGGAGATCTCACTCTCGTGGAAACGCACTTCCAGTCTTCTGTTTCGCATACTTTAGTGAAGAAATTTGCACCCAGCTACGAAGGTCCATATCGGGTGGCAAATATCTTTGAAAATAATATTGTTCTGGAGAAACCTGACAACCATTTTCAATATGTACATGTTGATCAGTGTCGCAAGTATCATGGACGGCATATCGAGTTCATTATAAATCCTACTCAACCTTCTGTTCCACAGACTCAAGAATCTATATCTCATGTTCAACCGCCAGAAATTTTGGACGAACCACTAAACATTTTTGAAGAATCTCCAGTAATTTTTCCTTCACCCTCCCCTCCTCCAGACGGGTTTCTACACACGCAACCTGATTCTCCCATGAGACCAAGGGGCGAATCGAGTTCCTCGAATACTAGTATCGTTCCTTTCCCTCCAACCATTGCAAAGACTATTGCTGCGGCGTTTCCGGATAATTCTGCACCAACGCGGGCTACTTCTTCTTTGAATACCTCGTCGGAAAGTATTCCTATAGGCAAATCTAAACATCGCCCTGCACGACCGCTGAATTACAGCAGCGACTCAGAGGCTTCAGACATTTCTGACTTATCAGTTATCAATCCTAAATTTCATGTTCCAAACCGTCCAGCACCACCAAAGGCTGGGCGCAAACGTGACCTGTCTCCCCAATCTGCTTCGCCGCAACAGCGACGAAGGCAGAAATCTTTGCATCCGCCCGGGTTTCGCCCCTGGAACCTACGTTCAGGGCAAACAGGGCCGATACCTGCTGCTACTCTCATGCCACGTGGGCGTAAGCGAAAGCAAACGATGTGGCCGGAGACACGTCCGTCCAAGAAAATACTGGAAGGACACAACGGGCCCCAGCACCAAGGGACTTCATATCAAAAGCCTGGGGGAGCCCGTTCCTATCAGCCGCAGCAGGGATTTCCGGACCGCCAGACTTCAGACGTTCCTGACCGTTCCTCTCAGCCGCAGGGATTTCCGGACCGCCAGACTTCTGATGTTCCTGACCGTTCTTCTGCGCCGCAGGGATTTCCAGACCGCCAGACTCCTGACCGTTCTTCTCAGCCGCAGGGATTTCTGGACCCACAGACTTCAGCCGTTTCGGACCGAAGGATTTCCGCCATTCCTGACCGTTCCCGTCAGCCGCCGGGATTTCCTGACCGACAGCAGACCGATGTTCCAGATCCATTACAGTCCCTGAAGAGATCGAAGCCACCTGATTTTACCAGTCCAATTAGGCCTGGAAAACGTTATCGCACTAGAGTTTTTTATGCGTCCTCGAGATAAGTAAGTTCTCGTGGACAGGTTCTTTTCTCAGTTTGTTGTTTTTCCTGCACGACCAGTTGGCGTGTCAGAATTTCTTTTTTTCGTGTGGGCCTATGCATTCTTTTTTGTGTATAGATGTGTGTTTTTTTTATATTTCTTCTATGTCCATCTACTAATCCACTTTTTTTATATATATATCTATGTGCTTAGGGGTAAAATAATAAAATTGTTACTGTTAGGCAGCTTCAGGTAAATCTTCGCTGCTGATACAGTTGGTATGTATTTCAACGAATACTGCGAACGTAATTTGAAATTAAAATAATAAAATTGTTACTGTTAGGCAGCTCCAGGCAATCTTCGCTGCTGATACAGTTGGTATGTATTTCAACGAATACTGCGAACGTAATTTGAAATTAAAATAATAAAATTGTTACTGTTAGGCAGCTCCAGGCAATCTTCGCTGCTGATACAGTTGGTATGTATTCATCGAATAATGAGAACGTCATTTGAAATTAAAAAAGTGATTCCTGCTAGGCAGAATAAAAGGAAAGTATGCCGATGCAGGTTTGTTTTGTTCTACAATACAAGTTCACAGTCGAATACAGATTTCTTACATTGTCATGCCAAGTTTGAGAATGTAAATACGGCTACCACCAAAACACAAACCAAAAAAGAGGTCGAGAAACGTCATTCAACGAAATGTAAGACTTACACTCCAAAATTGATAGGTTTTTCGGAAACAAAAAAAGAGAAAAAAAAAAAAGAAAAATTAAGGGGGAGATGATGTAACGTATACTCTATATTCACTTTCCTTTTGATTTTACTATCTCTGGTTATTTTATTTTACTATGTAAATTATCTTCCTACTGAACGAAATATTATTTCACCCGCTGAATGAGATCTGGCAATGAGTGTAAGTCATGACGTGGTGGTAGCTAGTATATAGGCGCGTTCATCGAGGGAGCTGTGTGGTGTTGTTATGAGGAGCGTTGTGTGTTGTTATGAGGAGCGTTGTGTGTTGTTAAGCGAGAGCGTGTATAATTCGAGGAGTGATTATCCATTATTGTTCTACAAGTGCTGTGTGTGTCTTAGTTGACCAAGAGTCTTAGAAATAAAGAAGTTTTCAGTAAGTTCAGTCTTTCTCAATTCATAGTTTTTGTCAGACCTCTGTCTGGCTGTTAGGTTTATAACATTTATTGTTTCCTATAAATAACCAGCGTTGAGACTTTGTTTAAGTTCGTAATTAACAAGTAACAACACCTTTTTGAATTCATTATTTTGAAGCTTAGTACAAGTATATCATTAGCTAGCTGGTAGGAAGAGAATCATTCATAATAATTAGCTTAGCGGAAAGGAAATAAAGCTAATACATTATACACTTGCTTCCTGTATGATGTCCACTGTAGTCACATCACCTCCTGGCGCTTTTCCCCGTTTCATGTTCCTAATTGCATGTGTGATTTCTGCCGGGAGGACTGAGGGACTTTAGTCCTCAGTCCTCCCGGCAGAAATCTACTCTAGATATTACTTATCGTAATATCTAGAGTAGCTGAATCATTTCTTTCATGTAGTTTTGAGTAGAAATCTTTCACTGTTTTCAAAATGTCGCCTCTGTTTCTTGTTACAGTGGCATAATCTGTTTTCTTCCCTTACTGAGATGCCCCTTTACTCTCTTTAGGCTTTGGTTGTTTTCAGTTGCTTTTTTCATTAGTTCAGAGTTGGATTTTCTTACGTATTTAGTGATACTGTTTCGTACTGTCCTTTATAACTTTATATATTCCACTTTGGAAGATTTGGGCTCATCTCTCTTTTTTTTATTATATATTCATGTGTTAATGACGAAACATTCTCTGCTTCCTGGATAGCTGTCGTATATATTGCCCTTTCCTCGTTATTTCTGCTTCAAAAAGTCTTATTTTGAAAACTTCTTTTTGCGTCAGATTAAGTTCACAGTGAAGAACATTGAATATAATTCATAAATGTTTTTTAAAGAATAGTTTTGCCGCCACAGGTTGAAAATGTATATGTGTTTCTGCTTATACAGTGCTTTTGCGGCAGTATTTGCTTTCTAAACAACTCGACTGAAAAATTCTTTCCAGTTCAGATTTCCGTTATGACAGAAAACGCTTTACGCACACCTCGTGCCCATAGTAATGCATAATGTTTCCTCCGGGCGTGGCTGACATCCTATTATGCTCTGTTTCTTTGCCTCTAACAATCAGATTTGAAAATTTTTCTTTTTCGGACAGCATTCCTGGTGAGCAATACTTTGCCCAATTATAATTTCTCTTAACATAAAATTTTGCCACCCGTGTGCGTAAGTTCATATTTCTGTTTATAACATATTTGCAGCAATATCTACGCATTTGAAAGTCCCACTGAAAGCATTTACTTTGGCCAGATGCCACTAATTACGAAAGCCACACTGAAAGATTTACTTCCCTAAAGAATGCAGAATTCACCAACGAGGGGAGCCCAAATGTATAATACATTTTTCTTGATCTGTTTCTAAAAGTCAGGTTTCAAAAATTCTTTCAGCACTGGTTCGTTCGCCTTGTGAAATACGAGGTCTGATAAAATAGTATCTGATGTAGGGACAGAAAAAACAAACAAACCCAAAGCAACCTATTCTGTTGCTATCCCAGTTTCTCTTTAAAATAGGTACATTCTGACACAACACACGAGTTCCAGCAGTCTGTTCACTCATCATAAAGTACTTTAAAATCACTTTTAGGAATTACCAATAGGTGCTTCATCGTGTTCTTCTTGATCTCCCCTGTGTCTTCAAAGGCATTTTCAAATTTGGGAACAGCCAGAAGTTGCAAGCAGCCATGTCTGGAGAGAATGAGGCTTGCCTCACTTGTGGGATCTGGTGTTTGGCCCAAACAGTCAGAGTTTGTGGAAATTACACATGTTGACCACGTCTACTCCTTGAGATTGGAGTCCGTTGCATTGAAGCGTCGGAACAATTTCCGTGCACCGCTTCTTCGCTTTCAACTGAATAAATTTCTCTCGCCGTTGCTGACGCGTTTAACTTTTTTCTTTTAAATAATGGGTAGAAGCACCAGAACAGCAAGCTTATATTGGGTTGTCGGAAAAGTCATGACGTATTTTAGCCATGTTTTGCAAAGGTCATTTATCGATAGACAGAACAAAGATCAATCAATGATATATTGCCCGCTTTGTTCGATAACCTTTTGCCAACTTTCAGTGAGGTGCAGAATGCCTCGTTCATAGAAGGACCTGTCTTTCATGGCGAAAAACTGTACAAGGTGCTGATTTACAACCTTATCTGAATTGAACATTATACCACGCAAGGACTGTTGAAGAGAGCGAAACAAGTGGAAGTATGACTGCGCAAGGTCAGGCGAGTATGCTGGGTGTGGCAACACATCCCACCCCAGCTCTAATAATTTTTGGCGGGTGATCAAACTTGTGTGTGGTCTCGCGTTGTCGTGATGGAACACACCTTTACGATGAACGAGCTCTGGACGTTTTTGGATGATGGATTCGTTCAAACTGTCCAATTGCCGACAGTACACATTCGAATTGATTGTTTGGTTCCGTGGTAGGAGCTCGAAAAACAAGACACTTTTAAAATTCCACCAGACTGAGAATGTCTGCTTTGGATGTCGTTTGAGGCGAAGCAGCACGTCGGGACCAAGACCGTTTGCGCAGCAAATTGTTGTACACAATCCACCTTTGCGTCACCAGTTATCAGTCGCTTCTAAAAAGGATCGTTTTTCTCATGTTTAATGAGCATATCGCAGATGTTTATACGCGCCGTCAATTGAGCTTCTTTGAGTTTATGAGGAACCCCCACATCGAGCTTACTTACGTATCCCAGCTTCTTCAGGTGGTCGTGAACGCTTGAAAGATGAATGTGCAATGTGTCTGCAATCTCTCTTGTCGTGTAAAGTGGGTTTGACTAGATCAATACCTTGATTTGGTCGTCATCAACCTCGGTGGGCCTCCCCGAACGAGGAGCATCGTTGAGGTCAAAATCATCAGCACGGAATTTTGCGAACCACCGCTGGCACTGACGTTCTTGTAGAGCATTATCAGCGGACACGTTACGCAACTTTTTACAAGCTTGACGCGCGTTCTTCCCTTTACGGAAGTAAAACAGTAAAATATGGCGAAAATGCACAGTTTGGTCTTCAATCTTCAACTTGATGTCAAATCTCCGCAAATCAACCAAATCGCTCACTATTCCTTTTAGACTGCAGCTAGAACTGGCACCTGTCGAATGGTACAGCGATAACAGAGCTGCGCATGTCTCTAGTACTTCCAAAACTGCCCAACCGCCGTCGGGTGCCAAAATACGTCATGACCTTTTCGACAACCCAATAGATCTCTAACTTCTGATCACCTGATAACGCAGTATGGTTGTGTGCCAAATACACGCCATCAGCCTCGTGTGTTCCACGTCATTGCGATACCCAGTCGACGTCGGTGCGCGTTTCGCATAGAATAGAGGTCCAACGTCATGTGTAATCCAGTATGGGACTCAATCTGATTCAAACTACTTTTACTTAATGGGTTGCATTTCGTGTTCGAAAAATGCTGGCTTTTGTGGTAGTAGTGCGTTACGATGAATGGAACTACATTCAAAAAGACGATATAAGATTCAATAGTTAGCTATATTCTTATTCTTCATTACTTTTTTTAAAAGCCTCAGCTAAAACTAAAAAAAAAATGGCAAACGGAAAAATTGTTTTTAAGCTGCGTTGTAGTCTGCAGATGTGCTAACTACATGTATATGTGGCAAAAAGGGTAAATAACCATGCTTTTTCGCTTTCTTTAATGATGTAGCAACTTCTCTCTTCAGTGGAAATAAGCATAAGGGATCATCAATGGGCATAAGGAAGTCTTCATTCTTTACTCCAACACGTCAGAGATAATCCAAACAGAAATACGTTCCGTGCGTGAAATCTCGCAGCTCATTACACTTTGCTGAATAAAGCTCTCAAGGGATATCATTTATCCTGATATATTAGAGTTGTGAATGAAACCTCGGCTTCTCTAGAATATAAAATGGGTTCCTCATTTCAACTAGATGGATATTCGCCGCATTGTCATTATGATATTACCACGAGTTTCAATGAAAAACAACTCATTCGCGTCGGGAACGCTCTTCACCACAGACTCCTTCATTGCTTCTCAGTTTCTTTGGTGATTTTGTATCACAAATGAGTTTTCGCTCCACAACTATGACATCGATTATTGGCAACTTGAACCAAAATGAACTAGGCTATAAAGAACATAAACTCTGCAGAGTGATGTAATTTCTTTAAGCGTTCAGTACTGAATCGTTAAAAAAATCTGATCAACATTTAAAAAAATGTGTTTTTCAAAATGCCTTGCAATGTTTCATAAAGGAATAAACATTTTTCCTGTTAACATTCAACAATTTATAAATCTCTCATGTCGACATCAGCTTGTCATAAAGATTTTTTAAAGATCATAACAAACCTACTTTTGCATGTGAATTAACCTTTTTTTTTATTTTGTTTCTTATGCTAACTTCATTAATTCTTGAGTAAATATTTTCTCATTTAACGGCACATTACTTTTCCGAACAACATGCACGTTTTGGCAACGTTAACAGTGTGAATCAAGTGAAAATGTGGGGGCAGATAAAAATAGATGGAGAGTTGAAGAGTGCATGAACAGCGGAGGTTATTGATACAATTGAATTGCGATCTAGCGTTCCCCATACTTAAAGATTTTCCACATTTAACGCTATATTTTGAAATCCTCCAATTTTTCCTTATTTATAGTATGTTAAAACCCCCTTGTGATAATTTGGATAGTGTTGTAGTAGTAGTAGGAATTCACTAGTGAGATTTATTACTGTTCTTGGTAGGGATGAGTTGCCATAGTTCAGCAAATACTTACTATTGTGACCCACATTCCCCTTTCATTGGTATATCACCAATAACATTCATTAGTCTACCTACCTCAGTTCCACTGAATGTCAGGAATTAGTAAACCTTGTTGTTATACTATAATTCCACTTAATATTGATACGAAGTTTGGAGTTAAATTAATTAATTATAAAAGGGGGGACTGACATGATGGGCGTGACCAAATTACGATAATGTTTAAATTGAATATTTGGCCTATTGCAAAATTAATTGGAAAAATTAGCACGCTTTAATTGATGAAGTCGAATAATTCGCTTTACATGGGTGGAAACAAAGGAATTGTGAGATCGCCTTTGAGGGTCCACACAGATACACCACGACCACCCAGTGGGGCGACGCGACGGCATCCAGACCGTCATAAAGATGCCTACTTTTAAGCGATACACGTCGAAAACCTTTTAGCCAGCGTTAAAATTATGGTTATGAGTGGCGAAGGTCAGTTGTGGCACCATTCTCGCAGAAGCTACGAGAGTTCTATACAAAAGTGAAGAGGGCTAACATTAAGTTGTTGACATATGGGAACAAGGTGAAGCCCCTTGACGGTGAAAAAAGGCAATTTTGGTTCGCCTCCGCGAAGTGGCAGAGTAAAGAAAAAAGGCAGTTGGTTTTCGCCGTCCGATGAGGTAAGACGGCCGCGAGAGCCAGCCAGAGAAAGAATATAATCGATAATATTCGGCGCGCTGAGGAAAGTCGCCCGAATACGGGAATAATCGAGGCCTAAACCATAAGGTGGCAGAGGGTAAGCCCATCTAAATTTGGGAATTGAGAGCCCTGGTGAAATTAGGGGAATCCAACAGAAAGAGCTGTTCTACCACGCCGTGTAAAAGAGGGCGCGCTTTGATTTGCGGAAGTGATAGACCGCCGTCAGAGCGCAGGGCCAATAGACAACTGTTATTCTCAGATATACTGCTCCGCAAATAAACCACTAACGAGGAAGAAGGCATCTGAATCTACGCGCCAGGCCGATATCTTCTATTTTTCTTATGAAGGTCCTCACCTGAAAGCGATCTCCTCATCCGAGGAGGCGTAAGGTCTCTCCCCTACGTAGCACTGCAAGCGAGCGTCCGCTGCAAGCTGGCGACGAAGTTTCTTGACGGGTTCAAAGTGTGCTAACCCCAGTTTATACTGCAGCCGACCGCATCCACCACGGGTCACGGCTCATCGAAGAAAGTGAAACGAAGAGAGTGATAATCCTTCTGCGCTTATCACGCAGGTGCAATGCAATACATGCCGTATAAAGCGCTCAGCCACGTGTGTGTGTGTGTCTCTGTGTGGGTGTGGGTGAGTGTGTGAACGTAAATAAATATAAACACTAGAATCACTCGTTTTACTTTCACACCCACAAAAATATATTAGCATGCGAAAGATGTACAGCCTAAATTATCTACAAAAAAGTTCCAGGATGTCCTATCGATTTTTTTCTGTTTAATTTCAAGGCGTCTGTTTTACGAGTTAACTAACACATTCAGACAAATCATTTGTTATTAGCAGATTATTCTCATATTGGGTTGTCGGAAAAGTCGTGACGTATTTTGGCACCCGATGGCGGTTTTAGAAGTACTAGAGACATGCGCAGCTCTGTTATCGTATGGCATTCAACAGGTTCCAGTTCTAGCTGCAGTCTAAAAGGAATAGTGCGCGATTTGGTTGATTTGCGGAGATTTGACATCAAGTTGAAGATGGAAGATCAAACTGTGAATCTTTGCCATATTTTACTGTTTTGCTTCCGTAAAGGGAAGAACGTGCGTCAAGCTTGTGAAATCGTTCGTAAAGTGTACGGAGATAATGCTCTACAAGAAAGTCAGGGCCAGCGGTGGTTCGCAAAATTTCATGCTGGTGATTTTGACCTCAACCATGCTCCTCGGTCCGGGAGACCAACCAAGGTTGATGACGACCAAATAAAGGCATTTATCGAGTCAAACCCACGTTACACGTCAAGAGAGATTGTAGACACATTGCACATACATCATTCAAGAGTTTACGACCACCTGAAGAAGCTGGGATACATAAGCAAGCTCGATGTGTGGGTTCCTCATGAACTCAAAGAAGCTCAATTGACGGCGCGTATAAACATCTGCGATATGCTCATTAAACGTGAGGAAAACGATCCTTTTTAGAAGCGACTGATAACTGGTGACAAAAAGTGGATTGTGTACAGCAATGTGCTCCGCAAACGGTCTTGGTCCCGACGTGCTGCTTCTCCTCAGACGACATATAAAGCAGACATTTATCAGCGGAAGGTTCTGGTCTCAGTGTGGTGGGATTTTAAAGGTGTCGTATTTTTTGAGCTCCTACCACGGAACCAGACAATCAATTCGAATGTGTACTGTCGGCAATCGGACAGTTTGAACGAATCCATCATCCAGAAACGTCTAGAGCTCGTTCATTGTAAAGGTGTTGTGTTCCATCACGACAACGCGAGACGACATAAAAGTTTGATCACCCGCCAAGAATTAGTGGAGCTTGGGTGGGATGTACTGCCACACCCAGCATACTCGCCTGACCTTGCACCGTCAGACTTCCACTTGTTTCGCTCCCTTAAACAGTCCTTGCGTGGTATAACGTTCAATTCAGATGAGGCTGTAAATCTGCACCTTGTGCAGTTTTTCGCCACGAAAGACAGGTCCTTCTATGAACGAGGCATTCTGCAGCGCACTGAAAGGTGGCAAAATGTTATCGAACAAAGCGGGCATTATATCATTGATTGATCTTTGTTCTTTCTATCAATAAATGACCTTTGCAAAACATGGCTAAACGACGTCATGACTTTTCCGACAACTCAATATATTTCTAACTTCAAGCTGTGTTTCACACAGTCAGGATAAAACCATAGTGCTGCATTTACGTTGAGCCATTCTAATATTAGTATCGTGATTAAATGTGCAAGAGTTTGATGAATTTACAGTTTTCTGTCAGAAAGTACGGGTTAAAGTAAATAATTAAAAAAAGCAGACCCACTTCTCCGCTTAGAAAGCATAAAAAAATGCGTTCCACCATTTTTTGCGATTCTTGGTATTCTGATTATTAGCGGCTGTGTGGCTGCGAAAAACGACGGACTTGATTGTAAGTCGTATGTTCTATTTCCTCCAGAAACCAACGCTTTGACTGAAATTGTGTGCACAATTTAAAAATCAAAAGCTTAAGAGTTTAGTCATGAAATATTCAAAATATTAGTTTCGTCATGAAAAACCTTCTGGAGTTAACTCCATACCTAATTTGATTCAGTTCCAAAAAAGCAACTACTGAAATTTTGTTTGAGCTCAGTGTTTAAGAAAAACATCGAGAACAAAGATTTCTGCGTAAGAAGAAAGCAAAACTGAGAAGGAACAAAAAACCAGCAAGAGAAGCAACAACAACAACAAAAAATCCTTGAGGGGAGAGACTCAGTATTTTGGTGATTTAACCCTTTAACCGGGTGGAACGAATTAACTCGGGGTTAATAAAATGGGTTGAAATCAGTTCGAAGAAATACACGGTCGTATCAGAATAATGACCACCTACCTAATAATGGAAATGACCACCCTTGACCCGGATGACAGCGGTAAGACGGTGTGGCACAGACGCAATGAGGCCCTGGAAGGTTGCCCGAGGCGTACGTGCCCATTCGAACTGCAGAAGAGCACGGAGGTCTCGGAGATGGCGTGGTTGTGGGTGGCACGTCGAACCTGTCGGTTCAAATAGTCCAACAAATGCTCTATGGGATTAAGATCGGGCGACTTCACCGGTCAAGGGAGAACGGACACATCGCTGTCGTGTTCCTGGAACCAGTCACACAACCCCTTAGTGACAGGGCTCATTCTCCTGTTGGTAGACACCATCATCACCTGGGTAAATGTTCAACATGAAGGGATGCATGTTCTCAGCGAGGATGGAGAGGTAGCCACAGGAGTTCAGTGACCCATCCAGTGGTACCAGCGGTCCCAGGTCACACCAGGAAAACATACCCTAGACATGCACATTGCCACCGCCGGCCTGTACTTGACAGACAAGCGCGTCCGGGTGTTGGTTCTCGTGTGCCTGATGTCGTATTCGCCAATACCAGTCACTTGTGCAGAGTAGAAACCTCGATTCGTCAGAGAAAGCAACCTTTTCCCACTCTTCTACTGTCCAATAGTCCCATGCGAATTGCAGGCGTCGTTGCCGATGGACCTGGGTTAACATGGGCGCCTTGACGCAGCGTCGACTCTGGAGACGCATGCGTAATAGGGTTCGCTCTATTGTTATCGGGGACACGTACCTGGGTATCCCAGCGTCATTTGCATGGTCAATTGCTGCACTGTTGAGCGTCGATTGCCCTTTACCAGTCGATGGAGGCGACATATTCCTCTGGGGTCGATGGCCTTTTGGGCTCCACAGTTATGACGTCAGGAAGTACTCTGTATACCAGCGGTCCATTCTTGGTACACCCTAACTGCAGCACCTCGCAACCAGAACGCGAAGTCTGGTGTTTCTGAGATTCCTCCACTTTTGGCTCAGTAGCCGATGATCATTCTTTTTGAACGTCCGTCAAATCACTACTTCTGCCCATTGTGCTCACGTTACGCACTATGGCTCATCTGTCCTGACCGGCCACTTATATCTCCGCGTGCTGTCTGTGACGCGCCTGGACGGGTACACTGTGATTCATGAGGTTGTCATATTATTCTGATTGGACTGTGTATATTCTCTGTTTAAAAAGTGTACCAAACGGGGCTGGAATGGGTGAACTTCCCCATCAGAGAGCATTGCTTTCTCCTTAACTTTTCAGAGTTATGACTTAGGGTGATGATTGATACTAAATGACCACTTGGTTTATCCCCGAAATGACCACTTTGTCGAAGTGGTTATTTAGGAGAGATGACTGATACTAATCCTTTCTAACTGATTAGGTGCTAATAGAGCCATAACGATGTTGACTCACTTAAGAAAAGAGAAACAGAGAGATGATTTCTGCGACATTTGTTTCTACCTAGTAACATGTCTTTGTCAGCAGGAGAAGCCGTTTCGCATCATGGTTTGGGTCCTATAGCAAAGAATAGAGGATTATGCAAATGCGATTTTATCACTAGCAACACGTTTATGGGGGTACTGCTGAGATGAGAGGGGTAACGTTTTTGTTTTGTCGTAGCTTCCGTAGAACGTAGTTGCTGTGTAAACATTTCTGTTTGGGGAGCTCAGAAAAGTTTGTGCGCCATTTGGTTCAGGAACATTGACCGCTTCAAGGGTTAAAGAAACTGAAAAAGAAAGTAGAACTATAACAGAATATAATTTCAATGGCAGTTTATATTCATAACTATGCGTTACCTCATATATATTTCCCATAGTAAGATTCTGGTAACATTATCGAAAAGGTCACGCTTCGTCTATGACTACAAGTACGAAGCAATACTCGTATAAACGATTGATTTTTGAAAAAGTCATTGTTCACTTTGGCAGGTAGTTTTAACTTTTTACTTGTGATAACATCCGAAACAAGAAGAGATAGTAACCAGGTTTTCGTTGCAGCAAACAATAGTCAAAACCGAAGATGTAAGTACACTATCTACCAACCAGTAATTGGACACCTGTGATAGCAAAGGAAAACGAAGTTTATTCACCTTCAATAGTTGGTGGAGCCTCCACGAGCGGCGATTACAGCTGCGACCCTTAGGGGCATACTCTCAACCAGGCGTTGTACGACGGCTAGCGGTATTTTCTTCCACTCGGCTTGGAGAAGACAGGTCAGTTCCTTCACCGATTTCGGACGGTGAGGGGCACCCCTTAAGTCGACCTCGCAACATGACAGGTGGCATTGTCATCCTGAAAGTAACATGGGTCCACCCCGTAAAACTGCCTCAACGTAGGAAGCGCATGGTCATTCAAAATGGTGCAGTAGGTCTCGGCGTTGAGTCTACCAGGAATTGCGACCAAGGGTCCCGTGCCATACCAGGAGAAACACCCCCATAGCATAATTCCCCCGTCTCCGATCTTCACAGTTGGCACAATACATTCCGGCAGGAGGCGTTCTACAGGCAGACGCCAAACCCAGACCCTGCCATCTGAACGGCAGAGGGTGAACCTTGATTCGTCGCTCCAAAGAACTTGTTTCCACTGTTCAACAGTCCACTGTCGACGTTCTTTGCACCACGTTAGCCGAGCAGCGCTATTGGACTTGGCGATCAAAGGCTTGTGGGCGGCAGCACGTCCATGATAACCGAGCAGATGGGCTTCCCTACGGATGGTATTCATTGAAAGAACTCTCCCTGATGCCTGTTGAAACTCCTCGCGGATGTGGCCCATCGATTTGGTGCGGTTCTTCCGAATTTCCCTGGCCAGCACCCGTCGGTCTCTAACTCCCAGTTTTGTGGGTCTGCCGGGTCGCGGCACATTCCGACAGTCACCTCTCATCTTCCACTTGCCAATCACGTAGGCCACTGTCGATTTTGGGTACTTCAACTCGCTGGATATGTCACGTATGGATCGGCCATTTCTGTGATACCCGATGATTACACCTTTCTCGAAATCAGAGAGCTCCGAACTGCGTGGCATCTTGCATGCGACTGGTTGCGTTGTTGTTTCCCACACGATATATAACGGCGGCGGCTGGGCCGTGTATCAGGACCGCAGATATCGTCGATTGCAGGGGTGTCCAATTACTTGTTGGTAGATAGTGTATATTTCCTGTTTTGGATGTTCACGAACAGAAATCTTGAACTACTTTCAATGAAATTCGATTTTTAACTACTTTCAACGGGTATTCGATTTTTTATGGTCTTATTAATAACCGTTCTGTTAGAGATCGACTCTAACACAGGAGAATTAAAAGTTAACAGAACTAAAAAAAATGTTTGCTCATTTGGAAAATACGTAGCGTAATTTACTTGCACATATGAACCAAGTATGATGCAAGTACAGAGGGAATGTTATTGAAACAATGAGAAAAATAAAAAAAAATGTAAGGGAATAAGATTTATGAACATCGAAAGAACAGCAGTTAGGGAACACACAGTCCATGTGTTGGCAAGCAGCATTAAAATCTTTTTCATTGATTGAAGAAAAAAAAAACTGTACCTTCGAAGGAATAATCGAAAAAAGGGAGAGCAACATATCGTAGTTTTTTGGGCTGGACGGAACAGACGTGGATTCTGAAGTCAATCGAGTAGCAAACTATCACATCATTGTTAATGATTGCAGTGTTTTCATTTACTTGAACGTTGAAGTTATTGAATTAGTGCCGTTAAGATGGTCGTTGAATAAATAATGCCCTTAATTATCTCATTGAATGTATATATCACACTCTAGAAATAACTATGCGAATAAAACGTCCTGGTTGAAAGAATCAGCAGAAAATTACTTAAAGTCAACTGTTTTTTCTTCACACACTGGAAGTTTAGGTCACAGATACGCTATAATCATCAGTTCGTACCGCTGACACTTAATAACAAGGTGTTGTATCAACATATACACTGATGTCTAAAAGTTAAGCATAATAATTGGTAAAACATACAAAGTAAAGGGCTAAAACTGATGGAACAGCGGACATTGGTATGCAGATTAGTCACACACCTAAACCAATCGCAATGCACTATCAAATAACGTCCGCTGACGTTCTATTTGCAAATATCTCGCAGGTCCATAAAAACAGCTAACATTACCTAGATAGTCTTATTCCATTTTCTTGCAATCCCCGTGAGAAGGGTTGTGGTAATTGGTGATCAGGAACGTAATATGGAATAAAGACGCCAGGTTGACCATTTTTTGCAGGGCAGAATGATCTGAAGGCTCGAATCAGGAGTCAAAAAGACTACAGTCTCCAGAGCACTGAATGTGCTGTAGTGTCATCTCTAGGATTTGGAGAAGGTTCCAAGACACACGAGAGGTTAGACGCCAAACAGTACAAGGTCGTCCAAGAGTCTCAGTCCCTCAGCAGGACCGGTATCTTGCATTAACTGCACGACGTCATAGGACGATGTAGGCCAGGCAGCTCTTTGCAGAGTTTGCTGCAGCTTCAGAAACAAGAGTTTCAAGACAACCTGTTCACCGGATGCTCAGGGCAACTGGTTTCTATGCCATACATCCAGTGGTTTGCATTTCGCTCACCCCTGCGAACAGGAAGGCCAGTTCCGTTTAAACTGGAGTCGGGGGGACATCGAAACTGGATACTGAATCAGTGAACCAATGTGTTCTTCACTGATGAATATAGATTCAGGTTACAGACTAATTCTTTTCGAACCACCATCTGGTTAGAACGGGGAACCCGTTACAATCCCAATAACATCAGGGGAAGAGACCAATTTGGTGGCGGTGGAGTCATGGCATGGGCAGGCATCATGTTGAATAAGCATAGAGCTCCAGATTTTTTTTTTTTTTTTTTTTTTTTTTTGATTGGAGGTTTAACGACCACCGTGAGCAACTCAATGGGCTATAAGCAGTCGCCCGTCCCTAATTTAGGGTCACTGGTTCCAGGGAAGGGAGGGAGCCAGTGCCGTAAGACAAACACAACATCCATGCCTGACCGGGATTCGAACCCGGACCCCTTACGGACGAATGATCAGAGGTCAACGCCTTAGACCACTGCGCCACCGGGGCGGCAAAATAGACGACCCTGTACTTTTCAGCCCTTACCCAGATAATCCTTCCGCTGAGTCAGGATTGAACCCCCTACGTTGGAGCTGGCTCAACAGGAAACACGCGCCTTTAACCACTGAGCTACAAACGCTCGGCACCAGATTTTCGACAGATGTACTGTTAATGCTGTGAGGTACAGAGACAAGATATTGGAACCTCAAGTGAGACTTTTCAGAGGAGCCGTGGGTCCAGAGCTAGTATTCATGGACGATAATGTACGCTCCCAAAGAGCTGAGGGGTAATATTCTCCAAAGTGAAGATATCTAGCACAGAGTGGCCAGGAAGGTCTCTGGATATGAAACCGATAGAGAATGTATGAGATGCACTAGGGAGGCGAGTGCATCCCATCAACCTCCACCAAAGACCATTCTGGAACTCCAAACAGCTCTTCGTTAGGTGTGGGACTTGTTCTACACAGAGCTCTTGGACAACCTAATAAGCAGATGAAAAATCGATGCGAGGCTTCAAGTGGTCACCACATGTCTGATTAACAATGGCGCACCAGCCTTTTCTCGATTTTAGGTTCTCAGTACGAAAGTCACCGTGTTGTTGATTTTTGTAAATTTGTACAAGTAATGCAATAAACTTTGTTTCATAACTTGTTTTGTCACTTGCAATATACAGTATTATTACACAAGTATACCCAGTTTCGTGCTTTTCCGACGATCGGTTCTGAAAATATTCAGAGGTATATTGATAAGGCTTAACTTTTGGAAATGAGCGTCGATCTCAAACAGTTAGCTACAACAATTATTCGTCGATTCACGTAAATCTACAACCTCTTTCGCTTCCTCAGGTATATTTTCAGCATATTCACAACATTCACGATCTCCACATTTCTTTCATTCTATTTATTTTTCTGACTCACTGCCAGCGTTGCCAAAATGGGCAAGCTATTTGGGGAAGTGATGAGTCATTCAGAGAGGAAATGTTTAACCAATAAGCAACGAGATTTACATAAGAAACAAAATCAAGAGAATCGTTAAACAGAGGTATACACCTTATAACTTTAAAGAAAAGCGTGAATAAAACGACATATTGCCTGATTTTAAGCTCACAGACACCAAATTCTTCTCTGAGAACAAAAAGGTACCTCCTTAACGTCCGTAGGTTTACCAATAGCGTGAACAATTAGTCTTTATTAGCTTAAAGAAAATATTCAATTTCTTTGTGATAGGGTTTTTAATATTAATTTTAAGAAAACGGGAAGATCACGTCGACCTGTCACGTGTAATATTTTGATTTCGAAAACTTTAGTTACGAACAATTACATGTAAGTGTATCTTTCATGAGACGTAATTTAAAGAACAGACTGTGCGAACACTTCACGAATAATATGAAATTCTGTTTAGATCACGACGAAGCGAAAGATAATTTGCATGCGACCCTAATGTGATTTTGTTTTGTTATTGGGTTTAACGACTTCTCTCTCATGAGCATCTAAGGTTCTAAAAAGTCACTCATCCCCAAACTTGAAGATTACTGGTTGCTGGGAAGGGACGAAAAGGGCGTCACAGGACAATACATGCTTTGTCTCATTCGAGACTCCAAATATTTGTTCAATTCGGATGATTAACTGAAAGCCGGCGCCTTAAAACGCTCAGCCATTCTTGGAGGATATCTTAATTACGGGTGCAGCTGTACCAAATATCAAATCGAAGGCTAGAAATCAAAGCAAAATTATATCCTGCATTTTCATACGTATTTACTGTATTTTGCAAAGTGCATGCTGGACAACAATGTGCAATGAAAAACGGAGTAATTAAATTTCATGATGCATCTTAAAAAGGAAGCGGGATTTTTGAAAGTGGTCATACTTCTAGGAAAACGAGTCTCTGTGTGAAAAGTACAGTGATTCTTGTACCACTCACTATCCAAACAATATGGATGAGTGCTCACTTTGAAGTAATTCACATTCACACTACATTGGTGTGCAAAACTTAAGGACGTACAAAGTTTTGACCTGTAGGGTCACAAAGTAGCGACCTGGATATGTGAAATTCAAAGCATAGCAACTCCATTACTTTCAGAAATGAGGATGCAAACAACGTCCACACAACTGCATTTACTAAAGGTTATAGTGGAACAACTTTATTCAGAATTGGCTGCATAGCACTGATTGCCGCGATACATATGCATCACTTTCAAAGACGTACAAAGGGAAGAGGAGGTCCTCAGTCGGGGTAATGATCACCAGAGCTGAGTTCGGGCTCAATTTTAAGAACCAGAGACGAAGTATGTCAGCCCGAGCCCACCAGAGTCAGAATTATGTCAGCCCGAGCCCGCCCGAGTCCGAATTATGTCAACCCAAGCCCTCCCGAGTCCGAAGTATGTCAGCCCGAGCCCGCCCGAGTCCGAATTATGTCAGCCCGAGCCAGCCCGAGACCGTAGTATGTCAGCCCGAGCCCTAAGTATGTCATCCCGAGCCCGAAGAAGTATGTCATCCCGAGCCCGAAGAAGTATGTCATCCCGAGCCCGAAGAAGTATGTCATCCCGAGCCCGAAGAAGTATGTCATCCCGAGCCCGAAGAAGTATGTCATCCCGAGCCCGAAGAAGTATGTCATCCCGAGCCCGAAGAAGTATGTCAGCCCGAGCCCGAAGCATGTCAGCCCGAGCCCGAAGCATGTCAGCCCGAGCCCGAAGCATGTCAGCCCGAGCCCGAAGCATGTCAGCCCGAGCCCGAAGCATGTCAGCCCGAGCCCGAAGCATGTCAGCCCGAGCCTGAAGTATGTCAGCCCGAGCCTGAAGTATGTCAGCCCGAGCCCGAAGTATGTCAGCCCGAGCCCGTAGTATGTCAGCCTGAGCTCAAAGTATGTCAACCCGAGCCCAAAGTATGTCAACCCGAGCTCGCCCGAGCCCAAAGTATGTCAACCCGAGCCCAAAATATGTCGCCCCTTAGCCCGCCCGAGCCCAAAGTATGTCAACCCGAGCCCGCCCGAGCCAGCCCGAGTCCGAAGTATGTCATCCCGAGCCCGTAGTATGTCAGCCCGAGCCCGTAGTATGTCGGCCCGATCCCGAAGTATGTCAGCCCGAGCCCGGCCGAGCCCGAATTTTATATTGCAAGGTAAAGCCCGGGCCCGAATTTTACATTGCAAGGTAGAGCTCGGGCCCGAACAAGCCCGAAAACAATGATTAACCTGTTCAGGCATTAAAAAAACTTTTTCCAGGCTTCCACTCTTTCCTCCCCGTGCAATTAACACATGTCCTTCTCAACTGTGGAGTGGGGAAGGGATGTATATTTATTTCTATAGTTTCTTTGACCATTCATTCCTTCCTGAAACATTTCGGGGGGAGGGGGAGACAGGAAAAATTGGGATACACAACAATTTATGGCGTACGTTGCTCGAATTAGCAGGGAGCTTCCCCGTTGAGGTAGAGGGCAAAATTTCGTCAGCTTGCTATCTACTGTCTGTAGTTGTTAAAAAAACTTTTACTTTGCAGAAATTCATTCATTCATATCATTATGGTATTTGTTACCCAGCCCGAAGTGAATAGCCTTGCCGAGTTCCCACTCTCTATCTAGACCCAGTTGTCGAAGAATTCTATTTAACAACTAGACGGTGTAAAAAAATCTCTCTTGTGCTAAATCATACAAAATCACATTAAGATAAAAAAAAAAGGAAGAACCTCTCTCAGAGCCTGATCTCCAGTAAGTATTATGCAGCCCGAGCCCGGTTCGGGCCCGGGCTCGACTTCTGGCTTTCGGGCTCGGACCGTCTCAGCACTGATGATCACCCCTTAACGTTGATGCACGATTTGCCCTGTCTGTCCATACTTCGCACTAGTTTGTTGAAGAATTCTTGCAGCAACGTCTCCCAATTTTCCGTTTAAGCCGTCTTCAGCTGTTGGACAGTTTACAGTGTATTTTGACGTGCAACAACGCGTCTCCCTAGACCGTCCAATACTTGTTCTATGGGATTTATGCCGGGAGAACGTGCTGGCCAATCCATCCACCGAATGTCTACACTTTTCCAACAGCTCGTCAACAGTCACCGTACTGCCGCCCCGGTGGCGCAGTGGTCTAGGGCGTTGGCCTCTGATCATTCGTCCGTAAGGGGTCCGGGTTCGAATCCCGGTGAGGCATGGATGTTGTGTTTGTCCTACGGCACTGGCTCTCTCCCTTCCCTGGAACCAGTGACCCTAAATTAGGGACGGGCGACTGCTTATAGCCCATTGAGTTGCTCACGGTGTTCGTTAAATTTCCAATAAAAAAAAAAAAAGTCACCGTACGATGGGATGGAACGTCATCGTCCATTAACACTGCATCTCGGAACAGAACATGGATTACCTCCTTACAGTAGCGCGCACCGATTACAGTACCTCCTTCAAGTATGTGGAGCTCCGTACGTCCATCGAACGGAATGCCTCCGCATACGAGAACATATACACTATATTGACAAAAGTCACCGGACACCCCTTCAAAAGCAAATTAACGGATCCGCGTCGTTATTAAGAAGCGCGGTACAGCTGCAAACGGTATAAAAACAAGCCTGCAGCTGACCGCGATCATGTCGCACTGTGAGGTTGAGTGAAAAGGTCGCGGCGGAAGAGAATTTACTTGGAGAAAGGAAAGATTGTTAGGTGTTATATTAGTGGGTTGTTCATAAGAGAAACAGAGAGGCATTTAAACATACCCAAGTCAACTGTTATGGATGTACTGAATAAATGAAAGACACATGGTGTGCCTGAAGCAGCAAAATGTACCGGCAGACCAAAGAAAAGCAGTGATAGATGACCGCGAAGCGTCAGGAGAGTCGTTACAGCTAATTGACGGAGTACTGCACAAGACCTCAGTGTACAGGTGAGTAAAAATGATGGAACCTCGCTATGTACACGTACCATTCGTAGCGAACTTCATTCAATGGGTTACCTTGGTCGTGCGGCTGCTCATAAGCCTTTAATCTGCACTCAGAATGCTACTCGTCATTCAGCATGCTGTAAAGAACCTTTATCCTGGACTGTAGATGGAAACGAGTCCTACGGACTGATGAATCCAGATACACGATCCATCAGTCTAATGGCCGTGTGTGGGGGTACGGCGGCAGCCCAGGGAACGCTATTCACCACATTGTACTGTTCCTACGGTCAAGTTTGGTGCTAGCAGTGTACTCGTGTGGGGATGTTTTTTGTGGTATGGTTCCGGCACATTGGCTATCGTGGACAAACCTGTTAACAAACACGTCTACCTCGATATTCTGGACAATTAATTATGCACTACCAACTCTGTGGCAATACTATGGCACCGAGCCTTGTTGGTACCAGCAAGATGCACCGAGCCATAAAGCAAGGACTGTTACGGCGTGGTTTGACGATAATTCCGCATCGTGTGTAGACGAGCCAGCAGAGAGGTCTGATCCTAATCCCATAAAGCACCTATGGGATAAATTAGAGCGCCGCATAAGAAGTTTGGAACCAAGGCCTACTACTAAGCAACAGTTAGCGGCAGCATTATGTACAGAATGAAAGCGCATCGCTGTGTTCAAAAACCTTGTCGAAAGCATGTCTCAAAGATTCAGTGCACGTATTAAGGCTAAAGGTGGAAAGACACCGTACTAATGTACGTATGTCAATAAATGCTATTTTGTGTTTCTCTTCTAGGTGTCCGATGACTTTTGTCAGTATAGTGTACATATTCCTTTCATTGATGTTTCCGGGGCGATACCGAGTGCCTACCTCATGCCAGATTAGCTGACATCCAGAATCGCTAGAGAGACTAAATGTACTTTCATTAGTGAAGAGTACTGTACCCCACTGTTCTGGTGTCCGTTCCTTATGTTCACTGGACCACTGTGAACGGTGTCTCCGGTGAACAGATACTAATTGAACACAGGGTAGTGGTCATCCGGCAAACTGTACACCTTTGTGTAGTTGCTCGGCCACCGTAAACTGCGAAATTGTGCACTCTGTGCTCATCTTTCGTTGTTCTTCAAGGTTACTTGCTATCTGGTTTCAATCCCTCTTGGCCTGTAGTAGCAAATAACGGTCCTCCCCGGGGGGTTGGTTTTTGGTGGATAACCACCACCGGTCTTTCGCACAGCTGTACCTGTAATCCCGAAGGCCTGCAACGTTCCAGCAGATCACCTAAGCACGCACAACACGGGGGTAATGCCCACTAGACTATTATACCCGATACGGGCTATGGGCGAAACCGGACTCTTGGGCAACGCTCATCACAGTTCGCCACGTCTCGAGCCTTCGTATTATTCGACCGCAAGTAAAATCATCAAGATGTTCTGAACGGGGCATTTTGCCTTCTCCAGCATTAAACAAACGCAGAAGAACGTCTGTAACACTAACGTACACCGTCCGCTGACTTCCGTCCAACAGACGCTATTGGACTATGTGAGGTTTGTCTTGACGTCCCGCAAACATGTCACGGTCCATCATTACGCATGTGTTCTTGTTGCTGCTGTTCCCGAACATGGTCCTGAGTTAATTAGTGTCTGGGCGCTGCTTCTATTTACGGCGTTATTTTACCTTTTCCACTTCGTCATTAGGTTTTGCACACCAGTGTATTAGGAATGACTCTGCTTTGGGACAGGAGTATTTAATGACCCCAAGTCAAAGGTATTTCCACTCCTAAATTTATTATTACTGATTCCAGAAAACGAAAAGAACCAATGCCATAAAATACAGCAAAGCACTCTTGTCTTATTGAGGATTCGAACCAGAACAAGCATCGCGAGGAACCTTACTGTGGAACACATGTTCACTGTAGACTGCTCCATGTGTTTAAGTCAGAATTGCTCATATTTTGTGCTACGTAATCGGCTAGATCACATACAGGAAGGGAACCTAACGCTATGTAGTCTGCTATCTGTTATTGGGAGCCACTGGTTCTAATGAAGTGAGAGAACCAGATCCGGAAGAATTCACAGAACAGGCTTACATTGTTTTTGAAACTAGATTCAGATGTAGGAGCTGTCAGGAGTCAACGCTCTGAAGTACTTATTACCTAGTTTATGAAGGTGGCAATGGCAATTACATTGTTTGGAAGCTTGAACTGCGAATTCCCCCACAATGTTCACTGCAGCAGATTTATAGATAGAAAGAAACCATACCGCATTCTCTGCCTTCAATCACACAATTAAAAAAAAAACAATTTCAATTACAGAATTTTAGCTCTACCTTTGTGCGAATATTTTGATTTCCTTGATTTTCGTTCTTCACTCTAACGTAAAGAGACCACTTCTTAAAGTTCCAGGAAAAGCATTTTGACTAAAGTGATGCGAAATAGATATTTAAGAGTGTGGGAGGGAAGACTTCAGTGCTTTTGATTAATGAGAGTAATAGGCCTAGATTTTGCAGTGGGTTTGTATTTGAATTATTCTCTTATTGGTTTTAATATGGTAATGAACTTTCGGTTCTTGAAGTGAAAAAAAAAGACATTTTTAAAAAAACTCTTTGTCACTTGATCAATTATATCATTTCCATTACTAAATAAGGCAGTAGTCTACTTTCTGTAGTAGAAAGGTGCTGCTTTATACTAAAAAAAGTAATCTGTGCACCTTTTTGGTTGCATCTAATGACTCTATCTTCTTTAATACGAAGGCGATCAGAAAACTCTACACCTGGTGAATAAGATGGATTAATAGGATTTTTTTGCGAAGTTGTCTCACTTTCACTTGGGTGCTCAATGCGATATGAGGTTTGGTATTACCTTGGTGGAAGCTTTACACCTCTTTCATCAACCAAAGTAGACGTTCAACTTTCAGTGCTTCATTCAGTGTGTCTAGTTGTTGATAAAAGCTTTCAAAATTAGCTGTTTCTTTAGTTGCCAGATGTTTGTAACGCAAAATACCTAGGCCATCCGGCTCAACGCAGTATGATTTTCTTTTGGAGCAAATAAGCTTCTGAAGAAATTACTCCGTTGTCGTAGAATAACCATTTTCTATTACCCATGACAGTAATATAAATTGAGCAAAGAAATGGCTCATTCTACGGTCGAGAGAAAATAACGCAGGACGTAGTTCTGGTGAATCCGGAAATGATCCAAAACAATTTTATGATTCACATATTAAGACTTTCTTAGGCCGCCTTGGTGGTGCAGTGGTCTAAACGTTGGCTTCTGACCATTCCATAGAAATGGGTCCAAGTTCAATCATGGTGAGGCCCTAATGTTGTGTTTGCCTTACGGCACTCTTTCCCTTCCCTAAATTAGAGACGAGCGACTGCTTATAGCACATCGACTTGCTGATGATGTCGTGAACCCCCGCATCCCTCCCCCAAAAAGAGGTTTTCTTAAAGTTGACGTGAGTTTTGCCGTAGAATTTTCAGATACCATTTGCTTGTAAAACATATCACCACCTACCGAATAGCGTGGTGCGCCGCATTTCGCTGCAAATAAAGCTTGCACCCAGCATTGCAGTGATTCGTCTGGACCGCGGAAGATGTCTTCAGGTATTCTGTACCAGATGGACAGACGGGCAAAGGCATTCACTCAGACTGGCGAATGTTGCATTCATCTGCATTCTACGTATTTTATAGGTCTCAAATCGGAGGGGATTTGGCGATCAGGGAAACACAAGAAATGCTTAGAAGTGATCCTTAAATCCTTCCCGTGCAGGACAGGCCTCACGACGTGAGGCGTTATCTTGTTGAGAGACTAGTGCCATCCTGATACACTGTCTCCATGTTGAGAAACGATTAGTTCCGAAACGATGTCTTGGTAGGATATGGTGTCAGGTGTGTTCAACGGGGATTAGGGAAACCCACCGATGTCCATGAGAACAATCCCCATACGATGCTGTCTTTCCTAGAGGGGGTAAAGTCGCAGCTGTTCAGTTCTAGAGGGGTCGAGTACGCACGTATTCATCTGATTACTGAAGCTGGAATGTCGGTGATATGAGATCAAGCAGCCATTTACCAATGGAAAAATGTCCAGCCACAATACCCTCATGTCCACCGCAGGAAGAGCTCTCAATGGCGTTTAGTCAACATGTACGCGTCACCGATTATTTAGTTTCATCCTCAACAGTGTCTGCTGGGTTATGTGTTCACAAACGTGTTTCTGTGAGTAAACTGGCTTTCATCTGAACACTCAACAAGTATTGATTGATCTCCACTATCCGGCACGTTGGATGAATGTTTGCCCTGGGGATCATTCCTGCCACACGTTCACTAAGGTGGTCCTCAAAGCCAACAATGCCGCCCCGGTGGCGCAGTGGTCTAAGCGATGGCCTCTGATCATTCGTCCGAAAGGGGTCGGGGTTCGAATCCCGGTCAGGCATGGATGTTGTGTTTGTCTTACGGCACTGGCTCTCTCCCTTCCCTGGAACCAGTGACCCTAAAGTAGGGACGGGCGACTGCTTATAGCCCATTGAGTTGCTCACGGTGGTCGTTAAACCTAAAAAAAAAAAAAGCCAACAATGCCTACAGTTGCCGATATCATTACCCCCGCCTTCCTCACGCCTGTAATCATTCCCTATTCAAACGCCGACAATCATTATCTTTTCAGAAACTAGCAAATCATTCCCTTTCCATTGCGTAGGCTTCGTGCTCATGAGCTGACTGGTTACTCACAATCCTGACCTTGCCGTATACAAATATTGCTACCTAGTCGGTGGCATTGCTCATACGTGCTTTGTAGACAGTCCTTCGTTGAGGAAGGGATGGTCGTAGCCATCAGGTCCTCCAATGTACCACAGAAAAACTGTGAGCTTTGTCGTTTAATTCCAAATTAGCGTAACGAATCTTTGTAAACCAAAGTTAATAGTGCCCATACTATCATCGTAATGCCACCAAATGTATCAACGTTTGTTTAAGCAGTTGGTTATTTACACACTATTTTTTTGAAATCCGAAAAGCATTATAGATCCAAAACATGTTTTACCAGAAACCAGAGTTTTTGTCAGCCATTTGTGCTCTTCGATCGTATATTATCATCCAGGGTTTAGCGAGAGCATCCAAGTCACTGTCAGTCCCTAATCCAGGGTCGAGTCCTTAGTTCCCAAGTGGTTAGAGGCGTAATTTTGTCGCCAGTTGTCCGAGAAATGTTCGAGTTTGAGTCGCAATTGAGGTGAGGCTCTTGTCTAATATCGCTGGATCTCTCGCTTCCTTGGAACAAATGGCGTTAACTTTGGTGCAGGCGACTGCTTATATCCCACCAAGTTGTTCATGGTGGTTCCTCCCCTTCCCCTCCCCAAAGATGCATAATAATTTGGCGCCACTGGTTTGATAGAAGGGAAGCGCTGTACGGCTGACCGGTATATCCGGCTGCTGATGGTTGAAGAAATCAAGCATAGGCAAAAGAGATCTGAAGTGGGACAGAAAATTTGGCGATGCCTGAATTTAGGGTAGTTTTAACATTTACATTAATGTCCACAGCCCAGGTGCGAACGGAGTAGTCAGAAACGGAATTTCACTCGCTTCATTCCACACTAGTTCCGATGAAGATCTGTTTTAATTGACCCGGTCGCGGAGGCGATGGTTTTGAAATCCTAGATATTCATCAACAGTTGGAGACTAATTGCTACTCCCATCTGTGCTCTTCGATCTTGATGTAACATTTAGCTCAAAGTGGTATAGTTCACCAGGTTCACTAATGCCTTTCGTGAAGCAGTCCACTTTAATGGACTAACAGCGTGTCATAAAATTTCATTCTGCAACATTGTGAAATGGAAGATCGTTTATGCAAATGACGAATCGGTGTTGTTAATTTCTGGCTTAAATCATGTCTGAATTTCTAACAGAATCTGTTGCTTCGGAATAGTCTCTCTGTGCAGTAAGGTAAACATATATACGCAACATATCAACCGTAAGGAAAAGGGAGAAATATCGATACATTCTCTAAGGGGAGGAGGCACTTGTTTGCCACACCCGCGTGAAAGATCGTGCCTCTGTAAATTTTTTGATTCTAATAAAACTGTGTTTGCAAATTTACAGTTACTGTCTCACACAATAGTTTTTTGATTCTTATGTCACTAACAATTCTTCCTAATAGGCTACGTCACAAAACAGCTGTATAACGCAAATGTTTCTGAAAGTATCAAAAGAGCAGTGTGAAAATTTGTCAGGTAAAACAAACTGCAATAAAATTCTTCTGCGACATTAGAATGCTTAATATATTATCGCGAAGAGTATTTTTTCTTGTGAGAAATATTATGAATTAGACAGGAGTTTGCTAGTTAAAACATGAAAGAAGAAAGATGACTCCCTCCATTTGTAAATTCCATTTGGAAACAACAACTTCAGATTAAATTAAGTACACATATCCGCGATCTAAATTTTTAAATTTCACACAACAATATTTCCTAATCGTAAATGGTTACATAAAATACATCTGTCAAATGGTCCGTATTGTAAACATTGCAGTTTCTGGGAAATAGTGTGGTAGCTTCGAGCAAAGAATAGGCAGAATCGTGACGTGCTGGATTAAAGCGTCAAATTTTGCTCAGTTCTTATATACCCTCAGTACTATCAATTCAGAGGGTGGTGCCCGATTTCAGTGTCCGCCATCTTGAAATGTGACGCCATCTTTGTTTTTTCAGACTGCACCTGTAATTTTTCGACTTTTCTTTGCTTTTTGTTTGTTTCTTTGTTTTTTTTAATTTTTTTAAATTGGTTTTGTTTGTTTCTTTGTTTACAGATTGCTGAATAATAAGTTTTCATAAATAAGCATAGTAAGAATTTATGGAAAGAAATCATGCATTGGGAAAAGTACGTTATTTGCCCTACTGATGGTGGAGATTGGAGGTCCCCAGCAGATAGACCTCCTGACGATGCATGTAAAAGCTATGATGAGTTTCTACACATAGTAGGGGAGTTCAGGCAACTTGATTGTGTGCCAGTTGAGTTTACTGAATGTGGAAATGCAACTCATTTATTGGAAAACCCTGCCAAGTGCCACAAACAGTGTCGACGTACGTTTTCTCGGTCAAAACTGGATCGAACCAGAGAGCGACAAAAGAAGAAACGTAAATGTGAATCAAATGAAGGTGACCGAAAGTCTGCTCGGCCGCCCCGGTGGCGCAGTGATCTAAGGCGCTGGCCTCTGATTATTCGTCCGTAAGGGGTCCGGGTTCGAATCCCGGTCAGGCATGGATGTTGTGTTTGTCTTACGGCACTGGCTCTCTCCCTTCCCTGGAACCAGTGACCCTAAATTAGGGACGGGCGACTGCTTATAGCCCATTGAGTTGCTCACGGTGGTCGTTAAACCTCCAATCAAAAAAAAAAAAATTCTGCTCGTCAATCAAGCAATATAGCATCTACAAGTACGTGGGACAACGATGCATATTCTGTATGGACACACAAGTACTTCTTTATAATTGCTCAACATTAACGTTAGACAATACTCTGAGAGATATGGCTAGTGAATTACAAGGTACAGAATTCTTAGCACGTATCGCTGGTGGAGATTTGATAGCCACCGAAGAAAAATATCACAACACATGTTTAGCAGTTTACAAGAATCGCCGTAGAAATATGGAGAGAAAGAGAGATGCATTATCATTTGATAACAGTAGGGAGAAAATGTCAGAATATCGTGTGTTTACGGAACTTGTTATGTACATGGAATTGTACGTCGAGGAGGGACATTATTTATTCAAACATACTGATTTACATAGTTTGTATGAAAAGCGGCTTGGGATTTTAGGACTTTCAAAAATAATCAACAAATCGAGACTTAAGAAAAAAGCTACTCGAACATTTTCTTGGCGATTGTCAAGAGCAGTCTAATGGTAAATACGTACTGTTGGTATTCAATAAGGGTCTCCAGAAACTGCTGACAGATGCTATGCAATCACGTGATTTCGACCAAGAAGCTCTATCAATGGCCCGGGTTTCAAAATTTCTGCGAAAAGAAATTTCGGATGCAGTTGTTCCTCAATTCTCTGATAACTTTGGGTCAGACTGTGAAGAGCAATCAGTACCAGCGATCCTGAAAACTATGGTATCCATGCTGCTCTATGGCCCAAACATAAAGGAACAGAGTGTTTCAAATACCAAAGCATGCCTCACCTTTTGCCAGTTGATAGTATTCAACTACAAAACGAGAATTTCCACATCTACAACACATATGCGCCACACAGAGTCTAGGAAACCTCCACTATCGCTATTTCTAGGAATCACTGTTCATGCCCACACAAGAAGCAAGACATTGGTGACTCAACTTCATGAGCGTGGGATTAGTGTGAGCTACGACCGGGTACTAGAAGTAGAGGACTGGCTCACAACAGCTGCCTGTCAACGTTACAGGGATGATGATTTGGTCTGTCCCACTCAACTCAGTAAGAACTATTCACAGTAGGTGCACTTGACAATATCGACCATAACCTATCCTCAACAACTTCTCAAGGGACGTTCCATTGAACCAGCAGCAGCGTATTTCAGTTTTCAAGTGTTTTGAACTATGGTATTTCCAGACCTCAAATCACTGTTCCACTAATCACTGTTCCACAAATAAAAATATCGTGTGCTACTCTTCCAGCGACCTGAACATAGGACTCGAAAGAGTAAATTTGACCGCAAGGATGAGCTAAAAAGTGACTATGGACTCTTCGGCCAACTTTTCATAGCATGTCAAGTGCGTCAAGGCGGTACTTCGGAGTTCTTTTCCCACGAGAACCAGGCTTGGCCTTCGTCTTTAAGTAAACACGGTGATCTACGACTGACTAGCGATAAATAAGATTTATTTTTTGCCTATCTCCAATTAAAGACCACGATGTACCAAACTTTGATGCCAAAATATTTGATGGACCTATCATTGTACATGCACTTCCTAAATATGATGCATGTACATTTGCAGAATATGGTGATATAGTCTTCTTACCATGGATGAAGAGCCAACTTCAGGATTGCCCAAGAATCGATGTTTTATGGGACATATACAAGCTAGATAGTCTGAAAGAAACTTCACGCGCGAAGAGAGGGAAGGGAAAACGGAGAAAAGTTACAAGGGAAACCATACTCCCCAAAAACTTTGTTACATTTTTGCGGAATTCAGAGAACAAGACAGAATTGTTTAACCTACTAAGTGCCGCCCCGGTGGCGCAGTGGTCTAAGCGATGGCATCTGATTATTCGTCCGAACGGGGTCCGGGTTCGAATCCCGGCGAGGCATGGATGTTGTGTTTGTCTTACGGCACTGGTCCTTTCCCTTCCCTGGAACCAGTGACCCTAAATTAGGGACGGGCGACTGCTTATAGCCCATTGAGTTGCTCATGGTGGTCGTTAAACCTCTGATCAAAAAAAAAAAAAAAAACCCTACTAAGTGTTGCAGCCGCTGCTCATGACGTACAAGAAGGTAAATAAATATACATCACCTATCGTGTAAATCTGTTATTCCCCAAAACAACAGTGCACCGATGCCCGAAACTGACCAAGAAGAAGCTCGTACGAGAATGTGTCTTCATATATTGGATGCATTGCAAAAAGGTGCAACTACCATCCTTACAAGCACAGTTGACACAGATGTTATTGTGGTACTAGTAGGCATTTTTTCAAGCTACAAACCTAATATTCAGCTATGGGTTACATTTGGTAAGGGTAAACACTTCCGATATTATCATATCAACGCCATCTGCCAAGTTCTCAGAAAATATGTCGCAAGCATTGCCCTTTTCCCATGCTTTCACGGGTTCCGACACCACATCAGAATTTTCTGGTAAGGGGAAAAATCAGAATGGAAGACATGGAAAGCATATCCGCCAGGCACTGAAGGATTTCTCTTCCCTGCAAAACATCCATTTCAGTCAGTAGATGCTATAACAAAGGCATTTGAACTTATAGAACGATTCACCTGCATCCTGTACGATGGCAAAACGGATCTTGACAGCGTCAACAAGCTCAGAGAAGATATCTTCACACGAGGAAAACAAGTAAAGATGATGCAAAATCTACCGCCCACACAAGATGCCCTCATTCAACACACTAATCGCTGTATCTATCAATCTAGCATCTAGCTAACCAGTTTGAAACCACTTCAAAATGCACCTGCTCCGGCTAGCTTTGGTTAGAAAAGAAACTAAGAGACATGGCAACCGATTTGGATGTCTATACCCGAAGCAAGCAAAAGCTGTAGGGAATTAATCAAGTGCTGATGTAAGGCTAAACCCCTGTGCTCTAAGAGTTGCATTTGTAAAAAGGCTGCACTTGCCTGCACAGCTCTTTGTCATTGCAAAGGCAATTGTGAACAGTTAACATCTTAGAAATTGTTTTGTTGGTTATTGTGTAATATTGTTTTATTAAAAGGTTTGTAACATGGTCAAGTACATTATCTCAGCAAATTGTGATTGTGTAGATGTCTTTCTTTACTCACATTGTAGCCTATTTATTCTTCGTAAACATTATTCAAGACATTTTTGCTGTAAGCCTAACAGCATTGCAGATATTCAACAAAAACCGATAAAAAAATTAGATATTTTCGTAATAACCTGAAAAAAGTGCAAAAATTCGGACGATTGTTTCTCGCAAAATATTTAAGTTACAAAAGCGGTTCTAGTTTCAAATTGTAGAAAATTAAGTTTTAATTAAAATTGATTAGAATAGTTTTTGCTGTAAACCCAACCGTTGGGAAGATAATTAGCAACAACCGAAAAAAAAATAAGGATTTTCGTAATAACCAAAAACAGTCCAAAACTTTGAAAGCTTGTATCTCGCAAAATATTAAAGTTACAAAAGCGGTGGTTATTCTCTTAAATTGTAGCAAATTTAGTTTAAATTAAAAGATATCATACCATATTCCCTGTAAGTCCAACCGTGGGGGATATATTTAGTAAAAAACCAATGAAAAGTCGAAAATTTACAGGTACAGTCCAAATAAAACAAACATGGCGTCGTATTTCAAGATGGCGGACACTGAAATCGGGCACCTTCCTTTGGATTGATTGTACTGAGGGTATATAAGAACTGTGCAAAATTTGGCGCTTTTATCCAGCATGTCACGATCTTTTCGCTAAGCCACCACACTAAGAACCCTGAATACATTTTTGTTGAATGTGATTTTGGAAAAACATTTGGACATGGTTAAAGAATTACTTAAATTTGAAACAGAGCTTTGGCAGTTAACAAATCTTATATCATGCAACTTTCAAATATAGCGATTTAAAAAGTAATACAATGCATTACCTAATAGCAATTACAAAATATAATCTCTGTAAAAACAGAAATTTAATGTCATTTAATCAAAAATATCGAAATTCGGAGCAAATAAAAATTAGCAATAAAATGCGATTTTCGAAGAGTTCTAAAATTTGAAAATAGGAAATATGGTGCAAATAAAACTTTTAAAGAGTGGATAGCATTAAAACCAATAGTTTATAGTAAAGGTAATGATATTCTTAATAAAATATTTGAATAAAATAATGCTGAATAAGTCACATATTCAGTGTAGGATCCAGAGTCAAATTTTCATTTTTCATGTGTTGGAAACTGTTTCTCTCCCTGTGGCTATATTGTTTTCGTACTTTCACTTTCTTTCATTTTTCTTCCATTCCACTCATTTTTAAAGAATAATTTCAATATGGGTCTCTTCATAGTTCTCCCTGATGGGGTGATCTAAATAAATTGTATTAAACCTACTCCGGGTCGTCCCCTCCCCCCTCCGCAAAAATGTTTTGAGAGATCTGTATGAAAGATGTGAAAGAATATTGCTATGATCTGTAAGTACTTATTGTGAAACTTTGTCTCTTGGATCCACATGAAATTTAGTTTGTATCTAAGAGAAATACTTTAACTTCTTTGGTTTTTTAACCCAGGAACTCGTTTATAGTGCTCCTTTATCTGTTCTGTAAAATAGTAGCTTAAATAAATTCCGCATTTTTAGATAAATCTTTAGATTAGATTAAGTAAATGGTATGAAAGTGAGTAAAAGTTGTGTTTAAATGCAATTCAGGAAAAAATTAAATACTTAATAATTCTTAATGAATCCCTCGTGGTCGGCTTTCATTACGGTCGGGCATAAGAGATAAAATAATGAAACAAGGATGACTCCGAATTCTTCGGCGGAATAATAGCCTTTTAAATTCTTCCAGACACAAAATATTTTTCAAAGCAGGGTTTTAGAGAAAGAAAATGCATTTACGTCTTTTAGCTGAAAACATTTAAAAAGTCAATGTGGAGAATGTTTTTAATAGTGACTGGAACCAATCGCAATAACAAGTTTTTTCCACCGGATTTATAGAATCGGCAATGCATTTGCAAATAGATATAAATACTTACATCCATTAGCAGTAGAAATGCGGATTATGAAAACGAAACGAACGCAAAATGTTTTCGTAGCGGAGAGAATTTTTCAGGTACGGATTTTAGAAGCAAATATAGGAAGAAACTGACTTATACATAGTGGCTTTGTCCACATACAGTAGCGGACAAAAGTATTTGGCGAAACACTTTTTCGACCTTAATTTTTTTCTGCTTTACCAAATCGGGTCATTTTGGGATATGATATCTGTTGTTCAGTTGTGAACATGACCCATATGCAGATGGATCGGAAACCTTAACACAGATCAGGTACCGAGCTTAATCGCAAAGATCATACAAACTGACCAACAAAGTAGGTGTGTATCACATTCATTTAATGCAACGATAACAGAAAACAAGTACGAGAAAACGACAAAACAATAACTAATACTTAGTGGGATAACCACGATACTTAATAACAGCTGCACAACGGGCCGGCATCGAGTCCACTATCTTCTCGACGGTGACCTGCGGATTTCGCGCCCATTCTGCAGACAGCTGGTCGAACTTCTGGGCCCTATTCCGGCAGGTTTTTTTCGCACATCGTCTCTCCAGCTCCTTCCACATGTGCTCGATGAGGTTGAGGTCTGGAGATTGGCTTGGCCAGTCTAGAAGTGTAACCTGTTGCTGCCGAAAGGCTGCTTCGCTACTCTGGAGGTGTGCTTCGGGTCGTTGTCTTGCTGCATGATCCATCCGGGTGGCATGTTCTGGTTTGCCCATGGGAAGACATCGTTGATGAGCATGTTCGTGTAGCTGTGGCCGGTCATTATTCCGTCAATATTGATGATGGGGCCTATTCCATTGCGAGAGAAGGCGCCGTAAACCATGAGCGATCCTCCTCCGTGCTTGACAGTCGGCTGAGTGAACTGGAGGTTGAATCTCTGGCCACACGGACGTCATATGTATCGGATGGCATCACTTCCGAACAAGTTGAAATTGCTCTCGTGAGTGAAAAGCACCTTACTCCAGTCCGCCGCGGTCCAGTGTCGATGACGGCGCGCGAACGCTACTCTGGATCTTCGATTCTTGACTCCGATGAGTGGTTTCTTGGTGGGGCGTCTTCCATTCAATCCACCAGCAATGAGACGACGGGAGATGGTCATTCGGCTGACGTTCAGGTTGTCGCTGTCGCGGAATTCGGTGGCGATGTCCACAGCAGTCAAGGTAGGATCAGCACGAGATCGACGAAGGATGCGTCTATCCTGACGCAACGTAGTGGAACGAGTCCTACCACATCTCGGACTGTTCTCGACGGTCCCAGTCTTCTTATAACGTTGAAGGATAGCTGAAAGGGACTGGTGTCGGATCTTCAGGGCACTCGCAATGTCGGTGACACGCATTCCGGATTCCATCATGTTCACGGCCGTCTGGCGAGCTCCAACAGGGATCTCCGCCTTTTTACCCATTTCTGAAAACCTAAGATTGACTTATTATCACACTACACATCACAAAACCCAGAAAAATCACAAGAAAAACATTAATATATGCAGCAAACAAATGGGTAATAATTGGGAACTCTTGAATATGCCCCATTTCGAACGACAAATTCGCTAAGAGCGAAATACAAACTAGGCGGCATTGTAACCCACGAATCAACACATATCATATCCCAAAATGACCCGATTTGGTCCAGCAGAACAAAAACTATGGTCGAAAAAGTGTTTCGCCAAATACTTTTGTTCGCTACTGTACGTTATAGTTATGGCTCACACAGGTATAAAAAAAGCAAACATCATAGACAAGCACTAAGATTGAAATAGGCCCGGCGAACATCAGTGGTTTTCAAAGTGGCACAATCATAGAATACTGTCATTGGATGCCATTTTAGCAACAAGCCAGTTTGACAAATTTGTCTCCTGCTGCAGTTGCCCCGATCAGCTAGCTATAAGTGATGTTAATTAATAATAAGGAACTGTACACCAATTACACTTAAAATAGTACTAGTGATCCGAATTTCTTGGCGTAGAATATAAATCTAAGTTTCCAAGCTTTCGCGCATCAACCAGATGGCTTTTTCAAGGAAAGTAGACAGCTAACTGCGAACTGGATAATGGAACCCTTCAACAATTTGAACGTCGTGACTTGACTGGACAATAAATGAATAGCTAACTGCGAACTGGATAATGGAACCCTTCAACAATTTGAACGTCGTGACTTGACTGGACAATAAATGAATAGCTAACTGCGAACTGGATAATGGAACCCTTCAACAATTTGAACGTCGTGACTTGACTGCACAATAAATGAATAGGCGCAAATGTGGTCAGACATTCGAAGAAACGAGGTCACGTTGGTTAGGCGCGCGGTACTGTGGTAGAAAACAACATTATTTGAAGAATTGATTCCAAATGCGTGGCAACTCGAGAGAGACGCTATCATTACAAGCTTCGCTGCTGGTCAACATTTCCAAGGTTTCGCGAATGGCAGTAAATTTAGGTGTGGAGTATGAAGCTAACTTCTTGATATCATTCGACATACGATAAGCGGACTTGAACTTGACCTCTCTTGATAAGGCAGTGGTTATTTTACCGTCTTTTGTATACCTTTTTATGTTCGTTGATTCTAATTCCAAACGAACGGTTTGGTCATTCTGATGTCGGATCGCCTGGAGCCGTCCGCATATTGTAGTGGGATTGCATAAACACCTGCCTCATTGAGAAGAGGGGGCTTGTCAATATTTCTCTTAAGCATCGTATATAAAGATGCCGGATACCTTATGTCGACACCGAAGTTTATCCTCCTGAGCGCGTTTTTGAGTTGATAGGAAACGTTTGGTATGTAGGGAATAGAGCCCAGGTAGCGAAGTTGCTGCATAGAAAGATTGACACGGCTGGTTCTGGCTTTTTCGATAAAATTATGCATCTGGTTCGACGTATATCCTGCCTCAGTGGCCAATTACCACAGTACCGCGCGCCCAATCAACGTGACCTCGGTTTTTCGAATGTCTGATCACATTAGCGCCTATTCATTTATTGTTTAATCAAGTCACCAAGTTCAAATTGTTGAAGTGTTCCATTATCCAGTTTGCAGTTAGCTGTCTACGTTCCTTGAAAAAGCCATCTGGTTGTGGTGCGAAAGCTTGGAAACTTTTATTTATATTCTACGACAAGAAATTCGGATCAGCAGTACTATTTTAAGTATAAGTGATGTTTTTGTAAAGTAGACACACCTAGAAGAAACAACAGAGCAATCACTACCTGGTAGGCTACTTAACATGACGGAGTGGCACCGCCGAATATAATGAAGCAGGTGGCACGACAAAATCTCCTGTCCTCGGTTGCAGCGCACATTACAGAGTCACCAAATACTTCTGGAAACACCGCCAGTATCATAACCGTTCGTAGAGCTAGGGTTCCCACGCGCTACCACACACTAGTCTAACGTCAGCAAGATCAACGCAAAGCGTGTGTTGGGGGTCCTGTAAATCTCGGAGACTCGGAAGGACTAGAAACGTGTTCACTGGAGTGACGAATCCCGATTTACCATCCGGTAGTCCCACGGAGGAATCTGGATGTAGTGGACGTCAGGTGAACACCACGTGCCATTCTGTGTTGTGCTATATGTTAGGTTTGTTGGGGGGAGGCGTCATGCTCTGGGCCACCAAATTCTAGAACTTGGAACGGGAATCTTAACGCTGCGGCGTATAATGATATTCTCGGCAATTCTGTACTACCAACATTATGGCATCAGTTAGCTGAAGCAAAGCCGTCTCAAGTACTAGAGGCCGCCCCGGTGGCGCAGTGGTCTAAGCGATGGCCTCTGATCATTCGTCCGAACGGGGTCCGGGTTCGAATCCCGGTGAGGCATGGATGTTGTGTTTGTCTTACGGCACTGGCTCTCTCCCTTCCCTGGAACCAGTGACCCTAAATTAGGGATGGGCGACTGCTTATAGCCCATTTGAGTTGCTCACGGTGGTCGTTAAACCTCCAATCAAAAAAAAAAAAAAAAAACAAGTACTAGAGGCCTAAGCTTACGCGATTTCCCCCTTTTGTGACGTCAGCAACCGGGTCATAAGGAACCCAATCCGCTACGATTGAAACCGAGAAACAGTTTGCTTGCTCTGAGTGTGTCTTATACTGAGAGTGCTGAAGACTTGAGTGCGATATAAGTATTCGGAGTTAGTATTTTTATTAATTTAGATTGCACATTTCTCATGAATTGATGAACTAGGCTATTCTTTTTTGCAAACGCAACATTTCCCGCGAAACTAAGTAGATTTAAGCACCGTTTCATAAATCGTTAGGCTTAGCAACTTTTCATTAATCATTATGCGTTTTTTTTTTTTTTGTCCAGTGCTGTTTTGCCGCGTTTTGTACAAAATACAGTTAACTCTAGATATAGTGATAATTCGGCTATAGTGAACTCTGTTATAGTGAACCTAAATCATTGTTCCCCACCCGCAACATCGGAAATGTACATTAAAATTTTTGCTTATAGTGAACCTTGAACTTCAGTTATAGTGAACCTAAAAAATAAAACTTCAAAGAAAAGAATGTACTTGCAACATGAAACTGTAACTTATTTCCAAACAAACCTTCTTGTAAAACCTTGAAAGAATGTGTTGAGAACAATATTGTAGGCCAACTACTTTTAAGTGCATTAAAGTACAAAGATAGGATTAAAAACCTCAGCAACATCAAGCTGGTGTTCCTGCCTGCCAACAGCAGGTCAGTCCTCCAACTCATGCTCAAGGTGTGATTCGCAGCTTTAAAACCTATTACAGAAGAGAAGTAACGCTTTATTAAACCAAGCCTTGGAATCAAAGCAGAACACATCAATAAATGTTCTTAATGCTGTACGTTTTGGAAACAAAGCATGGAGGAGTGTCTCAGTGGTCACTATACAAAACTGTTTCCGGAGGTCTGGTTTGGCTACTGGACGTGTGGCATTCGATGAAGATGATGATATGCCTCTCAAGGATCTGCTTCAGCATATCGGCGCGAATTCCACTGAAGCTGAAGATTTTATCGATTCTGACTGTGAAGTTATAGCGAATGAAAGCCCGTCGAACGAAGCTTTGTTGAGGCTGCTAAAGGCTGTTCCAGCACGGAAGAAAACGTGGCTGAAGGTGACGAGAGCGATAATGAAGAACGTGTTCCAACAATGAAAGAGGCGTTGGAGGTTGTCAGGACTGTGCTAAAGTTCCTAGAATGTATGGAAAATGTAGAATCGAGTGTAGCAAAAGCAGACTCTAGAAAATGACATAGGGCATATATTAGTTTTAATATTTATTAAAACTGTTTGGAGCAGGCAGCGACACATAGCAGACTATTTTCTTGTTAAGGTAATGTAAAATTAATTTTGTTACTTAATTTAATGAATATACACTACATACATAGTTATTATTTTTTAGATATGTACATATTTTATTTTTTTTGCTCACTATTTCACTCGATTCAGGTTAAGGGAAGACACTTCGGTTTTAGTGAACCTCGGACATAGCGAACGAAATATACCAGTCCACAGAGGTTCACTATAAGCGGAGTTGACTGTATTTAGAAATGCACTTTTCCAACGTCATGTTGACATAAAAAGAAATATGTATCAGTCGCACATTGTGTTGCTGAAGGAATATGGAATTACCATATCAATAACGGCAATTTTAATGATATACATGGAATGTTCCTCCTTAACTTATTTAGATGAAGTAGAATATAATTTGTTTAAAAAAAGAATGCATGGTGCCTACGGTAATACCGGCGAATTTCTACAAAACAACCCGGTGGTATAAAAAGAAAATGTTAAAGCTTTTTCGTATCTGAATTAGTTTGTAGATATGAAATATTCACTGAATTCATCGCTCCCACAGCTGACAGTGTTTCCTTTTTGATTTTTACCAAATGTTTTGCATTTACCGAAATTTATAACTTTTTCCCATCGATATTGCAAAGTTACGAAAAATTAGAATCTTGATATCGCTTCGCTGTAACCTCACTGCTAGCTTAAGATGGAAGTCAAGGCAGCGTTTGTTAGGATCCTGATGGTGACGTCACGAATCCAGGACTAAAACTTGCTAGTATTCGAGACGGCTTTGGCTGAAGGCCCTTTTCTTTTAACGGAAAGGACAATGCCCCGTACGAAGCGTGGTCCTTGCAGGAATGGTTTGATGAGATGGGTACATAAGAACTTGACTCTTCTGCATAGAGCCCCGACCTCAACCCCATGGAATACGTTTGGGAGGAATTCGAGCGCCGACTGCAAGCCAGGTCAAATAATCTGATATAGGCATATTAATGCTCTTGTGGCAAAATTTAGACAATTCTTGCGGTAATGAATAAAAATCTAGTGCAAAAGCTTTCCCAGAAAAGTGGATGCTGTGATAGCAGGAAAGAGTGGACCAACTCGATGTTAATTCCTTTCCTGTCACATGGAGTTTGCGGGTACACAGGTGTCCGGATATTTTCGACCTAATACTAGTAGCGTATGTGTCTTTTTGCAGGAATTCTGTGCAGCTGCTGCTGCTTTCTCGGAGTTTACCGACCACCATGTGCAACTCGGAAGACAATAAGCAGCCACCCTTTCTTAATTTAGAAAAACTGGTTTCAGGAAAGTGAGGAAGCTTATGCCATAGGACAAGCACACCACCCATGCCCTCATCCGGGTCTCGAACGTTCGAACCTATGACCACGAGAGCAAACAGTGAAAAGTCAGCCCTTAAGGCATTGCGGCACTAGTTCGGCGAATACTGGTGCAATACATAAAGTGGATAATGCTGGAAACTCAATGCATATTTACGCCACTTAGTTTCAGAACTGTGTTTTACAAAAAGTACATGAACATTTTCCCTCTCAGTCAATAGCATCAGAGATGGAAACGGGTCGACAATTTCTTTTGGGTCCAACGGGTCGGGTCAAGGTGTTCCTGACCCGAATTTGATTCAGTTTTATTTTTGAAAAGAGAAAAATATATTCCAAAGAAAAATGCGTGTTGTGGAATTCTATAGTCGATACTGGTGCCCACGGAGTGAATAAAGATTTGCCATGCAAAAATATTGTCTCTTTCTTTAAAGCAACGAAGATTTCCTCCGACCGACGTCAAACACACCATATCATAAAAAAGATACTTCCTTTGCGTTCTTTTATAGTACGATTGTCCAGGGAAAGGTACAGGCAAACGCCATTCGCCTGCTTCTCAGCTGATTCACTCTCTCCGTGCGAAGTTCACTGTATGACTAAGAGTTACTTTTCACATCGCATCTTTTACATTGAGCATTCAGAGGTTTTCGATTAATGTGCAAACATCCCATGTCGAAAGTAACTCCTTATTTGATAATATGGATGAATTTAATATTAAGGAGGTTGAGAAAGGCGTCGAGGCCAACAAATACGTGCTTGTTGAAAACCACAAGGGGAAGGGTGAATGCTTTATAATTGTTTCGTGTCATTAAGGACCGGTGAATAACTCTGTGTTGTTTGGTCTTGCTTGTTGTTCAAAATGTGGAAAGCGTATAATTACAAAGGAAGATGTCGACTGTGTATTAAGAGATTATGGAACTAACAATAAATCTAACTGACATATGAAAGTATGCGCACCCCCATCAAAGCGTGGAAAGAGTGAAAAATCTAAATACATTTGTGTAATCGTAAATAATGATTCCCATTTGTAATATACTCCATGGTCACGGTCATAGTCAGCCATTACTCCTGGATTACGCAAAATAGTGGCACTAAAAATGGCCCTAAAAACTAGCAAATAACCGAATTTTATTGTTAAAAAAGAATTTCAGTTATTAAATATCAAGTAGTTATTGGGATGAATATATATATATATATATATATATTTTCAGCTTTTAAGCATTGGTTTGTCTGTTAACATTTATGCGGGTTTTAACTCTTACTTTTCTTTGTAACTTTGAGCGTCTTTTGTGGTAATTAGGAACAGAAGATGGCTAAGCTTGTTCCTTTTCTATGCGCTGTCTATGCGCTGTTTTTTCAAAGTAGTTAAGTTCTTAATAACTAATTAATTATGCACTTAAAGCACTGCTGAAATACTTTGTACATATTGCAACTAACTGTTTAAGGTATATAACTTTCACAAAGTTTTCTTTAGTTAATTATTATCTTTAACTTATTCTCGTTTTCGTGCTGTCATAAGTTGTAGAGTAGGGGTTTTAGACTCAAGTTTTCTTTCAAAAATCTGTTCGTTATAAATTAACATTTCCTTTTTTAATTGCAATGTAAAATTTGTTTTTCAGGTTTAAATTCTCTCTCAAACGAACTTGGAATTTCGTTATAGCTGAAAATCATTTCTATTTATTATGTCACTCTCACAGCTTGAGTTCTCTTTAATCTTCTTCTCTCTGTTTAATAGTAACAGATGAAGAGCATGGGTCGGGCCATGAAGGTTAATGGATGCAAGCGAAATTGTTAACTAGTGCTAGGTCATGCTACTCTACGGAGGACATGACTTATATATATATATTTTAAACTATTTTAGGTGGGAATGTTACTTGCATCTATGGCCTTGCAGAAACCCATATCCAACTAGGTCTTTGTGGAAGTGAGAAAATGCAGAGTTTTTGCTGGTCCTTGATAAAGCCAAGGCTCAGTATTCTCGACACCTTCTACATTCAGTTGTTTTATTTTATTTTTTTTTTCTTTTCTCCTTTTACTCACACAGGTAGATACATAACCTTTTCTATGTTGTACTAGGTGTGAGTCAAAATTATATTTGTATATTTTTTTTTGCTTAGGTATCTTTATAGAATGTGAATTCTGAATTTTCAAAACTGCTGCGTTGCGCGTTTTGATTTTCAGGTTATTTTGCACCCTTCGTTCTAAATTCTAAAATTTTTTCCTTAGTCTTCAGTTTTGCTCTTAAGTATATATCATCATCATCATCATTGTCAACCATTATCAATCCACTGCTGGACGAAGGTCTCCCCAAGTTTCCTCCACAACGGTCTGTCTTGTGCCAGTCTCCTCCATGTCACTCCCGCATATTTACGAATTTCATCCACCCATCTCCCATGTGGTCTTTTTCTGGGTCTTTTCCTGTCCCTTGGAATCCAATCTAAAATTTCGGCTGTCCATCTATGGTCTGTCCTTCTGGCAGTATGTCCAGCCCATTGCCATTTCAGGGATTTAACTCTGATCATGATGTCTTCCACTCTCGTCATTTTTCGGATCCACGAGTTCCTCTTCTTATCTCTCCTGGTTATACCAAGCATGCACCTCTCCATGCTTCTTTGAGTTGTCTGCAGCCTTTGTATGTCTCTTTTAGTTAAGGTCCACGTCTCTGCACCATACGTAAGCACTGGAAGGATGCATTGATCAAACACTTTTCTTTTAAGACATAATGGCATATTGCTCTTGAAAATTATGCTGTTTCTTCCAAAAGCTCTCCAGGCAAGTTTTGTACGCCGATTAATTTCTTCATCAATGTGACCCTCACTTGATATCTGCTGTCCAAGATAAACATACGTATCTGTTATCTCCAGTTTTTCTCCATCAATCGATAAATCTTCATTTCTTGTAAAAGCATTGAACATCACTTTTGTCTTCTGAAAGTTCATTTTTAATCCCACTTTTTTACTCTTGTCAGCAAGTTCCTGGATCATACTCTGCAGCTCTGATGGGGTAGTTGCAAAAATGACTACGTCATCAGCAAAACGAAGGTGGGTTAGATAATCTCCATTAATCTTTATCCCTTTGTTTTCCCAGTTCAGTGATTGAAAGACATTTTCCAATGTGGCATTAAAGAGCTTCGGAGATATGGTGTCACCTTGTCTCACTCCCTTTCCAATGTTTATGTGTGTTGTATTTTCAAACAGCCGAATCTTTGCACTTGCATTTTCATAGATGTTATTAATAATATTAATGTATGCATCTTCAATACCGCAGGATTTTAGAGCCGTGGTAACTGCTGATGGTTTCACCGAATCAAAGGCTTTTTCATAATCGATAAAAGCCATGCACAATGGAAGTTCATATTCCCTCGCTCTTTCAATTAGTTCTCTCAGTACGTGGATATGATCTATTGTGCTGTAGCCACTCCTGAATCCAGCTTGTTCTCTCGGTTGAGCCATGTCCAGTGTTACCTTCAATCGGTGTGAAAGAACTTTAGTGAAGATTTTATAAACCACTGATAGGAGGTTGATAGGTCTGTAGTTCCTGAGATCCTCAATGTTACCTTTTTTATGTAGCAGGATCATTGTAGCATTGTTCCAATCCTCAGGAATCTTCCCTTCATTAAGGCATCGAGTGAAAATTTGGGCGAGTACTGTTTCAATTTCTCCAATTTCTCCATATATATATATATATATATATATATATATATATATATATATATATATAACATTTATATGAGTATATATATAGTAAGCATGTCAGCATTGCAATTATATTGGATTCCAAGGGACAGGAAAAGACCCAGAAGACCACATGGGAGATGGGTGGATGAAATTCGAAAGTATGCGGGAGTGACATGGAGGAGACTGGCACAAGACAGACCGTTGTGGAGAAAACTTGGGGAGACCTTCGTCCAGCAGTGGATTGATAATGGTTGACAATGATGATGATGATGATGATGATATATATTAGACTCACGTTTTTACGAACCCGTAGGGACCACCGAAAAAGTTCGTAAAAGCGAACAGAATTTAAAAAATAAAAAAATCCAATCTGTACTGACCTTTAATTAGTAGATGACACGAGAAAGTCATTAATTTTGGTTTGCTTCAGAACAACACTTTGGTAAACATGTACTTCCATAGCGTCAATGCAAGTATGTCAGCATTACAATCTGCTTAAAAAAAACGACGCAGTCCTGACACACATTCTGTCGCTTCTTTAAGCGTGGGTCGAGGGATAGCCTCGCACCCCTCTTCATCGTCGGAAAGATCTTCCGCATTTGGCCCCGCAACTTGTACAATTATCTCGTCGTCAGATATCTCCTCTGTGCACAAAATGTTCTCATCCATGCACAAGAAATCCTGAAAAGTTATATCTTTAGGCACGTGTAGGTTCCTGTTGCGAAGTTCGTGCAGCAAAATATCATCACCACTGGGATCATTATCCACGATGTTTTTCTCTGCAGACGTTGCTTTATCTTTACTGAATAAAAAATTTACTGAACCTGTTTTCCGTAGTGAGTGTTAGCCTAACAGAAAAGGTTTTAAATGGGTTGTTACAAGGGTAGATATGTTTGTAAATACAGCTATATTTGCATTTACCCCTAGGAAAAAAAGAAAAAAATTAGATGATGTATCATGTGCACAATATTCCTCCCCCTAAATACTCTCCGATTCAAAAGAACTAGGCGAAACCCGTCGGAATCGACGGTAAGTTTTTTTTTTTGAAAATAATAAACTCATTTGAAACAACAAATGTAAACTTTATTTGATTGACAAATTCATTCAACCACTTCAGTAAAGACAATAGCCCAGGTTCGTAATTTTTTTTTTTTGACTGAAGGTTTAACGACCACCGTGAGCAACTCAATGGGCTATAAGCAGTCGCCCGTCCCTAACATAGGGCCACTGACTTCAGGGAAAGGAGACAGCCAGTGCCGTAAGACAAACTGAACATCCATGTCTCACCGGGATTCGAACCCGGACCCTTCACGAACGAATCATCATAAGCCAGCGCTTAGACCACTCCGCCATCGGGGCACCCCGATTCGTGATTAGCATCACGACTGCCCCTTTCTCAGTTGTAAAATGTGAGGCGAAAGTCCACTCATCTCGATGGTGTGCAAAAATTCAACTGGATAACGCACTATGTCACTCTCATCTTCAGTCACAACTGTGTTTGTAAATGTTGTTGGAACGTGATTCGCGTTGTGAATACCCTTCACCCGTCGGAATTGACAGGTTTTTTTGTTGTTCGTTTTTTGAAAAAGATAAACTCATATGAAACAACAAATGTAAACTTTATTTGATGGACAAATTCATTCAACCACTTCAGTAAAGACAATAGCCCAGGTTCGTGATTTTTATTTGACTGAAGGTTTAACGACCACCGTGAGCAACTCAATGGGCTATAAACAGTCGGCCGTCCCTAATTTAGGGTCACTGGTTCCAGGAAAAGGAGAGAGCCAGTGCTGTAAGACAAACACAACGTTTATGCCTCACCCCGGAATTCGAACTCGGTAGACGAAATCCGTGAGAATCGACGATTAGGTTTTTTATTTTTCTTTATTTTTGAAAAGAATAAACTTATATGAAAAGTTTATTTATATATTTACATAATGGGAAACGTCTTACCTACGTGAATAAACTGGATCGAATGAATCTTAAATTGTATGTATACATCACACAGTCCAATGGCACAACGCAATTAGGTCTTCGAGTGTTCGCTGTTCCGATAAAAACTTTCAAACAAATTCCTGCTAGCGTTTTTTTGCACAACGGTTCGCTGAGAAGAGAGACTTCGGACTTTGGACTGTCTGAGTCCCTCCCTACTACCTCCTTCAACAGCGCGTGAGTCAACTTCAGGCGATCGGATGTCAACCGCACGCTTCTCTCATAGACTTTACATGGTAACTTTGCCGCCTCACAACGCCCGAACCGTTGCCACAATCTCATTTTTCTCTTCGACTGGCACATCTACATGGTAAGACCTTTATTTTGATACCTCAACCATATCTTTACGTTCAGCCGTTCTCTCACAACTGGTCTTACAGTAAAAACCCATATAGAATTAATATATAGATTTTCCAAAATGAACTCCCGGAAGCAGAAATAGGGAAAATGCGCCGTTATTTGACTTCACACAGTAGGAAACTGTGTCATTTGAAGAAGAAACTGTTCGGAAAATGGGTTTCTTGCTAAAAGTTATCGAAGGAAAAAGAAGTATTGTTTCTGTCGGACAATGATATGAAGCAATGATGTGAAATAAACCATATTTTAAATTCAATCTTATCTGCATTTACGCTCCCTAGCGGCGAAGTTTATGCGGCGTAGACAGACCCATAGATATAGTGATACCTTTTAACTATGTTTAATTTTCTGAAAGACATAATAAAAATACACTGAGGTGTCAAAAAACTGGGAAGAGCACTACCATTACATGCCACCATACCCATGTGGTAAATGGAATCTTCCGAAAGCGACGTATATGCAGAGATCTTCAGAAACTCAGGTAGTATCATTCGCAGTTCAGATGGCAGCTTATCAGGATGTAAGCGGCTTCGAACGTGGTATGATAGTCGGCGCCCGGGTAGATGGGTCACTCCATCTCGGGAATTACCACGAAATTTGGATTCACACAGTCAACAATTTCAAGAGTGTACCTGGACTACACAAACTCAGGGGAAACATCCAGATTGGGAGACTGGTGTGGCCGTAGAACAGCCCAGAACGATCGTGGACAGCGGCGTCTGGCACGCCTCGTAATATCTTCCCGGCATGCATCAGTGCCGCAAATCAGCGCAATTCAGTGCTAGTGTCATCAGTGTTTGGACAGTGCAACGTGCCCTGCGTTCTATGGTGTTCGAGAGACAACGGACCCACCCGGGTGCCAATGCTGACCCAACGACACAAGTCTGTGCGCATTGCCTGGGCTCGGGAACACCACTATTGAACGCAAGATGACTGGAAACGCGTAGCTTACTTCGACGAATCGCGTTATCAACTCTTTCGAGCAGGTGGCTGATTCTGGGTGTGGTGGCAACCCCCCTGAGGTAATGGATCGCATGCCTAAAGAGAGAGAGAGTGCAGGCCGGCGGTGGATCTGTTATGGTGTGAGGTGTTTTCAGCTGGCACGCATTAGGACCCCTCATGCGTCTTTAGGCCGCTCTAACTGGTGGAGGTTGCGTAACAATCCTTGGAGATCCTTTCACTTGCACTCGTTGTCATGCAACCACTCCGACGAGTGTAACTTCATTTGACACGACAATGCGCCATCGCACACGTCCACAGTCACCCGGTTATGGCTGGAGAAACATTCGACGGAGTTTGGCATCCTGACTTGGCCCCCCTCGTTCGCCGAATTTAAACGTCATCTAACACATTTTGGATGCTGTTCGTGTCTTCAATGCCAGGAACCCTCCTCCAGCGAATATTACTGAATTTTGTAACGTTCTTCAGGAAGCACTGTCTCCGCAGTACTAAAGCGAGCTCAAGAAGTCCATGCCCCGCCACGTTGCTGCTGTTATCTGATTACGCGGAGGACGTGAGGTATCTCAATGTTTTTGGCCCTCCAATGTAATATCCAGTTGAATAAGAAATTGTCACCATGGGTATATAAATAAGTTTTGAGGGATTTGAGGTGAACAAAACACGTTAGAGAACGGAAACAATATTTTAATAATAATCGAAGTATGCTCCCTCTGAAGCTACAACTTTACCCCATCTTTCGGGCAGTGAACGTATGCCCCTAAGGAAGAATTCCGGTTCCTTGGAAGAGATCCAGTTGTCCAGCCAATTTTTGATGTCTTCATAAGAACTAAACCGTTCTTCAGAAAGTGCTGACTGCATCGACAGGAACAAATGGTAATCCGATGGCGCAATATCTGGCGAATATGGCGGGTGGGGTAGAACTCCCCAGTCGGATCCTTCTAAGTACTTTTTCACAGGTCGAAAAACATGTGGTCTTGCGTTGTCATGCTGTAAGATGACTTTGTTGTGTCTATTCTCCCATTCCGGCCGTTTCTGCGTGAGAGCTCATTTTAAACGCATTAATTGGGTTCGATACCGATCACTAGTAATAGTTTCTGACGGATTCAGCAGTTCATAGTGGATCACACCCGTCTGATCCCACCAGATAAACAGCATTACCTTTGAACCATGGATATTGCGTTTTGGCGTTGAAGGAGCTGGTTCACATGGCTTCACCTATGCTTTCTGCCGTTTATGGTTATCGTACCATATCCATTTCTCGTCGGCAGTAATACTACGATGCAAAAAACCCTTTCTTTTTTGCCTTTGAAGCAGCAATTTGCAAATGGTCTCCTTCCCGCAAAGCATGTGGAACCCAATTTCCTTATTTTTGCATCATTCCCATGGCAGCTAAACGTTGTGAAATGCATGGTTGACTAATATTTAATGCTGCTGCTAGTTCCTTTTGGGTCTGGCACGGATCCTCGTCGAGTAAAGCTTCCAATTCAGCATCAGCAATTTTTTTGGGTGGTCCAGAACGTTCTTTATCACTGACATCGAAATCGTTACTTTTGAATCGTCTAAACCAATACTCACATGTTTTTATGGATGGAGAATGTTCACCACAGATTTCTGACATTCAGCGATAGCTGTCCGCAGCACGTTTCTTGACAATAAAGTAATGCACTAACACTTCCCGCAAATGCTGTTTTGTCGGGACGAAAGTTGCCATTTTCCACCGAGTAAAACAAATACGTCTTCGCACCTCAATGGAACGTCGTATACTGACTATGACAGCTGGCATCTCTTACTGTGATGTCGCAGTGTTGCCACCTTAAAATACATGCGAGCAGTAATAAGTACGACATCGAACGGAAATCTCTCAAAACGTATTTCCCAAAATTTCCAGAATACAGTGTTGCGATTTTTTTGATAAATTTCACGTAAAATTGAGCTTTTCAATGATTTTGTCCTTTTTATTTTGCAGCAACAATTGGCCACTTCTGTTTTTTTTTATTTCTTGTATATAGCGTTTTTTTATTAGAATTTTTCCAATGGCTATTTTCTATAGGACGCGATATTTTCTTTTACCGTGGTATTTTTGTATTTAAAATAACAGCAGTATTCAAATTAAAAACTGTTCTTGAGTTAGTGTGTTCTGTGTACCAAGTAACGTTGCGGCAACTCAGCAGGGGCAGAATACGGAGATGGAATTTGAATAGAATGTGGTTATTACAGAAGAGAAGTTTCAAAACTCTGCTAAGAGCAGTGACAGATCGTGTGAATAAGTGTTAATTTTACCTAGTGGGATGCTTTGAAGGGGGACACTGTTCATTTAGACCTATAGTTTCAGGAATGTTAGATAATAAGCCACCCTCTTTTGAAATTCTTCAGATCTTGGATGACATTTCCTTGAATGTTGACAAAACCGTTCTGCACAAAGTGAGGTGTGATTTGCAGCCATTGAGGTAACTCGAAATTGGTGTGAGACAGCGAAGATGTTTAGAAAAGGTGAGTTTCTCTGAAATGCTTGGGCATACATACAGGGTGTTTCTAAAATGTTGGGCAAACTTTGAGAAGTTGTTCTACAGCCGATTTTTTCAAGAAAATGTCATGTAAACTTACGGAAACTCTTTGCTGCAGAATGTAGCGCATGTCAAACTGTAGATCGATCTGTGAGCCGCAATACATGCCGCATAGTGTCGGCTAAGAGTCCCGAAGTCTTGGAATATTCCGAATTGCAGTACAACTATTCAGGATTTTTCGGCGGAGAGCCTGTTTATTTGGCACCGATGTAGCATAAGCAGCAGACTTCAGCAGCATTATTAGCAGCAACATCTGCGCATCTAAAAATGCGATTTAAAAAAATCTTTTTCGGTCAGATACTACTAACTGCCAAAACAATTTGCGTAAAATTACGCCCAAAAATAGTCAGATTTTAAACATCCTTTGAACGTCGTATACTGTTTACTTTGTGGAATACTTTGCTTCCACTCCTGGGGTTTTGTAGTTTACAGTTCTGGCGTCAGGTGGTGTTAATTTCCACATCTGTTTGATTCTGTATCTCTACTTCTAAAAATCCCTTCGAAAAAACTTTTTTTTTACTGTATGCCGTTCGTTACAGCAAAGATGGTAAATATCTTTTTTAAATGGTGTACAGTTTACTCACTAGAGACATTTTTGAAAGATTATTTTTCCTTAATGTAACTTTTACTGTGAAGAATATATTTCACAGATTTTCTACTTTTTCGTAAAAACAAAAATCTTCCATTATGGGGTATAAAGTTAGATCATGTTTTCCTTTATATCTGTTTGTTCCAACTGACTGACTGATATATAAATCACTTTGACTCGGATATCTTCTTTCAGTTAAGATAAATGTTTTGAGCACAATTTTTTAATTTTTGTAACCGACTTTCCAAGCGCTAGTGGAGGAAAGTAACTGTTTCTATATGTTTTATCGACTGTAGAAATGGGGATTTTTTATTTTTTGTAATGGGTTTCATTGAGTATGAAAATATTTGAAATATTTTATTCGTGTCGGACAGGATTCAAAAGATCTGCTCATTACAACCAAAAATTCGGCGTCATCTTTCTTGTTAATGGTTTTTTACCGGTTTTGCCATTTATGTTATTAGTTCCCATGCCTTCGCTTGTTACTTTGTTAACCCATATTTGATTTCCCTAAATTATTGCTCTCTTGCTGTCCAAATTCTTTGTTTCTTTTTAAGTTCTTCCTTAGATTTTTGAGTTCGTCGTTCGGTATTTCTTGTATTTGACTCTTACTATGGCATATTTCTTGATCGTGGGCTTTGCTGTGCTCCGGCCTGACATACGAATGAAACGATGTACGATATGTTGTTGGCTTTTTGAATGCACTTTGTGTGTGTGTGTGTGTGTGTGTGTGTGTGTATCCTCTCACCAAGGGTGTGTACAGAGCCATCTCATGTCAGTTTTTCCCTCTTTTATGCGCTTTCTCTCGCCTTCTTTCCCTCTTACCAGAGTGAATAAAAGCAAGTCAGCTGACGTTCTGTCCAAAGTTCGTCGTGGTCATTAAATTGAATACTGAGACAGATCAGATCTGATCAGCAACTTTCTTAGTTTCCCCTGAACAATTCTAAGACTGACTGTCGCGTGTTCCTTCATCTAATAAATGAAATTAATAGTCGTTCAATGTAAGCATTTTGCTCTGTTCGTTTCGCAGCCTTTTTCAAACCATTGAATTCGCAACCCCCAGTTGCCGAATCTATGCATGTGTAAAAAACATAAGCATGCATAGATTCAGAAATCGGGGGTTTGAAACTTTCTCCCTCCTGCGAAATATTTGTGAGTCATGTTTCAAAGAAAAAGGATTACTGATGAAATGACGATATTTTTCTTATTGAGATACGACATGTAACGGAAAGCAAAATACTATTTACATTCAAGGCCTGTTGCGGGCAAGAACGGGACAAGAAGAAAAGGGCAGAGCGACATTTCTGAAAAGAACGGAACTTCATATTGTGGGGCTGTTTCAAATAAGGAGTTGGCTTTTTAGTGTGTCGTAATACACAAAATCACCTGAAAAACAGAAATTGAGAGCTTTGTTGCGAGAGACTGGAATAGCGGTACCGCTGGTTTTAGAGTTCCGTTTTGAATACTGGCGAGGTGAAACCTACAAATATTATCTTTTCTGAATGGTAAAAACGTTTGCCCTAACAAATTTTACTCTTAGCATCGAACCAACATTGTAAAAACATATGATTTTGTTACAGAAAGTATATTCAAAAAGCGCTATTTTAAATTTTGACCATATTTATTCCCCATTAGATTTGAAAAAAATAAATTTTGTAATTCTACTGATTTTTTATAGGTATTATTTAAAATGTAATCAATAATCCAAGTAACTATTAAAATCAAACTGAAACTACACTCACGGACAATGAAATTTGCGCACCGAGAAGGAATTGAACTGAAATTTTATGGACGTAATGATACAGATGATGGCAAAAACAGAGCTGCAAGGACAATTACAGAGGAATCTGTGGCACGCAGTGCGGACATCTTCAATAGCGCATCGCACAGCCTCGTGCGACGATACATGCTGCAATACGGTCCGGCATGGAGGCGAAAAGACGCCTGATGTTGTCCTGCGGCAGATAAGCCCACACATGTTGGACGGTTTGTTCCAAATCCCAGATAGTGCAGCACGGTGGCAGCCGGCGTTTCAACCGGTCCCACACATGCTCTATAGGGGACATATCCAACGAACGGGCCGGCCATGGAAGTGTCTGGACATGACGTAGGCAGTCCTGGGAAACCCGAGCCGTGTGCGGCCGGGCATTATCCTGCTGGTATAGTGCACCTAGAATTCCGGCCAGGAATGGGAGCACATGCAATGATCCACGTACCACTGCTAGAGCTGATCGGCTGTCGTAGGCAATGGCTCCTCAGACGATAATGCTTGCAGTGGGGGAGGTGTGGCGCTCGATAGCGATTCCGGGATTGTGTCGTTCACCCGGAGACCTCCACACCAGGACACAATGATCGTCTGTCCCCAAAACGAACCTGCACTCATCGATAAACACCACACGTCGCCAGTCTGCGGAGTTCCACGTCACTCTGGCCTAGCACCACTGCACACGGAGCCGGCGATGTTCCGGTGTTAATGGCAGCACACCTAAGGGGTGCTGGGATTGCAGATTAGCTTCCGCGAGGTGTCGGGGAATGGTTCATGGGCACACAGGAGCCACTACATCTGCCTGTGTAGTGAACCGGATACCAGTGGGATCCGTTCATCCTTGGCCGACGATCCGTCGATCCTATCTACCGGTGGTCTTTCTGGTTCGTCCGGAGCAACTCCGCCGTGTGGTATTGTCGTCACGTGTCCTCTGCTCTCAACGCTGTCAGACTGTATGGCCAGAACGATTCATGTGGCTGGCTATAAGGCGCGCCGACCAACCTGCTGTTTTCAGCCCGATGATCAGGCCTCTCTCAAAGTCCGTAAGTTGCGTAAATCGACGCTTCTGTCGTCTACCAGGCATTCTTGTCACTCTGTATTCTTGCTTGCGTCGGCCGGCGCTTTTCGCTTTCATGGGGCATCGACAACACGCTGGTTTATAAGGCTGCCGGTTCGTGCTTGCAGCGGCACCACAGGGTGTGTGATCATGCGCACTCGCTCCAAACTTAGATTATTTGCATACCAGCACGCCCTCTAGCTATTTACAAGGTTTCGCGGTTGTAGCATGCTTTCTTCTAGGTGAGCAAATTTCATTGTCCGTGAGTGTAGAATAAAAGGTAGACTTTAATGTAATCGTTAGTAAGTGTATTGTGATTCACTCAGCTGAGCTTTCATTTTCCACAGAAAGACTCTCAAGGCTTCCACACAGTTCAAAGCTACATATAGAAGGGCTAAATAAAAAAATTCAGAACGCCCGTTAGTACTACCAGGTGCGAAGTACAGAATTCAACAGTTAATAACATTAGTGTATCATCACCACCATCATCAACCATCAAGTTACTGCTGAATGAAGGTCTCTCCAAGTTTCTACCACGACTTTGTCTTTCGTCAGTCTCCTCCGTGTCACTCAGCCATGCTTCCGAATTACATATGCCCATCTCCAATGTGGTGTTCTTCAGGTTCTCTTCCTGCCCCATGGAATCCAGTGTTGCATTTTAATTGTTCATTTCCTCTAGCAATAAGTCCATCCCATTGCAATCTCAGGGATTTTACCTTGATAATGATGTCATCAACTTCCGCCACTTTGTTGATTCATGAGTTCCTCTTCCTATCTTTCTTGGTTATGCTAAGCGTACACCCCCCATGCTTTTTTCCAGTAGTTTGCAGCCTCTGGTTGTCCTTATTGGTTCAAATCCATGTCTCTGCTCCATAACTAAGAACTGGAAGGATGCACTGATGAAACGTTTTTTTAAGTCGTAACGGTAACTCGCTCTTGAAGATTGCACTGTTTTTTCCAAATGCTCTCCAATCAAGTTTTTTACGCTTATTAATTTCTTCTTCGATGTGGCCCTTCCTTTTGATATCTGTTATGCAAAGTAAACGTAGGTTATGGAATTGCTCAATCAGTCACTAAATCTTCAGTTCTTGCAAAAGCATTGTACATCAATTCTGTTTTCTGTAAGTTCATTTTGAATCCCCTCTTTTTCTCTTATCAGCAAGTTCCTGGATCATGCACTATATTATCAAAGTCTTGGAACAAATGGAATTATTAGTAGTTAATCGGTCCACCTTTTGCTTGTATGACAGCGGCAGCACTTCGAGGCATACTACACTGGCGTGCAAAAATTAAGGACGAGACGGTTTTTCGAATGTAACGTCGTGCAGAAGTGCTCCACATCGACTCAAATCATATCATAAGATCCCCAAGATGTAAGAATATGGGACAAGTGAGCAAAACCGTCCAAACAAGGAATCCAAAGGATACAAAGGCACTTTATTGAAAAAGGTAGCTTCGAGCACAACTGGACAGAAGACAAAAACGCCCATGTGACAGGCGGTTGCCAAGAAAAATCCAGTCTTTTGTAGGGGACATGATCACTCCTGCCTGCGTTGCAGGATTTACAACGTCTGTCCATGCTGAGGACGAGGTTGTCAAGGAGCTGTTGAGGCAACGCGGCCCAATTCCCTTGTAGCGCCAATCGTAGTTGCGGAATCGTTGCTGGAGGCTGGTGACGTGCTGCCAAGCGTCTTCCGCGAAGGTCCCACACGTGTTCGATTGGATTGAGGTTCGGGGGCCTTACGGGCCAATTCATGCGTTGAATATCTTCACTCTCCAACAGCTCTGCGACGGCCACTGGACGATGAGGTGTAGCATTGTCGTCCATGAAGAGGAACTCAGGACCCACAGCACCTCTAAACAGACGCACGCGAGTCAGGAGAACCTCGGTACAATAGCGGACACCAGTGACTGAACCTCCTTGGAAGATGTGGAGGTCAGTACGGCTACTAAGCATGATACCGCCCCAAACGAGAACTCCGCCACCTCCAAAGAGGTCCCTTTCGATGATGTTGGAGGGGTGATTGCGTGTTCCGTGCACTCTCCAGATGTGCATACGTCCAGAATCGCTCGTCAGACTAAATTGGCTCTCATCCGTAAAGAGATCTCGACCCCATTACTGACGTGTTCAGTTCTTGTGTTCCTGGCATCACAGAAACCGCCGTCTTCGATGAGCAGGCGTTAATGGCACATACCGTACTGGTCGTCGTGCAAATAGACTACCTTTGTGCAGCCTCCTGGCCACGGTAAAACGCGATAACGGACGCCCAGTTGTCTGTTGCATGTGCCTTGAGATTTCTCCCGCTGTCTGCCGTCTGCCTCTCCTCGCCTGTAGGACAATATACCGGTCGTCCGCCGCCGTGGTTGCTCGTGGACGATTACTGCTAAACTCTCTGACAGCTGTTCCTGTCGTTTAAAATGCTCTCCAAGCTCGTGAAACGATGCTGTGAGCAATCCCGAACTTCTCAGCTACAATAGTCACACTTCGACTTTCTTCCAACTTCCCAATGACGTGACCTCGGGTAAAGTCATCCAGATGTCGTCTACTGGATTGACTGTTGGCCATATCACACGGTGGCAGCAACTCGACGTCGTTCAAACCGATGTACACCGTGCAATAGCTTTCACTGAATTGCTGAGCGTACCGCCCATGTGCTTTTTACCCTTCCGACACTCCCCCCTACGTCATGCTACATATATGCGCATGCCCCACCGTACCGGACCCTAGCCTACCTCCTGCGTGGTCTTTCGGCCCGTTCTGTCTGCTCGTTTTACTCTTATGCTAATTTCTCCTCTTCGTCCTTATTTTTGCACACCAATGTATCAACCAATTTCCGGTAGGTCTCGACTGGAATTTCTCGACATTTGTCCTGAAAACCTGCTGTTAGAGTGGAGAACGAAGATGGTCGTTGTGATCTATTTCGTATTCGCCGCACCCGTTCATCTCAGAAGTGTTCTGTGGGATTAAGATCAGGACTCTGAGCAGGCTAATGTAACAGTTCCCTCTCATTTTCAAGAAACCGGTCCTGCACACGCCGTGCATTGTGGAAGGGAGCTCCATCGTGTTGGAAGAGACAACTGCCATTTCAATAATACTTCCACATTGTTGGTAGAGCATAATTATCTAGAATGTCGAGGTACCGTTCAGAGTTCATGTTTCTTATATAATAACCAACGGACTGAGTCAAAACTCCCTGGAGATGAAGCCCCAGCGCGCGAGCTGCAAAGGGGTGCGACGTCACGGTTAGAAGGCCACCGGAATTCCTCTCTGCAGAAACAGAATGATCAGAGGGTCCTGTGTAGGTTTTACTTTTAGCGTTTGTTACTATCTTAAGTATCAGCTTGATTGTAAAAAAAGTGTAATGGGGAGATTTCAAAAGCATTTTTCTACTGATGTGTGAATGTTCTTTAGAATGTTTTTTTCTGCAAGAAGCACATTGGGGGGGGGGGGAAGAACCTACTTATATATAATGAATGAACACATTTGTTGATGCATCTGTCTTCGGTTTACCGTTGTGTGTGAGTGAATCTGTTGATGTGTTTATTGATATTTTCAATATCTGTTTCAGTTGAAAAAGGAAACAAAAATGCTTTACGATATACTTCTGGAGAATTTTGTGTAATATGTTTTTTATTTTTACAAAGTTGGAAAGGAAAAAAAAGAGATGATATTTAGATTTGCAGGATAAAATTTGCGACGTTATGTACATAAATTCAAAGATATCCAAATTAATACTTTCCATGTACATTTGACAAAGAACGTTTTCCTAAGTGATTTTAATTTATAATTTTTTTTTACCTTCTAGAAGTAGTTCCAAGATTTGAGCACATACCTTACCGCAGTTTCAGGAAATATACTCACCAAATCAGAAGTTTTACTTTTGCGTTCGTTACGTGATCAGATAACTTTTGTTTTGTTTTTAATAAATTGAAAGCGAAGGGAATTTCTAAAACGTTTGAGTGAAATGATTATGTGCATAGAGTCCTGCCAATTTGACATTCACGCATAAAAAGAAACAAAAAAAGTAGCTGCAAAAATGCTTAACGTAAAATGTTGGGCTTTTGATGTTACGCGTGAAAAAACTATTATGCTTGTGTTTCTTTAGCCAAATTGAAAACTAAAGGAAATATTTCCTGAAACATTGATTTTTAAGACCGGTACGTGAAATTCTTTCGCAGCAGAAAAGCAAAGTTTTGGAATTCCTCTATTTGAAGATATCATTGTAAGTAACTGAGAAAAACAACAACCTAAGGATGTAATCTTTTGGCATTATCTAAGGACGAAAAATATAGAAAAAAACCCCCAGTCGATTTATTGTAGTGTGCAGGATTTATTTAGTATCGCACTCACGAAAATATTTCTTAGCGTAAACACCGTGGTACTTCATCGCCGTTCTCAGGAGCAGCGAGTTTCGAGTCAGTCAGTCGGCCAGCTATCTCTGATGTCACAGACTAGTTCGGAGGCTTTCTTATTCTTCAGGGGTTTATGGCTGAGTCCCAGGCACGAAAAACAACTCCATACCACGATGGAGCATCCGCCGAACTTAACTGTTGGAAGAACATAGTTCGACGAAAATCGTTCGTATGGCTGTCGCCAAATACGAGCACGCCCATCAGATTGGAAGAGTGAAAAGCGTGACTCATCACTCCACACAAACACCAGCTTTTCCAGAAGCCCACAGTCCAGAAACGACGGGAGACGCAACACTCCATTTACGGTAGTGATGCGTGACTTGTGTGCTGCTGATCTGCCCACTCTGTGCAATTCTCCGTGGGTTGCTTTGGTACTAACCGAGCCATTACCAAGCATTTTAAACTTCAGTAGCGATAGAAACGGCAGAGGCAAAACAAGATTTCTTAATGTTTCTTACCAAGGCTGTTCTCTCACGTTGGGTCAGTTTGCCTTCCTGAACGTTTTTTTTTCTTTCTTTTTTTATTGTAGTTGCACATCACTGACAGTTGATTTTGGTATATTTAGTTTAGATGCAATGCTCCGTATGGAAACGTCACTCAAATGATATGCTATGACCAGCCCACCCTGGAAACCAAAGTTCACGTCCACGCGGAATATCCGCTTCAAAGTTACTGCTGACACGAGAGAACATGTCATCTTTATATACGTACCTCCCACTCGTAGCGCACCTCCCTCCACTTCCTCAAATATTTGGTAGTGGCCGTATACTTTTGATAGTGTAGTGCATATGACGTATACCCTAATTAATCTTTCCTTTTTAGTTCCTTTATGTAAAGTTTAGTTCGTTCTAATTAAGCATTTTCCAACCTTAACGCTACATCTCTCTCGACTGAACGTTTTGTGGCAACCTGAATTAAGGTCGAGAGCAGAATGAGGTATGAACAAAGCAGAGATAAGAAAGATGTATCGGGGCTCTCTTTAGAATTTAGCTGTGCCGTGTTTGTAATTGATATATTATGCGAGGGTAGACTAACTTGAGTTTGATGTTATTGTTTATTTTTTTTGTATTCATTTTCACGCTTGTTTGATCATCAAACACTTAAGTTATTTTCGAGCTAATGTGACTTAGAGTTTGTATCATATTACGAGCATGGCGTTGTTTAGCTATTGGAAGTGTTTTCGATACTGAGGTGAAATAAAAGGTTGAATTTGTAAGTACTTGTTTTCACTGAGTCGCTAGGCGGCAGCCCAGGTGGTGCAGTGGTATAAACGCTGGCTTCTGATCATTCGTCCGGAATGGGTCCGAGTTTGAATCCCGGTGAGGCATGGGTGTTGTATTTGTCTTACGGCACTGGCTCTCTCCCTTCCCTGGAGCCAGTGGCCCTAAATTAGGGATCGACGACTGCTTATAGCCTACTGAGTTACCCACGGTGGTCGTTAAACCCCCAATCAAAAAAAAAAAAAGCTGTCGGTAGGTCTCTGAATTTTAACGAAATTTCTATTTCGAAAAGTCCCTGCGCGAACTTCTGTATTTTGACACGTTTTTTGTTGTCACTAATTCCATTTTGATTCAGATACGTAAGTTTCGTTTTTTTCTAATAGAAATTGCCCGAGCTTCCGAAAAGCTTCCATTTTGACTTTTTCAGTCTTTTCAGAAAGGATTTTTTTCTGACGTACAGTATGAAGAGAAAGAATCATTCCCCTTAGCTCCTATTGCGGATAGAGCCTGGCATTGACTACTCGAATCGTGAGATGATGAAAAGTTTTTCGCTACCAGTGCCGGTTATTGATTTGGTCTCGGCATGGACTTGACAAGACACCGGAAGCGTTGGGAAGCCATACGGATCCACGACACCTGAACAAGCTCCCACAGTTCACGAAGATTTGATGGAGGGGGGTCAGAGCCTCGAACATCTCTCTCGATGGCATCTCCGATGTGCTCGATGGGATTGTGGTCAGGTGACCTAGCTGGCCAAGGAAGCGAGGTCACGACGGTGGAGTATTCATCCAACCATTCGGATACAATTCGGGAGCGATGGCACGGTGCATTGTCTTGTTGCAGGATTAGGTCCCCAGTGGGATGCTGAAGAGACGCACAAATGGGAGCAAATGGTCGTCCAGGATATCCCGGTAACGTTGACCTGTGAGGGACGATGTCACACATACCAGCGGTCCCGTTTCAGTCCACGTAAACAGTTCCCAGACGATAATGTCACCCCCACCAGCTTGAAGAGTACCCTGCTGGCAAGAAGGATCCATCGCTTCATGTGGTTTGCGCCGTACTCGTATCCTGCCATCCGCATGTATAAACGTGAATCTCAACTCATCAGTCCAGGCAACATTTTTCCATATGTCTAGGGTCCAGTAGCGATGTTCCCGCGCCCATGCTAATTTTTGCACCCTGTGATGTGCGGGCAGCAGCGGTACCCTCGTGGGACGATGGCTTCTGTACCCCATAGCGAGAAGATGGTTCTGGATGGTGTGGATGCTTACACCTTTTTGTGCACCAGCGCTAAATTGCCGAGTGATTTCTTGCACTGTGGCCCGTCTATCCGATGCTAAAATGTGAGCTAGCCTACGACGACACACGCTGTTGTCCACGGCAGTTGGCCCTTGCAGGGATAGTTTTACCGGATTCGATGTACTCACGGTGCACCTGTGACACAGTGGCTCGTGAAAGTTTCAGGGCCTGTACGACTTCCGAGATGGAGTGACCCATTCGTCGGGCCCCGACAATTTGCCCACGATCAAATGCGCTTAGATCCTTCGTCTTACCCATACTGCGTTTGACCCTTACTGATTCTCGTCGCATCACTTCTTATATTGTCAGATCGCTGCATACGACATTTCGATTCCGTTTACAGGGCCGCCCACAGCGCCACATTTACATAACGCCAGCTGTCTCTAATTCAATTGTTCTTCGGTGTAGATATCATAACAATCACCCGTATGATAATTTAAGCACTTGGTTTCTTAGGGTAATAGCTCTGGCGCTCACTGGTAAGGGTGGGTGGGGAGGAATATCGGTTGCCACAGTAACCTAAATACCATGCGATATTTTATTCACAATATCAAATCTTTAGCTACAGAATTTCAAAGTCAGGTCTTGCGACAGACGACTGGAATTTAATAGTTAATTAAACCTCAAATATATATTCCCGTGAACCGCTCTTATTAGAGAAAAATTTCAGTCATATGTTTATGAAGAAAGTGAGAACAGAATTTTCTCAACATATAGGAAAGAAATTTCTGAAAATTCAGAATTTCCTGTTAACAGCTTTCAAAAATTGCAATTTTCAGTTAATATATAAAAATAATTATGGTAAACTTCTGAACATTCATAATGTTTTTGTTAAGCTCTTAAAAACGGCAATTTTCAGTTATTTTTTACCGGAGAAAGATAAACTGGAGTATTTCTGTCAATTCACGTATGAAAAACTTCAATTTTCTGTTAGGTTTTACCGGAGAAAGATGAGTACCAGTTGTTTTGTCAGTTAACGTACGAAAAAATCCGTGAAATTCAGGTTTTATTCCGTCATTTCGCGGAAAAGTTTGGATCTGGGTTATGCTTCGTTAGTTAAATACCGAAAGGAATCATGGGAAGTGACTTGAATTTTCAGGAAATGTTTTACAATGTATCCTAGTAGTGTTTTAGAAAAACTTGCCCTAAATGCTTTTCAAATTCAATTTTTAAGAAAAAATCTGACTACTTTTTTGAAATCATAGCTAAGGTATATATTATTAGCTAAGTACTTTATTTGCGTTTAAAATTTCGAAGATCAGAATGGAATAATTTTGAAAAGATGCGTATAGAACGAATTGACATTGCAGGTTTAAGATTGATTTTTCTTTGAGATGTTTCCTTTAAAGGAAATTGCACATACACCTGCTTTGATTCCTATTGGTGCTGGTCTGTCTTTTATGAAGATAACTACTGAAGCATGTGATTTGATTTCAATACCTATGTCAAACTTTTTTCGTTTGGATTTTGAGCGTAACATATTTTCGGGAGGTATGATATAGAGTCGGAGTATTTCAGTTTGTTTTCAATTTATTACCTAACTTTTACGAATTCGTAGAATATATTGTCTTGCAAGTCAATGCATCCTAAGGATATTTACTAGACTATTTAAAAGTTTGCAGTTTGCTTCTGGAAAAAATGTTTTTTCGGTGATTTTAATGATTAAACAGAAATTCGTGAACAATAAAAACATTTGGTATTTATATTTGTCTCTGCCGCTGGGAGGTTAACTATTATATCTAATGTATAAGTAGTAAATTTTGAATAAACGCGCATATTTTTTTCAAAGATTTACAAAATACTCTTCTTTCGGACGCTACTTAGCTGCTTGATAAAAGATGGACTCTCCTACGGAAGTTACGGGAATCCACTTGGTGCTTTAGGAATAGTCCGTAGGAGTGGAAATTTCGTTTCCTATATCCCTTTAGCAGCGTTTCCTCTCATAGCAAGCATGTTTTAGAAACTCGGCATCTGTTTATTCCCACAGTGATCTGTATGTTCCTGTTGAGGTCAGAGATTTACATCATAAGAACACATTTCTCCTATTTATGCTGCTCTTTGTTTTCAGCGAGGAGTACAAATGTATTTGCAAAATACTGAAGAGAACAATGTCAAATGGGAGACACCAGGTGATGTGGGTTTACGAAAAGCAAGAAGTTCTGGCGATTCACCGAAAGGGATTAGGTTGCCTGAGAAAAATATTACTGTGAAAAATGGGTTAAAAAAAAAGCACTCCTGTTCCATTTCTTGAGGCTACTTTTCAAAGCAGCGAAAAAATCTTCACCCTCTTCCTAAAAAAAAAAAAAAAAAAAAAAAAAAATGAGGACGGATGGCTATGTGAAGTTTGCGTTTGCATAAATATTTTTACTGGAAGCGACAAGTCTTTGCACTGTTTGCATAACGGCTTTTAAACAGAACAGTTGTATCTTGCAGAAAAAATGGGACTAGGAAGTTCAGGAACGATCGGAGCAAAATATCCCGAACGTGGGAAATTCAGAAATATTTCTTTGGAAATATTCGAGACGTGGGGTTGTTATGGAAATTAGTTACAGGACGTGCACAGAGAGAGAGAGAGAGAGAGAGAGAGAGAGAGAGAGGGAGGGAGGGAGTGGGGTGTATGAGAGAGAGGGGAGGGGGATGTATGAGAGAGAGAGGGGTGTGTGTGTGAGAGAGGGGTGTGTGTGTGAGAGAGGGGTGTGTGTGTGTGTGTGAAGGACTGAGAAGTGTGTGAAGGACTGAGAAGTGTGAGTGTGAAGGAGAGAAAAGTGTGTGTGAAGGAGAGAAAAGTGTGTGTGAAGGAGAGAAAAGTGTGTGTGAAGGAGAGAGGGGTGTGCGTGAGAGAGAGGGTGTGTGTGTGTGTGTGTGTGAGGGGTGCGTGTAAGAGAGAGGGGTGTGTGTGTGAGAGAGGGGTGTGTGTGAGAGGTGTGTGTGTGTGTGTGTGAGAGAGAGAGAGAGAGAGAGAGAGAGAGAGAGTGTGTGTGTGAAGGAGAGAGAAGTGTGTGTGTGTGTGTGAAGGATTGAGAAGTGTGTGTGAAGGATTGAGAAGTGTGAGTGTGAAGGAGAGAAAAGTGTGTGTGCGTGAGAGAAGGGTGTGTGTGACAGGGGTGTGTGTGTGAGAGGTGTGTGTGTGTGTGTGTATGTGAGGTGTGTGTGTGTGTGTGAGAGGTGTGTGTGTAAGAGAGAGGGGTGTATGTGAGAGGGTGTGTGTGTGAGAGGGGTGTGTGTGTGTGGTTGAGTGAGGTGTGTGGGAGACATAGAGGGGGTGAGAGAGAGTGTGAGAGAGGAGTATGAGTGAGGGAGGGTGAGAGAGAAAAATTCATGCGGTTTTAATGTTTTTCGGTAGGATACAGGAATTATTTACGGTAGGGATATAGAGACATGAAGTACGTCATTTTGGAAGGTGGGAAATTCAAAAGGTCTTTGACAATATTGTTGTTCGAGATACTGCCTGATTACGAAAACTAATTTCAGGTCGTGCACACTGAGAGAGAAAAAATAATACTTCACCTGTTTTTAGTGTTTCTCAGAAGGATGTAGGGACAATGTTGTACGGCAGGGCTTTCGCTACACAAACTCAGGAACACCAATACAGTGAAATCCGCTTAATACGCTCATGGTTAACATGATTTCCTGCTTAATACACATTTACCACGCAATCCTTAGAATTGAAAGGCAAATAAGTACAAATATACCCTATTTAATACGCTTCGAATCCCGCTTAATAAGCGCTTTGTTTTGTAACATCATGCGTGCATTTGAATTCGGGTGAATAGCAGTACTATGCAAAAAATAAGTCGGACGTGTGTTACATGTGCTACTGAATGTTTACTTTTATTAGACAGAAAACTCCCCTATTTTTGGCCGCTAGCTAAACACGCTTGTAATGGTAATTTGACCCAAATATTTTGTTGCGCAGCCTTCAAAGCTTTGCATCTTGCTGGCATACTGTGAACAAGGTTTTGTAAAAGATTATGTTGAAAAATACGATTCCAAATTTGAATTACATCTTCAGTGAGTTGAATTTTGGTTGTTGGCTTCTTTTCTGATAGTTCATACAACACTCTGAACCACACATTTTCGATCGGGTTTAAGTCCGGTGACTGTGGAAGCAAATCAGGATGCTGAACAGTTTTTTCCTGACACCACCTTTTCACTACTTTAGCACAATGACAGGGAGCCTTGTGATCTTGAAAAATAAAATTGCCATCACAGTCTTCTACATGATGGTAGCATCTTGTTTTCTAATATCCAGATGTATTTCTGGGCATTTACTGTATCATCAACAATATGGAGGTTCTCAATGCCATGTGCACACATGCAGTTCCAAATAATGATCTTAACCGGATGCTTAACAGTAGTCGCTAAGCAACTTGGATGGAATTTTTTATGCTTGAATCTCCTTACATAGGCACTACTCTGATTCCCATTGAGGTAAAAACTTGATTTATCACTGAAAAGAACATTTTCCCATTGCTTTGTTGTCCATCAGACATGGTGTTTTGCCCACTGAAGTCTACGCTCTCTTTGATTTGCTGTTAACAGTGGTTTACGCCTGCCTCTGCAGCCACGTAAGTCATAATGAAGCAGCTACCTCCTAACAGTAGATGTACTAAGAGTAACATCAGTCACTTCAGACCATCTATAAAGCAATTCAGGTGAATTGAGTCTCCTGTCTGCCAAGCTTAGCTTTCCGAGCACACTTGCAGCCACGTAAGTCATAGTGCAGCAGCCTCCACCTAACAGTAGATGTACTAAGAGTAACATCAGTCACTTCAGACCATCTTTGAAGTAATTCAGGTGAATTTAGTCTCCTGTCTGCCAAGCTTAGCTTTCCGAGCACTCTTGCAGCCACGTAAGTCATAGTGAAGCAGCCTCTTCCTAACAGTAGATGTAGTAAGAGTAACATCAGTCACTTCAGACCATCTTTAAAGTAATTCAGGTGAATTGAGTCTCTTCTCTGCCCAGTATAGCTTTCCGAGCACTCTTGCAGCCACGTAAGCCATAGTGCAGCAGCCTCCTCTTAACAGTAGATGTTCTAAGGGTAACATCAGTCACTTCAGACCCTCTTTGAAGTAATTCAGAGGAATTGAGTCTCCTGTCTGCCAAGCTTAGCTTTCCTAGCACTCTTGCAGCCACGTAAGTCATAGTGAAGCAGCCTCCTCCTAACAGTAGATGTACTAAGAGTAACATCAGTCACTTCAGACCATCTTTGAAGTAATTCAGGTGAATTGAGTCTCCTGTCTGCCAAGCTTAGCTTTCCGAGCACTCTTGCAGCCACGTAAGTCATAGTGAAGCAGCCTCCTCCTAACAGTAGATGTACTAAGAGTAACATCAGTCACTTCAGACCATCTTTGAAGTAATTCAGGTGAATTGAGTCTCCTGTCTGCCAAGCTTAGCTTTCCGAGCACTCTTGCAGCCACGTAAGTCATAGTGAAGCAGCCTCCTCCTAACAGTAGATGTACTAAGAGTAACACCAGTCACTTCAGACCATCTTTGAAGTAATTCAGGTGAATTGAGTCTCCTGTCTGCCAAGCTTAGCTTTCCGAGCACTCTTGCAGCCACGTAAGTCATAGTGAAGCAGCCTCCTCCTAACAGTAGATGTACTAAGAGTAACATCAGTCACTTCAGACCATCTTTGAACTAATTCAGCGGAATTGAGCTTCTTGTCTGTTAGGATTAGCTTCATGAGCACTCTATCCTTTCAATGTAGTGGTGCTGGGCCTTCCACTGCGACGCATATTTTTAATACCACCAGTGTCTTTTACTTTCTTCAGTAACCTAATAACTGCTGATTGGTTACAGCCCACTCTTTCAGTGAGTTTCTTTGAAGAATATCCCTTTTCATGAAGAACAATTACTTTCCCTCTGTCCGCTGTGCACAATTGCGCAGTTTTAACCAATATTGAGAAAGCGCACAAATTATACCCTAATTACCACAAAAAGAGACCAGTGCAATGCTCTAGTAATCAAATAAAAAATTCCTAGCTTAAGTTGAGAGACTCGAACCCACAGAGCTATTCGCCTTTTGGCAGGTGAAAGAGAAACTAAGAGAGTTAGAAGCAGATTGCTCTGACAGAATAGCGAGAAAGAAAAGTATGGAAATATAAGAGCAGAAGGAGTAAACGGTTTCCCGTTAAGTAGTGAAGTTGTAAGCAGCCCTACATACTTACCTGCAACAACAAGCCGTTCCAAGCGATATTTCTCTCCGCAGAAAAAGAGCCCGGTACACCGCTGCCACAGATGAGTACAGGGGAAAAGGACATGGGAAAGGGGAGCCTGAAATAAAAAAAGACAGCACATACAGAATAAGTTTCCCAGAGGAATATCGACGTTCAACACCGGATAAAACAAAACTGGTCGTTTGCTCAGTTTTCTTCTAGGAGTCGGCTATTTACCCTGTCACTTCTCAGCCAATGAGAGAAGAGATTTTCCCCCATTGGTTTAAAATTTTTTCTCAGGTTTACTTTTGTTGATTCTTGCCTAATATGGTGAGTTAACCCATAGCTGAGGTGGTGTGAACACTAGATTACACCGATCGAGGTTTAAGTTACTCAATTTGAGTAAACGACAGAAAAACAAAAAGATAAAAACGACCACAATCAGGGTTGTTATTTTTTATTCCTTATTTAAAGAGTCCATAATATAAAGGCCAATCATTTTCCCCTCGCTAATTGTCTGCTTGTTGCACATTTCTAAGGCGTAAGAAAAAAAATAATATAAAAGACAAGACAAACAACACCTTATTTGTTAGGGGGAGAGATATTCAGTACAAAAAAGATAAATCTGTTTTGCAACATTTTGCTCGTCCCTTAAAAGGGCCGTTTTTTTTTGTTTTTTCCTCCCCAAAATTCCTGATATTCAATTCTTGCTTTCTTCCCATGTGTGAAGAATACCTTCATTCTATTCCCAGTTATTTCTAATTTTTTTGGAAGTATAACTGTGAACTTGATTCTCTTCAGGAATTTTATTTAAAATAGCCTTCGGTCTTTTAAATTTGTCAGTATCATTGACAACCTAATTAAGGGCCTCCTGGAAAGAGGATTGGGATGTTACTTGCCTATCTCGTAATACCTTTGAGCTAGATCATACATAGTATAATGTATAGAGTTGATATTTAGCATACTACGGATAGTGCGTCAACCCTTATAAAGGCCGGAGTATGAGCGGGATAGCATTCGAAAGCAGTCAATCTGGTAAAAGGATGTCCATGATTGGCTGTAACAAACTGATACGCCGCTAACGTCAATTACACCTCCTAAACAAAAGGGAAAGCCATATCAGCCAGTGAAATCATCGCCTGAAGAAGTGAATTCACTTATCGCTGTATCACTCAGCTATTTTCGGATATTCAGGGGTTAGCACTTCAAAGAAACCTCATTTTCCAAATAAACAAGTTAGAAAAATCATGCAATCCATTGATTATGATACGCTTTCCAACATACCAGGAATCATTATTCAAGTCATGAGGGTAATTGCTGTGGAAAACATCTCGCTCCCGTGCCCTGACCTTTGACCCCATTCGATGATATTAAACAAAATTGGTTCAGAATACCTCCGGAACAACATACTAAAGTTTTGTCGCAATAGAAGCATTTTTAGTCAAGTTATGAGGATAATGGCTGTTGAACAAATCTCGCTCATGTGCCATGACCTTTGACCCCACTTCGATGATATTCAACAGAATCGGTTCAGTATACCTCCGGAACAACATATTAAAGTTTTGTCGCAATAGAAGCATTTTTAGTCAAGTTATGAGGATAATGGCTTTTGAACAAATCTCGCTCATGTGCCCTGACCTTTGACCCCACTTCGATGATATTCAACAGAACTGGTTCAGTATATCTCCGGAACAACATATTAAAGTTTTGTCGCAATAGAAGCATTTTTAGTCAGGTTATGAGGATAATAGCTGTGGAATAAATATAGCTCCTGTGCCTTGAACGTTGACCCCATTTTGATCATATTCAACAGAACCAGTTCAGTATACCTCCAAAACAACATGATACAGTTTCGTCGCAATAGAAGCATTTTTACGTAAATTATGACGCATAAGGGCGATGGAATGGATCCCTCTCATATGTCCTGACCTTTCACTCCATTTTGTCCATTTTCAATAGGATTCCTCCCCAGGTTGTCCTCTACCATATACTAAAATTTCATTGAAATAGAACCATTTTTACGCGAGTTATCGTGCGAGCGGACAGACAGACAGACAGACAGACAAAGCTGGAGCATATACGCTTTTTCAACCCACGGTTGGAAAGCGTAAATAAAACAGGTGGTGCTACATTTTATTTAGTGTTGATATATTAAACGTCTCCATTTTCATCGATCATGGTTCACAGCTCGAGTTTCACTGACATCCATCACATGTGTGATGGATGTCAGTGAAACTTATGTTTTGCACTTCATATTGGTTTTCAATACTTATGGTTTTCCTCATGAAGACATTCCTGAATCTGGTCCTTCCGTGATTTCCTTGACTTTCCACTACCTTTATTTGCTGCCATTTGTGCAGCATAAATTCCTATAGTTAGCATCTCACTTCTCATTCTTTCAACATGGTCAAACCACCTCAGAATATTTGCATGCAGCTTACTAACAACAATTTGCTTCACATAGTACATCTGCAACACTTCTTCGTTCTTCACATGATCAGAACGTGTCTTACCACAAATACCCCCAAAAGTAATTCATCTGCTAGGCAAGAAAATGACTTCTACGTCTCTTCTCCAGTATCGAGGTTTCGCTTCAGTACCTCAGAATTGGAACAATTACAGTTTCATACACAGCCATACTTGATCTCTCACAGAACCCATCATTCTTGTGAAATCCTTATGACCATTAAATCTGACTTTTCAAGAGGTTTTCACAGGGACTGATGGCTTCTCTGATTGATCTCGAACCACTGTGTATGAAAGGCGATTATGAATATACGAAACTCACCATCTTAAACAGCAAAATGTAATCCCTATTATGGCACACAACTCGAGTAGAGTAAGAGTAATTCGGTGTTAAGTTTTAAATTCGGTAAATCCTGGTAGAGGGATGCGCACAGTTTGAGGTTTATCCTCATAGCAAAATCGAGAAAACTATCTTTTTCCAACAATGATTTAATGATGCCATTCATTTTATTTCATTGCGTCCTCGTAACACGGTGCACACAAATCATCTTTTATTGAATTCAGAAATGCGTATTAGTTTCACGTGGCACTTAGGTTTAACAAATGGTTCAGGACATGTGCTTTCTTAGGCGGCAACTAATAACCAACTCCTACTATTCCTTCGCTCAGCGAATTTTAGCCAGTGCATCAACGGGTAGTCCATCTTTACCACCCACTTCAAAAGGTTTGCCACGGAAACGCGAAGATGAATCTTGCTGGTAAAGCTCCCATGTTATCGCGCGAAATTATAGCATACATAGAGCGCTCGCGGCCCGCTGTTATTTGCTAAATTAAATTCATTTAACCAAAACTAGTGAATTCATACAGATGTTTAATATATTCTTAATTATTTTTATTTCTTAGTCTTTTCAGCCAGCCTTGCTCGCCCAAAATATACAGGGTGGTCACAAAGAGGTGTTCAGAGTTCGCTGTGGAAAGAACTATTTAACAAATCTCAACCAAATTTGATGAACGTACTTTCCCGAGTACGCGGTATCGATTTTCGAAAAAAAAAAAGTTCGGGAAACAGCCGCGAGGGTAAAATGTAGCGCTGCGGTCCCCTTAATTTGCATATTACGTAGGTTATCTAACGAATTTGAAGTACTGCTCTATGTGTCCTCCATTTCCATGCTCTAAAAACTCCATTCGCTGAACAACACACTCAACGGCGGAAAGCAGCAGACTTGAGTGGCGTTGTTTCATAATGCTGTGAAATTCTGTCTTTTAAGACAACAAAGTTGGGAACATTGCCCTGATATACGAGGCTTTTTAAGTATCCCCATAACCAAAACTCACAGGGGTTCAGATCTGGTGATCGTTGCGGCTATGATGTTGGAAATGGTCAGCTAACAATCTCCCGTTTCAAAAATGTTGCTACTTGCACATTTCATTCGATATGAGGGGTGCACTCTTCTTATTCTTCTTGGTTACTCAGTCCAAGGACTGGTTTTTCAGTAGATGTACTCTGTCTCCCCATTCCTCTTTATTCACCGTCGTTCTTTTCAAATCATTAGTAGTATGTTCTAGTATTAGTGTCATTGAGCAACTGTGCCACTAAACTATTCCTTGGCCGTCCCCTTCCTCTTTTGTCTTGAATTTTCTCTCCCAAAACTTTCAGAATCGGATCTCCATGGCGCAATGTCTGTCCCATCCATTACATTGTTCTTCTCTTTAACATGTTGATCAGATTCCTGGGTTCTCCCACTCTCTTCAGGACCTCCTTATTAGTCTTTCTATCGAGGCAACTTACTATACTGTGCAAATTAATTGGGACAAAGTAAAAAATCCCTCTTTTCCCCAAAACTATGCCTTTATATCATTCTATGTCTTGATATACACTGATAAATACCTGTATTAGTATGAAGTATGTCCTCCTTTAGCAGAAATGACCTCTTGAATTCGTTTTGGCATTGACTACACTAATTGAGTGCACATATTTTTGACTTTATAATCGTGGAACCACACTTTTATAGCATTCGTTATCATGCGTTCTTTGGTTGTACAGTCCATTTTACCTAAATGTCTCTTCAAAATATTCCACAAGTTTTCTATGGGATTTAAGTCTGGTGAATTTCCAGGCCAATCAAGCAAATTAATTTGATTTTCCAGCATGAAATTCTTGACCACTTTCGAATTGTGACATGGGGTCAAGTCATGTTGAAATGTCTTGTCAAAAGTTTGCGAGAATGGAACAATCCCACGTTGTAATATTTCTACGTACTTGGCTGAATTCATCATACCTTGAACAGGAACTAAGCTTCCAGTGCCATTTGATGTGAAAAAACCCCCCAAAACATCTGTTTCATAGGGTGTTTTACAGTTTGTTTGACATGCTCAGGTCTTAAGGGTTCACAGTTGCTTCGTCTAGCGACATTTGCTTGGTAACCCTGCACAAATAAATGAGTTTCATCACTGAAAATTACCTTTTTCCAGTCGTCAGCAGCCCATGATTTATATTTTTTGGCCCATGCTAAAGGTTTTATCTTCATTTTCGCATTCAAATATTGTTTTATCGTTGGTCTTCTTGCCTTCCGGTCAACGTCCAGAAGCCTACGGCGTACAGTTGAATCACTAACATCACAACCACTAGCCAATAAATCTCTTTGAAGGTCGGTGCTTGTTTTTTTTTTTATACATTTTACTATTTCTGATTAGATATTTATCGGTTCGTGGAGTTGTTTTTCGTTTTCTTCTACATTTACCTCTCCTTTTTGGAGACGATGATCCAGATGCATTGTATCGCGTAAGCAGTCTGGATACACTTGATTTGCCTACACCAATTGCAGACGCGATATCTCTCACTGTCATAGAAGTGTGATCCTTCAGAGCCATTATTTTTGCACGCTTCCTTGGGGAAAATATCCATTTTTTCAATACTCGAAAGCAACACGTACTCACAGAGAGCAAAAACTAACATCCACCTGTCACACACGAAAGCTCACAACTGAAGCTGAAGTGTCTATTTCCTGTTTAAAACCGGTTAAACCCCATTATTACCATCAAGTTCTAACAGTCACATCACCTCACAGCTGATAAAACCGGTTTACGTGGGTTTCCGACATCAACTGGCGATCACATTACAACTCTGAGAATAAAATAGCTTGTTCCAATTAATTTGCACGGTATGGTATGCTCTCCATTCTACTGTAACCCCACATCTCAAAAGCCTCCATCCTTTTCCTTGGTCAATGTCCATGTCTCAGAAACGTAGAGAGCTATTGGCTAAACATATGCCCTTAAATTTATCTTCCTTTATTTTAGATCTATATTTTTGGCTGTCAGTAGTCGTCTTTGATTCTCTCTAAAAGCCGTTTTTGCCATCCCCAGTCTCATTGTAATTTCTTTTTCACATTTCGCATCTTCAGTGATAATTTGACCCAAATAGTGAAATGATTTACTTGTTCGATGTATTGTCTTTCGATTTTAAAGAAAGCCTGTTTTGGATCCTTCCCTATTACCAATGGGTTTGTCTTATTTTTATTTATCTTCATTCCATAGATACCTACATTTTTGTGTATATTTGACATCATGCGTTGTAATGATTTGGCTGATCCACTGCCTAGTCGTCAGCAAATTTAATGGCCTTAATTCTCTCCATTAACCCAAACTCCTTCACGGGCACTTCCCAAGGCCTGATCCATCATAACTTTGGCATAAATACTAAAAAGACCAGGTGACAACAAGCCTGCCTGCCTTACACCTTTATTTGTTGGGACTGGATCTCTCATTCCCCCTTGAATTGAAATCAATGCTTCCTGATTTACATAGAGATTTTTGATAAGCTAGACACTGTTATCATGCATGCAGAGTCTCTCTAGGATAGGAAAAGTTTTATCCTAGGCACTCTGTCGAAGGCCTTCTCGTAATCAATGAAACATGCGTAGAGGGGATGTTCTTGTTAATAATTCTTTCAGCCATGAATATCAGGGTGCAAATCACATTCTTAGTACCCTTTCCTCTTCTAAACCCAAATTGGTATTCACCCAAAGTCTCTTATCAATGGCGGGCACAAACAACGGATATATTTGAAATCCGGCATTATAGGCCCTGGGTGACTGAGGAGGAAAAAACCTTTTTAGAAAGCTTGTAGCTATAATTTTCAGGTATCTTTTCGATACAGTCCAAAGCTGAGGAACGATACTCATATCGTGCTCTCAGATAATTCAGTAATAAAGATTTTTCAATTAATTCTCACCTACGAAGCATTTTATTTCTAATCAGTTATCTTGTATTTGCGGAGCCAGTTGGCATAATCTGGATGCACATCGGCAATGAATAAAGAAATTAGATTCAAATTTTCACCTGCACTCGCTTTGCAGATTCATCTAGCAGCAACAAGTTAACAAATTACAGACAAATATTCTCTCACGCAACTCCTCTGATCTTTTAAAACTTTCTAAATTTGCAGATGTCAGTATTTTGAGAGGAAACCATTTGCTATCATGAGATTGCATCGTCCACGCCAATTTACCACCTCTTCGTTGCATATATTCTTCTTTGGAAAGCAAAAGATTAATTCCTTTTGAGAGCAGGATAGACGTACGGCTTTATAATGCTTCTCAAATTTTTCGAAGATTGGGGGTAAATAAAATCCATCCAGTATAACCTGGGTAAACTACCACGTTACTCTAGACTAAAATAGAAAAGGGTACTACAAACACTGTAACCAAAGAAATGACGATTTACCTGATAATTTTCAAGCAGTACCTTCCTAAGATTGTAAAACATTTGTTCAACATAAAAGAATTAAGCATTGTTTTACAGAGGTTGCAGCGTACTACATCACTTAACGTAGACGACCTACTACTGCGATGGCGCATGAGTCTAATCGACAGGGAAGCAGCGATGAACCTGCCGGCGTAATTTAATTGGAAGAACATATACTCCAGAGTAAGATGATGTATAGGTTCGAATTCAGTAACCGGTGAAAAAAAAAGGGTTACTAGGTGTGAGTTTTAATTTCCTATATTTTTTTTTCCTTTCAGTGTTGTGCTTCAATTCTACGTTGGCTCTGCTAAGTTAAAATATGGTGCTTAGATTTCTGTATCACGGAAGGAATTCATAGATGACGACTAGATACTGGTATTCATATAAAACCACAGCAGATGAAGACAGTAGAAGATTTTATAATTAAGAGAAAAACTCAGTTGTTTAAGCATCAGTGGTAAGAAAAGGATGTACTCTTCTTCCTCTTTGAAGCTTTTCATATATGTGGGCTATGCGCATTTTTATTATTTTATTAAAAATCATAAAATGAGTTCAGTTCTTCTCCACAATTAATTTCTCTTTTTTAATTTCACATCTTTCATTTCTGGGTTTTCCGTAGAAATCCACTCTTCCCCCATTCCTTTTCTTCGCAGAATCCCGTTATACAACCATTTCTGATAATTTCCTACTCTCACACTTAACATACCAACACAGCCATATTTGATTCTTGCCTATAATTTTGATAAAACGTTTATCTACTAAAACTCTATCCTCATTTACTTGATTTCCTTGTCGCTTGTCTTTCAAAGTCAATTTAGTATCAAGTCGATTTTGTGCAAGCATTTCTGATTTTGCAGAGCTTCGTTCCGTAATGGACTACAGTAGGTAACGCTTTCTGGAGCACATAGTATAACATGATTCTCACGCAGCTCCCCACTGACTACACGGTTCCATCTGGTTGATGAGGCCATTCACTCGTCAGCTTGGCTGTGTTCCCAATGATCACATTAGCAGGCATTCTTTTTTCTGCCATCTAAATTTTTTGGGCCATCTTAGTCGCCCACGTGGTCTACTGGTAAATTTTGGAAGGGCCGCCGGTGGCCTAGTGGTGAGCGTTCGTGACTGCCATGGAGGTAACCTCAGGTTCTATCCTGGGCAGGTGCGAACGTTCGAACCACTAAATGCCCGCCGTGCGTCGGATGGGTACGTTATGCCGTCGGACCCAGGGTACTGGCCCCCTGGTAATAAATAAGGGCGTCTTCCTCTCCCTTTCTAAATCGCTTCCGTGTGACTTTCCTTATCAGACACTCTAGCCCAAATCTCCTAGCTTCCTATTTTTAAGGGTTGTTTAAGACCTGGGGTCAGACACTCCCTTCCTAAAATCCTCTACATATGATCTGATCTCATCTGATAAATTTTGGTACTGTTTACGTTGATCCCTCATCTTGTCCTCTCCAGGTGGTCTGTCAAGAAGTTTTCCAGATTAATAAATGCTTTGTTATTAATATGTATACAAAAATATCGTGCTTATGTTATCACTTTGTCCATCCACCATCCAACAAGTATAATTCTTCAACTATTAGTTCAACTTTAAAAATTATTCTTGTATTGGTAAGCTTGAAATGTGAGAGGGATGATCCTCATTTACCGGGTTTTCTACGATTCACAACTTCACCTCCAGAGGGCGTAAATGCAGATCTTATCGACTTCAGGATACCTAAGTTCAAGTCGATAACATCCAATTGAAAACACCCTTCCTTTCATTCGATACCATTTATAACGAAGACTTTGATACAGTTTCTTTTTCAGAAATGCATAGTTTATCCGCTAGGGAACTAACGTTTGCGATTTCTCCGATATCCCTTCTTCTACGAGTCAAATTTGAACAATATCTTTTGCAACGAATAAAAAACCTGGTGGAAAATGTTTTGCATATAATTTTAAATTTTCCGTAAAGAATGGGTTGGCATCGAGGGGCGTAAATGTATATATTTTTGTTTCTGATATATTTGCAGCAGTATCTGCGCTTCTGAAAGATCGATTAAAAAAATCCTTTAGCGGTCAGATACCACTCGCCACGACAAGCTTTTTGATAATATCTGGGAATGAAAATAGTGCATGATTTTTCCACCAGGGTGCGTAGATAGATATCATATTTTTGTCGACATAGGCCACTTAATCCTTTAACGACCATAACGCCCAAAACTGCCTCACATCCAAAGTTACCACGACGGCGTGAAAACGCCCGTCAAGAGTGAGGAGAGTTTCCTGCCAGTACTAGTTCTTTGAATTTACACGGCCTCTACGGTATAGCAGAAGTCACACTTAGTCACCATTGCTCTCGCTAAACAAATAAATAAAGCCGGGTTTGGTATCTCGAGGAGCGACATTTGCTTTCAAGAAATCGCATGCGTATGCGTTCTCCGTGGAAGAATGTAATTGATCACCACCCGAGAAACGTCTGAAGGTCAATGTACATCAGGACTACAGATCGGAATTTTCGTGTGGTGACCGAGCTCTAATCCTTGTTTTGATAACTAGTAAAGAAGATGGGAGGAATTCTGAAAAAAAAAAAAAAAAAAAAAAAAAAAAGCTACATCCAATTTAGGGCGTCATGGTATTCTGAGCGATACAAGATTTTCAAGACTCTGGTCGTTTAAAAGGTTATTGAGCACGCTGTTTGAACCCTTTTAAACACGAAATGAAGGATAGCTACTTTTGGCCACTATCGGATGAAAAATTCCATTGTGCACTAAACATTTGTCATAACTGAATATATCCAAGACAAAGGGGATTTTTCAGATATGGTTCTGCGAAGCTAAGATACCATGCATGGCAGAAATATCAATGGACACTTACACGCCTCTTGTGGCAAAACTACGTGCCACAAAAACTGGCAAATAGGAGAAATATTCCTCGCTACAAATACTATTAGTAGCAAAAATAATTTTAAATCTGGCTTTTAGAAGCGGGGTTATTATATTAATGCGCCCTAGTGGGAACACTAGACATTATTTAGAAGAAAAACGTACACACATATACTGTACATCTGTGAGACATTACATTATGACCTCCTGCCTAACAAGCTGTAAGACCCCCTTTAGCCAGCAAAACAGCTGCCACTCGGCGAGCCATCGATTCGATGAGGTGGCAATAGGTATCTTGGAGTATTTGACATCATAATGTCAACAGCAGGTCCTCCAGTTCCCGTACATTTCAGAGTAATGGCGATTTAGTGCGAATCCACATTTCCAAGTCGAACCACAAATGTTCGATTGGGTTCATGTCAGGTGAATTTGGTGGCCAGGGCATTATCAGAAAGTCACCAGCATGTTCCTCGAACCACACGATTCTGGCAGTGTGGCATGACGCATTATCCTCTTGGTAATGGCCATCACCAGCAGGGAACACAGTTACAATGAATGGGTGAACTTGGTCAGCAACGACGTTCAGATACCTGACAGCTGTCAGAGATTGTGCAATTGGAATAATGGGGCCTGGAAAATATCGTCCACAGCATAACACCGCCGCCGTTGGTCTGTTTCCGCTCAACAGTGCATCCAAGTGCCATAGCCCTCGTTGGTAACTGGCGTATCCGCGCTCGGCCGTCCGCGTGGCCGCTTTCTTCCAATCATCCACAGTCCAATCTCGATTACTTTGAGCCCATTTCATGTGTTGTTGGTAATGACGTGCAGTGAGCATGGGCACCCGGCTGGGGTTTCGGCTACGCAGGCCCATGCGCAGATGGCTGCGATGAACTGTGTGCCGAGACACATTGCCCTGATCATCACTGTTGTAGCTGCGGATGACTTGTCGCATTGTGGCCCAGCGGCCGCTGCGAACAATGCGCGACAGTCTCCGCTCCACTCTGGCATAAATGTGCTGTGGACGACTGATCGTCGTTTTGCCATCCGTCTCCGCTCCACTCTGGCATCAATGTGCTGCGGACGACGGATCGTCGTTTTGCCATCCGTCTCCGCTCCACTGTGGCATCAATGTGCTGCGGACGACGGATCGTCGTTTTGCCATCCGTCTCCGCTCCCCTCTGGCATCAATGTGCTGCGGACGACGGATCGTCGTTTTGCCATCCGTCTCCGCTCCCCTCTGGCATCAATGTGCTGCGGACGACGGATCGTCGTTTTGCCATCCGTCTCCGCTCCCCTCTGGCATCAATGTGCTGCGGACGACGGATCGTCGTTTTGCCATCCGTCTCCGCTCCACTCTGGCATCAATGTGCTGCGGACGACAAATCGCCGTTTTGCCATCCGTGCAGCACTTTTGATACGTACTCACTACAGAGGCATGTGAACAACCCACAAGCCACGTAGTTCCGAGGTGCCGTGCCATCACCTTTTGTCGTTTGTCAACCTCAGATAAATCGGCACCTTTTCCCATTTAGACTCCGAACACTTTACTAACTGAAAGCCGGTCTTTGGGTTGTATATACACTGCTGGCCACCCAAAATGCAACACCAAGAAGGACACAAGATAGCAAAGCCAGATTTACTGGACACATAAGAACAGAGACAAAGATGAAACGATTGAGCTTGCAGGCCCGTGTGACTTGTGGAACACGCAGACATCAATAGTTCATGTAGCCCCCATGGCTGGCAATAACGGCCGCTACACGCCGCGGCATCGAAGGAAAGGGTCTTAGGATGTGGGCTTTGAGGTATGACGGTCCAGGCTGCTTTCACACGTTGCCACAGTTCATCAGGCGTAGCCGCGGGTGGTGCTTGCCGGGCCACTCGGTTGCCGTTCAGCGACCAGACGTGTTCGATGGGCGACATATCGGGAGAACAGGCGGGCAACGGAAGCAGTGACACCTGGTGGGCCGTCAGGAATTGTTGCACGACGCTTGCCACGTTTGGCCGCTCATTGTCCTGTTGAAACGTGGCCGCTGGCAGGTCCTGCAAGTAAGGGAGGACTACAGGCTCCAAAACGAAAGAGATGTAGCGGTGGCTGTTGAGTGTACCGGCGATGCGTACCAAAGGGGTGCGGATGTCATATCCAATTACGCCCCAAACCATAACGCCAGGCGACGGACCGGTATGGTGATGCATAATGCAGGCGTCATACAGTCTCTCGCCGCGGTGCCGCCACACGCGGATCCGGCAATCGTGGTGTTGCAGGCAGAAGCGGGATTCTTCGGAGAACACAATGTCGTGCCATTCCGTAGTCCAGGTGTGGCGTTCAACGGTCCCACTGCCGCCGCACTCGCCGGTGGTGTAACGCCAATGGTAATCGGAGCAATGGGCGCCGTGCGACAAGTCCCCGCTCCTGCAGACTACGTCGAACGGTACGTGCTGACACAAGTTGTTGCACAACATACCCTAATTCCTACGCTAAACGTTCATGATGTGGCGGTGCGAGCCGTCAATGCCCGCCGCACAACATGCCGTTCCTCCCGTTCGGTGGTGTGCTGCGGCTGCGGCAATCGCTCACATCGGTCCCTCCATCCCTGCTGCACCCATCGAATTCATACTCGCCTCACTGTGGCTGGATGTCTCGGTACGATAAACCGCGGTCGCGATAAGCCACTATTCGTCCTCTGTCGAACTCCGAAGCGTGCTAGAATGACTGCCGTATTCTGCGATGAGGCATGAGGAAGCTTCCCGCGCACAGGTCCTGCTGCACAACACACTTCCACTACTGACACCCCGCCTTCTGTGCACCCTTCTTATAGTGCTTCTCGGTGGCGTGCCGGGCGCACATGTTTTGCATATGCCCAGGAATGCTAATCGTTTGCATGCCCTCTCGCGGACGACACATGCTTCGAATTTCAGGCCAATTGGATGCTTCCTTCTTGGTGTTGCATTTTGGGTGGCCAGCAGTGTATATATATACTGCTGTGTGAACTTCATCTGTAACACGATTCGGTCTTAAGGCGCGCTCATTTCTCAAGGTGGAGGTGGTCATAATGGAATGGCTCATCGATGTACCTTATCATAATGAAGTGGCTCATCGATGTATCTTATCATAATGGAATGGCTCATCGATGTATCTTATCATAATGGAATGGCTCATCGATGTATCTTATCATAATGGAATGGCTCATCGATGTATCTTATCATAATGGAATGGCTCATCGATGTATCTTATCATAATGGAATGGCTCATCGAAGTATCTTATCATAATGGAATGGCTCATCGATGTACCTTATCATAATGGAATGGCTCATCGATGTATCTTATCATAATGGAATGGCTCATCGATGTATCTTATCATAATGGAATGGCTCATCGATGTATCTTATCATAATGGAATGGCTCATCGATGTATCTTATCATAATGGAATGGCTCATCGATGTATCTTATCATAATGGAATGGCTCATCGATGTATCTTATCATAATGGAATGGCTCATCGATGTACCTTATCATAATGGAATGGCTCATCGATGTATCTTATCATAATGGAATGGCTCATCGATGTACCTTATCATAATGGAATGGCTCATCGATGTACCTTATCATAATGGAATGGCTCATCGATGTATCTTATCATAATGGAATGGCTCATCGATGTACCTTATCATAATGGAATGGCTCATCGATGTATCTTAAAATGGAATGGCTCATCGATGTACCTTATCATAATGGAATGGCTCATCGATGTATCTTAATGGAATGGCTCATCGATGTATCTTATCATAATGGAATGGCTCATCGATGTATCTTATCACAATGGAATGGCTCATCGATGTATCTTATCATAATGGAATGGCTCATCGATGTATCTTATCATAATGGAATGGCTCATCGATGTACCTTATCATAATGGAATGGCTCATCGATGTATCTTATCATAATGGAATGGCTCATCGATGTATCTTATCATAATGGAATGGCTCATCGATGTACCTTATCATAATGGAATGGCTCATCGATGTATCTTATCATAATGGAATGGCTCATCGATGTACCTTATCATAATGGAATGGCTCATCGATGTACCTTATCATAATGGAATGGCTCATCGATGTATCTTATCATAATGGAATAGCTCATCGATGTATCTTATCTTAATGGAATGGCTCATCGATGTATCTTATAATGGAATGGCTCATCGATGTATCTTATCATAATGGAATGGCTCATCGATGTATCTTATCATAATGGAATGGCTCATCGATGTACCTTATCATAATGGAATGGCTCATCGATGTACCTTATCATAATGGATTGCTCATCGATGTACCTTATCATAATGGAATGGCTCATCGATGTATCTTATAATGGAATGGCTCATCGATGTACCTTATCATAATGGAATGGCTCATCGATGTACCTTATCATAGTGGAATTGCTCATCGATGTACCTTATCATAATGGAATGGCTTATCGATGTACCTTATAATGGAATGGCTCTTCGATGTACCTTATCATAATGGAATGGCTCATCGATGTATCTTAAAATGGAATAGCTCATCGATGTATCTTATCATAATGGAATGGCTATCGATGTACCTTATCATAATGGAATGGCTCATCGATGTATCTTATAATGGAATGGCTCATCGATGTATCTTATCATAATGGAATGGCTCATCGATGTATCTTATCATAATGGAATGGCTCATCGATGTACCTTATCATAATGGAATGGCTCATCGATGTACCTTATCATAATGGAATGGCTCATCGATGTACCTTATCATAATGGAATGGCTCATCGATGTATCTTATCATAATGGAATGGCTCATCGATGTACCTTATCATAATGGAATGGCTCATCGATGTACCTTATCATAGTGGAATTGCTCATCGATGTACCTTATCATAATGGAATGGCTTATCGATGTACCTTATAATGGAATGGCTCTTCGATGTACCTTATCATAATGGAATGGCTCATCGATGTATCTTAAAATGGAATAGCTCATCGATGTATCTTATCATAATGGAATGGCTATCGATGTACCTTATCATAATGGAATGGCTCATCGATGTACCTTATCATAATGGCATGGCTCATCGATGTACCTTATCATAATGGAATGGCTCATCGATGTACCTTATCATAATGGAATGGCTCATCGATGTACCTTATCATAATGGAATGGCTCATCGATGTATCTTATCATAATGGAATGGCTCATCGATGTATCTTATCTTAATGGAATGGCTCATCGTTGTATCTTATAATGGAATGGCTCATCGTTGTATCTTATAATGGAATGGCTCATCGATGTATCTTATCTTAATGGAATGGCTCATCGATGTATCTTATCATAATGGAATGGCTCATCGATGTATCTTATCTTAAGATAAATCGATGAGCCATTCCATTATCATAATGGAATGGCTCATCGATGTACCTTATCATAATGGAATGGCTCATCGATGTACCTTATCATAATGGAATGGCGCATCGATGTATCTTATAATGGAATGGCTCATCGATGTATCTTATCATAATGGAATGGCTCATCGATGTATCTTATCATAATGGAATGGCTCATCGATGTACCTTATCATAATGGAATGGCTCATCGATGTATCTTATCATAATGGAATGGCTCATCGATGTATCTTATCATAATGGAATGGCTCATCGATGTACCTTATCATAATGGAATGGCTCATCGATGTATCTTATCATAATGGAATGGCTCATCGATGTATCTTATCATAATGGAATGGCTCATCGATGTACCTTATCATAATGGAATGGATCATCGATGTATCTTATAATGGAATAGCTCATCGATGTATCTTATCTTAATGGAATGGCTCATCGATGTATCTTATCATAATGGAATGGCTCATCGATGTACCTTATCATAATGGAATGGCTCATCGATGTACCTTATCATAATGGAATGGCTCATCGATGTATCTTATAATGGAATGGCTCATCGATGTATCTTATCATAATGGAATGGCTCATCGATGTACCTTATCATAATGGAATGGCTCATCGATGTACCTTATCATAATGGAATGGCTCATCGATGTATCTTATCATAATGGAATGGCTCATCGATGTACCTTATCATAATGGAATGGCTCATCGTTGTATCTTATAATGGAATGGCTCATCGATGTATCTTATCTTAATGGAATGGCTCATCGATGTATCTTATCATAATGGAATGGCTCATCGATGTATCTTATCTTAATGGAATGGCTCATTGATGTATCTTATCATAATGGAATGGCTCATCGATGTACCTTATCATAATGGAATGGCTCATCGATGTACCTTATCATAATGGAATGGCTCATCGATGTATCTTATCATAATGGAATGGCTCATCGATGTACCTTATCATAATGGAATGGCTCATCGATGTATCTTATCATAATGGAATGGCTCATCGATGTACCTTATCATAATGGAATGGCTCATCGATGTACCTTATCATAATGGAATGGCTCATCGATGTACCTTATCATAATGAAATGGCTCATCGATGTATCTTATCATAATGGAATGGCTCATCGATGTACCTTATCATAATGGAATGGCTCATCGATGTATCTTATCATAATGGAATGGCTCATAGATGTACCTTATCATAATGGAATGGCTCATCGATGTACCTTATCATAATGGAATGGCTCATCGATGTATCTTATCTTAATGGAATGGCTCATCGATGTATCTTATCATAATGGAATGGCTCATCGATGTACCTTATCATAATGGAATGGCTCATCGATGTACCTTATCATAATGGAATGGCTCATCGATGTACCTTATCATAATGGAATGGCTCATCGATGTATCTTATCATAGTGGAATGGCTCATCGATGTACCTTATCATAATGGAATGGCTCATCGATGTATCTTATAATGGAATAGCTCATCGATGTACCTTATCATAATGGAATGGCTCATCGATGTACCTTATCATAATGGAATGGCTCATCGATGTATCTTATAATGGAATGGGCCATCGATGTATCTTATCATAATGGAATTGCTCATCGATGTACCTTATCTTAATGGAATGGCTCATCGATGTATCTTATCACAATGGAATGGCTCATCGATGTATCTTATCTTAATGGAATGGCTCATCGATGTATCTTATCATAATGGAATGGCTCGTCGATGTACCTTATCATAATGGAATGGCTCATCGATGTATCTTATCATAATGGAATGGCTCATCGATGTACCTTATCATAATGGAATGGCTCATCGATGTATCTTATAATGGATTGGCTCATCGATGTACCTTATCATAATGGAATGGCTCATCGATGTATCTTATAATGGAATAGCTCATCGATGTATCTTATCATAATGGAATGGCTCATCGATGTATCTTATCATAATGGAATGGCTCATCGATGTACCTTATCATAATGGAATGGCTCATCGATGTATCTTATCTTAATGGAATGGCTCATCGATGTATCTTATAATGGAATGGCTCATCGATGTACCTTATCATAATGGAATGGCTCATCGATGTACCTTATCATAATGGAATGGCTCATCGATGTATCTTATCATAATGAAATGGCTCATCGATGTACCTTATCATAATGGAATGGCTTATCGATGTACCTTATCATAATGGAATGGCTCATCGATGTACCTTATCATAATGGAATGGCTCATCGATGTATCTTATCTTAATGGAATGGCTCATCGATGTATCTTATCATAATGGAATGGCTCATCGATGTACCTTATCATAATGGAATGGCTCATCGATGTACCTTATCATAATGGAATGGCTCATCGATGTATCTTATCTTAATGGAATGGCTCATCGATGTATCTTATTATAATGGAATGGCTCATCGATGTACCTTATCATAATGGAATGGCTCATCGATGTACCTTATCATAATGGAATGGCTCATCAATGTATCTTATCTTAATGGAATGGCTCATCGATGTATCTTATCTTAATGGAATGGCTCATCGATGTACCTTATCATAATGGAATGGCTCATCGATGTACCTTATCATAATGGAATGGCTCATCGATGTACCTTATCATAATGGAATGGCTCATCGATGTATCTTATCATAATGGAATGGCTCATCGATGTATCTTATTATAATGGAATGGCTCATCGATGTACCTTATCATAATGGAATGGCTCATCGATGTACCTTATCATAATGGAATGGCTCATCGATGTATCTTATCTTAATGGAATGGCTCATCGATGTATCTTATCATAATGGAATGGCTCATCGATGTACCTTATCATAATGGAATGGCTCATCGATGTACCTTATCATAATGGAATGGCTCATCGATGTACCTTATCATAATGGAATGGCTCATCGATGTATCTTATCATAATGGAATGGCTCATCGATGTACCTTATCATAATGGAATGGCTCATCGATGTATCTTATAATGGAATAGCTCATCGATGTACCTTATCATAATGGAATGGCTCATCGATGTACCTTATCATAATGGAATGGCTCATCGATGTATCTTATAATGGAATGGGCCATCGATGTATCTTATCATAATGGAATGGCTCATCGATGTACCTTATCTTAATGGAATGGCTCATCGATGTATCTTATCACAATGGAATGGCTCATCGATGTATCTTATCTTAATGGAATGGCTCATCGATGTATCTTATCATAACGGAATGGCTCGTCGATGTACCTTATCATAATGGAATGGCTCATCGATGTATCTTATCATAATGGAATGGCTCATCGATGTATCTTATCATAATGGAATGGCTCATCGATGTACCTTATCATAATGGAATGGCTCATCGATGTATCTTATCTTAATGGAATGGCTCATCGATGTATCTTATAATGGAATGGCTCATCGATGTACCTTATCATAATGGAATGGCTTATCGATGTACCTTATCATAATGGAATGGCTCATCGATGTACCTTATCATAATGGAATGGCTCATCGATGTATCTTATCATAATGGAATGGCTCATCGATGTATCTTATCATAATGGAATGGCTCATCGATGTACCTTATCATAATGGAATGGCTCATCGATGTATCTTATCATAATGGAATGGCTCATCGATGTATCTTATCTTAATGGAATGGCTCATCGATGTATCTTATCATAATGGAATGGCTCATCGATGTACCTTATCATAATGGAATGGCTCATCGATGTACCTTATCATAATGGAATGGCTCATCGATGTATCTTATCTTAATGGAATGGCTCATCGATGTATCTTATCATAATGGAATAGCTCATCGATGTACCTTATCATAATGGAATGGCTCATCGATGTACCTTATCATAATGGAATGGCTCATCGATGTACCTTATCATAATGAAATGGCTCATCGATGTATCTTATCATAATGGAATGGCTCATCGATGTACCTTATCATAATGGAATGGCTCATCGATGTATCTTATCATAATGGAATGGCTCATCGATGTACCTTATCATAATGGAATGGCTCATCGATGTACCTTATCATAATGGAATGGCTCATCGATGTATCTTATCTTAATGGAATGGCTCATCGATGTATCTTATCATGATGGAATGGCTCATCGATGTACCTTATAATGGAATGGCTCATCGATGTACCTTATCATAATGGAATGGCTCATCGATGTACCTTATCATAATGGAATGGCTCATCGATGTATCTTATCATAATGGAATGGCTTATCGATGTACCTTATCATAATGGAATGGCTCATCGATGTATCTTATAATGGAATAGCTCATCGATGTACCTTATCATAATGGAATGGCTCATCGATGTACCTTATCATAATGGAATGGCTCATCGATGTATTTTATAATGGAATGGGCCATCGATGTATCTTATCATAATGGAATGGCTCATCGATGTACCTTATCTTAATGGAATGGCTCATCGATGTATCTTATCACAATGGAATGGCTCATCGATGTATCTTATCTTAATGGAATGGCTCATCGATGTATCTTATCATAATGGAATGGCTCGTCGATGTACCTTATCATAATGGAATGGCTCATCGATGTATCTTATCATAATGGAATGGCTCATCGATGTATCTGATCATAATGGAATGGCTCGTCGATGTACCTTATCATAATGGAATGGCTCATCGATGTATCTTATCTTAATGGAATGGCTCATCGATGTATCTTATCATAATGGAATGGCTCATCGATGTACCTTATCATAATGGAATGGCTCATCGATGTACCTTATCATAATGGAATGGCTCATCGATGTATCTTATCTTAATGGAATGGCTCATCGATGTATCTTATCTTAATGGAATGGCTCATCGATGTATCTTATAATGGAATGGCTCATCGATGTACCTTATCATAATGAAATGGCTCATCGATGTATCTTATCATAATGGAATGGCTCATCGATGTACCTTATCATAATGGAATGGCTCATCGATGTATCTTATCATAATGGAATGGCTCATCGATGTACCTTATCATAATGGAATGGCTCATCGATGTACCTTATCATAATGGAATGGCTCATCGATGTATCTTATCATAATGGAATGGCTCATCGATGTACCTTATCTTAATGGAATGGCTCATCGATGTATCTTATCACAATGGAATGGCTCATCGATGTATCTTATCTTAATGGAATGGCTCATCGATGTATCTTATCATAATGGAATGGCTCGTCGATGTACCTTATCATAATGGAATGGCTCATCGATGTATCTTATCATAATGGAATGGCTCATCGATGTATCTGATCATAATGGAATGGCTCGTCGATGTACCTTATCATAATGGAATGGCTCATCGATGTATCTTATCTTAATGGAATGGCTCATCGATGTATCTTATCATAATGGAATGGCTCATCGATGTACCTTATCATAATGGAATGGCTCATCGATATACCTTATCATAATGGAATGGCTCATCGATGTATCTTATCTTAATGGAATGGCTCATCGATGTATCTTATCTTAATGGAATGGCTCATCGATGTATCTTATAATGGAATGGCTCATCGATGTACCTTATCATAATGAAATGGCTCATCGATGTATCTTATCATAATGGAATGGCTCATCGATGTACCTTATCTTAATGGAATGGCTCATCGATGTATCTTATCACAATGGAATGGCTCATCGATGTATCTTATCTTAATGGAATGGCTCATCGATGTATCTTATCATAATGGAATGGCTCGTCGATGTACCTTATCATAATGGAATGGCTCATCGATGTATCTTATCATAATGGAATGGCTCATCGATGTATCTGATCATAATGGAATGGCTCGTCGATGTACCTTATCATAATGGAATGGCTCATCGATGTATCTTATCTTAATGGAATGGCTCATCGATGTATCTTATCATAATGGAATGGCTCATCGATGTACCTTATCATAATGGAATGGCTCATCGATGTACCTTATCATAATGGAATGGCTCATCGATGTACCTTATCATAATGGAATGGCTCATCGATGTATCTTATCTTAATGGAATGGCTCATCGATGTATCTTATAATGGAATGGCTCATCGATGTACCTTATCATAATGAAATGGCTCATCGATGTATCTTATCATAATGGAATGGCTCATCGATGTACCTTATCATAATGGAATGGCTCATCGATGTATCTTATCATAATGGAATGGCTCATCGATGTACCTTATCATAATGGAATGGCTCATCGATGTACCTTATCATAATGGAATGGCTCATCGATGTATCTTATCTTAATGGAATGGCTCATCGATGTACCTTATCATGATGGAATGGCTCATCGATGTACCTTATAATGGAATGGCTCATCGATGTACCTTATCATAATGGAATGGCTCATCGATGTACCTTATCATAATGGAATGGCTCATCGATGTATCTTATCATAATGGAATGGCTTATCGATGTACCTTATCATAATGGAATGGCTCATCGATGTATCTTATAATGGAATAGCTCATCGATGTACCTTATCATAATGGAATGGCTCATCGATGTACCTTATCATAATGGAATGGCTCATCGATGTATTTTATAATGGAATGGGCCATCGATGTATCTTATCATAATGGAATGGCTCATCGATGTACCTTATCTTAATGGAATGGCTCATCGATGTATCTTATCACAATGGAATGGCTCATCGATGTATCTTATCTTAATGGAATGGCTCATCGATGTATCTTATCATAATGGAATGGCTCGTCGATGTACCTTATCATAATGGAATGGCTCATCGATGTATCTTATCATAATGGAATGGCTCATCGATGTATCTGATCATAATGGAATGGCTCGTCGATGTACCTTATCATAATGGAATGGCTCATCGATGTACCTTATCATAATGGAATGGCTCATCGATGTACCTTATAATGGAATGGCTCATCGATGTATCTTATAATGGAATGGCTCATCGATGTATCTTATCATAATGGAATGGCTCATCGATGTACCTTATCATAATGGAATGGCTCATCGATGTATCTTATAATGGAATGGCTCATCGATGTATCTTATCATAATGGAATGGCTCATCGATGTACCTTATCATAATGGAATGGCTCATCGATGTACCTTATCATAATGGAATGGCTCATCGATGTATCTTATCTTAATGGAATGGCTCATCGATGTATCTTATAATGGAATGGCTCATCGATGTACCTCATCATAATGGAATGGCTCATCGATGTATCTTATAATGGAATGGGCCATCGATGTATCTTATCATAATGGAATTGCTCATCGATGTACCTTATCTTAATGGAATGGCTCATCGATGTATCTTATCACAATGGAATGGCTCATCGATGTATCTTATCTTAATGGAATGGCTCATCGATGTATCTTATCATAATGGAATGGCTCGTCGATGTACCTTATCATAATGGAATGGCTCATCGATGTATCTTATCATAATGGAATGGCTCATCGATGTACCTTATCATAATGGAATGGCTCATCGATGTATCTTATAATGGAATGGCTCATCGATGTACCTTATCATAATGGAATGGCTCATCGATGTATCTTATAATGGAATAGCTCATCGATGTATCTTATCATAATGGAATGGCTCATCGATGTATCTTATCATAATGGAATGGCTCATCGATGTACCTTATCATAATGGAATGGCTCATCGATGTATCTTATCTTAATGGAATGGCTCATCGATGTATCTTATAATGGAATGGCTCATCGATGTACCTTATCATAATGGAATGGCTCATCGATGTACCTTATCATAATGGAATGGCTCATCGATGTATCTTATCATAATGAAATGGCTCATCGATGTACCTTATCATAATGGAATGGCTTATCGATGTACCTTATCATAATGGAATGGCTCATCGATGTACCTTATCATAATGGAATGGCTCATCGATGTATCTTATCTTAATGGAATGGCTCATCGATGTATCTTATCATAATGGAATGGCTCATCGATGTACCTTATCATAATGGAATGGCTCATCGATGTACCTTATCATAATGGAATGGCTCATCGATGTATCTTATCTTAATGGAATGGCTCATCGATGTATCTTATTATAATGGAATGGCTCATCGATGTACCTTATCATAATGGAATGGCTCATCGATGTACCTTATCATAATGGAATGGCTCATCGATGTATCTTATCTTAATGGAATGGCTCATCGATGTATCTTATCTTAATGGAATGGCTCATCGATGTACCTTATCATAATGGAATGGCTCATCGATGTACCTTATCATAATGGAATGGCTCATCGATGTACCTTATCATAATGGAATGGCTCATCGATGTATCTTATCATAATGGAATGGCTCATCGATGTATCTTATTATAATGGAATGGCTCATCGATGTACCTTATCATAATGGAATGGCTCATCGATGTACCTTATCATAATGGAATGGCTCATCGATGTATCTTATCTTAATGGAATGGCTCATCGATGTATCTTATCATAATGGAATGGCTCATCGATGTACCTTATCATAATGGAATGGCTCATCGATGTACCTTATCATAATGGAATGGCTCATCGATGTACCTTATCATAATGGAATGGCTCATCGATGTATCTTATCATAATGGAATGGCTCATCGATGTACCTTATCATAATGGAATGGCTCATCGATGTATCTTATAATGGAATAGCTCATCGATGTACCTTATCATAATGGAATGGCTCATCGATGTACCTTATCATAATGGAATGGCTCATCGATGTATCTTATAATGGAATGGGCCATCGATGTATCTTATCATAATGGAATGGCTCATCGATGTACCTTATCTTAATGGAATGGCTCATCGATGTATCTTATCACAATGGAATGGCTCATCGATGTATCTTATCTTAATGGAATGGCTCATCGATGTATCTTATCATAACGGAATGGCTCGTCGATGTACCTTATCATAATGGAATGGCTCATCGATGTATCTTATCATAATGGAATGGCTCATCGATGTATCTTATCATAATGGAATGGCTCATCGATGTACCTTATCATAATGGAATGGCTCATCGATGTATCTTATCTTAATGGAATGGCTCATCGAAGTATCTTATAATGGAATGGCTCATCGATGTACCTTATCATAATGGAATGGCTTATCGATGTACCTTATCATAATGGAATGGCTCATCGATGTACCTTATCATAATGGAATGGCTCATCGATGTATCTTATCTTAATGGAATGGCTCATCGATGTATCTTATCATAATGGAATGGCTCATCGATGTACCTTATCATAATGGAATGGCTCATCGATGTATCTTATCATAATGGAATGGCTCATCGATGTATCTTATCTTAATGGAATGGCTCATCGATGTATCTTATCATAATGGAATGGCTCATCGATGTACCTTATCATAATGGAATGGCTCATCGATGTACCTTATCATAATGGAATGGCTCATCGATGTATCTTATCTTAATGGAATGGCTCATCGATGTATCTTATCATAATGGAATGGCTCATCGATGTACCTTATCATAATGGAATGGCTCATCGATGTACCTTATCATAATGGAATGGCTCATCGATGTACCTTATCATAATGAAATGGCTCATCGATGTATCTTATCATAATGGAATGGCTCATCGATGTACCTTATCATAATGGAATGGCTCATCGATGTATCTTATCATAATGGAATGGCTCATCGATGTACCTTATCATAATGGAATGGCTCATCGATGTACCTTATCATAATGGAATGGCTCATCGATGTATCTTATCTTAATGGAATGGCTCATCGATGTATCTTATCATGATGGAATGGCTCATCGATGTACCTTATAATGGAATGGCTCATCGATGTACCTTATCATAATGGAATGGCTCATCGATGTACCTTATCATAATGGAATGGCTCATCGATGTATCTTATCATAATGGAATGGCTTATCGATGTACCTTATCATAATGGAATGGCTCATCGATGTATCTTATAATGGAATAGCTCATCGATGTACCTTATCATAATGGAATGGCTCATCGATGTACCTTATCATAATGGAATGGCTCATCGATGTATTTTATAATGGAATGGGCCATCGATGTATCTTATCATAATGGAATGGCTCATCGATGTACCTTATCTTAATGGAATGGCTCATCGATGTATCTTATCACAATGGAATGGCTCATCGATGTATCTTATCTTAATGGAATGGCTCATCGATGTATCTTATCATAATGGAATGGCTCGTCGATGTACCTTATCATAATGGAATATCTCATCGATGTATCTTATCATAATGGAATGGCTCATCGATGTATCTGATCATAATGGAATGGCTCGTCGATGTACCTTATCATAATGGAATGGCTCATCGATGTATCTTATCTTAATGGAATGGCTCATCGATGTACCTTATCATAATGGAATGGCTCATCGATGTACCTTATAATGGAATGGCTCATCGATGTATCTTATAATGGAATGGCTCATCGATGTATCTTATCATAATGGAATGGCTCATCGATGTACCTTATCATAATGGAATGGCTCATCGATGTATCTTATCATAATGGAATGGCTCATCGATGTATCTTATCATAATGGAATGGCTCATCGATGTACCTTATCATAATGGAATGGCTCATCGATGTACCTTATCATAATGGAATGGCTCATCGATGTATCTTATCTTAATGGAATGGCTCATCGATGTATCTTATAATGGAATGGCTCATCGATGTACCTCATCATAATGGAATGGCTCATCGATGTACCTTATCATAATGGAATGGCTCATCGATGTATCTTATCATAATGGAATGGCTCATCGATGTACCTTATCATAATGGAATGGCTTATCGATGTACCTTATCATAATGGAATGGCTCATCGATGTACCTTATCATAATGGAATGGCTCATCGATGTATCTTATCTTAATGGAATGGCTCATCGATGTATCTTATCATAATGGAATGGCTCATCGATGTACCTTATCATAATGGAATGGCTCATCGATGTACCTTATCATAATGGAATGGCTCATCGATGTACCTTATCATAATGGAATGGCTCATCGATGTATCTTATAATGGAATGGCTCATCGATGTACCTTATCATAATGGAATGGCTCATCGATGTATCTTATAATGGAATAGTTCATCGATGTATCTTATCATAATGGAATGGCTCATCGATGTATCTTATCATAATGGAATGGCTCATCGATGTACCTTATCATAATGGAATGGCTCATCGATGTATCTTATCTTAATGGAATGGCTTATCGATGTATCTTATAATGGAATGGCTCATCGATGTACCTTATCATAATGGAATGGCTCATCGATGTACCTTATCATAATGGAATGGCTCATCGATGTATCTTATCATAATGGAATGGCTCATCGATGTACCTTATCATAATGGAATGGCTTATCGATGTACCTTATCATAATGGAATGGCTCATCGATGTACCTTATCATAATGGAATGGCTCATCGATGTATCTTATCTTAATGGAATGGCTCATCGATGTATCTTATCATAATGGAATGGCTCATCGATGTACCTTATCATAATGGAATGGCTCATCGATGTACCTTATCATAATGGAATGGCTCATCGATGTATCTTATCATAATGGAATGGCTCATCGATGTATCTTATCATAATGGAATGGCTCATCGATGTACCTTATCATAATGGAATGGCTCATCGATGTACCTTATCATAATGGAATGGCTCATCGATGTATCTTATCTTAATGGAATGGCTCATCGATGTATCCTATCATAATGGAATGGCTCATCGATGTACCTTATCATAATGGAATGGCTCATCGATGTACCTTATCATAATGGAATGGCTCATCGATGTACCTTATCATAATGGAATGGCTCATCGATGTATCTTATCATAATGGAATGGCTCATCGATGTACCTTATCATAATGGAATGGCTCATCGATGTACCTTATCATAATGGAATATCTCATCGATGTATCTTATCTTAATGGAATGGCTCATCGATGTATCTTATCATAATGGAATGGCTCATCGATGTACCTTATCATAATGGAATGGCTCATCGATGTACCTTATCATAATGGAATGGCTCATCGATGTACCTTATCATAATGGAATGGCTCATCGATGTATCTTATCATAATGGAATGGCTCATCGATGTACCTTATCATAATGGAATGGCTCATCGATGTACCTTATCATAATGGAATGGCTCATCGATGTATCTTATAATGGAATAGCTCATCGATGTACCTTATCATAATGGAATGGCTCATCGATGTACCTTATCATAATGGAATGGCTCATCGATGTATCTTATAATGGAATGGGCCATCGATGTATCTTATCATAATGGAATGGCTCATCGATGTACCTTATCTTAATGGAATGGCTCATCGATGTATCTTATCACAATGGAATGGCTCATCGATGTATCTTATCTTAATGGAATGGCTCATCGATGTATCTTATCATAATGGAATGGCTCGTCGATGTACCTTATCATAATGGAATGGCTCATCGATGTATCTTATCATAATGGAATGGCTCATCGATGTATCTTATCATAATGGAATGGCTCATCGATGTACCTTATCATAATGGAATGGCTCATCGATGTATCTTATAACGGAATAGCTCATCGATGTACCTTATCATAATGGAATGGCTCATCGATGTACCTTATCATAATGGAATGGCTCATCGATGTATCTTATAATGGAATGGGCCATCGATGTATCTTATCATAATGGAATGGCTCATCGATGTACCTTATCTTAATGGAATGGCTCATCGATGTATCTTATCACAATGGAATGGCTCATCGATGTATCTTATCTTAATGGAATGGCTCATCGATGTATCTTATCATAATGGAATGGCTCGTCGATGTACCATATCATAATGGAATGGCTCATCGATGTATCTTATCATAATGGAATGGCTCATCGATGTATCTTATCATAATGGAATGGCTCATCGATGTACCTTATCATAATGGAATGGCTTATCGATATACCTTATCATAATGGAATGGCTCATCGATGTACCTTATCATAATGGAATGGCTCATCGATGTATCTTATCTTAATGGAATGGCTCATCGATGTATCTTATCATAATGGAATGGCTCATCGATGTACCTTATTATAATGGAATGGCTCATCGATGTACCTTATCATAATGGAATGGCTCATCGATGTATCTTATCTTAATGGAATGGCTCATCGATGTATCTTATCATAATGGAATGGCTCATCGATGTACCTTATCATAATGGAATGGCTCATCGATGCACCTTATCATAATGGAATGGCTCATCGATGTATCTTATCTTAATGGAATGGCTCATCGATGTATCTTATCATAATGGAATGGCTCATCGATGTACCTTATCATAATGGAATGGCTCATCGATGTACCTTATCATAATGGAATGGCTCATCGATGTACCTTATCATAATGAAATGGCTCATCGATGTATCTTATCATAATGGAATGGCTCATCGATGTACCTTATCATAATGGAATGGCTCATCGATGTATCTTATCATAATGGAATGGCTCATAGATGTACCTTATCATAATGGAATGGCTCATCGATGTACCTTATCATAATGGAATGGCTCATCGATGTATCTTATCTTAATGGAATGGCTCATCGATGTATCTTATCATAATGGAATGGCTCATCGATGTACCTTATCATAATGGAATGGCTCATCGATGTACCTTATCATAATGGAATGGCTCATCGATGTACCTTATCATAATGGAATGGCTCATCGATGTATCTTATCATAGTGGAATGGCTCATCGATGTACCTTATCATAATGGAATGGCTCATCGATGTATCTTATAATGGAATAGCTCATCGATGTACCTTATCATAATGGAATGGCTCATCGATGTACCTTATCATAATGGAATGGCTCATCGATGTATCTTATAATGGAATGGCTCATCGATGTATCTTATCATAATGGAATGGCTCATCGATGTATCTTATCATAATGGAATGGCTCATCGATGTATCTTATCATAATGGAATGGCTCATCGATGTATCTTATCATAATGGAATGGCTCATCGATGTATCTTATCATAATGGAATTGCTCATCGATGTACCTTATCTTAATGGAATGGCTCATCGATGTATCTTATCACAATGGAATGGCTCATCGATGTATCTTATCTTAATGGAATGGCTCATCGATGTATCTTATCATAATGGAATGGCTCGTCGATGTACCTTATCATAATGGAATGGCTCATCGATGTATCTTATCATAATGGAATGGCTCATCGATGTATCTTATCATAATGGAATGGCTCATCGATGTATCTTATCATAATGGAATGGCTCATCGATGTATCTTATCATAATGGAATGGCTCATCGATGTATCTTATCATAATGGAATGGCTCATCGATGTACCTTATCATAATGGAATGGCTCATCGATGTATCTTATCATAATGGAATGGCTCATCGATGTATCTTATCATAATGGAATGGCTCATCGATGTATCTTATCATAATGGAATGGCTCATCGATGTATCTTATCATAATGGAATGGCTCATCGATGTACCTTATCATAATGGAATGGCTCATCGATGTATCTTATCATAATGGAATGGCTCATCGATGTATCTTATCATAATGGAATGGCTCATCGATGTATCTTATCATAATGGAATGGCTCATCGATGTACCTTATCATAATGGAATGGCTCATCGATGTACCTTATCATAATGGAATGGCTCATCGATGTATCTTATCATAATGGAATGGCTCATCGATGTATCTTATCATAATGGAATGGCTCATCGATGTATCTTATCATAATGGAATGGCTCATCGATGTATCTTATCATAATGGAATGGCTCATCGATGTACCTTATCATAATGGAATGGCTCATCGATGTATCTTATCATAATGGAATGGCTCATCGATGTATCTTATCATAATGGAATGGCTCATCGATGTATCTTATCATAATGGAATGGCTCATCGATGTACCTTATCATAATGGAATGGCTCATCGATGTATCTTATCATAATGGAATGGCTCATCGATGTATCTTATCATAATGGAATGGCTCATCGATGTATCTTATCATAATGGAATGGCTCATCGATGTACCTTATCATAATGGAATGGCTCATCGATGTATCTTATCATAATGGAATGGCTCATCGATGTATCTTATCATAATGGAATGGCTCATCGATGTATCTTATCATAATGGAATGGCTCATCGATGTACCTTATCATAATGGAATGGCTCATCGATGTATCTTATCATAATGGAATGGCTCATCGATGTATCTTATCATAATGGAATGGCTCATCGATGTATCTTATCATAATGGAATGGCTCATCGATGTATCTTATCATAATGGAATGGCTCATCGATGTATCTTATCATAATGGAATGGCTCATCGATGTATCTTATCATAATGGAATGGCTCATCGATGTATCTTATCATAATGGAATGGCTCATCGATGTATCTTATCATAATGGAATGGCTCATCGATGTATCTTATCATAATGGAATGGCTCATCGATGTATCTTATCATAATGGAATGGCTCATCGATGTACCTTATCATAATGGAATGGCTCATCGATGTACCTTATCATAATGGAATGGCTCATCGATGTATCTTATCATTAATGGAATGGCTCATCGATGTATCTTATCATAATGGAATGGCTCATCGATGTACCTTATCATAATGGAATGGCTCATCGATGTACCTTATCATAATGGAATGGCTCATCGATGTATCTTATCATAATGGAACGGCTCATCGATGTACCTTATCATAATGGAATGGCTCATCGATGTATCTTATCATAATGGAATGGCTCATCGATGTATCTTATCATAATGGAATGGCTCATCGATGTATCTTATCATAATGGAATGGCTCATCGATGTACCTTATCATAATGGAATGGCTCATCGATGTATCTTATCATAATGGAATGGCTCATCGATGTACCTTATCATAATGGAATGGCTCATCGATGTATCTTATCATAATGGAATGGCTCATCGATGTATCTTATCATAATGGAATGGCTCATCGATGTATCTTATCATAATGGAATGGCTCATCGATGTATCTTATCATAATGGAATGGCTCATCGATGTATCTTATCATAATGGAATGGCTCATCGATGTATCTTATCATAATGGAATGGCTCATCGATGTATCTTATCATAATGGAATGGCTCATCGATGTATCTTATCATAATGGAATGGCTCATCGATGTATCTTATCATAATGGAATGGCTCATCGATGTACCTTATCATAATGGAATGGCTCATCGATGTATCTTATCATAATGGAATGGCTCATCGATGTATCTTATCATAATGGAATGGCTCATCGATGTACCTTATCATAATGGAATGGCTCATCGATGTATCTTATCATAATGGAATGGCTCATCGATGTATCTTATCATAATGGAATGGCTCATCGATGTATCTTATCATAATGGAATGGCTCATCGATGTATCTTATCATAATGGAATGGCTCATCGATGTATCTTATCATAATGGAATGGCTCATCGATGTATCTTATCATAATGGAATGGCTCATCGATGTATCTTATCATAATGGAATGGCTCATCGATGTACCTTATCATAATGGAATGGCTCATCGATGTACCTTATCATAATGGAATGGCTCATCGATGTATCTTATCATAATGGAATGGCTCATCGATGTATCTTATCATAATGGAATGGCTCATCGATGTATCTTATCATAATGGAATGGCTCATCGATGTACCTTATCATAATGGAATGGCTCATCGATGTATCTTATCATAATGGAATGGCTCATCGATGTATCTTATCATAATGGAATGGCTCATCGATGTATCTTATCATAATGGAATGGCTCATCGATGTACCTTATCATAATGGAATGGCTCATCGATGTATCTTATCATAATGGAATGGCTCATCGATGTATCTTATCATAATGGAATGGCTCATCGATGTATCTTATCATAATGGAATGGCTCATCGATGTATCTTATCATAATGGAATGGCTCATCGATGTACCTTATCATAATGGAATGGCTCATCGATGTATCTTATCATAATGGAATGGCTCATCGATGTATCTTATCATAATGGAATGGCTCATCGATGTACCTTATCATAATGGAATGGCTCATCGATGTATCTTATCATAATGGAATGGCTCATCGATGTATCTTATCATAATGGAATGGCTCATCGATGTATCTTATCATAATGGAATGGCTCATCGATGTATCTTATCATAATGGAATGGCTCATCGATGTATCTTATCATAATGGAATGGCTCATCGATGTATCTTATCATAATGGAATGGCTCATCGATGTATCTTATCATAATGGAATGGCTCATCGATGTATCTTATCATAATGGAATGGCTCATCGATGTATCTTATCATAATGGAATGGCTCATCGATGTATCTTATCATAATGGAATGGCTCATCGATGGCTCATCGATGTATCTTATCATAATGGAATGGCTCATCGATGTATCTTATCATAATGGAATGGCTCATCGATGTACCTTATCATAATGGAATGGCTCATCGATGTATCTTATCATAATGGAATGGCTCATCGATGTATCTTATCATAATGGAATGGCTCATCGATGTATCTTATCATAATGGAATGGCTCATCGATGTATCTTATCATAATGGAATGGCTCATCGATGTATCTTATCATAATGGAATGGCTCATCGATGTATCTTATCATAATGGAATGGCTCATCGATGTATCTTATCATAATGGAATGGCTCATCGATGTACCTTATCATAATGGAATGGCTCATCGATGTATCTTATCATAATGGAATGGCTCATCGATGTATCTTATCATAATGGAATGGCTCATCGATGTATCTTATCATAATGGAATGGCTCATCGATGTATCTTATCATAATGGAATGGCTCATCGATGTACCTTATCATAATGGAATGGCTCATCGATGTATCTTATCATAATGGAATGGCTCATCGATGTATCTTATCATAATGGAATGGCTCATCGATGTATCTTATCATAATGGAATGGCTCATCGATGTATCTTATCATAATGGAATGGCTCATCGATGTATCTTATCATAATGGAATGGCTCATCGATGTATCTTATCATAATGGAATGGCTCATCGATGTACCTTATCATAATGGAATGGCTCATCGATGTATCTTATCATAATGGAATGGCTCATCGATGTATCTTATCATAATGGAATGGCTCATCGATGTATCTTATCATAATGGAATGGCTCATCGATGTATCTTATCATAATGGAATGGCTCATCGATGTATCTTATCATAATGGAATGGCTCATCGATGTATCTTATCATAATGGAATGGCTCATCGATGTACCTTATCATAATGGAATGGCTCATCGATGTATCTTATCATAATGGAATGGCTCATCGATGTATCTTATCATAATGGAATGGCTCATCGATGTATCTTATCATAATGGAATGGCTCATCGATGTATCTTATCATAATGGAATGGCTCATCGATGTATCTTATCATAATGGAATGGCTCATCGATGTACCTTATCATAATGGAATGGCTCATCGATGTATCTTATCATAATGGAATGGCTCATCGATGTATCTTATCATAATGGAATGGCTCATCGATGTACCTTATCATAATGGAATGGCTCATCGATGTATCTTATCATAATGGAATGGCTCATCGATGTATCTTATCATAATGGAATGGCTCATCGATGTATCTTATCATAATGGAATGGCTCATCGATGTATCTTATCATAATGGAATGGCTCATCGATGTATCTTATCATAATGGAATGGCTCATCGATGTATCTTATCATAATGGAATGGCTCATCGATGTATCTTATCATAATGGAATGGCTCATCGATGTATCTTATCATAATGGAATGGCTCATCGATGTATCTTATCATAATGGAATGGCTCATCGATGTACCTTATCATAATGGAATGGCTCATCGATGTATCTTATCATAATGGAATGGCTCATCGATGTATCTTATCATAATGGAATGGCTCATCGATGTATCTTATCATAATGGAATGGCTCATCGATGTATCTTATCATAATGGAATGGCTCATCGATGTATCTTATCATAATGGAATGGCTCATCGATGTACCTTATCATAATGGAATGGCTCATCGATGTACCTTATCATAATGGAATGGCTCATCGATGTATCTTATCATAATGGAATGGCTCATCGATGTATCTTATCATAATGGAATGGCTCATCGATGTATCTTATCATAATGGAATGGCTCATCGATGTATCTTATCATAATGGAATGGCTCATCGATGTATCTTATCATAATGGAATGGCTCATCGATGTACCTTATCATAATGGAATGGCTCATCGATGTATCTTATCATAATGGAATGGCTCATCGATGTATCTTATCATAATGGAATGGCTCATCGATGTATCTTATCATAATGGAATGGCTCATCGATGTACCTTATCATAATGGAATGGCTCATCGATGTATCTTATCATAATGGAATGGCTCATCGATGTATCTTATCATAATGGAATGGCTCATCGATGTATCTTATCATAATGGAATGGCTCATCGATGTATCTTATCATAATGGAATGGCTCATCGATGTATCTTATCATAATGGAATGGCTCATCGATGTATCTTATCATAATGGAATGGCTCATCGATGTATCTTATCATAATGGAATGGCTCATCGATGTATCTTATCATAATGGAATGGCTCATCGATGTATCTTATCATAATGGAATGGCTCATCGATGTATCTTATCATAATGGAATGGCTCATCGATGTACCTTATCATAATGGAATGGCTCATCGATGTATCTTATCATAATGGAATGGCTCATCGATGTATCTTATCATAATGGAATGGCTCATCGATGTATCTTATCATAATGGAATGGCTCATCGATGTACCTTATCATAATGGAATGGCTCATCGATGTATCTTATCATAATGGAATGGCTCATCGATGTATCTTATCATAATGGAATGGCTCATCGATGTACCTTATCATAATGGAATGGCTCATCGATGTATCTTATCATAATGGAATGGCTCATCGATGTACCTTATCATAATGGAATGGCTCATCGATGTATCTTATCATAATGGAATGGCTCATCGATGTATCTTATCATAATGGAATGGCTCATCGATGTATCTTATCATAATGGAATGGCTCATCGATGTACCTTATCATAATGGAATGGCTCATCGATGTACCTTATCATAATGGAATGGCTCATCGATGTATCTTATCATAATGGAATGGCTCATCGATGTATCTTATCATAATGGAATGGCTCATCGATGTATCTTATCATAATGGAATGGCTCATCGATGTACCTTATCATAATGGAATGGCTCATCGATGTATCTTATCATAATGGAATGGCTCATCGATGTATCTTATCATAATGGAATGGCTCATCGATGTACCTTATCATAATGGAATGGCTCATCGATGTACCTTATCATAATGGAATGGCTCATCGATGTATCTTATCATAATGGAATGGCTCATCGATGTATCTTATCATAATGGAATGGCTCATCGATGTACCTTATCATAATGGAATGGCTCATCGATGTATCTTATCATAATGGAATGGCTCATCGATGTACCTTATCATAATGGAATGGCTCATCGATGTATCTTATCATAATGGAATGGCTCATCGATGTATCTTATCATAATGGAATGGCTCATCGATGTATCTTATCATAATGGAATGGCTCATCGATGTATCTTATCATAATGGAATGGCTCATCGATGTATCTTATCATAATGGAATGGCTCATCGATGTATCTTATCATAATGGAATGGCTCATCGATGTATCTTATCATAATGGAATGGCTCATCGATGTATCTTATCATAATGGAATGGCTCATCGATGTATCTTATCATAATGGAATGGCTCATCGATGTATCTTATCATAATGGAATGGCTCATCGATGTATCTTATCATAATGGAATGGCTCATCGATGTATCTTATCATAATGGAATGGCTCATCGATGTATCTTATCATAATGGAATGGCTCATCGATGTATCTTATCATAATGGAATGGCTCATCGATGTATCTTATCATAATGGAATGGCTCATCGATGTATCTTATCATAATGGAATGGCTCATCGATGTACCTTATCATAATGGAATGGCTCATCGATGTATCTTATCATAATGGAATGGCTCATCGATGTATCTTATCATAATGGAATGGCTCATCGATGTATCTTATCATAATGGAATGGCTCATCGATGTATCTTATCATAATGGAATGGCTCATCGATGTATCTTATCATAATGGAATGGCTCATCGATGTATCTTATCATAATGGAATGGCTCATCGATGTACCTTATCATAATGGAATGGCTCATCGATGTACCTTATCATAATGGAATGGCTCATCGATGTATCTTATCATAATGGAATGGCTCATCGATGTATCTTATCATAATGGAATGGCTCATCGATGTATCTTATCATAATGGAATGGCTCATCGATGTACCTTATCATAATGGAATGGCTCATCGATGTATCTTATCATAATGGAATGGCTCATCGATGTATCTTATCATAATGGAATGGCTCATCGATGTATCTTATCATAATGGAATGGCTCATCGATGTATCTTATCATAATGGAATGGCTCATCGATGTATCTTATCATAATGGAATGGCTCATCGATGTATCTTATCATAATGGAATGGCTCATCGATGTATCTTATCATAATGGAATGGCTCATCGATGTATCTTATCATAATGGAATGGCTCATCGATGTACCTTATCATAATGGAATGGCTCATCGATGTATCTTATCATAATGGAATGGCTCATCGATGTATCTTATCATAATGGAATGGCTCATCGATGTATCTTATCATAATGGAATGGCTCATCGATGTATCTTATCATAATGGAATGGCTCATCGATGTATCTTATCATAATGGAATGGCTCATCGATGTATCTTATCATAATGGAATGGCTCATCGATGTATCTTATCATAATGGAATGGCTCATCGATGTACCTTATCATAATGGAATGGCTCATCGATGTATCTTATCATAATGGAATGGCTCATCGATGTATCTTATCATAATGGAATGGCTCATCGATGTACCTTATCATAATGGAATGGCTCATCGATGTATCTTATCATAATGGAATGGCTCATCGATGTATCTTATCATAATGGAATGGCTCATCGATGTATCTTATCATAATGGAATGGCTCATCGATGTATCTTATCATAATGGAATGGCTCATCGATGTATCTTATCATAATGGAATGGCTCATCGATGTATCTTATCATAATGGAATGGCTCATCGATGTATCTTATCATAATGGAATGGCTCATCGATGTATCTTATCATAATGGAATGGCTCATCGATGTATCTTATCATAATGGAATGGCTCATCGATGTATCTTATCATAATGGAATGGCTCATCGATGTATCTTATCATAATGGAATGGCTCATCGATGTATCTTATCATAATGGAATGGCTCATCGATGTACCTTATCATAATGGAATGGCTCATCGATGTATCTTATCATAATGGAATGGCTCATCGATGTATCTTATCATAATGGAATGGCTCATCGATGTATCTTATCATAATGGAATGGCTCATCGATGTATCTTATCATAATGGAATGGCTCATCGATGTATCTTATCATAATGGAATGGCTCATCGATGTATCTTATCATAATGGAATGGCTCATCGATGTATCTTATCATAATGGAATGGCTCATCGATGTATCTTATCATAATGGAATGGCTCATCGATGTATCTTATCATAATGGAATGGCTCATCGATGTATCTTATCATAATGGAATGGCTCATCGATGTATCTTATCATAATGGAATGGCTCATCGATGTATCTTATCATAATGGAATGGCTCATCGATGTATCTTATCATAATGGAATGGCTCATCGATGTATCTTATCATAATGGAATGGCTCATCGATGTACCTTATCATAATGGAATGGCTCATCGATGTATCTTATCATAATGGAATGGCTCATCGATGTATCTTATCATAATGGAATGGCTCATCGATGTACCTTATCATAATGGAATGGCTCATCGATGTATCTTATCATAATGGAATGGCTCATCGATGTATCTTATCATAATGGAATGGCTCATCGATGTATCTTATCATAATGGAATGGCTCATCGATGTATCTTATCATAATGGAATGGCTCATCGATGTATCTTATCATAATGGAATGGCTCATCGATGTATCTTATCATAATGGAATGGCTCATCGATGTATCTTATCATAATGGAATGGCTCATCGATGTATCTTATCATAATGGAATGGCTCATCGATGTATCTTATCATAATGGAATGGCTCATCGATGTATCTTATCATAATGGAATGGCTCATCGATGTATCTTATCATAATGGAATGGCTCATCGATGTATCATAATGGAATGGCTCATCGATGTATCTTATCATAATGGAATGGCTCATCGATGTATCTTATCATAATGGAATGGCTCATCGATGTACCTTATCATAATGGAATGGCTCATCGATGTATCTTATCATAATGGAATGGCTCATCGATGTATCTTATCATAATGGAATGGCTCATCGATGTATCTTATCATAATGGAATGGCTCATCGATGTATCTTATCATAATGGAATGGCTCATCGATGTATCTTATCATAATGGAATGGCTCATCGATGTATCTTATCATAATGGAATGGCTCATCGATGTATCTTATCATAATGGAATGGCTCATCGATGTATCTTATCATAATGGAATGGCTCATCGATGTACCTTATCATAATGGAATGGCTCATCGATGTATCTTATCATAATGGAATGGCTCATCGATGTACCTTATCATAATGGAATGGCTCATCGATGTATCTTATCATAATGGAATGGCTCATCGATGTATCTTATCATAATGGAATGGCTCATCGATGTATCTTATCATAATGGAATGGCTCATCGATGTATCTTATCATAATGGAATGGCTCATCGATGTATCTTATCATAATGGAATGGCTCATCGATGTATCTTATCATAATGGAATGGCTCATCGATGTATCTTATCATAATGGAATGGCTCATCGATGTATCTTATCATAATGGAATGGCTCATCGATGTATCTTATCATAATGGAATGGCTCATCGATGTATCTTATCATAATGGAATGGCTCATCGATGTACCTTATCATAATGGAATGGCTCATCGATGTATCTTATCATAATGGAATGGCTCATCGATGTATCTTATCATAATGGAATGGCTCATCGATGTATCTTATCATAATGGAATGGCTCATCGATGTACCTTATCATAATGGAATGGCTCATCGATGTATCTTATCATAATGGAATGGCTCATCGATGTATCTTATCATAATGGAATGGCTCATCGATGTATCTTATCATAATGGAATGGCTCATCGATGTATCTTATCATAATGGAATGGCTCATCGATGTATCTTATCATAATGGAATGGCTCATCGATGTATCTTATCATAATGGAATGGCTCATCGATGTATCTTATCATAATGGAATGGCTCATCGATGTACCTTATCATAATGGAATGGCTCATCGATGTATCTTATCATAATGGAATGGCTCATCGATGTATCTTATCATAATGGAATGGCTCATCGATGTATCTTATCATAATGGAATGGCTCATCGATGTATCTTATCATAATGGAATGGCTCATCGATGTATCTTATCATAATGGAATGGCTCATCGATGTATCTTATCATAATGGAATGGCTCATCGATGTATCTTATCATAATGGAATGGCTCATCGATGTATCTTATCATAATGGAATGGCTCATCGATGTATCTTATCATAATGGAATGGCTCATCGATGTACCTTATCATAATGGAATGGCTCATCGATGTATCTTATCATAATGGAATGGCTCATCGATGTATCTTATCATAATGGAATGGCTCATCGATGTATCTTATCATAATGGAATGGCTCATCGATGTATCTTATCATAATGGAATGGCTCATCGATGTACCTTATCATAATGGAATGGCTCATCGATGTATCTTATCATAATGGAATGGCTCATCGATGTATCTTATCATAATGGAATGGCTCATCGATGTATCTTATCATAATGGAATGGCTCATCGATGTATCTTATCATAATGGAATGGCTCATCGATGTACCTTATCATAATGGAATGGCTCATCGATGTATCTTATCATAATGGAATGGCTCATCGATGTATCTTATCATAATGGAATGGCTCATCGATGTATCTTATCATAATGGAATGGCTCATCGATGTATCTTATCATAATGGAATGGCTCATCGATGTACCTTATCATAATGGAATGGCTCATCGATGTATCTTATCATAATGGAATGGCTCATCGATGTATCTTATCATAATGGAATGGCTCATCGATGTACCTTATCATAATGGAATGGCTCATCGATGTATCTTATCATAATGGAATGGCTCATCGATGTATCTTATCATAATGGAATGGCTCATCGATGTATCTTATCATAATGGAATGGCTCATCGATGTATCTTATCATAATGGAATGGCTCATCGATGTATCTTATCATAATGGAATGGCTCATCGATGTATCTTATCATAATGGAATGGCTCATCGATGTATCTTATCATAATGGAATGGCTCATCGATGTACCTTATCATAATGGAATGGCTCATCGATGTATCTTATCATAATGGAATGGCTCATCGATGTATCTTATCATAATGGAATGGCTCATCGATGTATCTTATCATAATGGAATGGCTCATCGATGTACCTTATCATAATGGAATGGCTCATCGATGTATCTTATCATAATGGAATGGCTCATCGATGTATCTTATCATAATGGAATGGCTCATCGATGTATCTTATCATAATGGAATGGCTCATCGATGTATCTTATCATAATGGAATGGCTCATCGATGTATCTTATCATAATGGAATGGCTCATCGATGTATCTTATCATAATGGAATGGCTCATCGATGTATCTTATCATAATGGAATGGCTCATCGATGTATCTTATCATAATGGAATGGCTCATCGATGTATCTTATCATAATGGAATGGCTCATCGATGTATCTTATCATAATGGAATGGCTCATCGATGTATCTTATCATAATGGAATGGCTCATCGATGTATCTTATCATAATGGAATGGCTCATCGATGTATCTTATCATAATGGAATGGCTCATCGATGTATCTTATCATAATGGAATGGCTCATCGATGTATCTTATCATAATGGAATGGCTCATCGATGTATCTTATCATAATGGAATGGCTCATCGATGTATCTTATCATAATGGAATGGCTCATCGATGTATCTTATCATAATGGAATGGCTCATCGATGTATCTTATCATAATGGAATGGCTCATCGATGTATCTTATCATAATGGAATGGCTCATCGATGTATCTTATCATAATGGAATGGCTCATCGATGTATCTTATCATAATGGAATGGCTCATCGATGTATCTTATCATAATGGAATGGCTCATCGATGTATCTTATCATAATGGAATGGCTCATCGATGTATCTTATCATAATGGAATGGCTCATCGATGTATCTTATCATAATGGAATGGCTCATCGATGTATCTTATCATAATGGAATGGCTCATCGATGTATCTTATCATAATGGAATGGCTCATCGATGTATCTTATCATAATGGAATGGCTCATCGATGTATCTTATCATAATGGAATGGCTCATCGATGTATCTTATCATAATGGAATGGCTCATCGATGTATCTTATCATAATGGAATGGCTCATCGATGTATCTTATCATAATGGAATGGCTCATCGATGTATCTTATCATAATGGAATGGCTCATCGATGTATCTTATCATAATGGAATGGCTCATCGATGTATCTTATCATAATGGAATGGCTCATCGATGTATCTTATCATAATGGAATGGCTCATCGATGTATCTTATCATAATGGAATGGCTCATCGATGTATCTTATCATAATGGAATGGCTCATCGATGTATCTTATCATAATGGAATGGCTCATCGATGTATCTTATCATAATGGAATGGCTCATCGATGTATCTTATCATAATGGAATGGCTCATCGATGTACCTTATCATAATGGAATGGCTCATCGATGTATCTTATCATAATGGAATGGCTCATCGATGTATCTTATCATAATGGAATGGCTCATCGATGTATCTTATCATAATGGAATGGCTCATCGATGTATCTTATCATAATGGAATGGCTCATCGATGTATCTTATCATAATGGAATGGCTCATCGATGTATCTTATCATAATGGAATGGCTCATCGATGTATCTTATCATAATGGAATGGCTCATCGATGTATCTTATCATAATGGAATGGCTCATCGATGTATCTTATCATAATGGAATGGCTCATCGATGTATCTTATCATAATGGAATGGCTCATCGATGTATCTTATCATAATGGAATGGCTCATCGATGTATCTTATCATAATGGAATGGCTCATCGATGTATCTTATCATAATGGAATGGCTCATCGATGTATCTTATCATAATGGAATGGCTCATCGATGTATCTTATCATAATGGAATGGCTCATCGATGTATCTTATCATAATGGAATGGCTCATCGATGTATCTTATCATAATGGAATGGCTCATCGATGTATCTTATCATAATGGAATGGCTCATCGATGTATCTTATCATAATGGAATGGCTCATCGATGTATCTTATCATAATGGAATGGCTCATCGATGTATCTTATCATAATGGAATGGCTCATCGATGTATCTTATCATAATGGAATGGCTCATCGATGTATCTTATCATAATGGAATGGCTCATCGATGTATCTTATCATAATGGAATGGCTCATCGATGTATCTTATCATAATGGAATGGCTCATCGATGTATCTTATCATAATGGAATGGCTCATCGATGTATCTTATCATAATGGAATGGCTCATCGATGTATCTTATCATAATGGAATGGCTCATCGATGTATCTTATCATAATGGAATGGCTCATCGATGTATCTTATCATAATGGAATGGCTCATCGATGTATCTTATCATAATGGAATGGCTCATCGATGTATCTTATCATAATGGAATGGCTCATCGATGTATCTTATCATAATGGAATGGCTCATCGATGTACCTTATCATAATGGAATGGCTCATCGATGTATCTTATCATAATGGAATGGCTCATCGATGTATCTTATCATAATGGAATGGCTCATCGATGTATCTTATCATAATGGAATGGCTCATCGATGTATCTTATCATAATGGAATGGCTCATCGATGTATCTTATCATAATGGAATGGCTCATCGATGTATCTTATCATAATGGAATGGCTCATCGATGTATCTTATCATAATGGAATGGCTCATCGATGTATCTTATCATAATGGAATGGCTCATCGATGTATCTTATCATAATGGAATGGCTCATCGATGTATCTTATCATAATGGAATGGCTCATCGATGTATCTTATCATAATGGAATGGCTCATCGATGTATCTTATCATAATGGAATGGCTCATCGATGTATCTTATCATAATGGAATGGCTCATCGATGTATCTTATCATAATGGAATGGCTCATCGATGTATCTTATCATAATGGAATGGCTCATCGATGTATCTTATCATAATGGAATGGCTCATCGATGTATCTTATCATAATGGAATGGCTCATCGATGTACCTTATCATAATGGAATGGCTCATCGATGTATCTTATCATAATGGAATGGCTCATCGATGTATCTTATCATAATGGAATGGCTCATCGATGTATCTTATCATAATGGAATGGCTCATCGATGTATCTTATCATAATGGAATGGCTCATCGATGTATCTTATCATAATGGAATGGCTCATCGATGTATCTTATCATAATGGAATGGCTCATCGATGTATCTTATCATAATGGAATGGCTCATCGATGTATCTTATCATAATGGAATGGCTCATCGATGTATCTTATCATAATGGAATGGCTCATCGATGTATCTTATCATAATGGAATGGCTCATCGATGTATCTTATCATAATGGAATGGCTCATCGATGTATCTTATCATAATGGAATGGCTCATCGATGTATCTTATCATAATGGAATGGCTCATCGATGTACCTTATCATAATGGAATGGCTCATCGATGTATCTTATCATAATGGAATGGCTCATCGATGTATCTTATCATAATGGAATGGCTCATCGATGTATCTTATCATAATGGAATGGCTCATCGATGTACCTTATCATAATGGAATGGCTCATCGATGTATCTTATCATAATGGAATGGCTCATCGATGTATCTTATCATAATGGAATGGCTCATCGATGTATCTTATCATAATGGAATGGCTCATCGATGTACCTTATCATAATGGAATGGCTCATCGATGTACCTTATCATAATGGAATGGCTCATCGATGTATCTTATCATAATGGAATGGCTCATCGATGTATCTTATCATAATGGAATGGCTCATCGATGTACCTTATCATAATGGAATGGCTCATCGATGTACCTTATCATAATGGAATGGCTCATCGATGTATCTTATCATAATGGAATGGCTCATCGATGTATCTTATCATAATGGAATGGCTCATCGATGTACCTTATCATAATGGAATGGCTCATCGATGTATCTTATCATAATGGAATGGCTCATCGATGTATCTTATCATAATGGAATGGCTCATCGATGTATCTTATCATAATGGAATGGCTCATCGATGTATCTTATCATAATGGAATGGCTCATCGATGTATCTTATCATAATGGAATGGCTCATCGATGTATCTTATCATAATGGAATGGCTCATCGATGTATCTTATCATAATGGAATGGCTCATCGATGTATCTTATCATAATGGAATGGCTCATCGATGTATCTTATCATAATGGAATGGCTCATCGATGTATCTTATCATAATGGAATGGCTCATCGATGTATCTTATCATAATGGAATGGCTCATCGATGTATCTTATCATAATGGAATGGCTCATCGATGTATCTTATCATAATGGAATGGCTCATCGATGTATCTTATCATAATGGAATGGCTCATCGATGTATCTTATCATAATGGAATGGCTCATCGATGTATCTTATCATAATGGAATGGCTCATCGATGTATCTTATCATAATGGAATGGCTCATCGATGTATCTTATCATAATGGAATGGCTCATCGATGTATCTTATCATAATGGAATGGCTCATCGATGTATCTTATCATAATGGAATGGCTCATCGATGTATCTTATCATAATGGAATGGCTCATCGATGTATCTTATCATAATGGAATGGCTCATCGATGTATCTTATCATAATGGAATGGCTCATCGATGTATCTTATCATAATGGAATGGCTCATCGATGTACCTTATCATAATGGAATGGCTCATCGATGTATCTTATCATAATGGAATGGCTCATCGATGTATCTTATCATAATGGAATGGCTCATCGATGTATCTTATCATAATGGAATGGCTCATCGATGTACCTTATCATAATGGAATGGCTCATCGATGTATCTTATCATAATGGAATGGCTCATCGATGTATCTTATCATAATGGAATGGCTCATCGATGTATCTTATCATAATGGAATGGCTCATCGATGTACCTTATCATAATGGAATGGCTCATCGATGTACCTTATCATAATGGAATGGCTCATCGATGTATCTTATCATAATGGAATGGCTCATCGATGTATCTTATCATAATGGAATGGCTCATCGATGTATCTTATCATAATGGAATGGCTCATCGATGTACCTTATCATAATGGAATGGCTCATCGATGTACCTTATCATAATGGAATGGCTCATCGATGTATCTTATCATAATGGAATGGCTCATCGATGTATCTTATCATAATGGAATGGCTCATCGATGTACCTTATCATAATGGAATGGCTCATCGATGTATCTTATCATAATGGAATGGCTCATCGATGTATCTTATCATAATGGAATGGCTCATCGATGTACCTTATCATAATGGAATGGCTCATCGATGTATCTTATCATAATGGAATGGCTCATCGATGTATCTTATCATAATGGAATGGCTCATCGATGTACCTTATCATAATGGAATGGCTCATCGATGTATCTTATCATAATGGAATGGCTCATCGATGTATCTTATCATAATGGAATGGCTCATCGATGTATCTTATCATAATGGAATGGCTCATCGATGTATCTTATCATAATGGAATGGCTCATCGATGTATCTTATCATAATGGAATGGCTCATCGATGTATCTTATCATAATGGAATGGCTCATCGATGTACCTTATCATAATGGAATGGCTCATCGATGTATCTTATCATAATGGAATGGCTCATCGATGTATCTTATCATAATGGAATGGCTCATCGATGTATCTTATCATAATGGAATGGCTCATCGATGTATCTTATCATAATGGAATGGCTCATCGATGTATCTTATCATAATGGAATGGCTCATCGATGTATCTTATCATAATGGAATGGCTCATCGATGTATCTTATCATAATGGAATGGCTCATCGATGTACCTTATCATAATGGAATGGCTCATCGATGTATCTTATCATAATGGAATGGCTCATCGATGTATCTTATCATAATGGAATGGCTCATCGATGTACCTTATCATAATGGAATGGCTCATCGATGTATCTTATCATAATGGAATGGCTCATCGATGTATCTTATCATAATGGAATGGCTCATCGATGTATCTTATCATAATGGAATGGCTCATCGATGTACCTTATCATAATGGAATGGCTCATCGATGTATCTTATCATAATGGAATGGCTCATCGATGTATCTTATCATAATGGAATGGCTCATCGATGTATCTTATCATAATGGAATGGCTCATCGATGTACCTTATCATAATGGAATGGCTCATCGATGTATCTTATCATAATGGAATGGCTCATCGATGTATCTTATCATAATGGAATGGCTCATCGATGTACCTTATCATAATGGAATGGCTCATCGATGTATCTTATCATAATGGAATGGCTCATCGATGTATCTTATCATAATGGAATGGCTCATCGATGTATCTTATCATAATGGAATGGCTCATCGATGTATCTTATCATAATGGAATGGCTCATCGATGTATCTTATCATAATGGAATGGCTCATCGATGTATCTTATCATAATGGAATGGCTCATCGATGTATCTTATCATAATGGAATGGCTCATCGATGTATCTTATCATAATGGAATGGCTCATCGATGTATCTTATCATAATGGAATGGCTCATCGATGTATCTTATCATAATGGAATGGCTCATCGATGTATCTTATCATAATGGAATGGCTCATCGATGTATCTTATCATAATGGAATGGCTCATCGATGTATCTTATCATAATGGAATGGCTCATCGATGTATCTTATCATAATGGAATGGCTCATCGATGTATCTTATCATAATGGAATGGCTCATCGATGTATCTTATCATAATGGAATGGCTCATCGATGTATCTTATCATAATGGAATGGCTCATCGATGTACCTTATCATAATGGAATGGCTCATCGATGTATCTTATCATAATGGAATGGCTCATCGATGTATCTTATCATAATGGAATGGCTCATCGATGTACCTTATCATAATGGAATGGCTCATCGATGTACCTTATCATAATGGAATGGCTCATCGATGTATCTTATCATAATGGAATGGCTCATCGATGTATCTTATCATAATGGAATGGCTCATCGATGTATCTTATCATAATGGAATGGCTCATCGATGTACCTTATCATAATGGAATGGCTCATCGATGTACCTTATCATAATGGAATGGCTCATCGATGTATCTTATCATAATGGAATGGCTCATCGATGTACCTTATCATAATGGAATGGCTCATCGATGTACCTTATCATAATGGAATGGCTCATCGATGTATCTTATCATAATGGAATGGCTCATCGATGTATCTTATCATAATGGAATGGCTCATCGATGTACCTTATCATAATGGAATGGCTCATCGATGTATCTTATCATAATGGAATGGCTCATCGATGTATCTTATCATAATGGAATGGCTCATCGATGTATCTTATCATAATGGAATAGCTCATCGATGTACCTTATCATAATGGAATGGCTCATCGATGTACCTTATCATAATGGAATGGCTCATCGATGTATCTTATAATGGAATGGGCCATCGATGTATCTTATCATAATGGAATGGCTCATCGATGTACCTTATCATAATGGAATGGCTCATCGATGTATCTTATCACAATGGAATGGCTCATCGATGTATCTTACCTTAATGGAATGGCTCATCGATGTATCTTATAATGGAATGGCTCATCGATGTACCTTATCATAATGGAATGGCTCATCGATGTACCTTATCTTAATGGAATGGCTCATCGATGTATCTTATCACAATGGAATGGCTCATCGATGTATCTTACCTTAATGGAATGGCTCATCGATGTATCTTATAATGGAATGGCTCATCGATGTACCTTATCATAATGGAATGGCTCATCGATGTACCTTATCTTAATGGAATGGCTCATCGATGTATCTTATCACAATGGAATGGCTCATCGATGTATCTTACCTTAATGGAATGGCTCATCGATGTATCTTATAATGGAATGGCTCATCGATGTATCTTATCTTAATGGAATGGCTCATCGATGTATCTTATCATAATGGAATGGCTCATCGATGTACCTTATCATAATGGAATGGCTCATCGATGTATCTTATCATAATGGAATGGCTCATCGATGTATCTTATCATAATGGAATGGCTCATCGATGTACCTTATCATAATGGAATGGCTCATCGATGTACCTTATCATAATGGAATGGCTCGTCGATGTATCTTATCATAATGGAATGGCTCATCGATGTATCTTATCATAATGGAATGGCTCATCGATGTACCTTATCATAATGGAATGGCTCATCGATGTATCTTATCATAATGGAATGGCTCATCGATGTATCTTATCATAATGGAATGGCTCATCGATGTATCTTATCATAATGGAATGGCTCATCGATGTACCTTCCGTCGTGAGTAGCGTCTGAGTGAAAAATAATTTCTACAGTTACATTTTTAGAAGCCTCCTAGGACAAGAATGCAAACATGTTAAAAACAGAAATATGCCCTTACGCCCTTTAGTGGTAAACCATTTTGTCACAAAATATTGTAATGTGCGTGATGATATCTAACGCAAAAAGAATTTTTTAAATTCAATCTTTAGAAGCATGGATTTTAGGAAAAATATAATATGCATTTACGTCCGCTTGTGGTGACACAATAAATTATTTCAAAGAGAAATTGTACGTAAATTGGCATCGTAGTAAAATAGAACGGAAGATGCATTTTTTTCAATCGCTTATTTGATGCAATTGTATTGCGTAAAATATATTTAGAATTTAATAGCATCTGCATTTATTTCCCTTGCGGCGAGCTCGAGCCACCAAAACGTACGGGTTTTTAAAATCTGATTAACAGTGATACGGTGTTACAGACTGACCGTCATAGGGACACTCTGAGAATTTTATTTTTCACAGAAGAAGTGCTAAAAGGCTTCATAAAATGTATCCGCTTACAAACGCTGTTTCGGCACCTAAATTTCGATGAATAAATAAACAGCATAAGAATTTGTTGTGAATAAATAGTCGTAAAAAATGTAAAAAGTTAGAGCTGCTTACCCCACGTCAAATATTACCTTACGCGAATGGTACTTTTCTATCGAGAAATAAGCTCTTTCGAGTTTGAAAGAAAACGTGCTGTAATTCGATAACGCGCAGAATGGTTCTGAGTAAACTTCCCATGAAAGTTGTTTTGAGGGCCACAGTGGACATCATTTATCTACACCGGCTTCAGTCCAGAAAATGGATTGTTCACGGAAATATGTCGCCCGTATTTTTAACAAAATAAGCTGCCACTTGGAAGCACGTGAAAAAATTTAGAGGACAATTGACGGCTTATTCCGGTGTGCCGTGCCGTTTCTTGCAGTGTGACTTACACAAAGCACTCTGTGATACGGAAATACACGATTCTGACATAGAATTTTATATGGTATTCATCTTTATTATCAATTGGTTTCTAACTTTTTTCATGCCAAGCAAATCAAATGCGTGGGGAACCTCTAATCCATTACCCAAATTTATGCATATTGTGTGAAAAGTTAGGGAAGGTACTAGTAGTAAAGCTGATTGAGATTAAATTCAAAGTTCTTTAACCGTCTCGAACGAATTAAATCGGGGATAGCAAGATGGGACGAAATCATCTCTAACACTTACACTGAAGTGCCAGAAAAACTTGTACAGACGAGCTTAAGCAAAATACATAGCAACGTCACATATGCGCGTACTCGGTTGCGTCCACCAGGGCGTATATAAAGCGATACCCTGCACGGCTTTGAGAGCCGACGCCAAACTCGAGTTCCCTTGATGAGTGCACGACACAGAGCTATGCGCCTCGCTGGGGCACGGCAACACCAACACTGGACACTTGATGACTGGAAACAATTAGCCTGGTCAGACAAGTCGCGTTTCCAACTGTATCGGGCAGATGGAAGGATTCGTGTGTGACGCAAACCCCATGAAGCCATGGATCCCGCCTGTCAACAGGGAACTGTATCGGCTGGTGGGTTCCGTAATGGTATGGGGTGTGTTTAGCTTGACTTCACTGCTACCCCTGGTACGTCTACAAACGTCTGTGACCGACCAACGCTATGTGCCCATCATTTCTGATGAGGTACGCCCGTTCATGTCCTGCATTCATGCTGATATGTTGGACCTGTTCCAACAGGAAAATGCACCTCCACACAAGTGTCGGGACGGCACATTATGGTTAGAGGAGCATTCATCTGAGAGTTTGGGGTGTTGCCATTCCCACCCAAGTCCCTAGATCTGAACGTGATAGAACACATTTGGGATGCCATGCAACGCGCTGTCGAACACAGGAATCCGAGACTTCGGAATTCACTCGAATTGTGGAACGCTCTGCAGGGAGTATGGTGTGCATTGCCTACAGCATATTTTCAGAAGCTAGTGGAGTCCACGCCTCGTCGTATTTCTGCAGTCCTGCGCTCCCGTGGGCGACCTACCAAGTATTAGACTGGTGTACCAGTTTTTCTGCCAGTTCAGCGTACATTCGTTGTCTAAGAAGTGGGCCGAAAGTGGCTGAAACCAGTGAAATAACGCATCACAAGGTGTTGTTTTCCCTTATCTTTGTTATTCAAAGTGGCCATTTAGAGGGATGACTGACACTAAATCCTTTGTGACTGATTATCTGCAAAAAGAGCTACGGCAACAAACTTAAACAAGAAACACGACACCGAATTTTCGGGTGTAATGAGCACGCCTTTTGAATCATTTCTGATGCAAATTAAATTTATCAAAGCTATTCCAAGTCAATGGAACCGGTATGGAAACAATAGTATCTGATCGAAGAAAAGTTTTTCAATCGGGTTTTTAATCCCGCAGATATTGCTCTAAACGGAATCGTGAACTTTTAAGCCCTCTGGTTGCAAACTTGTACGTTAAGAAAAATTCGATATTATATGAGAAACATTTTGCAGGAGAACCTCTCTCCAACAAAGAAAGAGTTTTTCAAATCGGATTTTTAGAAGCAGAGATATCGACAAATATAAGATGCGTCTATGCCCTCTGGCGGGGAAAACATGCATTATTTAAAAAAGAAAGTATTCTCAAAAGGTTTTTCGATGTGAGCGGTATCTGTCCAGGAAAGAATGTTTTCAGTCTAATTTTTAGCTCAGATTTTACTGCAAATACACCAGAAGCAGAAATTAACACTTACGCTCCCTGGTGGCCAAACCATTCTTCATCAAATATTAGAAATTATATGAAAATCATCTCCCATCAAGAATTGCTTGCGATACAGGATGATTAAGATTTTTTCTAATCTGAGTTTTAGAAGCAGAGATATCGGGGAAAACACAATTTACCATTACGCCCCCTAGAGGAAAGGCTATGAATTAATTAGAAAGTTTGAAATTATATGAAAAACATGTCGCACCGGAAAACTATCCAATAAAGAAGGAATTTTTCAAACCAGTTCAAGAGTTTATTGACAAATCAACTTTCTGTTTTGCTGTGAGAGAGAAGAAAGCCCGGTTATTCTGGTGTAACATTGAATCTTTAACGTGGAGCATAGAACCATAGACAGACATTTTGTAGCGCCCCAATTGCTAATAACTCTGTTCTAGCTGTTCAGCTTAACGGCTTTGCTGATACTTGTATTTCCGAAGTACAAGATGTCGATCACTTTCTTCACGTTGTGTTTAAACTTTCTTTAGAGTCGGCGCATGTTTATGGCTCACGGCGCACGCGGGCGTGATAAAACGCTATATAAGTAATATCTGCGTAAGTTAGAAACAATTTTTGTCGCATATGATCTGGTTTTAGACGTCAAATTGTGTTAAAACCTAAATATAATTTTTTTGAATGAAAATGTTTGTTTAAACTGGTAGAAACTGCTGTGAATATCATGCCGAGTATCATCTCTGTTTGTTAATAAACCCACCTTTCATTGCCTTACACTCTTCTTTGTTTGTCGCTCACCGTGAGCAACTCGATGGGCTAAAAGCAGTCGCTCGTTCCAAATTTAGGACCACTGGTCCAGGAAAGGGAGATAGCCAGTGCCATAAGACAAATACAACTTCCATGCCTTACCGGGATTCGAACCCGAACTAGTCTCGGACGAATGTCAGAAGTCTGCGTCACTGGGGATGCCTCTGTTCTTTACGCGAAACCAACCTCGTTGATCTTTCATAACGGGTTTCGTCACTGGGCCAGCTTTAATCACACTGGATTTCACTGAACCACAAAAACACGGGTTTTTATGAGAAGTTACACTGTAAAAAAATTGTGAAATTCATGAGTCATTATCCGTGATTTCTGTCTTGAATGAACGAAGCATGTTTCTGATATTTTTTCCGTGAAATGACGGAAGCCACTCCGAATTTCGCGGAATTTTTCGCACGCCAGAAAAATTATGAATTCTCAGAAAACTTTCCGGAATTTCTGATATTGAGAGTTTCTGTATCTATAAAGAAAAATTTCTGGTAATACGAAAGATTCACTGGAATACTTGGGGGTTTGATTAACTGTTAAATTTCTATAGTCTATCGAACTACAGTAGAACTCCAATTATCCGGAACTCCAATTACATCCGGATCGCTTGTTTTTCTTTCAAAGCAAAAGTAAAATTAAGATTTTCGTTAAATTATTTACGTGTTTTAAGTTTTTCCGTTTATTTAAAATAATACAAAATGATAATGCAGTACAGTAGATATTTATTTTTTAAACTGTATAAAATTTGTCATAAAATACGATAAACGAAAAAATTAAATCCCCTCACTTCAATTAATAAATATTTATTTGGCCTACAGAAAAAGAAAACCCAATTATCCGGATGGACTATGGTCCGAGTTAATTCGGATAATTGGATTTCTACTGTATTTGATTTTTAAATTCTGTAGCAGGATCGGATATTGTGGATAGTATCACATGAATTTTTGGTACTGTGTCACAGGATATTTCTTGTCTTTTCTCCCACTTTGTGCACCAGCTATTATCTATATACTAATTCTATAAGTTTTTTTACTGTGAGTTCCATTTTGATAGAACGGCTGAACGTAAAGATATGGTTGAGGTATCAAAATAAAGGTCTCACCATGGAGATGTGCCAGTCGAAGAGAAAAATGAGATTGGGGCAACGGTTCCCATGTAAAGAGTACGAGAGAAGCGTGCGGTTGACATTCGATCACCTGCGGTTGACTCCCACGCTGTTGAAGGCGGTGGCATGGAGAGACTGAGATAGTCCAAAGTCTTCTTTTTTCTGAGCGAACCGTTGCGCAAAGCAACGCTAGCAGGCATTCGTATCAAAGTTCTTCTCATCGGAATAGCAAACACTGTCTAAGACCTGATTGCGTTATGCCGTTGGACTGTGTGATGTATATATACAATTTAATATTCATTCGATCCAGTATATTCACGTAGGTAAGACGTGTTTCCCATTATGTAAAGATGTAAATAAACATTCCGTTGACCATTGTTAGTGAAAATATTACGTGCTACTGCTTATTGCCCATTGAGTTGCTCACGGAGGTCGTTAAACCTTCAATCAAAAAAAAAAAAAAAATGCTCACGAACTTGGACTATTGTCTTTACTGAAGTGGTTGAATTAATTTGTCAAAAAAATAAAGTTTACATTTGCTATTTCATATGAGTTTATTCTTTAAAAAAACAACAACTAAAAAAACCCCGTCGATTACGACGGGTGAAGGGGTATTCGCAACGCGAATCTCATTCCAACAACATTTATAAACAGTTGTGACTTAAGATGAGAGTGCAAGAGTGCGGTATCCAGTTGAATTTTCGCACACGATCGAAATGAGTGGACTTCCGCCTTGCATTTTGCGATTGAAAAAGGGTGCAGTCGTGATGCTCATCACGAACCTGGCCGACCCGGTGGCACAGTGGTCTAAGCGCTGGCTTATAATGATTCGTTCGTGAAGGGTCCGGGATAGAATCCCGTTGAGGCATGGATGTTGTGTTTGTCTTACGGCACTGGCTCTCTCCCTTCCCTGGAACCAGTGACCCTAAATTAGGGACGGGCGACTGCTTATAGCCCATTGAGTTGCTCACGGTGGTCGTTAAACCTCCAATCAAAAAAAAAAAAAAAAAAAAAAAAAAAAAAAAAACATCACGAACCTAGACTATTGTCTTTACTAAAGTGGGTGAATGAATTTGCCAATCAAATAAAGTTTATGTTTGTTGTTTCATATGAGTTTATTATTTAAAAAAAAAAAAACAACAACAACAACAACAACAAAAAAAAAACCCGTCGATTCCGACAGGTTTCGTCTAGTATATTTTATTACCGTAAGAAACCAAATACTTAATTTATTGCACAGGTGATTGTACGATGTCTATGCATCAGTCTGTTCAGTATTTAAGTATTTAAGGTAAAAGCTATATAGCTATCTAGAGTAAATTTTATATTTAGAAATTTGTGACATAATATTATAAACCATGCAACTACCTTGCACCCAGTGGCGTATGTTAGGCCCGTGAGCTGGATTATCTCACCCCCCCCCCCACACACAGTACTGTTTTTTAAAAATTGCGAAGTTCATTTTCTAATTGTTAAGTAATAGAAGTAACATTTCTTTTCTAAATTTTAGGTACGTGATATTGCTAACATGATACCAAATAATTATGAGGATTAGGATTTTAACACTTATTTTTACATGAACTCCATTCTGCTTTCCTTTTGTGTGAACTTGAGTGTTACGTTTTTTACAAAAATGTTTCTTTTGAATACTTTTTCATATTTAAAAAAAATGTTTTCCTCTATTAACAAACCAGCCGAGTTGCTCGAATGTGCATGTCCTTGTGTCGTTCTAAGATACGCCTTTCGGCAGTTGTTGATGAACAGTTTAATATTGATCTGCTAATTTGTACACCTCAATAAACACTATGTCCAATTATTCAACTTTATGTAACAAGTAACGTCTCTTACTGATTTGTTTTGTATTCTCAAGGGAATTAAACACCTTCAGTTCATTTTGTAATCGAGTTGTATCAAAATTTGAAGCATAGAGTTGTTTAAGCTCTGATAGTAGATGTTCAGGGAAGCTTTCACAAAATTTATCAAAACAGTAAGAATCCAACAAAGCCACGAATTTTAGATATAATATCACTGATTTTAATTCATTAACACTTCGCGCTGGAAGCCTGGACGGACTGAGGTAGTCCGAAGTCGTCTTTTTTCGGAGCGAACCTTTGACCAAAGCAATAGCTGCTCACGAGCTCCGTAACTCATTCATGTTGTCATGGAAACGCTAGCAGGCGATAGTATTGAAGCTCTTCGCATCAGAACAGCGAAGTCTCTCGAAGACCTACTTGCGTTACGTTGATGCCCTTGATCATCGCTCGCCAGACTGACTCTCGTAATCGAAAGAAGGGAATCCGCTCGTGTTTTTTTCGCACCGAAAGCATCGACATATCTTAATACCGTTGCTAATTGACTTTTATTTGTGTATATTTAATTGATTTTGTTTGTGCGTTCTCTGGGCTTTGCAGCTAGCCTAGCTAGCTTCGAATATACGCCACTGATTGCGCCTTCTGTTAAAGATAATTGAAAGTTATTGTCAGTTGAAAAAAAGACCTGAAACTCCAAATCATTCTGTTGCTTCAAAAAATCATGATTAAAACATGCGCAATTTGTAGTAAGACCTCGTAGAGGAAAAATAAAATTATTAGAAATGTATTAAAAAAATAACCAGCACCAATAGAAAATAAAATAACTAAATATTTCCAAGTTTTCTTTTTTTCAGCCATTCTCAGTCCACTGCTGGACGAAGGCCTCCTCCAGTGCTTTCCATTTTTCTCTATTTTTGACTATGCTTGACTAATTTCCACCCGAAAAATTTTGCCAGTTCATCGCTGCATCTCCTCTTAGTGCGTCCTCTGCCTCTTTTCCCTACTTTTGGAACCCAGTTCGTTACTATGGTGATCCATCATTAGCCTTCTTTTCTGGATAGATGTCCGGCCCACTTCCATTTTAGTAGCTTGTGCTAAAGAATGATGTCTGTGATACGAATTTGGCTTGTGTTCCGTTTCTTGTCTTTTAATGTGATGCCTAGCATCAGCCTTTCCATTTTTCTTTTGAGTTGTTGCAAGTTTATTACTAGTCGTATTACTGAAAAAAAAAAATCGGAAAAAAAAAAAATCAGCATCGTGCAATTAAGTTTCACCTTGAACGTGAGTATGGTTCCTGTTGCACTCTGGGTCAGTGGTTACGACTCGGGCTTAATCCTTACTACCGGCGCAAAAGGATTTTCCATCGTAAGGGCTGAGATATTCAGCGTGTTGGATTTTGCGAAATTTCTGTTTAAATACGGAAAATCTTGAAACGGAATTACTGACTACAGAAAATCTATGAAAATGCAGAAGTTAGAAAAAAACGCCCCCCCCCTCCTCGAGCTTGTATAAACAGAAATCCGGAAATTCCGTTAAATATAATCGAAAATTCCGTTAAAAAGTCTGACAGTTACCGGCCCATTTGCTGCACGTTATTTTCAAACATTTTCCGTGAATTCACACCACTTATTGTTTACAGTTTGCCGTCATAAAACATCGTTTGCAAATATTGCGCGCATTCGTTTTCATTCAAAATAACTAACATAGTGTATAAGAAATTTTCCGCGCCATATTATTCATTTAGCACCACCGTGTTTAGTTCAAACACATGAGTCACCGCTGTTGCCAAACAAGATTTATGAAAATGTTCGAAACAATCTTCTGCGTGAACGTTGCTGTTACCTTAGGATGTAATAGTTTTCATCATATCACAAAACGCACAGTGGCCCACGCAACAGCAGGGCCGGATTAAGGCCTAAAAGGGGCCCCTAGGCTAAGACATTGGAGTGGGCCCCAAGGTTAAGACATCTGAGTGAGCCCTCAAGGAATTATGACAGAGAATCATTATGAAGTCTGTTGAAACACGAAACTGTAGTAATAGGATTGTGGTAATTAATACGTAGCGCATTCTTCAAACTAATAAAGTATTTGCAGAGATTTCATAATAAATCACAGTATTTTCAATTGTTCTCATAAGAACATGAGAGCTTACGATTCCTAGATTTTGTCTTGGTTTTTCTAATGATTTAGCATTGTATACTTTTCTTAGTGCACCGGTTTTGTTAAGCAAAATGTGAAACCGCGGGGGTTTCGATCATTAACGGTTTCAAGTGCAAATATATTTGGAATTAACGCCGGAATACATATGGGATACTATTTACATTAAATGCCACTCAACCCGTTTACACTCCTGTTTCACAGCCACGCTGAAAGAGACGGTCGACGTGCAATGCAGAACGCCGCGAAGGTGCATTCGCGCAGCACTAGCACGTCGGACCATGACCGAATGGCAGGTCAGATGGGACACGGGAGAGACAGGGCGGAAGACACACAGAGTGTTTCCGAAGGTCTCGACCAAACGAGCACAGACAAATAAGTTCCTGAATCAAGTACTCAGTGGCCATGGCATCAGCCCTGAATACCTAGGCAGATTTGCCATCAGGAACTGCACTTGTCCCTGTGGAAAGAGAACGGCAAGCATAGAACACTGCGTACTTGAATGCAGTGGCTTCGCAGAATGGAGAAACACACTGATCCCAGGTGTGCAAAGAACGCGAAGATTGGATCTGCTCATCCAATCTTCCGTTAACAGGAGGGGGATAATAGCCTTGGTTGAAAGGCTAACCCTCCAGCAACATACCATCTTCCCCAATCAAACGGGGACCGAAACGCAGGAGGTGAACGTGCACACCGAAAGCGAATCGGAAGATGAATGAGGGTAGAAGTCTGTGGGAAAGCAGACGAAGAAACCACCAATGTAAATATTCTGTAAATAAATTTTGCTATCTCTTGATGTTGTAAGTCCTAAGCATGAGGACAGTGTATACATGTGTGTAGGTGTTTGAAAAAGAAAATAAAGGGAAATTATTCCCCAAAAAAAGTTCGAGGGCAAGGAATCTTCCAGTCAGCGAAGAAGTAAGAAACGACCTATCCCGCCAGACAGAGCGGGAACCCAGACAAGGTATTCTAGGTCGCCTGCCAGCACGTCACCACGGGCTGGTCTCTGGGCCATTGGGGTGGCCAGGGTCCGAACCGCGTCTCAAGGCAGGATAATTGTCGCAACATTTCAAAATAACATCCAAGGTGCTCAACAAGTCCCCGTGGAGCCAAGACAGATTGGCGGAACGGGATAATGAAATCAGTATATTACAACTTCGTCGAGTGTTTCGTACACCGGATCAATTCGAGGTGTGGGTGGATCCTAGTGAAAAAGATGAAACTCTGTTGCAGCCCGCTGTACCAAAACCCCCTGGAGAGGAAGACCCAGCGCGCGGAATGCGTAGGGGTGTGACGTCACCGTCAGAGGGCCATCGCAATCCCTCTCTCCAAAGGGGTCAAAGTGCAAACGTAAGGTCAGTGCCGATATTAGCTTCGCGTTCATGCGGCATTGTTCAGCGTTGAGCTTTCGATTGTCGTGCGCGTGAATTAGCGTTTTTATACAACATGCGTGGAAAATATCGGGTGCCTTTATGTAGATCTAATTACAAAGCACGTCCAAAAGCCACTGTTTTCAGCTTTCCTAAAGATGAAAGCCTTCAAAGAAGATGGATTTCTTCCATACCAATAAAAGATTCTGAACCCACCGTGAATTGAAAGGTTAGTTAAGCCCAATTGTTCTCATGATAGAATGTTCTGCGTACAATTTAAGTTAAAGTGAGTTTAACTTGAGGTTCCGATTAAAGAGCAATGAACTTGAATTGTCTACATTGAACTCTTCTACAAAGTAGCACTTTGATTCCTAGTTGAATTCATAGTCACATCATTCACATGTACATATAAGGATAGCTTCAAGAATATTGGCAGTGAGACGTTTCTCTCTGCAAGAAACACATCGTGCAAAAAGAAAGTACTTATGCATAATGAAGGAACACATTTGTTGATGCTTGTGTTTTCCGTTTTTTGGGGGAGTCTGTTAATGTGTTAATTGATATTTTCAATACCTGTTTCAGTTGAAAAATGAAAAAAAAAGTTTGCCTTACAATGAATATACTGCTGGAGAAAATTAATACCTTTTGTGTAATATGTTTTTACAAAGTTGGGGGGAAAAAGGATGTGACATTCTGATTTCCCAGCATATTCATCTAATAAAGACCTTTTTCCTGAAGGATTTTAATTTATGTTTTTTTTATACTTTCCAGAAGTAGTTGCAAGATCTGAGCACACGTCTTACCATATTTTCAGGAAATATACCCAATAAATCAGAAATTTTGCTTTCGCGTTCGTTACGTAATTAGGGAACGGTCTTTGTTTTTAATAAATCGAACGCGAAGGGAATTTCTAAACGTTTTAAGTGAAATGATTATGTTCATAAAGTCTTACAAATTTGCCATTCACGCACTTAAAAAAAAATCATAGTTGCAAAAATGCTTAACGTAAAATGTTGGGGGTTTCATTTTATGCGTGAAAAAACTATTATGTTTATGTTCCCTTTAGCCAAATTGAAGACTAAAGGAAAAATTTCCTGAAATGTTTATTTTTAAGACCCGTACATGAAATCGTTTCTTAGAAAAGAGCAAAATTTTGGAATTCCCCGATTCACAGATATCATTGCAGGAAACTGAGAAAATAAATGAAAGCTAAGGATGTAAACTTTTGATGTTATCTAAGGATTAAAAATACAGATCAAAACGGGCAATTTATTGCTGTGTACTCGATTTGTCTAGTATCGCACTCGAGAAAATATTTCTCAGCGTAAACACCGCGGTACTTCGTCGGGTTTTCAGCAGCTGAGAGCTCGAGGCACGGGTCAGTCGGCCCACTAGCTCTGACTTCACAGACCAGTTCGAAGGCTTTCTTAATCTTCAGGGGTTTTTGGCTGTACACAGCGACATGAAACCCTTTCCTTGGTGAGAAACTTCCTTGAAATCTGTTCGTCTTCCAGCCTCTAACTTTCTCACCAAGTGGAAATCGTACGAGACAAAAGTATAAAACTATTTTACAAATATCTCTATTATTGTATTTGCCAAGGCATGTCTCGTGGGCCCCTGGTCATGGTGGGCCCCACTGCTATAGACGCCACCTTAATCCGGCCCTGCGCAATAGTGAATGCCACCGTGGAATATCCATCTGCAGCACACTAAAATGCTTAGAAATTAAATTTCTGTAGCTCCCCCCATGTGTGAAATTTCATCATAGAATTTGAAAAGTGTTGGTGGCGTTAACGTGCCACACAGACAGTTGTGCGTCTACGTATCTCTCTCCTCACCCAATTGCCATTTAGCTGTCAGAGGGAGATGTTTATTGTACGCGCTGTTTCTCTGTTAGGGAGTTTCTTATGTTGGTTGTGGTGAAAATTCATCTAAACAATATTTGGGGGTAAGTTTATGTATACACTAATTTTTCTCCTTTTTATGGAACTTTTTTTTCTGCTAGAACATTAAGGAAAAGAGTAGTCGTTTGCGTGAACGACATACTATGAAATTGTTCCTGGGCAAAGATTATGTGGAAATAGATGTTTGACAGGCTGATGCGTTTTCGTAGATTTCAAAATCTCTTCTGTGAAATATTTAATTGTTCACATTATACTATTCTGCTGGAATGTTAATTTTAACATTATGTAAAAAAAGATGTTTATTATAAGCCGGAAAAAACTATCTGTAAAAAAATCCTGTGCATTGATAAAAATTCACCCACGTTAGTGAAACGGACTCCGAAAAACATGGTAGTGTTCCAGAGTGAATATAGAATAAATCGTGATAAAATACATGCGTATTTCCGAAGAATTATTCTTCATTAGTATGTGATATTGTTTGGAGAACTGTTTCTTATCCTGAATCTCTTGTGTTGAAGATTGGATATTGAACTTTTTTTAATGCTGAATGTTGCAATCCTTTGTATTAAGCAGTAGAACGAAATAACTGCGCTTCATTTTAATATGGAACACAATGATCAATAATTTGATACGATTTTGATAGAAATTTATACATCTGTTGTCTGTAATGTTATATGAGACATTTTGTGTCGTTATTTTTACACTCCGAATATATGAGCGTTAGGGTTTGGATTAACAGAAGCAATAACTTAGAAACGAATGGATCTGTTCCAAAACAATTTTCTTTTTATTTATTTTTGATCTCATTATTACGATCTCAATTCCCGCCAACACATCATGCATTGTCTTAAGTTTTGGTCACTTTTTACCTTTCCCTAACGGACTACTGAGGTCATAGAAGAAGGTGCTCTTCTGAGGGTTTTATTACTTTAGTTTCCTTCAATAACCATATAATTATTTCATTTAGCGGATTTCATTAAATTATGACTTGGCTTGCATTAAGGAAAGGCGCAGATTTACGCCAGTTATTGACCCTTTCGTCGGAAATTCCATGTTCATAGAAATGTAAACTTTTCTTTTGTGGCAATGAACTTACCTGTTTTAGATATTTTTAACAACATGCATGATAAAAAATGCAAGTGCATTAGTTAACCTCTATAAATTGTGGGATCAAAGTAAAAAGATAAAACCGACCAACGCTTCTAAGAAAATATGATTTCTAAATTATTTTTGTCATTAAAGAAACAAAAGCCAATGAAGGATCTGAATAAATCTCAGGTGATCTTCAGAGAGATTAATAAAATTTAAGGGTTATTTATGAATATCGCAACACGTGCACTTTCTCGTGGGTATTTTCCCTTACCGTCGAGATCGTCAACAGGTGACCATTTAGATACTTCTTAAGTTAATTAGGAAAGTTTAACGAATAATATTTTCTCCATGGCGTTTATGCGCATTTATGAAGATTTTTGCAAGTGCTCCGAAGAAAACGAGTTTTCGTATGTAAACAATTGTATGCGTTTAGCACTTTTCGGTTTAGTGAGAGTCAACAGAATACAGTCAAAGGGGAGAAAAATCACGTTCCCGCACTTAAAGAAATGGAAAATGTCTCGGTTCGTCTGCTGAAGAGCGTGGATCCTTTAGCGCAAATTCTCCCCACCGATCAACTAGCTAGCTCTTTCGGAATGGGCTTGCAGCAAAAGCAGAATCAGCAGCTGACTTAGCCCGCAAGATGGCTGTATGGGTGCCAGTGGGGAAGCATCCCTGTATTAGGAGCCAGGCTGCGAGGGAGAAAAGACTTCGATGAGGGCGCTAGCATCGCTCCCTGGCTGATGAGTGGCCGGGTTGCCAGATGGGGGTTTTATTGTGTCCCGACGAAAAGGCTCCTTCCAACCATGGGACCACGATCTTGGAGTTGTTTGATATTTTTGGTGACAATGTGCGAATCAAGACCGGATTCCCTCAGAGTCGGTAAGTGAAGCATTATTTTCTCACTTTCCAGTGTCGATCGATTTGACAACTAAATAGATAGGAGGAATGAACGCGCCACCAATAAAATTTGCATATCAAACGATGCGTCGATTCAGGACCTATATAATAATTCCTATTTTATTTTACAGAATTTTTTTCAGTGTCTCGTTGTGTCGATCAAGAAATACAGATTTTTCCGCTGTAGCGAGTGCACTGGAAGCGGCCGCAAGCATACTTCGAGGAATTTTTTTTAATCTTTGCAGGGAAAACAACGCAAGCTTCGGGTTACGGTTGACCCAATTACTGTAATCCCTCTAGTCCACGACGTTTTCAGCAATTGGGACATGATTATGACTCTCTTATTACTGAAAAGCGACTGGGGAGAAGTTTCTGAACACACTAAACTGTTATCAAAAAAGCATATGCTAAAGTTTACGAACTGAAAAGTACACAAATACTTGAGATGAAGTTATTCTGTTCCTAATGCATTTCTCCAGCTCAATGTATGAATTAATTTTGGGAAGTAACTTATTTAAAAAAAAAATCCTGAATGGAAACCTTTTAATTGATAACAATTTGATTATTATTGAATTCAAGCTGTTTGTTTTGTCTCAAATGTTTTCTTTTACAATTCGAAATGCTTTATTTCCTTCACCAAATATTAATCCAATATCTAAAGTTGATTTATTTTTCAAGATACTGTTGAAGAGCTTATAACGCCTCACAAAAGCTAGATTGTGCAAAATTTGGGCATTTGATAGAATTTTCAAAATTCGAGGAGGATCAGACGAGAGAGGCATTTAAAAGATATACGATTACCATTCTTTGGTTTAAAAAATGAATAAACGTACAAAGTATGGATAAAATAAGTTCGAAGAAAGGCATTTTCTTTTCACTTACAGAATGATAAACATTTTGGAGATGAATTATTTGAAACTGTTCTTGCCAGTCGGATTCTAACTTTACCTTGTTTTCTGTTAAGCAACCATATGGCCAGTCAGTGCATACACACACATGCGTGTGTTCAGAAATGTTTTATTCGGGAAACGTAACTGAAAAGTATAAAACCTCTGAGAACACATTCTGCTATTTCTAATATTTATTGTACCATATTTGTGAATCCCATAGTGGAATTACTGGGTTCTGATCAAATGCCACGTGTGATAACTTTCATTTATCTTCTTTTTTCAACGTTTCAAACTGATAACTTGCATTTATCTTCTGACTGATAACTTTCATTTATCGTTTCAGACTGATAACTTTCATTTATCTTCGTGTGATAACTTTCATTTATCTTCTTTTTTCAACGTTTCAGACTGATTCGATATTTGGGTTAGTAAGAAAGGTCAATCCATCCAATACAGACATAAAAGAGAAACAAAAAATGTGCCGTCATATTTCGAAATGCTTATTGATGTATTTAGATCTCGGAATCATTTACACCTATGGGATGATTTCATTAATACTCCCATAACACTGTTCTTCAGTTTTGAAAACCACAGAACTAAGAACTACGATGAATTTTAAAAGCTGCATAACTATTGCATATTATCGTACAGCTAAATGAAATTTAGGTAGGAAGGAAATCTTTGGTATCAAAAGATGTAGTCGAAATGAAAAGAAAAAGCAGGAGTACTTTGATTTTAGACACAAAGCGTTACAAGCAATTTCAATTTTACTTGAATAAGAATTGTTTAAACAAGAATGGCACTAAAACCATAAACATGACGAAGTTCCGGATGCTTGCTAATGTTAACACAATTGTATTCAACACATTTTAATTTGTTAGCAAAGAAAATATTTCATACCTAGTTACCGTATTCAGTACAAAGAAGAAATAATTCTGTGTAACAAAATTTAGTGCGTAATACCTTTGAACTATTTGAATTATATGATGCTTGTGTACAATTTAAAGTATACGTTGCTGTATCTATAAGGAAAGCAAGCTGTACAGAAACATAAGTTGGTTCCAGAAGTCCGGAGAAAAAATGTTTTTAAATTTTGTTTGTATTGCTTTTTTAGACACACCAAGATTCTCATAGTTTATTTTATCCGATTGTAATAGAAAGGAGGCTGTAGGTTTAAATCTGAAGGTCTCCATGGCAAAGATAAATTTTATATGGAAAAGGGGGTCAAACACTTCGGAAGATAATAATTCGTAATTTGTTGCAAGGTTCTGTGAAAACTTTCTAGTAATTGAAAATGGCGAAATGTTACTGCGTTTATGGTTGTATTGAGTGATTTTTTTAACTAATAGCTCAACTTTCGCCATAAATCCTAGTGAATTTAAATATTCGACGGAAATCAACAACAATGTGCAAGTGTTTTGAAATATGAAACTGTGAAATAAAAAGCCAATGTGTCAGGTAGCTTATGATAAAGAGACGATATCTGCACCCATGCAGGAGTGAAGCCATTCGAAAAGGCTCTGTTGGCGCCGACGAATATATATGTATACAGAATATTTTTCTCTTGCGGTAAGAACAGGAAGTGGTATCTATGATACCATTGGTTTAGTGAAGTGTATTTGACGTAATAGTTTTCCAATGAAAATCATGGAGTACCCATATAACTGAAGTTACTAGGAAGGAAAGCTATTGATGGTAAGTTTAATTGTCCCTAGAAGGAAAAAAATCACATGGTGTGAGTAACAAAGAGCATGGAGATCATTGCATAAAATACGGTAATGCTCCGTCTTGCAATAAGGAGGACTGTTCCTGGGTTATTAAAATTCATTCATAAAGCAAATCATTAGCTCAAATTATTGCAATAAACTGGTTCTAGGAACATTTCGTATTTACCTTTTCCTTATTCCATTCAAGAGTAAAAATTGTTTTGAATCTCATTTATTACTAAAAAAACCGAAATACGCTCAATGATTTATTAAATTGCAAGGCCCCATTAAACCTGAAAAGGCCAAACAAAAGATGTATAAAAAACTCATAAAAATTATTTCAGCAAATTCATCTTTATTTTTAGTTTTACAGCAGACTAATCTCTTAATTGCTTTTAGAGGAATCGTAAAATTCGGAGCTCAAATAGTTAAAGTTGTGCCCTGTACGATAAAGCTTTTTTTTCACAGCGCCATCACTTAATTTTCCTTTTAGAATATATATTTTTCATAGCACGAAGTACTCGCTTTGTAAAAGCTTTATAAAATGATCCGGCAAACACATGCTGGGTAATCATCAAGATATTTACAGCGTATTTTTGAAATAATTTCTACATTTAGATTAGCGTATTGATCACATTTATTTCGTTTCGCTATGGTAATTTTTCTTTCATTTTCCTGCCACGTTTTCGTAAAATGTTTCACATTCCATTCCATTCCTAAATTGCACAATTAAATTTTTATTTAAAAATACTATCGGCTCATCATAGGGCCGATTAAATTCCAAGCATAAGATATATATATTTCCAATGTCAAACGATTAATACCAGTATACTCCTTTTCATGAATTTACTTTTTGATGTTTTCAAGTTGTCATCTGAACATACAATGGCCGGGCGGTGGCGCAGTGGTCTAAGCGATGGCCTCTGATCATTCGTCCGAACGGGGTCCGGGTTCGAATCCCGGTGAGGCATGGATGTTGTGTTTGTCTTACGGCACTGGCTCTCTCCCTTCCCTGGAACCAGTGACCCTAAATTAGGGACGGGCGACTGCTTATAGCCCATTGAGTTGCTCACGGTGGTCGTTAAACCTCCAATCAAAAGAAAAAAACAAACAAAAAAAACATACAATGGGAATGGAGAGAATAACAGAAACACGATGGTAAGAACCATATATTAATATGGTGTTGGACCATTATATTTTCGTGATACAGCTTGCATTGTGAGTAAAATGAATACAAGCACATTTTAAATAGTCTTTAGGAGGGTATAGGATCACTCTTCATGAGGGAAAAGCTCAGCCACCATAATAAAAGAAGAAGAGAATCTGATTATTACCCTGTTTCTAAGAACTGACCGCAGTGGTTCCATAGTATTTCAATGGGATGACTGTGCAGGTCATGGGAGATGCCGAATTTCGTCTTCATGTTCTCCCAAACAGTACCTGACACATCTAGTCAATTCAAATGTGTACGTAGTGACTGGCAGTAATGCTAACCATGCGTTGCCACGATGGTACCTAAAAATGCCAAACTTTACTTGGGGTCTTTAGGTGCCATCGTTCGTTTTACTTTTAGGTACTATCCTTAGTTTTATTTCTAGTTACCAAAATCGCTTTCTAAACAAGTAGTGATCTTCCCTCTGAGCTGCTGGTACAAGATGGTTAATATTTCCCTAATTATCGCAACATCCCAGCATGAATCCCACCGGACGTTGGAAATACCGTAAAAGGTAATTCTGAAGGTCACGTGAGACGTTTCTAAGAAACTGATCCTTGGTTCGGATGTTCATAGAACCGTTTCTTCCGGTTTCAGATTGGAAATCTCTACTAGAAACAATAGCGAGTGAATAATTATCCGCAATTTATTTGAAAAATACACTACATTGACAAAAGTAGCCAGACACCCTTTCGAAAGCAAATGAACGGATCCGCTGCGTTGTTAAGATGCCCGGTACAGCTGCAAACGGTATAAAAACAAGCCTGAAGCTTACCGTGATCGTATCGCACTGTGAGGTTGAGTGAAAATGTCGCGGCGGGAGAGAACTGACTTTGAGAAAGGAAAGATTGTTGTGTGTTATATTTAATGGGTTGTCCATAAGAGAAACCGAGAGGCGTTTAAACATACCCAAGTTTGGATGTACTGAATAAGTGGAAGGCACATGGCGTGCCTGAAGCAGCAAAACGTACCGGCAGATCAAAGAAAATCAGTGATAGAGGACGTCGAAGCCTCAGGAGAGTCCTATAGCTAATCTACAGAGTACTGCACAAGACCTCAGTGTATAGGTGAGTATAAATGCTGGAACCTCGGTATGTACACGTACCATTCGCATAGAACTTCATTCCATGGGTTACCGTGGTTGTACGGCTGCTCATAATCCTTTCATCTGCACTTGGAATGCTACTCGTCGTTTAGCATGGTGTAAAGAACATTTATCGTGGACTGTCTTAGATAAATGAGAACGAGTCCAATGGACTGATGAATCCAGATACACGATGCATCAGTCTGATGGCTGTGTGTGGGTTTGGCGGCAGCCGAGGGAACGCTATTTACCACAGTGTTCTGTTCCTACGGTCAAGTTTGGAGCTGACAGTGTACTCGTGTGGGGGTGTTTTTCCTGGTATGGTCCCGTCCCATTGGTTATCCTGAACAAACCTGTTAACCAACACGTCTACCTCGATATTCTGGACAATTATGCCCTACCAACTCTGTGGCAATACTATGGAACCGAGCCTTGTTGGTACCAGCAGGATAATGTGCCAAGCCATAAAGCAAGGACTGTTACGGCGTGGTTTGAAGATAACTCCGTATCGTGTGTGGACTGGCCAGCATAGAGCCCTGATCTTAATCCCATAGCGCACCTATGGGATTAATTAGGGCGCCGCATAAGAAATTTGGAACCAATGCATACTACTAGGCAACAGGTAGCGGCAGCATTATGTACTGAATGGAAGCGCATACCTATAGCTGTGTTCCAAAACCTTGTCGAAAGCCTGTCTCAAAGGATCAGTGCATGCATTAAGGCCAAAGTTGGACCGACACCATACTAATGTATGTCAATAAATGCTATGTTGTGTTTCACTTATAGGTGTTCGGTGACTTTTGTCAATATAGTGTATATTACAACTGCAATTGACGAACTTTCAAGGATGTCATTTTTGAACGCCTCTTTTTACTTTTCAACGCTCTTCCGCTAGCGTTGCAAGAATTGTTTTTTTTCGTGCTTTAAAAAGAAACCGTTTTGCCTAGAGGCAAGTCATACAAATCCATGACATCTTAAAGCATTTTGATTGGACCAAAAATGTGAGAGTCCAAAGGAGCTAAGTTCGGACTATACGGAGGACATCCCAATACCGCAACCTTTTATTTTCTTCAAAGGAGCAGTATGAGGACGGACATCGTGCAACAATAAAAATACCTTCCTACAACAGTCTTCTTCGTTCGATTCGAATTGCGCGCATCAGCTTGTAACGTGGCATTTCATAGTAACGACACATTTTCACTCTCGAGCTCCTCTCCTGATAATGCCTTAGTACTTGCCCTTGCGAGTCCCAAAAAACCGCTAGGAACACTTTCCCAGCTGTTAGTTGGGTGAGTTTTGAGGTTATGGGTTTTCGAGTAATATTTAAAGTTTTATATTTACTTTGAGACTCATAACGGTAGATCCAAGTTTCGTTCCCAGTGTTGATTCGTTTTAAAAAGGCGTCGCCTTTTGTTAACATAGAACTCCAAAGGGCGTTGTGAGGTGCTAAAGCTATTGTTTCCATCTCTGGGAAGTCAGTGACCCAATCTTTGCGCACTTTAAGAAAGTTAAGTGTCTTGCTGATGATCTCACAGGCGGAATATTGACTAATTTTCACATGATTTGCCGTTTAATAAACATTCACCCGCCTATTTTCTCGAACCATGGCACGATCTTGCTCATCGTTGTAATCAATAGTGGGCTAGCGTACCTCTCCTTCTTCATGCGTCATATCCGTGCAACCATTTTTGATCTTGGAAATGTATTTGTATATACAGGGAGTGGACAACAAAACTAAAACACCTGTTCAAATAGCACCTGACGTGTCACGCCGCTGTACGCGCCACCTAGTCGCCATCCCGCATCTATTTCGCAGCCGATCAACGAGAGCGAAGTCTGAAGGTTGCATTAACAGAGCAGTAGCTCAGTTGGATGTCAAAAAGTGTGATTCACACAACACAATGCATGACATATCCGAGTTTCAAAGATGACAGATTATTGGTGGGCGTCTCGCCGGTGGCTCTGTGTCCAAGATAGCAGGTTATTGGTAGGCGTCTCGCCGGTGGCTCTGTGTCCAAGATAGCAGATTATTGGTGGGCGTCTCGCCAGTGGATCTGTGTCCAAGATAGCAGATTATTGGTGGGCGTATTGCCGGTGGATCTGTGTCCAAGATAGCAGATTATTGGTGGGCGTATTGCCGGTGGATCTGTGTCCAAGATAGCAGATTATTGGTGAGCGTGTCGCCGGTGGATCTGTGTCCAAGTAGCAGATTATTGGTGGGCGTCTCGCCGGTGGATCTGTGTCCAAGATAGCAGATTATTGGTGGGCATCTCGATAGTGCATCTGTTTCCAAGATAGCAGATAATTGGTGGGCGTCTCGCCGGTGGATCTGTGTCCAAGATAGCAGATTATTAGTGGGCGTCTCGCCGGTGGATCTGTGTCCAAGATAGCAGATTATTGGTGGGCTTCTCGCCGGTGGATCTGTGTCCAAGATAGCAGATTATTGGTGGGCGTCTCGCCGGTGGATCTGTGTCCAAGATAGCAGATTATTGGTGGGCGTCGCCGGTGGATCTGTGTCCAAGAAAGCAGATTATTGGTGGGCGTCTCGCTGGTGGATCTGTGTCCAATATGGCAGATTATTGGTGGGCGTCTCGCCGGTGGATCTGTGCCCAAAATAGCAAGTCTTTGTTGTGTATCGTGAGTCACGATATCCAGGTTCATTTCGGCATACCAGCCAGAGGGAAGAACCACATCCAGTAGGAGTAACTATCGAGGTAAGAGGATGTCCTCTGATAGGGACGTCCGGGCGCTAACACGGATGGTATCCAAAAACGTAAATCCACAGCTGCCCAGCTCACCGCAGAGTTGAATACTCACCGCGACTCATTCTTTTCATCAAAACTGTTCGTCGGGAGCTTCACCGGGTCAACATTCACGGTCGTGCTATCGCCAAACCCTGAATAACCAATGTGAATGCCAAATGTATGTTGTAATGGTGCCACAAGCAGAAATCTTGTGTGCTGAACAACATGAAATGTGCATTGTTCTCCGATGATTCGTCCTTAACTGCCTTTCCCACAACCGGAAGAGTTTACGAGTGGAGACATCCCCAACAGGCATACCAACCGGACTGTAAATTGCTCGCAGTGAAGCAGGGAGGTGGACCGGTGATTCTTTGAGCCACAATATCGTGGCAGTCTATCTTCCCGCTGATTGTTCTTAATCGGAACATCGCTGCCAAGGACTGTGGGACAATACTGGAGGACGAGATCCACCCAAAGGTTCAAACATTGTACCCTGACTGTGGTGCCGTGTATTAGGATGATAATGCACCGATACACAGTGGTGGAAGAGTGGTTAACTGAGCATGAAAGTGAGGTTGAACATCTGTCATGGCCTGCACAGTCACCCGACTTGAACATTATTGAGCCACTCTGGAATGTTCCGGAGGAGCTAGTCAGGAAACGTTTTCCTACACCAGCATCACGTCCTTAACTAGCCACTTTTCTGCAGGAGGAATGGCTTCAAATCCCTATGGCCACTGTACAGGACTTGTATCGGTCCTTCCTACGACGAATTGCAGCTGTATTGGCTTCCAAAGGAGGCCCTACGCCGTGCTAATAAATTCATTATCATATCACTAAGCTGTTCTCTGATATTCAGAGGTTAGCTCCGCAAAGAAATACAAACTACCAGATAATGTTTACTTACTCTTGCCGTATCAAACTTCTCCATTTACAGCGATCTTCTGTACGTCATACTCATAATCTTTTCCTCTGGCAGACACTCCTGAATCTGATCCTCCTATGACTTCCTTGGCCTTCCTCTACCTTTCCTTCCTGCCACTTGGGCTAAAAGACTTTCTTACTAAGCATCTCATCATTTATTCTTACATCATGGCCAAAGCAGCGAAGCACATTAGTCTCCACCTTGCTAACAACATTTTGCCCCACATTCTTGTGTCCTAAACTTAATAATAAATTCTTGTGTCCTAAACCCATGTTTCAGTTTGGTTGCCCGCTCCTTGTAATTGCACGACTACTTCTGACCTAGGAAATCCATTGGTGAACGCTCGCCTTTGTAATGTACTGTTCTTGTAATGTGATGAAAGCCTTTGATGAATTTCAGCTTCTGGCACACCATCAGCCCACAGCAAAATGGATCACTTCCCATTGTGCTTATTTGGTGAACACGGAGAGTGGAGTCGCCATGTAAAAGGTAGCACGACACCACAAGAACCTGCCAATTAAAGGCACTTCAACTAGAGTGACTACAGCTACACTACGTCTACACAATCGTGCTCAGTAAGGTGTTCAGCCAATCGAAAAAAAGAACTGGAACTTCACTGCGGATAATTATCGACTAAACCTCGCAGTTCATCTGTGCCGTAAAATTCCTCATGATGTAGCTCCAGCTGAACTGTTTTGCATGAAATTAGATTAGTGAGATGCGTTGTGGCTGTTGAAGTGGGAGTGGTTTTGTCTAACAATCATTGCTGACGTCATTTTGTGCCTTGTTACGCGTACAGTTCGGCTGGAGCATCGATTCGTCCGACACATGACTTTTTTTGTGTACAATAGATTCGTCCAACCACACGACTTTTGTTTAGAACAGCTGCACGATGTGAGTAGATCAGTGTGTCATTTTAACGCAACTCTAATTGCATGTTCTGTCTTATCTGAAGCAAGAGTAAAAGCAAAATAGACTTCTGCATAGCGAAATTAGCATATTAGCCACTTTTTAATGCAATATTATTTCATACAGTACATCCGCTACTGTATATGACAATCTGATTATACAGGAATTGTGGAGTGCATCTACGTCTACAGCATATCAGACGTTCACAAGACATCATTTAACTGGCTCAGATTTGACGAAAGTACAACACGTATGTGGTTTGGCAAATGTTCTACAAGGTGTTGGAGTGCATCTACGTCTACAGCATACCAGGCGTTCACCAGATATCCTTTAACTGGCTCAGTTTTGACGAAATTTCAGCACGTTTACGGTTTGGCAAAGATTCTACAAGGCGTTGGAGTGCATCTACGTCTACAGCATATCAGACGTTCACAAGACATCCTTTAACTGGCTCAGATTTGACGAAAGTACAACACGTATGTGGTTTGGCAAATGTTCTACAAGGTGTTGGAGTGCATCTACATCTACAGCATACCAGGCGTTCACCAGATATCCTTTAACTGGCTCAGTTTTGACGAAATTTCAGCACGTTTACGGTTTGGCAAAGATTCTACAAGGCGTTGGAGTGCATCTACGTCTACAGCATACCATGCGTTCACCAGACATCCTTTAACTGGCTCAGATTTGACGGAAGTACAACACGTATGTGGTTTGGCAAAGATTCTACAAGGTGTTGGAGTGCACCTACGTCTACAGCATACCAGGCGTTCACCAGATAGTTTTTTTTTTAACTAGCTCAAATTTAACGGAAGAGGACATTGCTTCCGGATCTGTTTTTTTAAACATATCCCATACATTTTCAACGGGAATTTAGGTCCGGGCTTTGTGGTGACCAGGTAAGATGGTGGAAGTGGCTGTCATGCTCGCCGAACACGTCTTGTGTCCGTGAAATAGCCATCATCAGATGCTGGATAAAAAGTCAACATTGCAGGATGGACTTGAACAGCAAAACAACAATCAAATAATATTTTGAGGACATATAAGGCCTTCTAGCAGCATAGGGAGAACCGTTTCATACCAAAATAACGTATCCTACGTCATAGCACCTCCTGCAGAACCTTGAGCTGTGTTTACACGGCAAGCTGGGTCCATTGCTTCATGGGGTTTCCACTAAACTCGCAGTCTACGGTAGGTACAGAACAAGGTGTACATCGATTCGATTTTTTTTATCAGTCTTCCAATGAGCAGTAACGGCGTTTCTGACAGCACTGTAGACGAACTTTCCGGTTCTTCGCAGAAGTCGGTGGTTTCCATATAGGCATTCAATTGACAGTACCGATCGTCTTCGATTATGTGCACGTAGTTCACTGATATGTGGGTCGGTAACAGCCTTTATTGAATGCCTGGGTCAATTGCTACACACAGGAAGTCCTGTTTCTCCGTACAAGCCTTCTCAGACGACGGCGATCTCGTTTCTGATAGATTGTCCACAATTCTAAGACAAGAATTGTGGGTTATTTTCGCACAGATTAAAGACCCGGGATAGCTGACCTTTGGAGAAACCTGCTTTCAAGATCGTCGCTCCAGACAGGCGGATTAAGCCTTTTACCGAACTTCGAAAGATCCTTTGTTATTCCCATTGTGATCAACACTACTGACGTTTACTAACGAGCAGCAGTCTTAAATAGTTGCCTAGATCACGTGGTGACGCACGTGACCACGTATTTTGCATATAAGCCGCATAAATGATGGTTACGTACAACTGCATTAAAGTCTAATTCAGCGATCGTTGTGCATATGTATATTCGTGTACACATTGCGATTGCCAGTTTATTAGCTACACGTTCTTTCATCACAAATGTCTCACGCAAACACATACAGCGGCACACGAGCCCGGCGTGTGTGGTTCAGATCTAGTCGTCCTTTATCAGTTAGTATTCGATTGAGGGTAGGAATAATAAAAACTATTGATTTGAGAGACTTTGGGCATAGCATGATATCTGGAGCCAAGCGTGTCTGTCCGAAGAACTCATGAGTTGCAGTCTCCTTCGGATTATCACGCATAGCAGTTGCAAAGGTTTACTGTAAATGGTGAACCCAGCTAAAGAATCGCAGCAGTCGGTAATACTTTGGTTGAAAATAATTGGTGGATAAGATTGGCCAAAGGAGACTGCAAGAATCGTGCAAGCGACCCGGTGAAGCGCTGCGGAATTCAACATTGATATGCCGACGGTCATCTCCGTTCGCACTACGTATTGCACCATCTCGCGAACAGGATGAAGAGTCGACGACCATGTGTGTGTCACATCGCAAATAGGATGAAGAGTCGACAACCTTGTGTGTGTCACATCGCGAATAGGATGAAGAGTCGACCATGTGTGTGTCACATCGCGAATAGGATGAAGAGTCGACCATGTGTGTGTCACATCGCGAATAGGATGAAGAGTCGACCATGTGTGTGTGTCACTTCGCGAATAGGATGAAGAGTCGACCACCATGTGTGTGTCACATCGCGAATAGGATGAAGAGTCGATTACCATGTGTGTGTCACATCGCGAATAGGATGAAGAGTCGATTACCATGTGTGTGTCACATCGCGAATAGGATGACGAGTCGACGACCATGTGTGTGTCACTTCGCGAGAATAGGATGAAGAGTCGACGACCATGTGTGTGTGTGTCACTTCGCGAGAATAGGATGAAGAGTCGACGACCATGTGTGTGTCACATCGCGAATAGGATGAAGAGTAGACTATGTGTGTGTCACATCGCGAATAGGATGAAGTGTCGACCATGTGTATGTCACATCGCGAATAGGATGAAGAGTCGACCATGTGTGTGTCACATCGCGAATAGGATGAAGAGTCGACGACCATGTGTGTATGTCACATCGTCCACGACGTGACATACACACATGATCGTCGACTCTTCATCCTTGCTATGGATCTGCGTGAAAATTCCAGCAGGGTAGCAGTCGAGAGGTGGTCGGATCGCCACGCTTGGCGATAACTGTCATGGTGCGTTCAAAGTCGCTCAGACCACTCCGTTTGCTCATTCAGACCTCACTTGAGCGCTAACTGATGCTTGGCAAACTCACCTGCCCGATTTATATCGCGCATTGCGCTCACATGACGTCATACGTGTTAGAGTGGGCCATTTGTGTGACAAGAGCAGGTGTACTTAATAAATCGATGTCTCAGTGTATATGCACTTATTTCGCGAGGAGGGAAGCGAAATAAGTGTGACTCAGGAACAATGATTTTCTCAGACCCTTAGGCCAATCTGTCTCTGTATGGCAGAAAGAAACAGAAAACCAATTACTACGAAGGAAATGATTTGCTATAATTGAAGGACATCTCTGCCAGGAACAATAAAACAGAAAGGGAAAGAAGTGAAACGAAAATTGGCGAATGGGAATTTTTGTCACAACAATGAAATAAGTTGGTTATCGCCCTCCCCCCAACTTCAGTGGAGAAGCAATGCAAATACACCTGACGATAGTAGACAGCGCTTCTGTATAATTTCAAGAAGAAATTCTTGTACATAACAAGAGAAGCGAAATCATTGTCAAGTTTTTGGTATGTTTGTAATTTGCTGAGACTACGTCGGAGAGCAGTTGCTGGGAGTTTTAAACCTGTCTTGCATTGTGTCTCCATTAAGGCACATCTGAGACAACGTTATGTGAGCGAAAGGATGAGAAACACAATATGGTCTGGCTGCACTCTACGAAGTTTTTCTAGTTCATTCGTTGGAAAAAAACAAGAGGATTTGCGATATGAAACCCCTTAACCCGGGCAATTATCCACGAAAAACTCAACCAAGCAGTTTCAAGAAATATAAACTGCTATGCACTACGTGACATGAAGTAAATGACTTACTACTTTGGTGACTTATGAGTCAAATTGGCAGTGTTGCAGCTATAAGCTTGACGGCGTAGTTCTGTTGGGAGAATAACCGCTCCAGAGTAAGAAGACGTCGCTTCGAAATCCACCACCGGTAAAAGGTTGTTCGTTATAAAACGTCATATGACGCCGTATAACAGTGAAATTCCGAATGAAGTCCAAATTTTGTACCATCCGTCTTCTAGGCTAACGTTAATAATTTCGGCCCTGCATATTGTATAATCTGGTCAAATTTTGTGTGGCGAACAGACAACTTTCAATTTCTGCGTGCATCTCATAACTTCTAACATGTGTAAAATTCAAAACTGCTCTCTGCTGGCGCTCGAACCCATATCCTTCTGCTCCGGAGCCGAATGCTTTATCAATTAAACTACGCCGTCAAGTGCTTATCACTGTTGCTTGATGTCTTGACATCTACGTCACCTCTGTAGTACGTCATATGTATCCCTCCCTTGAGAAAGGCGGGGGCACGAAATAGCTGGTTTCGGGTACGCCGCAAACCACGCTTGAAGTAACTCTCTGTAGAAGAAGGAATTCTTAGTAATTCCAGAATATCTGTGGAAGAAGCATCACACATATTTCGAAGCGAAGAAGGAATTTTTATTAATTCCAAACGATGTGTGGGAGGATCATCACACATTTTACGAAGATCCTAACTGACAGTAGGTCCATTTTTGCGTTCGAGCGACAATGTAAAATTCGAATTTGTCGGCGGCGGGGCTGGAACCAACATCCTTCTGCTCCGCAGCCGAATGCTTTCCCAATTAAGCTACGCTGTCACTGATTTATCACTGCTACTTGCCTCCCTGACATGTGCGTGTCCTCTGTTGTACGTCACATATATGATAAAGCGTCCCTTTTGTGTCAATAATTCCTCCATTTTCTCTTCGAAAGGCTTACGATATTCAACAAGCTTAATGCCAAATATTCTATGCGATAGTACGCTGGTAAAATTACACTATTATTTTTCGACGTATATCATGTAGCACCAATGTAATTAGCCGGCGTTTCTGTTCCCCGCTGTGTTTTAAGCCATAGCAATTAATGAAAGTCTTCATGTTGCCCAGCAAGCCACGCCTTTATAGATTTCTGGAAGTTTTAATACTACAGACACGTTCTAATGTTTAAGTAAAATCAAAATGGCAAGACTACAACGAACGGCGCTGTAGTGTAACCATAGTCGTGTGAATATTTGGAAGACCATATTCCCCTTTCTTTAACACATTCATTCACTGCGTCATTCTATATATTTTCATGTCTGACCTTAGAAACAGATTGCTGAACACCAACAACTCTTATAACATGCCTGCTTAGTTGTTTCAATGCAGTTAAATGATGATGCAGAAAAACAAGGAACGCTGTGGATATCAATGCGCTATTGCATTATGTTAGGCGTTACGACTTCGCGAACTCTCTGTATACGTCATTGGCACCTGTTGACAACTACAATAATGGATATAGAGAGTGCCACACCATGAAGAATCGTGAAATAAGACTAAATTTACCACCCATGTAGACAAGTAGTTGTGAAAGCAATGATTTGATTTCTGAAGGATTTCATGAATGCGATAGGTGAGGAGATAGTATGATGTGGCCTGAGACAGTAGGTCGTATGACTTCCATGCTGGGCTGTACATTCGGGAACATGGCATTACGTCAAGTGACAAAGCACTTGGATGGTGCCCTTTGGTATCTTTCATGCGTCATTGAACTGCGACGACAATTCTTCAGCCTGCGATGAGGTCGTGAAGAGGAGTTAAGTCTTTTCCTAATGACGTTCCATGTTCTGTATTTCGGAGACGTATGGAAATTGCTCTGGCGGGACAACACCAGGACACCTTGTAGGCAGTTCACTAATGTTCGCATTGTGCCGCTCCTGGACAATTTGTAGACAGTTTGCTGACGTTCGCATTGTGCAGCACATTGGCACCTTGTAAGCAGTTTGCTAATGTTCGCATTGTGCAACACCTGGACACCGTGTAGGCAGTTTGCTGATGTTTGCATTGTGTAACTCCTGGACACCTTGTAGACAGTTTACTGATGGTCGCATTGTGCAGCACCTGGATACCTTGTTTGCTGATGTTGTCAGTGCGGGAGGACATTCTCTGTTTAAAACGGTGCACCACAGATACCACGGAGACACGGCAACAAAACAGGGAGCAGTATCTCTTTGACGTATTGTCGTTTTGTTATCGTGCCCACTATGGTACAATGACAGCACGATAATATCATCGTATCCACTATAGCGGCAAACGGCTGTTCAAACTGATAGCTTTCCAAACCTTGCCACTAGGCTAAGGACCGCATGACACTCACGGATTGCAGCAAGATCAACCAGGTGACCACGTTGTCTCCAGAGTTTTCATCGGCGATCGTCGATGTGGACTCGTCGCTAAATATGTGATCCTGTTCATCCCGCGATGCGTGTCTGTTGCGCGGCGACGTGCTGCGTTTAGTGGCAATGGTGGGAGAGGGATGTAAACTTGCCTTAGCCAAACTGCGATGCATAGTCGGTGTCTATACGTGAATGTTCATAGCTAAACGAACTCCTCGTCGAATGTCGTTTGCGGTGGATTGTGGGGCTGCTAAGGCTTGCCGTCGAGTGAGACAATCGAGGCATTCAAATATTCGCCTACGTGCACCAGTCCCTGGTACACAACAGTGCTGAGTTCGAGCTTAATTTTATGAGCCCGAGGTATGTCAGCCCAAGCCTGGACGAGCCCTAAAGCTATGACTCGCGTGTTTAAGCATTAAAAATTTCCTTTTCCAGACTTCCACACTCTTTCATTTGCAACAGATAACTCTTTCAAAAGGGAAGTAGAAAGGTTCCTTCATGTGTTTTCTGTAGCAGAGCCGGGCGATTTTCTTTAACCATTCGTTTCCTCCTGAAATGCTCCTGGCGGACGGGCATCGGAAAAAATTAGGCTGCGTTGTAATCTACGTACGTTTCTCAATAGAATTTGCAGGAAGCTGCCGTGTGGAAATATTTTCTTGGCGTGCTATCAACTATTTGTACCTATAGTTCTCAAAGATTTTCTTCCTCCGCAGAAATCCAGTGATGCGTGGCCTGTTGCATTTGTTATCCAAATCCGGAGTAAATAGCTCTTCCGAGTCTCCCAATCGCCTAACAAAGCCAGTTGTCGAATAATTCTCTTTGCCAACTAGCAATGGTACGAACAAAAGTCTCGTATGCTAAATCATACTGTCAAATGGTACGAACAAAAGTCTCGTATGCTAAATCATACTGTCAAATGGTACGAACAAAAGTCTCGTATGCTAAATCATACTGTCAAAAATGGTACGAACAAAAGTCTCGTATGCTAAATCATACTGTCAAATGGTACGAACAAAAGTCTCGTATGCTAAATCATACTGTCAAATGGTACGAACAAGTCTCGTATGCTAAATCATACTGTCAAATGGTACGAACAAAAGTCTCGTATGCTAAATCATACTGTCAAATGGTACGAACAAAAGTCTCGTATGCTAAATCATACTGTCAAATGGTACGAACAAAAGTTCATACTGTCAAATGGTACGAACAAAAGTCTCGTATGCTAAATCATGCTGTCAAATGGTACGAACAAAAGTCTCGTATGCTAAATCATACTTTCAAATGGTACGAACAAAGGTCTCGTATGCTAAATCGTACTGTCAAAAATGGTACGAACAAAAGTCTAGTATGCTAAATCATACTGTCAAATGGTACGAACAAAAGTCTCGTATGCTAAATCATACTGTCAAATGGTACGAACAAAAGTCTTGTATGCTAAATCATACTGTCAAATGGTAAGAACAAAAGTCTCGTATGCTAAATCATACTGTCAAATGGTACGAACAAAAGTCTTGTATGCTAAATCATACTGTCAAATGGTAAGAACAAAAGTCTCGTATGCTAAATCATACTGTCAAATGGTAAGAACAAGTCTCGTATGCTAAATCATACTGTCAAATGGTACGAACAAAAGTCTCGTATGCTAAATCATACTGTCAAATGGTACGAACAAAAGTCTCGTATGCTAAATCATACTGTCAAATGGTACGAACAAAAGTCTCGTATGCTAAATCATACAAAATCGCGTATTAATCAAAAGAGAAATTTCTCTTTCTCAGCCCGAACCACAGAAAATAATGTGCTGCCTGGCTCTGCTTGGGCCCAGGTTCTGCTTCGGGCTCGGCCTGTCTCACCACTGATACACCACAAGTGCGATGGTCGCACTCGAAAATCCCATATGTTCTGAAGTTCTCGGGGCAGGAGAGCACCACCTTATTTTCCGCACGGGTTATCTGCCCTCCGTGGATCACGCTGAGGTCGCATTGTTTACTCATCACAATGACAGGTGTACGCTATATTGTCAGTAGGTGATTCACTTATTTATAGCCTGGGGGGAGGGGGTGCGATGGCAGCATCGTTGTAATGGATTAGCAGAGGTTTATGGATGGGTGCAGTTCGTATGACATAGTTTTTCGCTTATAAGGTATATTTCTGTATATCTATAATGTTTTTAAATGCACTATATTGACAAAAGTCACCGGACACCTAGAAGAGAAACACATTATAGCATTTATTGACATATATTCGTACGGTGTCCGTCCGCCTTTGGCCTTAATGCATGCACTGATCCTTCGAGACATACTTTCGACAAGGTTTTGGATCACAGCGATAGATATGCCCTTTCATTCAGTACATAATGCTGCCGCTAACTGTTGCTTAGTAGTAGGCCTTTGTTCCAAACTTCTTATGCAGCGCTCTAATTCATCTCATAGGTGCTATATGGGTTTAAGATCAGGGCTCTGTGCTGGCCAGTTCACACACGATACGGACTTATCGTCAAACCACGTAGTAACACTTTTTGCTTTATGATTCGGTGCATTATCCTGCTGGTACCAACAAGGCTCGGTTGCATAGTATTGCCGCAGAGTTAGTAGTACCTAATTAATTGTCCAGAATATGGAGGCAGACGTGTTGGTTAACAGGTTTGTCCACGATAAATAATGGGCCGGAACCATACCTAGAAAAACAACCCCACACGAGTACAGTGCCAGATCCAAACCTGACAGTAAGAACAGTACACTGTGGTGAATAGCGTTCCCCCCCCCACAGCCGCAATACCCACAAACGGCCATCAGACTAATGGATCGTGTATCTGGATTCATCAGTCCATAGGACCCGTTTCCATTGATCTACGGTCCACGATAAATGTTTTTTACACCATGCTAAACGAGGAGTAGCATTCCGAGTGGAGATGAAAGGCTTATGAGAAGCCGCTCGACCACGGTATACACAAGTTGCATCACTGTGCGTTAATGAAATATGTTATCAAATTAAGACGCGCGAAACTCTCTAATACGTAGTTACGGCTTGTTCAGTTCTACGCATTTAAAGACATTTTCTTATAATGCCGTTTTCATGAAAATGCATTTCAAGATGTGGCGAATTTTTCGTTAAAATACTTTTTAAGACTGCTTTATTAACACGAATTTAAAGTTTTTTGCATTAATATGAATTTAAGGAATTCATTAACATGAATTTAATTACCTTTTCACTAACGCGAGCTTTAGGGTTTTCGAATAATATGCACATTCAACGGTATTTTATTAATATACATTACTTTTTCATTATTGTGCGTTTATTTTAATCAAGGACCTTTTCATTAACAGGAACTCAATTTTTATTTTTTTATTTTCAAAATGCGATTTATTCAGAGTAAGGACATTGAATTGATATCAAATTGGAGGTGTTTTCGCTTAAAGATACTTTTAACATGCATTTAAAGGCTTCCTTAGTAGTATGAATTTCAAATGTTCTTCTATAAATGCGCTTTTAAAACATATTCCATCAAAAAACCTTCCATTAATATGGATTTATAAGGTTTGTTTGATCAACATGCATTTAATGAATGTGTCATTATTATGCATATATGGATTTTTTCGTTAGTAAGAATTTAAAGAATCTTTCATAATTTTAGTTAAAGACGTTTCCATTTATGGATTTTTCATTAATATATACATAAAGAGTTTTTAGTTGACTTGAAAAATCAGTTTTTTTTCGTTGATATCCAATTCTGGACGCTTTCATTTGGTGATTAGTTCATTAATATGCATTTAAGGACTTTTTGTTTCATCCCCAAGTATTTAAGACGCAAAAGCAATTAGTTGCTATTCTTTTTCAGTAAGACACCACATCAGAATTTCTGGAGGTATTTTTTTTGTGGCAGATACTGTCTTGCCGTGTGCGTGCCACTTACTAACCGAAAAGAAAGGACTGACGTATTACATGGTTGAGAAGAAATGAAAAAGTTCTCAAAATGGACATGTTCGACCTGTTCTCATTTCCAACATGCACTTTCATGTGGATCTCGTCGCATGGGCAATTCCTGATGAGTTTAATTAACGAATCTCTAATTCTCCGAATCAAGATTTGCAAACTTAATGTAATAGTGCATGATTTCTGACCCAAACTTAATTGCAGATTATAGATTGTGAATTAATTTTAAATCAGATTGAGTAGTCGTCTTACAGTTATCGGATATGCTAATGCAACTAGTATAATTACAACGTACCAGTTAGTCAATAATTGCGAGAAACCAGTTGCGATATATAAGAATGAACCTTCAGGGTAATTACAGAAGTGCTTGATGTGTAGACGGACTAGATTATCTGCGACAGAGATTATTATATTCCGTGGGTATAGAGATAATTATCATATTTTGTCATCGCTGTTTTTGTTTCCTATTCGCTGTATTTTGCAGCGGGTGTTTTAAAATATTAATGAAATTTTTAAAATCATGCGGATTTTATCTGTGTTTTTTCTTAATAGTGTCCAAACTGAACACGTTTTCATTGTACATAAAGCTTTACAGGATGGTATGCAAAGTCCTTGCCCAGGGACATTATTTAAAAACAATTATTCCAAACACGTCGTGGGTGTAAGATATCGTGTAGAAAAGTGGACATGCCTGCCGCCCCAGAGGCGCAGTGGTCTAAGCGATGGCTTCTGATCATTCGTCCGAGATGGATCCGGGTTCGAATCCCGGTGAGACATAGATGTTGTGTTTGTCTTACCGCACTGGCTCTATCCATTCCCTGGACCCAGTGGCCCTAAATTAGGGACGGGCGACTGCTTATAGCCCACTGAGTTGTTTACGGTGCTAGTTAAATCTCCAATAAAAAAAGAAGAGTGTATATGCTTCTTGATTAGCACGATTGCAACGCCCCCTGCGACGAAATTCGGATATTATAAAAATAAAATTTGATTACATGCAGAAAGGTGCCCGTATTTTCACTGTTTCTAACCCGCATGTCCCGATATCCAACACCGCATGTCCCGATATCCAACACCGCATCTCTTGATACCCAAAACCTCATCTTCCTAAATCCAAACCCGCATCACCTGATTTCCGTTCGAGAGTGCTACCTTTGCATAACCAAGAAGAACGAAGTTTCAAGAATTTTTTTTTGATTGGAGTTTTAACGACCACCGTGAGCAACTCAATGGGCTATAAGCAGTCGCCCGTCCCTAATTTAGGGTCACTGGTTCCAGGGAAGGGAGAGAGCCAGTGCCGTAAGACAAACACAACATCCATGCCTCACCGGGATTCGAACCCGGACCCCGTTCGGACGAATGATCAGAGGCCATCGCTTAGACCACTGCGCCACCGGGGGCGGCTTCACGAAATTAAAGCATAAATATAGATGAAGCTTAGAAAGCTGAATACCGTTTAGATTTGCGCTAGTCGAAGTAATTCGATGCTTCCTTGAAGCGCCAAGGGCCGCCCCGGTGGCGCAGTGGTCTAAGGCGCTGGCCTCTGATCATTCGTCCGTAAGGGGTCCGGGTTCGAATCCCGGTCGGGCATGGATGTTGTGTTTGTCTTACGGCACTGGCTCTCTCCCTTCCCTGGAACCAGTGACCCTAAATTAGGGACGGGCGACTGCTTATAGCCCATTGAGTTGCTCACGGTGGTCGTTAAACCTCCAACCAAAAAAAAAAAAAAAAAAAAAGCGCCAAGGACCACTTCTCATCCGGGTGCTTGTATACGTCACGGGTTCCAGTGATTCAGAGAGCATCTTAGATCTTAATGGAAAACGAATCCGCTTAAGTTATAATTCTTCACAAATACATGGAAGGCATATACAAACGTCATTATGGCCACAAAAGTGTCATATTTTCACTGTTTCCCATATTGCCACCTCTTCAGAAAACTTAATAATTGCATCACACTGGAGCGGGAATCGAATCCGCCTCTACGGATTTCTGTTCGAGCACGCTACCGTAACAATGACAACGAAATTTCAATTCACAACTTCCCTAAATGGCAAAGGAGGACAATGAAAAATGATTGAGACATTGTGCTCACTGTTGGAAGGCGGTTTCCCGAAGTTCTTTAGCACCCAGCAACGCAAAGAATTGTGCCTGCAAAGTGGAGGATGTGTGCGGTAAAATGCTATTTAAACAAACTTTCGAAAAGCGGACAATGAACAATATGCCAAGTTACACACTCCCGGAATTTTGCGAAATTGTTTTGTACGGTGAATGCAACGGAATTTCCATTCTGCTGCAACGACTTTCTCCAGTAGATTTCCATCCAGAGAATTTTCTACGTGGATATCATTGCCTATTTACTGGGGCGTCTATATATCGAAACACAGAAAATGTCTATCGCATGTGGCCCGAGTCATGTTCAGGACGTCAAGATCCTTTATCGGCATTTGTCTTCGGCAATGTCAGGAGGTCTTTCGGCAAGACCTGAAGGTCCTTCATCGGCATTTGTCTTCGGCAATGTCAGGAGGTCTTTCGGCAAGACCTGAAGGTCCTTCATCGGCATTTTCCTTCGGCAATGCGAGGAGGTCTTTCGGCAAGACCTCAAGATTCTTCATTTGCATTGGTCATCGTATTTCAGCAAAAGATGCCTTACAGAACGGTGAAGAGGAACAGAGACTGAACTGATGTTTTTGTCTTCTAGATGCTGTGGAATCATCGACTAATTTCTATTTTTTTCTCCTCATCGGTTTACAAGATGTAAACCGATGAGGAGAATTTCGACTGCGATGGTACAATGAGTTCGAACTTTAGATGGGCCATGAAGAACCGGAGATGAACTCGAACTCTCGTCGTGTAGCATTTGGCAAAATACTATTATTAGGCTATTCTTTCACGAACAAATGCTGATCGGTGACTACGGTTTTTTGCAAAATCATTTAGACGTCTGGAAAACGTACCAATACGCCATTTTCTAGACACGTGGGTGCAACTACACTGTAAAAGTGAAGTGTTGTGAATTCACGTAAATTTCTGAAAATGACATGTAGCAAAGTTGTCGCTAAGTGTCCGTCTTTTAACGGAATTTCCGGCTTTAAAAGCGCCCGGTTTTTTTTAACTTCCGTATTTTCACAGATTTTCCGTAGTCAGTAATTCCGTTCATTTCAGAAAATCCCATTTCAAGTTTTTTCCGTAATTAGACAGAAATTTCGCAAAATCCAACATCCTGAAAATTTCAGCCCTTACGCGAAAGAATCCTTTCGCGCCGGTGGTGGGGATCGAGCCCAGGCCGTTGGGATGAAGCCGCGCTTCTTACCACTGAGTCAGAAAGTCACAGTAATTAGGCTCAGGTTCAAGGTAAAACGAATTGGGCGACGAGGATTTTTTTCTTTTTCATTAATGCGAGTGATTTAGTCACTATTGGAGCTTATTATTTTTTGAATACGTTTGTAATAATTTTATTTTTTCTGTAACTTTTATTACAAATTACGTAATTCTTTTCGTGGTGATTTTTGTAGTTTGAGATATTTTTTTCAACTGACAGTAAATTTCAGTTATCTTTAAGAGAAGGTGCAACGTACTGTTTTATAATATTATTTCACAAAATTTCTAAATATGAAATTTACTCTTGATAGCTATATAGCTTTTGTCTTAAAGACTCCACAGCCTGATACATAGACATTCTGTAATCACCTGCACAATAAATTAAGTAACCGGTTGTTTACGGTAATACAATATATAATAGCTGGTGAACAAAATGGGGAAGAGGAGGAGAAATATCACGAGACACAGTAACAAAAATTCATGCCATATACATTGTACTATCCACAAAATCAGATTTCACTAGAGAACTTCAAAATCAAATACTTCCACAAACTATCGAAATTTAACTGTTAATGAAAACCCTAAGTATTCCCGCAAATATCTCCTGTTACTGGAAATTCTTCGTCATATGGATAGAGAGAAAGTGAGAACGGAGTTTTTCCGTTAATATAAGAAGGGAATTGCGGAAAGGTTTCTGAAAATTCAGAATTTTCCGTTAACGCAACTTGAAAACTGATTTACTGTCAATATATTGATGGTAAATTACAGAAAAGAATTGCGGAAAGGTTTCTAAGAATTCAGAATTATTTCGGCGTACGAAAAATCCATGAATTTCAGCCCGTCCCTTCACGGAAAAAGTTGTATCAGAAATATGCTTCATTAATGCACGAAAGAAATCCCAGAAAGTGGCTCGTGATCACAGAAAGTGGCTTCATCTCCACTCAGAATGCTACGCGTCGTTTAGCATGGTGTAAAGAACATTTATCGTGGACCGTAGATCAATGGAAACGGAGCTCCTGGACATATGGTCTGATGAATTAAAATACACGATCCATTAGTCTGATGGCCGTGTGTGGGTATGGCGGCTGTGTGTGGGGTGGGGGCGCTATTCACCACAGTGTACTTGTTCTTACTGTCGAAAATATGCTGCATTAATGCACGAAAGGAAATCACAGAAAGTAGCTCGTGAAATTTTGTTGGACTCGGTCTCAAAAGACAGTTGCGATAAGATTACTAGCAGACAAATTTTGTTGGGCCCTGTCCCAAAAGACAGTTGCGATAAATTTACTAGCAAACAAAGTTTGTTGGACCTTTTTTTTTTTTTTGGTTTATTCGGTGTAAGACTGCGGCTCCTCCGCATAGACTGTCGTTTTGGTTTGGCAATGACTTAGGAAACAGAGGATTAATCAAGGAATTCATGCACTCGCGTTATCAATACAGGATAGTAAGAGCTGTGGTTAGTATTTTCTTTTTGTGGTCATCCATAAGAATCTTCAGGACCCGTTGAGCACAAAACTTCTGATAACCTAGCACGTCTGTTAAAATCCTATACAAAACAGGACGTGAAGTTTAAGGAAATGCAAGAGAAAGCTCAGTTATTGTGAAGCTCCGAGGTTCTCGAACTTTTGCTTCCTCTTTCAGCACAAGCTCATCAGTTACATGAGAAAGACACCCAGTTCCCTTTTTATCGAGAACATTCGTTCGGCCATTTCTAAACGTTCTACACCATTATAATGTTTTGTCCCCAAACTTCGCATAATTTAAGATGAATCTCGGCTGCACTTGTGTTCTTTGGGTGAAGAAAACGAATGTCTGTGCACGCAATTCATAGTTGGCTGGGTCGCCGATTATAGCAGTAATTTTAAATCACTCAATAAGCGAATGAGCATTTGGCAATGAACAACGTTACTGCTGGAAAGCTATTGAGCCACTTTACACTACTGCGCATGCGTCACCCTATTCTATCTTCTCGCTAGGCTGCCATAAATCAACAGAAGTTACTTTCCGAAAGGCGTGCGTATTTTGCCATAACTGGTAATGGTATTACAAAAGTTAGTTAATTTTTTTAATGAAAATACTTGATCATTTTTTTTTGCATTCCTTCTACTGGCCCCAAGAGTGATGATCCTTAAATTTTCCACTTTCCTCGATGAGAAGTACTTCCGTTTGGTGACGTCAAGAAAGATTTGCGTTTTTCCGGGATTTCCCTTTCGAAACATTAGATTGCATTATTATTTTTTTCACAGAACTGCTGCATTTCCTTTTCACTGTCTGCAGTTCTTCCATTAGGTGGACGTAAATGTAGATTTCTTTTACACGAGATCTTGGCTTCAAAGTAATCTTGGGATAAGATATGTCTAACTATAACGCATCTTTCGTGCCCTTTCCATTTTTTTCTGGTGTAGAATTTTCTTTTTAGTAGGGAGAATAACAATGTTACTGCCAGTCAAGCTGAGAAAGATTCTTCCTTTGCATTTGATAAATCCTAATACAATAACATTCACATTTCTAGGATTCCACTTCCAAATGGCGCAGCCGCCCTGGTGGCGCAGTGGTCTAAGCGATCACCTCTGATCATTCGTCCGAAAGGGTTCCGGGTTGGAATCCCGGTGAGGCATGGATGTCGTGTTTGTCTTACGGCACTGGCCATCTCTCTTCCCTGGAACCAGTGATCCTAAATTAGGGACGGGCGGCTGCATATAGCCCATTGAGTTTCTCATGGTGGTCGTTAAACTTTCAATTAAAAAAAATGGCGTAGATATACAGGGGATTATCAAAATATTGGAAACACCGACTGCGACGGGATTACACGCAGTGTGCAGTATGCAAATCACAGTGATGGCGTCACCCGAGTTGTATGTAAAGGTATGCAGTAAGATGTCTGCTATCAGGTAGGTAGTAGTGTCAAAGTCGCAATAACTGTCGTGGAGTAATTATCGACAATGTCAGGTCTCAGTGGCCTCAAAAAGAAAAAAAGACACAATCATTGGTGAGAGTCGTGCAGGAGCTGCAGTAAACAGAACAGCAGAAATGGATGCAACACGAGAAAATATATCGAACATTATCACGACCTATCAAACGGTGGCGTCGCGTGCCCATTTAGGTTGAGTGTGCGTAGTTACGAAAAAAAAAACAACAAAAAAACATGCACAAAATTTTATGTAACCCGAGCTGAAAAATTCACGCATTGATTTTGAACACACGAAAACATTTTTTTATTTAGCGGTCCTTAATAATAGAGAACAAGCTGGATTCAGGAGTGGCTACAGCACTAGATCATATCCACGTACTGAGAGAACTAATTGAAAGAGCGAGGGAATATGAACTTTCATTATGCATGGCTTTTATCGATTATTAAAAGACCTTTGATTCAGTGAGACCATCAGCAGTTAAAATGGCATTGAAATCCTGCGGTGTTGAAGATGCATACATTAATATTATTAATAACATCTATGAAAATGCAAGTGCAAAGTTTCGGCTGTTTGAGAATACAGCACACATAAAAATTGGAAAGGGAGTGAGACAAGGTGACACCCTATCTCCGAAGCTCTTTAATGCCACATTGGAAAATGTCTTTTAATCACTGAACTGGGAAAACAAAGGGATAAAGATTAATGGAGATTATCTAACTCACCTTCGTTTTGTTGATGACGTAGTCATTTTTGCAACTACCCCATCAGAGCTGCAGAGTATAATCCAGGAACCTGCAGATAAGAGTAAAGAAGTGGGATTAAAAAGGAACTTTCAGAAGACAAAAGTGATGTACAATGCTTTTACGAGAAATGAAGATTTATCGATTGATGGGGAAAAGCTGGAGAAAATCAATACCTATATTTATCTTGGACAGCAGATATCAAGTGAGGGTCACATTGATGAAGAAATTAATCGGCGTACAAAACTTGCCTGGAGAGCTTTTGGAAGAAACAGCATAATTTTCAAGAGCAATATGCCATTATGTCTTAAAAGAAAAGTGTTTGATCAATGCATCCTTCCAGTGCTTACGTATGGTGCAGACACATAGACCTTAACTTAAAGAGACATACAAAGGCTGCAGACAACTGAAAGAAGCATGGAGAGGTGCATGCTTGGTGTAACTAGGAGAGATAAGAAGGAGAACTCGTGGATCAGAAAAAATGACAAGAGTTGAAGACATCATGATCAGAGTAAAATCCCTGAAATGGCAATGGGCTGGACATACTGCCAGAAGGACAGACCATCGATGGACAGTCGAAATTTTAGATTGGATTCCAAGGGACAGGAAAAGACACAGAAGAAGACCACATGGAAGATGGGTGGATGGAATTCGAAAGTATGCGGGGTAACATGGAGGAGACTGGCAGAAGACAGACCGTTGTGGAATAGGCTTGGAGAGACCTTCGTCCAGCAGTGGATTGAAAATGGTTGACAATGATGAATAATAAGAAAGAAAAAGAATTAATTTTTGTTATCCCATCCATTATTTGGAGTAGAAAAATTCAAATTCTGTTTTTAAATCTGTGCTCATAAACACATCGATTCGCACTGCGACGAAAAGACAGAAAAACTGCAATTCGTGGCAGAACGTTGAATTGTATTTAGGACTCCACGCGATTACGAACGCATGACCAGTAGTGCTTTTTTAGGCGGGCATAGCCTGGAACTCTGCTTTGAAACCACAAGGAAATAAAAACGTGACCTGCAGCGCCATCTGGAGAGCTTTGTATCATAGTTGCTTTACACGCCTCGTTTGTACGCTGGCCAAAGAGCACATCTACGGATACGAATATTACTATGTTTTGTTTACTCAACAATGCAACGGACCTTCTCCTCTTTACGGAAACATTGTATAAGGGAATTAATTTTAGCCACCACGCGAAGCCTTAGGAGAACTTTTGGTGAGTTTTGTTATCGAAAAACATAAGAGCAACTCGTATCATAACGTCAAATTGCCTTGCTCCATGGGATTGCAAGCGGGGCTCTGTTTGGCTAGCACACCCTGAGAGATCGGCTGTAATGTTTGAAACCACAGGGAAATAACGTGACATGCAGCGTCATCTAGAGAGAGCTTATACCACAGTTGCTTGAGCATCGTTGGATGTCTTGTCGAGAAACCGCACACTCGAGGATCTTAGCACAAATTTGATATTATAATTACTGAACGAGCCTTCTCCTTTTAATGAAAATATTGTGTGGGAGGAATTAATTTATCCACCACTCGGAGCCTTCGGACAAACTCTGGCGAGTTTTATTAGAAATAAATCCGAAAATGTCGGTGTCGCACGATTGGTCGACAGTAATGATTGGTTAGCAGCACGATTGGTCGACATAACAATCAGTCGTCCGTAACGACTAGTCGACAGTAACGATTGGTCGACAGCACGATTGGTTGACCGTAACGACTGGTCGACAGCACGATTGGTTGACACAACGATTGGTCGAGATAACCATTGGTTCAGAGGATTATGGTTTACATTCGCAGCGGTACCTCTGAGAACGTACTGACCTCTCAAAACGTAACGTTCCTTTTTGGAAATAATATCTTTTAGAATGTAGTCCTCAGCACGTACAGCATTAATATATTATTTCCAAATAGACCCCCGTGTCATCTTTTGTACTCTAAGTGAAATCTATATAGAGAGCCTTCTAAAAGATGTTATTTCCGAAAGGGCACCGGGCACTTAAGGTATAGTTCCGTTGACCATTTTATGTCGACCAATGTCGATTAATCGTTATATCGACCAGTCGTTACTGTCGACCAATCGTTATGTCGATCAAACGTGCTGTCGACCAATCGTTATGTCGATCAAACGTGCTGTCGACCATACTTATGTCGACTAATAATTTCTGTTGACCAATCGTTACGTCGACTAATCATTTCTGTCGACCAATCGTTATGCCGACCAATCGTGTGACGGCCAATCGTTATGTAGACCAACCGTTTGTCGACCAATCGTTCCATATCCGAAAATGTAATATCGATACTATAGGTTAAATTGCGAATCTGTGTGGGTGTGCGCACACCTAACACACCCGAATATTCGACCCGGCTATCAAAGAGGACACTGTGTTGCCTGCATACGTCAAATTGTGGACACTATACGAAAGTGTCAGATAGCTATAGGCGAACATTGGCACGAATTGCACAATAAAAGCATAAGACCGCGCAACCGCAAATGGCAGCAGATTTGAACTCCAGTTGAAGCGATTCCATTTCCGCCATAACCGCTCGTCGGGAACTCCATTGGTATTTATGGCTGTGTTGCAATCAACAAACCTCTGATTACCAACATCAACGCAACAAAACGTGTAAAGTGGTGTAAACACATAAAAACTGGGATGCTAAAGACAGACAACGTGCCATCTGGTCTTATGAATCGTGTTTCACATTATTTCCCACCACCGGTAGAGTGTATACCTGGAGAAAACCTGCGGAAGTGTACCATCCCAACTGTTTAATTCCGACTGTGCAGCATGGAGGTGGATCTGTGATGATGTGGGGTGCCATGTCATGGAATTTCTTAGGGCCATTTGCTATTCTACAGGGTCGTTTCATATCTGTAATGTAGAAATCCATTCTTCTGCGCGTAATATTGCAGGCATTGCTCCCTAACGACCGTCCCTGTTTTCAAGCACACAATACACTAGTGCATTGTGCGAAATGTGTCAAGTTGTGGTTTTCAGAGCACGAGGATGGGGAACAGTAGTCACCCTGGCCAGTTTATTCTCCACATCTCAATATTATTGAACATTTGTAGGAATATCTGGAGCGAAAGATTAAATCTCTCTTTGCACCTTCAACATCACTGGCACATTTGGGACGTATTTTACAGGTAGAATGATTCTAAACATGCATAAGTTTATTCCAAGTTCAACTGCTTCTGTTTTGAAAGCCCGAATGGGCGTACAGCTTATTAGTAAAAGTTCTCAACGAAAACTTTGATGACAGGAATTTAACAGTCCTCTTACGAATCGTACAGCAGCAAAAATAATCAAGATCTCCACATATTTTATTATTTTCCACAATATGCTAATGTTTAGAATTATTTTAAAACGTTTAGGTGTGGTAAAGAAGGTATAGCAGATATCTGGCATTACTACTTGTTTCGTACACCATTTAGAGAGACTTCCAATATTTTCTTTTAAAAAGTCGTGCTCATTACCTCCGAGAACTCCGTGGCATTCTTCTCGTTTAGAGGTTTTCGGAAACGTCATCCGTCAGTGAGAGGAGTTTTAGAACTTTTGGTTACTTTTCGCTCTTAACAGGCTGCAAAGTAATCAATACCTTTGGGGAAAAAGAGATCTTGTTGCGCGACAGCCTGAGATCATGTCATAAAACGTAGTACGATCGCCGTCAATGTCTAAAACAGGACCAATTATTCCAAGATACTGAGCAAAACGCTTTGTCCAAACTTTGACACATACTGGATTATGTGGGCTATGATTTTCGTATTCTTTTGTTTATTTTAGTAAAATCTTGTCACAGAACATATGAAACAGAAATTACAAAGCATTTTCAGGTTCCGCATTCATGAGATATGGCATACTAATAAGCACACCGGACAAACAATTAGTCACCCTGTCAGAACTTACCTAATAACGGGTGACTCTTGCCTTCATAACAGCCTAAGTTCGGTGTGGTGCAGACTACACGAGGTTGTAGATGTATTAAACATCAATTTGCAGCCACTCGTACCTTAATTAGTCCAGAAGTTCTGCAAAAGTACGTGGGTGTCTTTTACGGCGTTTTACCTTCTGTTCCAAATGATCCCACAGATTTTCAATAGTCTTTAAATCTGGGGATTTGGCGGTCCAGTCGAGGTGAGACAATGTTGCTGATTGTTCGTCGTGCCACTCAGACAGTTTTAGCCCTGTGCACACTGCAACTGTCGTCTTCGGTGACAGGAGTGGCAATGTCCTGCTGCTCCAGGAGATGTAGGGCAAAAGGGCAACACTTCGTCATTCAGAATGCGGAGGTACGCATGCTGGTTCAAATTCATCGTCACTGCAACGAGAGGGTCCATTTCGTGGTAAGAAAAACACCCCCAAAACATCACAGAACCCCCCTCTAGCTTGAACAGCACCTTCGACACAATCAGGATTAAAGGCTTCATTGGGCCTGCGATGCACTCGTCACCTCCCATCATTGGAGGACAAACAGAAATGAGACTCATCAGACCAAATTACTCGTTTCCAATCCTCCACAGTAAAGTTTTAGTGCCTTTGAGTCCAAAAATAACGTGGTACTTTGTGACTTGCTGTTAAAAGAGGCCTCTTTCGTGGTACTCTGCTCCAGATGTCCATCGCATGTGCGAGTAAGTGATTCATCGAATTCGTTTTCAGTTGGTGTGGGAGTAAAAGTTGTTTAGTCTCCATAACCATTCAGTAGATTTATTGATGCGTGTGTGCTTGATGCCAAAATATATAGTACTGCAATTGGGTGAGTAACAAAACCCTCGTAAAGTATATTGGTTCTACATATACTGTACATAAATGGATTTCAGTGGTGAGGATGAACATTTTGATACCGTTTCAAGAATCCTATAATGGGAAGTATGCACCGAAGAGCAAAAATATTAGGACCACCTACCTAAAATAATGTTGGTCTTTCACGTGCCTCCAAAAACAGCTGTGGCCTCTGATCATTCGTCCGTAAGGGGTCCGGGTTCGAATCCCGGTCTGGCATGGATGTTGTGTTTGTCTTACGGCACTGGCTCTCTCCCTTCCCTGGAACCAGTGACCCTAAATTAGGGACGGGCGACTGCTTATAGCCCATTGAGTTGCTGACGGTGGTCGTTAAACCTCCAATCAAAAAAAAAAAAAAGCTGTTGCCCGTCCCTAATTTAGGGTCACTGGTTCCAGGAAAGGGAGAGAGCCAGTACCGTAAGACAAACACAACATCCATGCCTCACCGGGATTCGAATCCGGACCCATCTCGGACGAATGATCAGAAGCCATCGCTTAGACCACTGCGCCACCTGGGGCGGCAATTACGATTTAAAATTATATTCTGTGATCCTATTCTGACCTCTGAGTGCCTACCAACGACTAATAAACAGTAATTAACATTGTAAGAAGGCCGCTCCGGTGGCGCAGTGGTCTAAGCGATGGCTCATGACCATTCGTCCGAAATGGGTCCGGGTTCAAATCCCAGTGAGGCATGGATGTTGTGTTTGTCTTACGGCACTGGCTCTCTGCCTTCCCTGGAACCGTGGCCCTAAATTAGGGACGGGCGACTGTTTATATCCCATAGAAAAACCTTGTAAGACGACTTACTTAGCTGTGAATTCTATTCAGTTTTTAGGTAGTTCTGTGTTGTATATTTAAACTATCCGGAGCAACACTTAAACTTTACGTAACACTTCAGTAAGATTAATAAACTTCACAGTAAAGTATGTCCGAGTTTTAGTTGTAATATAAGCAAATAATAATAAGTACGCAGTCCATTTTACACCAAACTTCTTCAATTGTTTTTGGTTAAAGAAGAGACCTGGAAACAGTTCACGCGTATCAGTTTTGCTCCATTTTCAACATCTCTGAAACCATGAAATTCGTTCCAGAGGGATCATCATCATCATCATCGTCAACCATTATCAATCCACTGCTGGACGAAGGTCTCCCCAAGTTTCCTTAACAACGGTCTGTCTTGTGCCAGTCTCCTCCATGTCACTCCCGCATATTTACGAATTTCATCCACCCATCTCCCATGTGGTCTTTTTCTGGGTCTTTTCCTGTCCCTTGGAATCCAAGGGACAGGAAAAGACCATAATATCCAGAGGGATATTATGCTATAAGTAGCTTCAGAGGAGTGGTTTGAAGGATATGTTAACAACCTTTTTCACAACCTGCAAATCAGACCAGTTACCTGATACATCTGGAAAATGCTGTGTGAAGTGCACTATCATTTCCACAGAACTTTGGAAAGTAAGAGCAAAAATGTTGAGAGAATACCGAGTACTAGTACTTTAATTGTTTTAATCTTTCAAAAAACTGTCCAATATTTTTTAACTGAGCTGCTACTCAAGAAAGCTATTACAATAACTGCAAAACCTAGAAATGTTTCCTTCCGTAGATGTGATGGGTGAGCGGTTCTAATCAAATGTGAAGACAGTGGTACTTTTTTTTGCTGGTAAGCAAAATGTTTCATTTATAAATCAGTTATTTTGAAAAATAATTTAGCACATATGCTTGAAATCTTTTCATAAACTGGTTATCAGCTTTTCACCTTAAAGATCTTTAAAAACTTCTATATCTTTGAGGAATGGACAGGAATATAAAATGACAAAGCGTTTAGTATGGATACTCATTCAGAGTTTAAATTTGGCCCCTCATTCAGAGTTGAAATATGGCTACTCAGCCAGATTTGAAATTTGGCCACTCATTCAGAGTTGAAATTTGGCCACTCATTCAGAGTTGAAATTTGGCCACTCATTTAGAGTTGAAATTCGGCCACTCATTCAGAGTCGAAATTTGGCCACTCATTTAGAGTTGAAATTTGGCCACTCATTTAGAGTTTAAATTTGGCTGCTAGATCGAGAGGCCAACACTCGATTGCTTTTAACGAAATCGGTAGGATTCTTTCACCATCTGGCATAAATCAGACCAAACATTAGGGAGGTGCCAACGACATGAAGTAGCGGCTTTTTGCATATCTATAAACCATAGGACATTTTTTTATGCGTGTATTTACTTCGTTCATATGAAAGTCGCAATGAATATGGTAACTTACGTAGATAAGCTGAAACTGGAAATAATCGCCATGAGGATGTAAGCAAGCATCCCATCTTGAAACTAATGAACGGTTGTCGTGATCGTAGAAAAAGATGTCTGCTGGGCAAACCAGTTCATGACTGCCTGTTTGACCTTGCCGTCGTTTGTAAAGCGGCATCCTTTCAACTGTTTTTTAGGGGTCCAAAATGTAATAGTCGCAAGACGACATATCCGGACTGTACGGCTGATGCGGCAGGACATCACGTCAAAGTTTGACAAGTTTAGCGTTTGTAACGTTGAAGGTATGCTGCGTTGCGTTATCATGCAAGACAACCACACCTTGCATTAACTTTCCAGGGCGTTTTGACTTGATCGCCTGCTTCAGGTTTTCTAGCGTTGCGCAGTACCGTTCCTTATTCACTGTTGCACCGTGTGGTAGCCAGTTCTGCAGTATTGGACCACAATGATTAAAAAAACAAAAACAAACGGTGAGCATCACTTTACCGCAGCTGATGATGCTGCATGATTTGCTATGAAGGGCGGCGATGACGAGTGCTACCACTGGAAGCCCATGCGGCGGGTGGCTGGTTCAAATCGATGACTCGACACAATTCTATCAAGGAACTTTTTACCCTACTTCTCGTACCGCAGCAGGTTCTCCAAGGAGAGGCCCATTCGTTCAGCCTTGTGTTCTAACAACAATTTGGAATCCTACACGGCGTTCACGTGGCTGTACGTTAAGTGTTTATGAACTATTGTGTGTATAGTTCTTGTTTACGCTTTCCAACCGTTGGTTGCAGAAGCGTATATGCTCCTGCTTTGTCCGCCTGTCCGCACGATAACTGGCGTAAAAATGGTTCAATTTCGTTCAAATTTTAGTATGTGCTAGGAGAGCACCTGGGGACAAACCCTGCTGAAAATGGACGAAATGGGATCAAAGGTCAGGACATAGAACGGGATACATTCCATTGCCCTTATGCGTCGTAACTTCCGTAAAAATGGTTCGATTTTGATGAAATTTTAGTATGTGGTAGGGCACAACTTGGTGACGAACCCTGTTGAAAATGGAAGAAATGGGGTCAAAGATCAAGACATAGGAGCGGGATCCATTTCATTGCCCTTGTGCGTCATAACTGGCGTAAAAATAGTTCGATTTCAATGAAATTTTAGTATGCCGCGGGGGACCATCTCGGGACGAACCCTGTTGAAAATGGGTGAAATGAGGTCAAAGGTCAGAACATAAGAGCGGGATTTATTCTACAGCAATTATCCTCACAACTTGAGTAATGATTTCTGGTATGTTGGAAAGCGTATCGTAATCAATGCAGTGCATGAGTTTACTAACTTGTTACGTTATGTTCGGGAGTATACTTTGCAGATTTGAATTACCACACTCACCCCACTACCTGAAATGTAAAGCCAATTTCCGGTCTGTTTTTGGTCCATACACCTAAAGTTTATGCTATCATAAATACTGCTAATACACATTTAACTGAACTCGTGCTGTTAAATGCATGTTGTGTGTTGAACTAGTTGAACACGTGTTGTTATTACGTGTTAAACTGAACTCGTATATTTTAATTACGCCTGTGAATTCTGCGGTTAGTTTCACCGTTACGAATTCCTATATTCAAATTACTATATTCTGTTGTTACCAGTAAGTAACATTGAAACCATAGAATAGTAGTTTGTGAACGAATCCTCAAAATATTCTAAGAAATCACGTAATAGAGAAATTCGCAGAAAAAAGTTCTTTTCTTCTATATTCTTTTTCAGCTCTGGTCAATTTCGCTACAACTCACCGTTTTCAAAGTAATAAAAAGACAATTTTGTGATGGCTTTTCTCACGTTTAGCATCGAGTTTCCGTAATTTACGCAGATCGCAATGATATTTAGTTACGTTTATGTAAAACGTGATGCAATAATGTTCGGCAATCGTTTAGGAAACCACATGGTTGTGTAACAATTAAGTGAACTATTTTTGCGTCACTCCATGAACCAGCATTGAAAAATCAGATTTCAACAATGGTTTTTACTACTGCCGTTACCCATTTCCATTACATCGAAATTTTTTGCATGGGACTTTACTGCTGTCACAAAAATTCATAACCTCAAAGATTGCTACTTTCTGTAGGCACAGACATAAAACGGTTTCGCAGTCAGGTGCCGTTCAAATGTAAGCGCCGTGTATTTGAGGCGACAACGCAATCGGTCAGCGCGTGACACCCAATTAGATAAGAATTAGGTAGATCCCTTGCCTGTTACGAGAGACTAGTGCTTCCGTTACCCATTTCCGTTACACCAATTTTTTGTTTGCATGGGATTCACTTTACTACTGTCGGGAAGGATGCATAGCATCAAAAAGACATGAAGTGACTGCGGAAAACTGAAAAACGCATGGAGAGATGCACGCTTTATAAAAAATAATATAGGAACTTGTGAATCAGGAAGATGACAGGAATGGATGATATCATGATCTTATTAAATACCTTCACATGCCACTAGGCTGGACATATTGCTAAAAGAACTGGCAGAGGTTTGATAACCGAAGATCTAGGCTGGATACAAAGAGACAGCAAAAGACCCCGAAGAAGACCATAAGATAGATGGGCGTATGTAAACACGCCGGAGTGACATAGAAGCAAATTGCTCAGGACAGAGAGTTGTAGAAGGGATTTACGGTGACCTTAATCCAGCAGTGGATTGATTAGGAATAAATGGTTGCTGATTATAAGATGATTTATGCAGTTTAAAACATCTACGTATCTATTCTCCATTTCATGAATACCTTCGTGCAAAATAAATTGATCACATCTGCTTTTATACGCTTTCCAACCGTAGGTTGAAGAAGCGTATATACTCCAACTTTGTCCGTCCGTCCTTCCGCACGATAACTGGCGTAAATATGGTTCGATTTCGATGAAATTTTAGTATGTGGTAGGGGACCACCTGGGGACGAACCCTATTGAAAATGGGACAAATGGGGTCAAAGGTCACGACGTAGGAGCGGAATCATTCCATTGCCCTTATGCGTCATAACTTGCGTAAATATGATTCGATTTCAATGAAAGTTTACTATGTGATAGGGGACCACCTGGGGACAAACCCTATTGAACATGGGACAAATGGGGTCAAAGGTCAGGACATAGGATTGCGATCCATTCCCCCTTATCCCATGTTATTAAGGTGGACGTCAAGTAATTTTGCTTCTTATACTTCCAATGGAAAAACTTTTGTACACATTTGCCTTCACAATTAATGTGTTCCCAAAGGTGAAAATTTGAACATCGATTAAAATAACTTCTTATTATTACTTGGAATACTTAATAATTTCTAAAACACAACCATAATTATATTAAAAATCAATAACTTTTCCTTTGGTGGTGTTGAAACCAGAGAAAAGATGGCGCGACCTGTACTTTGATGACGTCAGTGGGCAAATAAATTTTGGAGTGCATAATTACGGTTATGGTTTTGAAAATATGTATTAAGTATTTCAAGTTATGAAATGAAGCTATTTTAATCGATGTTCAAATTTTCATCTTTGGGAACGCATTAATTGTGAAGAAAATGTGTACAGAAGTTTTTCCATTGGAAGTATAGGAAGCAAAATTACTTGACGTCCACCTTAAAGTAGCAATTCTTGTATATATGTATGTATATACATTTTATTTTGAAAACGGCTCTATGAATTTTGATGAAAGTCGTTAAGCTACCGTTTTCTGGGACTAGAAATCGATTTAGCTTGATCTCGACTTTAGGAGAATTCGTTTAGTGGGTTAAATAACCACCCCGAATTATAACGTTTTCAGTGTCATGGCGTTGTTCCATTAATGTTACCAATGCTTATAAATCTTATGACGTCACAATCTCGCATTTTAGAATTCTGGCGCGTGGTCATGCCATCTGTCTCATTACGTCACGCATTGCGTGTGCATCCTATAAAAGTTTTATGATGTCACACTCTTGCGAGCAGATGTTCGCGATTCCCATCTGCCTCATTACGTCACGCGTTGTGTGCGTATGCCCTTCCGCACGATAACTCGCGTAACAATCGTTCGATTTCGATGAAATTTTACTATCTGGTAGGGGATCATCTGGGAAGGAACCCTATTTAAAGTGAACGAAATGGGGTCAGAGGTCAGTACATAGGAGCGGAGTCCATTCCACTGATTTTATGCGCCATAACTAACGTAAAAACGGCTCGACTTCGATGAAAAATTTTAGTATGTGGTAGGGGACCACCTGGCAACAAACCCTATTGAAAATGGTCGAAATGGGGTCAAAGGTCAGGACATAGAAGCGGAATCACTTCCATCGCCATTATACGTCATAACTTACGTAAAAATGCTTCGATTTAGATGACATTTTAGTATGTTGTAGGGGCTTGCCTGGGGACGACTCCTTTTGAAAATGGGCGAAATGGGGTCAAAGGTTAGGACACAGGAGCGGGATCTATTCCATAACCCTTATGCATCATAACTTACGTAAAAATGCTTCGATTGCGACAAAACTTTATCATGTTATTTCAGAGCTATACCGAACCGGTTCTGTTGAATATCATCGAAATGGGATCAAAGGTCAGGGCACAGGACCGAGATTTATTCCACAGCCATTATTCTCATAACTTGAGTGATAACTTGAGTAATGATTTCTGGTATGTTGGAAAGCATATTATAATCAATGCATTGCATGATTTTACAAACTTGTTTTTATGAAAAGAATCCGAAGAACGGCATGAAATGCAAAAATGTATGCACCATTTTTATGAATAAAAAATATCATTTGCAAAAATGGGAATGAAATGCAACCACACCATCTGATGACGGGTCCACAGTGGACTTGAAAGTGCTCATGTTCTAATGTATATATCATTTTAACCGTAATTTTTTAAAATCGTGTAAAGACGGCAAACTGTGTTCTTAATATGGGAATGAAAGACTAAAAAAATAGCAATTCATGAAATTAAATTAACAATCTTAAAGCATGAACACTCAAAATGTGTCATACAATCTATGAATCAAAATATGAAATGAAAGGTCATAATTTGTTTATGAAAGCAAATATAAAGAGAAAAAAGATACAAGACTTTTTCTCGGAGTACGAAAATAAATGTAAGATTTTTTTTTCTCGTTGCATAAAAAGCGAGACTTTCTCTCGGAGAATAGAAATGCGTTATCTTCATTCTACGAATGGTATACTCTTGTTTGGTGAAAGCAGAAAAGAAAGCTAAAAAGAAATAATGCGTTAATATTTACGAAATAAATTATTTGCTGTGTTATAGTGATATTCAGAGAAGCATTTTACGCTCTGGAAAAAAACTTAAAAAATATTTAGATGTTCTTTGTAATATAATTAAGCGGGGATAATTTCGCTTACTCTTGGTAAACGGCGGGAGATTTTATTATCTCAGAAAGTGCAGCTCTTCATGAAAATATTATTTAAAATTGAACTGTAGCTTTGAAGTGGACTGGTGGGGTTACAAAAAAAAGAATACTTCTTAGAATTTGGGCAAAATGGAAATATTGATCGCATTTGTGCAATAGCAATACATGCACTTATACCCATATCCATCTATTGAAACAAAAATTGCGTACAAGAAGTCTGCTTAAGGAATACTGAACTAAATAAAACATACGTAAGGCACGGGAATTTACCATAAACATTTTGTCAGTATTACAAATACAGTCGATCTCACATATAACGAGCTCGTATAATACGAAGTTCCTCATAAACAGAAGATTTTACAGAACCCTTGAACTAGTAATATTGTTCCGTGTTATTTTAACCGCATATTACAAACAACTGTTTTCGGAGAAACCACACACACTGTTCACAAAGTTACATGCATTCTGTATTTCATGCAATATCCGTATCTGACTCAAGTAACATGCATCGAAATAACATCAGTGAGGCTACGTACGAGGGTCAAAATAAAAGTTCTGCACACGTTAATCTAAAACTGAAGCGGATGATGCAATGGAGAAAATGATTGCGTCGTGTCAAGGTCAGACTCTCAGCAACGCAGTGGTGTCAGAACGACGAGCTATCATTTGCTGTGTGGATATTGGAGGGTCTGGAAGCGTGTAGCTCCTCAGGTCGAGTCATAGCGTTAGACCAGCGCTCGTACGTGAAAATAGAAGAAACTCTGCGGGGGTAAACTCCGACACAAATCCACACTGCCTTGCAAGAAGTTTGTGGGAAAGGAACTCTTGATCGAAGCACAATTTCTTTCTGAGGACAAAGTTGAGACCGAAAATTCGTCAAAATCGCCCCATCTTGTTGGAAGCGAGAGCGATCTTGCTGCATGACAACGCATCGTGTCATGGTGCAGCGTTGGTATGGGATCTTTTGTCGAAATATGGCTGGAAAACTTTGTCCCACCCACCATACAACCCTGATCTCAGTCCACCAGACCTTTGTTCTTTCCCCATATTTAAAAAATCGGCTCAGTGGCATTCGCTACGAATCTCTGGGCGAACTGTCATTGAACGTGACCCGAGTAATACAACAGCTAAATACAGATGGCGTACTACGGGGCATCCAGAACCTACCTGCCGCCCCGGTGGCTCAGTGGTCTAAGCGATGGCTTCTGATCATTCGTCCATTAGGGGTCCAGGTTCGAAACCCGATGCGGTATGGATGTTGTGTTTGCCTTACGGCACTGGCTCTCTGCCTTCCCTGGAACCAGTGACCCTAAATTAGGGACGGGCGACTGCTTATAACCCATTGAGTCGCTCACGGTGGTCGTTAAACCTCCAATCAAAAAAAAAAAAGAACCTACCTCATTGCTAGCAAGCTGTCATTAGCAGCGGAGGAGCGTACATTGAATGGCAATAAGGTACGTGTTCTCCGTTACTTCACACTTTTCTGAAAAATGGACAGTCTGCAGAACTTTTGTTAGGATACCCGTAACACAGCAATTTCTGCCATAGCACTGCATTATAGAGAAAATGGTAAATTCTGAGAATACTCAAACATCTGGATATCAGTACCAGGTAACACCATTTCTGTGTCGAAGAACGTCTTGAATACGAAGTATACTTGCGATGACATTATTGATGAGTATCTGGGGCATCGTCCCATATCACAAGCCACATTTTACTGAGGTCTGGCAGTGTACTGGGATATGGAACGTAGTTATCCAGACGTCGCTGTACAGTTTCCCAAATGTTCTTAATAGTATTAAAGTCAGCAGACCTCGGAGGCGCTGTAACGATGCAATTCCATGATATACCAGCACCTGAAGCACGCTCCAGGCACGGTGACTGGATGCATCAACAAAGTCACTGATCAAATGTAATTTAATTATGCATAAAGTATCTTTGTGTACGTTTTTACATTAACTATATTCGCGTCAATCTCATAAATAATATATTGTCTCTTCATCACTATATTTGTCATAAAATTGTGCGGTCCATTTGCCCAGCATGTAACAAAGAGTATATCTATTATCCCAGATAGGCCATCGAATAATATACTTCCAGTAGATTCTATGAATAAATGAGCATCTGTGGAGTACACGTATTTCAAATTTGAATTTGAGCCGCGGATGGCTTAGTGGTTAGAGATTCAAACTAGCGATGGAGGGACCCCAGGTTCAAATCTAACCGGATAGGCATGAAGCTGGGGGCTCTCCGTGGTGGTGTGAATTTCTAACAATCGCTGAATATCTGCCGTGCATCGAACGAGCAGGTTAAGCGACGATCACGGGTATGAATCTCCTGGTTACATATAAAGGCGTTTATTTCCAAGCCTCCCCCCTAATTTCTCTCTGCCTCCTATGTGCAAATTCGTACTCTTGTACGGTGGCGCCATCTAGTGTGCTCCCTCTCACTTACAAACTATCCCGTCAAAATCGCTAGATTCGGTCTAACTTCCTTCAGTTTCTATACCCTGAGAAAAATATTTGTTACGTCCCGCTTAGTTTTTCGTGCAGGTGTTCAGTGAATGAACCTGCTTACCAGGTAAAATTGGGACGTCATCACGATAGCACCTACCGAAAAAGAAGTATTTGTGACGTCCCACTTAGTTTTTCGTGTTTTCTGGCTGGTGTTTAGTGAATGGAACTGTTTTTCGGATTAAATTTTGAAACGTCGCCATAGCATTAACTGAGAAAAATATTTGTGACGTCCCGCTTAGCTTTTCGTGTTTTGTGGCTGGTGTTTAGTGAATGGAAAGTGCTTTCCGGATTAAATTATGAGACGCCATCGCCATAACTGAGAAAAAATATTTGTCACGTCCTGATTAGCTTTTCGTGCCGGTGTTCAATGAGTGGAAACTGCTTCCGAGATATGCATAATTACGTGACGTCATGAGAAAAATTATTTGTAACGTCCCGCTTAGCTTTTCGTGCTTTCTGGCCGGTGTTTAGTGAATGGAAAGTGTTTTCCCGATTCAAATTATGTGACGTCGTCACCATAGCACCAACTGAGAAAGAAATATTTGCAACGCCACGCTAAGTTTTTCGTGTTTTCGTGCAGGTGACGCCATCACCTTAGCAGCAGCTGAGAAAGAAATATTTGTGACATTTTTTTATTTAGATTGGAGGTTTAACAATCACCAGGAGCAACCCAGTGGGCTATAAGCAGTCGCCTGTCTCTAATTTAGGGCCACTGACTCCAGGGAAGGGAGAAAGCCAGCGCCGTAAAACAAACACAACATCTATCCCTCATCGGGATTTGAATCCGGACCCATCTCGGACGAATGGTTAAAAGGCATTGCGTAGATCACTGCACCATCGTGTAGACCACTTGCACCACCTATCCTGGTTTTTTTTCCGTGCAGGTGTTCAGTGAATGGAAACTGCTTCCCAGATATTATTGTGACGTCATCACGATAGCACTAACCGAAAAAGAACTATTTGTGACGTCCCGCTCGGTTTTTCGTGTTTTCGGGCTGGTGTTCTGTGAATGGAAACAGCGCATTTCGTCAGCGTGTGACGTAACAACTGTGTGACGTAGTACTTTTCATTTTATTGTTGCAATGCACATGAAGCATACTTTCACATTTGGGCATCCTAAACAAAGAGAATATCTGGTTAAAATATATTGTACATATCTTATTCTACCCCGCCATTATTGATGGGTATTCACCTAGTTCGCGTATAATCACGCAGCTTCCGAGACTTCATTTTGCGCTACCGCTTGGCTCTCGTGCTAATAACCAATGAACAGTCGGTGCTCTAAATTCCTAACAGCTTAGGTCTTCCATAAACGACTCACGAAACAATCTGCTTTAATGTGAACGACGGTTGAGGTTTATAATGTTACTGAAAACGATTATAAACCGAACCTCGTTGAACAAGGCATTGCAGAGCTGCATGTTTGTAAAATCGACGTTATACTCGGAAAATACGATAGTTAAGAAGGTAACAGATAATTAAAATTTAATCACCATAAGTTGTTCCGCTGTTTAGTGTCTGTCATGCGGCATAATGTTAATTTCCTAAAATCGTTCACAGTTCGGTTTTTTCGACAGAGAACACCAATTTCAGATAAAAGGATTACTTCTTTTATATGTACTACAGAGTAATTTATTATCCTTTGAAGTCTGTTCTAACATTACACTTAAATCAGAGCTAAGAGTAAATGCTTCTAGGGGAACCGCCAGATAAATCTCTCTATAAAGCATTACGCTATCAATTAATTCCGAAAAGTCACCAGCTCATTTCTTCCTGAATGTTTATTATTTTCATCACACAAAATGAACAATGAACACTTTCGAAAAAATATGAAATGCGAGTATAGAATGTAATGCAACCGTCACCTTTCTTACCATCTATAATCTACTGGTAAGGATACTAAAGGGCACTTTAGAGCAAAAGTCGAGTTCAAGTCGTTAAGACGCTTTATTGTTTAGGGAATTGGATGAAGGGAAAAGCGAAGTTCGTTGTCCCTTGGGAAGTCTGGAATGCCTCACATGGCCAAACTGCCACCACACGAGAAGTGCAAACATTGCGAGTTACTGAAAGAGGTTTAATTTCAGAAGCTTCAGAGCGTCTAGGATCCTCTCGCTGAAATAAATCGTTCGGAACTCCTGAGAGCCAAAACAAACAAACAACAAAAACTCTCAAATGTAAAAGCATAAAAGTAGAAGGAATATAGTTTGACCAAAGTAATGCGCAGAACTCCGTGTTAAAATTTTTGCAACAAATATCTTGAATTGAAATGACAACTACGAATATCTATTTACACTGCCGGAAAGTGAAAAAAGAACACCAAGAAGGAATTGGCGGACGATCATGAAATTTACATATGTTAATGGGGTCGAGGTTACGTAGGTGTGATGTTTATTTCGGGACCAACCGGTAAGCGCTTACGCCACAGCACGGCATAATATGCAAATTATCGTCTGTGGTATTAAAGGAGTACGGCGAAGTGAATGTAATCAGTCGTCGGCGTACGGACACGTGCGAAAACCCTGAAGAAGCTGCAATGCCTGGATATGGAAGACGTGTACGATTTCAGCAGTTATCGGACTTTGAGCGAGGTCGTCTAGTCGGACTCCGCGAGGCCGGGTGGTCGTATCGTCGTATTGCGGAGCGAATTGGACGGGAAGTATCGGTTGTGGTACGATGGTGGCGTAGATGGTCCGAGGAACATTCGCACACGAGAAGACGTGGAACCGAGAATCACAGACGGACTGATGAGCGGACCAATCATCGCATAAGAAGAGCGGCGTTGTCAAGCAGAACATCCACTGCAACGCAAATCCGAGCTGCCGTTGCACCTGAGGTGACTGTGCGAACAATCCGCAACCGTCTACTGGATGCTGGACTACGTGCACGTGTGGCTCTGGCATGTGTACCTCTGACTCCAGCCCACCGTCAGCAACCGCTGCAGTGGTGTCTCCAACGTCTGCACTGGAGAACGCAATGGCGATCTGTCGTGTTCAGCGATGAAAGCAGATTCTGCTCGGGAGTCTCCGATGGCCGTACGCGTGTTCGCAGACGCACAGAAGAGGGTCTCCACCCTTCTTGCATCCGCCAGCGATACAAAGGGCTTACACCTGGTCTCCTGGTGTGGGGAGCGATCAGTTATCACTCCCGTACACAACTAGTGTATGTACCGGGTACGTTAAACAGCACCTCCTACATCAACAACATCATTCAGCTCGTTGTTGTACCATTTGTAAGGTCGGTCCGCCGTGGTGTTTTCCAGCAAGATAACGCACGCCCACACACGGCACGTGCAACGCAACATGCATTTCAGGGTGTGAGACAACTTCCATGGCCTGCACGTTCACCGGATTTTGTCCTCCATTGAGCACGTGTGGGATTTTATGGGACAACGATTTATCCGGTTCCACCACCAGCCACGACCATCCCCGATTTACGCGTCCAGGTTGTGGATGCTTGGAACTCAATACCCCATACTTACATCCAACATCTGTACGACAGACTCCATGCCAGAATTGCACATTGTGACGCAGTTCATGGCGGTTCAACCTCGTACTAACCATGTTACATGGAAATGTTATTTTTTAGTATACTCGCAAATACAGCTGTATTTTGCCATAATGTTTTGATCACGTTATCCTCTGTATTCCGTTATTATGCTGTATGAATTTCGTTGTTATCAGACGTCTCCTTCTTGGTGTTCTTTTTTCACTTTTCACCAGTGTATTTAAAACACAAGGCCGTTTCTTCCTACAATCCGTCAGCGCCACCTACTGGACGATTTTCATTACTTTTTTTAAATGAAAGCTACTGATCCACAGATTTGCCATCGCTAATTTTTATTGTCACAAGTATTTTTTTGTTACCATGGCACTTTCTTTGTACAATCCGCCGTTCGTTAATCTGACGTTTGTTCTCGCTTCAGTATTTGCAGTGCCATCTGCCTTTCTGCTATGGTAGGACTTGGAAGTAAGCTCTCAGCTACCAATTGCATAGTTGTAATCTAAGTTCCAAGTCAAACTGAGCAGCTGCGCCTTAGACTTTGCTTTCTATATGAATGCTTTTAAGCTTACTTTTAGTAAAGAGTTGTTTTGGTATGGGGGCCGTCCATAAAGTACGTCTGAGATTACAGTGGGAGGGGAGGGTCCTGACAACCGGACCAAATGTGACAGGGGGAGGTTTAGTATATAGGACGTCCAGCGGCAAAAATTAAGTGGATGGCATGTCTTCGTTTTATTTTCTCTTTTTTCTTCTTTCAATAGTTAAAAAACGGTTTAAAACATTTCAGATTTCTGATGATATTTAGCTAAATCAGAATATTAAGTTTTTGTATTTGTACTACCAAATCCATCGTGTTTTGTAGATGGTATGATCGGGAGTGTTGGAACCTTGACTGCGTGCGTTCATTTGTAGATCTTTATTTCCGAATGATAAAGTTCGGGTAGCATTTGGGAATAAATTAATGCCTAAATAATAAATATTTTCTGAAGAAAAAGTAAATATATGGAAGATTCCCTTAAATAATTACATGTTTTATTCTGTTTCTCAACGGACTTCGAAAAGCAATTGTCAAAAATAAAGGGGGTTGCGGGAATTAATACGTACTTTTTAGGGAGGGGGTTGTCAACAATCGGACACAATGTGACATGGGGACGAGGGGGAGTCTAAAATTAGTAAAAAATCACGGACGCAGTTTTTGGGCTGCCCATATGTCGTGGAGCGCCATGTAAACTAGTTGGCGGCAGGTGTTTATTTCGTGCTGTTTCTCAGTGTTTATATACTAATGAGGAACATCATCGTTAAATTCGTATACGAGTAGTTGAAAAAATAAAAATGAATGGGAATATTACGAAAATGTTGTTGTTGGTGGCCCATCTTATACACTACCCATTTATAATTCAACCGTTCATTATAATTCTGTATTTTATTACGATAAGTGTTATATGACAAGAAAAAATTTTAGTCTGAGCTTTTTCAACCGTGCATGCCACGGGCTACGGACTAGAGGAAACTAATTTGATGTTTAGGTTTCGCATAATGGGGTCAAATTCCAATCGCAGATAATTTGAGTTAGAGTAGTATTTAAGAAACCAGTTATAAGACCTTCTACGAGACTAAATTTATCACTTTTTAATTCTCATAAGAAAACAAGCAATTAACCGAAATAACTTCTTTCATAATTCACATTCTTCTGGTTACTGCTCTAAGCGAAATAATGTGGTAATGACATTTCATACTCTCTTTGGGCTAATGTTTGATAAATTAGAAATCTCAATAATAGTTTTATAAATTTAATCTTGAAAAAGATAATGTTCCTTTCCGCAAAATTATGATTTATTTTTATCATTGCTGATGTCATTAGGTAGTTTTCTGATATTCATTATATAAAAATTTATGGCAGAGATATCAAGAAAGCGAGCCAATGAAAGAATTGAGTAAAATTGAAGATTTCATAAAATGTTTCTTAGCAGGCGTCTGCAAAGAGACGAATAAGAGAAGTGAAAGTTACATAAGACAAAATAAACCGTAATTGTATGTTATTGATCTTTTAAAAGGAAATCGCAGTTTAAATAATTTAATGTTAGCACACACAAGAAAAATAAATGAAATTCAAAAACAGTGCCATGAACTATCGATTTCTGAGATTTTTATGCAAATAATTTTACTCGAGTATTTCAATAAAGGAAGAATGGATATAAAATTATTAATGAAATGGGTCTGTATTTGAAACTCACGGATCTACTAATAAATGTCTTGTCAGCCGGACGAAAACCTTTGAGATCAGTTTTTTTCTTCATGAGTTCGAATGAGTAAATAAGATTTTGCTATTCGAAGATAGTACTGAAAATGCAGGAAACACTATCCATTTAGGAACAAAACATTTCAAACAAATATGTAGTCAAATAAATGTATCTCCTCAGAGCTGAAGAAAGTTTAAAAACGCTTTTTTTTTATTGGAACTCTAAATGGAAGCCATAAGAAGAATTTTTTCATAAGTGTGAAGAAAAGTAATAATCACAAGCATATTGAAAAATGAATTTCCGTAGACGGAGAAATAAATAGTTTTACTTAAAGCGGAACAGAGAATTACTGATAAACAATTCTTCTTTTGTCTGCGAAACGGTGCAAGGTAATCACACGAATTAAGGAACTAAAGTCATACGAGTGATTGAATAGTCATCAATCAAAGTCATCATAGTGTAATCTTGGAGACAAACACGCAAGACCAGTGCAATGGTGACAGTTTCGAGAGGAAGACTGCGCTGAATGCAAGCACAATGCAATCTCAGCTGGCGAGTGGTAGAATGTGAAGGCCTCTGATAATTCGTCCGAAAGGGGTCCGGGTTCGAATCCCGGTGAGGCATGGATGTTGTGTTTGTCTTACGGCACTGGCTCTCTCCCTTCTCTGGAACCAGTGACCCTAAATTAGGGACGGGCGACTGCTTATAGCCCATTGAGTTGCTCACGGTGGTCGTTAAACCTCCAACCAAAAAAAAAAAAAAAATGTGGGTTCGAGCATGGCATCCGAGCAGTAGAAGGCCCTAACAATTAGATGACATCACACTTTCTGTCTGATCCAGTCCATCTTATTTAAAATTTATTTTTTCAATGTAGTGGTTATCACGAGATGTTATAATCTAGCTCGATTATTCTTTGTTTCGGATCTAGAAACATCCGAAGGATAAAATTAACATTATCTTTTCCTCCTAATCTGTTTTTTACGATTTCCAACAGTAGGTTGAAGGAGCGTATATGCTCCAGCTTTGTCCGTCTGCCTGTCAGCATGATAACTGGCGAGAAAAAAGGTTCGATTTCGATGAAGTTTTAGTACGTGGTAGAGGACCGCCTGGGGACGAATCCTATTGAAACTGGAAGAAATGGAGTCAAAGGTCAGGACCTAGGAGCGGGATCCATTCCATTGCCCTTATAGTTCATAACTTGCCTAAAAATGGTTCGATTTCGATGAAATTTTAGTATGCAGTAGAGCCCAGTTTGGAATGAATTCTATTAAAATGGGCGAAATGAGGTCAAAGGTCAGGACATAGGAGTGGGATTCATTCCATTGCCCTTATGCGTCATAACTTGCGTAAAAAATTTCAATCTCGATAACATTTCAGTATGTGGTATGGAACCACCTGGGGACGAATTCTGTTGGAAATGGGGTCAAAGGTCAGGACACAGGAGCGAGATTTATTCCACAGCCGTTATCCTAATAACTTGACTAAAAATGCTTCTATTGCGATAGAACTTTAATATGTTGTTCCGGAGTTATAATGAACCGGTTGTATTGAATATCATCGAAATGGGTTCAAAGGTCAGGACAAAAGAGCGAGATTTCTTCCACAGCTATTATTAAATAACTTGAGTAATGATTTCTGGTATATTGGAACGCGTATCATAATCAATGTATTGCATGATTTTACTAACTTGTTATTCAATATAAAGAATAATAATCGAACAAGATTAAAACATCTCATAATATCCGCTGTTTACTTGGAAAAAGAAGTTTCAAATGTGATTCAGTGGATCGGCTCAGCTTGTGGCAAATCGTGCATCGTGAACCGTGAATATTGAAGAGCTCGCGTTGTTTTGGGAAGTTAGCGAAGAAGAGCTGTGGCCTTGAAACACTTTGTTTCTAAACACGATCTCTGCAACACATGATTTATTCAGTAAGTGTAGTGACAGTCTGGATATTGAATAGTCATTCACGAATGACTCTTTTGCGTGAAGGATGCATCAACTCCCAAGAAAGAATGATTTATGCCATCACTACAAGGGAGCACACAAAATGATTGAAAATGATCCTTAAACTATTCCTTCACAATGCTGGTTTACGGCTCGGGATGTCATCTTCCTGAAAAGCTTCAGTGCGATCAAGATACAGTTAACATGTAGGACAACCCCTGGTCAGAAACGATGCACCTAGGTAGGATCTAACTTTGATCTGTTGAACGGAGATCAGAGAACCCAGTGATGTCCACGAAAACAATCACCGTCCTGTTTTCGTCCAATTGCCTTCACCGTCCTGTTTTCGTCCAATCGCCTTCACCGTCCTATTTTCGTCCAATCTGGTTGCATCTGTTCTTTCGCGATCAATTGAATACGAATATAATTAGGCTTATCCCTGCAACTTACCGTTTTGACATGTGTCTCCTATGTATGTATGTCTGCAGACATACATACCTCAAAAGTAACACATCTCAAAACGGTAAGTTGCAGAGATTAGCCTTTGTCCGCGTAGTTCAGTTGGTTGAATGTCCGACTCCGGGAAAGGAAGATGTGGGTTCGAATCTCTTCACCGGCAGAAAAGGGCTTGTTACGCTGTACGTCGCAACGCTATAGCTGGAACTTGAGGCCTCCCCAGTGGCTTAGCTGACGACTTCTGATCATTCAACCGAGATGCGTCCAGCTTCAAATCCCGATGGGGCATGGATGTTGTGTTCGTCTTACGGCACTGGCTCTCTCCTTTCCCTGGAGTCAGTGGCTCTAAATTAGGAACAGGCGACTAATGATAGCCCATTGAATTGCTCACAGTGGCCGTTAAACCTTCAATTAAAAAAGAAAAAGAAAGCTGGAACCTGAACTCATCGGACCAGGCGACTATCTTCCAGTCGTCGGGTGGCCATTCACGTTGCTCCTGTGAACAATTCAGGTGCAGTTGCCGATGACTTTCCGTCAGCATGGTCATGAATATTCCACGATCTCCTTAGTTTCATTCTCCGCAAAAACGTTCTTTTGATTGTGCGCCCAGAAACGTTTCTGTGCACTTCCTGGTTGTAGTCCGCCATTTAATGAGCGCTCTCTGTTGTCCCGAAGCGCACGCCACAACTGAAGCTCACCTCGACTGACAGTCAGTGGTAGTTTTCCCTTTTCGGCACGTTGGTTAGATATGTGTTCCTCTTAGGACCATACTCGCCGCACCGCTCCAACAGCATATCTCGAACAGCTTGCAGTTGCTGACGTGCTCCTGCTGTCCTTCCTAGCGCTGATGAACATCCCCGTTCAAACTTAAACAAATCCTTCTATTTCCTATTGCATGTTCTACAATAGGGAACTGGAAGGACTTTTTCAAGCTGGCACGACCTGCACTTGACATTTGCACACATTCTGCATTTTACACTGACGTCACTCCTACGTTCTGTGGGTTGCTTCTACTCGTGGAGACATGACTCATAATGGCATGGACACATGTGCGCATTTGCAAACTTCGTGGTACTTCAGATTCTTAAACTTAAGCACAAATGGATAAGAGACTGGGTTTTGAGATGTAGGAGACAGTGTAATTTGCCCGAGTCAGTAGGTTGAATGACCGCTGTCCTGGGTTATGTATCCGGCAATACGGTGTGGCATCGAGTGAAAAAGTACCCTCTCGGTGTCCTGAGGTATCGCTGACCATACGTTGTTGACCTGTGTCCAAAATTCATTGATATTGCGAGGAGGTTGCTTATAGGCGTTATGTCGTTTCCCAGTGTCATACCGCACGTTCCCTATTGGTAAGAAATCTTGGCATCGAACTGACCAAGGAAGCACCTAGAAAATTTATAGGCACGGTCTGTTGATGTTGGCTGGGTGCGGATGGGCTTGTTGAAACTGGGCATGAGGGTTACCATGGAGACAAGGCAAAAGAACGGGCTGCAGCACCTGATCGACGCATCGTCTGGCTGTGATTGTGCACACTATGCGTACGAGTGGCGAACGGATGTTGAAACAGATAGCGCCCCAATCCAAGACACCAGGCTGTGGAGACGTATGACGCTCATGCAGGGCATCAAGATCATCACGATGACCGGGTTGTCTCTTCACCCCTTTAACGACCACAGTCCTAAAATGTTTTGTCGCTCAGAATACCATAACGCCCGAAAATGTCTGCTGCTCGTTTTCGGATTTCATTCTCTTCCTTTTTGCAATAACAAAAGGAGGATTAGTGCTGGGTCACTACTGGAAACATCCGATCACCAGGCTTGAGATACATACATTGCAACTGGCCTCGGCCAATCTGCAATGGACATTTCCCTTGTGCAATAAGTGCGTATCTTCTACTGAGAACCTTAGGCAGATTGGAATGAGTGGTAAACTGAATAATCTTGTTTACTTTACCGTTTTCTTGTTCTTCTGGTAAAAAATATGCTCTCAATCTGTTTATTTGGATTGAGCAAAATGAAAGAATTTTTACGACAAATTTCCTGCATAAACAAAGCGCGTGTCAACAAAGCAATAGTTCCACTGATTGGTGCCAGAAGGCTGAAGGATATAGCCTATGGACAGTCCAACTCTTGGTTCACTTCTTTGTTTAGCGACAACAATGACGACTGAGGGTGACATCTGGTAATCCCTCGGATGCAGTGGCAATTCAAAGAACATGGGTGTTTGTAAATTCTACTCATACTAACCGGGCGACTCGGGCGCTTCTGATTGTTTGAATGTAAAGGCGCGTTGGGCGCTATGGTCAAGAAGGTGCTAGAGTGTCAATCGACGATCGTTTTCACTGAAATAGAAGTGAGACTTTTCACTTAAAATGGCATGGTCCATGCTTCCAGTCAGCCACGCATGTCTGGTATAGCACAAGGAACGTATGCAAACTGGCCTCGGCCAATCTGCAATTCACAGTCAGTGTCGATACGGAGATGTCCACAGCCGACTTTGCACATCGTCGAATGTCGTCTGATGTGGTGCTGCTGCGACTTACTGAGGAATGCGGCGATCGAGGCTTGCAACGTCCGCCTAAGTGCACCAGTCCCACTACATCGACACACGTTATCTTCCTCCAATCACTGTCGACACATTCGGCCGACAATTGTTGCTCCGCGATGTGTTTCCACAGCGATGTTAAACAGGGACCAACAAACCGTAAGTAGCCCTATGATGAAGCCTCTAGTAAAGGAGTCTGTGTGATGGTAATGAGGTAGCCCAGTTATTTGCGGTCCTTACACGTGCTTTCGTCTCAGCGATCACTCCAATACAGTGGTCCACTCGCCCAGGGGGAGGACGTTCAATCCCATCTCCTTTGAGTGGTTTTAACCTAATTTTTTAATCACATATCACGTGATCGGTTATAAATTGCAATTATTTACATAATCCAAGTACCAATACATACCCATCAATTTGTATGGCGTTCCGACAAGTACAAGTACCTCACTATATGAATTTGTTTTTTGACTGGGGGTTTAACGACCACCGTGAGCAACTCATTGGGTTGTAAGCAATTGCCCGTCCTTAATTTAGGGCCACTGTTTTCCAGGGAAGGGAGAATGAGCCAGTGCCGTAAGGCAAACACAACATCCCTTCCTCACCGGGATTCGAACCCGGACCCATCTTGGAAGAATGATCTGAGGCCATCGCTTAGACCACTGCGTCACCGGGGTGGCTGGAATTTTCTATGTCGAAGAATGTAAAAAAGCTGACTGCTGATACCAGATTAAAATAGAAATTCCAAAAATGTTGTTACGCTGGTACATGTTTTATCTGCACTAATGCATCCCAGACAGCGAATAGAATAATAAGCATATTTTCAAAAGTGGCAGTTCTTCTTTCGCAGCCCTCACTTGTCTTCGCTACTGCCAACATTGCCACACAGCAAACTGCTCGAGAGGATTAGCGCAAATCATCACAAAGAGTTAGCTGCGAGCGGTGGAAAATATCGGTGAAAGAGGAAGACAATGAAATCCGAAAACAAAACAATAAAGCACTCTGTGAGTCGAGAGATATGACGTTGAATCGTGCACAGGGCGGGCTTTATCCGACGTTTGAACTCAAAAGGTGAAAGCTGAATATCTCGTGAGATCAAATCGAAGAGGAAAGCTTTTAAACAAAGCAAATACGTGTGCTGGTCAATCTCTACAGCTATATGAGATGCCAACGTACGTCTTGAAACTAGATCATTAAAAATGGATACACTTGTTGTAAGCTAAGTGCTTCTGCTTTTAATATTTTGGATTCCTGCGTTGAGTTTACTTAACATGCTCTTATCACGGACTGGGTAAATACAAAAACAATAAATTCCTACCACAACAGATGAGAAAAAAGTGTTTTTACTTTTATGTATCACCAAACAGCATATTTTGTGTTTTCATAAAACTGCAATTTCATTGGCAAAAACTTTTTATGAGGAACGTTATGTAGATTTTAAAGGTTGGACGTAACTAAATTTTGTGGCCACACTTGAATAAAGAATTGCAAAAGTAGAAAAATAAAATACACTATTAGACATAAAAAAAAATGCCACAATAGGAAGTACAATGAAATCTCGGTAATACGTTTTTCAGGGGATGTCTTTAAAAACGTATAAAAGGAATTTCAAAATGTTAAATACTATTGTAAAATTTTGAATGCCTCCAGAAAGGAAAGAAAACGAGTGGGGACTAATTGTTCTAGATTACGCTAATTTAAAAAGTGAGACGTGATAGATACATGAATACTTTTATTTACTGCTATAATTAATATATAGCCAGTGCCGTTAATGCCCACCCGATGGAGACTTCTCAGTAGCTGAGCCCATCTTACAGATTTGTGATGTCAGAAGCTGACTGAAATACACACATAGCACCATGGATTGTTGGCCACTGTAGTGTAAAGCTAACGCGGTCACTAGATATCGAGAGATTCGTGGTTTCAATTCCCCGGCGGCAGCTGAATAACAATCTTTCGGCTGCTGTTTGTGGTTACAACGTGGAAAGAGCGATGTATTTATTTATTCAACTGACACCACGTGTTTAAAGAGCGATGTATTTATTTATTCAACTGACGCCACGTGTTTAGGGGATTTTCACTTTGGATATGCTGGCCTTTTGGATTTACTGCTATAATTAATATTTAGCCAATGCCGCTAATCCCCACCCGATGGACACGTCTCAGCAGCTGAGCCCATCTTACGGATTTATGATGTCAGAAGATGACTGAAATACACACACAGCGCCGTGGATTGTTGGCCACCGTATTGTAAAGAAAGCTAACGCGCTCGGATAGATATCGAGAGATCCGTTGATTCAATTCCCCGGCGGCGGCCGAATAACAATTTTTCGGTTGCTGTGCGTTGCTTAACGTGGAAAGAGCGATGGATTTATTTATTCAACTTACGCCACGTATTTAGAGGATTTTTACTTTGAATACTTTATCTTTTTTATCCTATGTATATTTTGACCCGTATTTTTTTTGTTCTAATTTCATTATAAAACTATGTATACAAATTCTCTACGATTTCATATTCTTAATATACGAAAAAAAACCCCTCCTTACCTTTGAAAAGTAAATCCGAATACGATTTTGTTTTATATTCAATACCCCTGTTTCACATTCTTTAGTTATAAGCATCGCTCTTTCCTGGAGCAGCTTGATAATTTAGCATTCGTGCCCAGTAAAACATTTGCTAATCTTTGCATATTCCGAATGTCTTGAATTCATAGAAAATAGAGAACTGTGAGCGTTGTTTAGTAAATTTTTAGTTGCATATCCTATTTCATGGGAGCGAAAAAACAATGTATCATTTCTTTCAGAGTTGTAACATGGCAGGTTACGCATAAAACAAAAAAAGAACCGTGTATTTTTATCTAACATAATCGTGCTAAGGAGGATGGAAAAGAAACGCACAGCAATTTTTAGCACGTCTGTTGTAAAAAAAGATCGTGCTTATGTTATCGGTTTGTCCGTCCGTCCGTCCGTCCCCACGATATCTCGGGAACTATCAGTCCGATTTGAAAAATTCTGTTTGCTTTGGGAAGCTTGAAATATGAGAATGATGATCCTTCATTTCGTTTTTTTTTATGATGGACAATTTCACCGCTAGAGTGCGTAAATGCAGATGATGTCGAATTCAAAAATACGTTTCATTTCACATATTTGCTTCTAAACATCCGATTGAAAAAATTATTTTATCTTTCGATTCCATTCATGTCGTAGAGTATTTTGAATATAGTTACATTTTTCAAATTACGCATATATTTTCCGCTAGTGGGCATAAAAGTAAATTACATTTTCCCCGATAACTCTTCTTCTAAAGCTCCGATTTGAAAACAAGTTTCTTCAGCGGATACACCTTCTGATGGAAAATCTTTTGCATATAATTTCAAATTTTTGGTAAAGAATATAGCCACAAGGGGGCGTAAGTGTTAATATTTGCTTCTGATGTATTTGCCCTAAAATCTGAGCTACTAAAATATCGATTGAAAAAATTCTTTCGTGGACTGATGCCACTCACATCGATAAACCATTTCGGAATATTTTCTTCTTAAAATATTCCACAGTTTCTCCGCCAGGGAGCGTAGATGTATATCTTATTTTTGTCAATATCTCTACTTCTAGTCCTAATTTCCGCTTGTGATGTATTTGCAGTAAAATATGAGCTTCTAAAATCTCGATTGAAAAAGTAGTTTGTTGACCGATACTACTCATGTCAACAAACTTTTTAGGAACATTTTCTTCTTGAAATAATTCATGGTCTCTACACCACGGGGCGTACATATATATATAATTTTTGTCAATATCTCTACTTCTAGGAGTCCGATTTGAAAAATTCCTTTGTTGGATAGTGTTTCCGATGCGAAATGTGTTTCCTATAAATTCAAAATTTTCAAGTAAATCAAAGACTTTCCGCTAGGTGGTAAAAAAGGTAAATTGCGTTTTCTGCTCCCAAAACTCCGATTTGAAAAATTCTTCCTGTATCGCATACAAGAACTGATGGAAAATATTTTTCACATAATTTCTAATGTTTGGTAAAGGATGGTTTGGCCACCAGGGGACATAAGTGTTAATATCTGCTTCTGATGTATTTGTAGCAAAATCTGGGCTCCTGAAAACTCGACAAATTTTTTTTTCTTGGACCGATACGGCTCATATGGATAAACCTTTTGCGAATACTTTCTTCCTAAAAGAATGCATGGTTTTCCCACCAGGGGACGTAAAGTCACTACTTATTTATGTCTATATCTCTGTTTCTAAAAGTCCAATTTGATAATTATTTCTGTATTGGAGAGCGTTTCCTGTGTGAAATGTTTCTACATAAGTTCATGTTTTTCTTAACGCACAAGTCTGCAACCAGAGGACGTAAGCTCACGATTCCGTTTACAGCAATATCTGAGGGATTAAAAGCCCGATTGAAAAACTTCTTTCTTCCGTCAGATACATGTACTATTGTTTTCCATACCGGTTCCATTGACTTTGAATAGCTTTGATAAATTTAATTTGTGTCAGAACGGATTCAAAGGACGTGCTTATTACACCCGAAAATTCGGTGTCATCATTCTTGTTTGTCTCTTTGCAGGTTGCAGTTTGGCAGACAATGAGTTTGAATATGACGCTGTAGACCAGTTTGGCTGGATCAGGTGTCGCCGTGGTGAAAGACAGTGTGAACGACGGCAAAAAGATGTCGCGTTTGTTAGCGTCGTTTACGAATGAAGAGCAACTCGGTGTAGTCCGATTTTTGGGAGCTAAACGGAAAACTCCGACGGAAATTCACATAGATATGGTCGAAGTGTATGGTAGGGATTGCTTGGACGGCAGCAACATCTCCAGGTGGTGCAGTTTCTCTCCAGAGGGCCGTAGCAACCTTACAGATTCACCACGTTCCAGTCGACGTGTAACTGCGTCATCACCTGCCACTATGAGAGGCAATTAACAGGCAATTCTGAATAACCGGCGGATCCATCTGCGCTCATTGGCACATAAGTTCAACATTTCGCACGGTATAGGGTACGATATTGTGCATGACGAATAGCAATTTCGCAAGGTCAATGCAGTACGATATTAGGATACTGCACTATATACATATTAGTACGATATATGTGTAGGATCATACTACTATATCAGTACGATATTTTAGTGCGTGCACGATGAGTGCCTAAGAACTTGATAGACGACCAGAAGGAACAGAGAAATTTGCGCAATTTGGCTGGGAGGTGCTCCACCACCCGCAGTAGAGACCGGGCCTGGTTTCACCGAACTTTCATCTGTTTAGTCATTTGAAAAGATTCCTAGGCGGTCAGCGTTTTGATTCGGCTGACGAAGTCAAATCAGTTGTCCACAGGTGGCTATACGCCCAGAAAACGGACTTTTATGAACAAGGTATACTAAAACTGGTACCACGCTGGGATAAATGTCTCAAGCGTTTCGGTTCTTATGTCGAAAAAATAGCTAAGAAATGTCTATACGCCCAGAAAACGGACTTTTATGAACAAGGCATACTAAAACTGGTACCACGCTGGCATAAATGTCGCGAGCGTCTCGGTTCTTATGTTGAAAAATCGCTAAGAAATGTCTACACGTCCAGAAAACGTACTTTTATGAACAAGGTTATACTAAACCTGGTACCACGCTAGGACAAATGTCTCGAGCGTTTCGGTTCTTATGTTGAAAAATAGCTAAGAAATGCAGTTTTGCTGTGTATATGTTTTGTTTTGCTTAGATATTAAACTGCTGCCAAAACAATAGTGTCCTATACTTTTTGATCCACCCTATAATCAATATAATATACACTATCTACCAACAAGTAATTGGACACCTGTGATAGTAAAGGAAAACGAAGTTTATTTACCTTTAATAGTTGGTGGAGCCTCCACGAGCTGCGATTACAGCTGCGACCCTCCGGGGCATACTCTCAACCAGGCGTTGTACGACGGCTAGCGGTATTTTCTTCCACTCGGCTTGGAGAAGACAGGTCAGTTCCTTCACAGATTTCGGACGGTGGGGGCACCCCTTAAGTCGACGCTCCAATTCGTCCCAGAGGTGCTCGATAGGGTTAAGGTCCGGGCTCTGCGAAGGCCAGTCCATTCGATTAACCCCATTGTCACCATACCAAGCCATGGTTGACCTCGCAACATGACAGGTGGCATTGTCTTCTGAAAGTAACATGGGTCCACCCCGTAAAACTGCCACAACGTAGGAAGCGCATGGTCATCCAAAATGGTGCAGTACGTCTTGGCGCTGAGTTTACCAGGAATTGCGACCAAGGGTTCAGTTCCATAACAGGGGAAACACCCCGTCGGTCTCTAACTTCCAGTTTTGTGGGCCTGCCGGGTCGGGGCACATTCCGACAGTCACCTCTCATCTTCCACTTGGCAATCACGTAGGCCACTGCCGATTTTGGGTACTTCAACTCGCTGGATATGTCTCGTATGGATCGGCCATTTTTGTGATGCCCGACGATTACACCTTTCTTGAAATCAGAGAGCTCCGAACTGCGTGGCATCTTGCACGACTGGTTGCGTTGTCGTTTCCCACACGATATTTAACGGCGGTGGCGGCCGTGACGTGTATCAGGACCGGAGATATTGTCGATTGCAGGCGTGTCCAATTATTTGTTGGTAGATAGTGTATAAGTGAATTGAGCCATTGAATTGTAATGCATTGTTTGCGTGTTTGTTCCTTGGTATTACGATATATGTATGAATTTGCATAATTGTTTCTGAGTATGTTAATTGACATTGTGAACCCCAGTTGCGTTTGTTTATCCCCAAATATTTTGGGCAGTTTGTTTTCTACACAACTGATGTTGCTTTTATTATTTTAGTTTCCAAATGATGGTGACAGTTTAGTATATGGATTTAAACACTGTTTATTTTAGAATTTGTAAATTTCTTTAATATTAATAAAGGACCAGGATTGGTCCCAGTTGGAGGTGGCGATGATCTACCTTTCGGGGGATAGGTCTGCCGCCAGAGGGCGAGGGTAGTATAAAAGGGAAAGCTTAGTGCTTGCGACAGTAGTAGAAGTAATTTTTGGGTGACGAGATGGGTAAAAAATGCGCTTTGACGAACTTTCAACGTGGGATGATTGTAGGAGCTCGAAGCCATGGAGCGAGTGTCACCGAAACCGCCGCATTCGTGAGATGTTCCAGAGCAGCTGTTGTTAAAGTGTTTAAAGACTGGACTGTCAGACAAAAACTGGGTCTCTACGTGCAGCGTGTGGTTGTCATCGACTAATGGCTGCTCGGGCGGAACGGAGAGTGTCCAGACTGGTAACAGGCAACAGTGCAGCAAATTACAGACCATCTTAATCAAGGATCTCCTCAAATGATCTCTGAACGCACTGTTCGCCGTACACTGCATAGGATGGGATATGGCTGCCAAAGGCCTGTTCGAACACCTTTGCTGTCTACAGTTAATAAGAGAAAATGTCTCCAGTTCGCACAGGAGCACAAGGATTGGACAGTCGATAATTGGAAACAAATTATGTGGTCCGATGAATCACGTTTTCAGTTGCACCATGCCGATGGCCGAGTGAGAATTTGGCGGGAACAGCACGAAAGCATGGACCCTTAATGCATTGCTACAACCCTTCAAGCCGGTGGAGGCAACGTTATGGTTTGGGGAATGTTTTCCTGGCATACTTTGGGCCCTTTAATTCGTGTCTGACTGGCACATCGTGTCTAAACATCGTTGTGGACCAAGTGCATCCTGTCATGCGGATGGTTTATCCCAATTGCGATGGCTACTTTCAAGAAGATAATGCGTCTTGCCATATTGCTCGAATTGTACAGGATTGGTTTCAGGAACATGCCGGTGAGTTTACTTTGCTTAGGCGGCCACCACAACCTCCACCTCTCAACCCCATTGAGAATTTGTGGGATGAAGTTGAACGAGCCATCAGACATCTGGATCCACAATCCTGCAATCTCACACTCCTGGAAAGTGCTATTCATCAAGCATGATCTCGGATTCCACAAACCACCTATCAACATCTCGTGGAGTCTATGCCACGAAGAATCGACGCAGTATTAAAGGCAAAAGGTGGCCCAACGAAGTACTGAGGGGTGGTCATAATAAAGTGGCCACTCAGTGTATAAGTCCTCCATAAAAACAGCAGACGAATTTGGAATCAAGAATTCTTAGGAATAATAAATTCTCTCCCTTTTAAAAAAACTGCAGACTAAGTTACAATCGTAAATTCTTATTAATGATAATAAATATTGTTTCGAAATCTTACGCATTTCGAACGTATTCTGTTTTGCAAAATTTATATAGAAATCGAATGTATGCTGTTATGCAAATATATATAGAAATCTTTAAAACAGGCGTTGATCATCGAGATTTCTAATTCTCTCAATCTTTCAGAAAAAAATGCCCTTCTTTGATTCTTTTGAAATTAAAAAAAAAAAAAGTTGCAGATGCTTAAGAATTTTTTTGTTGATATGCATAATCACTTGCGCAGCGCAGTGATTATAATATTGATTAAAACAATCCGAAGAAATTTGTCACGAAAAAACGTCGTCTCATGCATGGGAAACGGACAAATCGATACTCTCCGAAGAAGCACAAAATTTATCGTCAAAGAACTATTATGATTACATGTTGAAGTCAGTAAAACTGTAGAAACGAGGGAAAGGAACAACAAGAATATCTTCAGAAATCAATATGGGTCGTTGATTACTGAGACATAACGAAACCTGAAGAAAGGGTCGTAAAATATAGATTTTAAAGAAAAAGAAAGCGATATTTTATTTCCGATCCTCGAGACATATTTGACAATGGAATAACCCACAGCGTTACGAAATGACGATTGGTTTTTGTTCCGTAGTACATTTGTTTTTGTAGACTTCCGATGTATGCAAGTTTCAAAACATGACAGTACATAACTTGTTCTGCAACAATAATAAATGTTCTCAGAGATGGTCTTATATGGATTCTTAAGATTCGTCTGAGATATTTCAAGGTTCGAGTACTGGACGAGGTGTGGGTGGTGTATTCGTCTGATCGTCCTGGTTCTTTTCGTCTGATCGTCCTGGTTCTTTTCGTCTGATCATCCTGGTTCTTTTCGTCTGATCATCCTGGTTCTTTTCGTTTGATCGTCCTGGTCCTTTTCGTCTGATCGTCCTGGTTCTTTTCGTCTGATCGTCCTGGTTCTTTTTCGTCTGATCGTCCTGGTTCATTTTCGTCTGATCGTCCTGCTTCTTTTCGTCTGATCGTCCTGGTTCTTTTCGTCTGATCGTCCTGGGTCTTTTCGTCTAATCGTCCTGGTTCTTTTCGTCTGATCGTCCTGGTTCTTTTCATCTGATCGTCCTGGTTCTTTTCGTCTGATCGACCTGGTTCTTTTCGTCTGATCGTCCTGGTTCTATTCGTCTGATCGTCCTGGTTCTTTTCGTCTGATCGTCTTGGTTCTTTTTCGTCTGATCGCCCTGGTTCTTTTCGTCTGATCGTCCTGGTTCTTTTTGGTCTGATCGTCCTGGATCTTTTCGTCTGATCGTCCTGGATCTTTTCATCTGATCGTCCTGGTTCTTTTCGTCTATTCGTCCTGGTTCTTTTCGTCTGATCGTCCTGGTTCTTTTCATCTGATCGTCCTGGTTTTTTTCGTCTGATCGTCCTGGATCTTTTCGTCTGATCGTCCTGGTTCTTTTTCGTCTGATCAGCCTGGTTCCTTTCCTTTCCTGAAATTAGTGATCCTAAATTTAGGATAGCCGACTACCTTTAGTCATCAGGGTTGCCGATAGTGGTCGTTGACCTCGGAAATAACAACAAAAAGTGGTCCATACACTGAGCAGACGGTACTGTCGTTGTTTTCAGAAGCCATAGTACTGTTGCGGAGGTTAATGAGTGTCTGTTTTGCGAATAGTTTTTGTTTGTGGAGGGCGGAATGATCTCGTTACGGTCAGGATGATCTCGTGACGTTATTTATACTCCCTACGTTTCTGTCGGTTTTAACAAGAAAGTGCGTATGACTAATAATCCGCAAGTGTTGGAGTTTTGCTATATTTTATTTACATGACCGAAGGTTTTGGTGCAGTACAGAAGAATAGAAAGGGCTTTAATACGTAATTTAGCTGTAGATGACGGACGCCCTTTTCGATGATTGATCAGATCTGGTGCAATTCTGCGTAAAAGCGTTTATCGTTTGTTTACGGAGAGTTCCGCGCTGCGGGAGTTAGTTAATTCGCGCCACGCTGGGAACTTTAGAACCAGACCTGCGTTATGGTATTAGCTCTTCAGCGTGCTGAAATGTTGGAGAGCTTGATTTGGGGGAACTATTTTTCAGTTTGAGGCAGTTGTTTGCGGAAATTTAGTTATTTCATTTCTTATACGCGTGGAGATTTTGTGTTACACAGAATTTGACGACATTCATACGCATTTGTTTATTTCAACGCTTTAAACAAGTAACTTTGCGCGATTCTGGGTAACAAATTTGAGTACCTAAATGTTAGTAATACCTTCAAATTTATAATGTGTTTTGTAAAGTGTCTTTTAATGGGAAAATAATGACTTTGCGTCAAAGACGAGACTGATAATTTTTTTTGTTCTTTGTAACATTCATTGTTCCAAACCTCAGGAATCTTCCATTCATTGAGACATCAAGTGAAAACTTAGGCGAGTGTAGTTTCAATTTCTCCACTTGCTTCTTGTATAATGTCCATGGTAATTCCATTTTCTCCTGGAGCTTTTCCCGTTTCAATATACGTAAAGCAAAGTCGGAAAAATTGGAAAATGCGAAATACGAGTGTTTCCGTCAGCGAGTTGTTCGACCACTTCTAAATGACCTAAAGATTAGAAAATTGGGATGCTAATAAGTATGAAGTTATTCTAAACCTCATTAATCTTCCGAAAATTTAAAAAAATAGATTTTCGGACTTTTTTCGAACTTGGAATAGTCCGAAAATAAAAAAAAACGGAATGGCAGCTTTCGAATATTGTCTGCTTGGGTTTTTCTACCACTTCTATACTCCCAGAAAAGTCTGAACAGCAAAAAATTCAAAATGATGGGTGGCTTAGCTTTACTGTTCGAAATGCTGATAGGTTTAAAGATAATTATACCAGAAACATTGAAATACGGTGACATTTTAATTTAAAATTAAGGGGCGCCAAATCTTGCTCCGTTTTACTTCAAACCGTATTCATTGACATCACGACCCTAATTTAAATCGTCAAACAGTTACGTATCTTGAAATTTCTTTACCTAAAGTACTTTTCCCTTTCTTTAATTTTATATTCAAAAGCAGTTTTTATAGATTCACCGTTTTGAGAACGGGCATGACTGCTGCTGTAGAATAAAGGAAAACGTTTATGGGTGGGCGAAGGTTTGTAGCTGCCAAATTTTCATCGTACATTCGATACTATGAAAACGTTATTTACGGTATATACTGTATACACGTTCGAGTCGCATTATTGTGACCACCAGCTAATATCTAGAGTAACCACCCTGTGCAGCGCTGACAGCAGCTAGACGGGCTGGGAGTGACTCAATAAGGTGCTGGAAGGTGTTCACAGGTATGTTGAGCCATGTTGACTGCAGTGCATCTGACAGCTGTTGGAGGGTCCGTGTTGGAGGTTTCATACAGCGAACAACACGATTGTGGTGGTCCCGCAGATGCTCAATTGGGTTTAAGTCTGGAGAATTATTGGGCCAGGGAAGTACTTTGAAGTCTTCATCGTACTCTCCCAACCACTCTCGGACATTTCTAGCTGTGTGACACGTCGCATTGTGATGCTGGAAGATCCCATCCGCCTCAGGGAAGACAATCATCGGGCATGGGTGTACGTAGCCTAAAAGGATAGATTCATAACGAATTCGGTCCATATCTGCCTTCCACAGGTATGAGTGGACCCAGGGAATGAATGCAACGAAAACATTCCTCATATCATAACGCTGCCTCCCACCAGATTGTGTTCTTCCAGCAATGGTTGAAGAGTGTTTGTTTTTCGATGTTTCTCGCCTTATACGCCAACGTTTATCCGTTCGATGAAGCAGAAAACGTGCCTCATCGGAGAAGGCAATCCTTTGGCAATAAGCGGAGGTTCAATTCTGATACTAGCATGCAAATGTAAGCCTTTTCTGCCGATGCACTTTTGTTAGCTTAGATACAGTGACCACCCGTCTACATCGGAGCTCCATACGCAGCAGGGCTCGCTGTACTGTCGTTTTAGACACACTTCCGGTAGCCACCTGGTACATACGGCCAGTGAGTTGCTCCGCTGTAGCGTGTCGAACAGCCTTCACGCACCTTCGAAGCCGAGGTTCACCTCTCACATCAACGGCTCGTGGTGCTCTGCAGTTTCTATGTCGCATATTCGCCATGGTGCCATTTCTTCAATCACGATACACTTTGTCCACAGCAGCACGCGAACAGTTCAAAAACTGCGCTGTTTCAGAAATACTGCTACTCTTGGCCCGAAAGCCGATAATCACCCCATTTTGGGAATCTGATTAATCTCTCCTTGTATCGATGACAGCAACGAGTGATATGTTTTTAGACATGATCATGATCATATGTAGAGGATTTTAGGAAAGGAGTGTCTGACCCCAGGTCTTAAACAACCGTTAGAAATAGGAAGCTAGGAGATTTGCGCTAGAATGCCTGATAGGAAAGTAGCACGGAAGCGAAGTAGAAAGGGGAAGGAAGACGCCCTTATTTATTACCGGGGGCCGGTACACGGGGTCCGACGGCTTAACGTGCCCATCCGACGCACGGCGGATAATTAGTGGATCGAGCGCTCGTACCTGCCTGGGATCGAACCTGAGGCCCTTTTCGTGGCAGTCACGAACTTTGCTCACTAGGCCACCCGCGGCGCTTGTTTTTAGACCGCTTACAGCACACCTTATATACCCTCCAAGCCAGCTCACGACACGTGCCTTCTTTTATTGGCTACCCGCTGTGGACATAAAATGTAGGAGGTGGTCACAGTAATGTGACTCGTGTGTGTGTGTGTGTGTGTGTGTGTTTGTGTGTATATATATATATATATATATATATATATATATATATATATACAGTGTATATCGTCATCATCATCATCATCATCATCATCATCATTTTCAACCATTATCGATCCACTGCTGGACGAAGGTCTCCCCAAGTTTCCTCCACAACGGTCTGTCTTGTGCCAGTCTCCTCCATGTCACTGCCGCATACTTTCTAATTTCATCCACCCATCTCCCATGTGGTCTTTTTCTGGGTCTTTTCCAGTCCCTTGGAATCCAATCGAAAATTTCGGCTGTCCATCGATGGTCTGTCCTTCTGGCAGTATGTCCAGCCCATTGCCATTTCAGGGATTTTACTGCCATTTCAGGGGTCTTCCACTCTTTTCATTTTTCGGATCCACGAGTTTCTCTTCTTATCTCTCCTGGTTACAACAAGCATGCACCTCTCCATGATACTTTGAGTTGTCTGCAGCCTTTGTATGTCTTTTTTAGTTAAGGTCCACGTCTTTACACCATACGTAAGCACTGGAAGGATGCATCGATCAAACACTTTTCTTTTAAGACATAATGGCATATTGCTCTCGAAAATTATGCTGTTTCTTCCAAAAGCTCTCCAGGCAAGTTTTGTACGCCGATTAATTTCTTTACCAATGTCACCCTCACTTGATATCTGCTGTCCAAGATAAACGTAGGTGTCTGTTATCTCCAGGTTTTCTCCATCAATCGATAAATCTTTATTTCGTGTAAAAGCATTGAACATCACTTTTGTCTTCTGAAAGTTCCTTTTTAATCCCACTTCTTTACTCTTGTCTGCAAGTTCCTGGATCATACTCTGCAGCTCTGATGGGGTAGTTGCAAAAATTACTACGTCATCAGCAAAACGAAGGTGGGTTAGATAATCTCCATTAATTTTTATCCCTTTGTTTTCCCAGTTCAGTGATTGAAAGACATTTTACATTGTGGCATTAAAGAGCTTCTGAGATATGGTGTCACCTTGTCTCACTCCCTTTCCAATTTTTTTGTGTGTTGTATTTTCAAACAGCCGAATCTTTACAATTGCATTTTCATAGATGTTATTAATAATATTAATGTATGCATCTTCAATACCGCAGGATTTCAGAGCTTTTGTAACTGCTGATGGTTTCACCGAATCAAAGGCTTTTTCATAATCGATAAAAGCCATGCACAATGGAAGTTCATATTCCCTCGCTCTTTCAATTAGTTCTCTCAGCACATGGATATGATCTATTGTGCTGTAGCCACTCCTGAATCCAGCTTGTTCTCTCGGTTGAGCCATGTCCAGTGTTACCTTCAAACGGTGTGAAAGAACTTTAGTGAAGATTTTATAAACCACTGATAGGAGGCTGATAGGTCTGTAGTTCCCGAGATCCTCAATGTCACCTTTTTTATGTAGCAGGATCATTGTAGCGTTGTTCCAATCCTCAGGAATCTTCCCTTCATTAAGGCATCGAGTGAAAATTTGGGCGAGTACTGTTTCGATTTCTCCACTTGCTTATTGTATGATGTCTACAGTAATTGCATCTTCTGCTGGAGCTTTTCCCCGCTTCATGTTCTTGATTGCATGTGCAACTTTTGCTGGGAGGACTGGAAGAACTCTGGTACTGGTACCTTTCATGATGTCTGGAGTACACGTATCATCCCTTTCATATAATTTGGAGTAGAAATCTTTCACTCTTGTCAAAATTTTGCCTCAATTTCGTGTTACAGAACCATCTATATATATATATAGGGCAAAACAAAGCAAAAATTTTGAACAAGAGAAATAAAAATAATAGAAAGACCATTTCATTTTGGCCCACAGGAAGGTCCAGAACCACAAATATGACTACAGGCAACAAATGTAGCATTTCATTTATTTGTTTGTTGTCTGTAGTCATATTTGTGGTTCTGGACCTTCCTGTGGGCCAAAATGATAAAATAAGTTTGTTGTATATATTGCTGGTTATTGAAAAGCAAGGCACAATGTTATACATTATTTTGCTGTTAGTTAGTTTTTGTTATATCATAGGATTTGTGGGTTTGCACTATGATTAATGTTTTATATTTTATTATATTTTCTTGTGTATGTTGGGCTTAACAATTTTCTTTACTGGTGCTTGAAACCATGCCCTTTGGTATTTTCATTTATAATTATTTTGTATTTTATTTTGTATTTTATTTTGCAGCCTTGTTGTGTTTTTTTAGCTTTTAGCTGTGGGTATTGGAGTTTTTGGTTTGCAACTATGTTGCTTGCATTTTTGTCTTTTTGTTCACTCTTGGAGTTAGAACTGTTTTTTCTGGATTTGTGTTGAGGGCGGTTTGTACTCTTTTTTCCTAAATTTGGCTGTTGCTTTCTTTTCCATTAGGTTGTTTGCTTTTTCTGGTTTAATTTATTTTGGTTTATGATTATTTTGTAAATTTTTTTTTTTGTAATTACTGGTTATTTTTGGCTGGTAGTTTGTTTCCTTTTTGTAGCAAGTTTAATGTATCCCTTTGGTATAATTATTGGTTAGATTTTAATTGCTCACCGCGTCCTTCCGCCACAGTTGCCGGCGGGTTTGTTTATATTTTAGCCCGTGGCTCTCCGTGGGTTATCTCTCACTATATATAGTTTAAAATTATTTCTACGGCAAGATTTTGATTTGTTTTTTATCACTACTTCGAATCTGATTCAATGCCCACTGTTTGTAATTTTAGATTTGATCTTACTGTTTACACTATTATATCCCGAAGTGTTGCGTGTATCGTTCCGCTGTAGTTGTCGACGGATTTATTTCCTGTGTTATTATACGCTATAAATAAGCACATCGGACAAGAAATTAGTCATCCCTCTCAGAACTTATCTAATAACGGGTGACGACGCAACTTGCTTTGATAATATCATGAATACGGAGTGGTAGAGACTCCACGAGGTTGTGGATGTATTGAACATGAATTTGCAGCTAATCGTGCGTCAATTGGCCCCGAAGTTCCGCCATGTTGCGTGGGTGTCTATTTCGGCGTTACACCTTTAGTTCCAAATGATCCCACAGAGTTTCAATCGGATTTAAATAAAAGGATTCGTCGTGCCAGTCGAGGTGAGACAGTGTTGCTGATTGTTCGTCGTGTCAGTCAAGGTGAGACAGTGTTGCTGATTGTTCGTCGTGCCAGTCGAGGTGAGACAGTGTTGCTGATTGTTCGTCGTGCCAGTCGAGGTGAAACAGTGTTGCTGATTGTTCGTCGTGCCAGTCGAGGTGAGACAGTGTTGCTGATTGTTCGTCGTGCTAGTCGAGGTGAGACAGTGTTGCTGATTGTTCGTCGTGCCAGTCGAGGGGAGACAGTGTTGCTGATTGTTCGTCGTGCCAGTCGAGGTGAGACAGTGTTGCTGATTGTTAGTCGTGCCAGTCGAGGTGAGACAGTGTTGCCGATTGTTCGTCGTGCCAGTCGAGGTGAGACAGTGTTGCCGATTGTTCGTCGTGCCAGTCAAAGTGAGATAGTGTTGCTGATTGTTCGTCGTGCCAGTCGAGGGGAGACAGTGTTGCTGATTGTTCGTCGTGCCAGTCGAGGTGAGACAGTGTTGCTGATTGTTCGTCGTGCCATTCAAACACAGTGTTAGCCCTGTGCACGCGGCCGTTGTCGTCTTGGAAGAGAAGTGGCAATGTGATGTTTCTCCTGGAGATGTAGGGCAACACTTCGTCATTCAGAATGCAAAGGTACGCAGGCTGGTTCAACTTTATCAACATTGCAACGAGAGGGCCCATTCCGTGTTACGAAAAACTTCCCTAAAACATCACAGGAACCCCTCTAGCTTGAACATCACCTTCAACACAATCAGGATTAAAGGCTTCATTGGGCCTGAGATGCACTCGCCGCCTCCCACAATTGGAGTACAAACAAAGACAAGACTAATGAAACCAAATTACTCATTCCCAGTCCTCCACAGTAGTCTTGGTGCCTGTGAGCCCATTGATAGCGTGCGACTTCGTGACTTGCTTTTAACAGAGGCATCTCCCGTGATACTCTGCTCCAGATGTCCATCGCATGCAGTTCTTGTCACAATATCCTTTCGGAAATTGGTTGGAGTGGACTTTCATTGACTGTTTGTCGTAATTGTTGCCTGGTTAGAAACCGGTTTGCAGTTACTAGGCGTGAAACGTGACGGCGGTCCCTGTTGGTGAGAATCGTTTTCCGGCCACAATTACGTCGCCGATTTTCAGTTGACTCGAACTACACCACTATTTGTAGACCCGCTGGACAGTACGCTTCGACACGTCAACAAATTAGGCGACTTCATTCACATTGTGTCCGTGAGCACGGCCAAACACGATGGCTCCTTTTTGTCACACAGTAACATCTGTCTTACGACCCATATTGCAGACTAAATTTAACACACACATTGCTCTTCACTATTGCACGAGACAGAAATGATCCTGCAGACCACATCAGTTCTATTTGTCTCCCAACAAAGCTATCACGGAGCCGCCTGTGCAACCGGTAACTTCCTACTGTTATTTCTGCTGTGAGTGACTAATTTTTGTGTCCAGTGTGCTTAGTACCCCTGTTTGAAACAATTAGTAACTCAGTTTTTTCAGGGAGAAAACATACATTATTTCAATGAAATACAAAATAGAATTCAAGAAGTGAAATGCGAGAAAAATGTGAATTTTCTCGCATTTTATTTCTTCAAAGGTAAACATGCTACTCCTTTTTTCACGCATTATGTCGCCTCTTCGTTACTATTTATTTTGAACTGACGAAATCTGGATACACAAACACTGCATCAGAATCCGTTTGGATATCTCATGCCAAATGAAACTACGATTATCTCCAGCACGCTACAGGAGACCAGGCTTTTATTCCAGGCATTTCAATCGTCCCATGTGATTTGTCATTTTAGTTTAAACTCCTACAGTTTCGTGTTAGTCTCAGTTTCAACAAGAGTATCAACAAGCAGATGGCAAATCGTTAAAGGTTGACCGACCGGCAAACTCATGCTTTCTCCATTGCAAACACTATGTTGCCGCCCCGGTGGCGCAGGCCTCTGATCATTCGCCCGTAAGGGGTCCGGGTTCGAATCCCGGTCAGGCATGGATGTTGTGTTTGTCTTACGGCACTGGCTCTCTCCCTTCCCTGGAACCAGTGACCCTAAATTAGGGACGGGCGACTGCTTATAGCCCATTGAGTTGCTCACGGTGGTCGTTAAACCTCAAAAAAAAAAAAAAAAAAAAAAAAAACACTATGTTGGTTGTTTTTGAGTTTGGAGACATGAAAATATTTTCACCTAGGGTTCAAATGGAAGAACACTCAACGTCAATGACCCAGAGCTCGTCAAGGATAAATTTGAGCTTCGGAAGCACTGTACGTTATATAAATCACAACAAAATAGAGAAATGTAGATGTTTCCACTATTTCAAATTTTCTATCTTCACAGCCAAATAAAGACTTCTAGTTTTAACCAATTGTGCGGGCACAAGTACAGCTTTCATTATCTTTTCTGGATTTCTTTCTTTTGGTTCCTGAAACATATTTGAATTAAATGTCTCCGTGCATTATATCCTATTCATAATTTCAGGAAAAGCGCGAAAACTCGGCTCTAAAATCTGATTGAAGTATTTTTTGTTAAAGCAGGGAAATGCCGAGTGGTGATGTATTAAGACATAAGCCTCACAATCCTGAAATACCAGCATCATTCCCTCAAACAAGCGTTGTCTTAAAAATAATGATGCAATTCTTAAAAAATAATCCAATTATGTTAACTTCATCTACCGAAATACGCATGAACAGTTTTATAACGAAAGATAGTTAAGAATTTAACAGTTTGTGGGAAACAATTCTCCTTTACAACTGTTTCAATCAATTTTGAATGCGATTATTAGGAGTGCAACTTAATTCTCGGCCACAGGTATACGACACGTTGACAGCAAATTATAGCAAATCGAATACGTACCTAATCAGGGAAATAATCCCCGTCGTGTTGGATACATTTGAGCCATTGGTCAGGGAGCTGCCGAATGCCACTGCGGAAAAAAGAGGACTGTTTCGAGTTGATAAAGTCATCAATACTTGTGTGGAACTCCTCGACAGAAGTGAAGTGCGTATCAATCAGGTGATGCTGCAGGGAGCGAAAGAGGTGATAATCCGACGGGGTGAAGTCTGGAGAATACGCCGGTTGGGACAAAATCTCCCATCCCAGGTCGGTAATCGTGTTTAAAGTCGTTTTCGCGGTGTGAGGACGCACGTCATCCTGAAGCAACAAGACCGACCTTCTGCCCTTGCCGCTGTATGGCCTTTTCGACTCCATTGCGTCACTCACACGAATGAGTTGCTAACAATAACGCTCATCATTGACCGTTTCACCAGGTTTGAGCAACTCATAGTGTACGACACCACGATGATCCCACCATATGCACAGCAACAACTTCCTGGCATGGATATTCGGTTTAGCGGTACTGGTGGTAGGCTGACCTGGATAAACCCACGATTTGCGCCGCTTAGGATTATCGTAGAGGATCCACTTCTCATCACAGGTCAAAATCTTGTGGAGAAAATCCTTCTTGAATCTGGAGAACAAGGACACAGCAACATCGTAGCGCCTAGATTGGTTCGCAACTGTGAGTTGGTGGGGACACCCAACGGCCCTCCTTGTGATTCCGTCCAAGCTTGTGCAGGCACTTTGCAATGCCTTGCCGTGTTACTCTGACTTCCTGGGCGAGCTCTGACTGTGTGCTACAGGGATCCGCGTCCAACAGTTGTTCCAGTTCCTCATCGTGAACTTTCTGTGGCTGTACCGGACGTTCTGCATCACGGAGATCAAAATTTCCCTGCTTAAACCGCTGGAACCACTTCTTACACGTACTGTAGGACACAGTAGCCTTACCCAAAGCAGCACAGATATTCAAACAGAGATCATCGCTCATTCCACGTTTATAAGTGAATCACGGAAAAATTCTCATTGGCCGCCACCGGGAATCGAATCCAAGGTCTTCCAGTTATGCGCCGGATATGCTTCCACTGCACCACAGCGGCCTCGAATTCCTCCAGACTCACATACACTAACTGCCAAGCCAATTTGCCAGGTTGCTTCTTGGAGCCCCGTACAATGCTGGGGATTAACCAAAGATAGTAAGCAGCAACTGAACAAACAATTAAAAGGCGAATGAATAATTACAACATACATTTGACGTTGACCAGGAACATCAAACAGAGGTCATCGCTCTTTCCACGTTTATAAGTGAGTCACGAAAAATTCTCATTGGCCGGCACCGGGAATCGAACCCAAGGTGTTCCAGTTACGCACCGGATATGCTTCCACTGCACCACAGCGGCCTCGAATTCCTCCAGACTCACACGCACTAACTGCCAAGTACCAGCAGAGAGCATTTGCTGGACTTCCGCGGCACTTTGTTTCAGCTGAAACGCGAACAGGAGGCAGTGCCTCAAATGTTGCTTCTCGAACGACATTGCTTTTACCGTCAACTTTTGTCCCTTCTGTCACTACAGCTGTGAGCGGTTACGGTTGCCTGGAAAGCTGGGGGATGACGCTGCACACATCCATTATCGCACACAGCTATTTGCATGTGCCGACGTTCTGTGATCGGTTGCGGTTAGGGGCCGAGAATTAAGTTGCGCACCTAATACACTACTGCTTGTGAAAATTGCAACAGCATGAAGGATTGCTGATATTAGCTTGAAACTTATAAAATATGTTTAGCACGTTGGGAAATGCCAATGATTAAAATGTCAGTGAAAATTCTCTGCGGTCTCTGAACTGTCTGGTCTAGGTATAAAGAGCTGGCTCAAACGACATGAATGAAGAGCCCCCATTGAGCTGAAAGGGTGCTTCTTGTGTCTCAATATGCCACGTCGTCGAAGAAGGTCGCAATATGAACACCTGACAGACTTTGAGCAAGGAAGGATTGTAGGGATGACAGAAACAGGACTTCTTTGAACAGTGAAATTGCCACTCGTACTGGACCAAAAGCCAGTACAGTGAAGCGAACGTGGCGACAGTGGACAGATGAGGTTCGGACGCACAGAAATTGGAGAAATGGACCGCAAAATCGCACGACACTCGCGTTGAGGTGACTGATCGTTAGCGGAGCAGTGTCGCAGGTCAAGTTTTCACGTCTGGTGCATACGACGTTGTGTGCTTAACAGATAACTGTTGAAAACAGTCCATTGCTAAGCATTCCTTTTGCCCTCAACCATAGACGCCTCAGGCTGCAATGGGGATTAGAACACAGACAATATCGCGCTGATTGGCAACAGGTCGTATTTTCCGACGAGTCACGATTCAGCGTGATGCACCATGATGGTCGCATACGTATTCGAAGTCATCGTGGTGTAAGGTACCTTGCAGCTATATTCATGCTGGCCAAGCGTCATGGTTTAGATTTAATTCGCGATCCCTCCTGATACAAATTGGGGGAACGCTCAGCAGTCAAAAATACATCAGGGATGTTTTAGAGGCAGAGGAGACACCCTTCCTTCAGAGTTGTCCTAGTTCTGTACTCTAGCAGGACAATGCTCGTCCACAGGCGTCCCGGAATGTCCAAGACCTCTTCCATCCCAGCATATAGTGCTTGTTCCTTGGCCTGCACGTTCGCCGGATATGTCCACAATCGAACATGTCGGGGACATGGTAGCTAAGCGACTGACCCGTCAAATGCCTGCGTCAGTCACCACAAATGAATTCTGGTCTCGCATAGAAGCAGCCCCCAGGACGATATCAAAAACCGTTTCCATTCAGTGCCACGCCATGTAGAGAGTTGTTGCCTGAGGTGGCTTCACATAACTTTTTGAAGCGAAATAATTTTGTGTAGATGTAATCAGTTATCTCCTGTTACATGAGAAATCTGTGATATAAATTCGATTTAAATAGAGTGATTCTTTCTTGGTATTGCAGTTTTCACAAAACAGTGTAATAAACGAAAATTCGAACATCACGCGTACGTAATCCATAATAAATTTGGATAACATGACTAAAAAGATAACCTGAGAACCTGATGACTTTTGCGATAAACTGTTTTGGTAAAATAAAAATGTCCTCTATTTTACTTCCTTAAATTTTAGGATCACTATGAGATAATCTCACTTCCTGTTAGGTCGTAAGTATTCTTTCGCCAGATCTCTTTCCAATTTATTCAACTCGCCTTTCTCAAGTAGATCAGATATCTTCTTCATTAAGCACTTAATATAAAAATCGATCAAGCTCAGATCTGTGAAATTTTACCTTCTCACTTGCTAAAAGAAGAAACCTGGTGATTAAAAAAATCAATTGTCCTAGAAACTTCAATACCGGTTAAAGAGGGCAAACTGTAAAAAGGGAAAAATGTTACACTGAGTGCTTGTTAGGAAGTTAGATTACCTGAACTTTGCTGCCGGTGAAGGACACAAGTACAAGCAGTCCGAGCAGCTACCTCCCACCCAGGAACATTAAAAACCGGCAAAGATGTTTTTTTTCTTTTAAGTAGAAGTAGATGTGTAATTCTTCGTTCAATTTATATTTGTATTGTTTCACTCCTGCGTGACAAACTAACGCAAAGTAAAACTTTAACAATTAATTTGGCAGCTGGTCGTTTATTGGCTGATTGGCTGATGACGCTGCTAAGGCAAGCACTATAGTTTATTATAATTGGCGATTTCTTTAACCATCAGAATCTCGTTAATTGGTGAAGATAGCGTAGCCTAAAGAAGTTTCCCACTAGAATAAATTCTTTGACACTCATGAAAGGACTCGTATTATAGTATTGTGATTACTTTTTTTTGTATATATACGCTATATTGACAAAAGTTACTGGACACATAGAAAGAAAACACAACATAGCATTTATTGACATACATTAGTACTGTGTCGGTCCACCTTTCGCCTTAATGCATGCACTGACTCTTCAAGACATGCTTTCGACAAGGTTTTGGAACACAGCGATAGGTATGTACTTCCATTCAGTACATAATGCTGCCGCTAACTATAGCTCAGTAGTAGGCCTTGGTTCCAAACTTCTTATTCGGAGCTCTAATTCATGCTATAGGTGCTCTATGTGATTAAGACCAGGGCTCTGTGCTAGCCAATCCACACACAATACGGAATTATCGTCAAACCACGCAGTAACAGTCCTTGCTTTATGGCTCGGTGCAATATCCTGCTGGTACCAACAAGTCTCGGTTCCATAGTATTGCCACAGTTGGTGGGGCATAATTGTTCAGAATATCGAGGTAGACATGCTGGTTACAGGTTTGTCCACGATAACCAAAAGGCCGGGACCATACCACGAAAAACACTCTCACACGAGTACACTGTAAGCTCCAAACTTGACCGTAGGGACAATACACTGTTTTAAATAGCGTTCCTCCGGCTGCCGCCATACCCACACACGGCCATCAGACTAATGGATCGTGTATCTGGATTAATCAGTCCATAAGATCCGTTTCCGATAAATGTTCTTTACACCATGCTAAACGACGAGTAGCATTCTGAGTGGAGATGAAAGGCCTATGAGCAGCCGCTCGACCACGGTAACCAATGGAATGAAGTTCTCTGCGAATGCTACGTGTACCTACCGAGGATCTAGCATTTTTACTCACATGTACACCGAGGTCTTGTGCAGTACTCCACCGATTAGCTGTAACGACTTTCCTGAGGCATCGACGTCCTCTATAACTGATTTTCTTTGGTCTGTAGGTACGTTTTGCTACTTCAGGCACTCCATGTATTTTCCATTTATTCAGTACATCAAAAACAGTTGACTTGGGTATGTTTAAACGCCTCTCGGTTTCTTTTATGGACAACCCAACAGTCTTTCCTTTCTCAAAGTCAGTTCTCTCCCGCCACGACCTTTTCACTCAACCTCACAGTGCAATATGATTGCGGTCAGCTGCAGGCTTGTTCTTATACCGTTTGCAGCTTTACCGCTGCAAACGGCATAAAAACAAGCGGATCCGTTCATTTGCTTTTGAACGGGTGTCTGGTGACTTTTGCCAATGTAGTGTATATTAAAGCCAACTGTACTTGACACATTCACTAAGTCTTACTGACGTCAGGGCTAAGTCGGGTGTTCCCCACGCTTGAGCAGTTTTACTCTGACACTCCCAAAGAGAGTACCGGTTTGGTCTTGGGGGAGATTAGCGTGAGACGCCGACTTGAATCGGGGAGACAGATTGGAAGGTTGCTGGTCGGATGCGGAGTTATGGCGACGTATAGCTGATGTGCTGCCGTGTTATAACTACTTATATATCGATGTACTTCAATGAGGATGTGAGTCTTGCAATAAAGTGGTTGAGTTTTTTTTTGTGTGTGTTTAAAAGTTGAGGATTATGGTTGTTCCCAAACTTACGGATTTAATAATAGGTAGTAATGGAAGACAATCAATATAGCGGAGACATAACAGCTGAACCAAATTAGGGGACTCCAAGTTATGCGGGTCCCTTACAACTCTAAAATGACTTATTGTTCAACTAAACTCCACAGGGTTAACATTAACATAAAATAAAAGTGATATGATAATTTTAAGATACACAAAGATTAAAAAAATACGAAAACAGGAGGCGTAAAATATCTTAATTTTCATTTGCCTCGTGTGCTCAATGTCGAAGCATAGTTCTTAAACTGCTCCGCTAGTGATGTTGCTATTTGTCTCAATTCCTGCTGTTTAATTTTAGCTCTTTTCCGTTTGAAGTTTCATTACCCTAGCTGATAAAATAAAATTACATGGCAGTGAATAAAAAATGATGACATCGAATTTTCATTTGTAATGAGCACATCTTTTGAATCCTTTCCTACACAAATAAAATTTTTCGAAGTTATTCATAGCCAAAGGAATCCCTTAAAAATGAACCGGATTCCTGCAATCGGTAAAACATCTAGAAATAGAAACAGTTGCTTTCTCCTAATAGCGGCGAATTATAAGGATAAAAAATATAAGAAGAAAGATGACGGCGAATTTTCGGGTGCAATGAGCACTTTTAAAACCGTTCTGACTCCAATTAAATTTATCAAAGCTATTCAAAGTCAATGGAACCGGTATGGAAAGCAATAGGATCTGACCGAAGAAAGAAGTTTTTCAGTCGGGCTTTTAATCCCGCAGATATTGCTAAAAATGGAATCGTGAGCTTACGCTCTCTGGTTGCAGACTTGTGCGTTAAGAAAAATTTGAATTTATATGATAAACATCTCGCAGCGGAAACGCTCTCAAACAAAGAAAAAAAATCAAATAGGACTTTTCCAAGCAGAGAAATGTACAAATATATGTATCTACGCCCCTGACAAGAAGACCATGCAGTATTTTAGGAAGAAAGTATTCTCAATAGGTTTCTCGATGCGAGCGGTATCTGTCCAAGAAACAAAATTTTTAGTCGAGTTTTTAGGAGCTCAGATTTTGCTGCCACTACATCAGAAGCAGAAATTAACTCTTTCATCCCCTGGTGGCCAAAACATTTTTTACTGAATATTAGAAACAATGTGAAAAACATTTTCCATCAGGAGCTGTATGCGATACCGAAAGAATTTTGAAATCGAAGTTTTAAAAGCAGAAATAACACAGAAAACGCAATTTATCTTTGCACCCCCTGGCGGAAAGTCTATGATTTACTTGAAAATTTGCAATTTATATGAAAAACATTTCGCATCGGAAACACTATCCAACAAAGAAGGAATTTTTCAAATCGGACTCCTAGAATTAGAGATATTGACAAAAATAAGAAATACATCTACGCCACCTGGCGTAGAAACTATTCCTAACAGGTTTGTTGACGTGAGTAATATCGGTCCACAAACGAATTGTTTTCAATCGGGATTTTAGAAGCTCAGATTTTACTGCAAATGCATTAAAATACGAAATTAAGCCTTACGCCTCCTGGTGGCCAAACCATGTTTTACCAAAATTAGAAATATATGCAAAGGATTTCCCACCAGGAGCTGTATGCGGTGCAGAAAGAATTTTCCAAATCGGAGTTTTAGAAGTACTGATATTGGTGAAAACGCAATTTACCTTTACAGCCTCTAGCGGAAAGTCTTTGAATTACTTGAATATTTTGAAATTATATGAAAAACATGTCACATTGGAAACTCTATCCAATAAAGAAAGAATTTTTTAAATCGGACCATTAGAAGCAGAGATATTGACGAAACTAAGATATACATCTACGCCTCTGTCGGAGAAACCATGCAATATTTTAGGAAAATATTCCGAAAAAGTTTATTAACGTGAGTGACATCGGTCCACAAAAGAATTTTTTCAATCGAGATATTAGCTCAGATTTTGTGGCAAATACATCACAAGCAAAATTAACGCTTATGCCACCTGGTGGTCAAAGTATTCTTTACCAAAAATTAGAAACTACATGCAAATGATTTTCTTTTCCATCAGGAGCTGTATCCGCTGAAGAAAATATTTTCCAAATCGGAGAAGGAGAGGTATCTGGGAAAACGTAATTTACTTTTACGCCACCCTAGCGTAAAATCTTTGCGTAACTTCAAAAAGTAACTCTACCTAAAATACTCTTCGACAAAAATGGAATCGAAGAAAAATATATTTTTCAATCGGATGTTTAGAAGCGAATATATGGAATAAAATGTATTTTGAATTCGAAATCATCTGCATTTACGCCCTCTAGCAGGGAAATTGTACATCATAAAAAAAAAACACGAAATAAAGGATTATCATTTGCATATTTCAAGCATCGCATTGCAAAAATTGAAAAAATCTTTTATCTTTTGATTCCATTTATGTCGAAGAATATTTTAGATATAGTTACTTTTTCAAATTACACATAGATTTTTCCGCTAGGGGGCGTAAAAGTAAATTACATTTTCCCCGATAACTCTTCTTCTAAAAGTCCGTTTTGAAAAATGTTTTCTTCAGCGGATACACCTCGTGATGGAAAATCTTTTGCATATAATTTAAATTTTTTGGTAAAGAATACTTTTGCCACCAGGAGGCGTTAAGTGTTAATTTTTGCTTCTGATATATTTACCATAAAATCTGAGCTTCTAATACATCGATTGAAAAAAGTCGTTTGTTGACCGATAGTACTCATGTCGACAAACAGTTTGGAAACATTTTCTTCTTAAAATAATGCATGGTTTCTACGACAGGTGGGCGTAGATGTATATCATATTTTTGTCAATATATCTACTTCTAGAAGTCGAATTTGAAAAATTCCTTCTTTGTTAGAAGTGTTTCTAGTGTGACTTGTTTTTCATATAATTTGAAAATTTTCAAGTACTTCTTAAATTTTCCGCTAGGGGCGTAAAGGTAAATTGCTCCCCCCTATATCTTTGCTTTTAAATCTCCGATTTGAAAAATGCTTTGTTTAACGGATACAGCTCCTGATGCGAAATAGTTTGCACATAATTTCTAATGTTTGTGAAAAAACGATTTGGCCACAAGGGGGCGTAAATTATGATTTCCGCTTCTGATGTATTCGCAGCAAAATATGAGCTTCTAAAATCTCGATTGAAAAAAACGTCGTTTGTAGACCGATAGTACTCATGTCGACAAACCGTTTAGAAACATTTTCTTCTTAAAATAATGCATGATTTCTACGCCAGTGGCGTAGATGTATATCTTATTTTTGTCAATATCTCTACTTCTAGGAGTCAGATTCGGAAAATTCCTTCTTTGTTGGATAGTGTTTCCGATGCGACATGTTTTTCCTAAAAATTCAAAATTTTCAAGTAAATCATAGACTTTCCGCTAGGGGGCACAAAGGCAAATTGCGTTTTCGGCGTTATTTGTGCTTCTAAAACTCCGATTTGAAAAATTCTTCCTGTATCGCATACAAGACCTGATGGAAAATATTTTTCACATAATTTTCAATGTTTGGCAAAGAATGGTTTGGCCACCAGGGGCATAAGTGTTAATTTCTGCTTCTGATGTATTTGTTGCAAAATCTTGGCTTCGGAAAACTCGACTAAATTTTTTTTTTCTTGGACCGATACCGCTCATATGGAAAATCCTTTTGAGAATACTTTCTTCCTAAAATAATGCATGGTTTTCCCACCTGGGGACGTAAACTTACATCTTATTTTTGTCGATATCTCTGTTTCTAAGAGTCCGATTTGAAAATTTTTTTTCTGTGTTGGAGAGCGTTTCCATTGCGAAATGTTTCTCATATAAATTCATGTTTTTCTTAACATGCAAGTCTGCAACCAGAGGGCGTAAGCTCACGATTCCGTTTACAGCAATATCTGATTGATTAAAAACCCGATTGAAGAACTTCTTTCTTCCGTTAGATACTATTGTTTTCCATACCGGCTCCATTGACTTTGAATAGCTTTGATAAATTGATTTGCGTCAGAACGGGTTCCAAAGACGTGCTTATTACACCCGAAAATTCGGTGTCATCTTTCTTGTTAACAGTGTAGTCGGTAAAATAAAATATAATCTGATCACTGATACACGAAATGAATTACTGTTGCTCCTTTATTGACTCCGAACAATCAATAATTAAAAAGTATTCACTCTTCTATATTCTGCACATCAGCATCTAAGGTGAGTATTCCGTATCTCCAAAACTAGATCTGATACGGCCAAAGCAATTGTGTTTTTGGAATCAGCGCCTCAATTATACCCCAAAATAGGTCTTACTTCCAGTGTACCAGGTTTTGTTTTTATTGGGCTGTGATATAAATGGTACTAGACAAAAGAAGTTTGCCTGCTCTAGATTTAAGTAGGGCAAGAAATGCTAATTTTTAGGTAAAATGAATTAAAGTACGGAACTCCAAATTTCCTATGGGGCAAGATAGAATGATCATTAAAGCTGTTGGTGAAGCACTTGGTCAGCTGGACATTAAATGGGTGTTGGGTTACCTTGCCTTATAGTTCGAAGGAAAACTGGAAAAAGTTGAGCAAGTATTGACTAATCTAATTTGCAACGTTCGTAGTAGAACCAGCAAAAGATACACAAAGGCATTTTTGTTTTGTATGGGAGCTTAAGGACATTTGTGAGCAACTCAATGGCATATAAGTAGTCGCCCGAACATAATTTTGGCGTTACTGGTTCCAGGGAGGGGAGAGAGTGCCAGTGCTGTAAGTACATCCCATTACACAGCCTCAATCTGGGACTCGAACACTGGCCCAGTCTAAGAAACTGTCAGGAGCCAGAAATTAGACCACTGCGTCACAGCCGCGGCTACACAAAGGAATTCGAAGAAATCTACGAACCCTGGACCTTTAATCTTACGAACTGAACTTTTCTGTACAACATCAATAATATTTCTACTGAAGAGAGCGAATGGCACACAATATTTTGTACGGTTTACATCCACAGTGAGTGTTTAGACGCAACAACCTATGTCCCATGGAACTTTCATATCAGAAACGAAGTTACAATGAGATTGAACCTAGAGGCTCAGATACGACAGAGGGTAGACTGGTCGGAGAAGAAAGAGTACAAGAATTAAAGCGCGAGTGGACATATTTTGCGAGTACCGGACTATAATGTCACAACGTGGATTTCCAGGGTGATAGAATAAGGGTGAGGTGCAGCAACACACATGACCTTATTTGTAATGGATGATTCAATACATTGGGGAGTATTCATTGGTTCAGAGCAACTCGATGCTCGTGAGATCGATAGTGTAACCATGTGCGCGAAAGGCGGTTGCTCTAACCTTTAAGCCATTCGCGGCCCAATTTTTGGGCGGGATTTTCATATACTACCTTGAATGCGAGAATAATGCTTGACAGCTGAATGAACTTGAAACTTATAACAGCACAAATTTGAAGTTGTGATTCTGTATATTGATGCAAATTATTAAAAGAGTGGTAAGTCAAATAATATCCGCAAAGCGGGAATGGAAACCATATCTCCCGGTTTGCGCTCGAGCATGCTAACCACTACACCACACAGAACGACCAAGTCTCAAGTTTCCGAAAAACTTGTTTTCTCGAGATCAAGTTTCTAGAAAACTGAGACTAAGTCTCAAGTTTCTAGAAAACAGAAACTAAGTCTCAAGTTTCCAAGAAAACTTGAGACTTGGTCGTTCTGAGTGGTGTAGTGGTTAGCTTACTCGGGCGCAAACCGGGAGTCGTGGGTTCGATTACCGCTGCAGGACGAAGAAATCTTACTTTTCGGATATTATTTGACTTACCACTCTTGTCATAATTTGCATTAATAGACGGAATCATAACTTCAAATTTGTATTGTATACCGGTGTAATCCCGTATTTCATGACTTACAACAGCTTTAAAAGTTGTTAACATAAAAAAATGCTTAAGCAGAGTTCTAATTTTTCTGATACAATTTAAGCAGTCGCAAAAATGTGGCTGTGCCAAGATATATTACAGGAAATATTAAGATCAAGAATAAATGGAAAAAAAGAATTGTGTTTGAGAAGATCAACCGATTTTTGTACTGCGCTATTATTTTCAACCGAAAAGGCAATATTTTAGGACTGAAACGAACTTCGGCTAACATGCTGACTCACAAATTTAGAAACGTATGATTGAAAGCGAGCTCGAGCATTCTGAACAACTGTTACAAACATTAGATAAAAGCTTTCATTGACACCGCTGCCGTAGGTGTATTTAGCGAAAGCTTGCTTGCTTAACACAGAACTTCCGAGTTCAGACAATCCTGTTTCAGATTGCCTGAAATATCTATCTCGAAAACGTGCTTGCAAGGTACATACTCTGCAGGCTATGCATACAACAATATCCTTTCGCGTTTGGCGATCCGTGGTTGAAATGTTATCCGAATATAAATTGATTCCCGTTCGGAAGGAACGACATGAGACATTGTCAGACTTATTTAGTGATTGACAACTTTCTCCGCTGGTGACAGTCTGTTTAAAACCCGATGATAACTGCAGCAGGTAATATCATCATCAGCGGGATCGGATCGCTGGATCAACTACACGTGTTACAGTAAGCTTCTGATTATTTGAGGAGATCATCTTCAAACTCCAATGCATAAGGACAGCTAATATTTACTCTCCGAAATAGAGAAGAGTTTCAGAAATCTCCTATTGACAGCGCTCGAAATCGTAAATACCAGTCGCTCTGTTTTCGAACGAGTACGTCTGCGGGTGACACATATTTGCATAATCATGAAGGGATCATTGAATTCGTTCTCAACATTATCTGTTAACAGCAGCCTTTTGCAAATGAGAAGATTAGAATGTCGTTTAGTATTACATGCTCAAGAGTACTAGACAAAACAATAAGGGGTTCTGTCGTGTTCTCTGGTAAAATAAACAGGCTCGTTGACAATACTCTCCTCCAGTTTAATATACTAAAGGAATTCAAATTATTTGATATGCGCAATAAATAGCTTTCAAATAAAAATATCTAAACTTTTTTTTACTGGACTTAACAATTTTTTTTTCACACCTGGTTTACAGATTTTGATCAGAACACCAATTGTTCTTCCATTTGCGACATATACCACTAATTTAACTTCTTTTTGAGTTCCCGTACTCTCATGCAAATTTAGTTTCTTCCCATTAAATGTTCTGTAAGTTTTTTCTCGCTCGATGAATTTGAAGTAGGAAACACCTGACAGCAGGTCAAAGTGTAACCTACGTAGTTGGCTTTGAGAGATAAGAGCTTGTGTGTAAAATTTTCGAAGTACAATGTGTCCGTAGCACTTTTTCTTCTAATGTTACGTGAGCACTGTTATGTACACGATTGTCAAGCACTGCTTATGTACCATATCGGATAGCACTGCTTATGTACCATATCGGATAGCACTGCTTATGTACCATATCGGATAGCACTTTTCAGCACGATATCGAATAGCACTTTACAGCACGATATCGGATAGAATTTTTCAGCACGATATCGGATAGCACTTTTTTAGTACGATATAATATATCACTTTTCAGTACTGGATAGCACTTTTTAGTTCGATATTGTGTAACACTTTTAAAACTACGATATTGTATAGCAATTTTTAGTACGATATTGTGTAGCACTTTTTAGTATATTGAAAACACTTTTTAGTACGATATTAGAAATAACTTTTTAAGTACGATATAGGATAGCACTTTTTAGTAGGATATAGGATAGCAATTACGATATTGGATAGCAATTTTTAGTACAATATTGGATGGCAATTTTTTGTACGATATTGTGTAGCACTTTTTAGTACTACACAATATCGATATTAGAAAGCATTTTTTAAGCACGATATATGATAGCACTTTTAGTACGATATTGGATAGCAATTCTTAGTATGATATTGTGTAGTATTTTTTAATACGATATTAGAAAGCTCTTTTTTAAGTAAGATATAGGATAGAACTTTTCAGTACTGTATAGCACTTTTTAGTACGACACAGGAGATAGCACTTTTCAGTACTGGGTAGCCTTTTTTGGTACGTTATTGGATAGAACCTTTTTAGTAGGATATAGTATAGCACTTTACAGTACTGAATAGCACTTTTTTTAGTACGATATCGGATAGCAATTTTTTGTACGATATCGGATAGCAATTTTTTGTACGATATCGGATAGCAATTTTTAGTACGATATTGAAAGCACTTGTTTAAGTACGATATCCGAGAGTACTATTACTTAAGCGCTGTTTATTCTAATGTCCGAGAATAAGGTCAATTCGATTATTTTTGCTTTCGTAAACTAATTCACGAGCAAAAGTTTAGTAAACTAAATTTATTTTTTCAGAGCAGAGAGGATATAATTGAATGCGAATTAAACCACACACGTGGAAATTTTGACTCAGGAATATTTGTTGTGATGTATGAAGTTCGTGTGGTTTGGACAACCTGCCACAACAACAAATAAAAGTGGAATTAGAACACATTTCATTTCATTCATTTCTGACTCTTGGCCAATTACGGAAGTTTACTTTTTGTCTAGTTAAAAACTGTTGAGCTTCTACGAAAAGTGAAATATCTGTGTTCAACGAAAAGCAAATTCAACAAGTTTTAAGTCGGCAAGCTGTTCTCTAAGCATTAAGTTAAACGTAGTTATGTTGCAGTAAAGTTAGCATGAAGATAAGCTCTAATTTTAGAGTGTTGCAGTAAAGGAAACTCAACATTAAAAGAGTTCAACAACCCGAATTTAAACCAAAACAATACACATGCAATATCAAGAGATGCGGTGTTTGAATTCAGTTGGTACAGAAGGTGAGTCGAAAGTTCTGCAATATTTGCATAAACGCATGTGCTGCGAGGAGTATGTCACGTGTTTAAACTAGTTCAAGTCACGCACTGCAGTCAGTCAAAAGTGATAGTCGTTGCCGGCAACAGCATTGCATGTCGTCGTTCTGTCTGTGGTTGGGACGCCCAAAAGATGAACAGCCACAACTCGCTAATTAGGAAACTTTTGCTTTACGAGTTTGAACTCGGCCATAACGCTGCTCAAGCAACACGAAACATTTGTCATGCGAAAGGGGAAGGTTCCGTGGACCACAGCACCGCAAGCTAGTGGTTCAAGAAATTTCGGTCTGGTGACAGAAACCTCGAAGATCAGTCAAAGTCAGGTAGGTCGTGAACCGTGGATTCGGAGGTAGTGAGCCAGGCCGTAGAGGCAAATCCGACAACCAAGACTCTGAGATCATCAGGCGGGCAGGGAATATTACAGATGACCGTAGTTAGTCACCTTCACAACCTCGGCAAGGTCTACAGGAGCTGCCACGTTGTCCCTCACGAACTGACGCAAGCTGTAGCAAACCGCCGAGTGGAACTGTGCACGAAACTCCTAGAAAACCTGCGCGATGCACGTTTCATTAAGAGATTTGTTACGTGCGATGAAAAGTGGGTCTATTTCCGTAATCCTAACACGCAGAGGATGAGTCCGGGCCAGCTTCCTGAACCTGTTGGCAAGCGTGGGCGCTTCGAACACCAAGTGATGCTCTGCGTCTGGTGGAATTTCGAGGGGATAATCCATTACGAATTTGTTCGAGACGGTCGGACCATCCACGCGAACCTCTACCCTGAACAGCTGGAGAGGATGTATGCTGTTTTGGAGAAGTACCCGGCATTGGGGACAGAAAGCTCGCTCTCCTACAGCAGGACAACGCTCGGCCTGATACCGCGCAAGCGACCTGGGCAAAACTCCAGGAAATTGAGGACATCGAACTGATGCCACACCCAGCATGTAGTCCGGATCTTGCCCCGTTGGATTATTACTTGTTCTGGTCCATGGCCCACTTCCTTCGCGGGTGGGACTTCAACAACCAGGAGGAGGTATCAGCTGGGGAGAAGGAGCTCTTCGCCTTGAAGGAGAAGAACTGGTCCCGCAGTGGAATCAAAGAACTGGTAGACAGATGGCTAAACACAGTGCAACACGATGGTTTATACTTTGAATGCTAGTCAGCTTTTGTCGTAAACGTACGTATGAAGACATAAAGTGATCCAAATATTGGTATGAATAATAACATTGTAAAACAAATACGGATATGAATAAAGGGAAAGTCAAACCTTTTATAAAACAGATTTCCAAAATAATTACCAACAATAGTTCAGTGCGATCATTGACCTTTCACTACTACTGAAAGCTCTTCCTTTGAAAGGCAGCATCTCAAGTTATGCTCTGCTTGTCTGTTTCTAAGCTTAGTTTTTATGATAGAAAGTATCGAAAAGCCAGCTTCACATTTACACTATATTGGCAAAAGTCACCGGACCCCCCTTCAAAAGCAAATTAACTGATCCACTACGTTGTTAAGATGCGCGGTACAGTTGCAAACGGTAGAGAAACAAGCCTGCAGCTGACTGCGATCATATCGCACTGTGAGGTTGAATAAAAATGTCGCGGCGGGAGAGAACTAACTTTGAGAAAGGAAAGATTTCTGGGTGTTATACTAGTGGGTTGTCCATAATAGAAACCGAGAAGTGTTTAAACCTATCAAAGTCAACTATTTTGGATGTACTGAATATGTGGAAGACACATGACTTGCCTGAAGCAGCAAAACGTAATGGCAGACCAAAGAAAATCAGTGATAGAGGACGTCGAAGCCTCAGGAGAGTCGTTTTAGATAATCGACGGAGTACCGCACAAGACCTCAGCGTACAGGTGAGTAAAAAGGCTGGAACCTCGGTATGTACACGTACCATTCGCGGAGAACTTTATTCCATGGGTTACCGTGGTCGTGCGGCTGCTCATAAGCTTTTCATCTCCATTCGGAATGCTACTCGCCGTTTTGCATGGTGTAAAGAACATTTATCGTGGATCGTAGATCAACGGAAACGGGGCCTATACTGATGAATCCAGATACACGATCCATCTGTCTGATGGCCGTGTGTGGGTATGGCGGCAGCCGGGAGAACGCTGTTTACCACAATGCACTGTTCCTACGGTCAAGTTTGGAGCTGGCAGTGTACTCGTGTGTGGGTGTTTTTCGTGGTATGGTCCATGCCCATTGGGTATCGTGGACAAACCTGTTAACCAGCGCGTTTACCTCGATATTCTGGACAATTATGACCTACCAACTCGGTGGTAATACTATAGAACTGTGCCTTGTTGGTACCAGCATGATAATGCACCGAGTAAAGCAAGGACTGTTACGGCGTGGGTTGACGATAATTCCGTTCCGTGTGTGGACTGGCCACCACACAGCCTGATCTTAATCCCATAGAGCACCTATGGGATGAATCAGGGTACCGCATAAGAAGTTTGGAACCAACGACTACCACTAGGCAACATTTAGCGGCAACATTATGTGCTGAATGCAATAGCATACCTATCGCTGTGTTCCAAAACCTTGTCGAAAGCATATTTCGAAGGGTCAGTGTATGCGTGAAAGTCAAAGGTGGCTATGTTGGGTTTCTCTTCTAGGTGTCGGGTGATTTCTGTCAATACAGTGTATGGAGCTTGTCGAAAACGGAAGTAACACTTGAATAACTTGGTTGACTACAATGAGTTTTTCTTTTTTTTTTTCAATTTTATCCAAAATGAACAGTGTTCGTTTTTGGAAACTATGATGTAAAGCTTCATCACTGTGGACTTCAATGAGCTCTTCCTAGAGACCTACGATGTCTGAAAAATGTTCAGGCAAGTCTTCAACATGAATGTCATATCCAGGAATTCAGGAGTCTTTTCACTTGTTAAACACGATGAAGGTTTGAAATTTAAGATTTAAAAAAGAATTAACACTTAATTTTTTTTTCTGAGAAGCTACATCAACCCAAGTCTGAGTCGCGAACCGTAGGTTGAAAAACCCTGGTCTACTATTTTACGCTAATATTTTTGAGATAATAGTTCGATGTATTGCGTCTCTCATTGTGAAGTTCGAGTTTATTAGAAGTTAACTGTTACAGCATTACCAAGTTTGATATACGCGAAGAGTGTGTTATGCTACAAGTGATATGGTAAACAGTGCTAACTGGTGCCTAAAGGCTAAATAAAACGTTGGAGTTTCAGTAAGTACCAACTTATTAAATTGAGAATTAAGTTATCAGATGTTTTCAATAATTAATCAAGCTTCACTCAATGTTGGCGTTCTAGGTAAACCAATTTTGGACATATAGTTACACGCTTTAAACCTATGAACACAACATTCTGCAACGGTAAATGCAATAACGTTTCACTGTAAAACGTCTGAGAAATAGCATCTTCCATAGGAAATTGCTTCAATGTAATGACTTTTTGTACTATTGTAAAACCATTCGACATTCTGGTCACTCAGCAAAATTTGACAAGCCTCTTTTACCTCTTATAAGGCAATAGCCATCATTCAGAAACTGAATTTTGAAGTGCTGTTGAATGTACTTTACTGTTTAGACTTGGCTCTGACTGATTTCTTTTGGCTCTGTGCAGTTTTGCTGTTATCTTTTGAAGCATCTTCGTACACTGTTAAAAATTTCAGTTCAATGTTGCACCACAATATCGTGCAGCATCTGACACTTACATCATGATCTGGTGTGGTTTTCACACTTGCACCATAAAGTGGTGCATGAACACGTTTCACTTTCACCAAGTATTCGTGCAAATTACCAAATGCAGCCAGACCAGCGTTACTTTGCGCCATATTTTGGGGCAGTAAAGGAAACGGCGCATGCGTCTTCGTCATCAAGTCATCCAAAGGAGACAGATGCTGTGTTGTGCCGCCATGTTGGTTCTGTAGTCACAGTGAGAGTTCGGAAAATTTTAAAGAAGTGTTCACTCAAGTTAATAAGATAAGTGATGAAAATAATTTTTGTAGCACATATATATCTAGTGTTCCTGACATAATTATTTTCACGTTGAACTTTCTGATGTTACATATGTGCCTAGCCACGTGTAGGACAATACAATTTTATTTTTATGAGGAGGTTATTCAAGTGGAAGTAGTTTCTAATGTATGTAGTATAACAAGCACAAATAGCGGCAATAATTGCCACAGTGTATTGATCTTAAAATTGAGACTACATGTGCTAACATAAGCAATGAAGATTTTAAAAATCTTCCGAAAATGCGAGAAAAGATTTAAAAAGAAAAAAACGACAGGAGCCTTTTATTCCTAAATTGATGAAGTAAACACAAACTTTTTACTACTGTAAACAGAAACCCTCTTTTAAAACATTTTATCCATAAAGAGGTGATGTAAAAAGACTACACCTAATTTTGGTGATATGTTGCACCACAGAGTGGAACTACACTAGCTGCACCACGTTTTGGAAAAGTTACACCAACAAGTGGTGCAATTTTGCACCATATTATGGAGTAAGGTTGCACTATAAAACGGGGCATCCTTTCATTTGATGGCGTAAGATTGCACCAATAACTTATGGTGCAACCAGACACCATATTCTCGTGCGACCTTATCCCATAAAGTGGTGTACGGTTGCACCATATTGTTGAGTTTTGTTTGCACTACATAATGGTGCATCTTTTCTCAGAAAGTGATGCAGCTGGTGTAGCACCACGTTTTGATGCAACTTGTCCCCAAATTTTTAACAGTGTGTGGGGGTCTTTTTGGGCGCAAACGACAAACAGTACTTTCACTTTTAAGTAGACATGCCTCAGAAAACTTGAAAATTACGTATTCCTTGAACGGGAACTGTCTACTTGCGTGACTAATTTGGCATTCATCTACCAGCAACAGCTATCTGACTATCATCTATTTCTGAAGAGTTATTTCTTCAGGAGAATCGCCTTTTGCTCGTGTGCTGCTAACATGAAGGATCGTATATGCTTCGATATGCGCGCGGCGGGGCGCTTCATTTGAGTCCCAAAACACATCCTCAGTGGCTTCGATGCTCCTTGTTCTGTGTGGGTGTAACGGTAACATACGCGAACGTAAATCGGGAGATACGGGTTCGGTTCCTGTTCCAGGGCGATGGAATTTTCAGGTTTTCTGAGGCATGTCTACTTGCATGAATCACATGGCATCCATCCGGCTGCAACGTCTATTTGAGTACGTAAACTTCCCAAGTAGCACAGCCTTGCAAATTAACGTAGTCCCTACACTGAGCCACCGTCTGTTAGGAATATAAAACTTTGTCTCAGGGTTGGGCCTACGTTAAATTGCAAGGCTGTGCCACCTGGGAATTCTGTCTTCGCACAGTAACTTCAAAAGAAGTTTTCTGCATTTTAAAATGAATGTTCTTTTCCAGATACCTTAACTGCATTGTGAAATTCAAGGTAGTACAGTGAAACGTTTGCCCTCCTGCGGATAATATTTAGCTAGTAAAGGAAAAATATATCACGATTGGCAATTCAGCTACACTATAATTTAAAAAGAATATCTTTGCAAAATTACTAAGGCACTATTAAAGCAACATTACTTTTGAAATGGCTTTATTCAAATTTTTTTATGTATTTTAGTGAAGCCGTTTTGATGGTGCAGTGAAACCCATGTGATGGTAAAAAGATTTGCCATCGCTGTTTGTGGTTTTAACGACCACCGTGAGTAACTTTATGGACTATAAGCAGTCCCCCGTCCCTAATTTAGGGCTACTGGCTCAATACCAGGGAGTGAGCCAGGGCCGTAAAACAAACACAACATCCATGCCTCACCGGGGTTCGAACGCGGAGCCATCTTGGACAAATGATCTAAGCTAGCGGTTAGACCACTGCGCCATCGGGACTGCTTGCCATTTCTGAAAACAAGGAACAACCGTCGTTGCTCGTACTACGCGGAAAAATAGTTCTATTCAATTGTAGAAACAATTCAGCTACTCGCAACTAGGGAAATTCCGAAGAGCTTTGATCATCCCTTGAGTTAGCTTTCGGAACCGCTGGTATGATCATTCTTCTTGAATGTTTTATGTCTTTCAATCGGAATGACGTATTCGCTCGAGCTGGTGTACTAACTTTGTATCTTTTTTTTTTTAAAGTCACATATTAATAATGCATACTTCCATTTCTGCAAATATTTACATAAATAGGCCAATGACGCTCTTCAGTGTAAGTATTGTTTGTTATTGTGTGCTTCTCAAGCTTTCTCAAAAATTTGATTACTGGGAAAGGGGGACTCATACATTATTCTTCTAAGTAGTCGATGTTTTACTCTCTCAGATTGGCCAGCATATTGTTTCGTGCTGCGAAATGGAGGGATATATGAATTTTTCCATTATTGATGGCATTTCAGCCTGCAGCAAACCAACTCTAATTCTTGAGGCACGGAAGTTTTTACGTTTAATTAAAAGCACAAGAATGATTTCTGCGAAGGAATTATTCGGCTGCGCGTTAGCAAATATTAAAATTCAAGGAAGTAGGATGAATCATTGCGAAGGAGGAGGGCCTTTTCAAAAAGTACAATGCACTACACAAACACATCGACCGCCGCCGTGATATGAATAAGTTAACTGCTGGCTTTTGATGTTTCATCGGCGCATTTCATCTTTTCATAAGCTCCTCACAATGCGAAATCTACTATACATTTTCCTCAGCCATGTGGAATTCAGTCTCTCTAATATTCGCCATTGTTCTCGGCAGTGCTCTTTACTATTGTCCCATCTGCATGCGGCATTACCCAGACAACCCCAGGGAAAAGGTTATGCGCACAACACTCGCAGGAGGGGAAGCGTGTCAGCAGCGTAACGAGGGCTCAGAAACCGATTAGTGCGCTGCATATTACCATGGGAAGGTAAATTAGATTAATCGTAATTAATGGAACACAAAAAAGAGAAATTAAATCGAGGTATAACAAGATCATCCTTCCTTCTCAAGAAGTCCCACTTGAATTAATTAAAATCTAGTGATACAAGACGTGTAACGTAAACCAGAAGTGAAAACTAGGTAATGCAATGAAACTTAACAGTAGCCTCTTAGAGAAAACTGCTGGCACAAAGCAATGAGAAAAACAAGTTAGTAAAATCGTGCAATGCATTGATTATAATACGCTTTCCAACATACCGGAAATCATTACTCAAGTTATGAGAATAATGGCTGTGGAATAAATCTCGGTCCTGTGTCCTGACCTTTGATCCCATTTCGATGATATTCAACAGAACCGGGTCAATGTACCTCCGAAATAACATGATAAACTTTTGTCGCAATCGAAGCATTTTTACCTAAGTTATGATGCATAAGGGCTATTATCGCCCCCTTGTCGGGTATGAGCGAACCACTACTACGTCTTATTCGCCGTAGTGGGAAAAAAGTTAAAAAGGTCAAAAATTCAATTCTAAACAATTCACCCTCAAAATTTCGCCCAATGGTGTCAACAATGAATTTTGATTTCCTAAATAAGGGTCTCCAAGCTCAGGGTCGACAAATGCATCGCGTTGTGTTTCATATGGATTAGCATGGGGTTTCCATGCTTATTCATATGCCGCAAAGAAGTTAAAATAAAAAGTTGCATAAATAACAATTTGAGAAATCACTAATTGAACTCTAATTAAATTTGGAGAAATGATCTGAGTGACACGTGAATTAAATTTAACTGTTTATTTCTTTTATAAAATGGTCTTAATGGTAGGTACAATGTACCAGCGAGGTTGCTTGTTTTAGCTAAACAATTTAGTTATTTATTTCAAACAGGTATAATGCACTTAAATATTCTTGACTTTAAACTTTAGTTACTGGTTTAAAACACGGCTCGGTGCGCCAGAGGAAAATTATTAATGCACTATGTGAGAGACTTTCGGGTAACTAGCTCTGCATAGCACATGCAAAGCTATGAGGCATGAATCAGAAATGCGTAAGATAAAAGTCATCATACCCTCTTTTCCTTGGGAAACCCCGATCGTGAAGCTGGGTTGCCGGCTAGTCGTATACTATTTCAAAATTTCTACCTACCTCATTTCTCTATCTTGGAAACATCACCCTTCCGAAAACGCCAAGGCCTCTCTTCTACTCAGACTGCAATTTTCGAGTGATGAGTCTGTCGTTATCTCTTCGAGTCTCTAGTCTGTCCTTTTCAATCCTCATTCAGTTAATATTTCTGTTTTTCCGTGTCCGGTGTCCATCTTGGATCGTGACGGCCCGGCCGTCCGAATCGCGTCTGGTCATGTCATTGACCCTTACAGATAGCCCTGCTATGCGATTCGCTTGCTATCCGTTCAGTTCGGGTCACTTTCCCAAAATTTATGTCTTCTTGCAGCTGTCAACTTGTTCTCACACCTTTTTTACGCTTTCCAACCGTAGGTTGAAGGAGCGTATATGCTCCATGTTTGTCCATCCGTCCGTCCGTCCGTCCGTCCGCACGATAACTGGCGTAAAAATGGTTCGATTTCGATGAAATCTTAGTATGTGGTAGGGGACTACCTAGGGACGAACCCTATTGAAAATGGCACAAATGGGATCAAAGGTAATGACGTAGGAGCGGGATCATTCCATTGCCCTTATGCGTCATAACTTGCGTAAATATGCTTCGATTTCAATGAAAGTTTACTATGTGGTAGGAGACCGCCTGGGGACAAACCCTGTTCAAAATGGGTGAAGTGGGGTCAAAGGTCAGGACATAAGATCCGGATGCATTCCATTGCCCTTATGCGTCATAACTTGCGTAAAAATGGTTCGATTTTGATGAAATTTCAGTATGTAGTAGGAGACCACCTGGTGACGAACCCTATTGAAAATGGACAAAATGTGGTCAAAGGTCAGGACATAGGATTGCGATCCTTTCCATTGCCCTTATCCCATATTATTAAAGTGGACGTCAAGTAGTTTTGCTTCCTACACTTCCAATGGAAAAAGTTTTGTAAACATTTCCTTCACAATTAATGTGTTCCCAAGGATAAAAATTTGAACATCGATTAAAATAACTTCATATTATAACTTGGAAAACTTAATGTGTTCTAAAACATAACCACAATCATATTAAAAATCAATAACTTTTCCTTTGGTTGTGTTGAAACCAGAGAAAAGATGGCGCGACCTGTACTTTGATGACGTCAGTGTGCAAAAAAAAAATGTTGGATTGCATAATTACGGTTATGGTTTAGAAAATATTAAGTATTCCAAGTTATCAAATCAAGCAATTTTAATCAATGCTCAAATTTTCATCCTTGTGAACGCATTAATTGTCCAGAAAAAAGATGGCACGACCTGTGTTTTCATGACATCAGTAGACAAACAAATGTTGAATTGCCTAAATATGGTTATGTTTTAGAAAATATTAAGTATTGCAAGTTATAAAATGAAGATATTTTAATCGATGTTCAAATTTTCATCCTTGGGAACGCATTATTTGTGAAGAAAATCTGTACAGAAGTTTTTCCACTGGAAGTATAGGAAACAAAATTATTTGCCGCCTCGGTGGCGCAGTGGTCTAAGGCAATGGCCTCTGATCATTATGTCCGAAAGGGGTCCGGGTTCGAATCCCGGTGAGGCATGGATGTTGTGTTTGTCTTACGGCACTGGCTCTCTCCCTTCCCTGGAGCCAGTGACCCTAAATTAGGACCGGGCGACTGCTTATAGCCCATTGAGTTGCTCACGGTGGTCGTTAAACCTCCAATGAAAAAAAAATGAAAAAAATTACTTGACTTCCACCTTAAAGTAGCAATTCTTCTATGTTTGTATGTACATTTTATTTTGAAAACAGCTGTAAGAATTTTGATGAAAATCGTTAACCTGCCGTTTTCTGGTACTAGAAATCGATTTAGCTTGATCTCCACATTAGGAGAATTCGTTCAGTGGGTTAAATAACCACCCCGAATTATAATGTTTCTAGTGATGGCGTTGTTCCATTATTCCATTAATGTTACCAATGCTTAAAAATCTTATGACGTCACAATCTCGCCGCGTTTGAGAATGTTGGCGCGCGGTCACGCCATCTGTCTCATTACGTCACGCGTTGTGTGTGTATCATATTAAAGTTTTATGACGTCACACTTGCGGCGAGCGATAGTCGCGATTCCCATCTGCCTCATTACGCACGCGTTGTGTGATTGTGTACGTGCGCACAATAACTCGCGTAACGATCGTTCGATTTCGATGAAATTTTAGTATCTGGTAAGGGATCATCCGAGAAGGTACCCTACTTAAAGTGAACGAAATAGGGTCAAAGGTCAGTTAAAGGTCAGTACATCCATTCCACTGCTATTATGCGTCATAACTAACGTAAAAAAGGTTCGATTTCGATGAAATTTTAGTATGTGGTAGAAAACCACCTGGCGACTAACCTTATTGAAAATAGGGTCAAAGGTCAGGACATAGAAGCGGAATCACTTCCATCGCCATTATGCGTCATAACTTACGTACGTAAAAATGCTTCGATTTGGATGAAATGTTAGTATGTTGTAGGGTCTTGACTGGGGACGAATTCTGTTGAAAATGGGCGAAATGGGGTCAAAGGTTAGGACACAGTAGCGGAATCTATTCCATAGCCCTTATGCATCATAACTTACGTAAAAATGATTCGATTGCGACAAAACTTTATCATGTTCTTTCGGAGGTATTTCAAACCGGTTCTGTTGAATATCATCGAAATGGGATCAAAGGTCAGGGTACAGGTCCGAGATTTATTCCACAGCCATTATTCTCATAACTTGAGTGATAACTTGAGTAATGATTTCTGGTATGTTGGAAAGCGTATTATAACCAATGCATTGCATAATTTTACTAACTTGTTGTTAATTAACCGCACCTAGCTACTTGGAAGCGAAGATTGTCACGTAGGTATTTCCGGCGACGTGACTTATCCCGAATTTCGTCGCTACCGTGGACAGGCTCGCAGGCGTTGCTTGAGAAAAGGGGTGACGCCCTCCAAGGATTTATTGCGCTCCTGCTATTCTCTCAGCTTCGGCTACGAGACTACTGCCATTATGCCTTCCTTCCGTGCGTTCCGCGAGAAAGAAAGGAACCGTGAATGTCTTTCTTTCTCTTCCTTCCCATCTGGGTATTTTCTTAAGTTTCCGTGAGAAAAAAAAATATAATTTTCCCCTTTTCTTTTGGCTTGAGTGCAATTAGAACTGTTCTAAATTATTAACCGAAACTTTCGGGTAGCCTGGCTCAGCTTCACCGGAAAGTAATTTTAATCAATGATATTCTATTTTGGCAATTATATATTTATTTCCTACCGCTTTAGAATAAAAATAAAAAAAATAATAAATAAGCAAAATTATACGGAAGAAATTTAAATGTTACGGGGATATAGAAAATTCCGCGGTAACAGGGCTATGGAATAGATCCCGCTCCTGTGTCCTAACCTTTGACCCCATTCACCCATTTTCAATAGGATTCGTCACCAGGTAGGCGCCTACAACATACTAACATTTTATCCAAATCGAAGAATTTTTATGTAAGTTATGACGCATAATGGCGATGGAAGTGATTCCGCTCCTATATGCTGACCTTTGACCTCATTTCGCCCATTTTCAATAGGGTTTGTCCCCAGGTGGTCCCCTACCAGGTACTAAAATTTAATCGAAATCGATCTTTTTTTACGTTAGTTATGACGCATAAGAGCAGTGGAATGGATCCCGCTCCTATGTCCTGACCTTGGACCCAATTTCATTCAGTTTCAATTGGGTTCCTTCCCAGGTGTTCCCCTTCGACATACTAACATTTCATCGAACTCGAACGATTTTTACGCGAGTTATCGTACGGACGGGCATACGCACACAACGCGTGACGTAATGAGGCAGATGGGAATCGCGACCATCTGCTCGCAAGAGTGTGACGTCATTAAACTTTAATAGGATCCACACACAACGCGTGACGTAATGAGACAGATGGCGCGACCGCGCGCCAACATATCAATCGCGAGATTGTGACGTCATACGATTTCTAAGCAAGGATAACATCAATGGGACGACGCCATGACACTAAAAACGTGTGAATTCGGGTTGGTTATTTAACGCACAAAACAAATTTTCCTGAAGTCGAAATCAGGCTAAATCGATTTCTAGTACCCGAAAACGGTAGGTTAACGACTTTCATCAAAATACTTAGAGCCGTTTTCAAAATAAAATTTACGTACATACAAGAATTGTTCCTTTAAGGTGGACGTCAAGTAATTTTGCTCCCTATACTTCCAGTGGAAAAACATCTGTACACATTTTCTTCACAATTAATGCGTTCCCAAGGATTAAAATTTGAACATCGATTAAAATAGCTTGAATTTATAACTTGGAATACTTAATATTTTCTAAAACATAACCATAATTATGAAATCCAACATTTGTTTTTCTACTGACGTCAACAAAATACAGGTCGCGCCATCCTTTTTCTGGTTCCAACACCACCAAAGGAAAAACTATTGATTTTTTATATAATTATGGTTATGTTTTAGGAAATATTAAATATTCCAAGTTACATAATGAAGTTATTTTAATCGATGTTGAAATTTTCATCCTTGGGAACACAATAATTGTGAAGGGAATGTGTGCAAAAGTTTTCCCATTGGAAGTATAGGAAGCAAAATTACTTGACGTCCACCTTAATAATATGGGATAAGGGCGATGGAATGGATCCCGATTCTATGTCCTGACGTCTGACCCCATTTCGTCCATTTTCAATAGGGTTCGTCCCCAGGTGGTCCCATACCACATACTAAAATTTCATCGAAATCGAACTTTTTTACGCACGTTATGACGCATAAGGGCAATGGAATGCATCCCGCTCCTATAGCCTGACCTTTGACCCCACTTCACCCATTTTCATAAGGGTTCATTTCCAGGTGATCCCCTACAATATGCTAAAATTTCATCGACATCGAACCGTATTTACGCAAGTTATGACGCATATGGGCAATGGAATGCCCATATGCGTCATATGGGCAGACCACCTGCATCTGTTCATCGCTATCAATTTCCTGCAGTAAGCTGTCTTTTTTCAAGGAGTGAGCGCCTCTCTCATTGCCCATGTTTGGCCAAGGATTGATTACGGAAGCATTCCCGTGTGTTTGATTCCCTCGAATGACCCTCTTAGTCTCCAGATTTGAATCCAACTGAGCATCAGTGGTTTAGATAGATTTACTCGTATCGCCAACAAGGGGATAACTGGGATTATATGAACATTTAGTGAAGATGAAAAGTTGCGAAAGCAATCCCACCCACATAGAACAGGCCAAGACCCTCAGACATTTTCGCCGACGCCACCAAACACGTAACAGGGAAGATCTGCCGCCCGCGAGTGAACCAACCCTGGTCCTTTATTAATCAATAAAATTACAAATACAATGTACATTACTTCGATTTACAAAACTATGATACTAAACAATGACACAAACTTTCACATTGAATGTTACAAACAAAAGTTTAAACTCAAAACAGCTTTAATTTGTGGGTTCATTTATTCAAAGTAAATGAGAATGATTATTTAAAGTATTGAGACGCTGTACAGAGACTTCTGGATAAATACGTTCCTTACCCAAGTACACTGGAAGACCTCCGTTAGGTGTTGCCTGTAATAGGGGACGAGCTGCTTCAGACATTCATCAATAATGCCATTGTAAGCAAGCCTTGTAGGTATTAACATGATCTTCGACACACAGGTGGTGTTAAATAGTGCTTGTCTACTGAAATCCAGAGTTTTGAACATTCTCCGAATTTACCATTTTGTCGATGTTGCAGTGCTACTTTGTTGTGTATAGAAATTGCACAATAAGTTGTTTTTGTAAACGCACTCTTTATCGTTTGTGTTACGTACTCTCATTGATGTTGTTTCAGTGTGTGATCCAGATAAATACACCCTTCATTTCGTGCAATACTCCTAAGTTTCCGTAACCAGTGCACAAAATCTACTAGGTTCAATGATAACGAAGACCACTTACAAGTAACCAAACCACTTTCTGTATATGTCAATGAAGTACGCCCAAATTCTATTATCAACAGGTAGAATATATTTATCAATGCTTTACAATAGGAGTGAATGTACTCTCTCAACGCAAAACGTTACAGATTAGCTCGCACTCTGTTCCTCTCAGTATTGCACAACACGCATGAGACACTCAATTAATATTGCATGTGAATCGTTCAACAACATTATTCGTTAATCACGCATCTAACATATTGCTTATCGCGCGTTTTTCTAACATTGCACCCTGGCCTTTTATCTGAGAAATCTTTATTTTACATAAAATGTTTTTTAAGGCGACAAACAGTCTTGCTTACTTTTCAAAATATACTATATTGACAAAAGTCACCGGAGCCCCTTCAAAAGCAAATGAACCGATCCGCTGCGTTGTTAAGATGTGCGGTGCAGCTGCAAGCGGTATAAAAACAAGCCTGTAGCTAACCCCGATCATATCGCACTGTGAGGTTGAGTTAAAGTGTCGCTGAACTGACTTTGAGAAAGGAAAGATTGTTGGGTGTTATATTAGTGGGTTGTCCATAGCAGAAACCGAGAGGCGTTTAAACCTATCAAAGTCAACCATTTTGGATGTACTGAATATGTGGGAGACACATGACTTAACTGAAGCAGCAAAACCTACCGGCATACCAAAAAAAGTCAGTGATAGAGGGCGTCAAACCTTCAGGAGAATCGTTACCGCTAATTGACGAAGTACTGCACAAGACCTCAGTGTACAGGTGAGTAAAAAGCCTGGAACCTTTGTATGTACACGTACCATTCTCAGAAAACTTCATTCCATGGGTTACCGTGGTCGTGCGGCTGCTCATTAGCCTTTCATCTCCACTCGGAATGCTACTTGTCTTTTAGCATGATGTAAAGAACATTATCGTAGATCAATGGAAATTGATCCTATGGACTGCTGAATCCAGATACACGATCCATCAGTCTGATGGCCGTGTGTGGGAATGACAGCAGCCGGGGGTACGCTATTTGCCACAGTGTACTGTTCCTACGGTTAAGTTTGGAGCTATACAGTGTACTCGTTTGAGGGTGGTTTTCGTCGTATGGTCCCGGCCGATTGGGTATCCTGGGCAAACCTGTTAAACAGCACGTCTACCTCTATATCTGGACAATTATGCCCTAGCAACTCTGTGTCAATACTATGGAACCGAGCCTTGTTGGTACCAGTAGGATAATGCACCGAGCCATAAAGCAAGGACTGTTACGGCGTGTTTAATGATAATTCCGTATCTTGTACAGACTGGCCAGCACAGAGCCCTGATCTTTAATCCCATAGAGCACCTATGGGATGAATTAGAGCGCCGCATAAGAAGTTTGGAACCAAAACCTACTACTAAGCAACAGTTAGCGGCAGAATTATGTACTGAACAAAAGCGCATACCTATCGCTGTGTTCCAAAACCTTGTCGAAAGTATGTCTCGAAGGGTCAGTTTTCACACAGTATTTATTAGAAGAAAGGTACAGGAGATGTGCTTGAATAAATCATCTCAAATGATGTATGACAAAAAAATATTTACAGGTGCTTGTAGCTTACGCTACTGCTTATTTACACGGTTCTGTACATTGATGATAGTAAAAAAACAGTTAATTACACTCGAGTGTCAGGTGAGGCAACAAAAGTCTCTGACAAAGCAAAGAATAGGAACAATTCAGCTTGAAGAGCGTTATACAATATTAATTTTGCACAGTATTGATGCAAGGAATAATACAGAATTCGAGCTTGCAGACATAGATTCAAAAGACAGGTGATGAGAAATTAACAGAATGTGCAGCTTGCGCTACGTTAATTACAGGATTCGGTGCAACGTTTGCATGACAACAGTTAAGTGCAGTAGAAATCTGGCGAGGCAATATGAATCTCTTTAATACAGAGAGTAAAATCAATCCAGAATGATGAGCACTATAGAGTATAAATTTTACACAATATTGATGAAGAAAAAAAAAAAAAAAAAAAAGTTCTGACCGAAAGGTGATACATTGTGGGTGACCTGGAAAACCAGGAGTGTTGCAGGTGATCAAGGGACAAACATGAAATCGAAAGTTCGAAAGACAGATGATGAAAAATTTACAGATGAATGTGGCTCGCGGTACTACATATTACATACAACGGTGATATGAAAAATAGTTATATACAATAATTTTCCTGAGAATACAAAAGAAAAATAATCTCTGAAAATACAGAGAGAAGACACAACTCATCACAGTGAGTATTGGAGAACACAAATTTACACAGCTGAAAAGTAAAAATTACACTGTTGAATCAGGAATTGAAGGTAAGAATATACTGTAAAAACGACAAAGTTTACAGATGTCTGTGGTTCGTGAAACGACCTATATACATGATTCTGTACAATGAGAAGTTACAATTTATATATATTGATTTGTCAGAGGTGGTAAAAGAAATAGTCTCTGACATCGCAGAGAGAATACATAATTCAGCAAGATGAGTAATGAAAAACAAAAAAATTTACACATGAGTTATACACGAAATGATACATGTGAAGAGGATGAGAACAGAGTCTTAAAAAAAGCGTGAAAAGAAATTGACAATTATAAGTAGCTCACGCTTCGAACAATTCATAGGATTCTATACAATAATTGATCTACTAAAAGTTATGTACAATAGTGAGACAAACAAAAAAATTCTGATAAAATAGAGAGTACAAATAATATAGTACAGTGAATGTTGAGGAACAAGATTGCACTCAGTTGCGAAGCAAGAAAAAAACAGGAAATGTGTATAGAAAAATCGTCTCAAAATGACACATGAAAAGAAGATTTACAGGTGCTTGTAGCTGACGCAACGACCTATACACAAAGCTCAATATAGTGGTGAGAGAATACAGTTTATGTATGATAATTTGTCGGAAAAGACAAAAAATAGTCTCTGATGAAGCAGAGATTGAAGACAAATCAGCATGGCAAAAACTGTATCTATCAGGAGGTAGGTGAAACAAAAGTTCCGACTGTAAGGTGAAGCGTTGTGGGCGACCCTGCAAACCAAGTGGTTGCTGGTGACCAAGTTGATAGGAACTGTGGTTCACTGCAGCGTGCAACTGCAGTGGTAAGTTCTAGTCGAAGGCGGGAGAGTAGGCGATTACGAAAATGACAAAGTAACGCAGTACTGACTTTATTTATGTCAGTAGAAGCTTCGGGGGACGCTGAAGATGATACACGTGAATTATATGTTTTACAAGCACGAAGATGTAGGAGCAGACTGCCGGAAGGTGAATAGGGCGAGAAGAGTTCAGAAGTAGTGTTCGGTAGGTGCTGAAGGTGAGGACGGTCTCACAGGATCGTTGTGCTAGCGTGAAAGCGAGATGGAGTATTGGCAATAATACTGTGCAATACATGAAGACATGCTGAACGTCAGCCTCCTCGCCACAATACGGACAGGAGGGTGAAGATAAAATGGTCATGCGATGTAAAATCGACGGCACAGGGAGGCGGTTGTGTAAGAAAAGCCAATGTGAATTGACTTCAAGGGGTGCTGAAAGTGGGGAAAGCGCAGCGGACCACACTGCGGAGGTAGAAGAAAGTGGAATACCAGAAATGGGAAGAGGTGCGGAAGAGCGAGAGAGAAAACGGTAGAGATCAGCTGTTGAGAAAGAGACAAGAGGAAGAGGTGGACCAATGGACGACAGAAAAAATGGGAGAAGGAGAGAGGCAGAGTGAACAGAAATGAGGCCTGAGGGAGTAGCAAGCTCAGGGAACAGGGAGATTATAGTAGAAATAAGAGAGTTGTGAACAAAGTGAGCGTTGGCATTGAAACGGAGAGCAGAGGGTAGAGAAGAGAAGGGGAGCCAGGAAAGATCGGTGTTAACAAGATCGCTGACAGTAACGACTCCAGCTCTGAGCCATGAAGGAAAAGCAAAACATGGGAGATAGGGAGGGTGTAGCAGAGAAGAAAAAAAAAGAGGTTCGGAAAGTAGGTCATTTGTGGAGGCAGGGAGAGAGCGAGAAAGAGGGAGGGAACGAAGAAAGGAGATAGCCTCTTTGTAGACAGGAGGGAAAAGTGTGAGAAGGGGACAGTGGTCCATGAGTAAGAACGAAAGGAGAGTAAAGCGTGGGTTATGCGAGATACTATGACATCACGAGCAGCAACTGCAGAGGGAGCAGGTGCCGCAAGTGATCGTAAAACGTAGACACACGATAAGCCTTGTAATAGGATCTGACGTCGGGTAGACCAATGCCTCCGTTGGAAGGAGACAGGCTGAGTTGAGGTGCTCCGACCCAGTGATGGCCGGGCCAGATAACCTGAGTTTGACAGCGGGTGAGTTCAAGAAGACGTAGTGCTGGTTGCTTCGAAGCCAACCAGGAATACGTGCACATTGAAAGCAGGTAAGTGTGCGTTAGACGTGCTCTTTGAAAGACGGAGGTGCAGAATTGTGCGCGCCGCCAGATTGCGACCGAGCGATGTAGGCGTGGCCGGAGAGTCGTCCAGGTGACGAGTGAAGCAGTTGCTGGTTTTCCAAGGTGGACTCCTAGGGAATCGTTGAGAGGTGTTGGACCACTCTGCTCCCCCAAGGAGAGTCAGTGCGGTTAGTCCACGAACCGGTCCATAGGCCTGTGCTTTTCGTTGTGTTTAGCGCTGCTCCGGAACATGAGGCGTAAGTATTGTAGAGATTGTGGAGATCGTGAAATTGTGAGTCTTGCCGAATGCAGAATGTAATAACGTCGGCGTAGGCAACATAGGTAGCAACATGATGACGTGTGCTGGCTACCACCGGTGGTAGTGAAGCAAAGAAGGATCGATGGACTGCGCGTAAAAAAGGTTCTATTGCGAGGGCGAAGAGCTGCCCGGATAAGGGGCAACCCTGACGCACACCGCGACGAAAGGGTATGGGAGCTGTGAGAAGGTTGAGCAGCTTGACGTGAAAAACTGCGTCCCGGTAGAGGGAGATGAGAAGAGAAGCAAAGGAAGGAGGAAATCCGAAATTTAGTAATGTAGCAAGAAGGTAATCATGAGAAATATTATCGAACGCTGAGCGTTGATCGAGGGAAAGAAGAGCAAGGGGTTCTGAGCGAGAGCGGGCGAGGTGAATTAGATCATTAAGAAGCTGAATATTATGGGAGATGGAGCGCCCGGGTACAGTATAGGTTTGATTAGTGGAGAGAATATGAGGGAGTATGGGGTTAAGCCGGCGGGACAGAAATTTAGTATAGAGTTTATAATCAGTATTTAAGAGTGAGATGGGACGCCAATTCCCCAAGTCAAGCGGATCACCCTTCTTGGGGAAAAGTACAACATGTGCGAGCGTGAAACTCCTTGGAAGAGATGTAAGATGCATGGCAGTAGAAAAGGCACAGAGGAGAAATGGAAGGAGGGCAGGAAGAAAAGCCTTATAGAAAGAAACAGGGAGACTGTCCGGGCCAGGTGAAGCCCGGGGTTGAGGGACGAGAAAGTGTCAGAGAGCTCAGTTAAAGTGGGAGGATGGAGGAGGCTGGCTGAAAGATGAGAAGGGACCTGAGGCAAAGAAGAGAACAGAAGAGCAGAAGCCGTAGGGGAGGGAGGAGGAGTTTCACAAAATTTTGAAATGTAGTAATTACGTACCATAGAACAAATTGGAACTGGTTCGGATGAAACTACTCCAGTTGGAAGACGAAGGTGCTGCAGAACAGAAGAGGATCGGCGAGTTGACTCAAGTGACGTAAGGAATTCGTACGAACAAGCATCAGGTTTCAGGTGTTGTAGTTTAAGGCGTTGAAGGGCTTGTTTTGCAAGTGGCACCAAAAGTGAATGTAATTCTGCCTGGTAGACTTGAAATAGGGGATCAGCAAGATTGAGCAAAGAAAGCATTTGCCTAGTATGATCAAGTCGCATCCTCCGTTGTGTCATGATCGAGTATGACAGGTTTCGTACCAGTAATATGAGGTGGCGTTTTACTTCCAACCAAACGTTGAGGGGGCACGGTGCAGAATGAAGCCTTGTACGCCAATCCGCAAGAAAATCTCGCACCGATGAGCAGAAGGCTGAGTCATCTAAAAGAGTGTCGTCAAAAGTCCAAGGCCGGATTGTACGTGGCTGTGTTGAAGTAGCAAAAACTGTTATGGCAATGGCGCAATGATCCGAGGAAGCAGTGGGTGTACAGCATGAATCTGATATTGCTGGTAGAAGAAGAGAAGTTGCATAAAAGCGATCCAATCTTTGCTGTAGGAGGATCAATGGCTCTTGGTGCACGCCATGTATGTGTAGTCTGGGTTGGTGACAAATGGCGTTGAACATCTACTAGTGAGAAGTCTGAAGTGATAGACTGTAAGAGATGTACTACTTCCGTGCGGTGTTCTCTGGAAGAAGAAGAGCGATCAGTTAGGGGATGTAGAGTGCAATTGTAGTCACCTCCGATAAGTACCCGGTCGGTGATGGGAATACGTGACAGAGCCCGTCGAAGTTTTGCAAACAACTCTGGCACGTGAGTAGGAGTGCAAGGAACATAAATGTTGAATACATGAAATTTTTCAGCTGCGACGGTGAAAGAGACTCGTTGTAATAAGTCTCGACATAAGTTTTTCACTGAGAAGGAGGAAAGAGTTGAACGAAAACGTGAGTGAACACCAACCGCCATGCCACCACGCGACAGTTGGCTGTAGGCGTGATGGAAAGTATGATCCCACCGACGCCATTGATGAAATTGAGTGGTGGAAGTACAGTTTGTTTCCTGCAGAAGTAATATATCAGCATTCAGCGGAGCAAGATCCTCTCGTACCAGCGCATTCGCAAGAGGTGTCGCAAAACCGCGACAATTAAGTGACACCACCTTGAATGTCTAGGTTAGTTGTGGGATGCAGTAGGAATTGACTGGCTGTAGTGATGGAGTGGAGTCGACGGAGAAAACAAGCACTCCACGGGACCTCGTCCGCAGTGCGCCGAAGAGTGTTTTCAAGTGAGTGTAATTGAACCAGCACTTGTGGAAGAGCTGCTTCATACTGCTGAATGGAAGTGCGTGCTGAGGAAGGGCTAGAGGACCCTAAAAGGCAATCCAGCACGTCCTCGTATGGCAGAGGCTCAGCAGGGAAAGCATTTTCAGCAAGAAAAGTTGTGAATTCTTCTAGTGAGGGAAAGGCACCCTCACATGCTGTCTCAGAGGAAGGGTGTAGAGGCGACCTGGAGAACGGTCGTCGAGAGCTGACGGAGCGAGAGGATGAGCGGGTAGAAGAGCGAGATGATCTTCGGGATGCCAGAGTCTTTGCTTTCTTCGTCTTGGAGCGAGTAGCACCACTGCGTTTTCCAGCAACCACTAAAGCTTCATGATCGTCTGGAGAGTCTGAACCCGAAGCGTTACCTGTGACTCGTGTCATGGAGCCAACGGTAAAAGCTGAGGAGTGGTCAACATGTACATCAGCAGTGGTTGTAAAAGTACAAGGGGGAGTCGATTTTGGAAGCCTGGGAAAATTCTTAGGATCGGCAGGAGGTGGAGGCATCAAAGTCGTTTGTTGACCAATGGCAGTAAGCTGACTTTTGGAAGATCTTGATTCCGCGACTTTCCTTGAATAGGAAGAAGTCTGTGAAGCGTTGGTGGACAAAGTAGAAGAAGATGTAGTGTGTGGAGCTGTTTGCAGGGAGGCACGTGGGCACTGAGCCCTTATGTGACTTTCGCTCTGACATATAGTGCAATACTGTGAAGTGATTATCTCAACTCTTCGGCGTTGCTGTCCACAGCGGATGTGCAAAACATTCGGAACCGCTTTCAGCTGAGCATCAGATGAAAAGAGGACTCGAGTAGTGCGGCGAAAACCTCGAATCGATTTGTCTTCAGGATCTCTGGGAGCCGCAGAGAGAGTTGTTATGGAGCCAACAACTCTGCCGTACCTGCTGAGCAAGGTGCAAAGTGCAGCGTCGGATACTTCTGGTGGTACGGGGTAGAAGGTCACCTGCACCGGGCGGTGCGCAACCGGTTGTGCTAACAGATGCACGTCATTGATGGTTAGACCTTCCGTAAGGACCTGGTCAGCATGCGCTTTATCCTTAAAATAGACCAAGACAGATCTGGTTTTCTGAGCTACAAAGTCTATTACATCCTTTGGTAAGATAGTTTTGAGGGCTCGGCTATATTGCCACAGCTTAGTGTCGGGAAGCGCATCAAAATAGACGCCCCGTTCCATAGTGGAGGAAAAAAGGTGACCAGCTCGGAATCCTCTGGTATGTCAATTGTAGCAGTAGAACCGACGACAGTGACATAGGATTCAGGAAAAGGCATAGCAGATGAAACTGGGGGTGTGAGGACCCCAGAAGTTGCAGAAGCATAGGATGCTTGGGCAGGCATGGGTCGAGAACTCGATGAAGCGGCTCCTAGCAGTGAGGGCGGATCAGAAAGTTGATGAAAAGTAGAAGCTATGAGCTCAGTATCGCTGATCACGGAGACGTCATCATCTGCTGAGATGTAGATAGGAGACTTGGCACCACCGCACTTGGTGGGAAGGGAGGAAGTTATTGCTGGAGAAGAAGAGGTATCCATGACGTCGCAATGACGCTCGGGAGCCACCTCATTTAGCTGAGCAGGAGCTGCCGCCGTAGAAGAAGAAGAGGGTGCTGGCTGATCTGCCAAGATAAGGATGTGGGCGTCACCCTTGTCTGCCTCCGCCATCGAAGCAATGGCGAGACTTTAACGAAAAAAGACCAGCTCGGTTGAAAAATAAAACAGTGAATAATGAAAAAATATGGCACTCACCAACCTGGGAGATACACGAACGTAAAGCGTGGACTTTCAACTTGAAGATACACGCAACCACAGAAACTAAAGCACTCAATAAACACCTTATAGCAACGAAAATCACGGAGCTTAAAACCCAACCACTGAGCTTCGAAGGGTCAGTGCATGCATTAAGGCCAAAGGGGGACCGACACCGTACTAATGTATGCCAATGAATGCTATGTTGTGCTTCTCTTGTAGGTGTCCGGTGACTTTTGTCAATATATTGAATAACTTAACATAAGAAAACTTGGAAATTACATCGTACTAAAGCCGGAATTGACCCCTCATATTCCGATTTCCGTTCGAGCATACTATCCGCTAAACCACCCAGGACAACGAAGTCTCAATAATCTGATGATTGTAAGTTTCGAGTTTCCTGATGTTCAGTTACATGAACAAGTAAGTAAGCAAGGCAATGGCTGTTGTGTTTGCCGCCTTAAAAATCCTTTCGTTGTTTCAAGCTGGAGGGCAAGAGTGATCTCTAATTGTATCGCCGCGGAGATTTCATGTCATACCAATAGTTATCTAATTTCATTGCTGTGTTATATTGTTGACTTTACTTAGGGAGCTCAGGGCAAAGTCAGGACTCAGCGAGGCCTTTTCCCGGAGCTCCCTTGCCGTTGTTATAAAAATAGATAAGTAACAATAAGTCATGAATTTATAACAGCAAAAAGAATAAATGAAAAGTATTTGTGAAGAATATTGCTTGTAGTCTCCATAGCCGCCTTGGTGGCTCAGTGGTCAAAGCGCTGGCTTATGACCATTGGTCCGAGAAGGGTCCCGGTTCGAATCCCGGTGAGGCATGGATCTTCTGTTTGTCTTACGACACTGGCTCTCTCTCTCTCCCTTCCCTGTAATCAGTGGCCCTAAATTAGGGACTGACTATTGCTTATAGCCCTCGAAGTTGCTCACGGTGGTCTTTAGACCTTTAATAATAATAATAAAACAAAATACAGTCTCCATGTTTATCTTCCTTGCCCTTTGACCAGCTGTCGGGATTGCCAACTTCAAATTCATCGAAAGAAACTGTGTCGTTAAATGATCTTTCACCAGTAGGAACTATATTTACATGAAAAGAAGGGAACTCAAAAGAAAGGTTTAATTATAGGCATACATCACACACGGAAGCGGAATCTTCAACAGGCGTTAGTGTTAGGGAAGGGATGACTTTTTGCGGGTGTAACAAGCACTCCCTTTGATAACGGTCTCAAACCTGCTACACTATTTTATGAGGATTATTAAAAGCACGTGTTTTTTTTTAAAACCAAACCAAAAAAAAAAAAATACACCGTGCTTATGTTATTACCTTGTCCGTCCGCCCGCCCCTGTAGACACCATATCTCTTTCTACAGCTGTGGGACGATTTGAAAAATTCATATTTCATTGAGAAGCCTGAATGGTCAGAACGATTACCCTTTCCTTTTGGTCTTTCTTCGATGCATAAATTTGCCGCTAGGAGGCATAAATACTGATGCTATCGAATTGAAAATACAATTTATTCGATGCCAATTATTTTCCTAAGGTACCTTTTACGATGAAAACTATTTTGTGCATAGTTTCTACTTCAAATAATGCTCAGTTTGTCGCTAGGGGCATAAATCTGTATAACGAGATATCTGCTTCTACATTGTACAAATCGGACTTGAAATTTTGTTTTTTTCGCTTCGGAGGGAATCTGGGGTGTAAAATTCTTTGCACATAATTCGTAATTTTTGTCTAACCCGCTTTTTTTTTATCACAAGGGGGCGTGAGCGCATGTTCGTTTCCGATATTTTTTCAGCAGTGACTGTGCTTCTGAAACTATGATTGAAACAATTATTTTTGGGCCGGATACATCTTACGTCAGCAAAATCTTCTGCGTATATTTCCTGATCATATTAATCAAGTTTTTCTCGCCAGAGGCGTAGGTGCACATCTAATTTTCCTCAATACCTGCGCTTCTAAAAGGCTAATTTAAAAAAGTTTTTCTTTGTCAGACAGCTTTCCTGGTGAAGAATATATTGCGTATAATTTCCCTTAACGCACATTTGCCACTAGAAGGCGTAAGCGCATATTTCTGTTTGCAACATATTTGCAGCTTTATCGGCGAGTCTAAAAAGTGCATTACAAAAATTCTTTTTCGGTAAGATACCGGTTTTTTCAAAAATATTGTATGTGCATTTGCTGTCCAAAATGTTACATTATTTACCCGTTTGGAATCGCAAAAGTTGCTCGACAGCTCTACTCCTCAAATTCCCATTTCAAAAAAATTCTTCTGACACCAGATACCATTTCACTTCGTGGATCATTTTTCATCAACTCTCCTATTTTAGTTTTGACACTTCGTTGCGTTAGAGTGCATTTCTGTTTGCAACTCTATATCTCCGCATTTAAAAATCCCATTAAAAAAATCGTTTTGTACTGTATTCCACTTATTGCAACAAAGATTACAAACATTATCCTCTGTAAATAAAGCAAAAGTTCTCCCCTTGGGGAAGTATATGTAATGCCTTTCTTTTTTCTCGCTATGTCTACTTCTAAAAACCGTATTTGAAAAAAACCTTTCCATTTTATAGCTTTTGCTATAAAGAATATTTTGCGTTTATGTTTTTCCTTTTTTACGCTTTCCAACCGTAGGTTGAAGAAGCGTATATACTACCAGCTTTGTCCGTCCGTCCGCACGATAACTGGCGTAAAAATGGGTCAATTTCGATGAAATTTTAGTATGTGGTAGGGAACCACCCTGGGACGAACCCTATTGAAAATGGGACACATGGGGTCAAAGGTCACGACGTAGGAGCGGGATCATTCCATTACCCTTATGCGTCATAACTTGCGTAAATATGGTTCGATTTCAATGAAAGTTTACTATGTGGTAGGAGACGGCCTGGGGACAAACCCTATTCAAAATGAGTGAAGTGGGGTCAAAGGTCAGGACATAAGATCTGGATGCATTCCATTGCCCTTATGCGTCATAACGTGCGTAAAAAAAGTTCGATTTCGATGAAATTTCAGTATGTAGTAGGGGACCATCTGGGGACGAACCCTTTTGAAAATGGACAAAATGTGGTCAAAGGTCAGGACATAGGATTGGGATCCATTCCATTGTCCTTATCCCATATTATTAAGGTGGACGTCAAGTAATTTTGCTTCCTATACTTCCAATGGAAAAACTTTTGTACACATTTTCTTCACAATTAATGTGTTCCCAAGGATGAAAATTTGAACATCGATTAAATTAACTTCATATTATAACTTGGAAAACTTAATATTTTCTAAAACATAACCATAATTATATTAAAAATCAATAACTTTTCCTTTGGTGGTGTTGAAACCAGAGAAAAGATGGCGCGACCTGTATTTTCATGACGTCAGTAGACAAACAAATGTTGAATTGCATAATTATGGTTATGTTTTAGAAAATATTAAGTCTTGCAAGTTATAAAATGAAGATATTTTAATCGATGTTCAAATTTTCATCCTTGGGAACGCATTAATTGTGAAGAAAATGTGTACAAAAGTTTTTCCATTGGAAGTATAGGAAGCAAAGTTACTTGACGTCCACCTTAAAGTAGCAATTCTTGTATGTATGTATGTACATTTTATTTTGAAAACGGCTCTAAGAATTTTGATGAAAGTCGTTAACCTACCGTTTTCTGGTACTAGAAATCGATTTAGCTTGATCTCGACTTTAGAAGAATTTGTTTAGTGGGTTAAATAACCACCCCGAATTATAACGTTTTTAGTGATGGCGTTGTTCTATTAATGTTACCAATGCTTAGACATTTTATGACGTCACAACTCGCGTTTGAGAATGTTGGCGCGCGGTCACGCCATCTGTCTCTTTCGTCACGCGTTGTGTGTGGATCCTATTAAAGATTTATGACGTCACACTTTTGCGGAGGGCAGATGGTCGCGATTCCCATCTGCCTCATTACGTCACGCGTTGTGTGCGTATGTCCATCAGCACGATAACTCGCGTAACAACCGTTGGATTTCGATGAAATTTTAGTATCTGGTAGGGGATCACTTGGGAAGGAACCATATTTAAAGTGAACGAAATGGGGTCAAAGGTCAGTACATAGGAGAGGGATCCATTCCACTGCTATTATGCGCCATAACTAACGTAAAAACGGTTCGATTTCGATGAAAGTTTTGTATGTGGTAAGGGACCACCTGGCGATAAACCTTATTGAAAATGGGCGAAATGTGGTCAAAGGTTAGGACACAGGAGCGGGATCTATTCCATAGCTCTTATGCATCACAACTTACGTAAAACTGCTTCGATTGCGATAAAACTTTATCATGTTATTTCGGAGGTATACCAAGCCGGTTCTCTTGAATATCATCGAAATGGAATCAAAGGTCAGGGCACAGGACCGTGATTTATTCCACTGACATTATTCTCATAACTTGAGTAATGATTTCTGTAATGTTGGAAAGCGTATTATAATCAATGCATTGCATGATTTTACTAACTTGTTATGATTAACAATCCTTCGGCAAGGCAGCTTCAACATTTATGTATACTTGAAAGCGTATCTTAAATGCTGAAAATCCCTTGGGAAAATCTTTTCTTGGTAGGATAGCCCTATTATGAAAAGTATTTTGCTTCAGCTTGTTTCCTTCCCATGTTTCCTTCATATCTCTCCTTTTAATTATTCTACTTGAAAAAATTTTTTTTTTTTGTTTGAGTCTCGCCTTTTGCTGTGAGGAACATTTTGTGTGCGATTCATGAATTTTCGTGACCCACATTTCTGCCGCTTGGGAGCGTTCATAACTATTACATTTCTTATTTCAGGATATTTTACCGATTGTAAGTAAACAGTAGAATATTTTTCCTTTGTAATTTGTTTCATTCACGATTAATAACACTGCTAACATTGAGCAGTTTAAATCACGCGCAGTTTCCCTAATACCGGGTGTAACTGCGCCCTATGTTAGCGTGTACATGCAACACACCATACTGCAGCATATGGAAGAAATATTTCGTAGGTTAGAATGTTTTAAAATTGCCATCCGTTTTACGAAACCAACACAAAGCACCAAAAAAGGGTGTCATTTATTTAATAACTTTTAAGAATCTAGAAACTACGACTTTGGAAATTCGGAATAGGGTTTTTTTTTCTGATTCTAGATAATATATGTTTCCCACAGTCAACGCGGACATTTTTTTCAAAACGTTTCTCATATTTTAATTGAGTTTCTAGAAACTCCGACTTTGGAAATTCGGAATAGGAATTTTTTTTTCTGGTTGCAGATCATATATGTTTTCCACAGTGAACGAGGATAATTTTTTTACAACGTTTCTCATATTTTAATTAAAAACAGAGCATATGAGACGTAGAACTGATTAATTATATTTATTTTCACATATCCCTAAACATAATAAATATGTGAAGTAACATTATCTTCCTGGCTCAGTCAGCAGCTCCCTTTGCACGGTTGCAACAGTTGTGGGCTCAAATCTTGGCGAGGGGAAGGAATTTCAAACTTGGTAAGTCAGAAATAAGTCCTGCAATACATAGGTGTGTTATTTACAGTGGGATACGTCCCACAAAGAGACTAAAAACAAACAAGAAAGAAGACAACGAATTTTCGGGTGTAATAAGCACGTCTTTTGAATCCGTTCTGACGAAAATTAAATTTATCAAAGCTATTCAAAGTCAATGGAACCGGTATGGAAATCAATAGTATCTGATGGAAGAAAGAGGTTTTTCAATCGGGTTTTTAATCGCTCAGATATGACTGTAGGCGGAATCGTGAGCTTACGCCCTCTGTTTGCAGACTTGTGCGTTAAGAAAAACATGAATTTATATGAGAAACATTTCGCATCGGAAACGCTCTCCAACACAGAAAGGATTTTTCATATCAGACTATTAGAAACAGAGATATCGACAAAAATAATATGCGACTTTACGTCCCCTGGTGAGAAAACCATGCATTGTTTTAGGAAGAAAGTACTCTGAAATGGTTTTTCCATATGACTGATATCGGTCAAAGAAAAAAAAATTTAGTCGAGTTTTCAGGATCCCAGATTTTGCTACAAATACATCAGAAGCAGAAATTAACACTTATGCCCCTGGTGGCCAAACCATTCTTTTCCAAACATTAGAAATTTTGTGAAAAATATTTTCCATGAGGTCTTGTATGTCATACAGGAAGAATTTTCTAAATCGGAGTTTTAGAAGCAGAGATAACACAGAAAACGCAATTTACCTTAGTGTCCCCTAGCGGAAAGTCTGATTTACTTGAAAATTTTGAATTCATAGGAAAAACATTTCGCATCGGAAATAGTATCCAACCAAGAAAGGATTTTTTTAAATCAGACTCATAGAAGTACAGATATTGATAAAAATAAGATATACATCTACGCCCGCCCCCTGGCGTAAAAACCATGCATTATTTCAAGAAGAAAATTTTCCTAAAAAGTTTGTCGACATAAGTAGTATCGGTGAAGAAACGACTTTTTTTCAATCGATATTTTAGCTCATATTTTGCTGCAAATACATCAGAAGCGGAAATTAAGGCTTACGCCACCTGGTGGCCAAACCATTTTTTACAAAAATTAGAAATTATGTGTAAAGGATTTCCCATCAGGAGCTGTATCAGCTGCAGAAAGAATTTTTCAAATCGGAGATTTAGAAGCAGAGCTATAGGGGTGAAAGCAATTTACCTTTGTGCCCCTAGCGGAAAGTCTATGATTTACTTAAAAATTTTGAAATTATATGAAAAACATGTCACACTGCAAACACTATCCAACAAAGAAGGAATTTTTCAAAGTGGACTCCTAGAAGTAGAGATATTGACAAAAATAGGATATACTGCTACGCCCCCTGGCGGAGAAACTGTGGAATATTTTTAAAAAGAAAATATTCCGAAAACGTTTATCGATGTGAGTGGCATCGATCCACGAAATAATTTTTTCAATCGATATTTTAGAAGCTTAGATTTTATGGCATATACATCAGAAGAAAAAATTATCACTTACGCCCCCTAGTGGCCAAAATATTCTTTACCAAAAATTTAAAATTGTATTCAAAAGATCGTCCATCAGGAGATGTATCCGCTGAAGAAAACAGTTTTCAAATCGGAGTTTTAGAAGAAGAGTTATCGGGAAAAATGTATTTTACCTTTACGCCCCCTAGCGGAAAATCTATGTGTAATTTTAAAAAGCAACTATATCCAAAATGCTCTTCGACATAAATGGAATCGAAACAGAAAATAATTTTTTTTAATCGGATGTTTAGAAGCAAATATGTGGAATAAAACGTATTTTTTGGATTCGACATCATCTACATTTACGCACTCTAGCGGCAAAATTGTACATCATAAAAAAAAACGAATTGAAGGAACATCATTCGCATATTTCAAGCTTCCCAATGCAGAAAGAATATTTCAAATCGGACTAATAGTTGCAGAGATATCGTGTGTACAGGCGGACGGACGCACGGACAAACCGGTAACATAAGCACGATCTTTTTTTACAAAAGATGTGCTGAAAAGTGAAAACGGAAGTATCCAATGAAGGGACTAGCAACGTTCAAATGAAACTTTATGGAAATTCCAAAAAAATTTTTAGAACAATGGAAAATTTGGAAAATTTCTTAACTCATATTTCTGTAAAGAAACTGAATTAATAACAACGGAAAAATCAAACAACAAAAACTTTTCAGAATGGAAATGTCTTTAAAAATCGAGGACAACAGGCAACTTTTTGACGTTGTTTTCAGGAATTTTTGTGAAACTTTACCGTGATATTTTCAGAAATTTTGCCTGAATATTTTCATTGTTTTTTTTTTACTGTGCTGTTTTCAGGAATTTTCCTTGAAGTTTTACAATGTTTTTTTTCAGAAATTTTCCTTAAATTTTTAACCATGTACATAACCTGATAGGCGTAGCAATCGATGTGTTGACAGAACACTTCTGAAAACGAATTGGAAAGAGGTAGATTTTCTCATGCATGGTCAGAATTTGGCGTTGCTGAAGAAAATAAAATGTTTTACACCACATTTCCTGTATGTAATTGTGATCATGGAGACTTAATGGGGGAAAAAGTTCAAACATTGAAGAGGAATTCAAATAAAGGCGACTGCTACATTTCAGGAAGGTACTGATAATGAAGTTTTACCAGCTTATGGCAGCAAAACGCATTTAATGTGCAAATAAAACAGGCTAATCGTTAGTAAAACGGAGGTGGGGAAGCAGCGAAACTTCTATCTTCAGATCTCTGTCATGCGATATACCATGGCTCTTTTATGTCCTGCTCAAAGAACAGCAAAAGAATTCGCTATTTCATTTTCCTCTGAGGGGGATGAATGGGGAAAAGAGCACTCTGCCATTCTTATCCAATCTCAGTGATTCGCTTGTCATCGTATAATTGGAATAAAATGCCTCATACGTGAACTTTTGGTCGAGCGATCTTTTATTCATTTAGCACAAGTTATTGCGAGTGACCCCCGAGTTCTCTAGCGAAATAACTGTGTGTACTTTCTGGAAATACATCTAGTGGGAAATCAAACATACTCTAGTCCTGGAGTTCAGATCGATAGTCGTCCAAGCATGAAGCTCAAACGAGTTTCTGCAGGAAGAATCTTTTCGTTCTGCGGCTCATGATATTTGAGAAGAAAGAGATTACACTCCTTATATTCCTCAAAGAAAGATAATGCTCCTTACCCATGTCCTGATGTGATATAGTGTTCTTAATTGGAAAGTATCGAGATTTCGTCTTAGTGCAAAGGAAACCAAGATCTCGGATACTTACTGCAGAATCCATCCCAAGGAACTCGGAATTATTGAAATTTCAATACGCTCATTTTCTGAAAGTTCGTCGAAGTTTAACTCGTGGAAAGTAAGTGGTGTTAGAAGATATTAGAGAAGTCCCTCAGGGTTGCAGATTTGCTGAGGGATAAACTCTAGCTGTTTATTCCGTAAGTGATGCAGAGTTTCATAGGGCGAGACGAAAGGATTGCAGCTTTAACTTTCAAAGGGAAGAAAAAAAATGTTTAACGCGAGACATTTCTTCCGAAATCCTCTTTCTGCTATTGCAATAAAATACAGCCATTAATTTTCCTGTGATCAAACTTTATGTACAAGCGCAGAATTCTCCTGTAGAAGGCATCCGATCCTCACTCGTTTCCAACTAATTAAAAGTCAATACCGACTATTTGGCTCTCATTTCACATATCGGAAGTGATTATCCAGAGTGATATTGTTATTTACTGCTCCCCAGCCGAATTCTGAACTGTATTGACAGCGGCCAAAATGATAAGTGTTACAAATAACAGTTGTTTGCGTGAAGGAAAGTCCTATGTATTTCATGAAAATTTATCTTGAGAAGCGTACTGTTTTAACGACTTTAACAAAAATACACTGGAGGCCAAAAATGTGGAAACCTTTAGGAAACGTTTTACTTATAAGTTTGACGGCTCATAACATCAGTCATTTTAGAATACCGTAAAATTATGTAACATCAGTCATTCAGAATACCATTATTATTATGTAATTATGTAACATCAGTCATTTTAGAATACCAAAATTATTAACACACACACACTCACACACACACACACACACACATATATATATACTAGTAAATTTGATGCAAGCAGAACTAGTTATGATATAAATATACAAACTCAGAATTTTCACAGAAGCGCTAAAGCAGCAATTCGGAACGAATCACATCATACTATCGTTTATTAAACACATAACACTACAAACCACAATTAAAAAAAACAAACCCAAAATACCTAATGGAAAAAAATATTAATACAAAGACTCAAAAAAACATTATAACCAAAAAAACAAACCTCTTAAGCTGATCTCATCAGGGGAACACCGACTCGTGGATCATGACCTTTCGAATCGAAACTCAGCAAAAGTCCAAATAACCCAACACTCGCTGAGGTTCTCCCGAGGTCATGGGATACAGCAGACAAAGACCAATCTATTAAATCACCAGAAATACAGACTTAAGACCATTTGACAGAAAGCGAAAAAAAACCCCGATCACATGGTACATATCGTGAGTGGAAATCCGTAACAGTATGCAAATAGATGTAAGCTGTGTAAGAAACCTATAAAGTAGATTAGTAAATAATTAGCCACCAAGTGGCATTTAGCAACCTAAGTTATTCATATTGTAGGGCTTATATATACACTATCTACCAACAAGTAATTGGACACCTGTGATAGCAAAGGAAAACGAAGTTTATTCACCTTCAATAGTTGGTGGAGCCTCCACAAGCGGCGATTACAGCTGCGACCCTCCGGGGCATACTCTCAACCAGGCGTTGTACGACGGCTAGCGGTATTTTCTTCCACTGGGCTTGGAGAAGACAAGTCAGTTCCTTCACCGATTTCGAACGGTGGGGGCACCCCTTAAGTCGAAGCTCCAACTCATCCCAGAGGTGCTCGATAGGCTTAAGGTCCGGGATCTGCGCAGGCCAGTCCATTTGATTAATCCCATTGTCACCATACCAAGCCATGGTGGACCTCGCAACATGACAGGTGGCATTGTCATCCTGAAAGTAACATGGGTTCACCCCGTAAAACTGCCACAACGTAGCAAGCGCATGGTCATCCAAGATGGTGTAGTAGGTCTCGGCGTTGAGTCTACCAGGAATTGCGACCAAGGGTCCCGTGCCATTCCAGGAGAAACACCCCCATAGTATAATTCCACCGCCGCCGAACTTCACAGTTGGTACAATACATTCTGGTAGGAGGCGTTCTCCAGGTAGACGCCAAACCCAGACCCTGCCATCCGAACGGCAGAGTGTGAACCTTGATTCGTCGCACCAGAGAACCTGTTTCCACTGTTCAACGCTCCACTGTCGACGTTCTTTGCACCACGTTAGCCGAGCAGCGCTATTGGACTTGGTGATTAAAGGCTTGTGGGCGGCAGCACATCCATGATAACCGAGGAGATAGGCTTCGTTACGGATGGTATTCATCGAAAGAACACTCCCTGATGCCTGTTGAAACATCTCGCGGATTTTGCCCATCGATTTAGCGCGGTTCTTCCGAATTTCTCTGGCCAGCACCCGTCGGTCTCTAACACCCAGTTTTGTGGGTCTGCCGGGTCGGGGCACATTCCGACAGTCACCTCTCATCTTCCACTTGCCAATCACGTAGGCCACTGTCGATTTTGCGTACTTCAACTTGCTGGATATGTCATGTATGGATCGGCCATTTCTGTGATACCCGACGATTACACCTTTCTCGAAATCAGAGAGCTCCGAACTGCGTGGCATCTTGCATGCGACTGGTTGCGTTGCTGTTTCCCACACGATATTTAACGGTGGCGGTCGTGACGTGTATCAGGACCGCAGATATTGTCGATTGCAGGGGTGTCCAATTACTTGTTGGTAGATAGTGTACTTAAGGGTAGGGTAAGACAAAACCACAAAATGTTCAGGCCCCAGTTCCTTTTTTTCAGGAGTTTGCACATTTTCTTAAGCAGGTTGGTTTTTTGCAAAAAAAAAAAAAAAAAAAAAAGAAAGGTCGTTCTTATGTTGTGACTTTTTCCGTCCGTGATCACTATATCTGCAATTATAAGGCTGATTTAAAAAAAATTCTTTTTTCATTGGAAATCTTGAAATGTGAGAATGATGATCCTTCGATTCCGTTTTTTTTTTCGATGCACACCTTTGCCACTAGAGGGCGTAAATGCAGATAATGTCGAATTCAAAATATATTTTATTCCACATATTTGCTTCTAAATACCCAATTGAAAAAAATCATTTACCTTCCGGTGCCATTTATATCGAAGACTATTTGAGGTGCAGTTTCTTTTTTTAATTAACGCATAAATTTTGTGCTAGGTGGCGTAAAGGTAAATTGCGATTTCCCCGATATATCTACTTCTAAAAATTCGATTTAAAAAATTCCTGCTGCATCGGATACAGCTTATGAGGGTAAATGTTTTGCATATAATTTTTAAATTTTGGTAAAGAATGCTTTGGCCACCAGGGGGTATAAGTGTTTATATCTGCTTCTGATGTAGTTGCAGCAAAGCCTAAGCTTCTGAAAACTCGACTGAAAAAATTATATCGTGAACCGATAACGCTCACCTCGAAAAAACCTTTGAGAATACCTCCTGCTTAAAATCGTACAGGTTTTCAGCCATGGGGCGTAGATGTATATCTAATTTTTGTCGATATCTCTGCTTCTAAGTGTCCGATTTGAAAATCCTTTCTTTGTTGGAGAGCGTTTCCGGTGCGAAATGTTTCTCATATAATTTCAAACTTTTCGTAACGCGTAAGTGTGCCACTGGAGAGCGTAAGTTCACGTTTCCGTTTACAGCAATATCTACAGGAATAAAAACCCGATTGAAAAAAAATCGTTTTCGGTCAGATACTATGATGAAACTCTGTGTGTATTTTCTTCCCAAAATAATGCACAATTTCGCCGCTAAGGGGCTCAAATGTTTAATTTTTTTACTCAATATCTCTGCTTCTAAATATGCGATTTAAAAAAAATATTTTAACACCGGACGTCAGTTACCTTGTGGAACACTTTAGGTTTGTATTTGAGAAGTTTTGTAGTTCGCAGCTCTGTCGCTAGGTGGTGTTTGTGGACTTCTTTTTGCAGGTGTAACTTCGCTTCTAAAAAACCCTATTGAGAAATTTCTTTTTTTACTGTGTACCATTCGCTTTAAATACTGCCCAACTTTCCCGCTAGGGGCGTGAAGGTCAGACACTTTCCCGCTATCTCTGCTTCCGGAAGATGTATTTGAAAAGCTCTTTTTCCTCAGCATAGCTTTTGTCATGAAGAATACTTTTCGCCTATTTAAATTTTTCCGTCACGCAAATTCTTCCGATAGAAGGGGTAGAGTTATATCATGTTTCCTTCTGTATTTCTTCTTTTAACTATTCGATTTGAAAGTCTCAGTCTCTGATACTTCCGTCTGCTGTGAGAAACTTCTTGACGATTCTGGCAGTGTGGCATGGAGCATTATACTGTTGGTGATGGCCATCACCAGAAGGGAACACAGTTGCCATGAATGAGTGAACGTGGTCCGCAAGGATGTTCAAATACCTGACAGCTGTCAGAGATTGTGCTATTGGGAAAATAGGGCCTAAAGTGTCCCAAGAAAACATCGCTCACAGCAGAACACCGCCGCGCCGGCCTGTTTCCTCCCAACAGTGCATCCAGGTGCCTCCGTTGGTAATCGGCGTATCCACGCTCGGCCGTCTACGTGATGCACCAGGAATCATGATTCGTCAGACCAGGTCACTTCCTTCCAATCATCCACGGTCGAATCTCGATTATGTTGGGCACATTTCGTGCGTTGTTGGAGATGACGTGTGGTGAGCATGGGAACCCGGCTGAGTCTTCGGCTACATAAGCTGATGCGCAGAAGGCTGCGATGGTACATTGTCCTGATCACCACTGTTGTATCTGTGGGTGATGTGTCGCACTGTGGTCCTGCGTTCGCTGTGAACAATGCGCGACAGTTTCATCCTATCATTAAGCTGTTCTTTGAGATTCAGAGGTTAGCTCCAAAAAGAAATGCAAACTACCACATGTTTTTACTTACTGTTGTCGTATCAAACTTTTCCATTTACAGCGATCTTGACATATACAACTCTGGCTTCACTGATATCCATTACACGCCGTACACAAGATCTTTTATACTTCACACTCATAATCTTTTTCTCATGCAGGCACTCCTGAATCTGATCCACCCATGTCTTCCTTGGCCTTCCTCTGCCTTTCTTTCCTGCCACTTGGGCTAAAAAGATTGTCTTAGTAAGCGTCTCATCACTCATTCTTTCAACATGGCCACACCACCGAAGCATATTAGTCTCCACCTTACTAACAACATTTTGCTTCACATCACACAACTGCAACACATCTTCATTCCTCACACAACTGCAACACATCTTCATTCCTCACACAAATGCAACATATCTTCATTTTTTACACAACTGCAACATATCTTCATTCCTCACACAATCAGACCGTGTCTTGCCACAAACCTCCCGTAAGTAACGCATTTCTCCAGCACACAAACGACTTCTATGTTTCTTCTGCAGTATCCAGGTTTCACTGCCATACATCAGCGTAGGAACAATTACACTTTCATACACAGCCATGCGGGACTCTCTAGAGAACCCATCATTCCTGTGAAAACCTCCCAGAGCAGCTATGACTTTCAATGAAGAATTCACTCGTCTGCTAATTTCACCATCCAATTTGTTCTCTCTGTCAAACATGCTTCCTAAATACACAAACTCTCCTCTCTGAAATCGTTCAGCTGCGGACGACACACGGCTGGACGAGGGTTCGTCGTTTGACCATCTGTGCACCACTTTTGATACGCACTATCTACAGCGGCACCCGAACAGCCCACAATCCGCGCAGTTTCCGAGATCGTAGTTCAGAGGCGCACAATGTGTTCTTTATCAAACTCCGATAAATCGATAGCTTTTCCCATTCTGACTCCGAACACTGTGCTAACCAAAAGCCGGTTCTCGAGTTGTATATATGTACTGCAACGTGAACTTTACCTGCGCCACCGTTCGGTGTCCAGGCGCGTTCATTTCTCTAGGCTGGCTGGGGCCATAATATAATGGCTTATCGGTGTAGAACGGTTTTATTATTATTTAATAATATACTCATAATATAGATACCGTAAAAACATTATACATATAACATATTATTTATTTATAAAAATAAATGAAAGAAGTATTTTTAAACATTTTAAGGTGGTAGAAAAAAAAAAAAACGGAAGAGTACCATGATACTACTTGTAGATAAAGTATGTTATGCTTCTTTCGCATGTCAAGGTCTTTGTGGGTATGACATAAAACGAGTGATTCGAGAGTATACATTTATGTAAGTATAACAAATTGCATTTGGTCTTCACTCACGACCAGTCACCGTCCCGTACGTGTTAAGTGGAATTAAATAGTTACAACAAACAATAAGAGTTACTAATTCCTGAAATTGAACGGCACTTATAGGTAGATTAATAAATGCTGTCGTAAAACCAGTCAAAGAAGATATGTGAGTCATATAAAAGTAAACTATGACGTAGGCAATAGTATTTTGAATAATAATTAACACAGCAATCAGAAATCTCTAAATTGACTGCATTTCCTGTTCCACACTTAATATCAATTACTTCAGAAAACCTGAAAGTTTTCATTACCATGGAGCGGGAATCGAACTCGCATCTCCCGATTACCGTTCGAGTATGCTATTCGTTACACCACCAAGACGAGGAAGACACAAGCATCTGAGCGTTAAGAGCATCGGAAAGTAGTCCGACCGCATTCTTAATCAAGCTACTGTGCTGCCATCTAGCGTTGTTAAAGTATATCACCAGTCGTCCAAGCAGATAATGTAGAAGAAATATTCCTCTCATACGTGGAAAATACGTCACGTATGAAAGGAGTATTTCTTCCACATGAATATATATTTTCCACGTATGAGAGGAATATTTTTTCCACATTATACACTGAAGTGCCAGAAAAACTGGCACACTAGTCTAATACTTTTTAGGTCCCACACGGGAGCGCAGGACAGCCGAAATACGACGGAGCATGGACTCCACTAGCTTCTGGAAATATGCTGTAGGCTATGCACACCATACTTCCTGCAGAGCGTTACACAATTCGGGTGTATTCCGAGGTCTCGGATTCCTGTGTTCGACAGCGCGTTGCATGTCATTCCAAATGTGTTCTAGCACGTTCAGATCTGGGGACTTGGGTGCGAACGGCAACGCCCCAAACTCAGATGAATGCTCCTCTAAACGTAATGCAGCGTCTCGACACTTGTGTGGAGGTGCATCGTCCTGTTGGAACAGATCCAACCTATCAGCATGAATGCAGGACATGAACGGGTGTACCTCGTCAGAAAGGATGCGCACATAGCTTTGGCCGGTCACAGACGTTTGTAGACGTACCAGAGTTCCCAGAGAAGTCCAGCTAAACACACCCCATACCATTACGGACCCCCCACCAGCCGGTACAGTTCCCTGTAGAAAGGCGGGATCCATGGCTTCATGGGGTTTGCGCCAGACACGAATCCTTCCATCTGCCTGATACAGTTGGAAACGCGACTCGTCAGACCAGTTTACTTGTGTTTAGTCATTGAGTGTACAGTGGCGGTGTTGCCGTGCCCAAGCGAGGCGCATAGCTCTGTGTCGTGCACCCATCAAGGGGACTCGAGTTGGGCGTCGGCTCCCAAAGCCCATATCGTGCAGGGTACGTTGCACAGTCCAGACGCGGATGCTTGTTGAAGCTCCAGCATTGATTTCCGATGCTACTTGCGAGAGTGTTGCACCCCTATCGCGTGAAGCGATTCTTGACAGCCTACGATGGTCACGTTCACCAAATGTTTTTTTACGGCCACACTGGTATCGTAGGTTGGAGATTTTGCCGGAATTCTTGTATTCACGGTACACTCTTGCAATCGTCGTCCTTGAAAATCCGAACTTCGTTTCTACCTCCTAAATACTATGGCCCATCTCACGAGCGCCAACTATGACACCGCGTTGAAAATCGCTTAAATCGTTATAACTTGTAATTCTCATGCCAAAAACAGCTCTGACAGCTGGCAAGGATGTCTATCGCTTTTATATACGCACTGATGGACGCAACCGAGTACGCGCATAGGTGACATTTCTATGTATTTCGCATAAGCTTGTCTGTACCAGTTTTCCTGGCACTTCAGTGCATAATTAGATGACTGGTTATATGCTTAACAACGCCAGATGGCAGCACAGTTGCTTGATTAAAAAGGCGGTAGGACTACATTCCGATTCTCTTGACACTCAGTTACTTGTGACTTTCTCGTCCTGGGTGGTGTAACGAATAGCATACTCAACGGTAATCGAGAAATACTAGTCGATTCACGCTCCAAGGCGGTGAAAATTTTCAAGTTTTCTGAAGTGATTGTTACGTGTGGAACAGTAAATACAGTCAATTCAGAGATATGTGATTGCTGTGTTAATTAATATGACGTATTTTCCACGTATGAGAGGAATATTTCTTCCACATTATATATTATTTCAAATGGTTAGTTTTTCAAGAACAATATTTATTACTATTTTTATAACAACTATATTTTATTCAGATTTAAACTAACTTAAGGAACGACCTTAAGAGCGGTTAACTCTGATGTAGCTGCGAAAGTCCATCTGCCCATGCGCAGCTTGAAATATGATCTCAAGATAGAAAGAAGAGCTTAATCGTAAGTGTGTCATTTTGGAGGGATTGGTAGCTTTTGGTCTAGAATATCTACAGGATATACACTCCATCGTGTCACATATCATTTTAAAGCTTCCGTCAACAGCAGGTGACCTCTCTTGGGGGTCGAGATAAAGCCAAATTTCGCTACCAAGCGTACTTTACTAACGTCGAGAAAGATGCATTTCATTAAAGTACATTTTTGTAATGGCTCTTTATCATATTTAGCATCTGATTCTCGTAATTTACGTACATTGCAATGAAATATTGTTACGTTTATGTAAAACGTTAGGAAATTATGTTCCGCGATAGTTTAGTAAAATATATTGAGTAACAATGAAATAATCAGTTGTTGCGTCATTTCATGGGACAGCTTTAAAAAATTAGATCTCAACAATGGTTTTGACTCTTTCCCTTACCCATTTTCGTTACATCTAAATTTTGTACTTGTGATTTATTTTACTACTGTTGGGAAAGGTGCATAGTATCTACAAATCTACTTGGAAATCCACTGATTTTGAATACAAAAATAGTAGAATACGTTTCTTTTTGTTAAAAGGACCAAACTTGTGTGCAACAGTAATTTTTCCGCTGTTTATATAGTTGGAACATTATTATTTCACTTGATCTTTTCGCCATTACACCTGTTCTACCGAAGGAATATTCCCGACAATTTTATGTTTGAACACCGGCTGTGTGCTATAGAACTGATTCAGACTTCAAAAATGATCAGAAATTTTTTCTGTATGCTTCGCCCATTATGTCGCAATTCCTGCGCTTGAAATTTTCTAATTCAAGCTGGTTTCTTGTATCATTTGCAACCGCAAAATTCATTTTTCAAGATTCAGTAAAATATTTATTCGAAACTTGGGCCAATTTAATTCAAAAGCTTGCGAAAGTGCATTTGAATATATCAATAAATTAAATAAAAAGGGTAAGCGGAACACATCTTATAAGGACTTTTTACACTGATGTAGTTCTAAGCGAAACAGTGACTCAGAATCGAGCGCACTAGGTAAAAAGAACCTAAAAAGAGGATCGTCAAGAATTTCAAAGTAATTTAAAATGTGTTTTGTTGTTGTTATCATTTAGCAGTTTATTAAATTTTGTTAATAATTTTTACCAATTTCGATTCAAGTTGCTTGATTTGGACAGTTAAAAATGAAAGGAAGAATGCCACGTGCTAATCAGACGCTAAGGATATGTAGTTTTCCTTTGAATACTGCTTTGCTATTCTATAGGATTCCAAAACACTATATTCTGCGAAAAATACGAATCTGTGGCTCTCTTCCATGCTGCTACTCTAGAAAGCAATGTCGTAGTACAGCAAAGACCCTTCTATGCAGCTAATCCAAAAGTGTCTTAGAGCGGCTGTGGCTCTTATATGCCAATAAGCCAAAAAAAAAAAAAATGTGTCGTAGCGTCCCTTAAGCTCATCTACGTTACTAATGTTATGCGTGTGTTTAGAACTGCAGATCATTGTTCAGGAACTCACTTGGAACAGTAAAGAGGAGATTGAAAGTGAACTTGCAGAATACAGTTCCAGAAAAGAACAATTATGGTTAGCTGGAATGAATTGGCTATCTTTAAATAGCTATGACTAAATTGGCTAAATGTTATCTATTAAGGTAGACAGGAGGAAAGAAATTAGCGCATGTATAAAACTTAGAAGTACCTTTGAAATGCGATGTTTGGGAGCAAAATATCATTCTGAGGTAAACATTTAAACAGCGTAACATTTCTCATTAATGTACCAGACTTTGTTGCTGGAAAAGCAATGCATTCAGAAATAGACAACTCAAAGAAACCTGAAGAAATTCATGACTATTGTGTCAAGAAATGTCAGGGAAATAAACACTTCGATCAAGAAAACTCAAAGGTTGCGAACATCTTCACAGAGGTATGAGCACCCGAATGGCAAAAATCTGGAGACGTTGAGAGCACTGAACGGCATAGATAATTCAAATGTAATAGGAAATAATACCGAGAGATCATGAAAAAATACCCAGAAGAATCAATACTTGAGAGATTGATAGATCAAATTGAAAACCACGTTGAAAACACTTGAAAGAAGAACACTCAAGAAAAAGCGAACTTAAAGAGAATTTCGGCCCGACGTGGATCGATGATGGTTGATGATGATTAATAATAAAAACAAGCACACGTAGTTTTCATCTTCCTGCTAATGATTCATGCATTTTACTTACGAATTAAATAAAAAAATAGATTTTGAGAGGAAAATTAACGTACTGCACCCTCGAAATCAACTATGGCGATAACAAAAATAATAATTTAAACAACATTAACACAGACCTTAAAGCTTTTTCTCTTCTTGTATTCTACCTTATTGTTCAGGTTCAGCCTATTTGTTCTAACCATAAGAAAAAATGCTGCTAGTGCTTTGAAGGAAAAGCAATGCGAAACCCAAACAATAATAAAACAAACTGATTTCAACACCATCTCCTTGTATTCACGTACAGTGAAGAGCAATTGAATTAGAAACAGCTGGCGTTATGCAAATGTGGCGCTGTGGGCGGCCCTGTAAACGGAAACATGACGTATGCAGCGATCCGACAATATAAGGAGTGATGCGACGGGAATCAGTAAGAGCCGGACGCAGTATGGGCAAGACGAAGGATCTACGCGCATTTCATCGTGGGCAAATTGTCGGAGCCCGACGAATGTGTCACTCCATCTCGGAAGTCGTGCAGGGACTGGGATTTTCATGAGCCACTGTGTCACGGGTGCACCGTGAGTATATCGAATCCGGTAAAACCATCCCTGCAAGGGCGAAATGCCGTGGACAACAGCGTGGGGATGAGTGGGGTCATCGTCGGCTAGTTCGCATTGTGACAGCGGATAGACGGGCCACAGTGCAAGAAATCACTTGGCAATTTAACGCTGGTGCACATAAACGTGTAAAAAGCCACACCATCCAGAACCATCTCCTCGCTATGGGATACAGAAGCTATCGTCCCACAAGGGTACCGCTGCTGACCGTACATCACAGGGTGCAAAGATTAGCATTGGCGCGGGAACATCGCCGCTGGACCCTAGACATGTGAAAAAATGTTGCCTGGACTGATGAGTCGAGCTTCACGTTGGTACATGCGGATGGCAGGATACGAGTACGGCGCAAACCACATGAAGCGATGGATCCTTCTTGCCAGCAGGGTACTCTTCAGGCTGGTGGGGGTGGCATTCTCGTCTGGAGACTATTTACGTGGACTGAAATGGGACCCCTGGTACGTGTGACATCGTCTCTCACAGGCCAACGTTACCGGGATATCCTGGACGACCATTTGCTCCCGTTTGTGCGTCTTAAACATCCCACTGGGGACCTCATCCTGCAACAAGACAATGCAGCTCCCGAATTGTATCCGAATGGTTGGATGAACACTCCACCGACGTGACCTCGCTTCTTTGGCCAGCTAGGTCACCTAACCTCAATCCCATCGAGCACATCTGGGATGCCATCGAGAGAGATGTTCGAGGCTCTGACCCCCCTCCATCAAATCTTTGTGAAATGGGGGAGCTTGTTCAAGGTCGTGGATCCGTATGGCTTCCCAACGCTTCCGGTGTCTTGTCGAGTCCATGCCGAGACGAATCGCCGCCGTCATCAGGGCGAAAGGTGCTGCTACACGTTACTAGACAGGTATCTCTAATTCAGTTGCTCTTCAGGGTATGTCCCTTTTAAGCCTAGTGACCGCAGTGAGAAGTGCTGATCAGTCTTCAAGATTTTATTTAGCGTGTATTCTTTAATAGCGGTCTAAAAAAGCGATAAAGCCTTGACCGACAAACTTCTAAACACATTTTTCCGAAAACAAAAAAAGTGCTTTACGGCTAAAACATCACTTAGCTTTACTTTTTCAGCCAGTCTTTTGCTAAGAATTCGAGAGTGTTTTTGTACATAATTTATACTATGAATCTTTCGCATGCCAGATCTTTGTGGGTGTGAAATAAAAACAAGTGATTCAAGAATATACATTTATTTACGTACAACAAATTGCATTTATTCGCATCACTCGCGGCCACACCAAGCCACAATCCCGTACGTACTAAGTGGAATTAAATCCTAATAACAGACAATGAGATTTACTAATTCCTGACACTGAGCGGTACTTATGTAGGTGGATTAATGAATGTTATTCTCGTAAAACTAGTGAAAGAAGATATGTGAGTCATGGAAGTAAGTGTTTATATTTCAACTGTTTAGTCCTTCAATAATAATATTATAATTATTATATGTCATTCAGATTTAGACGAAAGTAAGAAACAATGATGACACCGATGAAATATGATGTAGCTGCGAAACTCCATCTGCGCAAGCTAAAATCTGACCTCAATATAGAAATAAAAGCTGAATCGCAAGTGTGTTAGTGAAGGGGGATTGGTAACTTTTGGTCTAGGATATCTGCAGGTCACAACCCCATTGTGTTATACAACATTTTAAAGCTCTCGTCAATAGCCCTATACAACTCTTAAGCGGGGGGAGGGGGTAGAGAAAGCCAAATGTTTCGCTTCTACTCCGTTTCCAGGCATCAAACAATAAAGATGACACCGAACTTTCGGGTGTAATTAAGCACGTCGTTTGAATCCGTTCTGAGGCAAATTAAATTTATCAAAGCTATTCAAAGCCAATGGAACTGATATGGAAAACAATAGTATCTGACGGAAGAAAAAAGTTTTTCAATCGGGTTTTTAATCCCTAATGTATTGCTGTGAACGGAATCGTGAACTTACGCCCTCTGGTTGCAGACTTGTGCGTTAAGAAAAACATGAATTTATATGAGAAACATTTCGTACCGGAAACGCTCTCCAACACAGAAATAATTTTTCAAATCGGACACTTAGAAACAGAGATATCGACAGAAATAAGATATGGCTTTACGTCCCCTGGTGGGAAAACCATGCATTATTTTAGGAAGAAAGTATTCTCAAAAGTTTTATCCATATGAGCGGTATCGGTCCAAGAAAATTTTTTTTGTCGAGTTTTCAGGATCCCAGATTTTGCTGCAAATACATCAGAAGCAGATATTAACACTTATGCCCCCTGGTGGCCAAACCACTATTTACCAAACATTAGAAATTATATGAAAAATATTTTCCATCGGATCTCGTATGCGATACAAGAATAATTTTTCAAATCGGAGTTTTAGGAGCAGAAATAACGCCGAAAACGCAATTTACCTTTGTGCCCCCTAGCAGAAAGTCTATGATTTACTTGAAAATTTGAATTTTATAGGGAAAACGTTTCGTATCGGAAACACTATCCAACAAAGAAGGAATTTTTCAAATCGGACTCTTAGAAGTAAAGATATTGACAAAAATAAAATATAAATCTACGCCCCCTGTCGTAGAAACCATGCATTATTTCAATAAGAAAATGTTCCTAAAAGATTTGCCGACATGAGTAGTATCGGTCTACAAACGACGTTTTTTTCAATAGAGAATTTAGAAGCTTATATTTTGCTGCAAATACATCTGAAGCGGAAATAAGATTTACGCCCCCTGGTGGCCAAACCATTTTTTTTACAAAAAATAGAAATTATGTGCAAACGATTTCCATTAGGAGCTGTATCCTGTGCAGAAATAATTTTTCAAATCGGAGATTTAGAAGCAGAGATATAGAGGGAAAGGCAATTTACCTCCACGCCCCCTAGCGGAAAGTCTATGAATTACTTGAAAATTTTGAAATTATATGAAAAACATGTCACACTGAAAACACTATCCAACAAAGAAAATTTTTTTCAAATCGGACTCTTAGAAGTCGAGTTATTGACAAAAAATACGATATACATCTACGCCCCCTGGCGGAGAAATTGTGGACTATTTTGAAAAGAAAATATTCCAAAAAGGTTTATCGATGTGAGTTGCATCAGTCCATAAAAGAATTTTTTCGATCGGTATTTTAGAAGCTCAGATTTCATGGCAAATACATCAGTAGCAAAAATTAACACTTACGCCCCCTGGTGGCCAAAGTATTTATTACCAAAAATTTGAAATTTTATGCAAACGATTTTCCGTCAGGTGTATCCGCTGAAGAAAAATTATTTCAAATCGGAGCTTTAGAAGAAGAGTTATCAGGAAAAATGTAATTTACTTTTACACTCCCTAGCGGAAAATCTGTGTGTAATTTGAAAAAGTAACTATATCTAAAATACTCTTCGACATAAATGGAATCGAAAGATAAAATAATTTTTTCAATCGGATGTTTGGAAGCAAATATGTGGAATAAAACGTATTTTTGAATTCGACATCATCTGCCTTTACTCCCTCTAGCGGTAAAATTGTACATTGTAAAGAAAAACCGAACGAAGGATCATCGTTCTCATATTTCAAGCTTCCGAATGCAAAAATAATTTTTCAAATCGGACTAATAGTTCTAGAGATATCGTGGGTACAGACGGACTGACGGACAAACCGGCAACAAAAGCACGATTTTTTTTACAAAAGACGTGCTAAAAAGTATTTTTGTAATGGCTTTTATCACATTCAGCATCAGGTTATTGTAATTTACGCAGATTGCAATCTGAAATGGAACAATTGGAAACATTGGAATGATTCCAATTGTTCTGTTTCTTTGAAAAAGCCATCTGATTGATGTGCGAAAGCTTGGAAACCCTCCTATGTCTATTTCCTACGCCAATAAATTGGATCACTAGTATAGTGTTACTATTTTCTACATCATGGTCGGTGATTGTTCAGTAAAATACATTGTTGAGTAAAAATGAAATTAATTAGCTATTGTGTCACTTCATGGGACATAATTCAAAAATAAGATTTAAACAGTTGGTTTTTACTACTTCCGTTACCCATATTCGATACATCGATTTTTTTTTTTTTTTTTTGACGAAGGACTACTTCTAACTCCGGGAACTGTATCGGGCAACTTACGGCCGATCGCGTGTGACAAAAATAGGTCCCAATTGAAATCATTAAAGAGTTAAAAATAGGTGCCACACACTAATCGTGTTAGCATAGTCGTAAACAGCATGGAGTCCAGTTCGGGTTTGACTCCGTCTATCCCGGCAAACGTGGGCGGGAAACAACCGTGCCTGGTATCGTTTTAAAGCTCTTGAAGAGATGTTTTCAAATATGCGAAGGAAATTTCGCAGTGGTTTGAACTGAACATTTTAAAACTTGCTTTCATGTGAACCGCTGAACACTTTTGAAAATATTTCGGTTTATCTTGGCAACCGTCGGTGCAAAACGACTGTGCGTGGTACCGTTTTAAAGCACTCGACAAGATCTATCCAAATACATGGTCGAGTCACATATTTGTGACCACCAGCTAATATCCAGAGTAACCGCCGTGTGCAGCGCGGACAGCAGCTAGACGGCCTGGGAATGACTCAATAAGTTACTGGAAGGTATGTGGAGCCATGCTGATTGCAGTGCATCTGACAGCTGCTGGAGGGTGCGTGGTAGATAATCTATACAGCGAACAACATGATCTACGTGGTCCCACAAATGCTTAATTGGGTTTTTAAGTCCGGGGAATTAGGGGGCCAGTGAAGTACTTTGAAGTCTTCATCCTGCTCTTCCAACCACTCTTAGACATTTTTAGCTGTGTGACACGTCGCATTTTCATTCTGGAAGATCCCATCCGCCCCAGGGAAGACAATCAACATGTATGGGTTTATGTGGTCTGCAAGGATAGATTCATAACGAATTCGGTTCATAGTGTCTTTCACCGGTATGAGTGGACCCAGAGAATGCAAAGAAAACATTCCTCAGATCATAACGCTACCCCCACCAGCTTGGGTTCTACAAGCAGTGGTTGAAGAATGTTTGTTTTCTGATGTTCCTCACCTTAAGCGCCAACGTGCATCCGTTCAATGAAGCAGAAAACGTGACACATCGGAGAAGGCAATCCTTTGCCAATCAGCGGATGTTCAATTACGATACTACCGTGCAAATGTAAGCATTTTCGGCCTATGCATCTTCGTTAGCATAGGTGCAGTAACTACCCGTCTTCATTAGAGCCCCATATGCAGCAGGGTTTGCAGAACTGTCGTTTTAGACACACTTCCGGTAGCCCGCTGGTTCATTCGGCCTGTGAGTTGCTCTACTGCAGCATATCGATCGTCCCTCACGCACCTTCGAAGCCGACTTTCATCTCTTACATCAATAGCACGTGGTTCTCCGCAGTTTCCACGTCGCTTATGCGCAATGGTGCCGTTTTTCCAATCACGATACACTTTAACCACAGCAGCACGCGAACAGTCCACAAACTACGCTGTTTCAGAAATACTGCCACCTTTGGCCCGAAAGCCGATAATAATCCCTTTTTGCAAACCTAATAAATCGCTCCTTTTATCAATGACAGCAATGAGTGATATGTTTTCAGAATGCCTACAGTGCACCTTATATACCCTCCAAGCCAGCTCATGACACGCACCTTGTTTCATGGGCTGCGCGCTGTTGACATCAAAAGTAGGAGGTGGTCACAAGAAACTGCCTCGATTGTGTATATAAAGAACATATTACAGTGATTTAAACTAAAATGTTTAAAAGCTGTTTTCGTGTGAACGAGTACACATTTTCGACAATGGCGCGTAATTCGAAGAATGAACGCAATCGAAAGTGGAGAAAATCCAAAACGAGAAGCAAGAGCAAGTGATGAGGAACGTAAGAAGACAGAGCACCCCGTTGGGTGATTCGTGTATCGATCTGCTTTGTGTTCGCAATGTATCCAGCATTATTTGTAAAAATTATGTAAGCAAATTTTCATATCATAAAACTGTGTTGGCTATAACAAATTAAATAAACGCTTTGAAACCATACTCGACTAACTCATTTCAACTCTCCGATTTGCAAGTCGTAGTTCTACGTTCCAAACTGAGTCTACCTGTATTTTTTTACTTGGGTTTTATTTTACTATTGTCGGAAGAAAATGCATAGCATGAAAAAGGATATGCGTATATTGCCAATATATATATATAAATATATATATTATATTTATATAATATAATATAAATCAATATGCCCGTCAGTTCTGCCTCCTGTGGACTATGTTCCTCTGTCTGATTTGAAAAGCTCCGTCCGAATTGAGAAGTCTGCAATATGAGAATAACTCTCTGATTTTTGGTCTTTTCTGATGCATAACTTCACTTCTAGCGAGTGTAAATGTCGATGTTATTTAATTCAAAATACGTTTTGCTCCATATCATTGCATTAAATAACCGATTGAAAAAAAATATTTTTCTTTTAATACCTTTAAGACAAAGACTCTTTTGGGCACAGTTTCTTTTTCAATTATTGAACCGTTTTCCCGCTAGAGGGCGTAAATGTAAATTAAAAAAATTTCGATATTTCTGCTTCCAGAAAGCCGATTTGGAAGTTTCCTTTTGTATAGGGTACAACACCAGTTGAGAAACCTTTAGCATGCAACTTATAAATGTTCGTGATAAACAGTTTTATCACTTGAGGGCGCAAGTTTATACTCCTGTATCAGATGTATTGAAAGTTGGATCTACGCTCCGAAAAATTCCATTGATGAATTTGTTTTACAGTGAAATCGCCACAGAGAATATTCTGCGCATATTTTCTATTCAATTCCCAGTTTACCTCCAGGCTACGTAGATTTTCGACGTGCGACGATTTAATTCCCGGAATGCACCTGTAGAAGAAGTGTGTGCGTATCTATGGACTGGCGGCTACTGTCACCTTCGTAGCAATCCCCTTTCGCAGCTATGCACTTATTTAAACGCTGTTGCCATTGTTGAAAACATACCTGGAACTGTGTTTCTGGAATACGCTTGAGTTCTTTTGTCACGTTACACTGGGTATCAGAAATACCTGAAAGTCTTCTTCCTTTTATGGCAGTTTTTATTTTTGGGAAGAACCAGAAATCACGAATGGCTAAATCCGGTGAAATGGGTGATCTAATTTTGTAACTGACTTCTTTTCCAGGAAGCCGCGAACACCGAGCACTTCATGGTTTGGGGCATTGTGAGGCCGCAGTTCAACTCTTCTCCTTCGAACACAATGACGTAACCTTTTCAACACTACGTAGCACCGTTGGATGACCGTTTGTTCCTGTTCAATGACTTTGTGATCGTAAAAACACACTATCCTCTTGTGATCGTAAAAAACACACAAGCATGGTCTTGAACTGCAAGCGTGACATGCGTGCTTTTTTTGGGTTCATATGTTACTCAAAGACACTTGACTTTTCACTCACGAATGGCTCTACTGGTCTGCGGTTAACAAATGCGATCCTTCAAACATGTCCAGACATGCAGAGGCACGTGATTCTGTCCGCATTACCACAAGGGCCACACCAGGCGACCGTTCCTTCACACACAGACTTGCACTGCTTTCACAACTGCTCACTCTTGAATGGCTCTACTGGCCTGCGGTCAACGCATGCACTACTTGAAACATGTCCAGACACGCATAGGCACGTGATTCTACCCGCATCGCCACAAGGGCGATACTAGGCTACCGTTCCTTCACACACAGATTGGCATTGTTTCTCTACTGGTCTGTGGTTAACGCATGCACTCCTTGAAACATGTCCAGACACGCACAGGCACGTGATTCTTTCCGCAAGGGCGACACAAGGCGACCGTTCCTTCACACACAGATTGGCTTTGCTTCTCTACTGGTCTGCGGTTAACGCATGCACTACTTGAAACATGTCCATACACGCACTGGCACGTGATTCTGCCCGCATCGCCGCAAGGGCGACACTAGGCGAACGTTCCTTCACACACAGATTGGCATTGCTTCTCTACTGGTCTGCGGTTAACGCATGCACTACTTGAAACATGCCCATACACGCACTGGCACGTGATTCTGCCCGCATCGCCGCAAGGGCGACACTAGCCGACCGTTCATTCACACACAGGCTTGCGTTGCTTCTCTACTGGTCTGAGGTTAACGCATGCACTACTTGAAACATGTCCAGACACGCATAGGCACGTGATTCTTCTCTCATCGCCGCAAAGGCGACACTAGGCGACCGTTCCTTCACACACAACTTGTCATTGCTTCTTTACTGGTCTGTGGTTAACGCATGCACTACTTGAAACATATCCAGACACGCGCAGGCACGTGATTCTACCCGCATCGCCGCAAGGGCGATAATAGGTGACTGTTCCTTCACACACACAGACTTGTGTTGCTTTCGCAACTACTCACTCACGAATGGCTCTACTGGTCTGCGGTTAACGCATGCACTTCTTGATAGATGCCCAGACGCGCATAGGCACGTGATTCTTCCCGCATTGCCGGAAGGGCGACACCGAGCGGCCGTTTCGGAAATTATATTGTCATACCTCGTATCCAATATTTTTCAGGATATTTCTGCTTCTAACAGTCCGATTTCAAAAATTCTTTCTTTGTTGGACAGCATTTCTCGTGAGAAATTTTTTTATGTAATTTCTGGCATTTCTTAATTTACAGGTTTACAACCACATGGTCGTTAAAGTTCATATATACTTTACAACACGCTTGGTGAAATTTCCGCTGCTCGTCAAAAAGCTGGATTGAAAAAAATATTTTTACGCTAAGGAGCGTAAATTCATTTTTTTCTTTTTAAATACTTTTCCCATTTCCTAAGTACTGGGTGTAAATTCTTTTATCGAAAATTATATAAATGACTTGTTGATTTCACCCGGGAATTCAGAAACCTCTCTTTCTTGTTTAATTTTCTCAAAGTTCTGTATTTCGTTTACCTTGTTGTGTTGGAAAATGGAACTTGAAAATGTTAACTCACGTTAAAAAGGAACTTAACATCAGTAAATTGCTCTCATACAGATTTACAGAAAAAAATTATTTTTCTACGTGACATTAGTAATACGGACAACGCGTGCTGAATTTTCATATTCCATTTTTGTCCAAAGATGCAAAATTTCGAGATCTTATGATTAGAAGAACGTTGATTGGGTAGCACTCGGAAACAAGAAGTGAAGTGTGTGGTGGCGTGCTGAAATTTTAAATAGAGGGCGCACACATAACACACACGCGCACACATACACTCACACAAAATAGAAAATTTTGCTTACTTTAGCGACTCCTCTCACAGTACATGCAGAAAATCAGCAACACTGAATTTACACTTTGCTGTGATGTTTTTAACATAAATTTGGGATGTTGTTTCCTTTACAAGAGGCACATATACTTCACGTGAAAGCAGATAATGCTGCAAAACTTTAAATGTTTGAACTTTGACTAACAGTAAACTATATGCAGAAAATGGAAGTAATTCACGGTTTTCTGTTTTAATAGAAATCTCAGCGGGCAGGTGTCGCACACAACAGAATTCAGAGCGTAAAGGTTTTCTGGCTCTTTCCTTTCTTCCTCATTGTGGTTTAATTACGCTGCTTCGCCCAGATCTCGGGCTTCCGGTGAGAAATGTCCTGGAAAAAGGAAATGGTGTGAGTGTTTGATCTTAAAAGAGAGCCGCCTTTGTTTGGAGCCATTAAGACCATTTATGGTGTTTGATGCGAACAAAAGTCTTTCGGCATTCGAAAAAGAAATCATTTGGACTCCTTTATGAAGGAGAACATTTCCTTTTTCATCACGTACAACACGTACGAAACTAAAAGGCGGCTTCCATGGCTAAAAAGGACTTTATTTTTGCGATAAGAAAAAATTCCTATTTATCCATTTATCAACGCCATAGCCTAGGGGTTTAAGAAGTGGGTAGATTTTCTAAATTTCTGGATTTCCAGGACTCAGAAAATGTGCGCGCAATATGGAAAGCGCCATTTCACTCGACGCAAGATTTCTCTTTCGTTCTTGTAGGGTAATAATTAAAATTTGGTACATGTTAGCAAAGTCAGTCTTCGTCGGATGCCGTCAACTAATGTTAATAAAAGTGCTGGGTTTGTCAGGGGACGATTCTGAACTATACATGCGTTGAAGTTGCAGCAATCGTTAAGGAAGGAATAAAAGGTCTCCAGTTAAAAGAACAAATTATTTTTAGTTTCTTCTAACAGCAGTGACCTGAACTTAACTAAAAAAGACGCACACACACACGTGTTTTTATATATATATATATTTTGGAGGGGCCCAAATTTTCACTCGATGCCTTAATGAAGGGAAGATTCCTGAGGATTGGAACAAAGCTACAATGATCTTGCTACATAAAAAGGTGACATTGAGGATCTCAGGAACTACAGACCTATCAGCCTCCTATCAGTGGTTTATAAAATCTTCACTAAAGTTCTTTCACACCGCTTGAAGGTAACACTAGACATGGCTCAACCGAGAGAACAAGCTGGATCTAGGAGTAGCTACAGCACAATAGATCATATCTACGTATTGAGAGAACTAATTGAAAGAGCGAGGGAATATGAACTTCCATTGTGCATGGCTTTTATCGATTAGGAAAAAGCCTTTGATTCGGTGAAACCATCAGCAGTTACAATGGCTCTGAAATCCTGCGGTATTGAAGATGCATACATTAATATTATTAATAACATCTATGAAAATGCAAGTGCAATGATTCGGCTGTTTGAAAATACAACACACATAAAAATTGGAAAGAGAGTGAGACAAGGTGACACCCTATCTCCGAAGCTCTTTAATGCCACATTAGAAAATGTCTGTCAATCACTGAACTGGGAAGACAAAGGGATAAAAATTAATGGAGATTATCTAACCCACCTTCATTTTGCCAATGACGTAGTCATTTTTGCAACTACCCCATCAGAGCTGCAGAATATGATCCAGGAATTTGCTGACAAGAGTAAAGAAGTGGGATTAAAGATGAACTTTCAGAAGACAAAAGTGATGTTCAATGCTTTTTCAAGAAATGAAGATTTATCGATTGATGGAGAAAAGCTGGAGATAACAGACACCTACGTTTATCTTGGACAGCAGATATCCAGTGAGGGTCACATTTATGAAGAAATTAATCGGCGTACAAAACTTGCTTGGAGAGCTTTTGGAAGAAACAGTATAATTTTCAAGAGCAATATGCCATTATGTCTTAAAAGAAAAGTGTTTGATCAGTACATCCTTCCAGTGCTTACGTATGGTGCAGAGACGTGGACCTTAACTAAAAGAGACATACAAAGGCTGCAGACAACTCAAAGAAGCATGGAGTGGTGCATGCTTGGTGTAACCAGGAGAGATAAGAAGAGGAACTCGTGGATCCGAAAAATGACAAAAGTGGAAGACATCATGATCAGAGTTAAATCCCTGAAATGGCAATGGGCTGGACATACTGAAAGGACAGACCATCAATGGACAGCCGAAATTTTAGATTGGATTCCAAGGGACAGGAAAAGACCCAGAATAAGACCATATGGAAGATGGGTGGATGAAATTCGAAAGTATTCGGGAGTGACATGGAGGAGACTGGCACAAGACAGACCGTTGTGGAGGAAACTTGGGGAGACCTTCTTCCAGCAGTGGATTGATAATGGTTGACAATGATGATGGTGATATATGTAGAATGTGGTTTTTAGTTAAGGTCCATGTTTCTGCTCCATATGTAAGAACTGGAAAGTTGTGTATTGATTAAACAATTTTCTTTTATAAAACTTAATGGCATATTGCTCTTGAAAATTGTATTTCTTCCAAAAGCTCTCCAGCCAAGTTTTATAAATAACCTTAACTAAAAAAGACATACAAAGGCTGAAGACAACTGAAAGAAACAAGGAGAGACGCATGCTTGGTGTAACCAGGAAAGATAAAAGGAGAAACTCGTGGATAAGAAAAATGACAAGAGTGGAAGACATCTTGATCAGAGTAGAATTCCTGAAATGACAATGGGCTTGAAATGTTGCTAGGAGAACGAACCACCTGTGGACAACTGAAATTTTACACTGCATACCAAGGGGAAGAAAACATACCAAGAGGCAGAAAAAGACGCAAACAAAGATCACATGGGAGATGGATGGATGAAATTCGAGAACGTGCCGGAGTAACATGGAGGAAAGAGGCTCAAGGCAGATAGTTGTGGAGGAAACTTGAGGAGAGAGACCTTCATTCAGCAGTGGATTGATAATGGCTGACAATGATATACAGTATATGTGTGTATGTATGTACTTGTATAAGCAGACAATAAAAAGAATGAAGGACCAAATGACATCTAACGTGGACGGCTCGGGCCCCAGGGCCACCCTCCCTAAGTGAGCCACTGCACTGAAATTTTTGAAAGATGGATAAAATACTATTACGGAATCTATGCGCTGTTAAATAACTATGTGTTGAGAAGTAACATAACACTAGTCCAATTTCCAGATAAGATTTAACACCCTCAGTAAATATGATTTGAAAAATGCTCATCCTTTAAGGAGCTAACATTTGAATCTCAAACCACAGCTTAGAGGTATGGTAAAGAAACTTCTTATCTGGCTTGATTTATGACATGTGTGCCTTTATGTTGGCAGCTAATTAATAAATGAGACGTTAAACGGAAGTTTAAGTGAATATGAATAACCGTTGGGCATGACATTCATAGGTTATAAAACGGTTTTTAATTCAGTGCGAACATCTGCAATTATTGATGACTAAACTGTCGAGGAGGGAGGACTCTCACGCTAACAGCTGTGATGTATCTACCTCAGTGGTAATGCATATGTCAAGACAACAAAATTGCAGCTACAGGCTTCGTCAGTGTAGTTTAGTTGTGAGGACAACTGGTTCCGTAGAGAGGTGTGGGTTCGAATCCCACTACCTGCTGAAAAGGAGTTGTTTTGCTATATAGCAGTGAGAAACTTTATAGAGAGAGCAGTGCCAAAGTTAGACCGTTTCAGGGGAAACGCCCCAAATTTTTATAAAAACTGGTAAAAAGAACTTGCGAAACGCAAATAACACATCAGTGTCTCAGACTTCTACCTAGACCTCGCGGTTGAAGGTTTTGCACAACACAACCAATGGTACCAAACTAAACCATAAAAGAGAGCTCACATCGTTTCTATGCTTCCATTTAACTTTACTGTGGTGAAATTACAGCGAACAGAGTAGTATTTTCCAGGTATTAAGTTCTCGTCGCTGCAAAGTACGGTTTCTCTTGTTCCACGTTACAAGGCGATATTTCCACCAGTCAGGAAGTGCTCTGACATTGATCTGGCTTATGGGCGGCTGCACAACACACAAGCCAGATCAATGCATCTTGCATTGTGGATGTTGTAACATTCTGCGTTGTGTACTCCTGCAGACGTCGACCCCGGTCTCTTACTTCAGATCCTGTATGTTTGGTGGCAATAGCAACTATCGATCCCACCAGCCGATCTTTTGCAATTTCTGTGCAAGCAGCAGAGGTTTGCTGTGTCTTTTTCGTGACGATTTTGGCCCCAGCCAGCTGCAATTTGCAAACCAGGCCGGCAATAAAGGTATTCGCAGAGCGTTTAAGTGTCACGTGCAGACCGATGGTTTATGCGCAGTCTGTCATCATGATGATTTAGAAGAAGTCTGTTAAATCGGTCGATGCTTTGCAGTCTCGGTTGCACTTGTCTCTCGTCGAAGGCATAGAAGAATATTTATAGTTCTGCTAGACACTAAGCGCCCAAGTATGATATGGACAAATAACGATGAGTAGTTAATGGTATAGCGCACCGTGCGTGTGTGATAACTTTAACGATTGCAGACAGTTAGGGAAAGCGACCTTAAATGTGCTTGAATACTTTTAAGTTTTGTGCGTCAGTGTTGACTAGTTAAGAATCGCAGTCTTCCTTGGTTTTCATTTTACTTGATGAAATAAATTTTCTCAAGGATTTCTTGAAGAACTCTTGTTATTGTCCAACATCTTGTCTTTCTGAAAAAGTGGCCATGGCCACTGCTTTGTTATTTTGATGGTATTGGTTTAAGTTTTGGGAGGAATATTTATTATTAGTATTTGCTCTTCCGTTTAAATACTTTCCCTTTCTGAAATACATCCTCCTTCATCTGTGACGAGCGTCTAACTCCTAATCTTAAATTTCTGCTAGAGAGGAGGGTGTGAAAAAGTGACAAGGAGACAGACGTTCAGATAAAGATAGATAGGCAGAGACTAACAGAGTGGGAAACAGACAGAGAAAGGGAAACGATTAGGGAATCTGTTCCCTGTATTTGTTGCTTTTTTTGTCACGGCAAACAAAGTTGGAAAAATAAACAAACTTACAAGGGCCTTTTTAAGGGCATCTGAGTGAAAAACTGCATGTCGCCTAGATATTTTTCGGTTCTTATTTTTATGCCTTAGGCTACCTATTTCCTTGTCCTTTCTCTCTCTTGCTGTTTCCTGATGCTGGAAGTTGATATTCGGATGTAACAACAAGTCGTGTATGTAGGGAACCTCACAATTTCACCTTCTTAACAAAAAACCGTGTACTCCTAAAACTTTAATCTATTCCGAGCCTTTTTCTTTTATCATTCCCTATCAGGACAACCCGTCCCCGCTTCTTATATTTTTTCGGCTTTTCCAAAAAACTCAACTTGCAGCGAAAATCTTCTAAACCTTTTGAGGTTTTCATTGCATCCCGTAAAAAAAGGAAACACGTCAAAAAGAAGGGAGTACAAAGAAGGGAGTACGTGTAGTTTGGTATATTTGCAATTTGATATACGCACAGAAGACATTCTTCCTCTCTTGTGGGTAGGCAGTATAGCACAGAATGAATTTCTTCTGAACAAATTAAGAATTTAACATCTTATTTGCCGCCCCGGTGGCGCAGTGGTCTAAGCAATGGCTACTAATCATTCGTCCGAAAGGGGTCCGAGTTTGAATCCCGGTGAAACATGGATGCTGTGTTTGTCTTCCCTGAACCAGTGGCACTCTTTCCCTTCCCTGGAACCAGTGGCCCTAAATTAAGGACGGGCGACTGCTTATAGCCCATTGAGTTGCTCACGGTGATCGTAAAACCTCAAATAATAAAAAAATCTTCTTCTTCTTCCAACCCTTTTTATAGTGAATTGTGGCTATAGGTTTCCCTCATGTCTTTCCAAATTTTCCTGTCTTGGGCTTGTCTATTGTACAGCTTTGCTGAAGTTTTGTTCATATCCTCAATCGGTCTTCCTTTTGGTCCTTCCCACTCTTCTCTTTCCTTTGTATGGTTTCCATTCTGTTATTATTTTAATTCATCTATTATTTTCCATTCTTGCTACATGGCCAGCCCATTTCCATTTTAAATTATCTTTTCACCTACGTCTACAAATTTTGATCTGAATTTTTATTTGTATTTCTTCTTTTATCTTGAAGTCTTATATTTAGTAGAGATCTTTTCATTTTACGTTGTTTTTTCATTGCAATTTGTCTAAGATGTTTTTCTTGATATGCCAGGTTTCAGCACTATATGTCATGATGAGTATTATACATCGTTTTCAGGGCTTCGAGAGTGAATAAGCGGCCATTGAACTTGTAAGTACAGAATTCAATGATTATTGAATCCTGCATCACGCTGACTTCAAAGTGTTTCTGATATTATTTAGCTCTTTAAGAAGCGGATATGCCTGAACCAAATGGTGCTTAAAATTTTCTGTGTTCTCCAAGCAGAAATATTCTTACAGTGGACGGGTTTCACGTAAACTAAACTACGGCGAAACAATTCTTTTCCATCTAAGATGTCAGCAATACTGACGATAAACCTCTCAGTGGTGATAAGCGCTCACTTCTAAAACTTTGTTCTCTGCTGTATGACCCATGGGAGGGGTTAGTCCCCCTGACTCGGACATCATGTTACGGGATAGAAAGACGTAACTCAAACATCTTATATCCCCTTTCTTTAGCATGTCACCATTGTTGTGACCCTTTTAGCAGGCCATCAATCTGAAAGGATTGTCAGTCACCCCCCCCCCCCATAAATGACCACTTTGAATAGCAAATCTAAGGGGAAAGCAGCGTTTTCCGATATGTAGATTCCCTCCTTCCAGCAACATTTGGCTCACATCTTACTGAATATACATTATGCCTTTAGACCGATTACAGCTCCATTTGAAGATCCGAGAAAATTCGTTCCAGCCGGTTAAATGGTTCATTAAGTTCACAGCTTCAAATTCTACAGTAACTATCACAATACGGCAATTAAGTAATGAGATTGAATTATTTAAAAAATGAAAAAGCAGGAAAACCTACGTAAATATATTTTATTCGAAGAGCACATTCCAACTGCTTTAATACAAGAAATGGCACGATCAGCCAACGAGAGGAAGACCTGCAGAGGTCACCTTTTGGTGTGGAGTGAAGAGCTGATGTCACAGTTCCTTTGCATGTCTTCATATTTATTCGAAGTACATTCCTCCTGTGTAATACAAGAAGTGGCACGGTCAGCCAACGAAAGGAAGGACTTGCAGAGGTCATCTTTTGGTATGGAGTGAAGAGCTGGTGTCACAGTTCTTTGCATGTCTTCATATTTATTCGAAGTACATTCCTCCTGTGTAATACAAGAAGTGGTACGATCAGCAAACGAAAGGAAGGACTTGCAGAGGTCATCTTTTGGTATGGAGTGAAGAGCTGGTGTCACAGTTCTTTGCATGTCTTCACATTTATTCGAAGTGCATTCCTCCTGTGTAATACAAAAAGTGGTACGATCAGCAAACGAAAGGAAGGATTTCCAGAGGTCATCTTTTGGTATGAAGTGAAGAGATGATGTCACAGTTCTTTGTGTGTCTTCATATTTATTCGAAGTGCATTCCTCCTGTGTAATACAAGAAGTGGTACGATCAGCTAACGAAAGGAAGGACTTGCAGAGGTCATCTTTTGGTATGGAGTGAAGAGCTGGTGTCACAGTTCTTTGCATGTCTTCACATTTATTCGAAGTACATTCCTCCTGTGTAATACAAGAAGTGGTACGATCAGCTAACGAAAGGAAGGACTTGCAGAGGTCATCTTTTGGTATGGAGTGAAGAGCTGGTGTCACAGTTCTTTGCATGTCTTCACATTTATTCGAAGTACATTCCTCCTGTGTTAATAAAAGAAGTGGTACGATCAGCTAACGAAAGGAAGGACTTGCAGAGGTCATCTTTTGGTATGGAGTAAAGAGCTGGTGTCACAGTTCTTTGCATGTCTTCATATTTATTCGAAGTACATTCCTCCTGTGCAATACAAGAAGTGGTACGATCAGCCAACGAAAGGAAGGACCTGCAGAGGTCATCTTTTGGTATGGAGTGAAGAGCTGGTGTCACAGTTCTTTGCATGTCTTCATATTTATTCGAAGTACATTCCTCCTGTGTTAATACAAGAAGTGGTACGATCAGCCAACGAAAGGAAGGACTTGCAGAGGTCATCTTTTGGTATGAAGTGAAGAGCTAGTTTCACAGTTCTTTGCATGTCTTCATATTTATTCGAAGTACATTCCTCCTCTGTAATACAAGAAGTGGTACGAACAGTCAACGAAAGGCAGGACTTGCAGAGGTCATCTTTTGGTATGGAATGAAGAGCTGGTGTCACAGTTCTTTGCATGTCTTCATATTTATTCGAAGTACATTCCTCCTGTGTAATACAAGAAGTGGTATGATCAGCCAACGAAAGGAAGGACTTGCAGAGGTCATCTTTTGGTATGAAGTGAAGAGCTGATGTCACAGTTCTTTGTATGTCTTCATATTTATTCGAAGTACATTCCTCCTGTGTAATACAAGAAGTGGTATGATCAGCCAACGAAAGGAAGGACTTGCAGAGGTCATCTTTTGGTATGAAGTGAAGAGATGATGTCACTGTTCTTTGTATGTCTTCATATTTATTCGAAGTACATTCCTCCTGTGTAATACAAGAAGTGGTACGATCAGCCAACGAAAGGAAGGACTTGCAGAGGTCATCTTTTGGTATGGAGTGAAGAGCTGGTGTCACAGTTCTTTGCATGTCTTCATATTTATTCGAAGTACATTCCTCCTGTGTAATACAAGAAGTGGTATGATCAGCCAACGAAAGGAAGGACTTCCAGAGGTCATCTTTTGGTATGAAGTGAAGTGATGATGTCACAGTTCTTTGTATGTCTTCATATTTATTCGAAGTACATTCCTCCTGTGTAACACAAGAAGTGGTACGATCAGCCAACGAAAGGAAGGACTTGCAGAGGTCATCTTTTGGTATGGAGTGAAGAGCTGGTGTCACAGTTCTTTGCATGTCTTCATATTTATTCGAAGTACATTCCTCCTGTGTTAATACAAGAAGTGGCACGATCAGCTAACGAAAGGAAGGACTTGCAGAGGTCATCTTTTGGTATGGAGTGAAGAGCTGATGTCACAGTTCTTTGTATGTCTTCATATTTATTCGAAGTACATTCCTCCTGTGTAACACAAGAAGTGGTACGATCAGCCAACGAAAGGAAGGACTTGCAGAGGTCATCTTTTGATATGAAGTGAAGAGCTGATGTCACAGTTCTTTGTATGTCTTCATATTTATTCGAAGTACATTCCTGCTGTGTTAATACACTGCTGGACAATTGCTAAGGACTGATCATAAACGGCTATATTGCGCATAAAAAAGTAAGTGCGGTTGGATGCCAAGTGAAATAAAATAATGTCAGAATGCCAGGACATTACAAGAAAGACAATTTATTGTGCTCTGAAATCCAAAAGGCTTCGGAACGTGTTCAAGGGACAAACAGGCCATTTTGTGCAGAATACGTAAACGTGAAAAAAATGCAATTACCGTCAGCAGGCGTTCCGGCGTAAGATGTCAATACGAGATATGGCCACCATGGAGGGCGATGCAAGATTCCACACGCCGTGTCATGCTTTTTAAAACATTATCAAGCAGCTGTTGGGGTAATTTATCCCATTCCTCTGTCAGTGCACGGATGAGGGTGTCCTCGTTTGTCGGAGCGCATTGGCGACTAGTAAGACTCCTCCCAAAGCATCCCACACATTTTCAATGGGATTCAGATCTGGTGAACGTGCTGGCCATACGAGGCGTTGAATATCCTTGCTCTCAAGACACTCCTGGACAGCGACTGTTCGATGGCATGTTGCATTGTCGTCCATAAAAATGAATCTATCACCGACAGCACTACGGAACATGCGAACATGAGGTAGCAGAACATCATTAATGTATCGTTGGCCAGTCATAGTCCCAGTTGGAAGCACACAGAGGGACGTACGGCCATTGATCATAATGCCAGCCCATACCATGACACTACATGTCGGATATCGGTACCTTTCCTGTATGTTTGCTGGACAATATGCAGTACTACTATCACGCCAGATCAGTTGTCGTCGACAATCAGACGATAGACTGTATCTACTCTCATCTGAGAAAAAGACAGCAGACCAGTCGTTATCAGTCCAATTGTGATGTTGATGGCACCATTGCAAACGGGCGGTACGGTGATGTCTGGACAATGGGATGCACACAACAGGATGGCGGGTCTATAGTCCTCCTTCATGCAAACGTCTGGCGACAGTTTTTCGGGAGATCCGCTTGCCAGTAGCAGTAATAAACTGATTTGCTACCTCACTGGCTGTGCTGCTCTGGTGTCTTTTTGTTGATAGCACTATGTACCGATCTTCTGCAGGTGTCGTACTGCGAACACGACCTCCCTCGTGACGTTTGCTACACTCTCCATTTTTTTTAAATGATTTCCAAAGCCTTGAAACAACACTGTGGCTGACGTCGAACTCCCTGGCAACATCTGTTATTTTTCGCCCTTCTTCAATCTTGCCAATAATACGGCCACGCGTAAAATCATCTAGGTGATGTCGGGAAGACATACTGAAAATTGTAAGTTCGTCAATTGATTCTTTCCCTTTCAACTTTGCGTTTGAACAACAACGGTCAATACGCGTCAAATCCTTTATATCTCTTATCAGCGCTACGACGTCACGAACAAGTTCGGCAATCCAAAATTTGCATACGCTCAACACGTCTTACTGTATCCCGCACTTATGCTAATTTCCACATTTTCCTGCCTTCCATTTTATGGTTGCTATCGTTGCTATTGTCATCCGTCCTTAGCAGTTGTCCGGCAGTGTACAAGAAGTGGTACGAACAGTCAACGAAAGGCAGGACTTGCAGAGGTCTTCTTTTGGTATGGAGTGAAGAGCTGGTGTCACAGTTCTTTGCATGTCTTCATATTTATTCGAAGTACATTCCTCCTGTGTAATACAAGAAGTGGTACGAACAGTCAACGAAAGGCAGGACTTGCAGAGGTCATCTTTTGGTATGGAGTGAAGAGCTGGTGTCACAGTTCTTTGCATGTCTTCATGTTTATTCGAAGTACATTCCTCCTGTGTTAATACAAGAAATGGCACGATCAGCTAACGAAAGGAAGGACTTGCAGAGGTCATCTTTTGGTATGGAGTGAAGAGCTGGTGTCACAGTTCTTTGCATGTCTTCATATATTTATTCGAAGTACATTCCTTCTGTGTTAATACAAGAAGTGGTACGATCAGCCAACGAAAAGAAGACTTGCAGAGGTCATCTTTTGATATGGAGTGAAGAGCTGATGTCACATTTCTTTGTATGTCTTCAGTATCTTGAAAAACGTTTTCTTTTTAAGGGAAGCCTTGATTTAGGTATTTGAAAGATGTTACACTGTGACAGATCTGGAGAACATGGGGCAGGTTAAGTACACACACTTGTTTTCGTGCCAGAAATTGCTGTTCACTGACTTCTGTGTGTGTGCGGGTGAGTTATGAAAAAAGAACCATTTCCCGTTTTTATACGCCTGACACGTACAATCCTCTTCGACAAATGTTCCAAAATGGATGTGTAAGCATTGACAGTGACAGTTGTACCTTCAGAAATGAACTATGGATGCATAATTCCCTTTCTGTTGTAAACACACACATTGTCGTGATTTCGGACTTTTGTTTCCCGATCCTACCTTTCCTGTGGGTAATTTTAGCAACTTCCACTGAACACTCTGATGCTTCGTGTTAGGATCATAACGAAAACACCATGCCTTGTCACCTGCTCCATTGTTTTGGAGAAAGTTTTGTATTGTTTCTGCAGTCTCCGTTATGTCTGCTACGTATTCCACTCGGGCATGTTTCTGTTCGTCTGACAAAGCTCTCGGACCAAAAGGAGAACAAACTCTTACCCCGCTAAATCTTGCACCAAAACTTGACGAATCGTCTCCTTATTAACACCGAGCTCACATTGCAGCATCCTTAAGGTCACACAATGATCATTTTTTATCCTTTCCCAAACTTGCTGAATGAGTTTAGACGTGCGCGCTGAAATTAGGAGTCCGGGCCTTTCGTTATATTCCAAATCTTCCCGTCCGTCCTTGAAACGTGCTTACAATCGGAGTATTTGTGCTTGAGATAGGTAATTAGCCACAATACACATAACGTAACGATTCAATTGCCTCAGATGCTGTTTTACCGATTTTCAAACGGAACCGAATATTTACTCTCTTCTCTTTTACAGAATTGTGACAATATTCTTTCATCGAATGACGTCATGCACAGCGTAAATAATCATCTGCGAAATTCACATGCAAAAGCTATTTTCACCGCTGATAAATGACTTATCAAACAAATTAAGCCTTTCGCAGCCGGTGTGTTTTACTGGGATTAAAAAAAAGAAAGGACTCATTTCTTAATTGCCTCACTGTGCACAAATCAGAATATGCGAGTTCTTCAGGTAGTCAATAACCCTAGATCAATGTTTCCTACAGTATTCAAACCCTTATTATTCTATAACATGCATGCCATTAAAGGATTATGTCATGAAGTGATAAATACTTCGCCTCACTTTGGGGATTTTTCTTTGCTAGATGACTAGACCGGTTTATTCAGAGTTGCTTTCCTGTAAGATAATGTGATCCTAATCCGGTTAGTTCGTTTGGCCATAAGACCCTATTTTGGGACAGCGTCGTCAGAGCTACCTCTATTCCTCCATTCAATGAAACAAATAAATAGAAATGTGGATTCTGATCACAGAGTGAGCGTAACTCGGGATGCACTCTCGCTGATATCTCTTAAACGAGTTGGGAAATGCAACAACTGACTGTCTCTACTTTTGAAGCAAAGATATCTTCCACGACGCCAAAATGACCGCAATTACTATCGCACCCAGAAGTTACTCAGCTTGTTTTTTTCGGATAGTTCCACTTTCCGAAACAGTGAAAGTAATTGTGAGCACCACTGAACCGCTTTTCTGAATTTTTTCTCTACCTCACGTTTTTAGGAAATGCTCTACACTATAAAATCCTGGAAATCACCAGCGAAATGAGCTTGCGTGTACGATTGGTGAAGCTTCCGCGGAAATGAGGAGTCGTAATCATCTCCTTGAGAATTTGGTCTGTTAAGGGAATTAATTCTTGCCTTTTTATTCAGAGTGTAGCGAGGCGTATTAATTATTTTCAATTTTAATTTCCTGTAACATTAGCAGGCGAATTTCTTAAAATTAAAGTATCGGGAGACCAATAAATACGCATTAGCTTTGGCAGCTATTTCAGCAAGAAGAAATCTCCTCTTTAATATGCTTGTTCTTCAAAATATAAAATACCCATAGGTTGCATGCTGGACATTAGACGAATTGCTATTCAGACATCTGTCAAAAATGTAAATAACTCTGCAATGTGACGCCAGACAAGTTGTTACTAACAATATCGTCTTTGTGAATCATTTATCATTATTTATAAGCCATGTAAATGTCACCTAACGCGTGAAATTGCGTTGGTACTTTCACTACCGGCAGTGATTGGTACGAGCTGTGTCTTAACCATCGATATACAAGACTTTCGCAGAGGTTTGTGACGTCACTGGCGGTAGATCGCAGCCCACGAAAGAGACAGCCCGGGCGCATTGCACAATATTTCCGTCGTTGGACACGATATTTATTTTAAAATCTCGGTATTACAGTGAAAAATTGCATCACAGATGTGACATATCGCTGCAAATGCTTAACGTATTATTTTCATTAAAAAATGTGAAATAGAATTACCACCAAGTCGTAGCTACATACAAACATATCACTAAGCTATTTTCTGAGATTCATAGGTTAGCTTCATAAATAAATACAAACTATAAGATAAATTTTTAACTGATTATTTACTGCCGTATCAAACTTCTCCATTTACAGCGATGTTGACACACAACTCAGGCTTCACTGTCATTCATCATACGACGTACACAATGCCTTCTATACTTCATAATCTTTTTCTCATGTAGACATTCCTGAGTCTGATCCTCCCATGACTTCCTTGGCCTTCCTCTGCCTTTTCTCCCTCCCACTTAAGTTAAAAAAAAATCTTAGTAAGCATCTCATCACCCATTCTTTCAACACGGCCGAACAACCGAAACATATTAATCTCCACCTTGCTAACAACATTTTGCTTCACATCACATAACTGCAATACATCTTCATTTCTTACACGATCAGAACGCGTGTTACCACAAGCCCCCCTCCCGTAAGTAACTCATTTCCCCAGCTCACAAATGACTCCTATGTTTCTTCTGTAGTACCCAAGTTTCACCTGCCAGACATCAGAATAGGAATAATTACACTTTCATTCACAGCTATGCGGGACTCTCTTGAAAATCTATCATTCCTGTGAAACCTCCCAAAGCAGCTATGACTTTCAACGATGAATTCACTCTCTTACTAATTTTGCCCACTCAATTTCGAACACAAGCTGCTCAAAATTGTGAAAAGAAAAGCCTCTGCAAAACCAGAATATGCGCAGATGTCTGACACTACTCAAACACACACCACTACATCATTCTTTTATTGGTTCCTAGACTGTATTTTATAATCTATGGAGTCTTATATAATTTTGATTTTTAAAAATAATTTATTCAAACTTTAAATAAGTTGCTTGTGGTACGAAAATTTCGGAGCGCTTTGAAAGACATTAAAAATAAAATTCGATGGGATGAAGCCTTCCGTTAGAGACAAAAGCTCTTCAGAGATTTTTCAGACACCTTTGGATTTACAACTTCGTGTGCGTGCCAGAGCTGCTCTCAAAACTAAAAAAAAAAAAAAAATCTGGATTCGGTAAATGAATTAAAAATGAATTTTCTGTGTGTGGAAACTGAGAGTGAGCAAGGAAACCAACTAAGTTCTCGAACTTGATGCTTCTTAGGCTCGTTATGTCTTCTCAGTTGTCGCTCCTTCACCGTCTGGTAATCAATGTTTTCACAGCTCAATGCTTCTTAACCGACTAAGAGAAGCAAATGCTTAAATACAACCACTGATTTCCTGTATGGATTTTGAGCCCAATAGCAAAGGAAGGGACATTCACTTCGCTCGTAAAGCTGAATTGTGTTGCTTTCTGGAAACATGTTAGGTTAGTAAATATCCCCTTCATTCTGATGATAACTTTTTAATATGTTGTCAATACCCCACCACAACGAGTATCTTTCCAAGGAAAATAATTCCACGTGTCTCTTTTCTAGTGCGTCTTTTGCAAACAAAGCACGTGCCTATAGAATAACTTTTTCCGCTCATCTGTAGACACCATGTCTCTGTTGCTATTAGTCCGATTTGAAACATTCTTTTTGTATTGAGAAAATTGAAATACGAGAATGATCACCTTGCTTTCCGGCCCTTTTCCGATGCACAATTTTGCCGCTAGAGGGCGTAAATGCAGTCATTAATACAAAATTTTCATTCAAAACACATTTTATTCCATATTTAGCTTTTAAATATCCGATTGAAAAAAACTCTTATTTTCCTTCTATATCATTTATTACAAAGACTTTCGGGTAGAGTTTCGCTATAAAGCAATGCACAGTTTTACCGCTAGGGAACGTAAAGATAAATCGCGATTTCTTCCATATCTCTGCTTTTGAAGATACGATATGAAAAATATTTTTTTCCGTCAGATAGAACTCGTGATGTGAAACATTCTGCGCATAGTTCCCAATTTTGGTGAACTTTTTTGCTACTCAGGGACGTAAGTGTGTAATTATGTTTCCGATCTATTTGTAGCAATACCTGCGCTTCGGAAAACTCGATTGAAAGACTACCTTTGATTTCAGACATCTCTCAGCACAGAAAACCTTATGCGCATACTTTGTGTGAAACAGAACAGAGTTGGGCAGGAATGCATTACAAAGTAATGGAAGTACACATTACAATGAACGTATATTGCAATACAAGGTAATGCAGTAACAAGGTAATGCAGTAACAAGCAATGCATTACAAGGTAATCCCAAGTATGGTTTGCACAAGGTAATGGAATTAATCTGTAATGTATTACAATGAAGAGGATATAATTCAATTATTTAATAACGACATTCAAACGCAAAGGAATTATTTGGTAATGGAATTACACAATTTGCAAATAATATAAATATAAATGGACGATGTCATCGCTCTGTCCACGTTATTTTATAAACAACGCATAGCGACTGAAAAATTGTGTTCCGACACCGCTGGGAACGAACTCCAGATCTCTCAATAACTAGGTGAGTGCCTTCGCATTTACTCTACGGTGCCAACAATTCTGAGCGCCATGCGTGGTTTATCAGTCAGCATCTGACTACACGAATCCTTATTGATGGTCTCAGCAACTGAGATGTCGTCATCTGGTGGCATTTAACACAACAGCTATTTAATTGTAGCTGATAAATTCAAAGGGCGATAGAAATGGTGAATATACACTGACGGAAAAAAATCCCCAAACCACGAAAAAATAGTTGTAGAAGAATGAAATGGCGGCAATACATTTGTATAGGTAACATATTTAATCGATTAAGGTTTCAAGATCACAGCTTATTGTAAGCGCGAGAAGAGCCATTTTAAATGTGAAATGCTGATACATTAATAATCGGTGTAACCGCCGGAATGTTGAATGCAAGCACGCAAACGTTCATGCATTGTGTCGTACAGGTGCTGGACGTCAGTTTGTGGGATGAAGTTCCATGCCTGTTGCACTTGGTCGGTCAATACAGGGACGGTTAATGCTGGTTGGGGGTGACGCTGGAGTTGTCGTCCAATGATGTCCCATACGTGCTCGATTGGTGAAAGATCTGGTGATCTAGCAGGCCACGACAACATGTCGACACTCTGTAGAGCATGTTGGGTTACAACAGCGGTATGCGGGCGAGCGTTATCCTGTTGGAAAACACCCCCTGGAATGCTGTTCATGAATGACAGCACAACAGGTTGAATCACCAGACCGACGTACAACTGTGCCGTCAGGGTGCGTGGGATAACCACGAGAGTGCTCCTGCTATCATAGGAAATTGCTCCCTAGACCATAACTCCAGGTGTAGGTCCAGTGTGTCTCGACCGCAGACAGGTTGGTTGCAGGCGGTCACATGGCCTCCTTCTAACCAACACACGGCCATCACTGGCACCCAGGCAGAACCGGCTTTCATAAGAAAACACAACAGATCTCCACTCCGTCCTCCAATGAGCTCTAGCTTGACACCACTGACGTCGCAAACGGCAGTGGTTTGGAGTAAGTGGAATGCACGCTACAAGGCGTCTGGCTCGGAGCTGTCATTCAAGTAACCGATTTGTAACAGTTCGTTGTGTCACTGTGGTGGCAACTGCAGCTCGAAATGGTGCCACAGACGCGGTACGATGCGCCACGGCCATACGCCGTACACGACGGCCTTCCCTCTCAGTAGTACCACGTGGCCGACCGGAAACCGGTCTTCTTGAGGCAGTACCTTCCCTTGACCACCGCTGCCAACAATCATGCACAGTGGCTACATTCCTGCCAAGTCGTTCTGCAATATTGCGGAATGAAAATCCACCTTCTTGTAGCCCTATTACACGACCTCGTTCAAACTCCGTGAGCTGTTGATAATGGCTACTTCGTCTTCTTAAAGACATTCTTGACTAACATCAACACACTACGTCGAATCTCAACGATAACTAACGCTCACGATCGTTACAGCGCGTATTTACAGCAAACCTGCTTTGCATGTTCCGAGAGGCGCTACTAGCGCCACACGTATGCGCCGAGCGCGAAATTTGCATAGACGTCATCTTACAGATATACTCTCGCCGCCTACCAACTGTCGTTTATCTAACACAACCCCTTCTTGGTGTTGGGATTTTTTTCCGTCAGTGTATATCAACTACGTGAAGGTAATGTAAATGGAAGATGTCATCGCTCTGTCCACGTTTCTTTTATAAACAACGCATAGCGACTGAAAAATTGTGTTCCGACACCGCTGGGAACGAACTCCAGATCTCTCGATAACTAGTCGAGTGCGTTCGCATTTACTTTACGGTGTCAACAATTCTGAGCGCCAAGCGTGGTTTATCAGTCAGCATCTGACTACACGAATCCGTATTGATGGTCTCAGCAACTGAGATGTCGTCATCTGGTGGCATTTAACACAACAGCTATTTAATTGTAGCTGATAAATTCAAAGGGCGATAGAAATGGTGAATATATATCAAATACGTGGAGGTAATGTAAATGGACGATGTCGTTACTCTGTCCACGTTATTTTATAAACAACGCATAGCGACTAAAAAATCGAGAGATCTGGAGTTTGATCCTAGTGGTGTCGGAACACAATTTTTCAGTCGCTATGCGTTGTTTATAAAATAACGTGGACTGAGCAATGACATCGTCCATTTACATTATCTCCACGTATTTGATATATATTCACCATTGCAAATAATACACTGCCGGACAATTGCTAAGGACGGATGACAATAGCAACGATAGCAACCATAAAATGGAAGGCAGGAAAATGTGGAAATTAGCATAAGTGCGGGATACAGTAAGACGTGTTGTGCGTATGCAAATTTTGGATTGCCGAACTTGTTCGTGACGTCATAGCGCTGATAAGAGATATAAAGGATTTGACGCGTATTGGCCGTTGTTGTTCAAACTTAAAGTCGAAAGGGAAAGAATCAATTGACGAACTTGCAATTTTCAGTATGTCTTCCCGACATCACCTAGATGATTTTACGCGTGGCCGTATTAATGGCAAGATTGAAGAAGGGCAAAAAATTACAGATGTTGCCAGGGAGTTCGACGTCAGCCACAGTGTTGTTTCAAGGCTTTGGAAATCATTTCAAACAAATAGAGAGTGTAGCAAACGTCACTGGGGAGGTCGTGTTCGCAGTAAGACACCTGCAGAAGATCGGTACATAGTGCTATCAAGAAAAAGACACCGGCGCAGCACAGCTATAGAGGTAGCAAATCAATTTGTGGCTGCTACTGGCAAGCGGATCTCCCGAAAACGTATCGCCAGACGCTTGCATGAAGGAGGACTATACGCCCGCCGTCCTGTTGTGTGCATCCCATTGTCCAGACGTCACCGTACCGCCCGTTTGCAATGGTGCAATCAACATCACAATTGGACTGATAACGACTGGTCTGCTGTCCTCTTCTCAGATGAGAGTAGATACAGTCTATTGTCTGATTGTCGACGACAACTGATTTGGCGTGATAGTGGTACTGCATATTGTCCAGCAAACATACAGGAAAAGGGCAGATATCCGACATGTAGTGTCATGGCATGCGCTGGCATCATGATCAATGGCCGTACGTCCCTCTATTTGCTTCCAACTGGGACTATGACTGGTCAACGATACATTAATGATGTTCTGCTACCTCGTGTTCGCATGTTTCGTGGTGCTGTAGGTAATAGATTAATTTTCATGGACGACAAAGCAACATGTCATCGAACAGTCGCTGTCCAGGAGTGTCTTGAGAACAAGAATATTCAACGCCTCGTATGGCCAGTACGTTCTCCAGATCTGAATCCCATTGAAAATGTGTGGGATGCTTTGGAGAGGAGTCTTTCTGGTCGCTAATGCCCTCCAATAAACAAGGACACCCTGATCCGTGCACTGACAGAGGAATGGGATAAATTACCCCAACAGCTGCTTGATAATGTTGTGCAAAGCATGACACGACGTGTGGAATCTTGCATCGCCCTCCATGGTGGCCATATCCCGTATTGACATCTTATGCCGGAACGCCTGCGGACGGTAATTGCATTTTTTTCACGTTTACGTATTCTGCACAAAATGGCCTGTTTGTCCCTTGAACACGTTCCGAAGCCTTCAGGATTTCAGAGCACAATAAATTGTCTTTCTTGTAATGTCTTGGCTTTCTGACATTATTTTATTTCACTTGGCATCCAACCACACTTACATTTTTATGCGCTATATAGCCGTTTATGATCCGTCTTTAGCAATTGTCCAGCAGTGTAATTACATACTGATGCTTTATAGAAACGTACGTGGACCAAAAGCTATGTCTGGAAAAGTTGGCCATGCAACATAGCAGGCAGAGACAGAAGTGTCGTGTAGAATGTTCTAGAAGCGGTAAGAATGGGTTAGACGCTTGTAGAATGTTCCAGAATGATCGTGCAGTGGGAAGTTGGAGAGCTTTATGTAAATCAAGAATATTCCAGAAGGTTCAAGTCCTGTCGTGAAGTATATACACTGAAGAGCAATTGAATTAGAGACAGCTGGCGTTATGCAAATGTGGCGCTGTGGGCGGCCCTGTAAACGGAAACGACATGACGTACGCAGCTATCCTGCAATATAAAGAGTGATGCGGCGGGAATCAGTAAGAGTCGGTCGCAGTATGGGTAAGACGAAGGATCTAAGCGCATTTGATCGTGGGCAAATTGTCGGGGCCCGACGAATGGGTCACTCCATTTCGGACGTCATGCAGGCAATGGGATTTTCACGAGCCAGTATGTCACGGGTGCACCGTGAGTACATCGAAAACCATCCCTGCAAAGGCCAACTGCCGTGGACAACAGCGTGTGGATGAGCGGGGTCATCGTCGGCTAGCTCGCATTGTAACAGCGGATAGACGGGCCACAGTGCAAGAAACCACTCGGCAATTTAACGCTGGTGCACAAAAACGTGTAAGCAGCCACACCATCCAGAACCATCTCCTCGCTATGTGGTATAAAAGCCATCGTCCCACGAGGGAGCCGCTGCTGACCGCACATCATAGGGTGCAAAGATTAGCGTGGGCGCGGGGACATCGCCACTGGACCCTAGACTTGTGGGCAAATGTTGCCTGGACTGATGAGTCGAGATTCACGTTGGTACATGCGGATGGCAGGATGCGAGTACGGCGCAAACCACACGAAGCGATGGATCCTTCTTGCCAGCAGGGTGCTCTTTAAGCTGGTGGGCGTGGCATTCTCGTATGGAGACTGTTTACGTGGACTGAAATGGGACTCCTAGTACGTGTGACATCGTCCCTCACAGGTCAACGTTACCGGGATATCTTGGACGACCATTTGCTCCCGTTTGTGCGTCTTCAACATCCCACTGGGGACCTCATACTGCAACAAGACCATGCACCTTGCCATCGCTCCCGAATTGTATCCGAATGGTTGGATGAACACTCCACTGATGTGACCTCGTTTCCTTGTCCAGCTAGATCACCTGACCTCAATCCCATCGAGCACATCTGATGATATTCCTTCGAGAGAGATGTTCGAGGCTCTGACCCCCCCTCCATCAAATCTTCGTGAACTGTGGGAGCTTGTTTAGGGGTCGAGGATCCGTATGGCTTCCCAACGCTTCGGGTGTCTTGCCGAGTCCATGCCGAGACGAATCGCCGCCGTCATCAGGGCGAAAGGTGGTGCTACACGCTATTAGCAGGTATCTCTAATTCAATTGCTCTTCACTGTATAAAGGAGTCAGTCGCTCGCCAGTCCAGTGTTCGTATCGGACAAGTAAAGGACAACACCACATAAGAAGTACGACAAAAATGTCAAGAGTTCGCAAATATCTGTAATACTTGTATATGGGAGTGCAGCCTGAGTTGCTGAACTGTGAGTGTAGAGCTAATATGTGCTTGTGGCTATAGTGGGGTAATTATTTTGGACACTGAATGGTATGTATTGGACGAGCATACTGTACTGGGGATGGATGAAATGAATGTATCTAACCGAAATAGGTATTGGACATTGTACGTGTAAGTTCGAATGGGAATTCAAATTACTTCATATGTATTATTTCGTTCAAATAACTTTACTTGAGGCAAAGACAGGGCAACTACTCATGTCATACACGTAGAATCGCCAATACCTACATACACGCATTTTTGAGGTCCGAGGGTTGGAATAATTGTCAAATAACCTACACAACGTGTAAGGATGTACTGGTTGCCTGCTTATTCACGTTGTGCTGTTACCCATACGTTATTGGTTAATTAAAACACATAGTTAACCGTTGCGATTATAATGGGTAACTGCTACATGCCATTACAATTACCATGTAATTTCAATGACCAGTTCACTATTACCATACAATGGTAATGCTAAGTTCTTGTTCGCATTACCATTACGCTGTAATGCATTGCCGATTAATTCAATTTCAAACTCTGGTGTGAAATAGTGCATAATTTTTGCCCCATGACGTACATGTATATCGTATTTTTCTTGATAATTCAAGTTAACGGCGAATTGGGTCACAGTATCATTTATGTTTGCTTGTATCATACGGGATAGCTTTCGCTCACCTCTGGTATCGACTCAGGTAGCACCGCCTTGCAATTTAACTTAAGCCTAATACTGAGTCACTGTCTGCTATTTCTAGTAGACGGGGTGACTCAGTGTTAGGTCTACTTTAAATTGCAAAGCTGTGGTACCTGGAGTGATTGCAATCAGCAATGGTCGTCCCACACCGGCGATTCGTGGGTTTTTACTCTTCGGACCACTTTTTGAAGCTACTAACCACATGGCTGATTGCAAGCTCTTATAGGAAATGTTCTGACCAAGTCGTTTGGCCATTACAATTTGGTTTGTCAAACTCGCTTAATTAAGTTCCTTGCCATTCCCATCTGCACAACAAGAATAAGACTAATTAACAGAACTCAGTATTAGGTGTTATTTATACCCTTTCATGACCTTCACACGCTCAGTCATTTACCTGCAGTCGCTTCGATTTGCATAAAGACGAGTTGGACATAATGTTTTGGCTCTTAGGTGCACGTACCTTCTTTGTTCCTAGATGTCAGCAGACGTTAGGGTTCTTTAATGGGAAACCAAGCACATTACTCTCGACAACAGTCCAGTGCAAACCAAAAATTATGTACTCACCGTTTTTCTGACTAGGTCAAAGTTCTCTCAAACTGTGAAACCGAGTCCTGTAGCTCTAAAATGTAGAACAATTGAGGTGTTCAGGCGAAAACAGCAGTGCTCTTATTCGCGAACTGTGCTTACGATCACCATTTCATAAATTATCGAAACACACATCAATTTTATACCGTGAATTGGCCATTCCAGTGACACAGTGGTCTAAGCGATGGCTTATGACCATTCGTCCGAGATGGGTCCGGGTTCAAATCCTGGTGAGGCATGGATGTTGTGTTTGTATTACGGCACTGGCTTTCTCCCTTCCGTGAAACCAATGGCCTTAAATTAGGGACGGGCGACTGCTTATAGCACATTGAGTTGCTCACGGTGGTCGTTAAACCTTCAATAAAAAAAAAAAGAAATTGAATCAGTGCAGCTTTCTTGAAAGACAAACTAATATTTTGAGATTTCTGTGAGGGCTATAAGCAGTCGCCTTTCCATAATTTTGGGTGTATTATTAGTTCAACCAAAGGAAAAAGTCAACGCCGTAAGAAAAATGCACAAACGATGCCACATTCAGAATTTGAACCCTTGCTCAGTTCGGGGGATAAGCCCGGAACCTACGCCTCTGAACACACTGACACCATGACGGTACCTAAATATTTTGACCTAAGATTGTAGAGTATTTAACGAAACTGAAATTTCAACAAACATTTCCCCCCTCTTCGTAAATTGAAGCGAAATGAACTAAAAAGACTCAGGATTTTAGAAACAGGAATATGAATTTAAGCAGGAAACAACAAATGTAAAAAGTCTAGTCTTTTAAATTTATGAAATCTTGGATTTGTCTCTTTCAAGAAATGCCAAATCGAATAGGAAACAAAGAAAGGAAGTACAGATAATCTCAATCTGCCTGTCTCGGAACGGAAGAAAGAAATATTTCGCTGAACTTTGTATTAAATCAGACTCCATTTATCAACCGCTGTCGGAAGAAAAGGTACAGGCAGACATAATTTTAAGAAAATGCAAAGAAATAGTTTCAGTTCGTCAATCCTATGAACTGAACGAATTTAAATGGATCAGCAAGAAAATCTGCCTTGCTGCTGAACAAAGGTCTAACCGCAAATAGTTCACAAAGTAAAATGGAATAATCTTTTAATGAAAGTTTTGTCTAAGAAAATTTAGAAGTGAAGGTCCATTTTCTTTTTTGTTTGCACATCTTTTATAGAAAAATAATGAAAACCAATGCACTCATCAATCCGAAAATGGAATTTAATAACTAGTAAAAAGCGGACAGAATCAACATAACAGAATTAACATAAACATATTAAGAATATTCTTAAAGCTTATAAATTTAGTAAATTTGAAGAGCAGCTACAACTAAAAAAAATTGAAATTAGCCAAAGACCGACTGTTTTATCTACTGAATGAAGAACAGTTCATTTGATAAACACTGAAAAATCGAGCGACATATTTTATACAGAGCAAGTAAAATGTTCGACATCGTTTTACGTTTGAAAAAGCAAATAAGAAAGAAAGAAAGAAAATCATGTAAGCGATAAGTAAAGTATTCCAAAATGTTTCCATGTAGGAGTATATATCGATGAGCAATTTCATTATGACCACCCCCCAGCCTAGAGAAACGAGCGCGCCTGGAGACCGAACGGTGGAGCAGGTGAAGTTCACAGCTCAGTATATATACAACCTGAGGACCGCCTTTCGATTAGTAGAGTGTTCGGAGTCAGAATGGGAAAAGCTGCCGATTTATCGGAGTTTGATAAAGGACAAAATTTGATGAAACGGCGCCCCGGAACTACAATCACAGAAACAGCGCGGCTTGTGGGGGTTCTTTACATGCCGCTGTTGTGAGTACGTATCAAAAGTGGTGCAAAGATGGCTAAACTACAAACCGTCGTCCAGCAGTGTGTCGTCCGCAGCTCATTGATGCCAGAGGGGAGCGGAGACTGTCGCACATTGTTCACAGCTACTGCAGGGTCACAGTGACAAATCACCCGTAGCTGCAACAGTGGTGATCAGGGCAATGTGTAACAACACACAGTTCATCGCAGCTTTCTTCGCATGGACCCGAGTAGCCGAAGACCCAGCGGGGTCCTTGTAAAAGACGCAATGTGAAAAATAACTCATAGTCATGCAGTCAACTTCGCACGGAGATAGTGAATCCAACTGGGAAGCAGGCGAATGGCGTTTGTCTGTACCTTGCCCTGGACAATCGCACTATAAATGAACGCGAAGGAAGTATCTTTTTTGGGTTATGGTGTCGGTGTGTCTGACGTCGGTCGGTGGAAATTTTCTTTGCTTTAAGAAAGAGACGACAATATTTTTGCATGGTAAATCATTATTCACTCCGTGCGCACCAGTATCGACTACAGAATTCCACAATGCGGCATTTTTCTTTGGAATATATTTTTCACTTTTCAAAAATAAAACGTGAATAAAACCGGGTCAAAATCGGGTCAGGAACAGTTTGACCCGTGCTATTGGACACGCAAGAAATTGTTGACCCGTGACCCATTTCTATCTCTGGTTCATACAGGGATCGTTATAATGATCTAGTGCACGAGAATAATAGTATGTACTCCGATTCACCCTAACAGTGTATTGTTGTAAAGGAACTAATCCCTACGTCTTGGTGGAACGCAAGAACGCTATCAATCCACGTTGCCCGCACTCCTGCTGCGTTCTTTTTGTCAAGCAATTGCCTCCGCACTGACCCTTGACCCACCTACCCTGACAAAATTACCCCTATTATTGAATGTAATCTTAACACCACAAGGAACTAAAATTTTATACAGGAATCCGTTTCGAGAGAAGTTCGGATAGAACAGAATGGGAGTGTGGTGGGGTCCGAAAGTTAAAGATATTCTTTCCTACATGCTGCTGAAGAATTCCCTCCTCCCACTTGAGGTTTCCCGATTGTTAATTTATTGTCTCCGTGTTGATAATGTTGGAAGAAGTTTTCCATCTCTTGCCCCCTCTCCAAGTTACGGACATTTCCCAGCTGAACAGTCAGCGGCCGAAAGTGCAGCTCTCGTGATTAACGTTTTATGCCAAAATATTTTCTAATATCGCCCTGACGTTATAAAAATCTGTTTCAGATAGCAGTTTTGCCCGATGAATTTCTGAGCAAACAAAAATGGATTCTGTGCAATGCCTCTTATGCTTTTCGATCTAAAGGCGAGGGCCTACTTTTCGTAGATGTTCCTAAAGACGCCCACCATAGAAAGATGCATTTTTCAAAAAAATAATTATAAAAAGAAATTTGCTTTTGAAACACAAATCTCTCAACTCCAACCTGTGTGAAAAACGATGCACTGATGACCGCGCTTCAAAATGTCAAACATACTGAAAGGATTATCCACAGAAATGTCCCATTTTCCATAAAAATATCCCATTCGTGTGATTAGCTTCTGCAAGTTTCTTTCGTAAGTTGAAAACGTGTTAAAAATACACCCAGAGGAACGATTAGTCTGAACAAGTAAAACTTTTCTAAATTACTCCGAGTACATTTGGTACTTCAGAATAATTACACGCATTGTTTAACTTTCCAGGCTGAGTTTAAGGAACATCTTCTGAAATTTTTTAATCAGTACTTGCTACCATTTTTTTCTCAGGAATAATAATTAAAACCTAGTTTTAACTGCTCAACAGAGTATTGAAATGATCTTGATTCCTCAAAGACTAAGTTTTTAATGACAGGTTTCGCTTAAGAAGCTAGATAAAAAGATCAAATGTTATACCGTGTCTAAAGAGTTTGTGATTTATTTCCCAGAAATACATTTTTTTCATGTTTCGCAAGGGTATGAGTTTAATAGGGAGCTTACATTTGTCGAATAATAACTTTTATTATTAATGTTTAGTGTTTTAAATGTTTAACGTATAAATGCATATGTAAAAATTCGCGTTCTTAGTTTGTATGACTTTGTCAGTCCGCTTATCAATACATTTTCAAATATATTGGCCGGATTTCAAAAAAAAAAAAAATTAAAAGAGTTATGTAGCTGAAGTGTTTTATTCAATACCATGATTTTCCTGGTATAAAATTGTACCTTAAGTGGACTAAAATTGAACTTTTTGATGCTATGTATCCTTATCGACAGGGGATAGTAAAGTAAATCCCAAGTGCAAGATTTCGACGTAACGGAAATGGGCAACAGAAGTAGTCAAAATCTGATTTTGAATGCTGTCCTATGAAGAAATAAGATTGTTGAAATCTGATTTTTCAATGCTGTTTCATGAAGTGACGTAAGAATAGTTCATTTCACTGTTACTCAACAATATATTTTATTAAACTGTCGCCAAATATTATTTGATCAAGTTTTATATGAATGTAACAATATCTCATTGCAATCTGTGTAAAATACGGGAGCCGGGTGGCTCAGTGGTGTAAGCGATGGCTTCTGATCATTCGTCCGAGATGGACCCGGGCTCGAATCCTGCTGAGGCATGAATATTGTGTTTGCCTTACGGCACTGGCTCTCTCCCTTCCCTGGAACGAGTGACCCTAAATTAGGGACGGGCGACTGCTTATAGCCCACTGAGTTTTTCACGGTGGGCGTTAAACCCCCAATCAAAAAAATAAAAATAAAATACGAGAATCTGATGCTAAAAGCCATTACAAAAAACGCGGTTTTGATGCTGTAATAACCGTGCGCCTGTAGCGAAATTTGGCTTCCTATCGACCTCTGATACGTGAGGCCTATGCAACTTTCTCAAAAGTATTAATGTAAATCCTGAGTAAAAATATTCGATGTATCAAAAATGAGTAACGGAGGTAGTCGGCGGGCCAACTAGGCTGATTTTCTCACGCTTCTCAAAAACGGTGTGTCGTAGCGAAATTTGGCTTCCTATCGCGGCTTCAATATCAGGTGATGCCCCCCCCCCCTCAGTCCAAAGGGGAAAAGAGCTTACCTGCTATTGACAAGAGCTTTAAAATTATGTGTATCATGATGAGGTGTAATATGTTGATATCCTTGACAAAAAGCTATCGATCTTCCCTCCATTACACACTTGCGATTTAACTTTTCTTTCTAATTTGAGGTCAGATTTAAGCTTCCGCATGCGCAGACAGACTTTCGTAGCTATGTCACATTTCGTCGGTGTCAAAGTTGTTTCTTACGTTCGTCTAAATCTGAATACCATATAAAAATAATAATAAAAGTATTGTTTTTGCAAAACTAAACAGTCGAAATGCTTACAGTTGCGTCCGCCATAGTTTAGTAAATATTTACTGTTATGACTCACATATCTTCTTTCATAAGTTTCGCGACAATAACACTCATTAATCCATCTACCTGAGTACCGCTTGATGTCAGGAATTGGTAAACCTTATTGTTTGTAGTTATTTAATTCTACTTAGTATATACCGGGCTGGCGCACGCAATGTGTTTTACTTAAATAAATGTATACTCCCGAATCACTCGTTTTATTTCACACCCACAAAGATCATGTCGTGCGAGAGATGAGATGCATAGAATAAGTTATCTGCAAGAGTACCTTTCGGCGTTTTTTTCCACCGGAAGACTACAGTAGACATGCTGATCATTCCCGTCAAATTGTGCTGTTTTTCACATTTGTTTCTCCAGGGAGGGGAGGGGGGGGTACGTACTCAAAATTTCAGGCAGACCTCCATCAGACAAAACTGGTGTTCTAAATGTTTCCCTGAGCAATAGAAGCGTGCTGAAAAAATTCCTCTTAATGATGAGCAACTGTGGCAAAGAAAGGAATTCAGTGAGCAGAATCAGAATAAATTTTCCTTTTAGAAATGTTCAGTTGTATATCTTTTTCAACATTGTTTAACTGATTTCTTAAAAGAGTTTACACAGCATGAAATATTTATTTAGTAAAGATTCGTACAGATTATAAAAGTGCTATGTTTTCAATAATACAGGAAAAGAAGATAAGAGCTCTTGAGACCTCTCTCTGTCTCAGAGAATACCTCACGTCAATGCTCAGTGGCGAAAGATAAATTACTCTTCCATGATTTGTCTCCATCACGTTCTTCTGTCATCTCCGTAGTAAAAAGATAATGAAAAAAAAAATACGTTGAGAATTTAAGAAATGCATTAAGGGCTCCTTTATGGCGGAAGGACAAAGATTTCACGATCACATCTCTTATTCTATGCGGTAGGGTCACGTGGCTGATGATTTCTTGGCAGGGGCTTTCAAACTATTTTATATTCTGTAGATATATTCTCGTTCATTGCTTGCGAAATTAATGAAAGTAAATCACTAAATTGTACGGTAGGCGAATGAGGTTTTAACTCTCGCTACTGAAGTGCTGCTGTTAACACTTTATAATGTACCTCACTCTTCATAGAATAAAACAATAACGAACCTGAGAATATATTCTCTAGCCTTTTGGGAACATTCATGCGCTGATCAAATATGTAGTGCAGTTTCTTTTGGAAATAGGCCAACTTCGTCAGAATAATTGATGCAGATTGTTATAATTGTTATGAAAACGTCAGAAAACGCCTGTTGGAAAATTTACCAGGGTGATCAATAAGTAAATTCAGATAGTTGCTGGGGGATTACGGTTATGTAAATCGCTGTTTCCCAATTTTATTACACTCTCTTGACTGGAGGGCTTTTTAAGCACAGGAGTTTTAATACAATGGCAAGGTGCTAGAGAACAGATTGCAGGACAAAATGCTGATCCACCTGGAAACATTGTTTCACTCGGAGGTACCCGCAGTATTTAACTCTAAAGGTTGTGACACGTGGTTCCGAAACATTTACAGCAATCGATCTCAGACTTAACTAATGTTATTTCTGTTATTATAAAAAATAATACGAATATTTTCTGTTATATATTCCTATTATTATAACAAAAAAAAATAGGAATATTATTTTAAATAAAAATAATATAGGAATAAGAAAAAAATATATAAATAATAGGGATAATATAAATGATATAATATCATCATCATCATTGTCAACCATTATCAATCCACTGCTGGACGAAGGTCTCCCCAAGTTTCCTCCACAACGGTCTGTCTTGTGCCAGTCTCCTCCATGTCACCCCTGCATACTTTCGAATTTCATCCACCCATCTCCCATGTGGTCTTCTTCTGGGTCTTTTCCTGTCCCTTGGAATCCAATCTAAAATTTCGGCTGTCCATCGATGATCTGTCCTTCTGGCAGTATGTCCAGCCCATTGCCATTTCAGGGATTTAACTCTGATCATGATGTCTTCCACTCTTGTCATTTTTCGGATCCACGAGTTCCTCTTCTTATCTCTCCTGGTTACACCAAGAATGCACCTCTCCATGCTTCTTTGAGTTGTCTGCAGCCTTTGTATGTCTCTTTTAGCTAAGGTCCACGTCTCTGCACCATACGTAAGCACTGGAAGGATGCATTGATCAAACACTTTTCTTTTAAGACATAATGGCATATTGCTCGTGAAAATTATGCTGTTTCTTCCAAAAGCTCTCCAGGCAAGTTTTGTACGCCGATTAATTTCTTCATCAATGTGACCCTCACTTGATATCTGCTGTCCAAGATAAACGTACGTATCTGTTATCTCCAGCTTTTCTCCATCAATCGATAAATCTTCATTTCTTGTAAAAGCATTGAACATCCCTTTTGTTTTCTGAAAGTTCATTTTTAATCCCACTTCTTTACTCTTGTCAGCAAGTTCTTGGATCATACTCTGCAGCTCTGATGGGGTAGTTGCAAAAATGACTACGTCATCAGCAAAACGAAGGTGGGTTAGATAATCTCCATTAATCTTTATCCCCTTGTTTTCCCAGCTCAGTGACTGAAAAACACCCTCCAATGTGGCATTAAAGAGCTTCGGAGATATGGTGTCACCTTGTCTCACTCCTTTTCCAATTTTTATGTGTGTTGTATTTTCAAACAGCCTAATCTTTGCACTTGCATTTTCAATAATAATATAAATAATAGGAATATTATTTTATATAAAAATGTTAAATATATATTTATATTTTATAGTAATATATAATATATATATACTATAAAAATACTTTTATATAAAATAATATATAATATAATAATATAAATAATATAATAATATAAATGACATAAATGTTATTTTTAAAAATAGGAATATTTTTATAATATTCCTATTATTATAAAAATAATAGGAACATTTTCGTGGGACATTTGACTAGTTTTAAACATTAACGGAACTTAATATAGCAGTTCCGTTAATGTTACGCTACTCATCCATCAAAGTATCGCTCACGAGTGTGAATTTGTAACACCATTCTGTCGCTCTCCGAACATTCATGATGTGAGGACTATCGACTTCTTTCAGTTGCCGACGGATCTCCCGTGCAAGCGTTCTGCGTGCCCAGAGAAACCTAATCATGGCGCGTACCTCCGAATGATACCATGTTTCCAGGTGGGTCGTCATTTTGTCTTGAATCTGTTTTCTAGGACATTGCCGTGTTATTCAAGTTCCTGTGCCAAACTATGTTCTCTAATCAGGAGATAGTAATCACGCTGGGAAGTACCGATTTATAATACATACTCATAATCCGCCGCCAAAGGCTATCGGAACTTACTTATTGATCAACCATGCGGTACAAAAACTTCAAGATTGAGTCGGCCTTGATAATCATTTTATCATCTTGAAACAGACATTTATGATCATTTTCAAGAAAGTTTTATTTTTTGTTTCGCCGTTCCTTGCGTTTTCTATGAAAATGCAAGGCCTTATCGGTTACGCCCATATACGGAAGATCACAATGACACACGAAATTTGAAAAATTCCCTGTAAATTTTATCAAATGAACTTTCGGTTTCAGTGAAATTCATTGCGTTAGAAAGTTCGAAAACCACTTTGAAACGAAAAGTAGACAATTTGAAGCAAACAGAACATCAATGTTTTTTCTAATACAGAAGATTGCGGTGTGTCGACAGGCACGATGGACTTGGTTTCCTAAATTTTTCAAAGACAATGTAAATAATTGAAAGGTTTTAACACATGTCTGGTACGGTAATCTTACGAGAATCATGTTAGATTTTTTAAAAAGTGCTCAGCTGAAGTAATTTTTGCATGACATGTGCGTATAAATATAAAAGCCATTATTTTCTGTTAAATCGGATAATTAGATTTATCTTGTGGGAGCAGAAAAAGAAAGGCATCTAATGAGAGCAGTTTAGTTCACTGCGATATGCACTCAGTTTATTTTAAAAATCAGTACAACAATTCCTTAAATATCCGTTTATACCTATCTACATATATATTTTATTGTGTTTTCTTTCTTAAAATTAGCGTAGTTCATGGTACAGTTTTATTTTGTAATCTCGTCGTTTCGTGTAGAGCGCATGCATCTGTTTCGTTTCTCATATCATTTTCGGTAATTTTCTAGTTTTGTTGAGATAGGGAAGCAGCAGCCGCGACATTGCTTCTGCCTGGCGCATGCGCACACACCACGGACTGTTGTGTAAAGGCCACAGAAGAAAGCCTCCGCGTTTAGCTTGCCGCAGTAATTGAGTGGCTGGCGCATGCGTACCCACGATGTATTTCGGGTGAGCAGAAATTCTGCATATCCCGGCTCCTATCTTTTCTGTTTAAACAAGATGTTTTGCTTTTCGATTAATTTCCGATAAGTGAAAGATTGAAAATCATTATGCATTTAAAAAAAGTTACTTGATGTGCTCCTGTATAAAATCATACGCTGACGTACAACATTTCAGTATTTTTTGTATGCGTTGAGCCAATGTACAGAGTGTTCCAAAATATACCTACAAAGAGTAATGCGACATGACTGAGTAATGAAGACCAGAAAGAGGGATCTAAGTGTGTTGGAATCTTTAATGCCAGGAATTTACATGATAAAATGTTCAATGTGCAATATCTGCCTTCCATTGCAATGACATTACGTAACCGTAGTACAAAATTGGAGACCACACGGTCCACGAGGTCAGTGGAATTGGTACAGATTTCATGTTCAGTAGCTGTTTGGAGCTCCTTTAATGTTCATGGGTTGTACTGGTACACCTGGTCTTTAAGATAACCACATACGAAATAGTCACACGGACTTAGATCCGGAGGATAAGATGACCAATCCACTCCGGTGCCATAGTGTTTGTGATAGTCCAAGGCAATGGCACGTTCTTCAAAATGTTCTTGGAGCAGTACAAGTACCGGTGCTGTACGATGCGGACGCGCACCGTCTTGCATGAAAAAAGTGACCTTGTAGGTCACCATCAGTGAAACTCTGCAGAGATGGAATGAAAGCCGGTTTCCAACACTGTCCGATGTCTCGTGGATGGTACAGTTTCATTGATGAAGATGAGCCCGAAGATTCCACATCGTGACAAGGCGCTCCATACGGTCACACGATGTGGGTGAAAGGTTGCAATAATAGCAAGATGTAGGTTTGTGGAACCCACAAACCGCCATTTCATTTTGTTGAGAAAGTCACTGAGGTGGAAATGAGCTTCATCCGAAAACCAGATGAGTCCCCTGTCGATGTTTTGTATCACAATTATGTTGAGTATTGCCTCGTCAAATGCTAGCCTTGCTGCTGTATTCCTTGCTGTTAGAGGCTGTTGCGTCTGGAACTTGCACGGTAGCAGATGTAGATCTGTTGTGAGAATGTGATGAACACTGCTGCCTGCCAGCCCCAACTGTTGCGCAGCCCGTCGGAGAGACTTTTTCGGGCTTCTGTCAAATGTATCTCGTACCCGTCTAACGCTGGTTTTCAATCGTGCTGTGGAGGGCCTGCCAATTTGGGTCCGATCGTCCAACACCGACTCCTTTGTGTGAAATTTGATGACGATGTTCCTTATAGTGTGTCTGTCTGGTCCGGCTTTGACGCTGAACTTTTACTAGAATGCCCTCCTCATCTTTTCCGGACTGTCCAATAACCGTCAGTACTGTTCTACGATGAAGATACGCTGCATTGTTGTATACTTTGTCATTTTCTCGACTCCTGCAAACACTGTTGTACCACAAATTCCAACTAACTCTGAGTACAATGTTAAAATTTATTTCCATTCTCTGCAGCCGTTGTGGTGTTGTCTCCGTTTAAACTTAGTACATATCTTTTGCGACCCTAGGTACTTCGATAACCATCTTTTGCGCATTGGTAATATGTTTTTGGTAAAAGAAAACAAACAAAAATATTAAAGCTTAAGGTTATTATTCCCTTCTGTATCTTTTGCAATTCACACGATGCTTGCAAAGATCTTGACTGATGCATTTCAATATTACCTCAGACTGAAATTTCTCGCTCATAATTCCTCAAATATGAGAGAGTTCATTTTGATTTTATTCTTGAATGATGAACCAATCAGCTTTTGTGATAGACTATTGTCACAAATACCGTTTCGTTATGCGAGTTTCAGTGAAAAATTCCTGTAAAATTTTGTAAAATACCAACTCTTCCAAGCACCATCACGGCATAAGAATTTCAATTAATAAATAACGGGCTGGTTCAAATGAAATGTCCGGCAAAGGACCAGCACAATTAGAAGGCGAGAACGGAAAAGTAGGACAACTTAACTAGGCAAAATAATCACTCTCAGTACAGACACATTGTTGCCATCTGTCCGGCAAGACCACGATCCAGGAACGAAAGAAGTCTTGTGGCTGGGATCCGAAGAAGTCATCAACTGCACGTTGAACCTCGTTGTCTGCGGTGAACTGTTTCCCTGACAGGAAGTGATCCAGGCGACGAAACAGATGACAGTCTGTCGAAGACAAGTCCGGGAAATAGGCAGTATCAGGTAGTGTTTCATAGCCCAAGGCACTTAGTTCAGCATCTTCGTTGTACAACATGAGGGCGAGCCTTGTCCTGGAGCAGAAGAACACCATGTCTGTTGAACAAAGCCGGTTGTTTCTGCAGGACGTTCGGGTGCATCTGGTGTAATTCAGCACAATAACGTTCTGCAGTGATGCTTTGACCTCTTGCCAAGAAGCTCCGATGAATTATCCCGGCTGTGGACCACCAGACAAGGAGTATCATCTTCTTGGTGTGTAGGGGGACTTAGGATGCCGTCCAGCCGGCTATGACTTGCTTTTAACCATTGTGCAGATCGTTTCCGATTATCATAAAGGACTCACTTCTCGTCATAGGTGATGATTCGATGCAGTAGAGGTTCCTGTTCATTCCTGGAAATCAGCGAAGTGCAGACTTCCAAGCGCCTAGTCTTGTTGGCAGTTGTCAACTCATGCAGAAGCCACATGTTTAGCTTTTTGGCCTTACGCAGCGCAGCCTCAGCCGCTGTCTCACGACACGTTTTTCGGCGGTCCGCTTCAACCAGACGTAACAGAACATCGTCAGAAACAGCAACAGTTCGGTGACTACGTGCTTCGTTTTTCAGGTCCGTATCTCCGTTTCGAAACTTCACAAACGATCGCTAAATGGTTCATTCGGTGGCTATATTTTCCCCAGACGCCGTGTTAACGTTTTGAGCGGCAGTTCCTGCAGATTGGCCCAGTTTAAATTCATACAGGAAGATGACTTTCAAATCCGGCGTATGCATGTTTCCTTTGCAAGCCACGTGATATCCAAACAAACCACAACTGAATTTTGTTCTTCACACATGTGCTAGTTATTTATAGTACCTCTGTGACGTAATACCCGCAACACCTGTGGGTGGTTCCATTCCGCTGTGGTGGGGGCCTGTCTCCACTGCTCGTTCGCACCGGGCATTTTATTCGCACCAACCCAATAGATACAAGAAAAAAAAATCCAACCCTCGGAAAGGCCGTTTCGGCATAAGACTTTCTTCGAGTGAAGAGAAGAAAAAGTTTTTAAATTTCTAAGCGAACGCACTGCGTGATAGAAACATCGCGCAATTAAATTTCGTTGCACATGCACTGAAGTAGAAGATGTTTAGCAACATCTACCTAATGACATGTTTAAGCGCCGTTGGCTTCAAAACAGCCTGGAGTCAATGTGAGATAGATTTAATAAGGTGCTGATATCTTTCTGCAGACATATTCATCCAAGTGTATGTGATCACGTCCGTCAGTTGTCGGATGTCCGCTGGATAGTTGCGAACGGTTCTTTCAATCTCATTCCACATGTGTTCAATTGGGATAAGATTTAGGGACTGTTCGGAACATTTTAGCTCTTTGAAATCATTGGCCTGCTCCCGGAACCACTGTGTTACGGTCTGAGTCTTGTGCAATGGCACCTCATTATGCTAGAAGAAGCCCTCTCCATCAGAAAACAACATGCACATGAACTAGTCTGTACGGTCCGAAATGATACTAAAATACTTCATGGCATCCAATGCTGTTGTAGATGTACAATGTTAAGTAACGCACCGTCCACCATTATTACAGACTTCAAACCACTATACCATCTCCGCTTCTTTCAAATTATCTGACCTATACGCATGCTGTTTTTATCAATATCTCAAATTTTCGATATATTGATTCTTTCGCACTTCCCATGGACTTGACATATGTGTAGAATCGATTGTATTCGGGAATTAGGCTTCGAAACACCATCAGCATACTGAACCGGACTGTCACAGTTACGCCCAGTTACACTCAATGGACGAAACATTAGAGATAAAATGTTTCGTCCATTGAATGGACGAAACATTTATCAAACATTCACCTAACAGCGTGTTGGTCTTCTAGCCTCTACATGCCGAGGCCTCGACTACACCAAATGCCGGACGGTTACCTGGTTGTATAACCATACCTTTTGCAGCATTGTCCCAAACTCTCCTTTAGATGTTGGTCCAAGATCCGTGGACTTGATGTTCCGCTCCCCGACTTCTCAGACAGCTTCCACAGGGGTGTAAATCGGGAGCCTTTGTGAGAATAGATGACTCTAAACTCAGAAGAGTGTTTTTCTGGCCATGCCAGGGTGGGTGCGCGAACTTGGAGCGACGCTTTGTCTTGCTGGAACTGCTGCAGATTGCGCGAAGGCTATGAAAGAGGGTGTACATGATCACTCAGCACATGCTGGTAGTGTGCAGCTGTTAAAGACCTCAACAGATGCACTAAAATTCCTAATATATCCCCACAAGAAACCAGCACAGAGCCACCACCGCTTTGAACAGAGCCGACCTAGTACGATATGACCATTACCTCATGCTATCGAAGTCACACCCTCCCGGAAGCTCGGTTCAGTTGAAAACGGGATTCATCTGACCACATGACACAACGAAGCTCTGTGGAGATCCAGTTTTGATGTTTTCTGCACCAAAGGAGGCGTAATATCCGATGACGAGCAGTCAGTAGTGGCACACGAGTAGTATGCAAGGTGCGGTGTACCGTTCTCTCACTGATGTTGCTTGGGCTTCGGCATTTAACCTGGATGAAATTTGTGCCGTCGTTGCCTAGCGGTCTGTCTGTACGAGTCTCGATAGCCTACGTCGACCCCGGGGATCATTGGCGTGTGGTCGGCCTCCGCTTGTTCTCTGGACGCTGATACGTCTGTCGACGGCACACTCTTTGTACACCCTTGAAATCGTTGCCATGGAAACCCTAGGGTGCTTACCACTTGAGCGATGAGATGACCCAACTGTCTGACGCCGAAAATGCTTCTATGAGAAACGTCGCTCAGATCACCACGTTTACCCATATTCGTTAACTGCGATACCCTGTTGGAAAGCCCTGCTGTCCGTCTATTTATGACCTGCGTTCGGTTTGTGTTTGTTCTAGTCTGCTCGGTGGATGCCCATGTCGACTGCTTATTATCCCTATCTCTAACGTTTTGTCTACTGAGTGTATATACATGGAAGCAAGGCTGGAGTAGTGCGTCGGAATGAATATGTGTCGAGTTCTTGTCTTTGGCATTTCGATAGTAACACGCATTCTGTTGCATGGTTCTCGTCGATCCGTTACGGCACCTTCAGCTAGTTGCCTTTCTTCTGGTGAAGTGGCATTGTTCGGAAATGGAACGTGACTAGCGTTGTCTAAATGGTGTCGAATACCTGCCCCCGTTCGAAAGTAACGTTTCGGTGGTAGGAACTCCTCGCGTTAAACATGTCTTCTCCTATTTCTTCTGGGCGTTATCTCTGATCATTTACTCATTGTGGAGAACAATTAGTGTTCTCTCGCCACATACACAATCGGTGGTTAAGAATCATTACCGGATGGCAGAGCTACTTAGCGTTAAGAACCATCAGAACTTCTGACACCATTTGTTATCGGATGTATATCCGGGCGGAGAAGGAATATCGGGATTAGAGCATCACTCCTTATTTCATGTCATTCGGCAACCAATTCTAAGCAAGCAGAAAAGGGATGAAAATTTTATTTACAAAGCTCTAAGTAGCGATTTCTGTACACGGCTATATACATAGATGGATGGCCGTAAATGCGCCCATCAGTTCTCTTGCCGAGGACTTGAAATAAGTGAAAGTCTATTTACACCAGTAATCCTGGATTAAATGCGGGTATTATCCAAGAGGAAGAAAAATAAATGGATTAAGCATACATAATGCAAAGAATCAGCACAACGTCAGCAGTAGCACTTCCCGGAATCAAACAGGCGGTAAGGTTCTCTCTTTCTCGGAGGAGGAGTAGGGGGAGGAGAGGCACTTGTACATGGCTGGCCGTAGAGCAGTACCAGGGCGGCGGGGTTTCCATGTCTCTTTTTCGACATCCAAGCAACCGTTCCAAAACAAGAGCTCTGAATCCTTCGAAAGATTTTCGCCAACTGCTTCACAGTTTCTTTCCAGAGTTCGTTCTGTTTGCCCATCATAAATCCCTTGCTGGCGTGTTGTTTCTCACCCGTGGCTAAGGTGCAGCAGACATACTGTATTGCCTCATAACCGCTTTTTCTCATTTCTATCTTTTAGTGTAAAGTGCCGGGATGTTTACTACCTCATGAACATATCAGTCCGTCCCCGACCACCCAAAATTTAGGAATGCATCTGCTTTACGAGGGCTTCTCTCTGTCTGTATGCCAGCGAAAGCACTTTGCTTCACATTTTGCACTCAAAAATCCGCAACACAATCAACCGAACCATAAGCTAAATGAAATCAAATCGAGAGACGAAGGCTCCATTCTGTTTCAGGATGACCCAGTCATCGAGTTTTTCGAGAAGTTGTCCGCATAAATGAATATGCTTCACATTTTGCACTCAAAATTCCGCAACACAATCAAACCAAACCACAACCTAAATGAAATCGAATCGGGAGACGAAGACTGTATTCTGTTTCAGGATGACACAGCCATCGAGTTTTTCGAGAAGTTGTCCGCATAAATGAATATGCTTCACATTTTGCACTCAAAAATCCGCAACACAATCAACCGAACCATAACCTAAATGAAATCAAATCGGGAGACGAAGGCTCCATTCTGTTTCAGGATGACCCAGTCATCGAGTTTTTCGAGAAGTTGTCCGCATAAATGAATATGCTTCACATTTTGCACTCAAAAATCCGCAACACAGTCAACCAAACCACAACCTAAATGAAGGCTCCATTCTGTTTCAGGAGGACACAGTCATCGAGTTTTTCGAGAAGTTGTCCGCATAAATAAACAATGTATTAAAATAGGAAAACTAACCATCACTTCTTCTGTTTTATACTGGACGCTGTTTGACATTTGGTCGTATGTCTAAATTAATTGCAAATTTCTTTTGGGAAGTTTTTACTTAAAATACTAATTTCGACTTACCCATCAAATTTTACTTGAAATGGAAAGTGTTTGGCGCTTTTCCTCATACTTGAGGTGAACGGTCACGTCGCTTCTCATCTTACGGTTTCTGCGAAATTCCGGTTTAACACAGATAGAGACCGTTTGATACTGCCCAACCACAGTGCGTTATGTCACGTAGTCTTTCCCTTGGGAACGTTTCTAATACAGCGTAGAATTGAAGCAGTTTGCTGTGGAAGTATCAGCAAATTGAGACGACATTATGTGAAATTTTTGCTGAAAAATCGCTTACGATATTTTACACCACACAAAATAAAAATTAATGGTTCATAAAACGCTCGTGAATGTAAGACATAAAGAGATAAATAAAACGGACGGGAGTTCATTCGTTTTTTTCCAAATGTACTCCTTTTAAGAGCTAATTATCTTTATTGCTTAAAAAGGAAGTTGTTAAAAACTGTGTTTCTATCTCTCCTTTAAATTATAGAGGACAAGATTATCATGACGACCGATGTAGTTATTAGCGAGAAATTTGGCATGAAGCTGGTGCATCTTACACTTATACAGGGTGCTTCTAAAATATTTGGACAGAATTTAGGAACTTGTTCCATCGCCGATTCGGATGAAAAACGTCAGATAAACATATGCACAGGAACTCTTTCTTACTGAAATATATAGGGCGTTGGTAAGTTTGCGCACCAGCCACTTCACTGGTGAACGGAGGCTCATAACAATGGTATCAACGGAATCGATGTAATAGCCACATGGCACATACTATCAGCTCGACGTTATCGCCGTGCCTATAGCGGCGAATTCGCAAACTTAGCTCCCCATACTCCGAAAATGTGACAGAGCATAAATGTCAATTACAAATATGCTGAAGCATAAATGTTGGAAAGAATCTTTTGTTTGCTACGAATATTTCATTAAAACAATGGGATTAAGAGGCGAATTTAAGCTGTACACTTAGAAGGCAAAAGTATCAAAGAGCATTCCGATAAAAATGACCACATGCAGAACAAATCGAAAAATAAGGTGTCAAAATGAAATAACAAAAGTGCATCAATAGGAAGTGTGATCAAACCTCACTGCAAGTCAGGCTGTTGATGATGGAAGATGGTTTATGGGAGCTCAGTGGATGACCACCACCATTGTTCGTGCAAAGCTTTTTAAGCTCCTCTAGATCTTCCGTAGGAGAATTATGGACATCAACAAGTCTCCCTAGTGCATCCCAAAAAATGGATTAAGGTTGGAAGACCTGTCTGGCCAATCCATGAGCACAATAGTGTGCTCTTGAAAATACTGTTCTGTCAGCCTTGCACTGTAGAGACAAGCCTTACTGTCTTGGACGAGAAATGTATATCCTATGGTACCTGCATAAGAGCGAACATACTGTATACCTTCGATCATTTCTGATTCCTCTTGGAAGCACATAGAGGGTTTGTACGTCTATCTGTACCACAAACCAACACACTGCCACGAGCGTAAGTGTACTATTAAGACGGTAAATAGGCATTATCAGTGTCTATTTCAGGAGAGTTGATTAGCGTGTCCTTCGTTCTCTTCTATTCAGAAAACTCTTGAAATCGCCCTGCAGGAACGATTTGGACTCAGATGAAGAGTATTTATTCGTGCAGGTAGATACTATAAAGCAACTTTGCCGTCTAACGCACGATTTAAATGAGTTTAATATTCATAAAAAATGAATATTATATACACTAAAAACACAAGTTTAAAACACTAACACTTTCAAGCTCACGTTCAACTCGTCTTCAGATGTATGTAATACTCCGTTAAACTGGGATTAATGGTATATACACTATCTACCAACAAGTAATTGGACACCTGTGATAGCAAAGGAAAACGAAGTTTATTCACCTTCATTAGTTGGTGGAGACTCCACGAGCGGCGATTACAGCTGCGACCCTCCGGGGCATACTCTCAACCAGGCGTTGTACGACGGCTAGCGGTATTTTCTTCCACTCGGCTTGGAGAAGACAGGTCAGTTCCTTCACCGATTTCGGACGGTGGGGGTACCCTTTAGGTCGACGCTTCAACTCGTCCCAGAGGTGCTCAATAGGGTTAAGGTCCGGGCTCTGCGCAGGCCAGTCCATTCTATTAACCCCATTGTCACCATACCAAGCCATGGTGGACCTCGCAACATGACAGGTGGCATTGTCACCCTGAAAGTAACATGGATCCACCCCGTAAAACTGCCACAATGTAGGAAGCGCATAGTCATCCAAAATGGTGCAGTAGGTCTCGGCGTTAAGTCTACCAGGAATTGCAACCAAGGGTCCAGTGCCATACCAGGAGAAAAACCCCCATAGCACAATTCTACCGCCACCGCACTTCACAGTTGGCACAATACATTCCTGCAGGAGGCGTTCTCCAGGCGGACGCCAAACCCAGACCCTGCCATCCGAACGGTAGAGGGTGAACCTTTGATTCGTCGCTCCAGAGAACCTGTTTCCACTGTTCAACGGTCTACTGTCGAGGTTCTTTGCACCACGTTAGCCGAGCAGCGCTATTGGACTTGGTGATCAAAGGCTTGTGGGCGGCAGCACGTCCATGATAACCGAGCAGATGGGCTTCCTTACGGATGGTGTTCATTTAAAGAACACTCCCGGAAGCCTGTTGAAACTCCTCGAGGATGTGGCCCATCGATTTGGTCCGGTTCTTCCGAATTCCTCTGGCCAGCACACGTCGGTCTCTAACTCCCAGTTTTGTGGGTCTGCCGGGTCGGGGCACATTCCGACAGTCACCTCTCGTCTTCCACTTGCCAATCACGTAGGCCACTGCCGATTTTGGGTACTTCAGCTCGCTGGATATGTCACGTATGGATCGGCCATTTCTGTGATACCCGTCTATTACACCTTTCTCGAAATCAGAAAGCTCCAAACTGCGTGGCATCTTGCATGCGACTGGTTGCATTGTTGTTTCCCACAAGATATTTAACGGGGGCGGCCGTGACGTGTATCAGGACCGAAGATATCTTCGATTGCAGGGGTGTCCAATTACTTGTTAGTAGTTAGTGTATCTTGCGTAGCCTTGGAGGCATGTCTTCTAACCACTGGTCTGAGTGGTTCTGGGTTTGAGTTCCGGTTAAGTGATGCATGGTGCGCCTGCGTTCCGGCAATGGTTCTCCCCATTCCTAGGAACCAATGGAATTAGAGAAGAGGGACTGCTCTTATATCTTAGAATTATTCACTTTAATCGTAAAATCCCGAAATGATAAAAGGAAAAAAATGAAAGAAAAGAAAGATAGATACAGGGAGTAATATTTTGTGGTTTGCCCCTCTCGCAGAAAAACTTCTATTTGGAGATATTGCTTATTCCCGGATGTTGTAGCACTACGCTTCCCTCGCTATACATTCAGAAGCTGACTACATGCACTGCCTGACAGAGAAAATGTCAGACCACGAAGACGTGAGCGCAGCTCCATGCAAATTACGGGGTGGGTGCACTTGTACGAGTTATGTAAATGTTGCATTTGCAGGCCAATCGCACGAACGCCGCGCGGGATATAAGCGGACAACCAGCTCACGAGGCCATCAGTCGAGACGACGTCACGGCCGCGACAAGTGAGTGGTTCTGCTGTTACCGTGTCTGGAGAACGAACAAGAGGTCCCAAAGCCGTTAAGATGTCGTCTTACGCAATTTCGTCGAACGGATGAGTTCGCGACAATTACCATCGTAAACCTTCGTACCACCGGATGGTCCTTGCTTTTTATTGCGGAAAACAAGCAACGTGATGCCACAACCGTAGGTGGCATTTGGAGACAGTGGTTCCAGGAAGGATATGTGCAACGTCATACGGGAACCGGAGCACGGAGACGGACGTCTGAGCGCACCGTTCGTTGCATCCGACGTCATAGCGTAGTGGACCCACAGGCCACAACGGGCGACATTTTGCGGAGTGTACGGGAAGGTTTGGATGCTCCGATACCGGCGCGGACAGTGTCGCGCCGATTGGTTGCATCTGGTTTGCTGTCCAGCCGTCCGTTGCGAAGGCTACCCTTAACAGCGAGCCATCGTCGTCACCACTTGGCGTAGTGTTGCTCCAGAGCTGCGTGGGATGCTGAATGAAACAGTGTGGTGTTTAGTGTCGAATCGCGGTTCGGTCTCACCACGGATGATCGCAGTGTGAGAGAGTCTGGAAGCGGCGTGGCGAACGGGTGGATTCCTCCTCCATTTCTGGAGTGCCACATGGCTCGGCGACGTTTAATCATGATGTGTGTATGTGTGTGTGTGGGGGGAGGGGGAGGGGAGTGCTGGCTATCAGGGCCAACAACCGCTCACCGTTGGTACGCATTACGGGCACATTGACGGTACGACACTATGTGGCCGATGTGCTGCGGCCCGTGGCTTTACCGTATCTGCAGGGCATCCGAAACGTCGTTTTTCTGCAGGATAACGCCCGGCCGCATACCGCTCGTATCAGCCTGAATGCTTTACACTGTGCTTCTGTGGCCACCACGATCCCCCGATCTCTCGCCCATCGAGTATCAGTGGGACACGATTAAACGTTGGTTGAGTACCCTCCCACCCCGCAAAATGAAGATTTAAATATGGACTCGGATCAACACTACTTGGTCCACGAAACCCCAGGACTCTATTTGGACTCTTATTACCTCGATGTATTCAACACTTTTCCGAAAAGGGGGGCCACACTCCTTCTTGATCATCCTGTATATTCGGCCACTGGAGTCTGGTCTGTATGGGACAATGAAATGCTTTGTTCAGGACCTACTCGCTTGTCTGTGTGCCCAGTTTGGTTTGTTTTCGAGCATTTCTTCATGGTGTGGCACTTTCTCTGTCAGGCAGTGTGTTTTGAAATTGTTTCCACCATGTGTGGATCACTGAAAGACTCGCATTCCTCCATCTTGCAACACTCACCTGACTTTGGTCTTGGTCCAGTCTTCCGGTCGCTCTCCATCACAGTTCATCTGTTAAATTATGTCCGCAATCATTAAAAAAATAAAACTATATCAAATCCTTTCTTTACACTCTGCAAGCGATGTGACACACACCTCCGCAACAGCCCATTTTATGGTGCTGCTGATTGCCTAGTTCTATGCAATCGTCACTTATTTGCATACGATACCACGACTCTCCATTACATTTCACGTCATGTACCCAAGTTTCCCTTAATTTTTTTTTTTTTTTGATCGAAGGTTTATCGACCACCGTGAGCAACTGAATGGGCTATAAGCAGTCGCCGTCCCTAATTTAGGGTCCCTGGTTCCGTGGAAAGGAGAAAGCTAGTGCCGTAAGACAAACGCAACATCTATGCCTCACTGGGATTCGAACCCGAACCCTATAACGGACGAATGGTCATAAGCCAGCGCTTAGACCACTGCGCCACCGGGCAGCCCCTTAATTTGTGGAAACCGGTGTAGTTCTGATCCTTCTCAGGCACTCTTTTTCTTGAGGAATTTAAGCATAGATTATAAATAAATAATGAGTTGGGTGTAGTATAACTCGATGTTTACTATTAATTCATCATAAAAGAAATTGTGTGGTCAGCATTTTCCTCTAATACTTCTCTGAGATTCATTCGTACGTTTGTGAATCATAGCGTCTTTCTTTAGCGAGTAATCGAGCCAAAATCATATTAACCTTTTATAGTCTTTGATATTGCGACACACGCGATATCCGAATAGTCTGCAGTGAATTAAAGGGTATGAGAAATACGTTTGTCATGAACATGTTTGCGGTTAACGCATCGTTACTTCCAAGATCTGAACTGCGCATGAAACCTGATTACGGAACATTATTGCTCTCGGATTCGTAGATTAGCGTAAGCTTCTTTTATTGTTTGGTAAACATTTCCTATGATCTGCTGCGCAACAAAATTCTACAGATAAGTTTGAGCAACTTTGTTTCGCAAGAGCGATTGCATTTCGTACAGTCATGTATGCCACGTTGTGATTATGAATTCATGCGCTGAGATGGTTCCGAAGCTCACAGGCAGCATAAAATTTGCACGCGCAATGAGTGGTTTACCTTTCGGCAGCAAATTATGAAAAGACAACCAACAGAGTGGGGAAGAAGCAGGGGGAGGGGGAAACTTTGGCTCACGCCACTGAAGGAGTTCGTCTTGAAGTAGAAAAAGAAGGAAAACGATAGCTGAACCTACTGAATTAAGAATGCAATAGGAGAAATTCATTTCATCACTGAGCGGAGTTGGAATAACTGTGGTAAAAGTCTTCTGAGACCAAAAGAAGGAAAGATTTCTGAAGGAAATAGAGCTATCATATCAAAGATTTTCGTTCATGTATCGTTGTACACGGAATACATTTTCATTTGCCTGTGGTGCATTGGGTTAAAGATCTTTCCATTTTTTAGTGCTAGTCCAACAATCACCCCGTGATTTATAAATCAGAAGGGAACTGTACAATATTTGCCCACTTCTAAGAGGCAAAAAGTTCTTAGTGGGGTTCTAACCCACAAGGATGCCATTAGTGATACTTTCAGGATTATATGTAGGCGACCCTAAGCACAACATACCTTGAAAAATCGGCGCTATGACTTGGCCATTTCTATTTCCCGGCTGTCCGGGTTATTATTTCACAATTCTCGGCTTGACATTTTTGTCCGGTAATGGAGTTGCCTGCTTCTCCGATTGAAATAACATTCAGGATTAAAAACAAGTTAGTAAAATCATGCAATGCATTGATTATGATATCTTTCCAACATACGAGAAATTATTACTCAAGTTATGTGGATAATGGCTGTGGAATAAATCTCGCTCCTGTGTCCTGACCTTTGACCCCATTTGGATGATATTCAACAGAACCGGTTCAGTATACCTCAGAAATAATATACTAACGTTTTGTCGCAATAAAAGCAGTTTTACGCAAGTTATAAGAATAATAGCTGTGGAATAAATCTTGCTTTTGTGCAATGTCCATTGACCCCATTTCGTTGATATTCAAGAGAACTGGTTCACTATACCTCCGGAACAACATGATAAAGTTTTGTCGCCATCCAAGCGTTTTAGGTAAGTTATGATGCACAAGGGCAATGGAATGGATCCCACTCCAGTGTCCTGACCTTTTACCCCATTTCGCCCATTTTCAATAGGGTTCGTCCCCATGTGGTTCCTTACCACATACTAAAATTGCATAAAAATCGAACCATTTTTACGCAAGTTATGACGCATAAGGGCAATGGAATAAATCCCGCTCTTATGCCCTGCCTGACCTTTGACCCCATTTCGCCCATTTTCAAAAGGGTTAGTGCGCCAGTAGTTCCCTACCACATACTAAAATTTCATCGAAATCCAACCATATTTACGCATGTTATGAAGCATAAAGGCAATGGAATGGATCCCACTTTTATGTCCTGACCTTTGACCCCATTTCGCCCATTTTCTACAGAGTTGGCCCCTATGTAGTTCCTTACCACATACTAAAATTACATCGAAATCGAACCATATTTACGCATGTTATGTAGCATAAAGGCAATGGAATGGATCCCACTTTTATGTCCTGACCTTTTACCCCATTTCGCCCATTTTCAATAGCGTTCGTCCCCATGTGGTTCCTTACCACATACTAAAATGTCATCAAAATTGAACCATTTTTACGCAAGTTATGACGCATCAGGGCAATGGAATAAATCCCGCCCTTATGCCCTGCCTGACCTTTGACCCCATTTCGCCCATTTTCAATAGGGTTCGTGCCCAGGTGGTTTCCTACCACATACTAAAATTTCATCGAAATCGAACCATATTTACGCATGTTATGAAGCACAAAGCAATGGAATGGATCCCACTATTATGTCCTGACCTTTTACCCTATTCCGCCCATTTTCAATAGCGTTCGTCCTCATGTGGTTCCTTACCACCTACTAAAATTTCTACGAAATCGAACCATTTGTACGCAAGTTATGATGCATAAAGGCAATGGAATGGATCCAGCTCCTATGTCCTGACCTTTGACCCAATTTCACCCATTTTCAATACGGTTTGTCCCCAGGTGATTCCCTACCACGTTTTAGAATTTCATCGAAATCGAACAATGTTTACGCAAGTTATGACGCATAAGCGTAATGGAATGGATCCCGCTCCTATGTCCTGACCTTTGACCCTGTTTCACCCATTTTCAACAGGGTTCGTCCCCAGTGGTCCCCTACCACATACTAAAATTTCGTCGAAATCGAACCATTTCCACGTGAGTAATTGTTCTGACGGACGGACAAAGCTGGATGGAGCATTTTCGCTTCTTTATTAACAAGGTTCGGTTCAGGAGGCGAACATGGGCGTTCTGATACATACACTGCCGGACAATTGCTAAGGACGGTTGACAATAGCAACGATAGCAACCATAAAATGGAAGGCAGGAAAATGTGGAAATTAGCATAAGTGCAAGATACAGTAAGACGTGTTGTGCGTATGCAAATTTTGGATTGCCGAACTTGTTCGTGACGTCATAACGCTGATAATAGATATAAAGGATTTGACGCGTATTGACCGTTGTTGTTCAAACGCAAAGTTGAAAGGGAAAGAATCAATTGACGAACTTTAGAAATCATTTCAAACCAAACGTCACGGGGGAGGTCGTGTTCGCAGTACGACACCTGCAGAAGATCAGTACATAGTGCTATCAACAAAAAGACACCGGCGCAGCTTAGCTAGTGAGGTAGCAAATCAGTTTATGGCTGCTACTGGCAAGCGGATCTCCCGAAAAACTGTCGATAGACGTTAGCATGAAGGAGGACTATACGCCCGCCCTCCTGTTGTGTGCATCCCATTGTCCAGACGTCACCGTACCGCCCGTTTGCAATGGTGCCATCAACATCGCAATTGGACAGATAACGACTGGTCTGCTGTCCTCTTCTCAGATGAGAGTAGATACAGTCTATCGTCTGATTGTCGACGACAACTGATCTGGCGTGATAGTGGTACTGCATATTGCCCACGAAACATACAGGAAAGGGACCGATATCCGACATGTAGTGTCATGGTATGGGCTGGCATCATGATCAATGGCCGTACGTCCCTCTATGTGCTTCCAACTGGGACTATGACTGGCCAACGATACATTAATGATGTTCTGCTACCTCATGTTCGCATGTTCCGTGGTGCTGTCGGTGATAGATTCATTTTCATGGACGATAACGCAACATGCCATCAAACAGTCGCTGTCCAGGAGTGTCTTGAGAGCGAGGATATTCAACGCCTAGTATGGCCAGCACGTTCTCCAGATCTGAATCCCATTGAAAATGTGTGGGATGCTTTGGGGAGGAGTCTTGTTGGTCGCCAATGCCATCCAATAAACAAAGACACCCTCATCCGTGCACTGTCAGAGGAATGGGATAAATTACCCCAACAGCTGTTTGATAATGTTGTGCAAAGCATGACACGACGTGTGGAATCTTGCATCGCCCTCCATGATGGCCATATCCCGTGTTGACATCTTACGCCGGAACGCCTGCGGACGGTAATTGCATTTTTTCACGTTTATGTATTCTGCACAAAATGGCCTGTTTGTCCCTTGATTACGTTCCAAAGCCTTCTGGATTTCAAAGCACAATAAATTGTCTTTCTTGTAATGTCCTGGCATTCTGACATTATTTTATTTCACTTGGCATCCAACCACCCTTACTTTTTTATGCGCTATATAGCCGTTTATGATCCGTCCTTAGCAATTGTCCAGCAGTGTATATTGTACGGTAAAATATACAAACTCTAAAATTCTATGTACATTATATACAGCACGATGTATTGATTCACAAAGGAGCCTCGTGGTAAGAGGTACAGACATTTTGCACAAGAACAATAAGAGAGATTGTCGAAACACTTCGTCTCGAAGCATAAGTATATTATAGTGCTTACAAATAACAGAACGAGAATATTATAATGGAGCACTGTACAAAAGGAGAACTGTGGATGACAAAGTAGACAATGTGAAACCTAAGGCAAACGGAATTACGATGTCTTAGTACTGGTAGAAAAAATGATAATCAAAGAGAAAACAAGTAAGACTATATACATTTGTACAGTATGGTGCATATTATATTCACATTTGTTAGAAGATATAAGCTTTATGTTGAAGTTTGATTCCGAAAACCAACGGTTGGAAAGCGTAAGAAACGATATATCAAGAATTATTTCTTTCGATGGGGAAAGCCACAGAATGTGGAGCAATTTTTTCCAAGCACGCATTTCAATAGTCATCACTAACGGAGCGTCAGCCAATTTTTTGTTATTATGCCCTTGACGCTATTTTAAGATGTATTTTATTTTACCTAAATAAGGTTCGAGAAATTGTGTCATAATTTTTTCTCGGAGAAGCCATTGTTATTAACTGTGATTCCAAATTGCACAGTGGACGTTTAGAAACTTTGGACGATCTGTACACAGAAAGATTTGCGAAATAGTCTGTAATGATGTTTTATGCAAATCCATTAAATAGGTGGACGTCAGTTCCGTTGAGAAAGCTCTTAAAGCAATTTACCGAAAGCCTTGAAAAGTGTATTAGCGGCTTTCACGCACTAATATATGTGACGTACCACAGACGCACATGTCAAGACGACAAGTAGCAGCAATAAGACCTAATCGGTGTGCTTAATTGGGAAAGTATTCGGCTCTGGAGCAGAATGATGTGCGGTCGAAATCTGCCACTGAAGAATCTCCTTTACGCTATAGAGGCGCATGAACGTAAAATGAATCTTGTAAATGCTTCTTTGAAAAATGTGTGATGTTGGTTCCACGCATCATCTGAAATTAATGGGAGGGAATTCCTTCTTCTGCAGTGATCTCTTTCAAGCATGATTTGCCGGCTGACCCAGAAACCTACCATCCTGTCCCAGCCCTTTCGCAAGGACAGGATTTATCTGACCCACCCATATATCCCAGAGGTGAAGCACATGCCAAGACGGCAAAGTTTCAGCGACAAAAATCGTCGGTGTAGCTTAACTGGGGAAGCATTCGGCTCCGGAGCAGAAGGATAAGTGTTCCAGTCCTGACACCGGCAAAATAGCTTATACGTTATATGCATCTCAATTGTTTTAGTTATTGAAATGGTTAGGCTTAACTGAACGCTATTCTATTTGAATAAATATTTGTTTTGAGCAAAAATGATGTGAAACGGAATTCATTACCTCTTTACCTTGAATTATATTGGACTGATGACATGAAGTATGGAACTGAGAAGGCTGAAAAGATAATTAACATACAACATACGACACATGTGAAATCATGTATCTTGTCGTGAAGATAACGCAAAAGATTTCGAAGATATCCGTGACTAACGAAGGAAACAACGATGCAGTGCTATCGAGGGGTTTTCATAAATGAATGAGCCATTAGCAACTCTGCACAATTGTTGGTATCTAGGCGGCTGCTATTTCCACACTGGCTAATCTTGAGTTAGTACAGCATTTAACTGCAAAATGCAGTTGAGGTTTATGTCCAGTGGAGCACACTCTTTTCCAGATCAGCCGCACTCTTGGTTGGACAACAGTAGGGAAGGAGATTATGCCAGCCCCGGTGGCGCAGTGGTCTAAACGGTGGTTTCTGATCGTTCGTTCGAAAGAGGTCCAGGTTCGAATCCAGCCCGATGAGGCATGGATGTTGTGTTTGCCCTACGGCACTGGCTCTCTCCCTTCGCTGGAACCAGTGGCCCTAAATTAGGGACGGGCGACTACTTATAGCCTATTCAGTTGCTCACGATGGTCGTTAAACCTACAATAAAAAAAGAGATTATCACGGACAACACTGAACCGCATTGGCCCTCTGGAAACAAGGCGTGTCACTCTCTAGCATTTATCGTCGATTTGGAGAGGTATGTCGTGAAGCAGGGCCTGACCGCAACACTGATTTCTGCTTGGTGGAAACCTTGCACCACAGAAATGAAACTGAAAAGAAAGGAGTCGGCCCAGGTCGACTGGCAACAGCCCGCACTCCAGCAAGCACGCAGTGTGTTTGCGAGATCTTTACGGACAACATCCCGCACTCCAGCAAGTGCGCAGTGTGTTTGCGAGATCTTTACGGACAACAGACGCTTGACTGTTGCGAAATTGCAACCAACAGCAGGACTATGCCGTTCAACACTTCCCGCAATAACCCTTGAGGCACTGAAAATGAACAAAAAAGTAAACATTAGATCCCACACGAAGTGGCGCCTCAGCACAATGAGGCAATGACTCAAATATGTCGTTAACTTCTCGCTGTTCATGATCAGGGCTCCGAAGGTTTCTTTGGTCACAGATGATAAGTCTTACTTCCCGTACCACAGTCCTGAAAAGCAAAGACAGATAGTGCAGTGAATACGTGGCGGAAATCCTCTTTCCAAGAAATTTCAAGCAGTTCCTTCTGTTGCTCTGCTGGTAGGTGATTTCAGTCTTCTGTGATGTGAAAGGAATTCTGATGGCGCAATGGCTTCCACAGGGCACAGCATTAAACAGTGCAGGATAGTGCAACACCCTCAAGAACCTCCGTCACAAAATCTAGCTCAGCGCAAAAGGACATTGGCACAGCGAATGCTGTTGTACCATGGCAATATCAAGCCTCACACTAGCTGTGCAACAACACGAACACTAACATTCCTTGGTTCCACATGCTTACTACTCCGCCCTTTCGGATTATGACTTGTTTGATGAGATTAAAGAACCAGTACGCGGCCGACTATTCGAGAACAATGAGGATTTTCAGAGAACTGTTTGCGAGCACGTAGTGCTGTCCCCAAACAATAGTATGATACAGCCATCAGGTATTTATGCTAATGAGATGGTAACGGTACATTGATTTTGATGTCGAATATTTGGAATGCATTGCGGTGTGACAGAGAGACTATCATAATCTATATTTCAGATGAATTCCAATAATATAGGAATGACCGTTGTAATTACTGCTTTTGAAACACAAAGACAAAAATGTCACACTTTGTACATCGCCCAACATTTCACATGAAATGAAGTTATCCTTATTAGTACATGTAGAATAGAAATAGAAACCACAGTTTCACACACACGTATGTCTGAAATACATAGGTTTTCTGTTTTGCATCTCTCGGAGAATAGGACACAAAACAGCAAACAATGAAAACCGTTGCTGTTGAACTCAACTTCGAGAAGATGGTGAAAGTTGACCTGACTTCACAGCGTTTGATAGAGGAGAACAAATGAGAGAGCCTACCTTTAACATTTATAGAGCAAATGTTGTATAGATGGAATTAGAAATTTTGGAACTACAGAACAAACTAACCATCTGAAGGTTTGCCATTTATATAAAAAATTCTCAAAACTAGTTTACCACAAATTATCATTTGCTGAAGGATGTTGCAGTCAAGGCTAAAGTGTATTTCGTATCAACTTGAATGTACAAATCGACACTCCCAGCAGTAAAAGTTGTAAATAAAATGGAGAGGTTTTTGCTTTTTCGCTGCTAACTCAGTGACTGTTTCACGATTGACGTGACAAATGACGAGTCTGACTTTAAAAACGTAAACATTGAAACTCAGTGACCCTTTTCTCAATTATAATTCTTTGCTGAAAATAGTAACTAACAAACCATAATTCGCTGTGTTTGTGACTACTGATATCGTCTAACCATTTTCATTTAATTTTTAATTAATTTATAGTCCACTCTTTTATTTTGCAATATATATCTGTTTTTTTAAACAGCCTGATAGCTGGAGCCGTAGCCTTCAAATTGTTCGTTTAAAAAATCGCGTTCACGTAGGTTACTGGTTTGCTTGATACAACAATATGAAAACTGCAGTAATTAGAATATTTATCGTGTTGTGACATGTACTGTAATTTAAACTTTCTTTTTTAAGCTCTTGTCTTATGTTAATTTGGTTGCTTCTCGTTAAAGATTTCTGTAAACTTAAGACGAATTTGGTTTTGACAACCTGAAAACAGGTCAAGAGTTAATGATGTATGCTCAAGTTAGAGATAAGAGCTGCTGGTTTGAATTTATAAGTCTCCCTATGTTTGGCGACCTCACTTGTTTTAGATAGCCTTTGATTACGACTGACCATACTTTGAGCACTATGTTTTGCTAGCACTATATTTTTTAGTAGCTGTGTCTTAGAGCACTATTAATGTTCTTGTTTAAACAAAAGTTATATGCTAAAGCTGTGACGAGCCATGAGCATACATTGATTCGGTACTACTTACGTGTTGTGTAATAAACACGATTGAACTGTAAGTGACCTAAACTAATTTAGGAGGAACCCTTATAGTTTATTACTAAATATTTTGAATAAATGAATCCACCGCTCTTTCCACGTTAAGCAACGCACAGCAACCGAAAAATTGTTATTCGGCCGCCGTCGGGGAATTGAATCCCCAATCTCTCTATATCTAGCCGAGCGCGTTAGCCTTACACCACAGCCGCCAACACTTCACGGCGCTATGTGTGTTTTCCTTTTCAGTCAGCATCTGACATCATAAATCCGTAAGATGGGCTCAGACATCACAAATCCGTGTAAGGCTAAAGTTGAGCCCATCTTACGGATTTATGATGTCAGATGCTGACTGAAAAGGAAAACAAGAAAGATGACACCGAATGTTCGGGTGTAATAAGCACGTCTTTTGAATCCATTCTGACTCAAATTAAATTTATCAAAGCTATTCAAAGTCAATGGAACCGGTATGGAAAACAATAGTATCTGACGGAAGAAAGAAGTTTTTCAATCGGGTTTTTAATTCCTCAGATATTACTGTAAACGGAATCGTGAGCTTACGCCCTCTGGTTGCAGACTTCTGCGTTAAGAAAAACATGAATTTATATGAGAAACATTTCGCGCCGGAAACTCTCTCCAACACCGGAATAATTTTTCAAATCGGACTCTTAGAAACAGAGATATCGACAAAAATAAGATGTGACTTTACGTCTCCTGGTGGTAAAACCATGTATTATTTTAGGAAGAAAGTATTCTCAAAAGGTTTTTCCATATGAGCGGTATCGGTCCAAGTAAAAAAAAATTAGTCGAGTTTTCAGGATCCCAGATTTTTTACATCAGAAGCAGAAATTAACACTTATGCCCCTGGTGGCCAAACCATTCTTTACCAAACATTAGAAATTATGTGAAAAATATTTTCCATCAGGTCTTGCATGCGATACAGGAAGAATTTTTCAAATCGGAAATTTAGAAGCAAATATAACGCAGAAAACGTAATTTACCTTTGTGCACCCTAGCGGAAAGACTATATGATTTACTTGAAAACTTTGAATATATAGGAAACACATTTCGCTTCGGAAACACTATCCAACAAAGAAGGAATTTTTCAAGTCTGACTCATAGAAGTAGAGATATTGACAAAAATAAGATATACATCTACGCCCCCTGGCGTAGAAACCATGCATTATTTCAAGAAGAAAATGTTCCTAAAAGGTTTGTCGACATGAGTAGTATCGGTCAACAAACGACTTTTTTTGCAATCGAGAATTTAGAAGATCATATTTTGCTGCAAATACATCAGAAGCGGAAAGTAAGATTTATGCCCCTGGTGGCGAAACCATGTTTTTTTACAAAAATTATAAATTATGTGTAAACGATTTCCCACCAGGAGCTGTATACGGTGCAGAAATAATTTTTCAAATCGGATATTTAGAAGCACAGATATAGGGAGAAACACAATTTGCCTGTACGCCCCCTAGCGGAAAGTCTATGAATTATTTGAAAATTTTGAAAATATATGAAAAAAATGTCATACTGGAAACACTATCCAACAAAGAAGGAATTTTTCGAATCGGACTCCTAGAAGTAGAGTTATTGACAAAAATAAGATGTACATCTACGCCCCCTGGCGGAGAAACTGTGGAATATTTTAAGGAGAAAATATTCCGAAAAAATTTATCGATGTATGTGGCATCAGTCTACAAAATAATTTTTTCAATCGAGATTTTAGAAGCTCAGATTTTATGGCAAATACACCAGAAGCAAAAATTAACACTTACGCCCCCTGGTGGCCAAAGTATTATTTACCAAAAATTAGAAAGTATATGCAAAAGATGTCCAATCAGGAGATGTATCCGCTGAGGAAAAAAAATTTCAAATTGAAGTTTTAGAAGAAGAGTTATCGGGAAAAATGTAATTTACTTTTATGTCCCCTAGCGGAAAATCTATGCGTAATTTGAAAAAGTAACTGTATCTAAAATACTCTTCGACACAAATGGAATCGAAAGACAAAATAAGTTTTTCAATCGGATGTTTAGAAGCAAATATGTGGAATAAAACGTATTTTTGAATTCGACATCATCTGCATTTACGTCCTCTAGCGGCGAAATTGTGCATCGTACAAAAAAAACAAAACAAAAGAAAACGAAATGAAGGATTCGCATATTTCAGGTTTCCCAATGCAAAAATAATTTTTCAAATCAGACTAATAGTTGCAGAGATATTATGGGTACAGACGGACGGACGGACGGACAAACCGGTAACATAAGCATGATCTGTTTTTACAAAAGACGCTAAAAAACACACAGCGCGGTGAATTGCTGGCCGCTGTAGTGTAAGGCTAACGCGCTCGGCTTGATATCGAGATATTCGAGATTCAATTCCCCGACGGCGGCCGAATAACAATTTTTCGGTTGCTGTGTGTTGCTTGATGTGGAAAGAGCGATGGATTTATTTATTCAACTGACGCCACGCCACGTATTTAGATGATTTTCAAATATTCTGATGTATGTATAATTAAGTTGTCAAGAAGAAAACAATGCTTTAGCTATTAACTGACTGTTAAGTCTTTTGTAAAGCTAATGAGTAGTTGAAGTAACTACCAAATTAGTAGTTGAAGCAGATATAATATAGTTAAAGCGACTTTCGCTAGCACAACAGAAAGCATTATAGTGTGCACAAAGGGTAATGAATTATAAATATTTACTACAGCATGTATATATTTCTTTACTTGCGATTAAACCCTCAAAGAATTTCAGAAATTCAAATGCTAACTTGGTAACAAAGTTTAGAGATCTATGCGTTTGCCGAATGGAAAAGGCATAAATCGAACAAAACATGCAGATGCTGCAAAGGTAAGTTCCTAACTTCGGAATGACCAGACGTAAATCTGTGCAAAGGAAAGAGAAACTGAAATTTACCAAGCCAATGGCAGCACCCGCCGAACTGTAAATGCAGTTTTGTTGATATTTTATGGGAAAGTGAGCGAGATACTCTAGAGCTTTTATGAAAGAAGAGCCAGTTTTGAGCACAACTCCTTTAAAACAGAAGAGCAAAATTGCTGTGCCTTACACAAACGCATTCTACAATAAAATTCGGGGAAATACGAAAGACGGCTGAAGGGTTATAAATGGCGGCGAAAAAGCTGAAAAAAAAAATAGATGAAACTACCTTTTTTTCATATCAGCACAACTGTGACTTTTGTTTGTACGAGACTTACTTACTCAGTGTGGTAGTAAAATGAGACCCAATTAAAAGAAAAAATGATTTTAATATCGCTCCAGGAAAAAGGAGTATAAGAAGCACAGAAATGTAACCTCGGCAGTCCTACCAAGCGGTCATAAGCTGCTACTTTGTACGACGTTGTTTCTGCGTCGTCACCATCAAAATGAAAGAATAAACAACCGTTCCACGTCAGGGTTTGTGTAAAGCTGAGGAAAGGTCGCACTGAAACATTTATAACGAAGTAAATTTCTCCGTTTTTTTGTCCACTCCGGAGTAAGCCGCTCTCCCAACTGAGCGACGCGGACGTATGCTCTCGCTGCTATCTGCCTTTATCTCATGTGCGTCCTGCGTGGTAGGCAAGTTACACATGTTACGATGAGTTCATAGGAATGAGATTCTGAACCAAGTGCAAGGCTTTTTACGTGGCTTTTTACGGATGCAGACGATCTTCGAAGTACACTGCCGTACGCAAGTTTTGCTCAAATTAGTTGAAAATGATCGCAACTTACTAGCAAGTAATTGTCGATTCACACAGACTATGCAAGCAAATGATAAATCAAAATGTTTAACACATTCTTTCATTACGGAAGAGAAATTCACAAGATTTTCGATCCAGAAGGATCGGCAGTTACCATCGATTACTGTTTAGAGATTTCTAACGTTTCATGGTGAATGTAAAGCACGTGTGGTCAGATTTGGAACAATTTTTTTGGCGACTGTTTCATGACAATGTGCCAGTTCACAGGTGTATATGTTTCTAGCTCATAAGTGGGTTAGAGTACTCTATCACACTCTATTTTCCTCTGACTTGGTTCCAGCAGACTTATTTTCTGCTTCCTAAGTTAAAAGCGATATTGAAAGCACGACCGTTTGATGGCGTTTATGGCTTTCAGGAGAACGTGGAAGCAGAACAAAAATGATCATCAGAACAAAACAGTTTTCGAAGTTTTTCCAAAATTTGTATGAATAGTCTAAGAAAAAGATGTATTCGGTAGCTTTAGTAATATTTTGGGGGAGACGAATAACAGAATTTTTGTCATCTCCGATGTCCGAGTAGTCATCATTTGCTCGTGATGAGCAGCGGTTTCTAGTCCGCGATGAGATATGGTCGGTTTGTTCGTCCAACGGCGCACTGGCGCTGTCCTTCCCTGGGGCTGGTGGCCTTAAATAAGAGACGGGCGCCGCACATAAACCTAAGAGTTGGCAATGTTGTTTATTAAAATCGGGATACAAGAAAGATAATATTTTACTTATCCGTGTTTTGCAATATTTGAATTACCATACCTTTTTGTATAAGACCAGGAAGAACAAAATATTCCGGATTAAGTACTGCATTTTCCCATAAAACCAATTAATCAACAAAGCGGACTTAAACTAACGTAGTTCCGTAGTCTCTCCAGTTATTTTAAGGTGATTTGTAGGTGCGTTAATTAATCACTGAGTGAGAAGTAAAGCTTATAAGGCTCACGATTTCAACTGTGAGCACTTAGTAAGGAAGGTTTCCTTAATTTCAGACGCAGTAAGGCACGCAAAAATTCACTGCGTTTCTCGATGAACTGCTGAAAAGCGGAGAAGTTTTATAATAAAGAAAAACTGCAATCGAGAAAGTTAATTCTGTAAATGAAAATGGCAGAGTTTGCTTGGATGTCAGATTACCATAGAACTGATTTCCACATAAAATGTTTTTTTCTAACTGTCGGGTATAGTTACCATATACAGTTCACCATGTTTAGTCAAAAACCTAAAAACTGAAGAGAGAACCCTGATACTCTTTTGAACATACACTATATTGACAAAAGTAACTGGACATTTAGAAGAGAAACACAACATAGCATTTATTGACATACATTAGTACGGTGTCGGTCCATCTTTGGCCTTAATGCAGACACTGACCTTTCGAGACATGCTTTCGACAAGGTATTGCAACACAGCGATAGGTATGCGCTTCCATTCAGTACATAATGCTGCCGCCAACCGTTGTTTAGCAGTAAGCCTAGATTCCAAATTTCGTATGCGGCGCTCTAACTCATCCCATAGGTGCTCCATGGGATTCTGATCAGGGCCCTGTGCTGGCCAGTCCACACATGGTACGGAATTATTGTCAAACCACGCCGTAACAGTCCTTGCTTTATGGAACGTAAGTCGTGTCTGTTTTCAGCTCCGTGTTTCGCCGTCTACTGAGTGTGTTTTGTGAGCTCTGTCGTTTAACTTTTGTGCGTGCCTTCAAGACCAAGGTTGTATCTTTCATTTAAGACATCTCCCGAGTCGGTGAGTACTATTTTCAGTTAGCTATCAGCACTTTATTTTCTCGACCAGTTGGTCGTGTTTACTAATTTAAGCCTCGCCATCGGTGATGGCGACTGCTGATAAGAGCAACGTTCCCGCTCTCGTCACAGCTTCTCCTACTACGTCGATCCTTATCTCTGACGGAGCAAACCAATCAGCGTCCGTCCTTGATGATAAGGAATATCGTCCTCCTCGTGATACCTATTGCTCTTCTTCTTCTACGCTTCGACTCTCTGACTCCACCACCCATCCTGGTGGTGAGGCTACGTCTTTCGTTTCTGATGCTGCCAATGACGTAATGGATATCTCTGAGGGCGTTGCTTCTCTGCCCTCGGTAGCCTTGCCCAGCGTTGTGTCAGCTCCTTCATCCAGCGCTGCACCTCTGCCTTCCAGTGGAGGTTTGCCTTCCCGCTCTTATTCTAGCGTTACCTCAGGTGCGTGCCGCCCCGGTGGCGCAGTGGTCTAAGGCGTTTGCCTCTGATCATTCGTCCGTAAGGGGTCCGGGTTCGAATCCCGGTCAGGCATGGATGTTGTGTTTGTCTTACGGCACTGGCTCTCTCCCTTCCCTGGAACCAGTGACCCTAAATTAGGGACGGGCGACTGCTTATAGCCCATTGAGTTGCTCACGGTGGTCGTTAAACCTCCAATCCATCCATCCATCCATCCTCAGGTGCGTCCCTACCGACGCAAGCGACTCGCCTTCCCCTTGCAGATGCCCATGTCCAGATACATGGTGACTCACTTCAATTGGACGTTCCGCACTTCTCACCGGCTGCGCAGGAACTTCACTCCACCCGCGAGTTGGGAGTGTGCCTAGATGCTCTTCCGAATACAACGTTGAAGGTCTATTGTGATACGCTCCTTGCTTTTCTTCCAGCCGAAGCCAGTACTCATCTCACCCGCCGGCCGTCGACGGTGATTGTTTATTTCACATCCAAAGAGCATGCAGACACGCTTCTAAACTTTGATCTTGACCTGGCAGACCACCACCTTGAAGCTGAACCGATCGCCAGGCACTCTGTTCAGGTCTCCTTGCATCCGGTGCCCCCGAAATCTCGGATGCGATCATATGTACTGCACTTAGTAAGTGTGGTAAGATTGTTGGTCCTTTTATCACACATTCAGCTGCGCCCAAGGATCCTGCAAATAAGAATGTTCGTAGTTTTCGCCGGAGTGTTCGACTCATCTTTCCATCGGAGGAGCATCTCCGTAAGTTCCCACGGATCCTAAACGTCCGATGTGGCCAGCTCTCCTACAGAATTGACATGCTAACATCAGAGCACTGTGCTAATAGCAAAGAACTTGGGCATCAGCGTGCTCGATGCCCCAACAACGGGTATCCAGCTCCCACGGCTTCTACAGTGCCTACCGCCTATAAGCAGCCTCCTGCTACATCTCGCTCTCGACCTGCACCGTCTTCTAGTGTGCCAACTGCCCCTGAGCCGAGTTACACAAAAAGTATATCTAAAGCCTCTTGTCAACGAACGTCTTTTGATGCTGACCTCACCTCCCACCTTCACTTTCCAGTGCTCACCTCAACTATTACTCCTGATCACGTGGCAACATCGGGAGACCTCGCCGCTTGTTTCCCACCAGTCTTCACTGTTGGTGTCTCCGAGTGCGACGGCGGCGCCGATAACTCCTCTGACTCTGCGTCTGCTTCCCGAGCATCGTCGCTCCATGGAAAACGCATTCTGGCACTCGTACAGGTACCCGACGTAAGAAGAAGAAGAAGAAATCTTCCTCTGCGGATGGGCAACCGTTCCGTGCTACCAAATCTTCAGGAGATTTTTCTCCCTCTCTTGCGCCAACAGAAATTGAAAAGAGACACTGATGATGATGGGTCTCCGCCTTCGTTTGAGGTCTTTTCAAGTGTACTCTCCAAATGTGGTGCTCCTTCAGAACCTCTCAATCTTGGAGATTACTATAAGTTTTGCACCCACACCACGAACCTGGAGTCGACGTATGTCTACCTCCGAGAGCGCGAAGACATTCTTCCCGCGCTGCTCCTGCAAGCCGGATGCATTGCTAAGTACCTCCGTGGGTTTGTACATGACCCCCTGCACCACTCATGGACCTTTGGCTGCGTACACCGATTACAACAACTCCTCAAAGTTGCTCCGCGACTCCTCCAATCAACGACTGACCAGTCCATTCAAGGTCACGACCCTTAATTGCAGAGGGTTCGCTAGCCCCCTAGCGAATGCTCTTGTAATGGAAGACCTTTCGCCCCTCGGGGCCGATCTGTTACTACTGCAAGAAACAAACTGCCATTCCTCCACTCTGTTTACTAGCTGGCGTGCTAGCGATTATGTATTCCATCATGCATTTCGCTATTCATCTCATGGTGGGCTTGCTATCGGAATACATCAGCAGTTCCGATCCACCCTCACTGCACTCTCAGTGCAGAACTTATGCCGGGATTTACTCCAGCAAGTCTCCTTCACAGTTGGCGGAGCTTGTTTTCACATCTTTAATGTGTATATTCCGTGCACCTCTATTCATTTATCCATCTTGTTCACCAAACTCCGTCAAGCTCTCTCGAAAGTCTCGCCTTCGGATCGTGTGCTCTTGGGTGGAGACTTCAACTGCACCCTTGACCCGGCACTGGATCGCTCTCCTTCGTCTCGAGAGCGTCGGACGGATCTCGTCGCACTACTCCGTGACCTTGTTGCTGATTTCTCTTTCACCGATGCTTATAGGCGCCTACATCCGCAAGAGACCTCACACACGTGGTGCTCGTCTGGGAGTCAGCTTCCATCGACTACACGCTTGGATAGGGTTTACGTTTCCACACCGCTTCTTGCGTCTATTACCGACTTGCGACATCAACCTACTACTTCCTCAGACCACTGCACAGTCACCCTCACATGGTTTGTTGTGGCGTCACTCCCTCAGACTGTACGTCCGTGGACGTTTGACTCCAATCTCCTCACTGATTCTGACTTTTGTGCCTCTGTCCGTTCTTTCCTCGCTGCTCGTCGCGCAGGGTTGCATTCCGCACCCTGTACCTTGGCGTATTGGCTTCATGTCAAGCATCAGCTACTCTTGCATATCAAGCAACTGTCCTTCAACATGACGACTTCTAGTCAGATGCGCCTCGATCACGCCAGGCAGATGCTCGCACTGATTGGGTTGTCAGATCCGCTGTTTCCAGCGTATCAGGCGGAGCTCCAGGCTTTGCTGAAACCTCTTGCGCAGCAAGCACTTTTACGTCTGCGTATTAAACATCTCAATCCGGAGGAATGCACCTATGATTTTCTAACATCAATGGAATCTGCACGTAAGTCATCTACCTCGCTTCGTCATCTTCGCCTCCCCTCTGGCGAAATCACATCCGATTCGGTAGCGATTTGTTCTCACGTTTGTCTGTTCTATACCACCAAGTTCAGTGAAACTCCTCCCCCTTCTCCTTCTGCTCTACCCCATCTTCTCAATAACCTGCCTCAAGTTCCGTCTCATCTTGCTAACACCCTGTCACTCTCGCCCACATCCACGGAAGTGTCCGACACCTTCTCTTCCCTTAACCCCCATGCAGCTCCGGGTCCGGACGGCCTCTCTTTTCCTTTTTATCGTGCGTTCTTGCCTCTTCTGTTGCCTTTTCTCCTCTCCGCTTTTTCTGCTGCATTTAACTGCTCCCCCCTCCCGAGGAGTTTCACGGACGCACATGTGGTCCTATTTCCCAAGAAGGGTGACCCTCTTGACTTGGGAAATTGGCGCCCCATTTCTCTTCTCAATCAAGATTATAAACTCCATACTAAGCTTCTTTCCCGTCGACTAAACTCTGTCCTTCCTCACATCCTTGCTGACTCTCAAACCTATACTGTTCCTGGCCGTTCTCTTTCCTCCAATGTTCAACTTCTTCGCGATCTCATTCATCTTGCCAAGACTCATTCAGAACCTCTTATTCTCTTTTCCTTAGACCTCCGTTCTGCTTTCGATAATATCTCACACGCCTATTTAACACAAACCCTGCTAGACTTTGGCTTTCCTCCACAATTTGTCTCTGTTCTTCTCTCCCTCTACCGGGACGCCGTTTTCCATGTCAAGACGGCATCTTTTCTCACAGCACATGTTCCCTTCAAGCGGGGAGTTCGTCAGGGCTGCCCGCTTTCTGGTCAACTGTTTGCGATTGCCGTAGAGCCCTTTCTACGCTCTCTGCAAACATCTCTCTTAGCACAACTTCCACCACCAGTTGCCAGCTCACGGCATCACTCCGTCATTTACTCTGCCTATGCAGATGGCATTACCGTCTGCATTCGTAACGACTCACAGTTCCAACTGCTTCGTCGTTTGTTCTCCGCATATGCTTCTTGTTCTGCAGCTGAACTGAATACGTCTAAGAGCACTGGATTGTGGTGCGGGTCGTGGTCCAATCGCATGGATGCTCCATGGGGGGCCACATGGTCATCCACTACCCAACGCTTCCTGGGTGTGCACTTAGGCGCACTACAAGCTACATCCAGTGCAACTCGCACGGAAATCCATCCTTGCCTCCTCCGCACAGCTGCGTTCTGGTGTCGTGCGCAGTTCTGTACGTCCTACTACCAGCGTGCAAATCTCACCAGGACATAGGCCTACCTTCTGTCCATCTGCAAGCATTCTTGGATTGCATCTACGACCCCGCTTTTCTGTCTCCAGGAGGTTACACGTTGCCTTACTTGAGTAATGTGGGCTGGTCATCACTGGATCAACGTCCACAAGCTCTGTGCTCCTCCCTCCTATGGTGGTGCTGGCCTACCTGATGTCCCGCTGTGCTACAAAGCAAGCCGAGTGATCAACTTCATTCACCTTTTCACGGCTCCAGTGGCTTCCGCAGTTCAGGTACGTGACGTTCTTGCCTACTTGCGTAACCCACATTTTTCTTTTCTTTCTTTAGTTCTCATGGATTGCTGTCCTTTCTCCCCCTCCAAACTCCCACCTGCATATTCTGAAGCCCTCACTCACCTTCGCTTTCTCCCTCTCATTCGCTCTCCTCCCTCTTTAACTCTAGAGCTTCTTTCTGAACTCCTCTTCTTCAACTCCCTTGTTCATCCCCCTCTCCCCTGCTTTTCATTCCCTTCTTGGCTCCGAGCAGGTGTAGAAACCGTACAAGACCTCACTAACTCGGATCTATCCTGGCGCCCTTTCTCTGGCCTCCCCCTGCTATTCTCTCGTCCCCATCCGCCCATTTGGTCTATGACTCTCTGCTAACTGCACTTCTTTCGCATTTCCCTGATCTTGTCTCCCCCACCGGTCTCGTCTCTGTCTTTTCTGCCCCTCTTCTGCTGCCGTTTTTCCTCCGACTCTCAGGCTCGGTTCTTTCTCTCTCTCCTCTAAATCTCTTTATCGTTTTCTAGTGCACCATGCCACCCCTTCACCGCTTTCTATTCTCTAGGTTCCCCCTGCTTCTCTTCCTCTTGTCTGATCCGCTGCCCGCTCACACTTATCAGCCCCTCTTGAAATTAATACCCACTGGCTCTTTTTGCATAATCTCCTCCCTGTTCCGTATTTTTTCTTTCGCATGTCCCTTCTCTCCTCCCCTCTCTGCTCTTTCTGCTCACAGGAGGCAGACGTTTCTCACGTCTACCTTTACTGTCCCATCCTGATGCCTCTCCTCCACCAGGCTTTCCGGATTGCCAGTCACTCTTGTTCTCAAGATCTTCCGTTCACTGCCTACAGACATCTTCTTCTGCGGGCTCATCCACCTACGACTCTTCTGTCAGTGTGTGCCTATCTTTTCGTGCTGGTTAAACACGTTATTTACGTATACCTTCAACAACTCCGCAGCGTTTCCTCGCCGGTCTCTTTACACCAGGCCAGCGCAGCACTTTTGTGCCATTTCCAAGATCGATTGCTTTCTCGACTCCGCCTGGAGTACCAGTCGGCTTCTTCCAGTCGTCGAGAAGCCACCTTCTATGCCACCTGGGCTCCGGTCGCTCCATGGTTTGCGGTTGATTCTGGACTGCTACACCTATCAGTACCCTAGGACATTCTACACCTCCTTTGCTGAGTTCCGTGGCACCCTGGTGCCCCTCCTCCACTCTACGACTCGTCTCCATGTATATCATGTGATCGAGCTACAGCCTGTGCTGTAATACCCAAGTTTTTGTTTTCTCCTTTTCAGTGTGCATATCATTGTGATCTTTTCATTTGAATTGTTGTTCTTCGTGTCATACTATGCTTTACCATATTTACATTGTTATCAGTGTGCCCTCTGATTCCGTGACCTCCCGTCACTTTTATGTTCTTGGGGCTGTACCCTGGTCACCTTAAGTGCTTTCTGTCTATGCACCTAGTGTATTACACCGTGTTCCTGTAGTGTGTTTTACTTTGAGATGTCATGTGGTGTACGTCTCTATCTCTCATTTGTTATATTTGCCGCACTCACACACCTTAGTGTTTAGCCAATTTCATTGCACCTGTTCGATTTTTGTACAGTTCTATTCTTCCACATTGTGTACATACTATTTTCATGCTTTCACATTGTGTTAATGCTTTGATCGTGCACGTACAAATTTATGATAAATTCTGTCATCTGTCAGAACCCATGGCTTGTCCTGTGCTTTCACGTTATGCATATAGTCATAACATCCCTGAGTGTACTCATGGTTTATCGTGTGCTTTTTACTGTACTTGTAACATTTCTTGCGCTGTATCGTGTCTTCACATTGTGTACTTTATTTGGTCATCCCTGTGTATAATATGGTTCATCATGTCTTGTTAATGTACCAGTTACATCTATTGCGTCGTACAGTGCTTTCATTTTGCGTTAATTCCTCTTGTCATCCCAGTGTGCATTCCTAGTTCTGCTCTGTGATCTTACTGTTCCTTCTGCATTTTTTTCTTGCAATCCACGCTACCGTTGAATTGTGAATGCTAATGTCATTTCAGTATATTTTCATGCTTACTCGTGTACATTAATTACCTTCACCCCGCCTGTATTATGTTGCTTTGGTGCCCTCGTTAAATAACTTGCACAATTGTGCACGCTGTGTTTTTGTCTCATGTATGTAATGTTTTACCTTCACGGCGGTGTTTGTGCTGTTCTTTTTCTAATTGTGTACTATTGTTTCGCCTGTGTTATCCTGTAAATCATGCCCAGGCAATGTCATGTGACACGATGTATTTCTCTCTGTCATTTCTCCTGCAATTTTTATGCAATAAGCTTTGCTTGCAGCATTTGTTATTCATCCCCACTGTCATTTCAGTGTATATACCATCATGTTTTAACAGTTTGTATTATTTCCCAGTGAGACGCCCAACACTGTACGTCTCCCTCTTATGTTTTCTTATGATGAATAATAATAAAGCGATTTTGAAACCTTGCTTTATGGCTCGGTGCATTATCTTGCTGGTACCAACAAGGCTCGGTTCCATAATATTGTCACAGAGTTGGTAGGGCATAATTGTCCAGAATATTGAGGTAGACGTGCTGGTTAACAGGTTTGTCCATGATACCCAATGGGCAGGGACCACACCGCGAAAAACACCCACACACGAGTACACTTTCAGCTCCAAACTTGACCGTAGGAAAAGTACACTGTGGTAAACAGCGTTCCCCCGGCTGCCGCCATACCAACACAAGGCCATCAGACTGATGAATCGTGTATCTGGATTCATTAGCCCATAGGACCCGTTTCCATTGATCTTCGGTCCACGATAAATGTTCTTTACACCATGCTAAACGACGAGTAGCATTCCGAGTGGAGATGAAAGGCTTATGAGCAGCCGCACGACCGCGGCAACCCATGGAATGAAGTTCTCTGCCAATGGTACGTGTACATACCGAGGTTCCAGCATTTGTACCCACCAGTACACGGAGGTCTTGTGCAGTACTCTGTGGATTAGCTGTAATGACTCTCATAAGGCTTCGACGTCCTATCACTGATTTTCTTTGGTCTGCCTGTACGTTTTGCTGTTTCAGGCATGCCATGTGTCTTCCACTTATTTAGTACATCCAAAACAGTTGACTTGGGTATGTTTAAACGCCTCCAGGTTTATCTCACGGGCAACCCACTAGTATAACACCCAACAATCTTTCCTTTCTCAAAGTCAGTTCTCTCCAGCCGCGACATTTTCACTCAACCTCACAGTGCGATATGATCGCGGTCAGATGCAGGCTTGTTTTTGTACCGTTTGCAGCTGTACCGTGCATCTTAACAACGCAGAGGATCCGTTCATTTGCTTTTGAAGGGGTGTCCGGTGACTTTTGTAAATATAGCGTAACTAGTGCTTTGCATCTTTGGCATGTCAAGGTTTTTGTGGGTGTGATATAAAACGAGTGATACGTGAGTGTACATTTATTGTTGTACAACGCATTGCATTTACTCGCGTCACTCACAACCACACCGAGACACAGTTTGGTACATAATAATTGGAATCAAATCAAAACAACAAACAAAGGTACTTATGTAGGTGAATTAATGAATGTTATTGTCGCAAAACCAACGAAAGAAGATATGTGAATTATAAAAGTAATTACTTACTAAACTAGCATTTCGACTGTTTTGTTTTTTAAAAACAATATCCGGCAAAAACACAAGTGTTGGAAAACTGCTGGCCACCAACTGGCAGTGATTGGTCACTGCTGGCTGAAATCTTACGGAAGTTATGACGCATATGGACAATGGAGTGGATCCCGCTCCTATGTCGTGACCTTTGACCCCATTCTGTCGTTTTTCAATAGGGTCGTCCCTAGGTGGTCCCCTACCACATACTAAAATTTCATCGAAAGCGATCAATTTTTACGCGAGTTATCGTGCGGACTGGCAGACGGACAAAGCTGGAGCATATACGCTTCTTCAACCTACGGTTGGAAAGCGTAAAGAAAGGATATCCACAGCCTGCGAACTACTAAAAGTGGCATGGAGAATGGTGTAACCATGAACAAAGAGGAATTCATGTATCATGAAAATGATGGCAGATGATGACGTCCTAATAATGGTTAAATCGTTGAAATGGTAATGGGCTGGACATATTGCTAAAAACTGACCACCATTCAATAACTGAAACACCAGACTGAATTCTAAGGGACAGGAATAGAAAGAAAAAGACCATGTGGGAGATGAAATTCAGAAGCCTGTATGACGCAGTAAATTTCTCCATTTTTATGCCAGGGGAGGGATTCGACCCCCCCGCTCTCGGCTCCGGAGCTCCGACGGCTATCCACTGGACAACACTGGCATGTGCTCTCACTGCTATCTTCCTTTATCACATGTACGTCCTGCGGGGTACGCACGTAATACCACCCCCACCCCCGAAAGTGGACAGGGGGCATGGTTCTCGGGTCATCCGGAACCACGTGTCGCTGTAGGCAGTCATCCCATGAAGAACGTGCATTTGAGAAATCAAAGACAATTTGGTGTGTAGAACGCAACAGCACACTGATTTATTTTCTCGAAGCACTGAAGAAGGGATTCTCATTTTTCCTGTCACGCCGTGTGGAAAGAACATCACATTATTGCGAGAAACCTAACAGGCTAGTTGAAAATTGTAGTATATAACGTACAAGTTCGTCCGCGCCGGGAATCTAACTCGGGTCCCCCTCCCTCCGGAGTGAGTCGCTCTCCCAACTGAGCTACGCGGACTGGGATGTGACGTGCCTGCCCGCAGCGCGCACACAGGCAGATTGCAGTGCAAGCACAGGTCCGTGTAGCTCAGTTGGAAGAGCGACTTACTCCGGAGTGAGGGGGACCCGGGTTCGATTCCCGGCGCGGACAAACTTGTACGTTATACATGTCAGAGTGACATGAAGGAGACTAGCTCAAGATAGAAAGTTGTGGACGAAACTTGGGAAGTCTTTCATTTATCAGTGGATTGATAAAGGTTGATAAGGATGATGGATGATATGGAAGGTTTACGTGTTGTTGCAATGCATGCAAAACTAAAATAGTAGTTCCTGGTTGTGTCTTAAGGGAAAGCACAATGCTTTGTCAATTTTACGATAATTACAGACTTAGAGTTAGTCTGTGATAAAAGTAAGTGCTAATCTGAATACACGCGCGTTAAACTGAATAGGATAACATGAAATCATCTGCATGAGCTTCAGAGACTGTGTTTGCATTTCACAACTAATAAATTTCCCGCGGGATTAATAAAAATGAAAAAAACAACCCTTCGAATTTCGTAATAATAGCATTTAACTTCAAATCTCGTTAAATTGTTAAGGTCGCCAGCGTCTAGAGAAAGGAAAACGAACTTTTCACTTCGAAACAGATCGGAACGGAAACAAATTTTGGTCGGAACTGCACAGACAGAATCGGAATAATTAATTTGCTAGTCGTAGACTATGCTGGAATCACTGCTGCGTCTACTGTAATTACAGGCGTAACATTATCTTATTAGCTAAACTGATGTAATTATAGATTGTTTAGTTAGCAAGCAACCTGATTCTTAAGAACCACCTGCTTCTCAAAATTTCTTACTTGGAGATGATGGAAGCCAAGAGAAGTAGAAAGCCAAGAGCCGCTTTGAGATGCCTGTTGACTAGTGAGGCGCTTGAAGATATCAACGCAAATAAATGATTCAATGAGTACTTCAGTTCACCATAGAGTAAGGTAGTCTGACAAAGAAGCCTGCGTTGAGATGCCTGCAGTTGACTAGTGCGGCGTCTGAAGATATCAACGCAAATAAATGATTCAATGAGTACTTCAGTTCACCATAGAGCAAGGTAGTATGACAAGACGAGGTGATCAACAAAGGAATGAGAAACACAGAATAAAATGAAAATATGTGGACACATAACGTAATGACACCTATGTTTCTTTAATGGTAGAAGAAACTGCAGATTATAAAACAATAGTACTATACTCATACCGGCCACTAAATTAGAAACTTTTATTCAATACCGGATTGGACCTCCTTTAACCCGAGTCACAGCATGAATGCGGTTTGCCATAGATTCCCCAAGATGTTGAAGTGCATCTACGTCTACAGCAACGATTCTCAAAGGGTGTGCCACGGAACACTAATGTGCCGCAAAATGGCGCTGCTGTGCCGCGATAAAAGGCAACAAAAAGTGTTTTTTATTGAAACGGGAAACAGAGAAGAAATGTAAAATAGATATTAAATATTTTCAACAAAGTTATGAATACAAGACAAACAAATAATTTGTAAGTATACAAACTGAAACGGTTGAAATTAATGAGTCAATAATTACATTTTTATAATTCAATGCGAAATATGGGCTTGCTTACTTTTGCAGAGTTGTTTAATACGGGGTCGAATCGTAGACAAACATACCCATAATTCTTGACCAGGCTTTACTTTGTTTAATATACGCCTGTTATATTATCTGGAGACTTGTCCCTACTCTTCTTACTTCTTCCTCCTTCCCCCCAATGCTATTGAGTATTCGAAGGCTAGGGGTGAATCTTTTCTATTTACTTTTCTTTTTTTCTATTTTAAGCAGTGAGTGTCTGCCTACTCTCCTAGCTGGCAGAAGCCATAAAATGCATCCCCCACCCGTCTGGTAAGCGTGAGGGATTAGACCGATTTACCTCTCAAATGAAAATGAACGGGAAATCGAAGGAGACGAAGTGGGCGCCAGAGAATAAGACGGAGATATGACTTTCAGAAACTTAACTTCAGTCCACCATTTAGCACGCCTAAGGATCGAGGAAGTTGGAAAAGTTGGAGGTCAATAACCTGCAGTGGGTGTCAACAGGCTAAGAAGAAGAAGAAGAGTTCTTGATCAAGAGAAAAAAGTCGCTCCCGCTTCTCATTTTTAATGTTGGCCGATGCGGAAAATCCGTACTCGCACAAGTCGGTTGTCGAAAATTGTAGTAGTATATACAGGATGTCTTCTGCTAACACTGAAAACCGTTCTTGCCAAATTTGAGAATTGAAGTTGTGTTGTTTCCCCAAACTTGAGTTGAAAAGTTCGACCAGCCTGAAATTCTGCCGACTCTTCTGCTTCTTTTAACGACAGATGTTTTGTGTCTGCAATAGTAAAGGCAAAGGGATTGTGGACCAGATCGTATTCATTCACATTGAGGGAAGGGAAGTAGTGCTGTAGTTCATCCTCCAAATCAGATATTCTAAAATCAAACAGGAAGTAATCTTCCGAAAGAGGGATGTTCTGAAATCAAACAGGAAGTAATCTTCGGAAAGAGAGTTGCTTAATTTATGGAAACCAGTGTATTTGGAAAAAAACGAAAGCGCCAAAATTTAGATATTTGAGAAAAAATCACTTTAGTTATCAAAATCGGCTATTTTAGAAATAATATATTGATATTTGCGAATTTCTTGAATTTTCGGTAAATAATAATGTTTTAATAACTTTTGAAGTACTTAATACACTTTATCTCTGCCGTTTAAAATAAAATCAAAAACCAGAGCATAAAAAAATGTCTAGTCGGTCTCCGGGAAAGGATGTGAGAAGTTTCAAAAAGTTAGCGTTTTACAAAACAGATTACAACTCCATATTTATTTGGTAGTAGGATTTTTTTTATAAAGTCTAATATGATGTCGAAAGTGCGCTTTAAATCAATGAAAGTTTTGAAAGTGCGTGAACGTATTCTCTTCCTCATACCGAGATGCTTCTATTTTTCCTAACTGGTAAAAAATATAATTCCGCTGATTTCCCTGAGGAACGACGTCCCCTCGATCAATTACAAACCCTATTTCGAGTATTTAGCTACTCCCAGATTTTTTAAATTTTAGGAGGTAATTCCCTTTAACAAAGTTTTTTTCTCAGCATGTTCAAAATAATTTGAAAAATCAAACGGAAGCCATTTTAATGAAATCTAGAAAATAATTGCTATTTTTATTAATCTGGAGTCATTCAAAAGTTCGCAAACCTCCGCAATACAAAGAAGCTGCGGCAGCACCTGAAGTTGTTTGGGCATACAACTTCAGGTGCTGCCGCAGAGCACTTCTTCACAAATTCTCTATCAGAAAATGATTTAGAACTTTTCGCAATTTTTCTGGGCAATGATGTCTCTAGCTTTGATATAACTATCAGCGTCCTCCTATGCTTTTTTAAAAACTAATTGTTGCACTTTTAATAATTTTTTGAGAAGGTTCAGTTCATTTGTGCGTACCTCACCCTGGAGACTGGCGAACTTTGTTGCATGTTTTGTGCCATAATGTCTTTTCAAATTGTATTCCTTGAAAGCAGATATTGGTTTTTAACATAATAAACAAACAGACTTTCCATTAGTTTCTACAAAGAGTTTAAATCAGGCCATTTTTCATTGAAATTGCGAACAACATCACGTTTTTTGCTAGTACCCGCCATTTTGAATTTACATGTCGTTTGGAGGTTGTAACGACCACCGTGAGCAACTCAATTGGCTTATAAGTAGTTGCCAGTTCCTAATTTTGGGTTACTGATTCCAGGAAAGGGAGATAGCCAGTGGCACAGGACAAACACAATATCCATGCCACACGGGATTCTAACCCGGAACCATCTCTGACGAATGGTCAGAAGCCAACGCTTATGCCACTGCACCACCGGGGTTGCTTTTTGAATTTACTAGTTCCTCTTATTACTTTCGTTACGTTTTGTATAACAGAGGAAGTTAAAACTTCACTAAATGATTAAAAGTCTGCTAACTTTATTTATTTCAGCACTCAGCCAACGTAACGCAAACTAAAGAATTATTAATATTATTCGTTAATAATCGTAAGTTCGGAGAAAGCACGATCGTATTCTAACAGACCAAAATTCACGCGCGCGCAAAGATATGTTGAAATGAGAGAGGTACATCGTCAGGAAGTGTAGTAAAAGCCGGAATTGAAAAAAACAAACTCCCTCCTCGACGCACGCGGGACGTGACGTCACCCACCTCCTCTTCAAATTGAGACAGCCAGGATTCTCCCTACTAGCAGAGTGACCTTCGAGCCCCATCAGCAAGGTGTGTGTGTTAAAGGTCTGCATGGACCTTTTTGGTTAGCCCGGCCCAAGCCGGCCATGCGTTTAAGGCGCAGCCCCCTTCCCGGTCCGTCCCGTTTCAGATATCAGGCACTCGGCCCTGCCCGTGATGTGCCATTTGGTATTATTTTGTCTTTCTATTGTATTTTATTAAATTGTGAAAATTAAATAATAAAATATTATTGAAAATATTTAATTTAATTTAAGCCTAAAAATATTAACTAAGATTTAACAATTATCGAAGAATATAACCTTCAAAGAGAAACAAAAAAGAAGACTTAACGCGTTCAAAATCTCCTTTTCTCTGAACTAGCAAGTGGTAACACTACAATAGGCAATCCCTATACAGATTAAGAATACGAGAAACGATCGATGTCGTCCCACACTCTCATACCAACACACATACACGGACACCCCACAACACTGCAAGCACTCCTCCATCCGCCACTCTACACACTCCACACACACACACACACACACACGCTCGCTCAGGGTCCAATCTTTTTGTTTTCAACAAGTCCCAAAGTGGTTTTACCATCTTAATAACTACAGATGGTAAAAACAGTGTGAGTGTCTCTCATTGCTTTTGTAATTACTTACTGGGTTATATCATTGAAGTAAGTAAAGCCAGAAAAACAGTTAAACATATCAGGAAATTGGCATGATATTTTTCCGTTCTTTACCGTTGCGATAAAAAGAATGGTACGGCTTGGCCCGGTTATAAGTGTCCTCTCAAAAGGCCAGCCCGACCCATTGCTCTTTTTTCTAAACTAAAAGAAAAAAAAGCCCGACCCGTGCAGACCTCTAGTGTGTGTGTGTGCGTCTCTCTCTTTCTTGTAAACGGAAAACTGTGCTGTGCGCGTTTCCCAAGCAGAGAACCGAATATAAATACGCAAATGTCCCCCCCCACTGGAAAGCGTATTTCCTTCCACGCTGGCTCCGGCCTTTGGATACTGTTCACCATCAAGCGGTCTTTGTACGGTAGCATTTCGAACATCTCCGATTCCCAGCCTTTACGCTGACGCGAACGAACAATCTCTTGATTTACGCCGTCTGCAGCTGTCTGTTCAATTTTACTTGAAACTTCGATCTCTTTCAGACCATCCTTTGTACGATGAAGTTTTCCATCCTCAGCAAGCTCGTTTTATTGAGAACCGGCTGTCGTGCAATCTTCGTATGGCGGCCGTAGCTCGTGATGCAAAGCTCGACTTGTTACTTGTTGGAGAGACCAGGGTCGTTGGGGACCCGCCGTAGGAGCCTTTTGAGGTCGTTACTGATCTCAACTATACTTCTTTTGATAAGTCCTCAACCCCTGCTTCCGTGTACCAGCAGCTCTTTGCTGAGCACCGTTCCCTCAATTCTGAATACACTCCCATTTTCATTGATGGCTCAAACATGCATGGAGTCGTTGGATACGCGGCTGTCTGTGTAGATGACGTCTCTGTAGCGTGGATCCCAGCTGAGGCCAGGGTGTTTTCGGCGGAGATGCATACTGTGTATCTCGCCCTTTTCCATGTTCAGTCGAGTTCTCATCATCGTGCTATGTTCTATACGGATTCTTTAAGTGTCTTGCAGTCTTTGTCATCTCCGGATTGCCGTGCCAATCCTTTTCTTTTGGGTGTGAGACAGTTGCTTCGTCGTTTGCTCGATGCCGGTTTTCAGGTTCAGTTTTGCTGAATTCCTGGGTATGTTGGAATCTCGGGTAACGAGTGTGCTGATGCTACTGCTAGATCTGCTTCCTCTTCGGTCGTTACACCCTTGCCACTGTTTCACCGGGATTTCCGCTTTCTTGTTCACGAACATATCAAGCGAACCTGGCAGGGTCTGTGGGACCAACAGGTGGAAAATAAACTGCATCGTATTAAACCTATTCTTGGAATCTGGAAATCCTCATATCGTCGGAACCGCAGGGAGGGAAGTTGTGCTTGCGCGTTTCCGCATTGAGCATTGTCGTTTCACTCACCGCTTCTTGCTGTGTGGCGACACTGCACCAATGTGTGACACGTGCAATTGCCGACTCACTGTCACTCATATTTTGTGCATTTGTGTTCAATTTTTGTGATATGCGTTTTCACTTCTTTCAATTGCATTTGTTGACCAAGGACGCCGCTACGTAGCAGCGGCTACTAGATGACCACTGCGATACTGTTGCTGTCTTTTCCTTTTTAAAACAAATTTACTTTTTTAAACGTATCTAGATTTTATCCCTTCCATCATTATCATTTTTAACTTTTACTGAATCAGCCAGATTTTAAGCTTTATACAACGTTTTTAATACTGTTTGTTTGTCTTGTGTCTGGCGCTCTTTGGCCAAACATGGCCCTTGCGCCATAAAAATTGACCAACCAACCTCCAACGCTGGACGCCGTGGTAGTACTCCTCCGTATTAAACAAAAGAATACTTCTTTTAAACGCGTCAACCGTACAAAGGAAATCAATAATTTATATACACTGCCGGACAATTGCTAAGGACGGATGACAATAGCAACGATAGCAACCATAAAATGGAAGGCAGGAAAATGTGGAAATTAGCATAAGTGCGGGATACAGTAAGACGTGTTGTGCGTATGCAAATTTTGGATTGCCGAACTTGTTCGTGACGTCATAGCGCTGATAAGAGATATAAAGGATTTGACGCGTATTGACCGTTGTTGTTCAAACGCAAAGTTGAAAGGAAAAGAATCAATTGACAAACTTGCAATTTTCAGTATGTCTTCCCGACATCACCTACATGATTTTACACGTGGCCGTATTATTTGCAAGATTGAAGAAGGGCGAAAAATAACAGATGTTGCCAGGGAGTTCGACGTCAGCCACAGTGTTGTTTCAAGGCTTTAGAAATCATTTCAAACAAAAGGAGAGTGTAGCAAACGTCACGGGGAGGTCGTGTTCGCAGTGCGACACCTGCAGAAGATCGGTACATAGTGCTATCAACAAAAAGACACCGGCGCAGCACAGCTAGTGAGGTAGCAAATCAGTTTATGGCTGCTACTGGCAAGCGGATCTCCCGAAAAACTATCGCCAGACATTTGCATGAAGGAGGACTATACGCCCGCCGTCCTGTTGTGTGCATCCCATTGTCCAGACGTCACCGTACCGCCCGTTTGCAATGGTGCCATCAACATCGCAATTGGACTGATAACGACTGGTCTGCTGTCCTCTTCTCAGATGAGAGTAGACACTGTCTATCGTCTGATTGTCGACGACAACTGATCTGGCGTGATAGTGGTACTGCATATTGTCCAGCAAACATACAGGAAAGGGACCGATATCCGACATGTAGTGTCATGGTATGGGCTGTCATCATGATCAATGGCCGTACGTCCCTCTATGTGCTTTCAACTGGGACTATGACTGGCCAACGATACATTAATGATGTTCTGCTACCTCATGTTCGCATGTTCCGTGGTGCTGTCGGTGATAGATTCATTTTCATGGACGACAACGCAACATGTCATCGAACAGTCGCTGTTCAGGAGTGTCTTGAGAGCGAGGATATTCAACGCCTCGTATGGCCAGCACGTTCTCCAGATCTGAATCCCATTGAAAATGTATGGGATGCTTTGGGGAGGAGTCTTGCTGGTCGCCAATGCCCTCCAATAAACAAGGACACCCTCATCCGTGCACTGACAGAGGAATGGGATAAATTACCATACCAGCTGCTTGATAATGTTGTGCAATGCATGACACGACGTGTGGAATCTTGCATCGCCCTCCATGGTGGCCATATCCCGTATTGACATCTTACGCCGGAAAGCCAGCGGACGGTAATTGCATTTTTTTCACGTTTACGTATTCTGCACAAAATGGCCTGTTTGTTCCTTGAACACGTTCCAAAGCCTTCTGGATTTCAGAGCGCAATAAATTGTCTTTCTTGTAATGTCCTGGCATTCTGACATTATTTTATTTCACTTGGCATCCAACCACACTTACTTTTTTGTGCGCTATATAGCCGTTTATGATCCGTCCTTAGCAATTGTCCATCAGTGTAATTAATTTTTCCAGTGATTTTCGTTATCGTTCAGAAGCTAACGCAGCTTCCAAACATATTTTTAAAAAATTATACACTGGCGGAAAGTAAAAAAAGAACACCAAGAAGGAGACGTCTGATACCAACGAAATGTTTACAGTATAATAACGGAATACAGAGGATAACGTGATCAAAACATTATGGCAAAATACAGCTATATTTGCTGGTAAACTGAAAAATCACATTTCCATGTAACATGGTTAGTACGAGGTTGAACCATCATGAACTGCGTCACACTGTGCAATTCTGGCATGGAGTCTGTCGTACAGATGTTGGATGTAAGTTTGGGGTATTGAGTTCCAAGCATCCTCAACCTGGACGAGTAAATCGGGGATGGTCGTGGCTGGCCGTGGAGACCGGATAAGTCGTTGTCCCATAAAATCCTACACGTGCTCAATGGGGGACAAATCCGGTGAACGTGCAGGCCATGGAAGTTGTCTCACACCCTGAAGTGCAGGTTGCGTTGCACGTGCCGTGTATGGGCGTGCGTTATCTTGCTGGAAAACACCACGATGGACCGACCTTACAAATGGCAGAACAACGGGCTGAATGATGTTGTTGATGTAGGAGGTGCTGTTTAACGTACCCGGTACAAACACTAGTTGTGTACGGGAGTGATAGCTAATCGCTCTCCACACCAGGAGACCAGGTGTAGGCCCTGTGTGTCGCTGGCGGATGCAAGAAGGGTGGAGACGCTCCCCTGTGCGTCTGCGAACACCCATACGGCCATCGGAGGCTCACAAGCAGAATCTGCTTTCATCGCTGAACACGACAGATCGCCATTGCGTTCTCCAGTGCAGACGTTGGCGGCACCACTGCTGCCGTTCCTGACGGTGGGCTGGAGTCAGAGGTACAGATGCCAGAGGCACACGTGCACGTAGTCCTGCATCCAGTAGACGGTTGCGGATTGTTCGCACACTCACCTCAGGTGCAACGGCAGCTCGGATTTGCGTCGCAGTGGATGTTCTGCTTGACCACGCCGCTCTTCTTATGCGTCGATCGGTCAGCTCATCAGTCCGTCTGCGGCTCCCGGTTCCACGTCTTCTCGTGTGCGAATGTTCCTCGGACCATCTAAGCTACCATCGTACCATCACCGATACTTCCCGCACAATTAGCTCCGCAATACGACGATACGACCACCCGGCCTCGCGGAGTCCGACTAGACGACCTCGCTCAAAGTCCGATGACTGCTGAAATCCTACACGTCTTCCATGTCCAGGCATTGCAGCTTCTTCAGGGTCTTCGCACGTGTCCGTACGCCGACGACTGATTACATTCAATTCGCCGTACTCCTTAAATACCACCGAAGATAATTTGCATATTATACCGTGCTGTGGCATAAGCGCTCACCGGTTCGTCCCGAAATAAATATCACACCTACGTAAACTCGACCCCAATAACATATGTAAATTTCATGATCCTCCGCCAATTCCTTCTTGGTGTTCTTTTTTCACTTTCCGGCAGTGTATATATCTAAGGGGAACACCCTGTATTTTAAACCTGCACCTCTCCCTAGACGACTGCCAAAGATTCAACTGTGATGGCAATAAGCTTTGCATAGAGCATATTTCATTTTATTTCAGCCATTTAAAACGCCTGTCAATTTCCGTCTAATATCCCGGAGATTCTAACTGATTTCAGAAATGTTCCAAAATAAAAATAACGTTGAGGTTCAGAATTCCAGCTACAAAACCACAAAAAACGGAGATGATGGAAACCACGAGTTGTACTTTGAAAGTGCTAAATTGTAAGAAAGTAAGGAAAAACAATTGACTTTTTTTTTTTCGTTTTTCCCATTTCTCAGAACTTTATGAGAAAAGAGCAAAGTCATCAAGAATCCTTTGTTTCCAGGCCATCCAAGGAAGCGCAGAACTCATTAAAATATATGAAACAAATCTGCATATTGATTCATATTTTCATCATTTTTATACATTTCCCCCTGCCCACTAGAATGACGTATCTCCTGAATTGTGCATCTATCCAATAATCAGATTCTTCAAGATCGTCGTAAGTACCCAATTACAGATAACATCAAGAGAGTTCACTTGTGCATCGAAATGTAAAACACGTAATTGTCCTACTGCGAAGTCATTGTCACTTGCTGTCGTTTTCTTTCGTGTTTTCCACAAAGCAGCGGAACTCAAAACTAATTAATTCTGATAATTACAATGTTTTACTTTTTGTTGGTTTTATGAAATATTTTCCTTTGAACAATGTTTCGGTATTTCTAATCTTATGTATTATATTATGATGGAGTTATTATTGTTGGTATTGATAGCGCTGCTGATAGAAACAAATCTTTTGTTACAAGGATTTTTATTTACCAACTTGTGAAATCTGCATTTTCCTGAACTTCAATTTTGTTTACGGGTTATCGTCATCTCTAAGAACAACACTTGGCAATTTTTGCTTAGCTCCTACATCGGAAAATTTGTATTAACTACTAATTGATGCTAAACACACCCTGATTTTGAGTACGTTACAGTTCCAGAAAATTGCATGCATGTACCTTACCATGTTAACATCACACTATCACACTATTGATTTCACATAATGTATGGATACAAACAGTTACTTGCCCAAAAATTTTTTTCGGGGGGGGGTTGTTGATGGGTACAACATTTATTTTTTATACAACTAAATGTGTTATGAGTACATTTTTAAAATGTATGCAACATCCGCGCAAAAATATTCAAATAAATATTGCTGGAAATTATTCTTATTGTATAATATAAACAGCCATCTCTTCTGTCACTCTCTCTCTCTGTATGGAACGCTTGACGTCAGAGTAACGTCTGCATTGTTGCGGCATCATGCATCGATCAATTGGTGTGCGCTCGCGAGTTGCGAAAGTGGATTGTCTACTATATAATAGCACGAGATGACTGTTAAATGATAAAAACACGAGATCACTGTTAAATGATAAAAACACGAGATCACTGTTAAATGATAAAAACACGAGATCACTGTTAAATGATAAAAACACGAGATCACTGTTAAATGTTAATATCACGAGATCACTGTGAAATAATAATAGCACGAGATCACTGTTAGATGACAAGGTGGTCGCGAGCTAATTTAAAACCATTGGGTTATCAATGACTCGAGTTCTGTTTTTCCGATCTAGAAAATTGGAATTGAATTCTTAATATCGCAGCAAGTTGAGTTTGCACGCGATCACATTGAGATGTCAAGATGATCGCGTGCGAATTTAAAGACAGTGGATTATCAATGACTCCAGTTCTATTCATCCGATCTACAAAACCCGAATAAAATTCATAATATCACGGCAAGTTGCATTAGTATATTAATTTAATTTAGCACAATTCGAATATTGATTTGTACGCTTTAATTATTTTTTACATTTGTAACTAACTTTCCAAGTTTAGTGATGACTATATTATATATTTTGCAAAATATCGATCTATCTAAACGCTCTAACCTATAATAAAAACTGAAATCTTGAGATGTCAAAGTGAGCAAGATTGCATCTAAAAGCAGATGTCGCCCCAATAGCACATTATCGAGAATTTAGATAGTTCCGATTTGTAAAACCAAATGTCGCATTATTTTGTAGAAAAAACTTCGGTACGAAATTTCAAACTAACCGTCGAATAAGACAGTCTAAAACAAACCTGAACGGAATATAGCAAGTGTGCCGGAGAAAAATTTGTTTAACGCGTCTTTTGAAAAACGGGAATTAATAGCCTATAATTTTCAGTTCTAACATGAATGAGTTTTTATTATTTAAGTTTTTCCTAAATTTCCTTACGGAAATACCGCGTCTATTTGATTTGTTTATAATCTGCTTCAATTAAAAATTTCACTCTATCATAGAACGGGCTATATAGGCTAGCTTCCTATATTCCTATCACCTCTTAATGCTTGACCACTTATCTTTTGCTATTTATCTTGGCAGAAAACAATCTAGGCAAAGTGACTTGAATCCTGATAAGACCGATTTGTGTGCGAGAAATGGTGCATAAATTGAAATTTTGTAATAGTCTTCTGGGTTTTCTGTGTTTATGTTACAGAGTTGGTTATGTTTTGATATGATTCTTCGTATTTTAAACAAAAACTCCTTGCTTTTCAGCGTGCTTTAGAGTAAACTGAAATAAGTGATGGAACTCAAATTTGGCATTGCCTCGTCGCCATAGAAAATTTCAATATACCCATGTATTGGCTTTTCAGTGCAATGGGACATTCTGGTCCTTGGCTCTTTGCCGCTTCCTCGTCGTCATGGAGAAAACACGTTCAATTTTTGCCACGAGACATAAAAATGTATTCAAATACTGTCAAAACTTTGCCTTCTAAAATCACGTTTTCGAAATATCGAAAGGTTCCAAATTTGAAGGGGATGCGTAGCGGTGGTGGGGGAGGGATTAACACCCCAAACACACCCCTTCGGCACGCCACTGGATAAAACAATAAAAATTTCATCACTGTAATTGCCCTCATTCACAGTAAAATTTAGAAAAAAAAAAGTGAGGGATTCCATGAAATTTTCCGGTGTAATTGGCGCTTTTTTGGATTTCAGAAGAATGTGATGTAAAACGTGTCAAGAGTCAAATATCTAACGTTAAATGAATATATTACATGAAACGGGGGAAAGCTCCAGGAGAAGATGGAATTACTGTAGACATCATACAAGAAGCAAGTGGAGAAATTGAAACAGTACTCGCCCAAGTTTTCACTTGATGTCTTAATGAAGGGAAGACTCCTGAGGATTGGACCAATGCTTCAATGATCTTACTACATAAAAAAGGCGACATTGAGGATCTCAGGAACTACAGACCTATCAGCCTCCTATCAGTGATTTATAAAATCTTCACTAAAGTTCTTTCACACCGCTTGAAGGTAACACTGGACATGGCTCAACCGAGAGAACAAGCTGGATTCCGGAGCGGATACAACACTATAGATCTTATCCACGTACTGAGAGAACTAATTGAAAGAGCGAGGGAATATGAACTTCCATTATGCATGACTTTTATCGATTGTGAAAAGGCCTTTGATTCGGTGACACCATCAGCAGTTACAATGGCTCTGAAATCTTGCGGTATTGAAGATGCATACATTAACATTATCAATAACATCTATGAAAATGCAAGTGCAAAGATTCGGCTATTTGAGAATACAGCATCCATAAAAATTGGAAAGAGTAAGACAAGGTGACACTATATCTCCCAAACTCTTTAATGCCACATTGGAAAATGTCTTTCAATCACTGAACTGGAAAAACAAAGGGATATGGATTAATGGAGATTATCTAACCCACCTTCGTTTTGCTGATGACGTAGTCATTTTTGCAACTACCCCATCGGAACTGCAGAGTATGATCCAGGAAATTGCTGACAAGAGTAAAGAAGTGGGATTAAAAATGAACTTTCAGAAGACAAAAGTGATGTTCAATGCTTTTACAAAAAATGAAGATTTATCGATTGATGGAGAAAAGCTGGAGATAACAGACACGTACGTTTATCTTGGACAGCAGATATCAAGTGAGGGTCACATTGATGAAGAAATTAATTGGCGTACAAAACTTGCCTTGAGAGCTTTTGGAAGAAACAGTATAATTTTCAAGAGCAATATGCCATTATGTCTTAAAAAAAAAGTGTTTGATCAATGCATCCTTCCAGTGCTTACGTATGGTGCAGAGACGTGGACCTTAACTAAAAGAGACATACAAAGACTGCAGCCAACTCCAAGCAGCATGGAGAGGTGCATGCTTGGTGTAACCAGGAGAGATAAGAAGAGGAACTCGTGGATCCGAAAAATGACAGGAGTGGAAGACATCATAATCAGAGTAAAATCCCTGAAATGGCAATGGGTTGGACATATTACCAGAAGGACAGACCATTGACTGGCAGCTGAAATTTTATACTGGATTCCAAGGGAAAGGAAAAGACCCAGAAGAAGACCACATGTGAGATGGGCGGATGAAAGTCGAAAGTATGCGGGAGTAACACGAAGGAGACTGGCACAACACAGACTGTTGTGGAAGAAACTTGGAGAGACCTTCGTCCACCAGTGGATTGATAATGGTTGAGAATGATGATGATGATGATGATATATAAAAATATTATTACGTTACGAGTGGCACGCAGTCCCGATTTAATTTAATGAAGCGACACACACAGGATAAGATCGGAATGGTTGGGTAAGCACTTATGATCAGAGAGCTATTAATATGACAGTGCTACACTGTTATTCACTAGAGAACGCTGTATCTGAATGAGTGGATGATATAATCACGTTAATACAATTTAAAGAGAAACGAACACAACATAATGTCGCTAAAGACAAGAATTTGAATAAGAATATGCAGTTTCAGTGCAATTCGAATGCTTCAGAGATCTCAAAAGATAATTTTCCTTCCTTCCAGAATGCCTATGTGTTTACAGTAGGCTTTAGTACGAATTCACGGTTACAGCTTCAACATAAACAGTTATTATATCTTTTTTTAAGGCTCGCGTATCTTTATTTTGTTTCCTGTATTTTCCACCACATACGCACGGTTCGTCTGTGCTAACAAGCCCAGTCCTAACCCCAGAACTCCACTGTTGTGTCTTTCTCTGTCTCAACTGAAACCTCTTCTACAAAACATGAGTTAAAAGAGATCGCAGGACCTGTGTCATAAACAACATGGCACTTGGCTCTCGAAGAATCACTTGGGATTAGCCATTAAGCACGTGACAGATCAAAACTCCTGACTTCATCAACACTAATGGACTTTAAAGATGTATATACACTTACTTACTAGTACCAAACGACTTTCTAACTATGAAATACCGAAAAATGCTTCATTATTTTTCCCTTAGTGAAAACTAGGAGATAATGTTTTAAATCAGACTTGAAATGGCAAGGGAAATGTAATTCAAAACTACGCCTCCTAGCGGGTAAATTATGTATTATTCGAAGAATAAACCGTACGCAAAATGTTCTTCATGGTGAAGAGTATTCCACGAAAAGTACTCCAGTCTTGCAGAATATGGGATAAGATAAACGTCGACATGCATTTATTCACCCTGATCGAAGATTATGAATCGGAAAAAGAACTAACTGTATTGATATGGACGTTTGTCGGAGCCGTACTTAACCAAACGAATTTATCAAAGCCGACAGGTATTATATTATAGATGCAGAGATATGGTATCGTCCAACAGAGGGAAGGGACAAATATAATTTGTATGTGTTAAGAAAGCCTCCAATACACACAATGAAGGACAAAAATAAATTGTTCAAGTGGATAATTATATTCGAAATTCACTTGTCTTATTCTTCTCCAAGAGCTGAAACACAACAGGAAATGGGTCGATGAAGTGCTTTTCAACCAAACTGTCGTACTTGTTCTCTAGTTGTTTTTGTTTTTCAGTATGGGTCTAAATGAAGCGAGTCCAATTTATCCCTGAAATACAGTGAAGTTTCCTTGCTCAGCCGTGTGCAATGTTTCGCTGTAGAACAAACGGGTTTGTGGTTAGTGTGTGAAGAGGCAGATCGGTGGAAGAAAGCTAAGGCGTACAGGAACCAGCATCCAATTCCGTGTTACAATTAACGAAAAAATGCGTTTAAAGTAGCTATCTGAGCTGGAAATAATGTGGACAATTGAAGCCCTCGTAGTTGATAGACCGCTTAGCTCATCTTCCTGCAAATAGCACTGCCATCCACATGACCGTGGCACACCTGGCATGTTACAAACGTGAAAGCATAAGTCCTAAAAATATTTTAACACGGTTCCAACTTTTACCGTTGACGCTTAGTTAATTTTTTTTTTTTTTTTGTGGGCGCCATTTCATGTAGAACTGGGAAACGATTTACTTTTTTAATATAAAAAAAATCATCGGTTTGGTTGCACATTTAATCCAACTCGAAATATCCTTCCTCTATTGAAACTAAAGGAAGGATGGTCCACAGCTTTAGTTCTTTTTTTCTTTCTCCGACTGCAGTGACAGAAAACACAAATATGTCTGCTTATCCCTTGATCTATTCCACCAGCCAAAAATTCATTTAAAAAAAATGCACCGAGCAAATACTTTCACGGCGTGGTTTGACGATAATTCCGTATCGTGTGTGGACTGGCCAGCACAGAGCCCGGATCTTAATCCCAAAGAGCACCTGTGGAATGAATTAGAGCGACGCATAAGAAGTTTGGAACCAAGGTCTACTACTAAGCAACAGTTAGCGGCAGCATTATGTACTGAATGGAAGCGCATACCTATCGCTGTGCTCCAAAACCTTGTCGAAAGCATGTTTCGAAGGGTCAGTGCATGCATTAAGGCCAAAGGTGAACCGACACCGTACTAATGTATGTCAATAAATGCGATGCTGTGTTTCTCTTCTAGGTGTCTGTTGTCAATATAGTGTGTGTATACATATAGAGGGTTCAAAAAGTCTATCCGTAGTTGGTGTCTTAGGTTATATGGAAATCAAACAAATGTACACTGAAGAGCAATTGAATTAGAGATACCTGTCTAGTAACGTGTAGCACCACCTTTCATCCTGATGACGGCGGCGATTCGTCTCAGCATGGACTCGACAAGACACCGGGAGCGTTGGGAAGTCATACGAATCCACGACCCCTGAACAAGCTCCCACAGTTCACGAAGTTTTGATAGCGGGAGTCAGAGCCTCGAACATCTCTCTCGATGGCATCCCAGATGTGCTCGATGGGATTGAGTTCAAGTGACCTAGCTGACCAAGGAAGCGAGGTAACTTCGGTGGAGTGTTCATCCAGCCATTCGGATACAATGTGGGAGCGATGGCACTGTGCATGGTCTTGTTACAGGATGAAGTCCCCAGTGGGATGTTGAAGACGCACAAACGGGAGCAAATGGTCATTCAGGATATCCCGGTAACGTTGACCTGTGAAGGACGATGTCACACGTACCAGGGGTCCCATTTCAGTCCAGGTAAACAGACCCCAGCCGAGAAAGCCACCCACACCAGCTTGAAGATTACCCTGCTGGCAAGAAGGATCCATCGCTTCATGTGGTTTGCGCCGTACTCGTATCCTGCCATCCGCATGTACCAACGCGAATCTCGACTCATCAGTCCAGGCAACATTTTCCCACATATCTAGGGTCCAGTGGCGATGTTCCCGCGCCCATGCTAATCTTTGCATCCTGTGATGCGCGGTCAGCAGCGGTACCCTCGTGGGACTATGGCTTCTGTACCCCATAGCGAGGAGATGGTTCTGGATGGTGTAGTTGCTTACACGTTTTTGTGCACCAGCGTTAAATTACTGAGTGATTTCTTGCACTGTGGCCCGTCTATTCGCTGTTGCAATGCAAGGTAGCCGACGATGACTCCGCTCATCCACACGCTGTTTCTCATATTGACGGCAAATTACCGTTTTAGAAATGCGTTAACGGAAAATCCTGAATTTTCAGAAACCTTTTCGCAGTTTTTTTCTCATATTGACGGCAAATTGCCATTTTAGAGATGTGTTAACGGAAAATCCTGAATTTTCAGAAACCTTTTCCGCAGTTTCTTTCTCATATTGACGGCAAATTACCGTTTTACAGATGTATTAACGGAAAATCCTGAATTTTCAGAAACCTTTCCGCAGTTTCTTTCTCATATTGACGGCAAATTACCGTTTTAGAGATGTGTTAACGGAAAATCTTGAATTTTTCAGAAACCTTTCCGCAGTTTCTTTCTCATATTGACGGCAAATTACCGTTTTAGAGATGTGTTAACGGAAAATCCTGAATTTTCAGAAACCTTTCCAAAATTCCTTTCGTAAATTAGAAAAAAATCTCCGTTCTCACTTTTTCCGTATGCGCATGACGAGAAATTACCTGTAATAGGAGCGATTGGTGAGAATAGTTGAAGGTTTGATTAACTTTGAGATTTCAATCATCTGTCGAATTTTGAAGTTCCGTTGCGAGATCAGATATTATGTATAGTATATCGCATGGATTTTGTTTATTGTGGCACAAGATATTTCTCCTCCTTTCCGCTGTTTGTTGCATCAGCTACTTACTATATATTGTGTTGCGGTAAGAAACCGGGTACTTATTGTACAGATGTTTATGCGATGACCGTGTATCAGTCTTTGGACAATTTAAAACAAAAGCTATTATAGCTATCAAGAGTCAATTTCATACTTAGTTTTTCCTGTGTGAAATAATACTATAAAAAGTACATTTCACCTTTTCTTTATAGATAACTGAAAGTCATTATCAGTGTAAAAAAAACAAGTTGCAAAGCATTTTGGTGCTTCGAAAAATCAGGATGAAAAATGCTTAATTTGTGAAAAGTCCCCTTGGAAAAAATAAAAACAATTACAAATCCATTCAGAAAAATAATCAGCTCCAACATAAAATATAATGACTAAATCACTCACATTAATGACAAAAAACAAAATTTCATCGTCACCGATTTCGTTTTACCATGTACGTAAGTCCGATTGCCTAGTGCATGTGGCTAAGTTGTTAACGGCGCGAGTTACCTGTTGGGCCAGCTATAAGGACGGGGGTTCGATCCTGACCTGAGAGGAAGGATTATTTAAGTGCTATACAGGGTTGTCGATTTTGCGGAATTTCAATTAAAATACGGAAAAACCTGAAACGGACTTTTCTGAAATAAACGGAATTTCTGTCTACGGAAAATCTGTGAAAATACGGTAGTTAAAATAAACGGGCAGTTCTAAAAGCGTAAATTTCTGAAAAGCACGGATTACCTACCGGCAACTTTGCTGCACATCATTTTCTACAAATTTTCGTGAAATCGCTTGTTTTTTACAGTGTATCGTTAACATCCACTGCGTAATGAAATTCCATGCAACTGAAGCTAAGCTGACGCTGCGACAAAGCACCGGATTGCTTCGGCTAACGCAAATATGAACGGTTTACAGATTTCACAGCTTCACCTTATTATGTAAGGTTACATACACCTCGTAGCTCCAGCTAATTGGAGCTTTTTCCGAGGTCTGTACATGGGAAAACCGTGAAAATGTGCACCTTTGTGCCGGAAATGACATTTGAATCGCTTAGTATTCCGTTGAACATGTGACGTTATTTCAGAAAACCTGAGAGTTACGTAGCCTTGGAGAGGGAATAACGCAAGAACGTTCCCAAGAAAATAGAATATTAGTGAGTTTTGTACCGGAAACACTCGACTCCCCCCCCCCCCCCCAATTTTTTTTCGAGGCCCTTTTGCCAACATCTATTAGATTTCAATTACAGAATAATTTAACTTCCATATTGTTTCGCAGGCTTAACGGACGTTTTAATAAATCAAATTCTTTGAAATCTAGGAGTATTTTCCGTAAAACCAAAATTATTACACTTTACTGCGTGAAACACAAATGTGCACATGGTAATTAAAATGTTTGCCACCTTAGTTTCATTTTGTTGTGGTTGCGGGCGCGATTCCACCGCGGACCCCAAATGTTGTAACCGTGATCCCACCGAGGGCCCCCGATGTAACGACCGTTGCCGAGCAATTATTAAATTTCTTATCCACGGTAATTCGACGTTGTCCTTGGCGCGAAGACTGTAATGTATGGGCGCGCACTTAAACAATTAAAGCCAATCACGCTCGTATACATTAATAATGTATCCCGCAAATGCACTGACTGCACTAAACACAAATATTTAATTAGCTATCAAAAATAAAAATGGCACAAATACGTATAACAATTTATTGTCTGCTGATTTTAAGTACTGGGTCATCTTTGACCGAAATTTGTTCCCGTTAGAAAGTTTTTGCGTACTTAAATTCCACAGTTCAGTTTATTATAAATTATAATTTTGATCGGCTTATACATGCCAAACAGTTCCTCGACTATCTGCGTACCAGTAAAAAAATGTTACCTGGGGCTGACAAAAATAAATCCAATTAGCGATTTCACCTGTAAATTGATACACTAACACACTTCGTTTTACGCTGAAGATTTCATTTCCTTGAGCTGGCTGCGTACCGTCGAGATCACGCATAGGGGTTGCACTGCTGCCGTAGACAACACAAACGAGTTTTGTTTTTGCTTTGCTTCTCCTTGGAGCGTCCACTGTCAACTCGCCGACTTCTGAACTTCTCCGTAGCTTCATTTTCTATTGGGCCAACAAGTCGCTGACTTCCATTCGGCTCCCAGCACAGGAATCGCTGCTATATTACGCGGATACAAGCATTCCGCTGTCTTAATGGCAATCTGGCCTATTCAAATACATCGAGTTGCTGATGATATCCGTTTCTTTCAAAATGCGGGAGGTTTTGCTGCTTCATTTTTCCAAACGTAGCAGCCCAAAGACATCTCGTTATTTACATCGGAGAGAGTAAAGGCAACTGCACTTTCTTCCTTAGTTTCAACGCCAAGTGCGCAATCTTGCTTACTGACTAGACCAAACAAAAAGAGAGCAATTGTACTGAAAAATGATTTAAACAATAGACGAATTTACGATTATTCGCTCACCATCTTGTCCCCCATCTTCATTTAGTTCAAGTGGCCCGCAATGTCTTGCTTCGAACCGTTCCTACTTCCCGGTTGTTTAGACTAGACGTCAGCTGCGACGTACGATTTACGACGTGAAAGCGCTCAAACTCCGACCACCCAAACAGAGGGAGAATTCTTCGTCTCTTTTCTTTCCTAACCACAGATAAAACTTTCCTCTCTCTTTACACTTTTTAATCCTAATAAAGCCTCGAACTTAGTTAATTAATACCTGATTAATTTCATACCTCCACCGTGCCCATTAACTCCCGAACTAATGGCGGGGAACGGGTCGTAACAATATTGATACAAAGTACTCCAAAACACTTACGCGAAAGTTAATCATATTACACAAATGTTATTCTTTAGACCAGCTTCTTTGAATGCCTCACGATCACACACACAAAACATGTAATTGCCGCCTGACAGTGTCTAATGACCTTTTCCTATTTATACGAGAGTACAGAACATAAGTAAGCAAATAAATAATTAAGAATTGTGGCACAAAACTGGTAAATGCTGCCCCGGTTGCACAGTGGTCTAAACGATGACTTTTGATCATTCGCCCTAAAGGGATCCTGGTTCGAATCCCGTTGGGGCACGGATGTTGTATTCAAAGTAAACTGACTTTGCATGTACTACTTACTGGTCATCTATGTAACACTTCTCAGAAAACTTGAAAATTTCAACGCCCTGGAGCTGGAATCGAACCCCGCATCTCCCGTTTACCGGTCGAGTACGCTAACCGATTATTGATTTATCTGTGGTATTGGTGACCTCCGACCTACATCTGTCCGGTTAGGAATTGGGTTAAAGCGCTATGAGGAAGCACGGATGCTTCGACTGGCGAAAATCTGAGGACTTTCAGTATCCTATGTCTCAGAGTCTTAGAACTTTACTGTCCTAGGAGGTGTAATGGTTAGCATACTCGACCGATAATCGGGAGATGCGAGGTTCGAATCCCGCTCCAGGACGATGAAATTTTCAAGTTTTCAAGCACATTCAGTTTGCTTTGAATATCCTGTCGATTTTCCATGTGTTATGAAGAATATTTCTTTCTTCATAGATTTATGGATGCTGTGTTTGTCTTACGGCGCTGGTTCTCTCCCTTCCCTGGAACCAGTGGCCCTAAATTAGGGACGGCCGACTGCTTATAGCCCATTGAGTTGCTCAAGGTGGTCGTTAAACTTCCAATAAAAAAAAGCAAGAAAAAAAAAACTTGTAAAACTACTTAAAACTATTTACTCTCGAATATAAAAAACACACTTAACTTCACAATGTTTTACACATAGTAAATTTTTTTCTCCTGACTCTCTCAAAACAACAACAACAAAAAAGAAACTACACAGCTCTCCTTTTTCGATACCGGAAAGAACCCTTTTAAAAAATGCATTACATTCTGAAGGATACGTAGTTATGTGCAAACATTTGTAATATATAACACCTTATCCTTATTGGTATAAAAAATTCCACTAATTAAGGTGGACGTCTAGTGGTTTTGCTTCTCATGCTTCCAATGGACAAACTTCTGTACACATTTTCTTCACAATTACTGCGTTCCCAAGGATGGAAATTTGAACATCGATTAAAATAACTTCATATTTTAACTTGGAATACTTAATATTTTCTAAAACATAACCATAATTAAGCAATCCAACATTTGCTTGTCTACTGACGTCATCAATGTGCAGGTCGCCGCATCTTTTTTCTGGTCTCAACACCACCAAAGGAAAAGTTTTTGATTTTTAATATAATTATGGTTATGTTTTAGAAAATATTAAGTATTCCAAGTTATAATATGAAATTATGTTAATCGATGTTCAAATTTTCATCCTTGGGAACGCATTAATTAACCCTTTAAGCGGCCGATGTACCGGAACAACAAGTTGCCCAAATTTTCCTGTGCTCCTCAAACAGAATTGCTCTCATAGTGACCAGGTTATACGAAAGCTACGGCAAAACTATTCCTTTCCCTATTTCATCTTAGGACTATTGACTATAAATCTGCCGCTGATTGTAAGTGCTCCCGTACAGTATGTAGTCTTAAAGTATGTAGTTTGATTCCTCTACAGCCCTTTATTCTCTGTTCATTACCCCAGGAATGGTTCGGAAACAGTAGTCCCCCGGACTCGAACATCATGTCACTGGGTCGAAACAAGTCACTCAAATATCTTTTCTTTTCTTTCTCAGGTTCGTCGCCCTTTTCTTAGCATTCTTAAGGTAAAACGTAATCATAGAGCAAAGATTAATGACAATCATACCGCCAAATTATTACTTAGAACGACATACGTAAGGTAAAAGCAACGCTTTCTGATGCGCAGGTTCACTAGTTCCTGTCGCGTACGGTCCACTTCTCAGACAGCGAATATATTCGTTCAAGCTCATTTCAACTTATTTTGTTAACCCCGAGTTAATTCGTTCCAAACGGTTAAATGGTTAAGAAGAAAATGTGTACAGAAGTTTGCCCATTGAAAGTACAAGAAGCAAAATCACTAGACGTCCACCTTTAAACTGATATTTCTTCCACATTCTGTTAATATACATGCATAGAAACTTTTCTAAGGCCATGAAATGGGACCTCAAGTCCTGTGGAATAGCTGCTTTCTCGTCATCCAGTTTTTTATGAACTAAAGCAACGAAACGTTTTCTAAAGATTTTATTTAATTATTTAAAAAAAAAATCAGAAATTGCTTTCCCTTTCAATACTTTATTCAAAGCTGCGTGAATTTCAGGCTATTTGTTTAACCAGTTTCGTATGAAATTTCGGCAAAAAAATAAATAAAAGCCATTTGCTAAGGCTAGAGGCCATCTTAGCCGTGAGCCCCCGCAATGCGGGGGTTCCGGGACTATCAATACGCCCCCTGATATTAGTACTGTCTTTATTCGATGTTGAGCTTGATTGAAATAAAGTGTTGTAAACACGGAACTAATTTTTTGGTGAAAAGTAGGCGCATCCATATGCGCAGGTGAAAGAATACGCAATTTCATGTACATCATCCATTCCCAATGAAACGTTCTAAACATTACAATCAAAATATCTTAGCTGGTATCGATTTTGCATTAATGGCTGCATGTGCACAGGAAATTACTGTTTCATTCACTCAGGAAAAACGAATTTTATTAAATTTCTGATAAGTACGGTTCTTGAGATGAATGCGTTTAATTCGTTTTTTGATTAATGTGTGTTTGTAGATCTCTTGGTGAGGGAGATTTCTGGGAGAACAGAGAATTGCATTGCGATAAAAAATAAACCGAATCGTTATATCGTAAATTTCGCATAGTTCCTCTCAGACTTTTCTTTTAATTTTTGTGTACAATGTAATACTACTTATTAAAAGAGCAATCGTTTCAGTTTGAAGGGGACGCATTGAAGAAATTAGCGGAAAAGCCGCATTATAGGAAAGGATATATGACTCTGTGTTTTGAACGAAGTTATTATCCGAAACGCAGTTTTAACGCCGGCTTTCTAGGTCATTAAATAACATTATGGAAAATTGCGAAAATGCCACTGCTGGGAGAATAGGATACTTATAAAGGGGGAAGAAAGATCTTTTAAACCAAGGAAGGTCATAAATTATCACGCTGCTGAATTTTTAATGGATTCTCAAAGACGATAGGCACATGCCTGCATCTTAAAGCATAAGCTATCGCTGAAAATGGAAGATAATTTACGAAACACAAGTAAAAGTCTCAGGAAATCTAATTTTTACTTCATTTTATCAAAGGGCACTTTTAATTTTGGAAAAGAATGGAACTTGTGGTATTAAAAATTCTTGCGCACGTCTTGTTTCTGCTCGAACACCAGCAGAAATTCGAGAGGAAACCATTTCCTCGTCCAATCCCCATTAAGTCACTGTTGCGTTGCTTCATTCACTGTCCATAGAAATAGTTTATTTTTGAAGTTTAGGTGTGGAAACTCAAAGACGTTTCATAAACATTATTCTCGTGTGCCCGAAAAGTATTGCTCAGATCAGCTCACGGTAACGCGAAACTACAGAAGCAAACACCCCTTGCGTGAAATGCACAATAATGTTCTAATTCAAAGTTACATTCGGAAGTCTTGTTGATTCAGTCACTTTTGTTTTAAACTGTTACAGGGACAGAAATATCAATCTGCATTTAAAGAAAGAATTAATTTAAATGCAAATTGCTAGGCACGTCAACAGCGATTAATTGTCAGATGTCGAGTTTCAGTTTAATAATGCAACCCGACGATCAGAGTACTAATTTCCATCATAGTTTTTTTTTTTTGCATGATGTAACACACACACTTTATAAGCTAAATTATTGATCAGAATTTGAAAATATGATTAGACGAGCTGTAGGATTCCGAACGAAATTCCCGAACCTACGTATGACTGCAATGCGATTACCTCACACACGTTTCTATACAGCTAGAACGTTCTCGTGTTGAAGAATCCCTCACTCAAACGGTGACTGTTCTGTAAGCATAACCACTAGATGGCAGCACTTGCATCAGTTCCAACATCGCTAGCACAGATTTAAAGGTGCAGCGAACTTAGCCAAGGCCTTTTAGAAATTTAAGGCCTTGACATTAGAAAAATGAGTTCCATCCGTGCGTGACGTCACTCGGAAAGCAAGACTTCCAATTGGTTTTCACGCTGTCGTATATGACGTCAAATACGATTCCTACGTATTAGTAAGGACTCGCATTCTTTTGTCTTACATGTTTCTAATTTTCGCCGACTCGCATTCTTTTGTCTTACATGTTTCTAATTTTGCATCGTAACTTGCTGCTGATGTGTGAGAAAATGAAATGTTTGATTTATAAAATTCGCAATTATTTTGAGGCTCCTTCCCACTTCAGTTTTAAACGGAAATACATGTACGTTAGTGTGAATTCAAAACAAAACATATTTCTAAAATTGAAAACTTCACTCGTTTATGAAGTTTGATTCATTCCGCTTCGATATTAACACGATTTCTGCAACCCAAAACAACGCATTTCCAAAATACACGTAGTTGAAATTACATGGATCGTATCATGTATAGGCGTTACCACTGGGGGACGGGTGCGGGTTGAGCAGGCAGAACGAAAGACCACTGAAGAGATAGACTAGTGTCCGGTACGGTAGGGCATGCGCATATATGCAGCATGACGTGGGGGGGGGGTCGGAAGGATATAACGCACACGGGCGGTGAACGCTCAGAATTTCGGGGGCCGTGGGTGGCCTGGTGGGCAACGTTCGTGACTGCCACGGAAAGGGCCTCAGGTTCGATCCCAGCAGGTAGTAACGCTCGGTCCACTAAATATCCGCCGTGCGTCGGATGGGCACGTTGAGCCGTCGGACTCCGGGTACTGCCCCCTGTAATAAATAAGGGCGTCTTCCTCCACCTTTGTACTTTGCTTCCGTGTAAATTTCCTATCGGGCGCTCTAACCCAAATCTCCTAGTTTAATATTTCTAAGGGTTGTTTAAGACCTGGGGTCAGACACTCCCTTCCTAAAATGCTCTACATATGATTATGATGTTCATGCTCGGAAATTCGGTGAAAGCCATTGCACGGTGTACATCAGTTTGAACGACGTCGAGTTGCTACCACCGTAAGATATGGCCAACAGGTAATCTAGTAGACGACATCTGGATGACTTTACCCGAGGTCGCGTCATTGGGAAGTTGGAAGAAGGTCGAATTGTGACTAGTGTGGCCGAGGAATTCGGGATCGCTCACTGCATCGTGTCACGAGCTTGGAGAGCATTTCAAAATACAGGAAAAGCTGTCGGAGAGTTTAACAGTGGTCGTCCACGAGCAACCACGGCGCCGAACGACCGGTATATTGTCCTACAAGCGAGAAGAGACAGACGGCAGACAGCGGGAGAAATCGCAAGGCTCATGCATCACATAACTGGACGTCCGTTATCGCGTTTTACCGTGGCCAGGAGGCTGCACAAAGGTGGTCTATTTGCACGACGACCAGTACGGTGTGTGCTATTAACGCCTGCTCATCTGAGACGGCGGTTTCTGTGGTGCCAGGAACACAAGAACTGGACACATCAGCAATGGGGTCGAGTTCTCTTTACGGATGAGAGCCGATTTAGTCTGACGAGCGATTCTGGACGTATACACATCTGGAGAGAGCAGGGAACACGTAATCACACCTTCAACATTATCGAAAGGGACTGGTTTGGAGGTGGCGAAGTTCTTGTTTGGGGCGGTATCATGCTTGGTAGCCGTACTGACTTCCACATCTTCCAAGGAGGTTCTGTCACTGGTGACCGCTATTGTACCAAGGTTCTCCTGCCTCACGTGCGTATGTTTAGAGGTGCTGTGGGTCCTGAGTTCCTCTTCATGGACGACAAAGCTACACCTCATCGTACAGTGGCTATCGCAGAGCTGTTGGAGAGTGAAGATATTCAACGCATGGATTGGCCCGAAAGGTCCCCGGACCTAAATCCAATCGAACACGTGTGGGACCTTCTCGGGAGACACTTGGCAGCACGTCACCAGCCGCCAGCAACGATTCCGCAGCTGCGATTGGCGCTACAAGAGGAATGGGCCGCAATGCCTCAACAGCTCCTTGACAACCTAGTCCTCAGCATGGACAGACGTAATCCTGCAACGCAGTCAGGGGTGATCATATCCCCTACTAAAGACTGGATTTTTCTTGGCAGCCGCGTTTCCCATGGACGTTTCTGTCTTCTGTCCAGTTGTGCTGGAATCTACCTTTTCAATAAAGTGCCTTTGTATCCTTTGGATTCCTTGTTTGGACGGTTTTGCTCACTTGCCCCCATATTCTTACATGTTGGGGATCTTATGGTATGATTTGAGTCGATGTGGAGCACTTCTGCAGACGTTACATTTGAAAAACCGTGTCTTCCTTAATTTTTGCACGCCAGTGTATATTTAAAAAACATCATAAGACTGAAATTTTTTTTTTTACTGATTAGCAAGACCAAAAACGTTACCAACCATTGGGATAAGAAGAGAGCGATATAGAGCTGTGGTAAGCTGTTCTCTGTGGCTTTGTCAAGGGCCAGGCACGGACAACACCCAACCAACCCTTATAGAGACCTGAAATTGTGGGTTTCTGCGCGAATTTAGTCTGCAACGTATCGGCAACGACCCTACCGGAAACAGCAAAGCAAAGGTAAAAATAAAATAAATAAAATAAAATACAATAACTTAGAACTTACCCACCCAGAACACTGGCAGAGATACACCCCGATTCCCTGAACATCCGAAAACCACCACGAAAATTAAACAAAAAAATAATAAAAAATAAAAATATTTTAAAGAATGGAGCACTCTAATAAGTAAAACAATTAAAAAAAAACACACCCGATCTACAGCAGACCAAATTTCCCGAGGCCCAACCTCACATCGGACTGAACAAAATTACTGAACAAAAAACTCACTGAGAAGCAAATGATGCCGAAAATAAAAAAAGCTACAACCAAATTCGGACTATAATTAAGTACAAGCATATTCACGAAACCTAAAGGTGGATGAAGACTTAAATTTAGTTGCTTATTTACAAGAAACTGTCAAATGAGAACATTAACCTTAGGATGGAAAGAAAAAAGGCTAACAGAAAGATATCAACGGGGTTTGAACAGATGTAACCAGCCGAAATCACATAGGTGATGACACAGGATGGGCATTATAGTCACATGGTGGGCATTATGGTCCATACAAAGGAACTGGTGGGCTAACAGCTTCCTTGAAGCGCAATACACAGGACTTGAGGACGTCATCTCTGTAAAGTGCAGCAGTCAAGGTGCCTTCTGGAAACACGTAAAGCGGCGCACGTCCATTTAACATGAAGCCCAAACAAAGATTCCCCCACCACCGTAGCAGTCAGTTTCACAAATGTTAGAGGGAAGATATTAGCTTCCCGCCTGTCTACAAATGTACACACGTTGATAATCCGGGTTCCGGCTGTACCGCGACTTGGCACTGAAATAACATTGGCCCATTAATCATGGGTCCAGGGGTGATGCTGTTGAGTCCAATTCAGACTGACCCTTATGTCGGATGCAGCGAGTGGGATACAGACCATTGGTCTTCTTGCATACAGACCTCTCACGTAGACTCTTCTGCAAACCGTTTGTCTCGATATCACTGCTCTCGTAGCAGAGTAGAGCTCCTGCGAGAATTGCATGGCTGTCCACTACCAATGGCAGTGAGTTTAGAGAGACACTTTCCGATCGTCCGGACTTATTGTGGCTCGTGGACAGGCTTGTCCCGGCCTTCTGGTTTTTGTTCCAATTTCGTGGAACTGTCGCCAGAGATTGGAGACCACTGGTGGGAAACTTGATACCATTTTGTAAACTCGGCGCAAAGTTTACCAAGGTCACGTACCTGCTTGCTCGATGGTTTTGGTCATCATTTGCATATCTCATTAGAAGACAGCACAATATGTTTTGGGCAAGTTGATGCCCCCTTGCACATATCTCTGAAACAATCTTTACACCCAGTCGTCTCGCTTTGCACATATTCTCGAATTTGTATTTATCTCGTTAATTTTGGATACCAGTTTCTAAATATGTATGTATATTTTAATGATTTTTGAATAAGTGCAAGCATGTTTCTTTTATGAAAAAAGCCGTGTATGCGTATGCTGTTTGTTTAACATTTGACTAATTGCATAATCAAATGTGAGAAACGTTGTCATAACCACTTGGCAATTATTTATATATATATATATGTGTACTTTTTGGTTAATTACATAACTAAATTCAGATTTCCGACAATTTCATGTAAATTGATTCTGTTTGACATTATTTTTGTGAAAACGCATCGTCTTCCATTTTATGCTGGATCTATCGCTTCCCACAAGCTACACTCATGGACAATGAAATTTGCGCACCTAGAAAAAAACATGCTACAACCGCTAAACTTTGCAAATAGGTAGAGTACGTGCTGGTATGCAAATGATCCACGTTTGGTGCCAGTGCGCATGCAGCACACCCTGTGGTGGCACTACCAGCACGAACTGGCGGCCTTATGAACCGGCGTGTAGTCAATGCCCTATGGAAGCGAAAAGCACAGGCCTGAGCAAGCAAGAGTACAGAGCGACAAGAATGCCAGGTAGACGCCAGACACGTCGATTTACGCAACTTATGGACTTTGAGAGAGGCCTGATCATCGGGCTGAAAACCGCAGGGTAGAAGGCGCGCCGTATAGCACGCCACGTGGATCGTTCTGAGCATACCGTCGGACTATGTTCGGAGCAGTGGATACGTTACAGCACTGCCACACGGCGGAGCGGCCCCGGACAGACCAGGTGGACCACCGGTAGAAAGGATCGACAGATCGTGCGCCAGGCACGAACGGATCCCATGGGGACCAGGTCCACCATACAAGCAGATGCAGCGACTCCTATGTGCCCACGAACCTTTTTCCGAAACCTCGCGGAAGCGAATCTGTGATCCCAGCGCTACTTACGTGTGCTGCTATTAACACCAGAACATCGCCGGCTCCCTGTGCAGTGGTGCCAGGCCAGAGCGACGTGGAACGCCGCAGACTGGCTGGCGACGTGTGGTGTTTAGCGATGAGTGCCGCTTCGTTTTGGGGACAGATGATCATCGTGTCCGGGTGTTGAGGTCCCCGGGGGCAACGGCACAATCCCAACCTTGCTATCGAGGGCCACACCTCCCCCATTGCAGATATTATGGTCTGGGGAGCCATTGCTTTACGATAGCCGATCAGCTCTAGCAGTGGTTCATGGATAATTGACGGGCCAGCGGTATGTGGATCCATTCGTGGCCGGGATTCCAGGTGTGCTATACCAGCAAGATAATGCCCGCCCTTACACGGCTCGGGTTGCCTAGGGCTACCTACATCATGTCCAGACACTTCCATGGCCCTGCTTGCTCCCCGGACATGTCCCCTATTGAGCATGTGTAGGACCGGTTGAAACGCCGACTGCCGCCGTGCGGCACTATCCAGGATTTGGAGCACACTGTCCAACACGTGTGGGCCAGTTTGCCGCAGGCGTCTGTTTGCCTCCATGCCGGACCGTATTGCAGCATGCTTAGCCGCACGAGGCGGTGCGACGCGCTATTGAAAATGACGGGAGTGCGTGCCACAGATTCCTCTGTAATTGTCCTGCAGCTCTGTTGTTACCATCATGTGTGTCCTTCATCTGTATCATTACGTCCATAAAATTTCAGTTCAATCCGATGCTTCCTTATTTATTGGTGCGCAAATTTCATTGTCCGTGAGTGTATTTAGTGTAAAAGTTGATCTGCCGTTTTTAATGAGCAATCCTAGAGAGGAAAAGATCATTTGCTTTAAATTTTGATTTAATCTTGACAGAAAAGCTATAGAAATACCTGCCATATCATTCATGTTTTAGCAGAAAACCGTTCATTAAAAGCAGAGGCGTGAATCTCGTTTCAGGGAATGAAATGAGTTCAAACCTCTGATAACGACAACGATTGTTCTCAAAGTTCAGCAGCCCATTTTTTGCCTCACTATACAAAAGTTTCCAAAACCAGATACCATTTGAACGTTTCTAATATTTCAGTGAAACCTGATCTCCTGTTTTGCAGATTGAAGAATAACCTCACCAATATTGCGCATTTTTTTCCGTTGGGGGGGGGATCAACGACCAACGCAAACAACTCGATGGGCTATGAGCAGTCGCTCTCCTTTGTTTAGGGCCTCTGGTTTTAGGGATGGAAGAGAGCTAGTGCCGTAAGACAAACATAACATCCATGCCTCGCCGGGATTCGAACCCTGACCAATGTTCAGAGGTCAGTGCTTAGTCCATTGCTCACATTCGATACTGTCACAAAGGTAGAGCTTCTACATTGTTGACAGATACATTTTGTGGTTTCCGTGTATCAACTTTGAAAGGAATTATTTCGGAGGGGACGCTGTCACTTAGTAGGTTCCGTGAAATTTGGATTTTCGATATAGTATTAAAGCCTTTTTGGTAGAATCTTGTACAATGGTGTGCAAAAATTAAGGACGAACAGGAGAAATTAGCATAACAGCGGAACGAGCAGGCATAGCGGAACGAAAGACCACTCAGGAGATAGACTAGGAGTCCGGTACAGTAGGGCATGCGCATATATGCAGCATGCCGTAGGTGGGGAGTGTCGGAAGGGTATATAGCACACGGGCGGTGTAGGCTCAGCAATTTGGTGAAAGCTATTGCACAGTGTACATCGGTTTGAACGACGTCGAGTTGCTGCCACCGTGTGATATGGCCAACAGGTAATCCAGTAGACGACATCTGGATGACTTTACCCGAGGTCGCGTCATTGGGAAGTTGGAAGAAGGTCGAAGTGTGACTAGTGTGGCAGAAGAGTTCGAAATCTCTCACAGCATCGTTTCACGAGCTTGGAGAGCATTTCAAACGACAGAAATAGCTGTCCGAAAGTTTAGCAGTGGTCGTTCACGAGACACCACGGCGGCGGATGACCGGAATGTTGTCCTACAGGCGAGAAGAGACAGACGGCAGGCAGCGGGAGAAATCGCAAGGGATATGCAACAGACAACTGAGCGTCCGTTATCGCGTTTTACCGTGACCAGGAGGCTGCACAAAGGTGGTCTATTTGCACGACGACCAGTACGGTGTGTGCCATTAACGCCTGCTCATCTGAGACGGCGGTTTCTGTGGTGCCAGGAACACAAGAACTGGACACATAAGCAATGGGGTCGAGTTCTCTTTACGGATGAGAGCCGATTTAGTCTGACGAGCGATTCTGGACGTATACACATCTGGAGAGAGCAGGGAACGCGCAATCACACCTCCAACATTATCGAAAGGGACCGGTTTGGAGGTGGCGGAGTTCTCGTTTGGGGCGGTATCATGCTTGATAGCCGTACTGACCTCCACATCTTCCAAGGAGGTTCAGTCACTGGTGTCCGCTATTGTATCGAGGTTCTCCTGCCTCACGTACGTCTGTTTAGAGGTGCTGTGGGTCCTGCGTCCCTCATCATGGACGACAACGCTACACCTCATCGTACAGTGGCTATCGCAGAGCTGTTGTAGAGTGAATATATTCAACACATGGATTATCCCGCAAGGTCCCCGGACCTAAATCCAATCGAACACGTGTGGGACCTTCTCAGGAGACACTTGGCAGCACGTCACCAGCCGCCAGCAACGATTCCGCAGCTGCGATTGGCGCTACAAGAGGAATGAGCCGCGATGCCTCAACTGCTCCTTGACAACCTCGTCCTCAGCATGGACAGATGTTGTAAATCCTGCAACGCAGTCAGGGGTGATCATATTCGCTACTAACGACTGGATTTTTCTTGGTAGTCACATGGACATTTGTTTTCTGTACAGTTGTGCTCGAAGCTACCTTTTCAATAAAGTGCCTTTGTATCCTTTGGATTCCTTGTTTGGACGGTTTTGCTGACTTGTCCCATATTCGTACATCTTGGGGATCTTATGGTATGATTTGAGGCGATGTGGAGCACTTCTGCATGACGTTACATTCGAAAAACCGTGTCTTCCTTAATTTTTGCACGCCAGTGTATATGATTGTTGCTATTATTTTCATTCAAGGATTGGGAAAACGCACTGCTAATTTCGTAGTCCTCGTGAGTGTGTTCTGAAATCCTTTGTCAAAATTTTGTTACCTAAGTTTTCCCGCAAACCTTATCCCGTCGGAACTCAGCAAAAAGCACGGAATAAACCTTTTATTTTCGACAATTCGCGTGAGATAGTACTATCAGGTGCAACCCCAACAGAAGTAGAAAAAATGATTTTATTGGAGATGCGATAGAAGGAGTATTTTAGTTTCTTTTGAGGATATTGCCCGACGAACTGAATTCTGTTATTTTTTTCCTTAAATGTGACCTTCGTTTTGCTTGGTAGGAGAGTACTGACTGCGTCTCTGCGTAATAGAATGTCGGAAAGGAAGAAAGGAGATTTCTCCGACAATAAGCATATTAGATCGAACAAGAAAGCGGCTTTGAGAGTCGCAATCTCTTCGATGAAGAAATAGAGAGATAACAGTCTTATCCCTGTCCGTACCCACTTACACAATTCGCCCATTTTTTCCCCTCCATGAAACTCAATGTATCCACGAAAGTTTCTTCGCAAACATTGAACGTCGTGGCATCGACCGTGTATGACAGCCCGACAATTCCTATGAAAAACAGGAAGCGAAACAGAGAAAAAAAAAGATACGAAAAAAGAATTTAAAGCAAGTAGTGGGGGAAGGGGTAGTCAGGCGTTTACAGTGCCGTTCCAGTTTCCCAATAAACCGATACGCACACGTAACGATTGCTGAAGAATTTGTTTTGTTCTTTCCGTCACTACTCTGGAAAAAAATAAATAAATAAAAAAACGTAGGAAGAAGCTCCATTACAATTTGCGTTCACGTGGGGAATCGGATTTCGTGTTTTGCTGCCGGACATGTTAGATTCTGTTATCTGCCCAGGAGCTAGCGAGTAATCTCTTTCGTTGAGATGCGGTATCTCGTGGAATTTCGTCTTTGGTGGTAGTACTGATGGTTAAGGTAACAACACTAATCTTTTGAGCAGAAAGGCTTTGGAGAAAGCGAGTGTAAAGATATTTAGGCAAGAGGAGAAATGCCTAAGCGAAAAGATACTTCTCCGCTTTACCGCTTTTTGTTTTTAACAAAACCGACAGGAGAGAAAAACCACTTGCAATTTGAAGAAAACACATACATTCTGTGGAAGAAATACTCTCCTTTTCATATGTGGAAGTACGTCAAAATTATTAACTCAACAATCGGACGCCGCCCCGGTGGCGCAGTGGTCTAAGCGATGGCCACTGATCATTCGTCCGAACGTTGTCCGGGTTCGAATCCCGGTGAGGCATGGATGTTGTGTTTGTCTTACGGCACTGGCTCTTTCCCTTCCCTGGAACCAGTGACCCTAAATTAAGGACGGGCGACTGCTTATAGCCCATTGAGTTGCTCACGGTGGTCGTTAAACCTCCAATAAAAAAACAAAACAAAAAAACAAAGACAATCGGACATCCCTGAATTGCCTGTAAATAGTGCAGTAATTAAGTGATGAGACTGATATTTTTAATGTCGCCCAGATGGCGCAGTGGTCTAAGCAACGGCTTTTGGAAACAAATGTTTTTTTGTTAAGAACGTTTTTTAGTATTTGCTTTTTTTTCACTACCAGGAAGTGTGACTACTGTGATGAGAATGCCGCAGATGATGCTTTGTCTTCCGGGGTGATGAGACTGATCCTTCCAGGTTGGCACCCATCAAGCTTCACTTTCTTGTGGTCAGCTGTGAATGAGTCCTTGACTTCGACAGTTGCTGAGATCTCCTGGACCTTGTTCGTTCTTCTGTGCTTGCCCGGTTCGCTGCTTTTGTGTTCCCTTCTTTTCAGTGATCCCCGTGATTGAGGTCTGTTACTTCACCATCCTATCTGGAATTCATCTTTTCCTGAATGCTTGATATTTGTCATCCTTCCTTCACCTTCTCATCACCAGTGCTTCTCGACTTCTAAAATGTCGCATTGTGTTGTGCGCAGTCATCATTGAACTTTCTCGTCTTCCTATGATGAGCCCCTTCTTTCACATGTATCATAGCGCTTTCAACGACGGACCTTTATAGGATTTTTCTGCGAAGCCGGCATCCAACATTAAGCTGGCTTCTTTCCTTCTCCATCAGTGCTATTCCTACATTTTTTTCAAGAATTGATCACTTTGTGTTTTGTTCTTTTGATATTTGAGCATTCTCCGAATGACTTTTACTGACATTTTATGAACAGTCCTATACATACGTCATTCTTTGCTACTTCTGTTAAATGCTTTGTCCGGTGCAAAGTCTGATGGGATCGCCTACGCGCGACGACAACCCAGTGATTGTAAATACGTGTGTATATTTGTTTGCCAATAAATACCATTTGAAATTATGATCATTCGTTCGAAAGCGGTCCGGGTTCGAATCCCGTTGAGGCATGGATGATGTGTTTGTCTTACGGCACCGGCTCTCTCCCTTCCCTGGGAACCAGTGGTCCGAAATTAGGGACGGTCGACTGCTTATAGCCCATTGAGTTGTTCACGGTGGTGGTTAAACCTCCAATAAAAAACAATATATATATATATATATATATATATATATATATATATATATATATATACTTAAGAGCAAAACTGAAGACTAAGGAAAAACTTTAGAATTTAAAACGAAAGTTGCAAAATAACCTGAAGATCAAAACGCGCAACGCAGCAGTTTTGAAAATTCAGAATTCACATTCTATTAAGAAGATACCTAAGCAAAAAAATACATATATAATTTTGACTCACACCAAGTACAACATAGAAAAGGTTATGTATCTACCTGTGTGAGTAAAAGGAGAAAAGATAAAAATAAAATAAAACAACTGAATGTAGAAGGTGTCGAGAATACTGAGCCTTGGCTTTATCAAGGACCAGCAAAAACTCTGCATTTTCTCACTTCCACAAAGACCTAGTTGGAAATGGGTTTCTGCAAGGCCATAGATGCAAGTAACATTCCCACCTAAAATTGTTTTAAAAAATATATATATGTCATGTCCTCCGCAGAGTTGTATGACCTAGCACTAGTTAACAATTTCGCTTGCATCCATTAACCTTCCTGGCCCGACCCATGCTCTTCATCTGTTACTATTAAACAGAGAGAAGAAGATTAAAGAGAACTCAAGCTGTGAGAGTGACATAATAATTAGAAATAATTTTAAGCTATAACGAAATGCCAAGTTCGTTTGAGAGCGAAATTAAACCTGAAAATCAATGCAAAAGAAATCCAAACTTTTACATTGCAATTAAAAAAGGAAATATTAATTTTTAAAAAACAGATGTTTGAAAGAAAACTTGAGTCTAAAACCCCCTACTCTACAACTTATGACAGCACGTAAACGAGAATAAGTTAAAGACAATAATTAACTAAAGAAAACTTTGTGAAAGTTATATGACTTAAACAGTTAGTTGCAATATGTACAAAGTATTTCAGCAGTGCTTTAAGTGCATAATTAATTAGTTATTAAGAACTTAACTACTTTGAAAATACAGCGCAAAGAAAAGGAACAAGCTTAGCCATCTGCTGTTCCTAGGTTCCCCAAAAGACGCGCAAAGTTACAAAGAAAAGAAAGAGTTAAAACCCGCAAAAAAGTTAACAGACAAGCCAGTGCCTAAAAGCTGAAAGGCTAAAAATCAACAGAGAAAAAGTACATGAAGTACAAACATTGAACTTATAAAACCTAAAACCCAAATACAAGGAAGAGAGCTTACCTCTTGTGTGACTAAACTTTCTCCTCACAATAGTAAAACATGGCTGACCTCTTCCGCCACTCCCTAGTCGCTGGGGGGCAGTGAGGGTGGGGCTGATGGCCTCCTCATACGGAAAGAAACCAACTCGCGGAGATTTTAACCAGAGAAAAAAATATATAAACTTAAGACTGTGGATCTGTATGATCAGAAAGAGCAGAATTAACTCTCCAGAATACATGAGAAATATTATAAAATACACGAGTAGTGTATTTAATAATCTTTGCATGTATTAAATCACCTTAGTGAGCTTCTATAGATTAATCAGAATCTTATTAATTTTAATGTTGGTTTTACTATTTTTAGTATAGCTATCCTAGTGATGAATAACTAGTTTTCTTTTTTATTTGTTTTTATTTTCTTTTATAAACAGATTTTTAAGCTTTTTTTGTGATTTTGTTTATATTATTTAATTTTTTGTTTTAATAGGACCTTCATATCCATAGCACTAAGGTTCCTTTAGGTAGTTAATAGGCATCCTCTAGCCAACTTCCTTACGGCTTTGATTGGTCAGAATCATATTATTAACTGTGTAGAAAATTAAAGCAGATCTGCCAACCTTACTCTATTATTCAGAATAATTTTTCTTAAAGTTCTTTTGATGAAAGAAGAAGGAATTTCGTTCTCTAGAAAACTATCTAATAGTATATTAATGTGGTAATTGAAGTCCAAATTGTTGCTGCAAATTCTTGAAATTCTTAGGACCTGAGAAATTAGTACATTCTCAATTACTTTGGTTGAAATGTTATTATTCCAGTGTAGATATTTAATTACTTTGAAAGGAAAATTAACTCTTTTATCAAAGAGGCTAATAGATGGGTTACCTCTGTTGAGCTTAATGCTTATTGAACCCAAGTTCCTGATTACTGTGGTTGGTTTTACATAAGTTAAGAGAGCTAGGATAGATATTATCAAAATCACTCTCTATAACTTCTGAATTATTGATACACAGCAGATCATCAATATATCTACTGTATATTTAAAAAACTCAGTATAACACATGCGTCAGGAAGACATAGTTTTTTGATAAGTCATTTATCAGTTATACGGGGGCAACCGCGTGTGTGTGAGAATTGCGCAGATGATTATTTACGCAGTGCGTGACGTCATTCAGTATAATGACGTCAGTGATCTGTCATGGAGCGGAAAGCACGTGTCCGGTTCTATTTAAAAATCGATAAAACTGCATCTGAGACCGTTGAATTGTATGGGGCTAATTGCCTATCTCGTGTACACATATTCAGATGGTATCAACCTTTAAAAGATGCGCGAGAAGATTTGGAAAATGATGAAAGGTCCGTGCGCCCGATTTCAGTGCGCACGTCTGAACTCATTGAGGCCGCCTCGGTGGCGCAGTGGTCTAAGGCACTGGCCTCTGATCATTCGTCCGTAAGGGGTCCGGGTTCGAATCCCGGTCAGGCATGGATGTTGTGTTTGTCTTACGGCACTGGCTCTCTCCCTTCCCTGGAACCAGTGACCCTAAATTAGGGACGGGTGACTGCTTATAGCCCATTGAGTTGCTCACGGTGGTCGTTAAACCTCCAATAAAAAAAAAAAAAAAAAAAAAAAAGAACTCATTGAGAAAGTTCATAAAAGGAAAAAAAAGTAATCGTTTTGTGAACTTAAGGATGCTTTAATGTGGAGACGATTCGTCAAATTTTAGTACAAGATATGAAGGGGAAAAAAGGACGCGCTCGTTTTGTTTCGCATCTTTGTAACACGACCAGAAACATGCACGAGTAGAGTACACAAAACACATAATGGAGCCGCCCCGCCCCGGTGGTGCAGTGGTCTAAGTGATGGCTTCTGATCATTCGTCCGAAAGGGGTCTGGGTTTTAATACCGGTGAGGCATGGATGTTGTGTTTGTTTTGCGGCTTCTGCTCTCTCCCTTCCATGGAGCCAGTGGCTCTAAATTAGGGACGGGTGACTACTTGTAGCCCATTCAGTTGCTCACGGTGGTCGGTAAACCTCCATTCAAAAAAAAAAAAAAAAAAAGACATAATAGAGACGAGCAACATATACGCAAGGAACGCTTATAGGGTCGTCAATCCGATTATTTTCGTGGTGTAAATTTGTATAAAGATTCGTCAAGCTTTCACACTCCATTTTATGTCTATATTGCCTTGAGAAAACTTCCCAGTGGAGTGTGAAAGCTTGGTGGACCTTTATACAAATTTACACCACGAAAATAAACGGATTTACTGCGCTGTAAGCATTCCTTGCGCATTTACGACCTGGTTTATTTAAAATAAGAGACTGTAGCAACAATGCAAAACTTTCTCCGAAGTAGGGTGGTTAGTGACGAGACATGGTGTTTTTGTTATGATCCTGAAATGAAGCGTCAGAGTACTCAGCAGAAGTCGCCACAGTCACCCATAGGAAAGGAGATCAGGACACAAAAGTCCAAAATCAAGACAACGCTTGTGTGCCTTTATGACAGCAAGGGAAGAAAATTTAAGGCTTAATCCGTTTATTGCACGATGAGATGATGATAATAAAATAAGCGATTCATGAAAAACAACGCATAGTAAGCACAAATGAAAAGATGGTAGTTAAAGACACATTAGGTCCTTTCAATCCCGCATCTGGGCCATCATCAAATGTAGTAAACAGCGAGCTTGTCAGTACTTACTAGATATATAATGTCCAAAAGTCCAAAGAATACGCTGATTGGTCTGAATTGGCGCAGACTGTGTACGAGGATATGACGTTGATGGAAATGATAATGGTGAGGCCGAACGAGGTGAAGTTATTCCGTCAAAACATAAGGTTCGTTAATCTGTTTCCATGGCAATTGAATAACAAGAGGAGTATCTTCGTTACAGCAATTATTGGTACAATTAAGAATAAACAGACTTTCGGTAAACAGAGTGAGGAACTTAGAACAAGGTGTAGCTAAGAGAGAAGTCTCATTCCATACCGGGTAATACACTCCTTCATTGACCAGTCGTGATAAGGCAGTAGCTCTGGATCCGGTTTTAACATTATATTTATGTTCTAGCAAGGGAATTCCTCATCACGTGTTCATTCCTGAATGTGAAACTGTCACTAGCAGAGCCTACACATCCAGTTTGGAACGACTTTAGAAAAAGATCGTTCTTGTCATATTTGGATTGTCCCTCCCCCTTTTCTACAGATTTCTCACCGTGTGACAACTTTCTATTTCCTAAATTAAATCTTCCATTAAAATGAAAAGTTTTTTACAACAATGTACACAAACAAAGAATTGTGATACCAGCTCTTCACTCCATACCAAAAGATGATCTTTTCATATCCTTCTGTTCATTGGCTAATCGTGCCACTTCTTGTATTAAAGCAGGAGGATTGTACTTCAAATAAAATATATTCACCTAAGTTTTCCTACTCATCCCCCCCCTTTTTTTTCAGTAATTCAGTCACATTACTAGATTGTCGCACTGTGTATTAACTGTTCACCACGTAACACCAATCACATCCGGAAACTTAAAATCACATGGCCCCAGAGCGGGAATTGAACCCATTTCTTCCCATTTCCGTCCAAGCAAGCAACCCATTACATCACCCAGGACGGTGAAGTCCCAAGTATTTGAGTGTTAAGAAACTTAGCTTTCGCTAGTCGAAGCTAATTCTGCTTCCTCGTAGCGCAGTGAATTAGAATCACAGTCTCTCGGTATAAATTTCGTGGAAGAAATATTCTACTCTTAAAACGTGGAAGTACGTCAGAATTATTAAATTAGCAATCATACACTCCTGAGTCGTCTGTATTTACTGTGGAAGAATATTTTTTTCCACAGGATTTATACCTGAGAGGCTTCTGATTTCACATAATTACGCTACGAAAAAGCATAACTATCTTCGACTTGCGAAAATCTAAGAAAGTTCAGATTCATGACACTCGGATAATTGGAACTCTATATCGTTGTAAGTGGTGTAAAGGATAGCATGCTGGAACGGAAATCGGTATATATTTGTTCGATTTCCGCTCCAAGGCGATGTGATTTTCAACTTTTCTGATGGGATTGATGTTACGTTGTGAACAGGAAATATTAGGTTGATGAATAAGTTCATGACTTTTTTTCACCGTACTACAGGAATGTATTACATCAGAAGAGAAAACTGAATCAATGAACTATGTATTATCCTCCTCCATTGTTTACAATAGTGTCCCAACGTTTGGATGCAATTCAGTGTTTACGATGGTGTCCCAACGTCTCAATGCAATTCTTAAAAAAACGTGCAGGTCATCAAGGAAATTCTGGTGATTAACATCATTGTTGAATGTTCTGCCACGGAGTGCATTCGACAGAGATCGGAACAGGTGAAAGTCTGAGGAAGAGATATATCGGGAACAGGCCGGATGTGGAAGGATCTCCCATTTCATCTCCTGAATGGCCATTTTGGTCATGTGTGCACTGTGAGAGAGTGCATTATCATGTTGGATAAGGACAGCATGGCGCTGATGTGGCCGTTTCTGCTGAATTGCTCCTTCTACACGACGGAGTTGCTCACAATAGAGTGCAGCGTTGATGATCCGATTCCTCGGCAGCATTTCCTAGTGAATAATGCCTTCCATGTACCACCAGACGCACAATATGATCTTCGCAGGATGAAGGCCATGTCTTGGATGTGGTGTGGGCGTTTTGTTTGTGGTTAACCACTCCCTCGGATGCCTGAAATTCACGTACAGGCACCACATTTCATCTGCAGTTACAATACGTGACAGAAAAGGGATTGTGTTGCTGAGAACATTCGCAATAACGGGCGAGCAAGGAACCACATATGACAACACGCTGATTCTTGTTGTCTTCGGTGAGAGTGTGAGGCACCCAGGACTCCAATTTCTGGACCTTTCCCATACGTTTCAGGTATCTCACCACTGTGGTCTGACCACAGTCCATCCCTGTGACCGATCCGCATGTGGTTTGATGCGGATCCAAGTGGATGAGATGGTTCCAACGGTCCCCATCAAAGTGAGATGGACGACCTGAGCTTCGAGAGTCGTTGAGGTCAACATTTCCACCTCGGAACCACCAAAACCATTTGCGGGCTGTCCTTGGTACAATAGCATCCTTCCCATACACATAATAAATTTGTTGAGTAGCCTCTGCGACTGTGTATCCCATGTTAAACTCGTAGAGGAGCACACGTCGGAAATGTTCATTCCTCTCTACTTGACACTCCATACTTCCGGACCTGAAAACCATAAAACCATTAGCCACAATTACACAACGCAATATGATTTAGGTAGACGAAATTACTGGCTACATTTTGATATATAACTGGCCATCTGCACCGTCACTACTGACCTGGGAAACACTCATGGAATAAAACGGCATGAACTAAGGCATCAACCCAATATTAGGATGATTCGAAAGTCATTGTCGTTTCCATGAGTCGCCCTGTGTCAAGCAATTACTGGTGCGCATGCGTTATGCGGATAAAAATAGAGCATGACCGGAAATCCGGTATCGTTTAGTTCGTATAAACAGGAGCACACGCTGCCGTGATGTTCTGCGGTCCAGAGCTATGGACGAGAAATACAGAATCAAAGTGCTGTTACAGACTTTCTTTAGAACATAAAGTGTTGATTGCTGCAACGAGGGAAATTTGTGCTGTGAAAGGTAAAGGAGCAGTGTCTGAAAGAACGGCAAGATTTCGGTTTTAGCGATTTCAAAATAAGGACTGCAGCCTTGAAGACAAAACACGTGCTGAAAAACTTTGGACGGTCAATTGTGAAGTTGCACGCCCATCTGTAGAATCAAATCATGCAGAAGCACCAGATAAGTGTCAATTGAGCAGGGAATACCTCAGCCTACAAATGTGCGCGAATTGCACAAGCTCGGCAAGACGCACAGATGCTGTAGACAAGCACCCCTGAACTGACTGCTGCTCCAGTTTGCTGGAAAATCCCCAGGATGACTGTTTGTTTAGGCATATTGTGACATGTGATGAAAAGTAGATATCTCCTCGGAATCCTGACACGAGAAAACAGTAGTTTGATCCCCAAAAGGCATCAGAACCACTTCCAAAAATGGAACGATTTCAACACCTATGTGTACAGTGAAACTTTGAGGACCCCATTCATTGTAAATTGGTTCCAGCGGGTCTAGGCATTAATGTGCAACTGTACTGTAACCGGTACAGCTGCACAATAATGCCAAGGCTCTTGTACTGTGTATGTCGCTTTCAGCCGAATTTACCCTGCTCTGGTGAACCGTAAATGAGTCGTCTTCCAACAGAATAATGCCCCTGCTCGTCGTTCCCGGTCAACTAAGGGAAAAAGACAGGAGATGGAATGTTTAGAGTTAATGCTCCCATCCTTTTATAGACCGGCTCCTGCGCCATCGGACTACTATTTATTTCGGTCCGTGGCACATTTTGCACGTGGGAAATTCTTCCAAAACATCCACGATGTTGAACTTAAGGACCAAGAGTTTTCACTTCTGAACAAAAGGAATTGTTTCGCAAGGGAGATTCAATAAATTGTATTACGACAATGTGAGACCAATCAAGCATGATTGGTTCTATTCCGATGATTAAGCTTTTACGTTTATGCGTTTATACGTGTTTCCATCAACTGTCAGAAAACGGTGATGACTTTTGAATCTTCCTGGTGCAGGCATGCCTGATTTTTGAGTTAATAGTTCTATGAATACGACGATTGAAATTATCTACCATTTAAAGGTTATGGTAACAGTTTTCTCGATTTAAAGAACACCGCGGCTTATAAGCTTCAAAATACAAAGACCGTGGCTGTGTGTTAACTGTTTTAACTGCAGCGGAAGTTACCGAAACAATCACAATTAAACCAAATACATACAAAAATCAAACATTTATTTTGATCATTAATCAACTTCATGTTCTAAATGTTTCGATAACCAATTTACTCACGGTTATTTCAAATTAAGTTGTACAGGGTAATCAATCTGGAAGCTACAAGATGCAGCACATCAGATGCTTTCCCCAGTCGTTAAGAAAAGCAAAAACGTCGGCTGTTAAACTTCGCCACTGATGAAAATCCACATTGTGGAAAAGAGGTTTGCCAGGGGCCTTAATTTGGAGAGCACAGCCTGGACCTGAACTTTAGGGGGAGCAAGCGGTGTGCGGCCTCTACCGGCGGGCAAGAATTTTAAATAACGTAAATTCCAGAGCAATTGGGCTATTTATTCGGATAAAACAGCTACACGAGTGGAACAAGTCAATACGTTGTAGCGCCTCCTCCGGCTCGGATGCAAGTGGTTACTCAGCGTAGCATAGACGCATACAGCTCACGAATACTGTCGTGCATGCCAGATGGTGTCCAAATTGCGGTCCAGTCCAGTGACATTCCGGGATGGGCGTAGGTGGCGTCCCATCATGTCCAAAATATGTTCGATTGGTGAAAGTTTGGGGGGGAGATCGGTCTGGCCATGGAAGGGTGTCAACATTATGGAGGAAGGTCTGAGAGAGCTGCGCCGTGTGCGGCCAGACGTTATCCTGTTGAAAAATTGCTCGGTGATCTGCGACAAGAGTGGGAACACAACAGGTCGTAGAATGTTGTGAGTGTGGTACGGATTACTACCGAGGGTGTCCGGCTATCGTGGAAAATGGCTCCTCAAACAGTCACTTCCGGCGTGCGAACCGTGTGCCGTTTCACGGTAAAGGAAGGATCGGTGAGCTGGCATGTTCATCTCAAGGCACGTGTGCGCTTGTCATGGGCGCCAAGTGCAAATCGTGACTAATCACTAAAAAGAACACGACGCCACTGGACACTATCCCACGTTATTGGGGCACAACACCATTGCAAGCGGTGCCGGCGATGCTCCCTAGTCAGTGCTAGGTGACGGAGTGGCCTCCTCGAATGTAGTTTCCGCGCCGCAAGTCGTCTGACAAAGGTCTGGATGGCCACTTCCGTATCTATAGACGACGCAACATTACCACGGATGTCCACTTCCGTATCTATAGACGACACAACATGGTCACAGATGTCCACTTCCGTATCTATAGACGACGCAACATGGCCACGGATGTCCACTTCCCTATCTATAGACGACGCAACATGGCCACGGATGGACACTTCCGTATCTATAGACGACGCATCATGGCCACGAATGTCCACTTCCGTATCTATAGACGACGCAACATGTCCACGGATGTCCACTTCCGTATCTATAGACGACGCAACATGGCCACGGATGTCCACTTCCGTATCTATAGACGACACAACATGGCCACGGATGGCCATTTCCGTATCTATAGACGACGCAACATCGCCACGGATGTGTACTTCCGTATCTATAGACGACACAACATGGCAACGGATGGCCATTTCCGTATCTATAGACGACGCAACATGGCCACAGATGTCCACTTCCGTATCTATAGACGACGCAACATGGCCACGGATGTCCACTTCCCTATCTATAGACGACGCAGCATGGCCACGGATGGCCACTTCCGTATCTATAGACGACGCATCATGGCCACGGATGTATACTTACGTATCTATAGACGACGCAACATGGCCACGGATGTCCACTTACGTATCTGTAGACGACGCAACATGGCCACGGATGTCCACTTCCTTATCTATAGACGACGCAACATCACCACGGATGTCCACTTCCGTATCTATAGACGACGCAACATGGCCACGGATGGCCATTTCCGTATCTATAGATGACGCAACATCGCCACGGATGTCTACTTCCGTATCTATAGACGACGCAACATGGCCACGGATGGCCACTTCCGCATCTATAGACGACGCAACGTGGCCACGGATGTCTATAGACGACGCAGCAGGGCCACGGATGTCCACTTCCGTATCTATAGACGATGCAACATGGCCACGGATGTCTATAGACGACACAACATGGCCACGGATGGCCATTTCCGTATCTATAGACAACGCAACATTGCCACGGTTGTCTACTACCGTATCTATAGACGACGCAACATTGCCACGGTTGTCTACTACCGTATCTATAGACGACGCAACATGCCCATGGATGTCCACTTCCGTATCTATAGACGACGCAACATGCCCATGGATGTCCACTTCCGTATCTATAGACGACGCAACATGGCCACGGATGTCCACTTCCCTATCTATAGACGACGCAACATGGCCACGGATGGCCACTTCCGTATCTATTGACGACGCATCATGGCCACGATGTCCACTTCCGTATCTATAGACGACGCAACATGGCCACGGATGTCCACTTCCGTATCTATAGACGACGCAACATGGCCGCGGATGGCCATTTCCGTATCTATAGACGACGCAACATCGCCACGGATGTCTACTTCCGTATCTATAGACGACCCAACGTGGCCACGGATGTCTATAGACGACGCAACATGGCCACGGATGTCCACTTCCGTATCTATAGACGATGCAACATGGCCACGGATGTCTATAAACGAAACAACATGGCCACGGATGTCTATAAACGAAACAACATGGCCACGGATGGCCATTTCCGTATCTATAGACAACGCAACATGGCCACGGATGTCTACTTCCGTATCTATAGACGACGCAAAATGCCCATGGATGTCCACTTCCGTATCTATAGACAACGCAGCACGGCCACGGATGTCCACTTCCGTATATATAGACGACGCAGCACGGCCACGGAGGTACCCTTCCGTATCTATAGACGACGCAACATGGCCACGGATGGCCACTTCCGTATCTATAGTCGATGAAACATGGCCACGGATGTCTATAGACGACGAAACATGGCCGCGGATGGCCACTTCCATATCTATAGACAACGCAACATGACCACGGATGTCCACTTCCGTATCTATAGACGACGTAACATGGCCACGGATGTCCACTTCCGTATCTATAGACGATGCAACATGGCCACGGATGTCTATAGACGACGCAACATGGCAACGGATAGGCCTTACTTCCGTATCTATAGACGACGGAACATGGCCCCGGATGGCCACTTCCATATTTATAGACAATGCAACATGACCACGGATGTCCACTTCCGTATCTATAGACGACGCAACATGGCCACGGATTTCTACTTCCGTATCTATAGACGACGCAACGTAGCCACGGATGTCAACTTCCGTATCTATAGACGGCGCAACACTGCCACGGATGTCCACTTCCGTATCTATAGACGACGCAACATGTTCACTTCCGTATCTGTAGACGACGCAACATGGCCACGGATGTCCACTTTCGTATATATAGACGATGCATCATGGCCACGGATGTCCACTTCCATTTAGACGTAGCAACATGGCCACGGATGTCCACTTCCGTATCTATAGACGACGCAACATGGCCACGGGTCGCCACTTCCGTATCTATAGACGACGCAACATGGCCACGGATGGTTGAAAGTGCCGAAATTGGATCTGTGTGTGTGTGGTGGCTCTCACAATCTCTGGAGACTCACGTTCTGTCGTAGCCCTCGGCCATCCATTGCCCGCGTGTCGCTAGGTTGGGCCGTCCTCCATCCATTGGCGCCAATATCGTCCCAATGCCGCGTTGCTCCGACACAAATCACTGGCTATACGGCTACTTGACCAACCGGCCTCTGTCATCCAAATTATACGTCCTCTCTCAAACTAGCTCAACTTCTCGTATTGTGCACGAATCCGACGTCGAGGCATCCTCACAGTCAGTGGATGTTAAAGCAACCGCAATCCGCTGTCACAATTGTTCCTGCGTGAAAGCTTTGCTTTGCTGTTAATATATCATCCTCGATGCGTGGTTCCCATGTGCTGTGGTGAGCCACTATTTAGTCATTGGTCGCTATTTTTTAATCATTTGCATATTTTTTTCTTTTTTGATTGGACGACTACCGTGAGCCACTCAATGGACTTATAAACAATCGTCCGTCCTTAATTTAGGATCACTGTTTCCAGAGAAGGGAGAGAGCCAGGGCCGTAAGAGAAACACAACATCCATGCCTCACCGGGATTAGAACCCGGATTCTTCTAGGACGAATGATCAGAAGCCATCGCTTAGACTACTGCGCCACCGCGGAGGCTCATTTGATATTCGTCCCTGAGGTACTTGCGTACGGAGTTTCATCAGGATCGAACGAGTTCCTCATAGAGTTATTGTGATAAAATAACTTTTTTTTTAAAATTTAATAATAAAAAAACTGTGCGTTTCAGGCTACGCTATCGCATGTCTCGAGCGAGGAAATTTGGCGATATCTAGCGCCATTGTTGACAGACTCAAGTAACAGGGTCCATTTCATAAACGGACCCCAAAATTTTCTTTTCTTTTTGTGGCTGTGATTTCGTCCAGCATTATTAAGTTTACATAGAAAGCAATGAGACTAAAAAGTGAACGACCTTTCGAATATTAAATTGATTTCTGCTGTATAATCGTACCATCAGGATTAGCAGCCGAGATGTTAAAGAATCATGCTGAAATACAGATGTTTTTCTTTGGAATTCAATCACCCGTGAATTGCGTTTCACTTATTTTATGCCAGCAATATTAGGATTTTAATTTTTTCTCTGTTATATTCTGTTATGTTCCTTGAAAAAATGGAATAATTTCTTTCTTGAAAAAAGTATAAACATATCAAAATGCAGAAAATATCCAAAAATATTAAATTAAAAAATTATTAAAAAATATCAAATTAAAAAAAAATATCAATTACATTCTATCACTGTTCCTTGTGACCGTTTACGAACATCATTACCAACGTATTTTGCTTATTTACCATCAGTGCTGACAGAATGAATTGTAAAAGGTTAGAGGGTGTAGAAAGGGAAATATTTTTTTCCGAAATAAAAGTGGAATGTGAAAACTTCTAGAAATAAAGTCGTAAGGCTTTTCAGGAAATAGGAAAACAGAATATAAAGGTTAACGTAATTCATATGAATCTCGATTTTGTTTTAAAATTTCTGTGTAGTGTCGCCTTAGCGCGCTGAATTGTAAAATTTACAGGTTATCATACTTTTTTCTGTTTGAAGGGTTTGAACACTTCACATGAATGGGTCTGGCCTTTTTTCAAGGAACAATACAACCCAAAAAATAAATGTATAAGCAATACATGTCTGGTTAGATATTTCTCAAACTTTCACTATATTTGCGCTTCGTACATATTCAGATTTTTGAGACAGATACTGCAGCATATGCTTAGAAAACGAATTCAGATTTTCCGTTTCGTTAATTTGGTCTCTATTTCGATATCAGCTAGTTTAGTTTCCACATTCAGTTTTATTTTTTTTTATTTTTGATCCGCTGATTATAAGACTACGTCTTTTTATCTCCATTTGGTGAATGCGCACAGCATATCGGGAATTGATATTGATTGAATAATGAATAATTGGTATTAAAAGGAATTGTAAATAACGTTGAGAGAGAGAGAGAATTCTTTGCATCGCAGCATTTGGAACATTTCCAAACCAAACATTGTCCAATGTGACACTTGATGAAAGATCCATTTCTGTCTGAACACAGGAAGCGAAAATGAGTCGATTTATACTGTGAGACGTCATTTAATAGGATATGTTTGAAAGAGTGGTAAGACCCTCTACGCGCACCGTGTGTACGCAAAACGTATGCGAGAACTCTGAAGTGAAGTTGTACTGTCGTTTTTGTAACCCTATTTTCTTGCATCGTATTTAGACTACTGAAAATATGGGAAGACTCCTCCGTTCTAATTTCGGAGCCACTAGTTCCAGGGAAGAGAGACACCCAGCGTCATAGAACAAACACACATCCCATGCCTCATCCTGATTGGGGATTGGTGTTCCCACTTCTCAAGCAGAGCATTTGTATATAATCATGCTATGTTCCGGCGCTCTTTGTTCTCTTATGGTACTCGCCCCGGGAGTTTTTAATTCAAACAAACAAAGAAAGACCCATACCGTATTCGAATGCGCGCTAGACTCGACACTTGCCGAGCGACCCATGCTTCTTAACACTTGGCCACTGGAGAGACGGTTTGTATTTGTTTGGTAAACCAAACCGGTTGGTCATGATTTATTTCAAAAGATACTGTGATGATGAAGTTGGGGTGCCGAGTGATGCAACAGTTGTGATGCAGTTCTTCTTTTAATGAGAGACTTGCTGGAAATCTCTGACAAGAAGCAGAATTTTGCGGTTTACTATTGCGGCAAAAACCAAGCGGCGAGGCAATGTCTTTGTAATGTCAACCAGCAAGGCAATGTCATTGTCCAAGATTTTAAATGGTTTGCGAAGTTTTTCATGCTTGCACCGAAAGAAACATCTCAGAAAAGGCAAACCTTCTCGGCTCTACAAGGACAACTCTATCGAAGTTAGACAATGAATGGTGCACAAACAGCACAACAACCAGTCAGCGTTAGGACATCATTGTCGAGAGGAGAATTTTAGTTTTACACAGCCAGCAGCGCTATGGGTCTAATGGATATAACAGTTGACGTCCCCTTCATTTATCTCTGCTAAACACCGAGAAATTTTTATGTATAGTTGGCGCAGGCATATTAAAACTGGACCATTGACGACTGAAAAAGTTGGTTGGTCCTATGAATATCGTGTTCAGTTGATACACGCCAATGAACAGGACAGAATGTGTCGTCAACAGCACGATTCGATGGGCACCAGCTGCCTATTGTTAACTCTACAAGATGGTGGAGGCGGTGTAATAGTGTGGGATCTGTTTTCATGGCAAGCATTGAATTCCTTAATACACCAAAAACGTTACGCACCAGCCATGTAAATTAAAGAGCAGAAGGGAGCGGAGAAACTCACACCAGCAGAACGAAATACTGCATTTATCATTTGCATAGGAAATAGCAATTGCAGCAGGTAGCCGTTCTACTGTCCTTGTAAAATGCAAATTGATGCCAGTTGGGTGCACGGCTATTGGTCTGTGCGTAAAGACAGGGAGAATTAAAACGGCACACCGCATCCTATAGAGGAAAGGCAGCTTGAAGACAGGGAAGGCTAGACGTATTCCAATGTTTGATCGTGCTCCGATCGTGACTTTGCGACAACAAGGTCTGTCGTTACTCGCACGACAGGTGGGGCACTGCCATACTGATGTCCTGAAGACATGGCTATGTTACCAGGAGTGTGGAACTGTGGACTACAGGTAAAGTCCAGGTCGTCCTCAAGTAACCGCACCGAGCGATGACCAGTACCTTCATCTTACGGTACTCAGGTACAGCACAATAACAGCACCCAGGCTCCTGGCATGAACCATCGGAAATGTCGTGTCGACGCAGAGCGTAGGAAATGGGGTGCATGATGCACATCCGTGTCCAAGGCGCCCATGGCGGAATTACCCACGGGCAGCAAGCCACAGTGGAGCACGGACACCGGCGGACTGGCACAGCGTGCAGTTTACAGATGAAACCCAGATCTGCCAGACCCCCGACAATAACCGTGCCCGAGTCTGATGTGAACCTGTCCGACTTCGATGCCCCATTCCGCGAGCTCAGCATGGTGGCGTTCGGCCATTTTTTAATTCGGGATCGTGCACGGCCGAGAACGCCGCTCCTTTACATGGACGGCGTCATGACTTCAACATTGTACAAGGATATTATTATCTTGGCACCTGTTGTACAATCTGTACATGTCGTGGTCGGTACGGTTTTCGTTCTCCTAGATGATTACGCCCGAGTACCTCGGGGGCGTCTGGCCAACACGTACTTGTAAAATATTGCCATCAGTAGGATGGAAATGACCCCAGCGAGTTCACCACATATGAATCATATTGAGCGCGCTTGGATATGCCTGAAAGATGCGCTCTCGAACGGAGGAGACCAGAACCAAGGATCTCAGCGGAACTCCGACACGTCACGTTCCAAGAATGACTCTTACTACCCATACATCACAAAACGTTTCGGATATGTATCAGTAATGTTACAATCTCTCATTTTCGTTACACGTTTAGAGATATCTTAGAATTACGTTTCAGCAACAGCTATTTTGGAATATAACTGTTTGTACATTACGGTTACGTTAAAAATAGCATTCACCGATACTACTGTTTTATAGTTTCCATGTCCGTAAGGGGTCCGGGTTCGAATCCCGGTCAGGCATGTATGTTGTGTTTGTCTTACGGCACTGGCTCTCTCCCTTCCCTGGAACCAGTGACCCTAAATTAGGGACGGGCGACTACTTATAGCCCATTGAGTTGCTCACGGTGGTCGCTAAACCTCCAATCAAAAAAAAAAAAAAAAATAGTTTCCATTGTACATAATTACTACCTTGATGTTACATTCCGGCGATATTTAAAATTTTTGGTTTGGCAACGGCGTGGATGGGCATGCATGCGCGTTTATGCCATTTCACCGAAGCACTCTCGTAGTCGTATTTTCATGTGCTGCTGGGATATTCTTTGGTGATACTGTCATACTCCGGTTAGCTAGTAAGTTGATTTAATGTTTCATCCTTTTTTTTCTTTTTTTTGAATCAAGATCATCTGACAGTATTGTTTTGTTTATCCTAAAATCTTTGCTAAGACATCAGGAAACAGTGCGCTGATACTAATATAAGACCCTTCTGAATGTAGAAAGCCCTTGAGTTTCTTCCACGAATTCCTCGGATAAGGCATAACTATTCGCCTTATGGTATTGCCATCACGTGGGGTTGTTTTCCTTGGACGTCCACTTCTCTTTCGGTCGCTAAATTCACCTGTATCTCGATATTTCATGATTAGCAGTCTTGCTCATATTCACCTTTCTGCTTATGTCAAGTTCGGAGTATCCTTCATGATATAAAGTCACTATTTGTGTCCTCTGAGTAACACTTAACGACGCTTTTTTGGCCATTTTTTGCTATATAGAAAAAACGTACAAATCCTCTCAGCATGAAAACCGGAAGCAAACTGACGCTCGCTCGCTTCTCCCAACTCTATCAACAGCTGCCGCTGTAGGATGATGAAACACCCACAGGAAGTTGAGTAATACGGACAGTAGCTGACGCAATAGGCAGAAATCTACTAATACCAACAGGTAGTCTTAAACATTTGCAAATGGCTGTATATTTAGTCCCTATAGCGGAAAAACTGTACATTGTTTGAGGACGAAACTGATTGAAAACGTGATGGCCTTCGTAATAAAGGGCATCCAACGGAAAAAGCAATATTGTTTCAGTCGAGTATATCAAAAACAATGCTCTGGTTCCCCGATTAAAGAAAAAAAGAAATTCAAATTTGGCAATCAGGAATGGTTTTCGCTTGGGGGGAGGGGACGAGGAAGAACATGCTGATAACATAAGCATGTACGTTCATTTTCTTTTTAAAAAGATATGTTGAACTTTTCTAACGCTCAAGGGTTTCCGAGATTTACTAGCGACGCTCTGTATTTAAATTATTGGACTTGAGGTACATAAATTAACTCTTACAATATCTCCCAATATAGAAAGCATTCTGATGCATTGATACTCTTTTCATTTCTTTTAATAAATTTTGGAGGTCTGTTCTGTATTTTATTTTCCTGTATCTAATTTTGGAAGCTCAATTTTGCGCTCCCAGGGGGCGTGGACTTCGGGTACCCACGTGCTTAAAGCAAATGATTTGAATCCGGAAGTCTCTCTGCTAAGGCTTTCCTCCTGCGAAGAACCTCAGTGGTTCTGAAGCCCCTTTAAGCTATTGGTCCCGGTGTATACTCCTCGATTTAAACAATTCAACCTCCTTTAATTTCATCTCGAAGTAGCAAACACGTTATGCCATATTGGATTAACAATCATTCAGCTATCAGTTACGCTTAATCTGATCTGTTCACGGAGTAAAAATATTAAGACCCTTAAAAATGTTTTTCATTTGTAAACCTTCAATATGACACTTTCAGAAATTAAGATATACAGTAGTGATTGAAAAATATATATTATTTCGTTTTGCAGGAAATTAAAAAAAATGTAACTACATGAAGAGATTAAAGCCGCCAGTAATCTAAGTGATGGCTTCTGACCATTAGTGCGAGATGGGTGTGTGTTCGAATACCCGGTGAGGCATGGATGTTGTGTTTGTCTTACAGCACACTGGCTCTCTCCCTTCCATGGAACCAGTGGCCCGAACTTAGGGACGGGCGACTGGTTATAGCCCACCGAGTTGCTCACGGTGGTCGTTAATCCTTCAATAAATACACACACACATCCGCGGGAATTAAAAATGAAGCTAATGTGGTGGAAAAACAACAACAACGTGGAAGCGCTATAAGCACCTTATATCAGGTAACCAAAAAAAAAAAAAACGTGCGGTTTTTCATAATAAAAATTAAATAACTGCAGAACTTTTCATAATATATTTTATTCATGAAAATAAGCACCCTCACAATTTGCAACTCTTTTTCAACGAGATACAATTTTGTAAATTCCGTTTTTATAAAACATTTTGTACTTAGAAGCAAAAAAAAACCTAGCAACCTTCACCTCAATCTGTTTTTATTTATTTACTTATTTATTTATTTTTTGCGGAATTGTCTATTTCGCATGCGATTGTCTAACGCCATAAGAAAGGTGATAATCGTTTGGTGAAATGCCAGAAAAATATGGAGGACGAGGTAGTATCTCCTATCCTAAACTAAAGCACAAATCTTCTCACGAGTCAGTTTTCCGGGATGACGTCTTGCGTTGTCCTGCAGGAATAGCACTCTCTTCAGATTAACTAGTCATCGCTGTTTCTGACGTAACACATCCTGCACACGCTCGAATTGTATTGAGCAGATCTCGGCCATAATCGTTTGGCCTGCAGCAAGAAACTCGTTGTAGACTATACCGACTCCAGTCCAGCACACACAAAGCATTGTCACCTGGGGATGAAGGGTGCCTTTGAAATGTGCTGTACTGGATCGTTCGGTCACAACAAATAAATTCGCATCCTATTAAAGTACATGATCCATTTTTTATCACAAGTGTGCAAGTAACCCCAAAACGGGTTCGTTTTTACAACATGAAAGCAGTGAAGAACAAATTAATAGTGTTTGAACTTTATTGTCATCTGGTAATGCATGTGGAACCCATTTGCTTAGCCTCATGATTTTCCCAGTTGATGCCAGTGTACACGTTTTGTTTCACCACTCACGTTGAACATTTGCGAAAGTTCTTGACATGTTAATCTAGAATTATTTTCAACAGCGACACGTAATTCTTCATTATCAATAAAGGAGGGTCTTCCTGAACGTGGTGCATCTTCAAGTGATTCATCACCAGAAACTAATTTTCTTAATCATTTCTGCGCAGTACGTTCTGGTATCGCATTTTTCCAAATGCCACTTAAATCTTACGGGACGCTTCTGAAGATTTCGAACCGAGTTTAAATTCATAAAAGCAAACAAGCCCGAATTATACCAGGTTCGACCGACATTTTAAAAGGGTTTAAAGTCAACAGGAAAAGAGTGCACACCCAGTTAGTGCGCACCGATTGACTGCCTCGTATCTGTGCTTTGTGACGCACATGCAAATTTGCAGTCTACAAACCGGTACAACATAAAACAAGTCAAATTAATAATGAGAGACTATACACTAATTATGTAGGAAATAGTAAAACTATACTCATAATCCGATTTATTGGCGTAGGAATACATGAATAAGCGTTTCCAACTTTCGCACATAAACCAGATGGCTTTTTCAAGGAAGATAGACTGAAACTGCGATGGTTGACGAGCGAAAACTTGGAAACAATTATTTATATAATCCTGTGCCAATAAATCGGATTACTAGTATAGTTTTACTATTTTCTATAAAAAAGTCTCTACCGAAAACAACACGAACATTTCTGGTTACCTGATATAAAACAAAAGCAGTACCGACGTGTTTTCGATTAAACAACTAAATCTCTCTCCCTCTCTCTCTCTCCCTCCCTCACTGTCTACCCCCTCCTCTTTCTCTCTCTCTCTCTCTCTCTCTCTCTCTCGCTTTCTAAGAAAAGAATATATTTGTTGCCGGTACAAATTTCTGAAATAATATTTGTATTGGCAACATAATTAACCAAAATTTTATAACCACTCCTGGGCTGAAAGATAACAATTTTTATCAAAATTATGTAAGCTGATCGCTGTTCATCATTACTTTCATTGTCTCCAATCCTAAACATATTTTGAACGGCTTCGTCAACAAATAGTCGTTATTGTTTCCAGAAAATAGAATGATTGAGCTCTCGTGCGCCACTGGAAATATCCCTGCAATAGAGAGAGAGAGATGGAAGAAAAATGAAATCTGTATTATGCCACAGTTTTCCATTATATTGCTTTTCAAGGAAAATGTCAGTGCGAGAGATACAATGAGCACTTGAAATTCTTCCTTTTTTTTTTTTTGGAAGTTTGCCAAGCGATCTTGCCATTATCGAGACAACAGGAACTTATTCTTAACACTCTTCACTTATTCCATCAGCTTATGCTTTTTGTATATAAACAATTCTTGCTGTAGGTAAAATCTCGCCGCTACTGTGAGAATTTATCATACGTAAGCGTTCACACAAGACAAAGATTTTTCAACTTGAAACATTTTTTAATGCAGTAATGAATCAGTAAAACCTTAATATTATACCTGAAACTTCCGATTTATTTATTTTCACTATGCCACAGGTCAAAACTGGAAGCTCCCAAATCACACATTTTGCGTAGAGAAATATTTTTTGACCGTAACATGCTTTGACAGCTATAAATTTCCTTTTCTTTGAATTCCTTCGTTGAAAAGATACCAAGGTGAGCCAAAAGTTCGTCCCGTTTGCATCCAAAAAGTTTAATAATGCAAAGAAAGCCATGTATCCTCACATCATTCTGCAAAGTGCAACCTGCCTGTTGAACTCCAACTGTCCACCCAGGGTAACCAGGTATTAAGGCTTCATGCTGTTTACGCCACATGCGAACTCGGCCATCAACATGGCGCAGCAGGAACAGGGTTCATCACTCCAGAGGACTTTCTTCAGGAAACGGGGTTCATTACTCCAGAGGACGTTCTTCAGGAAACGGGGTTCATCACTCCAGAGGACTTTCTTCAGGAAACGGGGTTCATCACTCCAAAGGACTTTCTTCAGGAAACTGGGTTCATCACTCCGGGGACTTCCTTCCAGCTGTCGAGGGCAGCAGGAAACTGGGTTCATCACTCCAGAGGACTTTCTTGAGGAAACAGGGTTCATCACTCCAGAGCACGTTCTTGAGGAAACGGGATTCATCACTCCAGAGGACTTTCTTCAGGAAACAGGGTTCATCACTCCAAAGGACTTTCTTCAGGAAACGGGGTTCATCACTCCAAAGGACTTTCTTCAGGAAACAGGGCTCATCAGTCCAGAGCACGTTCTTGAGGAAACGGGATTCACCACTCCAGAGCACGTTCTTGAGGAAACGGGATTCATCACTCCAGAGGACTTTCTTCAGGAAACGGGGTTCATCACTCCAAAGGACTTTCTTCAGGAAACGGGGTTCATCACTCCAAAGGACTTTCTTCTGGAAACAGGGCTCATCACACCAGAGGTCTTTCTTCCATCTGTCGAGGGCAGCAGGAAACGGGGTTCATCACTCCAGAGGACTTTCTTCAGGAAACGGGGTTCATCACTCCAGAGGACTTTCTTCAGGAAACGGGGTTCATCACTCCAGGGGACTTCCTTCCATCTGTCGAGGGCAGCAGGAAACTGGGTTCATCACTCCAGAGGACTTTCTTGAGGAAACAGGGTTCATCACTCCAGAGCACGTTCTTGAGGAAACGGGATTCATCACTCCAGAGGACTTTCTTCAGGAAACGGGGTTCATCACTCCAAAGGACTTTCTTCAGGAAACAGGGTTCATCACTCCTAAGGACTTTCTTCAGGAAACAGGGCTCATCACACCAGAGGTCTTTCTTCAGGAAACGGGGTTCATCACTCCAGAGGACTTTCTTCAGGAAACAGGGATCATCACTCCAGAGGACTTTCTTCAGGAAACGGGGTTCATCACTCCAGAGGACTTTCTTCAGGAAACGGGGATCATCACTCCAGAGGACTTTCTTCAGGAAACGGTGTTCATCACCAGAGGACTTTCTTCCATCTGTCGAGGGCAGCAGGAAACGGGGTTCATCACTCCAGAGCACTTTCTTGAGGAAACGGGGTTCATCACTCCAGAGCCCTTTCTTGAGGAAACGGGGTTCATCACTCCAGAGCACTTTCTTGAGGAAACGGGGTTCATCACGCCAGAGGACTTTCTTCCATCTGTCGAAGGCAGCAGAAAACGGGGTACATCACTTTAGAGAACTTTCTTCTATCTGTCGATAGCAGTAAGAAACGGGGTTCATCACTCCAAATGACTTTCTTCCATCTCTCGATAGCAGCAAGAAACGGGGTTCATCACTCCAGATGACTTTCTTCCATCTCTCGATAGCAGCAAGAAACGGGGTTCATCACTCCAGATGACTTTCTTCCATCTGTCGAGGGTCCATTGGCGATGTTCCTTGGCGCGTGTGAGGCGTTTACGATGACTGGGTGTTATCATGGGTACCTTCGCTTTTCTCCGGCTGTGGAAACCCCAGCGAAGCAAGGTACCGCGCATGTGGAAATAGGTCGAACCGCACCGCTGTTGTATTAGTGGGTTAGGCTGTTGAATGTTTCAGGTCGTTGCTGAGATACGAATCATAACATCAGAAAATCACCTCTAGAATCAAGCGCGCGTGGCTGACCAATGTGAGCCATTCTGCTCGCTGTCTGTGCATGGTTGATCCAGTTCTGGTACACCCTTGATACAGCAGTACGGGAATAGCCAACAAGTGCGGCTGTTTCCAAAATACTGACACTTGCCCTCCAAGCTCCAGCTATCTGGGCGCGGTCAAATTGATTTAAGTTCCCAATTTTTTTCCATTATTTGGAAACGTTTACTGATCACGCCCAGAAGATAGGAGTGCACAATTTTTAGTAGCCACACGTGACGCTGGTATCTTGTGGTACTTCGTTATTGCCTCCAATATGTAAAACGGGGAGTACTGCTAATGTAAAGCTAACTCTGTACATGTTCCCTAGTTTTAATTCGGGATATTGCACAGAATTATTGAACAATTTCTAAGAAATACTACATTAATTTTGACTGTTGAAGATCACAAATCTGTATGTGTGCTCGCTGTTTAGATCAATCTTGGCTTTCTCCTCGTACCTCTTGACAAAATGTGGTGGCTCCCCTATGAAAAGGAGCTGGCGCCTGAACATTTTGAGGTTTTATCTACCCCTGACTCTTTTCTAAAGCTTACCTAAGAAGCTTTGGAATATTTTTACAGACCTTTCAGATTACTTCGCGCTACATTAACACTTACTTTGGAAAGAACTGTCAAAAATACTTGCGGTTTTACATCAAAGAAACAATACATAGCATAAAGAATGAAATACCATGACCTACGGCTATGCTGGAAATTGAAATAACAGACAACGGCTCCACGAGAATCTCTTTTTCTTTTTAAAATATCGTTAAAATTCACAAGATGATTCCGATATGTTTACTTTCTGCTCTTTGTTTTAAATGCTACCAAATGAAATTCGAGTACTCGAATAGAATTATCTCCATCCCTCAGAAAGGATAATTATTTTCCCGTGGTTATTTTTCCATTAAATGTTTTACATGGAACTCAGAGTGATTAAATATTCTTGGAAGGTGGTTAGTAGTAATCTTTTAGCTGAAACGTACCCCAGCTAACTGTTTCCGTAATAGACGCGCGGGTAACGCTTCCTTTACAAGGTCTGCTCTTATCAGATTCAGTGTTTCTATTGGTTGCAGTTTCATGGAAATTAGTAGGAAAGGGCTCTCTTTCATTAATTGCATGATTTTGTTCGATTAAGCAATCTGGCAATTCATTGTACCACAGACCTGTTTGTTTCTGTTAACGGAATTTAGTTTAGTAAACGTAAATGAACTTTGCTTCTTCTGTGTTTATATTCTCTTAAAGAGAGACCTTTTATTATCCTTGAAAGATAGCAATAATGTTTTTTGAACAAATATTTGCCGCCAATTATTTTATAGCTCAGATATAAAAACTCTTCACCACAACTCTGTTTAAATAACGGCACCGTATTGTTAAGAACTCATTTGAAAATACTGACTTGTTACGTTTTTAAGACAGTATACAATTCAAACCTTAAGGGCTGACATTACTATCTTTAAAATCTTAGCAGCAATTTATTTTTTGAAAAGTTGAGTTTGTTCAGTTTCCTTTACCTGATGAAATACGAAGGCAGTTTAAAAAGTTCCTGCTCAAATATGAATAGGCAGAATTTTTTCTGCAGATTGTACAGACTCTTGTATGACACTTTACCAATTTTTAGCACGTCGTTTGAAAAAAAGATCGTGCCTATGTTATCGGATTGTCAGTCCGTCCGTGGACACCGTATCTCTGCAACTAGTAGACTGATTTGAATTTTGATTTTTCCTTTGGGAAGCTTGAAATGTGGGAATGGTGATACTTCCGTTCCGCTTTTTTACACTTTCCAACCGTAGGTTGAAGAAGCGTATATGCTCCAGCTTTGTCCGTCCGCACGATAACTGGCATAAAAATCGTTCGATTTCGAAGAAATTTTAGTATGTGGTAGCGGAACACCTGATGACGAACCCTATTGAAAATGGGACAAATGGGGTCAAAGGTCACGACGTAGGAGCGGGATCCTTCCATTGCCCTTATGCGTCATAACTTGCGTAAATATGGTTCGATTTCAATGAAATTTTACTATGTGGTAGGGGATCACCTGGGGACGAATCTTATTCAAAATGGGTGAAGTGGGGTCAAAGGTCAGGACGTAAGAGCGGAATGCATTCCATTGCCCTTATGCGTCATAACGTGCGTAAAAATGGTTCGATTTCGATGAAATTTCAGTATGTGGTAGGGGACCACCTGGGGACGAACCCTATTGAATGTGGACGAAATGGGGTCAAAGGTCAGGACATAGGATTGCGATCATTCCATCGCTCTTATCCCATATTATTAAGGTGGACGTCAAGTAATTTTGCTTACTATACTTCCAATGGAAAAACTTTTGTACACATTTCCTTCACAATTAATGTGTTCCCAAGGATGAAAATTCGAACATCGATTAAAATAACTTTATTATAACTTGGAATACTTAATATTTTCTAAAACATAACCATAATTATATTAAAAGTCAATAACTTTTCCTTTGGTGGTGTTGAAACCAGAAAAAGGATGGCGCGACCTGTACTTTGATGACGTCAGTAGACAACCAAATGTTGGATTGCATGATTATGGTTATGTTTTAGAAAATATTAAGTATTCCAAGTTATAAAATGAAGATATTTTAATCGATGTTCAAATTTTCATCCTTGTGAATGCATTAATTGTCCAGAAAAAAAGATGGCGCGACCTGTATTTTCATGACGTCAGTAGACAAACAAATGTTGGATTGCATAATTATGGTTATGTTTTAGAAAATATTAAGTATTCCAAGCTATTTTAATCGATGTTCAAATTTTCATCCTTGTGAACACATTAATTGTCCAGAAAAAGATGGCGCGGCTGTATTTTCATGACGTCAGCAGACAAAAAAATGTTGGATTGCATAATTATGGTTATGTTTTAGAAAATATTAAGTATTCCAAGTGTGGTGTCATGGCGTCGCCCCATTAGATGTTGGCACGTGGTCATGCCAACTATCTCATTACGTCACGTGTTGTTTGTTGATACTATTAAAGTTTTATGACGTCACACCTTGCTAGCAAATGGTCGCGATTCCCATCTGTCTCATTACGTCACGCGTTGTGTGCGTATGTTCGTCCGCACGATAACTCTCCTAAAAATCGTTCGATTTCGATGAAATTTTAGTATGTGGTAGGGGAACACCTGGGAAGGAAACCTATTTAAAGTGAACGAAATGGGGTCAAACGTCAGGACATAAGAGCAGGATCTATTCCACTGCTCTTATGCGTCATAACTAACGTAAAACAAGTTAGATTTCGATTAAATTTTAGTATGGGGTAGGAGACCACCTGGGGACAAACCCTATTGAAAATTGGCGAAATGGGGGTCAAAAGTCAGGACATAGGAACGGAATCACTTCCATCGCCATTATGAGTCATAACTTACGTAAAAATGTTTCGATTTGGATGAAATGCTGGTATGTTGTAGGGACCTGCCTGGGGACGAATCCTATTGGAAATGGGCGAAATGGGGTAAAGGTTAGCACATAGGAGCGGGATCTATTCTATAGCGCTTATGCATCATAACTTCCGTAAACTTTCTTCGATTGCGACGAAACTTTATCATGTTATTTCGGAGATATACTGAACCAGTTCTGTTGAATATCATCCAAATGGATCAAAGGTCAGGGCACAGGGGTGAGATTTATTCCGCAGCCATTTTCCTCATAACTTGAGTAATAGCTTGAGTAATGATTTCTAGTATATTCGAAAGCGTATCATAATCAATGCATTGCATGATTTAACTAACTTGTTTTTACAATGCACAACATCATCGCTCTCTCTATCTCCTCATTCCGTGTCGGGTTGAGTTCCGCAAAGACGACTAGGCGCCCTTGAGGATTACTGGCAAATTAATGCAGCCGGTTTGCCATTCTTCTGTTGCATACGGGGCCTACTTCACGGGGAACCAGTATATATTATCCAGAATTAGGTGACATTCTCTCTCTCTCTCTCTCTCTCTCAATCGCGTCAGTACATGGCGGGTAGAGTTCCACAAGGACGACTATGCGACCTCCCTTGAGGATTACTGACAAATCAATGCAGCCTGCTTGCCATACCTCTGCCGTATACAGGTAAGGGACAAAGTGCACCCGGGGCCGACTTCACGGGGAACCAGAATATATTATCCAGAATTAAATGACTCTCTCTCTCTCTATCGCGTCAGCCCATGCCGGGTTGAGTTCCGCAAAGACGACTATGTGCCCTTGAGGATTACTGGCAAATTAATGCAGCCGTTTTGCCATTCTTCTGCTGCATACGCGTAAGGGACAAAGTGCGTCCGGAGCCAACTTCACGGGGAACCAGAATTTATTATCAAGAATTAGGTGACTCTCTCTCTCCCTCTCTCTCTCTCTCTCTCTCTCTCTCTCTCTCTCTCTCTCTCTCTCTCTCTCTCTCTCAATCGCGTCAGCCCATGGCGGGTAGAGTTCCGCAAAGACGACTATGCGCCCTTGAGGATTACTGGTAAATTAATGCAGCCCGCTTGCCATTCCTCTGCCGCCTACGGGTAAGGGATAAAGTGCGTCCGGAGCCGACTTCGCGGAGAACCAGAATATATTATATCCAGAATTAGATGACTCTCTCTCTCTCTCTCTCTCTTGTCCGCCCATGGCGGGTTGAGTTCCGCAAAGACGACTATGCGCCCTTGAGGATTACTGGCAAATTAATGCAGGCGGCTTGCCATACCTCTGCCGTATACGGGTAAGGGACAAAGTGAGCCCGGGGCTGACTTCACGGGGAACCAGAATGTATTATCCATAATTAGATGAATTTCTCTCTCTCTCTCTCTCTCTCTCTCTCTCTCCCTCCCTCTCTCGCGCGCGCGTCAGCCCATGGCAGGTTGAGTTCCGCAAAGATGACTATGTGCCCTCCCTTGAGGATTACTGGCAAATTAATGCAGCTGGCTTACCATTCCTCTGCTGCCTACGGGTAAGGGACAAAGTGCGTCCGGTGCCGACTTCACGGGGAACCAGAATATATTATCCATAATTAGATTACTCTCTCTGTGTGTCTCTCACTCTCGCGCGCGCTCGTCATCCCATGGCAGGTTGAGTTCCACAAAGACGACTATGCTCCCTTGAGGATTACTGGCAAATTATTGCAGCCGGCTTGCCATTCCTCTGCTGCATAAAGGACAAAGTGCGTCTGGGGCCGACTTCACGGGGAACCAGAATATATTATCCAGAATTAGATCTCTCCCCCCCCGCCCGCGCGCGCTTGTCAGCCCATGACAGGTTGAGTTCCACAAAGACGACAATGCGCCTTTTGAGGATTAGTGGCAAATGAATGCAGCCGGCTTGCCATTGCTCTGCTGCCTACGGGTAAGGGACAAAGTGCGTCCTGGGCCGACTTCACAGGAAACCATCTACGCATTCGCGTCCCCGAACACAGGGAGTGTGCGGAAAACGCGGGAAATACCGCAGACTAGATGGCCGGCAGAAGTGGATTCGAACACCTGTCAGAAACAATAGCCTCCTACACAGCGCATAGCGACTTAACCAACTGCGTAATGCCGGTGGTACATCGCCGCTAGAAGACGTAAATGCAGGTGATATCGAATTCAAAATACATTTCATGGCATATATTTGCTCCTAAATATCCTATTGAAAGAATTCTTACTTCCTTTTGATGTTATTCATAACGAAGACTATTTCAGACACAGTTTCCTTTGCAAGTAATGTGCAGAATTTCCGCTAGGGGGCGTAAAGGTAAAGTGCGTTTTTCCCGATATCTGTGCTTCTAAATCTCCGATCTGAAAAAGTCTTCCTGCGTCAGATACAGCTCCTTATGGGGAAATGTTTTGCGCATAATTTCTAATTTTTGATATAGAATGGTTTGGCCACCAGGGTCGCAAGTATCTGTTTCTGCTTCTGGTATATTTGCAGCAAAATCTAAGCTTCCACAAACTTGACGGAAAGAATTCTTTTGTTAACCGATACCGCTTACCTTGGAAAACGTTTGAGAATACCCACTGCTTAAAATAGTGCATAGTTTTTCCGCCAGGGGGCAGAGATGTATATCTTATTTTTGTCGATATCTCTGCTTTTAAGAATCCAATTTGAAAAATTACTTCCTTGTTTGAGATAGTTTCCGGTGCGAAATGTTTCTCATACAGTTTTAAATTTTTCAAGTAATGCATAAATTTCCCGCTAAAGGGCGTAAAGGTAATTCCACCCAGAAGAAATAATCCAGTTGAGATCAAAATTGGTATGTGCAATGTTCATGTATAAGAAAAAAACATTATTGCAATTCCAGAACAGTTGGGCCATTTATTCGGATAAAACAGCAACATGAGTGGAACAAGTTAGTACGCTGTATCGCCTCCTCTATCTGGGATGCAAGCGGTTATCTGCGTGCTACTGACGCATAGAGTTCCCCGATAGTGTCCTGAGGTGCATGCCAAATGGTATTTAAATTGTTCTGAGTTGCATACTAGATGGTGTTTAATTGTTCTGAGGTGCATGCCGGATAGTGTCTAAATTGTTCTGAGGTGCATTCCAGATGGTGTTTAATTGTTCTGAGGTGCATGCCAGATGGTGTCTAAATTGTTCTGAGGTGCATTCCAGATGGTGTCTAAATTGTTCTGAGGTGCATGCCAGATGTTGTCTAAATTTTTCTGAGGTGCATGCCAGATGGTGTCTAAATTGTTCTGAGGTGCATGCCAGATGGTGTCTAAACTGTGAGCTAATTCGCCGACATTCAGGGATGGGCATAGGTGGCGTCATATGTCCCAAACATGCTTGATCGGTAAGAGGTCGGGCTGGCCATGGAAGGGTGTCGACATTACGGAGGCAAGCCTGTTAAATATGTGCTGTGTGTTGTTGGGCATTGTCCTGTAGCAAAATTAGCATGGTGATGCTGCTGCTACAGTAATGGGCACACAACAGGTCGTAAAATGTCGCCGTACCGCTGAGCCGTGAGGTTGGTACGGAGAGCTACCAAGGGTGTCCGGCTATCGTAGGAAATGCCTCCCCAGACAGTCACTCCTGGTATGCAAGCCGTGTGCCGGTTCCACGGTAAAGTCAAGATCCGTGCGTTGGCCGGCTCGTCTCCAGACACGCATTCGCTGCTCATCTGCGCCATGCGCAAACCGTGACTGGCCACTGAAGACAACATGATGCTGCTGGAGACTATCCCACGTCGGTCGGGTCCGAAATCACTGTAACATTTGCCTGCGATGAGTATTGGTCAGTGGTAGGCGTGGAGGGGTCTCCTCATCAGAGCCGCAAGTCGTCTGACAACGGTGCGGATAACCAAATCCGTACCTGTAGACGACACGACATTGCCACGGATGGTTAAAAGCAACGAATTCGATTCTCTTCGTGTAGCTCTCACTATCGCTGAATCCTCGCATTCTGTCGCTGCTCTCGGGGGTACACCGCCCGCATGCCGTTGGATTGTGCCCTCGCCGACCCATGGGCGCCAACGTCATCCGACTGCCCCGTCGCTCCGACCGAAATGCATGGCGATACGGCGACTTGAGCAACCGGCTTCTCTCAGCCCAATTATACGTCAAATAAATCAAACTTGAATTTCGTGCTGCATTGGTAATGTTACAAATAATTGCCAATCAGAGACACTGCTGTAATGACGATCTCCCTTATGTTGTGCCCAATTCATGGAAACGTCTATTACAGAACACATTACAGAATATTGATTCTGATTATTTCTAACTGTTTTTTAAAAACAACTTAATCCTAGATGTTCATGACCTTGCTCTTTTGCGCATGCCTCTTGTGACCTACTAAATCTCCCACATGTATATAACCAGTTGTCACCACGTTTACTTTCACACCTGATGAAAACCTCCCCGGTGGAGCAGTGGTCTAAGCGCTGGCTTATGACCATTCGTCCGTGAAGGGTCCGGGTTCGAATAACGATGAGGCATGGATGTTGTGTTTGTCTTTCGCCACTGGTTCTCTCCCTTCCCTGGAGCAGTGGCCCTAAATTAGGTACGGCCGGCTGCTTTATAGCCCATTGAGTAGCCCAGGGTGGTCGTTACACCTCCAATAAAAAAAACACCTGATGAAAAGACTGGGTCAGTCTTGAAAGTGCTTGTGTATTTCACTATCTGTATTTTAACTATGTATGTCTTAAACTCCTATGTTTAAATTAAAATTTTAAACTTTTAATCGTGTTGAAGACACAATAGTTTTTATAGCATTACAATTATACGTTCTCTCTCAAACTCTCTGAACTGCTCGCATTGTGCACCGATCCGACGTCGGGACATCCTCACACTTCGTAGAGGTTAGTACAACCGCAATGCGCTACCAGAATTGTTCCTCCGCGCGAGCTTTGCTCTTGATATACCCTCCTCGTTGCGCGGTTTCCATGCGCTGTGGTGGGCCATTATAGGTCGTTATTTCTTAATCATCTACATATTGGGAGCTCAGGTACTTTCGGAGTTTCATCAGGATCGAACGACTTTCTGTTTGGCAAAGAGTACAATTTGCTTTGTCTGAACGTTCGTCCCGCGTTGGTGATGCAGTGGAAAGTAGGCTTTCCTGTTTTATTTACGCTTTCCAACCATAGGTTGAAGAAGCGTGAGTGCTCCAGCTTTGTCCGACAGTCTGTCTGTTTGTCTGTCTGCACAATAACTCGTGTAAATATGGTTCGATTTCGATGAAATTTTAGTATGTGGTTCCCAAGTTGTCCCATTCACATTTCTTGAATGGGACAACCTGGGAACTAACCTTATTGGAAATGGGGTTAAATGGTTAGGACATAGGAGCGGGATCCATTCCATTGCCCTTATGCGTCATACCTTACGTAAAAATGCTTCGGTTGCGACAAACCTTTTCCATGTTGTTCCGGAGGTATACTGTTGAATATAATCGAAATGGAGTCAAAGGTCAGGCCACAGGAGCGAGATTTACTCCACAGCCATTATTCTCATGACTTGACTAAAAATGCCTTTATCGTGACAAAACTTTATTGTCTTGTCCCGGAGGTATGCTGAGCCAATTCTGTTTAATATGATCGAAATGGGGGCGAAGATCAGGGCACAGATGCGAGATTTATTCCACAGCCATTATTTTATTTTGATTAGAGATTTAACGACCAGCGTGAGCAACTCAATGGGCTATAAGCAGTCACCCGTCCCTAATTTAGGGTCACTGGTTTCAGGGAAGGGAGAGAGCCAGTGCCGTAAGACAAACACAACATCCATGCCTCACCGGGATTTGAACCCGGACCACGTTCGGACGAATGATCAGAGGCCATCGCTTAGACAACTGCGCCACCGGGGCGGCCCACAGCCATTATCCTCATAACTTGAGTAATGATTTCTGGTATGTTGGAAAGTGTAACATAATCAATGCATTGCATGATTTTACTAACTTGTAATGTTCTCGAACACACCTGTTTCACTTTGATGGAACATTGTTTACTGTATGTTTGTGACATTCCATATTAACGTAAGATTCTCGATGATGAACGAACTTTCACGAAAAATGTTGACCAAAAAATACTAAAAAAATAAATGATTTAAAAAATGTATCTACATTTCTTATTTTCCCCCATCGGCTGTTATCTAGTTGGTGATCTAATGACTTATCGCGTAAGTCGCTTAGATACGTCATGACAGAATATAAAAAAAAAAAGATTTTCTCACAAATATAAGAAAAGTTGCCGTTAAAGCACGATATATTAAAATCTAAGACTAAAGGTTAAAATTTATTACGTTAAAAATACAGAACGACATAAGATCTTTCGAACTTTTAAAAAAGGTCCATTGGGAATATTTTCTTTCTTTCAGTTAGGCTTAACGTGTTGGGAATGTCTAAAGGGTTTTAATATCTCAGTCTACTTTCTCGCATAAATGCATCTTCCCTTTATATATTGTTTGCAGCTATTTTACCTTTTTCGCAATGGATTTAAAGGCTATGAAATATTCCATTTTATTCGAAAATGTAAAAAAAAAAAAAAAGAAACTATGGCTTTTAATTTCTTCGTACATCTACAAAATATTCTTCCTGGGTGGATATAAGGTACGCTATTTCTTTGGAGCACGTTTCTGCGCAATTGAAGTGTCCTTAACCGCTGATTCCGGTTTACTGAAGAAGAAATCGAGTTTTTAAAGCCATTTGGATTTATTTCGCTGTTAAGTATTTCCAGAAGCACTTTACTAGGATCTTTACGAAGATGTTTTTCGAAAGTTTAAACTCTGCTTGTATGCGATTCAGCAAAACTTAAACTTCCTTATGACCCGTAGTTGTATTTTTAATATTAAAAGGGGATCCTTTCGAATCACCTTTGAGATATTTCTTATCTACATCGATTTCGGAACAAGAATATGAAATAAAGTAATAACAAAGAAATAGCATATCGTTTCAGTTTAGCATTTTTGTTTTAAAAAAAAACATGTTACTTTCACCGAGGTTTTATTCGTGCTAGGAAACGAAGTAACGTAAGTGCCTTTCCAGTAGTTAAAATAAGTACAAATGATCGCAGAACGAATAAAATAATTTCTTAAACAAAAATTAATGTTATCCCTCCTGGAACTCAATAAGTAATTCATCAGTTTGAAATTTTCAGAGAGACTCAATTTTAGGTAAATTTTAAGCATTTTTTTCAAAATAAGCTACCGTGAACAAAATTTTCATGCGAAATAAAAAGTTGCTAATGATTTACATTAGTTTTTCTTCGGGGAAGGTTCATTACTATAATGAAGTGACTGACAAAAAAAGAATTTCGCGTTTTTCACAGCATGAGTTTTTCAACTTTATACGCGTTGTCCTTTATTATGCTAAGAATTAAGCACGAAGTTAAATAAACGGAATGAATACTAAAAAGAGCCCAGATCAATTGCGAAAAACCTAATTAACGACGCGGAAAATAGATGAGGTATGCACCCGTCGCGATTTTCTTTTTTATCTCCTGACGTTGTTTTATAATTTAGATTTTCCCGCGGTTTTGTAGAAGGCACGCAACATAATACCGGATGATTCTTCATTTCGCTTCATTTTTTTCAAGTGTGAAAGAGGAAACTATGTGAGACGGAAGTAGAAAGGAGAGGAAGACCAAAATTCCCCGCCGAAGAACAAAGACATTTCATCGGGGGAAAAAAAACGATCAGAGTAGAAGGGTAAAAAGGAGGGAAAACAAAGCAGAAGTCTTCAGAGGTTGTGTTCTGATGAAGGGCTCTTAATGACTTTGTCCTCACGGTTCAATTCGGTTGACAGAATGAATCCACGGACTTCGGATCTCTGTCAAGTGAGAAACTTGGAAGGCTAAAAAAAAAACTAACTAGAAAGAAAAAAATGGGCGGGAAGAGCCACAAACACAAGCACGAGCACGCGATAAGCCTTTTTTTCTGACAATGATGTCTCCAGTAACCATTCCAAGAAACCAGAATCAATAGAGAGTGCCATTATTTTCCTTTATAAAACGAGTGATTTCTTGGCCCTTATGAATTTCTTTTATTGCTTGTGAAGAAGTCTTGTCAATAGTAGCTCGCACCAACGAGTAAACTATTTAACTATGAGGAGACGAAATTAAAAGTTGTTAAATGTGTCTAATTAAGACATTTACCGCATGTCAGAAACCACCTTGTAAAATGTGAAGAACAAGAAATTACTGCCGTGAAGATACAGCCAGGAAAGTTATATCGCTAAAGAAAACATCTTTCAACAGGAAGGTTTGTAAATTCTAATTACAACTTCCAGAAATATCTCTTTCTTGCAAAAGTACAAGTCGCTAGAAAATTCACACAACAGTCACAGAATGCAAAACTCAATGCCATAGGTACTATGGTGGTCCATAAGTTCGTGTTTTTTTTGTATATTATGGCTTTCGTACTAGTTTATGAAAATAATAAAATTATTGGATTTTCATGCGTAATGTGTTATTTTGTAGCTGTTGACTTGCTTTTTGCTGGCGTACATTTCATTTCATTTATTAATCGTGTTCTTTCGCATTAGTTCTTCAAAAAGAAATATGGAAAAATTGGAAATTCGTGTACTTTACGTCACTACTGGAAACAAAACTTCAACGCGGCCGCAGCTGCGACGAAATTATGCGAAGGTGTCATTTCAATTCCTGCAGCACAGAAGTGGTTCCCAAAGTTCAAAGATGGCGAGACCAGTCTTTAAGATCAGCAACACTCCAGACGTCCTGTGACGGTAAATTCTGAAATCATTCGCGAAGCCGTCGAGGCAATTTCATCAACCAGCATTCGCTGATTGTCTGATGAACTGCACATTCCACGGACATCAGTTGTTCGGCATCTTCACCTGCTCGGCAAGGTCAATAAACGCTATCATGAAGTTCCACCTGAATTGCAGCTGGATCACGTTCAGCGGTGTGTCAACATTTGTCGTCAACTGTTGCTGAATCCTCGTGCCGAGCGTTTCATCCACCGACTTGTAACCTGCGACGAGAAGTTGGTTTATTGCTCTAACCCCGACAAAGGAAATCGATGGTTGGGCCCTGGCCAAGTGGCCGAACCTGTGGCCAAACGCGACTGATTCTCCATGAAGGCAATGCTCGGTTTTGCTGAAATTTCGAGGACAACCTCCACTTTTAGCTTGTTCCAAACTACCAAGCCATCAACGCCGAACTGTATTCTGCCCAACTGGAGCGAATGTATGTGGAACTGAGACGAAAATACCCGGCTTTGGTCAAAAGAAAGCGGGTCCTCCTGCAATAAAATAACGCTTCTCCCCACACTGCCAGACAGACAAAGGCCAAACTCCGAGAACTCGATGCCATAGAACTTTTGCCACATCATGAATACAGACTGGACTTTGCGTCATCTGATTTTCATCTTTTTTGAGCTATCGCACATTTCTTGAATGGGCGCAACTTCCAAACTTCGGATGTTGTTGACACGGGATGCTGCGATTTTTTTTGCGCAGAAGGACAAGACGTGGTACCACTATGGAATCGAACAACTCGCCGAAAAATGAATTGGGGGGGGGATTGGAAGTTTAACGACCACCGTTAGCAGCTCGGTGAGCTATAAGCAGTCGCCCGTCCCTAATTTAGGGCAACTGGTTCCAGGGAAGGGAAAGAACAAGCATCGTCACAAAAACACAACATCCATGCCACAACGGGATTCGAACCCGGACCTATCTCGGACGAATAATCAGAAGCCATCGCTTGAACCACTGGGCCACCGGAGCTGCAAAGATGGATTCGAAATGTTGATTTCAATGGTCTTTACTTCGAAGAACAATATTTATTTGTTGTTGTTATACACTGCTGGACAATTGCTAAGGACGGATCATAAACGGCTATATAGCGCATAAAAAAGTACGTGTGGTTGGATGCCAAGTGAAATAAAATAATGTCAGAATGCCAGGACATTACAAGAAAGACAATTTATTGTGCTCTGAAATCCAGAAGGCTTTGGAACGTGTTCAAGGGACAAACAGGCCATTTTGTGCAGAATACGTAAACGTGAAAAAAATGCAATTACCGTCCGCAGGCGTTCCGGCGTAAGATGTCAATACGGGATATGGCCATCATGGAGGGCGATGCAAGATCACACGTCGTGTCATGCTTTGCACAACATTATCAAAAAGCTGTTGGGGTAATTTATCCCATTCCTCTGTCAGTGCGCGGATGAGGGTGTCCTTGTTTATTGGAGGGCATTGGCGACCAGCAAGACTCCTCCCCAAAGCATCCTACACATTTTCAATGGGATTCAGATCTGGAGAACGTGCTGGCCATACGAGGCGTTGAATATCCTCGCTCCCAAGACACTCCTGGACAGCAACTGTTCGATGACATGTTGCGTTGTCGTCCATGAAAATGAACCTAACACCGACAGCACCACGGAACATGCGAACATGAGGTAGCAGAACATCATTAATGTATCGTTGGCCAGTCATAGTCCCAGTTGGAAGCACATATAGGGACGTACGGCCATTGATCATGATGCCAGCCCATATCATGACACTACATGTCGGATATAGGTCCCTTTCCTGTATGTTTGCTGGACAATATGCAGTACCACTATCACGCCAGATCAGTTGCTGTCGACAATCAGACGATAGACTGTATCTACTCTCATCTGAGAAACGGACAGCAGACCAGTCGTTATCAGTCCAATTGCGATGTTGATGGCACCATTGCGAACGGGCAATACGGTGACGTCTGGACAATGGGATGCACACAACAGGACGGCGGGAGTATAGTCCTCCTTCATGCAAACGTCTGGCGATAGTTTTTCGGGAGATCCGCTTGCCAGTAGGAGCCATAAACTGATTTGCTACCTCACTAGCTGTGCTGCGCCGTTGTTTTTTTTTTTTTTTTTTTTTTTTGGATAGCACTATGTATCGATCTTCTGCAGGTGTCGTACTGCGAACACGACCTCCCCCGTGACGTTTGCTACACTCTCCATTTATTTGAAATGATTTCCAAAGCCTTGAAACAACACTGTGGCTGACGTCGAACTCCCTGGCAACACCTGTTATTCTTCCTTCGCCCTTCTTCAATCTTGCCAATAATACGGCCACGCGTAAAATCATCTAGGTGATGTCGGGAAGACATACTGAAAATTGCAAGTTCGTCAATTGATTCTTTCCCTTTCAACTTTGCGTTTGAACAACAACGGTCAATACGCGTCAAATCCTTTATATCTCTTATCAGCGCTATGACGTCACGAACAAGTTCGGCAATTCAAAATTTGCATACGCACAACACGTCTTACTGTATCCCACACTTATGCTAATTTCCACATTTTCCTTCCTTCCATTTTATGGTTGCTATTGTTGCTATTGTCATCCGTCCTTAGCAATTGTCCGGCAGTGTACATACGTTTGAATTTTCAATAAAAGAAACCGCACGAACTTATGGACCACCCTAGTAAACCAGACTGTCGTAGAATTCAATTAGGCAATGCAATGTGCTTTGATACACCCAAGTTCCAAAACACTATGGCCGCCCCGATTGCGCAATGGTCTAAGCGATGGCCTCTGATCATTCGTCCGAAAGGGGTCCGGGTTCGAATCCCGATGAGGCATGAATGTTGTTTTTGTCTTACGGCACTGGCTCTCTCCCTTCCCTGGAGCCAGTGGCCCTAAATTAGGGACACATGCTCGATAGGAAACAAGTCCGGGGAGCGGGCAGGCCATTTAAGTGTCTGGATATGACGTAGGCAGTCCTGGGCAACCCGAGCCGTGTGCGGGCGGGCATTATCCTGCTGGTATAGCGCTCCTGGAATCCCGGCCAGGAATGGGAGCACATATGACCGTAGGATCTCATCCACATACCGCTGGCCCGTCAATGATCCACGTACCACGAATAGAGCTGAGCGGCAATCGTAGGCAATGGCTCCCCAGACCACAATGCCTGAATTGGAGGAAGTGTGGCTCTAGGTTGGAGTTGTGCCATTGTCCCGAGGACCTCCACACCTGGGTACGATGATCAACTGTCCGCCAAATGAAGCGAAAATCATCGTTAAACACCACACGTCGCCAGTCTGTGGCGCTTCACGTGGCTCTGGTCTGGCAGCACTGCACACGGAGCCGGCGATGTTCCGGTGTTAATGGCAGCACACGTAAGGGGCGCTGTGATCGCAGATTCGCATCGGCGAGGCGTCGGGAAATATTTCGTGGGTACATAGGAGCCGTTAAATCTGCCTGTAGAGTGAACCGGGTCACCGTGGGATCCGTACGTGCCTGGGCGCATGATCCGTCGATCCCCTCTACCGGTGGTTCTCCTGATCCGTCCGGAGCCGCTACGCCGTGTGGCAGTGCCATCACGTGTCCACTGCTCCGAACACAGTCTGACGGTATGGTCAGAACGATCCATGTGGTGGGCTATACGCCGACTACCCTTCGGTTTTGAGCCTGATGATGCGGCCTCCCTTAAAGTCCGAAAGTTGCAAAAATCGACGTCTCAGGCGTCTACCGGGTATTCTTGTCACTCTGTACCCTTGCTTGCGTCTGCCGGTGCTTTTCGCTTTCATGGGCATCGACTACACGCCGGTTTATAAGGCTGCCGGATCGTGCTTGCAGTGCCACTACAGGGCATGCGCACTCGCACCAAATGTGGATCATTTGCATACCAGCACGCACTCTAGCTATTTGCAAAGTTTCTCGGTTGTAGCATGTTTTCTATTTTGGTGAGCAAGTTTCATTGTCCGTGAGTGTATATGTGACGCGAAATTTCCCTGATTAGTAGTTTACCTTTCCTTCTCTTTATTTCTCTGTTTTGTGTATATGGCCGACCACGATATAGCCTCGTATTTTCCTGCTTATTAGTCTTGTTTATTTTTTCTCAGATATGAGCATTTGTTAATTACAATTCAATCTCGAAAGTTCTCGGGTCGCACGCGAACATTCTCTTTACGTAATATTTTCAGTATATTATGAATTGAATCAAACGTTCTTGCTGTTTAGTAGGCATTTGTTTACCGCCAACTCTCCTCTCCCCACATTCATAGATGGCGCTGCACGTTCAATTGGTCTCCGCCGTTTCAGAACCACTAGCGCTACGCAGGTAGACATGCCTCAGAAAACTACATCGTCCTGCTGCGTGATTAATTGATGAATAATTAATTAATTACTTGCATGTGATTAATTTGGCATCCATCTGCCGGTAACATCTATTTGACTATCACTAGTGTTACGTTTGCTACTTTTTTTTTTTTTGATTGAAGGTTTAACGACCACCGTGAGCAACTCAATGGGCTATAAGCAGTCGCCCGTCCCTAATTTAGGGTCACTGGTTCCAGGGAAGGGAGAGAGCCAGTGCTGTAAGACAAACACAACATCCATGCCTCACCGGGATTTGAACCCGGACCCCGTTCGGACGAATGATCACAGGCCATCGCTTAGACCACTGCGCCACCGGGGCGGCCCAGCAGGATTATCGTTGCTTCAATGTCGATATCTGCACCATACGTAAGCACTGGAAGGATGCATTGATCAAACACTTTTCTTTTAAGACATAATGGCATATTGCCCTTGAAAATTATACTGTTTCTTCCAAAAGCTCTCCAGGCAAGTTTTATGCTCCGAATAATTTCTTCATCAATGTGACCCTCACTTGATATCTGCTGTCCTGATAAATGTAGGTATTGGTTATCTCCAGCTTTTCCCCATCAATCGATAAATCTTCATTTCTTGTAAAAGCATTGTACATCACTTTTGTGTTCTGAAAGTTCATTTTTAATCCCACTGCGTTACTCTTGTCAGCAAGTTCCTGGATTACACCCTGCAACTCTGATGGGGTAGTTGCAAAATTGACTACGTCATCAGCAAAACGAAGGTGAGTTAGATAATCTTCATGAATATACATCAACATTTTGCATTATAGAGGTCAGCAAGGGAGAATCAGGGAAAAGGCCTCAGAGATTCCCAAATATGTAGAAAAGCAAGCACAGGTTCATCAAACACAGCAGTAATGTAACGTGTTAGTTATATTATAAATACTTTGTTTTATTATTTTTTTTTAATTTAACTTAACAAGTATTTTTTTTAGTTTATTTTTGAATAAGTTTAGGTTATTTATTATAGTCAACTCGACAGGCAGTGCATTCCGAAATTCAGGACCAATATAATTTAAATTATTATTTCTTTAATTTAGCGAAACAAGAATTTTTTTAGTTTATTTTTGAATAAGTTTAGGTTATTTATTATAGTCAACTCGACAGGCAGTGCATGCCAAAATTCAGAACCAATATAATTTAAGCTTTGTCTCATGAGAGTTTTTGGATATATAGGTCTTAATAATGATCTATGTCACGTTTCATAATTATAAGTATGAAAATCCAATTCAATGATATCTGCGTATAAATTGTGTACATAAGGAAGAGAATTTTGTTTCAGATTTTATGATGATCATCGCTGATCATCGTATTTCTTTTCAAATAAAATTATTATTTCAATTAAAATCTCTTCCATGTTATTCCTTTGGATAATAAGTACTTTGGAATAAATTTTAAAAACAATTCTGATGCCCTTCAAAGCTTTTAACTATCAAATACTATCTGCAGTCCTGCAAATTATTTCTTCATAATGTCAGTTAATGCGAAGTACGGTAATTGACATGTGGAGGTAATTTACTATTCTAGCTCATTTCGTGAATGGGGTTGATGCATATTGAGTGATATTTTATTTTTACATGAAGCAAAGTTCGAGAAAGGTTGAGTTTTAAACTAAGAAAGTTCATATTTTTAAGCAACTAATTCAACAATCCATACACCTGTCATTTTCTGCAATCACGATTTTAATACAAATTTGGAAGATGTGAATCCGTTTATTACTGTAAATATGACATGGACGTTAAGTCGGATAATATCCGCAAACTTGAAAATTTCGTTGTCCTGGAGCGGGAATCGAACCCGCGTCTCCCGGATAGCGTACGAGTATGCTAACCACTGCACCACCCAAAAACGACCAAATTTCAAGTTTTCGATTAATTTACAGGAAACTTGAAACGTAAAACTATTATATATTAATTTATGCTGTGAATGGTTATATTCTAATTAATCGGAAACTTGAAACTTGGTCGTTCTATGTGGTGTAGTGGTTAGCATACTCGGGAGCTGTCCGGGAGGCGCGGGTTCCTTTCCCGCTCCAGGACGACGGAATTTTCAAGTTTTCGGATATTATCTGACTTACCATTCATGTCATATTTACACCAATAAACAGATTCGCAACTATCAGATTTGTATTGTACGATGGAGCGTATTTCATTCATTGATATTCTGCGCCTCCGGGCAATCACTAGATGAATTCTAATCCTCCAGATTTTTTTTTCATTGGAGGTTTAACGACCACCGTGAGCAATTCAATGGGCTATAAGCAGTCGCCCGTCCCTAATTTATTGCCACTGGTTCCAGGGAAGGGAGAGAGTCAGGAGCGTAAGACAAACACAACATACATGCCTCACGGAGTTTCGAACCCGAACCCCTTTCGGACGAATGATCAGAAGCCATCGCTTAGACCACTGCGCCACCGGGGAAGCTCCTCCAGATTCGCTATATAGGAATGCCGGTTGCTTCGACTAGCGAATCCTGTGATGCTTATATTGAACTAATCGGAAACCTGAAACTTGGTCGTTCTGGGTAGTGCAGTGGTTAGCATACTGTTGCGCTATCCGGAAGACGCGGGTACGATTCCCGCTCCAGGACGACGAAATTTTCTTTCTGACGTTATCTGACTTAACATCCGTGTCATACTTAAACCAATAAACGGATTCACATCTTCGAAATTTGTATTGTACAATGGGGAAATCCGTGCTTCATTCATTGACGTTTTTAATGTTTTTTCTCGATAAACCATTAAAGATGGGTTTGAGGAATTTGATACTAGACAATGCCATCTTTTTTATTTTAGATACCAAATAAATAAAATTAAAATATGTAGAATATCAGTTGACTAAGGGCGGCGCGTGGAAATAAAATCTCTTCGCGAGCAATAATTTATCTCTCTTTCCATTTTCTAAAGCAAAACATTTTCGCAAAGCCTTTTTCGTGTCAGCAGTATCACATTCAACTTTCTCTATAGGTTATAAATTGGTTTTGTGTTCATTTCTTTCTTCCTCAACTATATGGATGCCTAAGAGAAGGAAGTCTACCTTCCGATCTTTTGGATAAAATAAATAAAATAATCGCCGGACAAGAGAAGCCCGATTCCAACTCGCAGCAAACACTTGTCACCTGTCTGCTCTGGTTGTTCCAATCATTCTGATTGGTTGTTCTGTGCACGTGTCAGTGACGTCTCTCAGCAATTCCCATCGTAGCGCTGACGTCATAATGACCAAAATAGCCAAGAGGAGAATTCTTAGCATTGCTCGTAAATTGAGAAGCTGTCTCTCATCTCAGAAGTTTCTTTTAACTCTCAGCAGGGTGACAAAATTCTTTCTTTCACTGGTCTTCCAAGAAAGCTGCCCTTTCGCCTACGGTGTGTGAGAACAATATAGTTTTCCTGAATCGGTGTGATATTTAAAAAGCAGATCCAGCTGTACCTTCTCGCTTAACTTTTTATTTCGCTGAAACACTTCAGCGTGTGGGTTGAGCGTTTCATCATTCTTTCGCTCGGTAATTTCTTCTTAACGTCTGCGTGGAGTGTCTTTCTCGTAATTATGTTTCAGTATACGTTCGGAGAAGTAATTTGAACCTTCGTTTATTTTACTGATAGTAACGATACTTACAATGGATGCACCAGCTTTTTCTCCGCTTTTTGTTTTTCATGTCACCCTATTGGAATGCCTGGAAGTTGTACGTCATGCACTTTCGTAATTAAGAACATAATTTTCGGTAATATTTAACTTGCTCTAGACAGCTGTTACGCTAACACGGGAAAACTGAATAATTAAACGTAGCCGACAGAGCTCAATGAGATAATAAAATGATCAAGAGGATTGCAGGGAAGTTGTTTTGATTCAAATGTATGACTTTGGCATTCTTCCAGGTGGAAATGCTAATATAAGTAACAGGAATTATCAGTTCATGCAACCTCGATTACGTTCTAAAGGGACTAATGCGTCTAGCTGCTGCACTCTCCTAATGTGATTTCTGAGACGCTCCTGTTTGTTCCACTGGAAAAAGATATTAATTAAGTGAACTTCGAGAATTTTATCCAGTTTGCTATCATCGCTCTTTTCATTAAAAAAAATTATCGTATCCGAAAAACATCAAATTAAGGAAAAGAAAAACCCTCTTCGGTAGAACTTTTTCTTTAAATTCTGCCAGCCATTTTTAGAAATTTAAAAGAAAGTTTTCTATCACGATTTTTTAGAGAACAAATAAGTAAATGAAGTCGTTTACAACGGTTGTACTACTGCAAATTACAGAAGATCACGCTGAATGTATTTTTAATAAATCTAATAGCAGGAAAACTAACGTGAATATATTTTATTCTAAGTACATTCCTCCTGTGCTAATAGAGGAAGCAGAACGATCAGCCAGCGAAAGGAAGAGCTTGCAGAGGTCATCTTTTGATATGGAGTGAAGAGCCGATGTCACAGTTCTTTGCATGTCTTGAAAATATTTCTTTTGAAAGACAGCTTCCATTTAGGGAACAGAATGTAGTCACACGGTGACAGATTTGGAGAATACGGGGGAATGGTTGAGTACCCACGCTGGTTTTTATGCCAGAAATTTCTGTACACTGATTGCTTTGTGTGCGGGTGCGTTATTGTGAACAAGGAATCATTGCCCAATTTTGTGCTCAGGCCTGACACGAACAATCATCTCCCACAATCGTTCCAAAACGGATGTGTAAGCATTGCCAGTGACAGTTGTACCTTCAGGAATGAACTCGTGATGCAGAATTCCTTTGGTGTCGTAAAAGCACCCTAGCATTGTCTGGATTTTGGACTTCCGTAACCTGATCTTCTTTCTTTTGAGTGATTGTGGCGACTTCCACTGAGCACTTTCACACTTCTTTTCAGGGTCATAACGAAAACACCATGTCGTCACTCACACAGCACAGAATATTTCGTATATGTCACAAGTACGTAGCACTGAAACATTGAGACTTTTCAGATACGTTACGCAATGTAACAGTAATGTTTCAGAAACCTTACGGTTACGTCAAAATGTCCTCACGTTACATAACTTTGAAACATAAACAACACGTTACAGTGAAAGGTGTTTGTAGCTTCAACATACCAACTTCATGTTACTGTTACGTATTTTAAAGATTTGTAACTCCGTTACATTACTGTTACGTATTTGAAAGATATTTGTGACATCATCATATTACTGTTACGTATTTACTACGTTGAACATATAGTTTTAATAAACTTGAAAAATCACAATAAAAAATATATCACTCGACAGCTGTTTCGAAAGCAACAACAGTCGTATTACGAGTTGTTTACGTTTCCACAGGTTCAACGCAGAACTATGAAAACGTAAACAACTCGTATGAATGTCAAAATGTCTATTGTACATGTGAAATAGACTATATTTCAGCGAAAAAAAGAAAGAAAATCAAATTGGTCATTTATCTAAATACGTACCAATATGAAATTTATCAGCTTCAAGTAAAAAAAAACATGCTGGTATACTATACTAATACAACAACACAGCCATCTACTTAGATTTTATAAAATGCTTTTTATAATTTAAAAATTATAAAAATCAAAACAATCCCTTACTTTCAGATGATCTTGAATCACACACACAAAAAAGGATGAAATATTAAATCAACTAATTAGCTAACTCGAGTACGACAGTATCACCAGAGAATATCCCAGTAGCACGTGTAAATATCACTACGAAAGTGCTTCGGTGAAATGGCGTAAATGCGCATGCGCATCCACGCCGTTGCCAAACCAAAAATCTTAAATATCACCGCAATGTAACTTCAAGGTAGCAATCATGTACAATTGAAACTACAGTATAAAACAGTAGTACCGGTGAATGCTATTTTTAACGTAACCGTAATGCACAAAGAGTTATGTTCCAAAATAGATGTTGCTGAAACGTAATTGTAAGATATCTCCGAAAGTGTAACGAAAATGAGAGATTGTAACATTATTGATACATATCTGAAACGTTTTGTGCTGTATGGGCAGCATCCGAAATGCTTTGGAGAAAATTTTGTATTGCGTCTGCAATCTCCAGGATGTCTTTCGCGTGCTCCACTCGTGCGGGTTTCTGGTTGTCTGACAAAGCATGCGGTACAAAACGAGCATGACCCCCCCTCAAATCTTGCACTAAAATTTGACATATCATCTCCTAATTAACACTCACATTTCAGTCTCCTCGAGGTCACACAACAATCACTGTTTATCATTTCGCGAACTTTTTCAACGAGTTGGGACGTGCGCATCAAAATCGGGCATTCGGGCCTTTCGTCATTTTTAAAATCCTCTCGCCCATCCTTGAAACATGCATGCCATAGGAATATCTGCGTAAGAGATAGGCAATTAGCCACATGCACATCGCGCAATAATGCAATTGTACAAGAGTTACATATTGGAAACTTAATCGCTTTCGAAGCAGTCCCCCTTCGAAATCAGACAATTAACCCCGCACTGGTTTCCATTGCCTACAGGATTTTTTTGAAGTCGTCCTGGTCTCGGACACAATACACGCCACTGCTTGTACATATCATCATTCATATCTTAATTATACTCATTACTGCTGTTTTATCTATGTGTACCAATAACTGTATCTCTATTTTATATCCATGAAGCGGTGTTGATATCTTGTTAATTGTTTATCCTGATGGAACTTGTTCATGATGCAAAATTCTCCCATGTAACAAAAAAACTGTCAGCATTGTGTTGACATTGCTGCCTCTCTGCCGTGGCTTTTTGGGTGGAGGGGGGGGGTGGTCTACGAGAGTTTGAGGTCTTCAATTCTGAAGACTAGGCATTAGTTTCGGGGTCATACCCATATACGTACGATTCATTACCAGTTATGATAGGTTTTAAAAAGTTTTTGTCGTTTTCTACGCACTCGAGAAGGTCACGAGCAGTTGAAATACGTTCCTGTGTTTGCTCAGGTGGTGAGAGCAATTTGTGCACAAAGTTGTCTGAGACGCGTCTGATTCCCATATCGTCGTAAGAATCTACTGAACTGAACCGAAGCTGAAGTCTTTTGATAACACACGAATAGTGATTTGGCTATTTTCGCGCACTGATCGCCCTTTTCCCCTTCGGCCAATGTTCGCTTCCTTCCTTCTCATTCTCCGTCGATTCTCAGCATTTTCTCCAATTCCCACCGACGGGATAGATTTCACACCTCCTCTCTCCACTCCTTACCACCGAATCCCCTGCAACCGAGTGAAGTCCACGCTTTCCCCTAACACCAGAGTTCCCCACTCTCCAAAACGACAGGGCGCTCCTTAAAAATCCCTTCTCTTTGTCATCCCTCACAAATCATTCTTCCAGTTCCCTTTCGCTCTTAGAAGGCGCAGAAGTTCCTTAATTGGCTTCTCTGTCCCCCTTCTCGCACCCACGAAACCGTAAATCTAACACCCCCTCATTAGAAGGGACGCGTGGGAAAGAGAGTACTTTAACCGTCGCCCTGCTCATCCAAATGGCGGGAATTGGAGGAAAATGATTACAATTCACTATCCTTTAAATGGATACTGAACTTAACTTCTGATAAATATGAATGCCCAGGTTACAAATTTGCATCCACGAAACGAATTAGCAATTAACTGATAAGGCTTCTCCTTCGCTGTCTATGGAATTAATTGCTAACCTTTGTATGAGTTCACAAAAGTAAGAGCCATGATGCGACTTCCATCTGGCTTCTGGAAAGGATTCCCCCATCCACTTAAGCGTCAACGAGAAATGTTGTAATATTTTAAGTGTTGTTCTAGTTGAGGGGATTAATCTGGAGGGCTACATACCGAAGGTGTTTAAGGGAATTGTTCTAGTTAAGGGGAATTAACTTGGAGGGCAACACACTGTGACGTATCTTCTTCTTCTTTCTTAGCTCTACAGTTCAGCGTGAACCTTCGCCCCCTCGACAAGTTTTTGCCATAGTTCTCTATTTTGGACCATTATATTCCAATTCTGGCAGCCCAGGCTTTTTGTGTCCTCCATTACTCTATCTGTCTACCTGGTCTTTGGCCGTCCTCGTCCTCTGCGTTGTTTAGGATGCTCGAATAACACATTCTTAGAAGCTTCGTTTTTTCTCCATTTGCATTACATGGCCTGCCTACCTCAATCTTGATGACCTAATCTTGTTATTATCAATAGGGTCTTTATAAATGATGTGTAATTCTTTACTGTAGCATTTCCACCTGAATCAACTGTCGCATACTGGACCAATTGTTTTTCTGAGAATTTTCCTTTCAAAAGTATCCAGCATTCTTTTATTTTTGTTAGTTAATGCCCAAGTTTCTGAAACACAGTGAAGTATACTCTAATTTAACATTTCTATTGAGTTTTAGTATGTAAATTTCATTTATTTTCGTTAAAAGTTTTTCTATACTAGACGCCACTGATTCTGGTCCGATGAATTTGAGTTTGGCAACCCTAGTTTGAAGTCGATGACGTAAGCCCAAGCTAGAAATCAGAGCTGCTGTTTCTAATGTCTCATTTTCGCGTTTTTCATCTCACTATGTTTCGAGTCTTTTGATGTTTTACGATTACTATGCTTTGAGCACGGCATTTCGAGGTACTACGATTTGATACTTACCATTGTACAAACGCGAGCGCACTTCTAATTGATGGGATTAACTTGGAGGTTAACATACCTGGGAATCTTAAGAGAATCGTCTTAGTTTAAGCGGATTAACTTGGAAGGCAACATACGTAAAAGAAGTTGAAGTGAGCCTTTCTAATTGATGGACAATATACCTAAGAAGTTTAGGGGACTCGTTTTAGTTGAGGGAGACTAACGTGAAGGGCAACGTACCCAAGAAGTTTAAGGGAATCTTTCTAATTGATGGAGACTTACTTATAGGTCAACATATCTAAGAAGCTTAAGGTAATTACTTTAGCTGGGGTAGACTAACTTGTAGGGTTTAAGAGAATCGTTCTAATTGATGGGAGTAACTTGGAGGTCGATGTACCTAAGCTTGAGGGAATCGTCTTGCTTGAGGTGGACTAACTTGGAAGGCAACATACGTAAAAGAAGTTGAAGTGAGCCTTTCTAATTGATGGGCAACATACCTAAGAAGTTTAGGGGACTCGTTTTAGTTGAGGTAGACTAACTTGAAGGGCAACGTACCCAAGAAGTTTAAGGGAATCTTTCTAATTGATGGAGACTTACTGATAGGTCAACATATCTAAGAAGCTTAAGGTAATTACTTTAGCTGGGGTAGACTAACTTGTAGGGTTTAAGAGAATCGTTCTAATTGATGGGAGTAACTTGGAGGTCGATGTACCTAAGCTTGAGGGAATCGTCTTGCTTGAGGTGGACTAACTTGGAAGGCAACATACGTAAAAGAAGTTGAAGTGAGCCTTTCTAATTGATGGGCAACATACCTAAGAAGTTTAGGGGACTCGTTTTAGTTGAGGTAGACTAACTTGAAGGGCAACGTACCCAAGAAGTTTAAGGGAATCTTTCTAATTGATGGAGACTTACTTATAGGTCAACATATCTAAGAAGCTTAAGGTAATTACTTAAGCTGGGGTAGACTAACTTGTAGGGTTTAAGAGAATCGTTCTAATTGATGGGAGTAACTTGGAGGTCGATGTACCTAAGCTTGAGGGAATCGTCTTGCTTGAGGTGGACTAACTTGGAAGGCAACATACGTAAAAGAAGTTGAAGTGAGCCTTTCTAATTGATGGGCAACATACCTAAGAAGTTTAGGGGACTCGTTTTAGTTGAGGTAGACTAACTTGAAGGGCAATGTACCCAAGAAGTTTAAGGGAATCTTTCTAATTGATGGAGACTTACTTATAGGTCAACATATCTAAGAAGCTTAAGGTAATTACTTTAGCTGGGGTAGACTAACTTGTAGGGTTTAAGAGAATCGTTCTAATTGATGGGAGTAACTTGGGGGTCGATGTATCTAAGCTTGAGGGAATCGTCTTGTTTGAGGTGGACTTACTTGAAGGCAACATACGTAAAAGAAGTTTAAGTAAATCCTTCTAATTGATGGGGATTAATTTCGAGAGTAACGTACCTAAGAAGCTTAAGGCAATAGTTTTAGTTGAGGTAGACTAATTTGGAGGACAACCCAAAAAATTTAAAATAATTGCTCTAATTGATGGGACTAACTTGGAGGTCGACATACCTAAGAAGCTTAAGAAAATTATTTTAGTTGAAGTGAACTAACTTGGGGGGGGGGACATACGTAAACATTTAAGGGAGTAGTTCAAATTGATGGGGACTAACTTTGAGTGTAACGTTCCTAAAAAAGGAGTTTAAGAGAATCAGCGTCGCCTACCGATTCTTTTGATTAGGGTGATGGAATTCTAACGACAGGAAAAGTCACAAAGAAAGGAAGAAGGGAATATTAATATCTTGCTGATCAAAATTTAAATACAATTTTGTATACAACACATAGTGTCAGTTTTAATGCGTCACTTGTCTTTGTAAAATGGAAGATATCAGCCTTTGAAGTAGGACAGAAGAATGACAGTTTTGTTCTTCTTACAGATCATGCTGTCCTGACAGAAATAAGAAAATCAGACACACACTCGTAGCAAAGAACTATTAGAGACCTGTAACTCATTTTCAGAAGAAGCTCATATCAACATGTGAGCTCTAATGAATTTCACTTCATTTTTTTTTTCAATTAAAACTCGTTTAAAATTCTGCAACAGTATTTCAAGACGTTTCCTTAAATAAGTCACGAGAACTGATTAAATATAATGGAATTCCTTCCACGATGCGTAGTACAACCTTGTGAAATTCTCTTCTCAATAATTAATTACTTTAGAGCGGAGCGAGGATCGCCTTAAAACGCGAAATCACAATCTACAACGCAGACGCTCTGTAAATGGCAATTTTGATTCGAAGATAAAAATCGTTAACATATTCAATCGAGTAGCTCATTCAAAAGTAATTAAAGACTGGGAATGCGCTGAAGCAGTCACAGTTGCGGTTTCACATAACTTGACACATTCCACAGAATATTTCAGACGGTAAACGGTAAAAATACCTCCAAGAAAAAACACCCCCGGAGAAAATACCGCTGAAAACTAAAAAGAGATAAAATACCACCGGAAAAAATACCTCCGGAGGAAATACCCCAGAACAAACGGTTCACTCTAAACTGCCAAACAGGAACAATGATGACAGTGTTCCTTACCGAGACAACCCTGCTACACATCTTTCAGCAATTCGTTTGGCCACAAAAGTTTAGGAGGGGGGGGCTATAAAGATTGGCGTTTCTGGGTCTATATTTAGAACTGAATTGGTAATTCCAAACGAATTTCTAGAAAAGGTTCCATGTAAGCAAACCGAGAATTGTACTTTAATTTGAAGAAATAAATTGCCAAGGATCCGAGGTATACTTGGGGGGGGGAGGCGCTCTACCCCCGACTTCCGTAATATTATATTCTGGGCCGCTGGAGTCTGTCAGTGTATCCAAGATGTTCCTCTTGAAGCTTCCGCGAAATCCGTGAGCTTTGGGGGGGGGGGGTCCCACCAAAATGTTAAAATGGACGTAGAGCTGTAAACATTAGAATCATGCTTTATATAATGGTTCTGTATGCAACCAAAATTCAGGAGGGTGGGATGAATTCACCCTACCCCAAGTTTTTAAGAGCGCTGACAAAGTGTTCAAGGTAAGGGATTTGCTCGCAATTTCTACGCTTCATGTTGTGTTTACTGGCAGACTATGTATGCCATTCCCTCCTTCCTCAGAAATTCGGTGAAGCCTATAAAAGGGATACGAGGTGCTTGGTTTGCAGGGCTCTACCTCCAACTTCCGTAATTTTATATTCTAGACCTCTAGAGTCGATCAGTGTATCCTCTACGTTTCCCATGAAGAGCTCTTAAAAAGGGGGGGGGTTCACCCCACCCTCCTGAAAATTCATGGTCGTGTACAGAATCATTATATAAAGCAGGTACTAATGTTTACAGCTCTACGTCCATTTTAACATTTTGAGGGAAGCCCCCGCACCCAAAGCTCACGGACCTCGCGGACGCTTCAAGGGGAACATCGTGGATACACTGACAGACTCCAGCGACCCAGAATATAATATAACGGAAGTTGGGGGTACAGCCCCCAAACTAAGAGTACCTCGGATCCTCGGCAATTTATTTCTTCAAATTAAAATACACTTCTCGCTTGACTTACAACTTTTTCTTAAAATCCGTTTGGAGTTCCTAATTCAGTTCTCAATATAGGCCCAGAAACGCCAATTTTTAATCCCCCCTCTTGAACTTTTGTGGCCAAGTTGCTGAAAGATGTGTGGCAGGGTTTCCCCGGTAAATTACCACACCGGAACACTGCCACACAGGAACAGTGAACCGTTTGCTCTGGGGGTATTTCCTCCTCGGGTATTTTTACCGCTTTTTAGTTTTAAGGGTTATTTTTACCTGCATCCATTTCAGACATCATTTTCTAATACTTTTAAACCGTGTCGGAAAAAAGGGCATGTTCGTCTGATTTTTTTCTTAGTGTTACTTCATGTGCCTGTCCTTACGAAGTTGGTTTGCTGCCTTCCCTCAAAACAGTGTCGTTAAGTTAGGGACGCCCGATTTATTTTAAGTTTAGATCGTCATGGGTTTCATTTAGTGCAGAAAACCGAAGTGTACCAATATGTTTTTCAGTAAAACACAGAATATTTTTGTTCACCATATACAGAGTGAAACCTCTGACTAGCGGATGCCCTAGGAATTCAACATTTGTCCGCTATTGGGAGCTGTCCGCAGTTCGGGAGGTTGACTTCTGAGCCCAACTAGGCACACAGTACAAAAACTCTACATGAAATATATAACAAAAATAATGTGTTTTGATAAAATATTTTACAACATATAATTAGAATGACGTTTTTTGGTTAAATAATTTTTCTGTTGTTGTTTTACAGTAAAAAGCAATACATATTGTGTTAAAGCCCGAAGTCTAGTCATTTTGCGAAATAACCGGAAGCTTCTAGCTTTGTCCAGCTCATATAGCCAAAGCCCGAAATGTACAATAAGTTACCAGTACTTCGGGCTTTGGCCGGTCAGTTCTAGATTTGGCCGTGAGAAACTGGCCAAAGTTAGTAATTATATTTACTTCGGTGGTGCTATGAGGACCGAAAGCGAGGGTTTAGTGGGTAAAAATCTAACAGTATCGACGGTAGGGATCCTAGTCCCAGGTGATCTTTAGGAAGATTTCCCTGCGCCGCGAAAAAAAACCCAAAAAAACAAAAAAACATGTGATTTCCTAAAATGCACAAATCACATAAAATGGATAAACAAATGATGATCTTAACTGTATGATCTGTTTTTTACTTTTACTTGCTTTTGCAGTATGACAAGGTAATGACATGTATTTTATATCATGTAATTATGGTACATTGAAAATCAGTGTGTAATCTCAATATGTTTAATACAAATCAATCTATCAGACGAGCACACGTAGAACTTCTCCAGCCACTTAACAACAGAGTCAACCTGAACTTCATCCTTTTCGCACTCTCAATTTTGAGCAGCGACTGACATGATTAGTGTGGTAAAAACAGTAACAATGTAGTTAACAAGGTCACTGTCCGTTATTCAGAGGGTCCGCTATTTGGAGGTAATCATACAGCACAGTACATACACTATATTGACAAAAGTCACCGGACACCCCTTTAAAAGCAAATGAACGGATCCGCTGCGTTGTTAAGATTCGTGGTACAGCTGAAACGGTATAAAAACAAGCCTGCAGCTGACCCCGATCATATGGCACTGTGAGGTTGAGTGAAAATGTCGCGGCCCTGGCTCTCTCCTTTCTCTGGAACTGGTGGTCCTAAATTAGTGGCGGGCGACTGCTTTAGCCCATTGAGTTGTTCACGGTGGTCGTTAAACCTTCAATAATAATAATAATAATAAAAAGTCACGTGATAGCTGAAGAACATAAAAGGGCAAAATGTTTCTGGGTAAAAAATTTTGATCGTGCATTAGAGTGACCTCGGTGGCGAAAGAATGTGTCAGGAGTGAGGACGACGTCATCGAGAATACGATTATCAAACGGTCACCTTCACCAGAAGATTCATTTTAAAGCTACGTACGGTTAGTTGGTCACTGCGTCACATCACAGAGGATTCACAGCGAAATTCAAGAACTGTCTGCTGAACGTGGCGACAGTGTTTGGAGGAAGGTATCGTGCGCCAACTGAGTGGCACTCGAACACATAGGTGGACATCCGAACTCCTCGATCGCCACATTCGACGGCAAGCAGTAGCAGCTCCACGTAGGACGACATTGACCGCGATGTTCAGGCAGCTATTGACATCCTCATATTGACATGGACTATGAATCGTAGATTGCCTCAGGAAGATTTTGCATTCTCAGTAGAAATTGTGACAACTGGCACTGAACGCAGCACATCGTCGCGCAAGGTTACAATGCTCCAGGGAGAACCGGACCATCTCCCAATGCTACAGGGTTAGCGGGACGAATTGAACCATGTTGTATTCAGCGACGAGTCTCGCTTCTGTCTTAGCAGACAACTTATACTTTAAGTTATTATGAGAGTGCACGGTTGCTAATGGCTGGAGAGCCTGATCAAGATCCATCATGGAACGCAAGAATGGCATCAATCCGCGTTAAGGGCACTCCTGACGTGCCTTTTCTGTCAAACAATTACACTGCTGGACAATTGCTAAGAACGGATCATAAACGGCTATATAGCGCATGAAAAAGTAAGTGTGGTTGGATGCCAAGTGAAATAAAATAATGTCAGAATGCCAGGACATTACAAGAAAGACAATTTATTGTGCTCTGAAATCCAGAAGGCTTTGGAACGTGATCAAGGGACAAACAGGCCATTTTGTGCAGAATACGTAAACGTGAAAAAAATGCAATTACCGTCCGCAGGCGTTCCGGCGTAAGATGTCAATACGGGATATGGCCACCATGGAGGGCGATGCAAGATTCCACACGTCGTGTCATGCTTTGCACAACATTATCAAGCAGCTGTTGGGGTAATTTATCTCATTCCTCTGTCAGTGCACGGATGAGGGTGTCCTTGTTTATTGGAGGGCATTGGCGACCAGAAAGACTCCTCCCCAAAGCATCCCACACATTTTCAATGGGATTCAGATCTGGAGAACGTGCTGGCCATACGAGGCGTTGAATATCCTCGCTCTCAAGACACTCCTGGAGAACGACTGTTCGATGACATGTTGCGTTGTCGTCCATGAAAATGAATCTATCACCGACAGCATCACGGAATATGCGAACATGAGGTAGCAGAACATCATTAATGTATCGTTGGCCAGTCATAGTCCCAGTTGGAAGCACATAGAGGGACGTACCGCCATTGATCATGATGCCAGCCCATACCATGACACTACATGTCGGATATCGGTCCCTTTCCTGTATGTTTGCTGGACAATATGCAGTACCACTATCACGCCAGATCAGTTGTCGTCGACAATCAGACGATAGACTGTATCTACTCTCATCTGAGAAGAGGACAGCAGACCAGTCGTTATCAGTCCAATTGCGATGTTGATGGCACCATTGCAAACGGGCGGTACGGTGACGTCTGGGCAATGGGATGCACACAACAGGACGGCGGGCGTATAGTCCTCCTTCATGCAAACGTCTGGCGACAGTTTTTCGGGAGATCCGCTTGCCAGTAGCAGCCATAAACTGATTTGCTACCTCACTAGCTGTGCTGCGCCGGTGTCTTTTTGTTGATAGCACTATGTACCGATCTTCTGCAGGTGTCCTACTGCGAACAACGTTTGCTACACTCTCCATTTGTTTGAAATGATTTCCAAAGCCTTGAAACAACACTGTGGCTGACGTCGAACTCCCTGGCAACATCTGTTATTTTTCGCCCTTCTTCAATCTTGCCATTAATACGGCCACGCGTAAAATCATCTAGGTGATGTCGGGAAGACATACTGAAAATTGCAAGTTCGTCAATAATTGATTCTTTCCTTTTCAACTTTGCGTTTGAACAACAACGGTCAATACGCGTCAAATCTTTTATATCTCTTATCAGCGCTATGACGTTACGAACAAGTTCTGAAATCCAAAATTTGCATACGCACAACACGTCTTACTGTATCCCGCACTTATGCTAATTTCCACATTTTCCTGCCTTCCATTTTATGGTTGCTATCGTTGCTATTGTCATCCGTCCTTAGCAATTGTCCGGCAGTGTATTATCGCACTGATCGCCCACCCACCAACCTACACAGCACACAAAAAGTGGTAATAATGAATGGGAGGTGTGTTGTAGTTCGAACTTCTTCCTCCTACTGCCTGCTTAAGTAATCGCTCACCTCAAGTTGTCTGTGTTGCGAATGTTGAAGTTTTCTACTCCTTTCCGCTCTCAAAGTATATCCCACCTGGAGAGCAGCAGCCAAAAGTGCAAGGCTCTTGATTGAGTAACTTCTAATATCAAATTTATATCTAAAACTGCTGCGACATTTGAAAAATTTGTTAGCAAATTTGTCCCACAAACTATTGAGTAAACACAAATGAATTCCAAAAAACAATTCTGCTGTTTTTCGCTCTAAACTTTAGGAACTATTTTTCGCAGCGGATATAGCTGTTTCGTACCTTACGTATAGTGGTACACACTTAGGTTGACTCTACTAACCGCGCTAATCTTGCTTCCATCTGTGAGCACCACACGGCTCCCCAACCATGGTTTAGGGTGCTATGAGTTTAAATTATACAAGTGTTAACTGACGTACGCGTTGTGGGTACAATGACAGCACGACGATACGTCAATGAGTGGCAGAAGCGCGTTATGCAGACATATCAGCTAGGTATCCGTGTTGCCTAGTTCCGTAAGACAATGTGTGAGCTCTCACACTGCTGACGTCAGCTGACAGTGCCGACAAGGTGTCCAGGTGATGTCCAGCCCAGAGTGATCATAAAACGTTTCCTCAACAGAGAACGTGTGGGACACCATTGGCAGATGACTTAAATGAGACTAAACTGGGCAGGACACTCAAATGAGGCGAAACGGGGCAGGGCACTGAAATAAGATGAAACTGGGAGGACACTTAAATGAGACGAAACCGGGAAGAACACTTAAATGAGACGAACCCGGGAAGAACACTTAAATGAGACAAAAATGGGCATGACACTTAAATGAGACGAAACTGGGTTTGGCACTTAAATGAGACGAACCCGGGAAGAACACTTAAATGAGACAAAAATGGGCATGACACTTAAATGAGACGAAACTATGTTTGGCACTTAAATGAGACTATGCTGGAAAGGATACTTAAATGAAATGAAGCTGGACAGGGCACTTAAATGAGATGAAACTGAGGAAAGACACTTTAATAAGAAGAAACTGAACATGACACTAAAACTAGAAGAAACTGGATATGACACTTAAATAAGACAAAACTGGGGTGGTCACCTAAATGAGACGAAGCTGGGCAGGACGCTTAAATGAGACGAAATTGCGAAGGACACTTAAATAAGACGAAGTTTGGCAGGTCACTTAAATAAGACGAAGTTGGGAAGGACACTCAAGAGAACGAAACTGGGCAGGACACTTAAATGAGACGAAACTGACAGACATCTTCACAATTTCCCCGCGGTATAGATGAATTCCGGACACAGATCGGAATTGAGACGAAACTGGGCAGTACTCTTAAATGAGACGAAACTGACAGACCACTTAACACGTCTTCACGATTTGCCCGTGATATCGATAATTCCGGACACAGATCGGAATTGAGACGAAACTGGGCAAAACACTTAAATGAGACGAAACTGACAGACATCTTCACAATTTCCCTGCGGTATAGATGAATTCCGGACACAGATCGGAATTGAGACGAAACTGGGCAGTACTCTTAAATGAGACGAAACTGACAGACCACTTAACACGTCTTCACGATTTGCCCGTGATATCGATAATTCCGGACACAGATCGGAATTGAGACGAAACTGGGCAAAACACTTAAATGAGACAAAACTGACAGACGATTTAACACGTCCTCACGATTTCCTCACGATATCGATGAATTCCGGACACAGATCAACGACGACTCATAGTCAGCGAAACCTCAACGATCCGTGGATTTCTCCACTCGATGCCACGCCGTGTTGTCGAATGTGTAGTCAAGCACGCCAGTAATACGGCCTACTGACTCAGGTCATATTATACTGTCTCCTCGCCCACCGCTTTCATTTAATCCCTTAGGCCGTATTATATTGTCTCCTCGCCCACCGCTTTCATTTAATCCCTTAGGAAATAAATCACGTTTTCCGCATACACTTTTTTTCCACATACATTTTTCTGCATGTATGATAAGTGTCTCATTTCGTGCATTCCTTCATGATGTGGTGTTTTTTTATGTCGACCAGTGTATATGAAAATATTTAGAGAGATTTAAAAATACAAAGCCAATTTTATGCCCATATCCGATAAAGCATTGATTTCTATTGCATCCTTTAGTAAAAGTAAGTTCTTTGTTAAACTGATCCATCGCTAAAATAAACTTTAACCCTTTAAGCGGCCGATGTACCAGAGCCAAAGGTTGCCCAAATTTCCCTGCTCTTCTCAAACAGAAGTGTTCGAATAGCGACCGGGTTATACGAACGCTACGGCAAAACAATTCCTTTCCCTCCATCTCTGAATCGACTATAAATCTGTCGCTGGTTGCAAGTGCTCCCTTACAGTCCTTAGTCTTATATTATGTAGTCTGATTCCCATAGTCATTTATTCTTCATTCCATTATCCAAGGAATGATTGGGAAGTGACTACTACGGACACAAACATCATGCCACTGGGTAGAAACAAGTTACTCAAACATCTTTTCTCTCCTTTCTTAGGCTCGTCGCCTTTTTTGTAGTATTCTTAGCGGAAAAGGCAATGAGACAGCAAGGATTAATGCCAGTCATACTTCCAAAATGACCACTTAAAATGACAAACCGAAGGTAAAGCTTCCTGATGCGCAGGGTCAATTGTTTCTGCCGCGTTCCGCCCACTTTTTAGACAGCAAATATATTCGTTCCAGCTGATTGAAGCCTAATTTGTTAACCCCGAGTAAATTCGTTCCAGCCGGTTAAAGGGTTAAGTGGAGTAACCAATTCAATATAATAAATCATTCAATGATATGAACTATCGGCGAAATGAAGTACTCAGTGAAATTAACATTCAGTAAAGTGAACTTTTCGGTGATGAAACCTCTCTCGTAAAGTTAAAGTATTTCGGATCAGTGATCTTCCGGTGAAGTGACAGTTGAGAAATTGAAATACTATGGGAGAGAAAGCAATCAAGGATTTCAGAGAACAGGGAATATGTAAAGGTGGCTAAATGAATGGCATTTTAATAAATAATTTTTCTTCTTTTGTTTAACAACAAAGTGAACATAAATTTAAAAATAAAGAAAAATGGTAAATCTTAAATGCAGTTCTCAAATGCATGATTTCGTACTTAAAAAATTGATAACGACAGTTTGCTGACCTTATTACGGAAGCAAGTTTCTGCTCATGTTTTGATAAATCTTTGTTTAAAGCAGTAGTTTTAGTATCTCACTGCTTTCGAGAAAATTTTTTCTTTATACAACAAGTAATCCTAACTCCTGAGAAGAAAATGTACTTAGAAGAACAAGTCACGCAACGTTTCATATATTCTGCGGAAAAAAAAGTAAATAAAAAGGCGGAAAGGGAAAAAACCGAGAAAGCAGACGACTTAAAAGCACTAAAATAAGAGTGGTCACGTATTTACGCGTTTTTAATCGTGGTTTTTGTGAAAAAAAATCCAAAAATTTTAAGTTATTAATGATAAAGGTTCTGGTATTTGATTAGCTCGTCTATAATTGAAGGGTTCGGGCGTAAATAATGGTAACCAACATTTTTGTGAAAGAATGAGTTGCGTACGAAAAACAACTGTGGTGGTAATCTTAGCTTTTTAGAGTATTTATTAAACATTTATGCCAACATATGGTGCCACAATACAACTTTCAATTTATGATGTGCTAACGTTTATATTTTTTTTACTACTTGTAATCTATGTACACTTGTAATAAAGTCATCAGCATGTTCCTCGAATCAATCCTTGACGAATAATAAATATACAGTTGACGTGGATTACGAACATCAAATAGAAGTCATCGCATTTTCCACGTTTATAAGTGAGTCACTGAAAAATTCTCATCGGCCGCCCCCGGGAATCGAACCCAGGGTCTTCCAGTAACGCGCCGGATATGCTTCCACTGCACCACAGCGGCCTCGAAATTCTCCAGACTCACATACGACAAACTGCCAAACCGGTTTGATTCCCGGTGGCGGCCGATGATAGTTTTTCCGTGACTCACTTATAAACGTGGAAAGAGCGATGACTTCTATTTGATGTTGGCACTCCTTGACGATTCTAGCAATGTAGCATGGCGCATTATCTGTTGGTAATAGCCATTATCCTGTTGGTAATAGCCACTATCCTGTTGGTAATGGCCATTGGGGGCAGGGGGCTCGTCAGGATTTTTCATTAAAACCTTTTTCCCTGGCTCCATGTCATCCACATACAGTACTACAGTATATGTAGACATAGATTACTCTTTTACATTTCTTAACATCTACTTTATAAATTTTGGTTTAATTGTGCAAGTTCTTTAATTGAAATTAATGGTATGTTTATTGTAATTGAGTTATAACATACCAGGGATACATTACTAAAATTTTATTTTGTTTTGTTTAACTGCTTAGCACAGATTTACTGTAATAATGTACGTTTGTGTTGAACTCTGTCATGTATGGTATTGCTATGATGAATGGCAGAATATTCAATAAATTCAAATTCAAATCGGCAGCAGGGAACACAGTTGCAATGAATGGGTGAACTTGGTTCCCCAACGATCTACAGATACCTGACAGCTGTCAGGAATTGTGCTATTGGGATAATGGGGCCTAAAGTGTCCCAAGAAAACATCGCCCACAGCATAACACCACCGCCCCCGGCCTGTCTCCGCCCAACAGTTCGTCCAAGTGCCATAGCCTCCGTTGGTAATCAGCGTATCCGCTCTCGCCTGTCTACGTGATGCACCAGGAATCTTGATTCGTCAGACCAGGTCACTCCCTTCCAATCATCCACGGTCCAATCTCTATTGTCTTGGGCCCATTTCATGAGTTGTTGGCGATGACATTCAGTAAGCCTGGGGATCCGACTGGGTCTTCGGCTACTTAGGACCATATGCAGGAGGCTGCAATGAACTGTCTGCTGTGTCACATTACCCTGATCACCACTGTTGTAGCTGCGGGTGATTTGTCACACTGTGTCCCTACGGTCGCTCTGAACAATGTGCTGTACTAGCACATTAGGCCATAGTGTTCTAGCCCTGACCGGAATCGACTGTATATCCACATATTATTTTTATATGTACATATCTTTGCTATTGGTAAAGATATTAAGATATTAAATTTCCTTGACGTTTTTGAGTTTCAAATGGTAGACATTCAATTTCCTTGACGTAGACATTAAGTTTTAAATGGTAGACATTAAATTTCCTTGACGTCGATTTCAGACGCAATTTAAGATACCCTTTAACGTCTTCTTTCTATGACGTCATCACCCCACACTCTTCGAAGGGGAGCCGAAATCAAGAGCATGGAAGATCACAAAGTTAAAGTAGAATTCCACATGGTTTTCGAGTTGCATATCTAAAATGGATGGGAACTAGCGGATGATTGGTAATGATGGGAAGGAATGTAACGCTCCTGTTAAAAAAATAAATAAATAAAAATATTCCCTTAAAATCCTTTTTTCAGGAAGGGGATCAATTATCTTTTGGGCATGAATCAAATTTGATCATATTTTTGTTGCTATTTAAATCCGTACGGGAAGTAACGTAAGGAACAATTGATCGTAACACAATTCCCTTTTCATTTTAAAAGCCTAAATACTTTATTCTGAATTCAGGAATCTGAACATTCCAGTCCTGGGTGGGAATATAATAAGTACTCGAGCCACTCCTTTAGTTTAAAGAAAAGCAATAGTTCGTCTAGCTCAGGCTTTACAGACCTTCCTTAGCCCTAGCAAACGCTTAATAATCAGTGCATAAAAAATAAAGTAAAGAGAAATGTCCCATTAGTATGCACGTGAATATTTACTTTCAAATCATTATTACCGCCTCCCGCTAAGTGTTTAACGGACCACACGACTATGTCTTACACGCCGTAGTGAGATAAAGTAAAACCAGTAGCGTATATTCGAGGCTAGCTAGGCTAGCTGCGAAGCCCAGAGAATGCACAAATAAAAGTCAATTAAATATACACAAATAAAAGTCAATAAAATATAAACAAATAGAAGTCAATTAAATATACACAAATAAAAGTCAATTAAACAGCATTAAGATATATCGATGCTTTCGATGCGAAAAAAACACGAGTGGATTCGCTTCTTTCGATTATGACAATCAGTCTAGCGAGCGATGATCAACTGCATAACGTAGGTCTTCGAGAGACCTCGCTGTTCTGATGCGAAGAGCTTCAACACTAACTCCTGCTAGCGTTTCCACGACAACGTGAATCAGCGTATAGAGGTTAATGAACCATTGATTTGCGAAAACGGTTCGCTCAGAAAAGAGAAGACTTCGCACTATCTCAGTCACTCGCATGCTTTCGCCTGCAACAGCGCTTGTTTCGCGAGAGTTGTTTCAGTTTGTGTGAAGTGTCAATGAATTAAAATCAGTGATCTTAAATTCGTGGCTTTGTTGGTTTAGAACTGTTTTGATAAATTTTGTGAAAGCTTCCCTGAACATCTACTATCAGAGCCTAAAGGACTCTATGCTTCAAATTTTGACACAGCTCGATTAAAAATTGAACTGAAGGTGTTTTATTCCCTTGATGAATACAAAAAAATCAGTAAGAGACATTATTTGTTACATAAAGTTGAATAAATTGGGCATAGTGTTTAGTGAGGTGTGCAAATTAGCATACCTAATATTAAACTTTCCATCAACAACTGCAACTGCCGGAAGAAGTTCTTCTGTATTAAAAAAATCAAGATACATCGTAGAGCCACGTAAGGACATGTACATTCGAGCGACTTGGCTGGTTTGTTAATAGAGAAAAGCACTATTTTTAAATATAATAAAGCACTAGGAATAAACATTTTTGCGAAAACGTAGCACTCAAGTTTACACAAAAGGAAAGAAAAATGGAGTTCATGTAAAAGTAAAGTATTCAGAAGAAGAATGGAGTTCATGTACTAATAAGTGTTCAAATCCTAATCCTCATAATTATTTGGTATCATGTTAGCAATAGCATGTACCCTATTCTTATTTTTTTCCAACATAACGACTTTTTAATGTCTTTCCGGGACTTCTGTTTCAAACGGTTTAGGGCATGTTGAAATGAAAGATTACACAGAAATTATTTTTTGTTATTCATGGGAATGGAGTGGGTGTATTTCATGTGCTGTGCGTATTCTCGATTCTTTGGGTATTAGTGCAGGAATTTTGCTACGAAATGAGTTTCTCATAATTACAGAAGAGTAACTGGCTATTTCTTTCAGTTCATTAATAATTATTTATATATTTTTTTTCCGACAGTAATCTTGGTCGACGTGGCATTTCATTAGGAAATTAATTCCCCTCTATGCATAAGGCAGGGGTTTTTTTCTTAACGTCCACTAAAATAACAGGATGACTATAACGTCGTCTTCAACTAACTGGTACCACAAGAGACACAGCACGTGTTGCTTCGGCGCATGCGTTGCTTCCACCTCGTGTTGGGGTTGCTTCGGTTGCCGGCTGCTGTCCACTAGTGGCATTTGCTTTGAATTCCGCAATCAATGTCTGCGAACTGATGGCGCTGCCACCAACGGACAACTACCGTGCCGTGAGCGGAAGATTTCAGCCAGAAGTGACCTATCACTGCCATCTGGTGGCCAGCAGTTTCCCAACACTTGAGTTTTTGCTGGGATGGGAGGGAAGAGTCAATGATTCTTTAACACGACATCGCCAAACCCCACGCCAGTGTTTTTACTTGGGGGGCCACAAAGAAAATCGAGTTTTAAATTCTTGAACACCCTACCTACAGCCCAGTTTTGGGGCTGTACGACTTCTGGTTGTTTTCTGCTGTCAAGAGACATCTGAAAGCGTTCTGTTCATCACTGACGAAGATGTTCACGAGCAAATATTTCCGAGAACAACTTGAGGATGTTATTTACAGAGACGGGTTTAAAAAACTTGTTAAACGTTGGCGCACCTGTTTCGAGCGTGAAGGGGGATTATGTACAAAAATAAAATATATAAATGAAAGTCGAAACTTTGCTTCTGTTTTGTTTCAATTTGATACTTTGCCACTGAACTTGTGTATAAATATGGAGATATTAGTTTTTGAACGCTCTCTGGAACATGAAAATCAAATTTTCATGTTTTTACAGTCTTTTACTTCGTCGGAAAACTGTGCGTGTTTTCTACGTACATTTTAAGAAAATCTTGGATAAGAATAACATAAATAAATGTTGAAAGAATTAAGCTGATGTTCACAGAGTAAATAAGATGGAAATATTTAGAGAGCTCTGTATGCTTGTGACAGTCAGGAAGTCTTAAGCGAACCTCTTACGAGATACGAGCCACTCGTCGGCGGCATTCGTTGTTATTTGTGTCTCCTGCGATTAGTTGCTTTCTCACGTGCGTCTGACGTCCTTTCGGGTCTCTTTGTGCTTTGACGTCATAATGCTAATGCTACTTTAGAGAAGCATATTCTGCCTGAGCCATTTCTTCAGCTTTCGAATGCATCTGTTAAAATAAAAGCGAGTTCTTTAAGGACAAATTCCTTTTTTCGTATGTGTGTCATAAACAGATTCCTGCGGTTATTTAATGAACTGAAGAGACTAGGAATCAGAACTTATTTCTTGTTTTAGACAACTGCATGTCACATGCTGGTTGTAATACATGGCATTTGCCAGAAAATATTAAAGCGCAGAAAAAAATGCAGCTGAACGAAATTTGAGCTTGGTGGCTGTGTGATCAAGACTCGAATCTTTTCTTTTATGCATCTTGAGGTATTCAGTAGTAGTAAATAATTCTTTACCGTCTTTCGTTTTCAATTTCTAAGATTTTCATGATCGCTTTGGCTATATTTTTATATTTAAAATATACGTGTTCGGCATATCGTTCAGTATTTGCTTAAGGAAACAACTTATGGACGGGTTAATAGAGATTTCAGAGTAGAAATAAAATTTCCATTGGTCGCAGCCACAAGGAACATACATTACTTTTTGTTTTATTTCCCATTAAACACCGGTAAATAGTTCCAGAAATAAGTCTTGATTATTTCTTAATGCTCTAAAACAATGCGCAGATGAAACCGTGACTTCAAATTGAAATTAAGGAACACGAATTAATTCAAAATTCACTTCTTGTTTCTGACAAGTCATTATCATCAACTGCAGAAGGACAGCTTCATTTGTGTGTACGGAAACTGGAGCAAACCTTCTGCCGTCTGACATTCTCACCAAACAAAGTACAATTATTTAATCTAGGAAAGGTAGGGGGAATCTAGCGTATAGGAACAGGCAAGTATAATCTGATGTAATCCAGGAAGAAAGGGCAATCTGACCGATAAGAACAGTCAAATATAATCTGGTGTAATCTAGGAAGGTAGGGGCTGTCTGACCTATGGAAACAGGCAAGTATAATCAGGTGTAATCTCGGAAGGTAGGGGCAGTCTGGCCTATACAAAAAGACAGATGTAATATAAGAAGGAAGGGCAATCTGGATGTAATATAGGAAGCAAGGGGCAATCTGGCCTATAGGAACAGTCAAATATAGTCTGGTGTAATCTTGGAAGGTAGGGGCTGTCTGACGTACAGAAACAGGCAGATACAATCAGGTGTAATCTCGGAAGGTAGGGGCAGTCTGGCCTATACAAAAAGACAGATGCAATATAGGAGAGAAGGGAAATCTGGATGTAATATAGGATATAATCAGATGTAATATAGGAAGGAAGGGGCAATCTGGCTTATAGGAACAGACAGGTGTAATCTGGGAGGGTAGGGACAGGCAGGTATAATCTGGTGCAGTCTAGGAAGGTAGTGGCAACAGTCAGTTATAATCTGGTGTAATCTGGGAAGGTAGGGATAATCTTGAATATAGAAACTGGTAAGTATAATCTGGTGTGAGCAAGAAAAATAAGACAATATGGTCTATATAAACAGTCAAATATAATCTGGTGTAATCTGGGAAATGAGGTGCAATACGGCCTATTGAAAATGGTAGATAAAATCTGGTGTAATCTATGAAGTATGGGCGATCTGGCCTACGGTAGCAGTCAGGTATATTCTGGTGTAATATAGAAAGTCAGGGGCAATCCAGCCTATAGAAACAGGCAGTTAAAATCAGGTTTAATCTAGGAAGCTAGGGGCAATCTGACCTATAGAAACCGGTGTTGGTAAATTACGGCGAAAGCCACGAGTGGTTTCCAACCCCATAAGTAAATTGCGGCTATAGCCTAAGGGAAGGGTAGACTACAGTGGCTTAGGATTACTTGCAACTCCATAGGTAAATAGCGGTTAAAGCTTACGGGAAAGGAAGACGACACAAAACATAATAGCCTACATCTTTATAGTAACGAAATCAACTAATATTTCCAAGTTAAATATCTGCTTATATGGTTGACATTTAAAAGGAAAAAAATGAAGTATGAAGAACACTGCATGATCTGCGTATTTTCAATAATGCTCCTGCGGCATGAACGCATTTTCTTTTTTGCTGATATCTTTACTTTAAGTCAACTCTGAGAAATCTTTTCATTTTAGGTCAAAAAAACTCAAATGACTCAGTACTCATTGCACCCAAAAAATGTATGTCAGTTTTTTGTTTCCATTCAGAAAACAGTTCCATGTATAACTCGCCAAGCAAAAAAGAAAAAGTACGAAAATAAAAAACAAAAGAAAAAACAGTTCTTAAGATAGCCATCCTCTTATGGTTCCTTGTAATCCCAAACTCCCGTTTGATCTGAGTTTTTGAGATTCGGATTTTTCATTTTTTTTTAGTGACCGAAAATTTTTCCTTAACGCTGCATGGCCTAAATTTCCCTGCCATAACTGTTTATGCATAAGTTGAAAAAAAAAAAAAAGAAAAAAAGAAAAACGAGTGCTGAAAGCCCACAACTAGAATAACCATAGAATCACCCCGCTGACACATTTCACATTACGTAACGTTATCAAGATTAGTTCGGCGGTTATGTAGTCAGATACAGTCTTCCGCCTTGAAGCGCCAGAAGAGTTCATTATGACAAAAAGAGGGGGGGGCAGGGTGGAACGCGCAATCGGTTCTCACTATAATTTCAGTCGAACATCAAAATCGTTTTTACTCCAATATCTATATTTTCTCGTATATACAATCAATTCATTGATTTGTTTTGTGTGGGGGCTTAAAGACCACTGTAGGCAACTGAATGGACTGTAAGCAGTTGTACAAACCTAATTTAGGACCACTTGTTCAAGGGAAGTGAGAGAGAGCCAGTGCCGTAAGACATGCAAACCATCCATACTTCACCCAGGATTAGAACGCAGCTTCATCTCGTACGAATGGTCCGAAGTTAGCGCTTAGACCGCTGCGCCACTGGAGGAGGCATTTTTTTGTGTCACTTGATGACATCGCCAATAAAACTTCTGCTGCATTCGACTGGTAGATGAACCGAGCTGTTGCGTCGAAGAAAATTCATGCCATAGATGACATTAAAGCGTTTTTTTGTGTTGTTGATCTCCGGTTTGATCGTCACGTTTACCGGGAGAAAGTAATTTTAATCGGAAATGATTGAATCCTAGTATTCGATGATTACATTGGTGGCTAACAAAAACGTGCAGACCTATCTTGTACAGTTCATCTCTTTCTTAGCTTTCCTCTTCATATCGCGTCCCTTGAATTCTCACCCTCACACCACCAGTACAGGTATGGCTGCTAAAGTTTCTCTGGAGTGGTTCATTTTCCTCATAAATTTTATCTTGCTATTTAATTTAATTTGAATTTGTCTTGAATTGCCACGATTTTACATGGGATTTCATGAAACGTACTTCATCAGTTTTATACATGACAGTGTACAGGTTTTTCATTGGAATTTTGATTTAATACAAGAGGCGTTTGGAAATGATTTAGACTCACCTCGTTTGCACTAATTTTATTATCTTTAAGATGAATGCTACACAAGGTTTACCTTAAGGCTCTACGAGACCCGCCATCTTGTATTGTACCTTCTCTTGTTAACCAAAGGGCAAGCGTATTTCGCAAACTGCTCGGGAAATTTTGCACATTTTGGAACACCGTTTGTGGCTAACGCAAGATATATGATAAATAAAGAGTTCCCTGCTTTCAGATTTTTATTTTGGACTCCTTAAGTATTTTTTTTTAATTAATGAAACTATGGAAGACGCTTTGGTACGACTTTCGCTGGAGATAAAAAATGAAGGGAAAGGTCAATAAAAATTCTGAAACTAGGGAACTCTTTATTTATCATATATCTTGCACTAGCCACAAACGGTGTTCCAAAATGTGCAAAATTGCCCGAGCAATTTGTGAAATATGCTTGCCCGTTGGTTAACAAGAGAAGGCAGCAATACAAGATGGCGGGTCTCGTAGAGCCTTAATGTATTCCCGTCCTTTCAGATGGCTTCACGGAACATGTCTTTAGGGGTATTGAGCCACCATTCGTGGATGTCAGCACACAGTTTCTAATGATAGAACCCCCTAAGAAGTGCACTCCTCATATTGTCGAATAGAGAGTAGTCAGATGGTTCCAGATCTGGCTAATCGGTGCGATGAGGCAAAACAGTGAATCCTAGCGATGTTAGTGTTTTACAGGTTTTCCAAGTACCATGTAGCCGCGTATTGTTGTTCTGCAGTAGGACTTTGCATGACCATTTTCCCCTGCGAGTCTGCTGGATTGTGCGCTTAAGGCTCGTTATGGTTTTACAGTATGTGTCACTGTTTATTCTCGCTTCAGTAGGGAACTGATACATTCAAATCATCATCATCATCATCATTGTCAACCATTATCAATCCACTGCTGGACGAAGGTCTCCCCAAGTTTCCTCCACAACAGTCTGTCTTGTGCCAGTCTCCTCCATGTCACCCCTGCATACTTTCGAATTTCATCCACCCATCTCCCATGTGGTCTTCTTCTGGGTCTTTTCCTGTCCCTTGGAATCCAATCTAAAATTTCGGCTGTCCATCGATGATCTGTCCTTCTGGCAGTATGTCCAGCCCATTGCCATTTCAGGGATTTAACTCTGATCATGATGTCTTCCACTCTTGTCATTTTTCGGATCCACGAGTTCCTCTTCTTATCTCTCCTGGTTACACCAAGTATGCACCTCTCCATGCTTCTTTGAGTTGTCTGCAGCCTTTGTATGTCTCTTTTAGTTAAGGTCCACGTCTCTGCACCATACGTAAGCACTGGAAGGATGCATTGATCAAACACTTTTCTTTTAAGACATAATGGCATATTGCTCTTGAAAATTATACTGTTTCTTCCAAAAGCTCTCCAAGCAAGTTTTGTACGCCGATTAATTTCTTCATAAATGTGACCCTCACTGGATATCTGCTGTCCAAGATAAACGTAGGTGTCTGTTATCTCCAGCTTTTCTCCATCAATCGATAAATCTTCATTTCTTGTAAAAGCATTGAACATCACTTTTGTCTTCTGAAAGTTCATTTTTAATCCCACTTCTTTACTCGTGTCAGCAAGTTCCTGGATCATACTCTGCAGCTCTGATGGGGTAGTTGCAAAAATGACTACGTCATCAGCAAAACGAAGGTGGGTTAGACATTCAAATATTCACTATAAAATGGGGAGATTTACTTCCCGCAGAAAAAAAGCAGTTCGAAATGTTTAGCTTGTGGACTGACAGGGTGTATCTATTGGCTTGACTGTCTCTTCTCGTCGGGTTTGTGATAATAAAACCAAGATTCTTTGCCCGTGACTAATCTTGAAAAGAAATTTTCGGTGTCCACTTTTGCCTGTTTCTGTTGCTGTATCAGGTCTCGTGGGAACCAATGTGAGCTCAGCGTATTCGTCTGCAAATTGTTCTAGATGATGCAGTGAAGGGTTGCTCGATCAAGGTCTCTTTAAGCTACAGCTCATCAGAAGTAGCGCGTCTGTTCGCCATAATAAAATCCGATTGGACTCGCATTCTGAATGGCTGTTTTTTGGCTACAATCAACTGAATAAAGGATGACAGCTCTTGATGACTCCATTTCAGTGTTTCTCAAAGTGTGTTCCATGGAACCCCGGGGCTCAACGACGGTTCTCCAGGGGTTCCGCAAGCAATTTGTAAAACATCGCCGAAAGTTTCAAGAAAACCTTAACCAACCAATTCCCAGTGGCCAATAAAAAATGGGAAAAAAAGTTCAAGAAAATGATGCACATTCTGGAAGGTGTGATCAAGACAAAACTGTCAAATTTGCGGAAAGAAGAAATTACGATAAAAGCTAAATATTAGTTTATCATTTATGAAAGCTGAAGGTAATTCACAGTGTGTCGTATGCAGCAAAGTTTATCATAATAGCTCAACGGCACCAGCTGAAATGCGTCGCTATTTGGAGACTACTACAGATCGTGAGCTCAAAGATAAAAATGTTGATTGTTTTGTACGCGAGCGTAATGAACTTTTAAAAGTGAAAAAACTATTTTTCATGGAGCACATACAGTGAATTGAAAAGCTACTGAGGCTTCCTTTTTAGTATGCTATCAAATAGCACGAGCAGGTGAACCTCATATAATAGCCAATAATCGTATCAAGCCATGTGTTATTTACGCTTTCTAACCATAGGTTGAAGTAGCGTATATGATCCAGCTTTGTCCGTCCGTCTGTCTGTCGGCACGATAACTCGCGTAAAAATAGTTCCATTTCGATGAAATTTTAGTATGTGGTATAGGACCACCTGGGGACGACCCCTATTGAATATAGACGAAATGGGGTCAAAGGTCACGACATAGGAGCGGGATCCATTTCATTGCCATTGCATCATAACTTGCGTAAATATGGTTCGATGTCGATGAAATTTTTATATGTGGTAGGGGATCACCTGGGAAGAACCCTATTCAAAATGGGTGAAATGGGGTTAAAGGTCAGGACATAGGAGCGGGATGCATTCCATTGCTCTTATGCGTCATAACTTGCGTAAATATGGTTCGATTTCGATGAAATTGTAGTATGCCGTAGGGGACCACCTGGGGACGAACCCTATTGAAAATGGACGAAATGGGGTCAAAGGTCAGTACATAGGATCGGAATCCATTCCATCGCCCTTATCCTATACTATTAAAGGAGCACTTCTTGTATGTATGTAAATTTTATTTTGAAAACGGCTCTAAGGATTTTGATGAAAGTCGTTAACCTATCGTTTTCTGGTACTAGAAATTTATTTAGCTTGACCTCGAATTTTGGAAAATTCGTTTAGTGGGTTAAATAACCACCCTGAATTATAACGTTTTCAGTGTCATGGCGTCATCCCATTAATGTTACCCATGCTTAGAAATTTTTTAACATCACAATCTCGCGTTTGAGAATGTTGGCGCGCGGTAACGCCATCTGCCTCATTACGTCACGCGTTGTGTGTGAATTCTAGCTTTATGACGTCACACTCTTGCGAGCAGATGGTCGCGATTCCCATCTGCCTCATTACGTCACGCGTTGTGTGCGTATGCCCGTACGCACGATAACTCGCGTAAAAATCGTTTGATTTCGATGAAAGTTTAGTATGTGGTAGGGGAACACCTGGGAAAGAACCCTAATGAAAGTGAACGAAAGGGGGTCAAAGGTCAGGACATAGGAGCGGGATCCATTCCACTGCTTTTATGCGTCATAACTAACGTAAAAAAGGTTCCATTTCGATGAAATTTTAGTATGTGGTAGGGAACTATCTGGGAACAAACCCTATTGAAAATGGGTGAAATGAGGTCAAAGGTCAGGACATAGGAGCGGAATCACTTCCATCGCCATTATGCGTCGTAACTTTCGTAAAAATGCTTCGATTTGGATGAAACGTTAGCATGTTGTAGGCGCCTGCCTGCGGACGAATCCAATTGAAAATGGGTGAAATGGGGTCAAAGGTTCGGACACAGGAGCGGGATCTATTCCATAGCCCTTATGCATCATAACTTACGTAGAAATGCTTCGATTGCGAAAAAACTGTATCATGTTCTTTCGGAAGTATACTGAACCAGTTTTGTTTAATATAATCGAAATGGGGTCAAAGGTCATGACGCAGGAGCGAGATTTATTCCTCAGCCAATATCCTCATAACTTGAGTAATGATTTCTGGTATGCTGGAAAGCGTATTATAATCAATGTATTGCATGATTTTACTAACTTGTTGAAATGGTTATGTGCATGCTTGGTGAAAGATCGGCCAAAGAAATAGCAAAAATTCCGCTATCAAGCGATACAGTTCCTCGTTGAGTGAAGGGAATAGCAAGCAGTGTAAAAGAGAAACTTATTCTTCGCATCAAGTCTTGCAAATTTGCTTTGCGAATAGATGAGTCTACAGACGTGTCAGGTCTCATGATATTGTTCGCCTTTGTAAAATATCCGTACGAAGGACCATCTCTGGCAAAACTTTTATGCAGGCCGTTAGCAGCACATGCAACTGCACAGAGATCTTTAATAGCTTAAATTCTTTCTTTGAAGAAAATGAAATTCCGTGGGAAAATTGAATTGATATTTGTACACATGGTGCCAAAGCTATAGCGGGAAAAACATCTAGTGTTGTCGTACGCATCAAAATGATTGCAAAGAACTGTACCAGTAGTCGCCGTATACTCGTAGGCAACCTCTTGGACGAAACGTTTGCCTCCCCATCTAAAAAGCTCCCTGGGTGAAGTAGTTTAAATGACAAACTTCATAAAAGCTCGTCCTCTGAATAACAGATGCTTTAAAATCTTGCGCGATGATATGAGAAATGTACACACGTCTTTGCTTCTATGTACAGAACTAAGATAGTTATTTCGAGGTAAAATATTGGAACACTGTTTTGAACTTCGAGCTGAAGTGCATGCTTTCTTCACAGATAACCACTTTTATTTTAAAGATTGATTAAATGATAAAGAGTAGTTACTTCGAGTGGCTTACCTATCTGATATTTTCTCAAAACTGAATGAACTCAATCTTGCACTTCAAGGACGGCAAATTGATGTATTCACCACCAACGACAAAATTGTGGCATTAAAAAAAAAGCTTCAATTTTGGACCAGATGTGTCTGCAGCCACGAATTTAATTGCTTTCCAATCGCGAAAAACTTTCTGTCAGAGCTAGACTCAGATATAGAAAACAGACAATGTGGTGAACTCATCCAGCATCTGGAAGCTCTTCATGATTCAATGAGGCACTATTTTTCTGATGAGCAGCACGAAAAATGAAAAAGTCAATAATGGATTAAAAATCCGTTTGTTATTTATGAAAAACCTCCATACTTTTCGTCTGATGGATACCAATAATTTATTGAAATGACGTCGGATTCCTCAATGGCATCCATTTATAAACCAGTGACAGTAGCAGAATTTTGTTGCAGTTTGAAAGGAAGATATTCATAATTATCGCAAAAAGCTGTGTCAGTACTCTTACCGTTTGCGGTAACCTATCTTTGTAAAACTGGCTTTCCTGTGTGTACCTCAACAAAAACTAAGCACCGGAAAAGCTGGATGCAGGGCCAGATTTGAGATTACAACTTTCTTCGATAATACCGAATTTTAAGGAACTACGTAGCAATGAAAAGCAAAGCCATTCATTACATTAATATTTTTCATTACTGAAAACTTGCAATATTGGCATGATACATTTTATTGGTTCTACATTACCTTTTTGTAAGTATTATCTTTTTATTGACTAATTGCCTACTTTTTTTGTTTCATTTTTATTTCAAATCAGTGATAAATAGTAGGCATATAGGTGCATTAATTTTTAATGGTATTTATAGAGGGGTTCCGTTGCTAGACATTGTAGGAAAAAGGGTTCCATAGGATAAAAAGTTTGAGAACCACTGCTCCATTTGACGCAGCTACCTGCCCTGACGCTAGGCCGTCTAGAAAGCACAAGGCCATGGCATTAGAGATATGAGTTCCCTCCATTTGTTACGTCACTCTCTTGTTACACGTAATATACGTCAGTGACGTGTGTTACGTCACACACAACAGCGTTGAAAACCAATCGGAAGCTTTGATTTTCCACGTGACGTCACTAAACGAGAAACTCATCTGTTTAATGTCACGGCCTTGCCCGACGTCAAGATAGTGCTTCTCGGGAAGCAAGTAAAATACTCAGGTATCTCATTACATCTGCCGTCAATGCTATTGAAGTAGCATTGAATGAATTCAATGCTATTCAAGTAGCATTGAACAGTCAGCAGCGCATTGATGCTGACAACAATCCAAGGATACCTTCTCCACTCGCCTAATTTTTGGATTCTCGACTTAAACAAGTGCAGGCTTCTATCCAATAGGCCGCATCTGAGCCATATGTCAAATTCCAAAATAAGATAAAGTAGATTCTTGTGAGCTCATATTGATTTAATTCCTGAATAACGCATGATCAAATTGATTTGTATAAAAAAGCCGCAGGGATTTCGGAATCAGAACGCTTTTCAAATAGTTCCCGACATCGCATGTACCGTTTCGCTTGGTTTACATAGAACCTGCTCACACCAACATGAAACGGCAAAGGAAGTAATTCACGATACGGACAATTCTTACTTTTTTTGCTACATTATATTAATAAGTTTATATGGTAAATAATAATACGCATTTATTTCTATACAAGATTTATACATCATAATTCGATTCAGAATCTTAAGTAAACACACTTATCATTGCATACAAATTTTCCCATGCATTCTTTCCTTCGAATTGGTTTGTAGTACTTATCACATAACAAAAAAATAATGTATTTGACAATAATGTGTTCCGAAGAAATAAGATAAAATCTGGAGCATCAATCACAGGAACTTTAATTTCACGGAAAAAAATGGAATTGGCTTCATAAAAAAAAAAAAAAAAAAAAATCCGTGGTACTGTTATTCAACAAATTCCCTTCATAAAATAGCTTTACAATACAAAAGCAAGTCATTATTTTTATTGGAGGTTTAACGACCACGGTGAGCAACAAAATGGTCTATAAGTAGTCAGCCGTCCCTAATTTAGGGCCACTGACTCTAGAGAAGTGAGAAAGCTAGTACCGTAAGACAAACACAACATCCATGCCTCAACGGGAAGCGAACCCGGACCATTCTCGGACAAATGGTCAGAATCTAGCCCTTAGACCACTGCGTCACCGGGGCGGCAAAAACAAGTCATTAAAAATTTAGTAATATAATGAAATTCTAAAATGAGAAAGAAAATGAAACGCATAAAAATTAACATGAACTACATCCTTTTCAATTGATGTTGGATGTGAGGAGGCCCTACATAAACAACGCATACCGATACACGCAGCGTCGGGAACTACTTGGGAAACGTTCTGATTCTGAAGTTCATTCGAGTGTAAGAGTTTCAATGAATAAACGATAGTAAAAAAATTGTAAAAAATTCGAACTGCGTACGAAGCGGTAAAGACGACCAAATCTTATACCGTTCAAATTAATTGGGACAAGCTATTTTATTCTCAGAATTGTAATGTGATCGCCAGTTGATGTCGGAAACCCACGTAAACTGCTTTTATCAGCTGTGAGGTGGTGTGACTGTTAGAACTTGATAGTAATAATGTGGTGTGACCGGTTTTAAACAGGAAATAGACACTTCAGCTTCAGTTGTGAGCTTTCGTGTGTGACAGGTGGATGTTAGTTTCTGCTCTCTGTGAGTACGTGTTGCTTTCGAGTATTCAAAAATGGATATTTCCCCAAGGAAGCGTGCAAAAATAATGGCTCTGAAGGATCACACTTCTATGACAGTGAGAGATATCGCGTCTGCAGTTGGTGTAGGCAAATCAAGTGTATCCAGACTGCTTACGCGATACAATGCATCTGGATCATCGTCTCCAAAAATGAGAGGTAAATGTAGAAGAAAACGAAAAACAACTCCACGAACCGATAAATATCTAATCAGAAATAGTAAAATAAATCCAAAAAAAAAAAAAAAAAAAAACAAGCACCGACCTTGAAAGAGATTTATTGCCTAGTGGTTGTGATGTTAGTGATTCAACTGTACGCCGTAGGCTTCTGAAAGTTGACCGGAAGGCAAGAAGACCAACGATAAAACAATATTCGAATGCGAAAATGAAGATAAAATGTTTAGCATGGCCCAAAAATATAAACCATGGACTGCTGACGACTGGAAAAAGGTAATTTTCCGTGATGAAACTCATTTATTTGTTCAGGGTTACCAAGCAAATGTCGTTAGACGAAGCAACTGTGAACCCTTAGGACTTGAGCATGTCAAACAAACTGTAAAACACCCTCTGAAACAGAGAGGTTTGTGGTTTTTTCACATCAAATGGCACTGGAAGCTTAGTTCCTGTTCAAGGTGTGATGAATTCAGCCAAGTACGAAGAAATATTACAACGTAGGATTGTTCCATTCTTGCAAACTTTTGACGGGACAGTTCAACATGACTTGGCCCCATGTCACAATTTGAGATTGGTCAATAATTTCATGCAGGGAAATCGAATTCATTTGCTTGATTGGCCAGGAAATTCACCAGACTTAAATCCCATAGAAAACTTGTGGAATATTTTGAAGAGACGTTTAGGTAAAATGGACAGTACAACCAAAGAACGCATGATAACGAATGCTATAAAACTGAGGTTTATGAAGTCAAAAATATGTGCACTCACATAGTGGAGTCAATGCCAAAACGAAATAAAGAGGTCATTTCTGCTAAAGGAGGACATACTTCATTCTAATGCAGGTATTTATCTGTGTATATGAAGGCATAGAATGATATAAAGGCATAGTTTTGTAAAAAAGAGTGATTTTTTACTTTGTCCCAATTAATTTGCACAGCATAGTACGCATATGTACACTATATGCATGCAAGCAAAAGAGTGAGCAGTTTTTAATTCAAATTTTGCATCATCTAAAGAACTAGTTAATAAAATGTTGATAATTAAATCTAAATCTTGGGTAGACTTCCGATTATTATCAGCGTTTCTAAAAGTTTCGCGTACTATTCTGCTCTATTTACATAAGGCTCTGTGCACACCCACTATCGCGAGGCAAAGAAACTAGCTCCGCCACTATAGAAAGACAACAAAAACATAGGAGGGGAAAAAAAAAGGAAATCTCACGACTCACACAGTGGGTTTTTTCTCCGAATAGAATATGTTTAAAACATGTAATGAAGAACAAATCGATACAAGAGGAGCAGAACAGACATTCGCGGCTTAACAAAAGGCGAACTGAAGAAATTTATTGCACAGATGGTAATTAGTTGTTCTTGGATGTTTAATTATAATGTTCCTGAAACATTTCTTCCATTCTGTCGACTGAATTACTTTGATTAATTCCTGAAAGGAATCTGAATGCTGCATTCTGCACCTACGTCCAAATAAAAATTCCGAGAACCTGTCAGACAAATGCTCCGACATAAAAGTATAGAGAGAGGGATCTAAAGAAAATGTCCAAAATACATTAAGTACACCAGTAATAACTAAGGGACAAAAAGCCATATAAATCCGTGATATGGTGTATAGCGAAAAATATTTAATCATGGCAAGCTGTCGCTTTCAGACGGGAGGGTTAATCAAGGCGAACTTACACTAGAACAACGATCCGTTTGTAATTTAAAATCAAACAATAGCACGCGCATTAAACATAAATTTATCTCATTATAGGCACGGAAACTGGCATTAACCATTGCATGAGTCCAACGTCCACGTAATGTATCATTCAAGTAATTAATAAACAGGAACTGCACATGAAGTATACTATATTATTGATCCAAATTTCTTGGCGTAGATTAGAAATCAGTGTCCAAGCTTTCGCACATCAACCAGATTGCTTTTCGAGGAATGTAGGCAGCAAACTGAATAAAAAATGGAAACTGAGTTGTAGAACACTTCAACATAACAAACTAAAGGTTGAAGTGTTTAATTATTCAGTTTGCTGTCTACGTTTTTTGGAAAAGTGTCTTGTCGATGTGCGACAGCTTGGAAACTTCGATTTCTGTTCTACGCCAAGAAATTCGGATCCCTAGTATAGTTATGCTATTTTGAGTATCGTGCAAGATATCAAGTCGTATTTTATGCTAGTCTCAATCTCAGAGCCTGAGGAAATTGAAGATTTATGGTAATGCCAGTTAAAGGGATACCCCATCACTGATTACATCATTTCTCGTGAGAATCTCAATAGGTTCCCTGATTATACACTGCTGGCCACCCAAAATGCAGCACCAAGAAGGAAGCAATCGATTGGCCTGAAATTCGCAGCATTCGTCGCCAGCGAGAGGACATGCAAATGATTAGCATTACAGGGAATATGCAAATCGTGTGCTCCCGGCACGCCACCGAGAAGCACTATCAGAAGGGTGCACAGAAGACGGGGTGTAAGTAGTGGAATTGTGTTGTGCTGCCGGACCTGTGCGTAGAAAGCTTCCTGATGCCTCGTCGCAGAATACGGCAATCATTCCAGCACGTTTTGGAGTTCTACTGAGGACGAATAGTGGCTTATCGCGAAAGAGGTTTATCGTACCGAGACATCGGCGCCCGTGTGGGACGACATCCAGTCACAGTGAGGCGAGTATGGACTCGGTGGGTGCAGGAGGGACGGAAGGACCGACGTGAGCGATTGCCGCAGCCGCGGCATAACACCGAACGAGAGGCCCGGCATGTTGTGCGGCGGGCATTGATGGCTCGCACCGCCACATCACGAACGTTAACGCAGGAATTAGGGTGTGTTCCGCAACAATCTGTGTCAGCACGTACCGTTCGACGTCATCTACAGGAGCGGGGACTTGTCGCAAGGCGCCCATTGCTCCGATTACCATTGACGTTACACCACCGGCGAGTGCGGTGATAGTGGGCCGTTGAACGCCGCACCTGAACTACGGAATGGCACGACATTGTCTTCTCCGACGAATCCCGCTTCTGCCTGCAACACCACGATGGTCGGATCCGCGTGTGGCAGCACCGCGGCGAAAGACTGTATGACGCCTGCATTATGCATCGTCATACCGGTCTGTCGCCTGGCGTTATGGTTTGGGGCTCAATTGGATATGGCACCCGCATCCCTCTGGTACGCATCGCCGGTACACTCAACAGCCACCGATACATCTCCGACGTTTTGTAGCCTGTAGTCCTCCCTTACCTGCAGGACCTGCCAGCGGCCACGTTTCAACAGGACAATGCGCGCCCGCACGTGGAACGCATCGTGAAACAGTTCTTCACGGCCCATCAGGTGTCACTGCTGCCGTGGCCCGCCTGCTCTCCCGATATGTCGCCCATCAAACACGTCTGGTCGCTGATCGGCAACCGAGTGGCCCGGCAAGCATCACCCGCGGCTACGCCTGATGAACTGTGGCAACGTGTGGAAGCAGCCTATACAGACATACTCCAAGCCCACATCCAAAGCCTCTTCCGTTCGATGCCGCGGCGTGTAGCGGCTGTTATTGCCAGCCATGGGTGCCACACAAACTATTGATGTCTGCGTGTTCCGCAATTCGCACGGGCCTGTAAGCTCAATCGTTTCATCTTTGTATCTGTTGTTATGTGTCTAGTTAAATCTGGCTTTGCTATCTCGTGTCTTTCTTAGTGTTGCATTTTGGCTGGCCAGCAGTACAGTTCCCTTTATAAGTAGTGAACGGATCCACCCGTTTCCTTTCATTCCACGTGGGAACTGTTGCGTTGAAAATTATCTCCTCTTCCAGCCCTTATGTCTCTCATATGCTGTCGCACTCATAAAGATCTATTAGTCATTCCGATACAGCACTTTCTAATACGATCCAGGAATTTTAATGGAATCGCATGTAACCATTCTGGTAGTCTACGTCTGTTTTCTTGTGGTTTTGCTGTTAATGATTAAAAGATCTTTGCCACACACATGAAGATCTATTAGTCATTCTGATGTAGAAATTTATATGATAATAGAATCCGGGAATTTTAATGGAATCGCATGTAACCATTCTGGATAGTCTATGTCTGTTTTCTTGTAATTTTGCTGTTAATGACTAAAATATCTTTGTCACACACATAAAAATCTATTAGTCATTCCGATATAGGACTTTATAATGGAATCTGGGAATGTTAATGGAATCGCATGCAACCATTTTGGATAGTATACGTTTGTTTTCTTGAGGGTTTACAGTAAATGACTGGAAGATCTTTATGTACATGACATATTATTTTATCGCATTTTTGGGCGATAAAATAGTTTAAACTCTCTTGAAAACAATTTCAAATGTTTCGGTAAGCAGAGCAGAACGAGAATAAGCAAGCTGTTTTCCGTTTTCTTTACCTCCTGTTTTGCGAAAATACCTTTAAGAAATCGGTTTTTAAAATTCAGAAAGCGAAGGCGGTACGTAAGAATTCCCTTCCTTCACTCGCACGTTGCTTCCACAGCAGAACACAGGTCTTCGTTTAGAATCGCGTGATTTAACTTTCGCCGAAGGAAATAGGCAGGAAATGAGAAGACGCTGATCCTCGTTGTAGTTCAATACAACACATCAGTTAAATTTAACCGCCTCTTGTCACATTCGACGTCAAACTAGCGAAAAAATAGCTGCAGCACGTGCGACCTCCGCTCTAGGAAACGAGAGTTCACATCTAATATTTACGGAGACACATTCTAGGGCTTCTGTTTCCTGGAATGTGATTAAGTCGTCAGGATCCTTCTCCCTCCTGTTACTTTCTCCCCGATTTTTTTTTCTATCTCCCTTCAGCTCAATGCATAATTCAGGCAAGTCTTTCTGTAGGATAGCAAAGTCCTTCGAGGTCCTCAATTCAAACCAAGAGGTATAAGAAAACAGGCAGGTCTTTTTCTTTTTCTTGAGCCTCTCTGGAGGCAAGATGAAGAAGCTAACTCGGTTGCCTCCTATGATCCCAGCGCGTTGGATACGGAGATGAAGAGTCCAATCTAAACTTTCTGTCACCAAACTCCGCGGATGGTCTTCGATTGAATCAACGGCAGGGTCGTTACGCGTCACGGAAGAACACGTCCCAAAGGAAATACGTGGGATGAGAAGGGAACGTACATTCGCACACACTGAAATAACATTCCTAGTCGCCAGTAGGGCAGCAATGCATTTCATTTCCTTTAAGAGATGAATTGTTTTACGTTCAGGCTGATCAATCACCGACACCCGTGTTCTTCAGGTTTCATGAACTCGCTCGCGTCACGGAAATAATTTGTAATCTGATACTGATGAAATCATTTCCATGAGAGGTAATCACTTCTTATTCGTTTCCTGGCTTCATAGTCGTGTGCCCACAGTACCTTCTAGTAGAAAAGAACACATTTGGTTAAATCTTTGTTCTTACTTTCTCCTTTTTGTGAGTTAAATCTACGAAGGGGTGCCTAACAAATTTGGGATATCGTAAACTTTTGATACCTTAGTACAAACAGTTGCATTTGTTCTAAGAGTTCATTTTTAAATGAGATTTAAATAAATTTTCGGAAAACAAAATTCATGTAAACTATATTGACAAAAGTCACCGGACACCTAGAAGAGAAACACAACATAGCTTTTATTGAGATACATTAGTACGGTGTCGGTCCACCCTTGGCCTTAATGCATGCACTGACCCTTCGAGACATGCTTTCGACAAGGTTTTGGAACAGAGCGATAGGTATGCGCTTCCATTCAGTACACAATGCTGCCGCTAACTGTTGCCTAAAAGTAGGCCTTGGTTCCATATTTATAATGCTGCGCTCTAATTCGTCCCATAGGTGCTCTATGGGATTAAGATCAGGGCTCTGTGTTGGTCAGTCCACACACGATACGGAATTATCGTCAAACCACGCCGTAACAGTCCTTGCATGTCTCTTCTCTCTTCCCCTCTCTGCTCCTTTTGCGCACAGGAGGCAGACGTTTCTCACGTCTACCTTTACTGTCCCATCCCGATGCCTCTCCTCTACCAGGCTTTCCAGATTGCAAGTCGCTCTTGTTCTCAAGATCTTCCGTTCACTGCCTACAGACATCTTCTTCTGCGGGCTCATCCACCTACGCCTCTTCCGTCAGTATGTGCCTATCTTTTCGTGCTGGTTAAACACGTTATTTACGTATACCTTCAACAACTCCGCAACGTTTCCTCGCCGGTCTCTTTACACCAGGCCAGCGCAGCACTTTTGTGCCATTTTCAAGATCGATTGCTTTCTCGACTCCGCCTGGAGTACCAGTCGGCTTCTTCCAGTCGTCGAGAAGCCACCTTCTATGCTACCTGGGCGCCGGCCGTTCCATGGTTTGCGGTTGATTCTGGACTGCTACACCTATCAGTACCCTAGGACATTCTACACCTCCTTTGCTGAGTTCCGTGGCACCCTGGTGCCCCTCCTCCTCTCTACGACTCGTGCAATCCACGCTACCGTTGAATTGTGAATGCTAATGTCATCTCAGTGTATTTTCATGCTTACTCGTGTACATTACTTACTTTCACCCCGCCTGTATTATGTTGCTTTGGTGCCCTCGTTAAATAACTTGCACAATTGTGCACGCTATGTTTTTATCTCATGTATGTAATGTTTTACCTTCACGGCGGTGTTTGTGCTGTTCTTTTTCTAATTGTGTACTATTGTTTCGCCTGTGTTATCCTGTAAATCATGCCCAGCCAATGTCATGTGACACGATGTGTTTCTCTCTGTCACTTCTGCAATTTTTATGCAATAAGCTTTGCTTGCAGCATTTGTTATTCATCCCTATTGTCATTGCAGTGTATATACCATCATGTTTTAACAGTTTGTATTATTTCCCAGTGAGACGCCCAACACTGTACGTCTCCCTCTTATGTTTTCTTATGATGAATAATAATAAAGCGATTTTGAAACCTTGCTTTATGGCTCGGTGCATTATCGTGCTAGCACCAACAAAGCTCGGTTTCATAGTATTGTCACAGAGTTGGTAGGGCATAATTGTCCAGAATATCGAAATAGACGTGCTGGTTAACAGGTTTGTCTACGATAACCAATGGGCCAGGACCATACCCCCCAAAAAAAACATCCCCACACGAGTAAACTGTCTGCTGCAAACTTGACAGTAGGAACACCTGTACCTGTGGTTAATAGCGTTCCCCCGGCTGCCGCAATACCCACACACGGCCATAACACTGATGGATCGTGTATCTGGATTCGTCAGCAGATAGGACACGTTTCTATTGATCTACGGTCCACGATAAATGTTCTTTACACCATGCTAAACGACGAATAGCATTCCGATTGGAGATGAAAGGCCTATGAGCAGCCGCACGACAACGGTAACCCATGGAATGAAGTTCTCTGCAAATGGTACGTGTACATACTGAGTTTCCAGCATTTGCACTCACCTGTACATCGAGGTCTTGTGCAGTACTTCGTTGATTAGCTGTGACGACTCTTCTGAGGCTTCGACGTCCTCTATCACTGAGTTTCTTTGGTCTGTCGGTACGTTTTGCTGCTTGAGGCACGCCATGTGTCTTTCACTTATTCAGTACATCCAAAGCAGTGGACTTGGGTATGTTTAAACGCCTCTCGGTTTCTCTTATAAACCACCCACTAATATAACACTCAAGAATCTTTCCTTTCTCAAAGTCAGTTCTCTCCCGCTGCAGCAGTTTCACTCAATATCACAGTGCGTTATGGCCTCGGTCAGCTGCAGGCTTGTTTTTATACCGTTTGCAGCTGTATCGCACATCTTAACAACGCAGTGGATCTGTTCATTTGATGATGATTCGTTGCTGTTGAAGGGTGTCCGGTGACTTTTGTCAATATATTGTATGTACGATGCTTTTACAAGAAATTAATAATTATCGATTGATGAGAAAAATATGGAGATAACTGATAGCTGCGTGTACCTTGGGCAACAGATATATTGTCACATTGATGAATCGGCGTATACATCTTGGTAGGAGAACATTTGAAAGAAACAGTGCAGTTTTCAAGAGAAATTTACAACCGTGTCTTAAAAGAAAAGTGTTTAATCAGTTCATCTTTGCAGTTCTTATATACAGTGGGTGGACAGAATATTCTGAACACCTAGGAAGAGAAGGTTTTACGTTTCTAGTAGGGTGTTGGACCACCTTTGGCATTCAAAACCGTCTGAATGCTCCTTGGAATAAAGACATACTAATCCTGGATGGTGGTTAGTGGGATGTTTTACAATTGTTCATGCAGAAACTGTTCCAGGTCCTTGGGAGATTCAAGAGGAGGATAACGGTATCTTATTATGTTTTCCAACAGAGACCACAGTGGCTCGATGATATTTAAGTCTGGTGACTGGGGAGGCCAAGGAAGGTGAGAAAGTTCGTCCTCATGTTCCTCAAACCATGATTGGACATTCCGAACTCTGTGAATTGGGTCGTGATCATCTCGAGCCATTAGATAGACTTGGTCGGCCAAAATGGTTTCATACGTCCTGTCAGTCATCTTACTTTTCAAGGTGATCAGGGTACCTGCTGAAAACTACGATATGATCTCCCAAAACATGACAGAACCACCACCATGCTGCACTGTTGTGAGCAAACAGTCAATCCACGTTGTATGCTCCAGGCGTCACTGCCGTTGTGCATTCATCCGGGTCACCAGAGGTTTTGCAATAGCAGTTCTCCCATGAATGTCTTGTTCACGCAGTTCCTTGCGTACGGATTTAGTTGATACTGGGAACTGGAGATGCAGACTGAGCTTCTCACTAATTTTCGGCGTCGTGGTCCTCTTATTACGAGTAACAATCTTCTTTAATGTTCTCCTATCTCTATCAGTCGGGGTCGTTTTCTGGCCGCTCTTGTGTTCGTAGACGAGGTTTTGTCACGAATACGGTATGCTGCCATGACGCTTGACACAGTAGCTCTTGAAACACCCACTACCCTGGCGACTGTTGTCCCAGTGGCACCAACTAGCTGGCCACCAAAAAGTAGCCTTCTCTTGAAGTCCTTTAGGTCGCTTATTTCGTTGCCACCCTGAAAGAAATTTAGCAACTAGACACTATAAATGTACTTAAACGGGATCTTGAGGTTCTAAACAAAGCTATTACAACCAAAAAGTGGCAGATTCCTTTCCGTATTGCGACGTACGCAGCTGCATTGAAAGTCACGTCGCTGAGTGGGATGTTCGCATGTCCAACCCCTTTATGTAGCAGACATGGACCGTAACTAAAGAAAAAGACAAACAGAGGCTGCAGACAAAGGAAAGCGCATGATTGGTGTAGCGAAGAATGAAAAGAAGAGGAACCCATGAATCAGGAAAATGACAAGAGTGGAAGACATCATGATTAGAGTAAAATCCCTGAAACGACAATTAGATGGCCGTATTGCCACAAGAACGGACCTCCGACGGACAATTGAAAGTTTGGACTGGACACCAAGAGACAAGAGAAGAAGACCACGTAGAAAATGGGTAGATGAAGTTCGAAAGCATGCCGGAGTGACATGAAGCAGACTGGTTTAAGACAAACCGTTGTGGAAGAAACTTTGGGAGACGTTCGTTCAGCGGAGGATTGATTATATTTGAAAAAGATGATGATGATACTACGTATACATCCTCATCATTAACAACTATCAGTCAACTACTGGATGCAATTCTGCCCAATCAAGTCTCTTCCAGAGCTTTATGTCTTGAGCATTTCACTTTGATTTTAACTCAGCATGGTTTCAAATTCCTCCATCCGTTCCGCATGCGGTCTTTTGATTATTTTCCTATTCCTTAATATCCATTCTAGTATTTCAATTGTCCAAATGTCGCCTGTCTTTCTGGGAATATATCCTATCACTTTAGGGTGTTTGCGTTGATCAGGATACACTGCTCGACATAGAAATTGCCTACCCAGAAATAGCTGTGCTACAAACATGCAAATCGCAGGGTGGGTGTACCCACTCGAGGTATGCGAATGATGTTAAACCGGACCCAATGACGTCACGCATTCGTGACATAAAGGCTCCAGCAGCAACAGGGATGGTAATGTGTGGTCTCTGGTAGAAGTCTCGCGGACATTTCAGATTCGTTGTTTGTGCTGGGAAACTGCTCAGCCAAGGTCGAAAATGCCGGGTACACGCCCTCGGCAAGTCTATCACTGTTTGGATGCGTTTCAGAGAGGAAGAATTGTAGGCCTGTGTGAAGCGGGCTAGTCGACATCTTGTATCTCTGCGTATGTGCAAGGGGATGGTCAAACTGTTGGTACCAGTGGCTACAGGAAGATTCGTACGGGCGGCAGTGGCGCAGTCCGACAGACATTGGCACTCCTGGACCGGCGGATTGTTTGACACGTTCGTTCGTCACCAGAAAGCACTGCAGTCGACATTCGACGTGTTCTGTCATCGCCGTGTGCCGCTGTCTGATGCACTGCAGTCAGCATGGCTCTACACACCTGTGAACACCTTCCAGCACCTTACTGAGTCACTCCCAGCTCGTCTAGCAGTTGACCGCGCGGCACACGGCGGTTACTCTGGATAATAGGTGGTGGTCACAATAATGTGACTCGGCTGTGTATGTATCCATAACAACTAGATATTCTTGAAAGATTTGATTCAAACATATGCAACCTGACAGCCACCGTGGAACACGCCTCAGTTTAACTACACAACACATATTATCCCGGTAGAGCAAGTCTGAGCGGCTCCAGGAAGAGCAACTGCAAGCAAGCAGCCTCCTTTCAGAACACCCCAGAGATTTCTACGAGCTGTGGTGGAGGAATGGCATCTCCGTGGCTTCAAGCGTTCTGTGAAAACTAATCCTCGTAGCAAGGACACTATGGTTGCAGAATAGCTCCAAAACAGCTCAGCGGTATCTTCACTGACTTGGCTATCATCGAAGAGCGGCTCGATGTAAATCTGGTTTGCGAGAAGCAAATATTCGTCTCAGATTGGCATGGACGACAGACATGATTGAGAGACCCTTAGCATTTTGGCACACCGTCATAATCTCTGATGAGTCTCAACTTCCACAATTTTCAAACAGTGGTAGGGCCTGTGTGTGGCGATTGTCCATCCAGGAATTTAGCTTAAAGCACCTATAAGCCAACTATGGAACATTGTGATTTTTTAGTCATGATATGGGAAGTCATATGAATGACTGGTCGTTCAGTCCTCATAGAATGTGAGGGCAACAACATGAATGCACAAAAATGCATAACCTTGTCCTTGAGAGGGGCCTATTATCAATATTTTCCAGTGGTTAGATGTTACGTCCTTGTTCATGGAAGACGACGCTCCATGTCATAGGGCAAAACGTACCCAAACATGGCACGAAAAAAATGTACCCCAACATGGCACGAAAAAAGTACCCCAACATGGCACGAAAAAAAGTACCCAAACATGGCACGAAAAAAAGTACCCAAACATGGCACGAAACAACGCACCCAAACATGGCACGTAAAAAACGTACCCAAACACGGCACGAAAAGAAAGTACCCAAACATGCTACGAAAAAACGTACCCAAACATGGCACGAACAAAACGTACCCAAACATGGTACGAAAAAAAGTACTCAAACATGGCACGTAAAAAACGTACCCAAACACGGCACAAAAAAACGTGCCCAAACACTGCACGAACAAAACGCCCAAACATGGCACGAACAAAACGTACCCAAAATGGCACAAACAAAAGGTACCCAAACATGGCACAAAAAAAGGTACCCAAACATGGCACTAAAAAAGTACTCTAACATGGCACGTAAAAAAGTACCCAAACATGGCACGAAAAAAACGTACCCAAACATGGCACGAACAAAATGTACCCAAACATGGCACGAACAAAATGAACCAAACATAGCACGAACAAAACGTACCCAAAATGGCACGAACAAATAAGGTACCCAAACATGGCACGAAAAAAACGTACCCAAACATGGCGCGAACAAAACGTACCCAAACATGGGACGAACAAAACGTACCCTAGCATGGCACAAAAAATTCGTACCCAAAAATGGCACGAAGAAAAGGTTCCCAAACATGGCACGAACAAACGAACCAAACATAGCACGAACAAAACGTACCCAAAAAGGCACGAAAAAAGGTACCCAAACATGGCACGAAAAAACCGTACCCAAACATGGCACGAAAAAAACGTACCCAAACATGTGGCGAACAAAACGTACCCTAGCATGGCACGAAAAATTCGTACCCAAACATGGCACGGAAAAAAATGTACCCAAACATGGCACGGAAAAAAATGTACCCAAACATGGCACGAAAAATTCGTACCCAAAAATGGCATGAACAAAACGACAACATGGCACGAACAAGCCGGCATCCAGAAACTGTAGGCCGAGCCATAGCCCTGATATGAACCTAATTGAGTGGGCCATATTGGATGGAAAATCACGACGGGTGCCACAGAAACCAACAAACTGCTAGTCTTGTTACGTGAATCGAGGGCTCAAATTCCACAGAGCACCATTGCTGACCACATTTCCACAATGCCTCACAGGATGAAAGCCCTACGTACTTCAAAGGGTATAGATAACCGATATTAAGTTCAGCTACAATTACAGCTCCTTCTATTCCATGCGGACAGAAAATAAATATCATTAACAAATCAGATGTCTATTTATTTATGTCATGTCTGTATATACACGGTCGAGTAACATTATTGTGACCACCAGATAATATCCAGAGTAACTGCCGTGTGCAGCGCGGACAGCAGCTAGACGGGCTGGAAGTGACTCAATAAGGTGCTGGAAGGTGTTCACAGGTATGTGGAGCCATGCTGAATGCAGTGCATCTGACAGCTGCTGGAGAGTGGGGGGTGGAGGATCCATAGAGCGAACAACACGACTGAGGTTGTCCCACAGATGCTCAATTGGGTTTACGTCTGTAGAATTAGAGGGCCAGGGCAATACTTTGAAGTCTTTATCGTTTTCTTTGAACCACTCTCGGACATTTCTAGCTGTGTGACATGTCGCATTGTCGTTCTGGAAGATCCAATTCGCCCCAGGGACGACGATCAGCATGTATGGGTGTATCTGGTCTGCAAGGATGGATTCATACCGAATTCGGTTCATAGTGTCTTTCGCAGGTATGAGTGGACCCAGAGAACGCCACGAAAATATTCCCTAGACCATAACGCTGCCCCCATCAGCTTGTGTTCTTCCAGCAATGGTTGAAGAGTGTTTGTTCTCCGATGTTTCTCGCCTTATACGCCAACGTCCATCCGTTCGATAAAGCAGAAAACGTGACTCATCGAAGAAGGCAATCCTTTGCCAATCAGCGGAGAGTCCAATTCCGATACTGCCGTGCAAATGTCAGCCTTTTCTGCTGATGCACCTTCGTTAGCATAGGTGCAGTGACCATACGTCTGCATTGCAGCCTCATACGCAGCAGGGCTCGCTAAACTGTTGTTTTAGATACACTTCCATTAGTCCTCTGGTTGATTCGTCCAGTGAGTTGCTCCACTGTTGCGTGTCGATCGGCTCTCACATATCTTCGCGACCGACGTTCACCTCTCACATCAATGGCACTTGGTACTCCACAGTTTGCACGTCGCTTATTCGGAATGGTGCCATTTCTCCAATCACGATACACTTTAACTACAGCAGCCCGCGAACAGTTCACAAACTGCGCTGTTCAAGAAATATTAATATTTCCACCCTTGGCCCGAAAGCCGAAAATCATCCCTTCTTGCAAATCTGGCAAATCGCTCCTTTTATCCATGACAGCAACGAGTGATATGGTTTCAGATTGCCTACAGCACACCTTATACACTGAGTGGCCACTTTATTATTACCACCTGACAGTTTTAAGAAAATGAGCTATGGCTGCACGCTATTGCCGCCAGAGGGTGAGGCTAGTATAAAAAGGAAAGCTTAGTGATTGCGACAGTAGTAAAAGTGATTTTTGGGTGACGAGATGGGTAAAAAATGAGATTTCACGGACTTTCAACGTGGGATGATTGTAGGAGCCCAGAGCCATGGAGTGAGTATCACCGAAACCGCCGCATTCGTGAAATGGTCCAGAGCAGCTGTTGTTAAAGTGTTTAAAGACTGGACTGTCAACCAAAAAACTGGGTCTCTACGTGCAACGTGTGATCGTCATAGACTAGTGACTGCTCCGGCGGAACAGAGAGTGTCCAGACTGGTAACAGACAACAGAAGGGCCACAGTGCAGCAAATTACAGACCATCTTAATCAAGGATCTCTTCAAATGGTCTCTGCATGCACTGTTCGCCGTACACTGCATCGTATGGGATATGGCAGCCGAAGGCCTGTACGAACACCGTTGCTGTCTGCAGTTAACAAGAGAAAACATCTCCAGTTCGCACAGGAGCAAAAGGATTGGACAGTCGATAATTGGAAACAAATTATGTGGTCCGATGAATCACGTTTTCAGTTGCACCATGCCGATGACCGAGTGAGAAGTTGGCGGAAACAGCACAAACGCATGGACCCCAAATGCATTGCTACAACCCTTCAAGCAGGTGGAGGAAACGTTATGGTTTGGGGAATGTTTCCTGGCTTGCTTTGGGCTCTTTAATTCATGTTGATCAACGTCTGACTGACACATCATATCTAAACATCGTTGCGGACCAAGTGCATCCTGTCATGTGGATGGTTTATTCCAATGGCGATTGTTTCTTTCAACAAGATAATGCGTCCTGCCATAGTGCTCGTATTGTACAGGATTGGTTTCAGGAACATGCCGGTGAGTTTACTTGGCTTAGGTGGTCCCCACAATCTCCAGATCTCAACCCATTGAGAATTTGTGGGATGAAGTTGAACGAGCCATCACACAGCTGGATCCATAACCCTGCAATCTCACACTCCTGGAAAGTGCTATTCATCAAGCATGGTCTCAGATTCCACAAACCACCTATCAACATCTCGTGGAGTCCATGCCACGAAGAATCGACGCAGTATTAAAGGCAAAAGGTTGCCCAACGAAGTACTGAGGGGGTGGTCAAAGCAAAATTGCCACTCAGTGTATACAGTCCAAGCCAGCTGACGACACGTGCCTTTATTCAATGGCTACGTGCAGTTGACGTTAAAAGTAGGAGGTTGTGACAATAATGTGACTCGATAGTGTGTATATATATATATATATATATATATATAATTATATATTATGGATTGTGTTACTCATAATTTTGAGTATGTCACGTTAATTTGGGACACCAGTGTACAACAGGATAGTAAGTAGTGCAATAAGCTATTCACAAGGCTAATCAGATTCCATGTATTTTTTGTAGAAAAACATTTCTTCCGGAATGAAAACATGTTTTGAGAACTGAAATATTTACAGGCATGCAAATATGAGCTCGTGTGGTTACAGAAGCAAATTCAAAAACTTAATGAGTAAAACGTTTCTTAAAGCTAGCAGGCGCCTTTTATAATCTGTACGCATTTCCTTCAAATTGGAGCAAAAATCTCCGAGCGAGTACGAAGCAGAAGGTTGGCATTACGAAGGTAATAGAGAAATTATTTCGAAAGCGAGCAAAAGATAAAGTTAAAAAGCTCAAGAAAGAAATAAGCTCGCTTTTTAAAATGCCGATAAAACTTTTTGGTTGCTCCCTATTATTTCAGATAAAAATACTGTTCACATGGAAAATTAGGTCAATCAGGACTTAACGGGATAAATTTACGAGGCAGAGACATCCAGCAGAAAAGGTTAACAAGCTCGTTCGACGAAGGAGTAGAATAAAAAAAAAAAAAAAAAAGAGAGAGAAAAAGAAACGACACACAGACAGAGTGATAGCAGATCGAGATTTAGAAGGTACTTACGTTTTTCCTGAAAGTAAGCGCGAACGCGGTCATTAACACGTTATATAACACGGCAACAAATTTACTCGAACGAATATAAATAAGAAATAATGATGCTTCACTGATAAGCTAGACGTGCTTCAATGAAATTAGAGAAAGACCAAACTTTTTGTTTTTAATAATCTAAGAAATTTAATGCAGTTTTAATCTACGGGTGGGTTCGCAATTAGTCAAATTTTAGCTGTTTGCGTCACAAAATACCTGCAAATATCACCCCAATTTATTTTGCTCATTATTTCAACACATTTTTGCCTGCGCTATACTTTTATGTAGTGTATTCATAATTCAGTGTTTTGAAGACACATTCGGTTTTCACTGTTTATGAATTTCATAGAATTACAGAGGGTAAGCCGGAAGTTTTGCAATATTTGCATAAACGCATATGCTCCGGCGGGTATGTCACGTGTTTAAACTAGTTCAAGTCAAAAAGGAATATAAAGTGGTAGTCGTTGCTGTGAACAGCATTACAAGTCGTCGTTCTGTCAGTATTTGTGACGCCTAAAAGATGAACAACTTTTTTCGTGATTAACTTGATCTGGAAACTGCACACACATATGATAATATTGTGATTATTATACTATTAAGCGCAAAGCTAAATTTTCCTGCATGCTTTTTTTATATTGTACTACATCACTCTAAACTACCTTTACCAATTAGCATATATGTAAATTATATGGCAAAGATTAGTTTTCTAGAGTCAAAATGTCAAACACTTGCAACTATCTGTACGGCGTGGTACATTTTATAATGCAATTTATTCAAAATAAAAGTAAGTTTAGAAATCAAAAAGAAATGACGAATGGAATTTTTCTGAACGATTTTCTTTTCTTCAGCTTTAACTAAAATTACTGATTCCCCTGATGCGGTCGAAGGGCACGTTGATTATTTATTTATTTTCAAATCCACGTTTTAGAACATTTGGCTTTATGCGTAGTATTTCTAAAAACGTATTAATATTGTGAAGTGGATTAACTGAACTAAACTTTTTAAACTAATGATTTTTAAACTAATCCTTGCGTGGGCCATATCTTTGGCCAGTGTATAATGCATAAATGCAAGCCTTGATAAGCAAAATTCTCCAAGAATCCGGGCCCGGGCTCAGCAAACACATGTAATCAAAGAAAGGGGGCCTGGCCCGGGCTCCTAAAATTGAGCCCGAACTCATCTCTAACCGTTATCACCTACGTAATGGTACGCTAGATAATCCTTTCATGGCAACGATATTCCTCTCTAGTTGTGCCTTCTTTCACCAGCATAATGCGTCATGACACGCTACTTGGATTTGTAGAGCAAATCCAAGTAGTGTGCCATGATGAACTCTCACTAACTTACACTACAGAGTGCAATGACAAAACTAGTAGTGTGTCACGACGAACTCTCATGAACTCGCACTACTCGGATTTGTGATTCGCGGAACATCAGGAAGGCTTCCAAGTATCGCTCTAGCCTCCAAATTCCCAAGAGACATGAATCCAATCGAGCATTTGTGGTTTGTGTTGGAACAGTAAATCCGATCTGCGGCGGCTCAACCTCATAACTGACAAGAGTTAAAGGATTTGCTGGTCACTTTTTGGTACCAGATACCTCAAGACACCTTCAGAAATGTTGAAACGTCTAGGCCTCGCTGAGTAACAGCTGTTTTGGTGGAAAGTAGAGCACCAAGATCATATTAGGCAGGTAGTCGTAAAGCCTTGGTACTTCAGTGTATATTACAAAACGTAACATACACTGGTGTGCAAAAATTAAGGACGAAGAGGAGAAATTAGCATAACAGCGGAACGAGCAGGCAGAACGGACCGAAAGACCACTCAGGTGATAGACTAGGGCATGTGCATACATATATACACCGCCGTCTCCTATGAGACGGCAGGAGGCTGCACAAAGGGGGTCTATTTGCACGACAAGCAGTGCGGTGTGTGCCATTAACGCCTGCTCATCGGAGACGACGGTTTCTGTGGTGCCAGGAACACAAGAACTGGACACATCAGCAATGGGGTCGAATTCTCTTTACGGATGAGGGCCGATTTAGTCTGACGTACGATTCTGGACTTATACACATCTGAAGAGAGCAAAGAACACGCAATCACACCTCCAACAACATCGAAAGTGACCGGTTTGAAGGTGGCGGAGTTCTCGTTTGGAGCGGTATCATGCTTGGTAGCCGTACTGACCTCTACATCTTCCAAGGAGGTTCAGTCACTGGTGTGCACTATTGTACCGAGGTTCTACTGCCTCACGTGCGTCTGTTTAGAGGTGCTGTGGGTCCTGAGTTCCTCTTCATGGACGACAACGCTACACCTCATCGTACAGTGGCTGTCACAGAGCTGTTGGAGAGTGAAGATATTCATCGCATGGATTGGCCCGCAAGGTCCCTGGACCTAAATTCAATCGAACACGTGTGGGACCTTCGCGGGAGACGCTTGGCAGAACGTCACCAGCCGCCAGCAACGATTCCACAGCTGCGATTGGTGCTACAAGAGGATTGGGTCGCGATTTCTCAACAGCTCCTTGACAACCTCGCTCTCAGCATGGACAGACGTTGTAAATCCTGCAACGCAGTAAGGGGTGATCGTATCCCCTACTAAAGCCTGGATTTTTCTTGGCAGCCGTCTGTCACTTGGACGTTTCTGTCTTCTGTCCAGTTGTGCACGAAGCTACCTTTTCAATAAAGTGCCTTTGTATCCTTTGGATTCCTTGTTTGGAAGGTTTTGCTCACTTGTCCCATATTCTTACATCTTGGGGTTCTTATGGTATGATTTGAATCGATGTGGAGAACTTCTGCACGACGTTACATTCGAAAAACCGTCTTGTCCTTAATTTTTGCACGCCAGTGTATTAATACATTACCTCACAGAGAAAATGCCACACCATGGAGAAATGCTCGAAAACAGACCAAACTGCAGACACAGATAGCCAAGTATGTCCTGAACAAATGATTTAATTGTCACATACAGACTGGGTTCCAGTGGTCGAATATATAGGATGATTAATAATCAGTGTGGCCCGGATTTTGGGCGATACAGCGTTGAATCTGACGTGGCATAGAGGTAATGAGAGTCCGAAGAGAGTCCTGAGGTATCGTGGAGCATGTGGTGTTGATCCGAGTGCACAGTTGATCTTCATTTTGCGGGGTTGAGACGGTACTCAACCGACGTCCAATAATTTCCCACAGATGCTCGATGGGCGAGAGGTGGGAGGATCGCGTGGCCACGGAAGCATCCGCACACCGCATGAAACATTCAGCCTGATCTGAGCGGCATGAGGCCGGTCATTATCCTGTTAAAGAGACAGCGTTTGGGATGTCCTGCAGATACGGTTGTGCCGCGGGCCGCAGCACCTCGTCAACATAGCGGCGTGCCACCAATGTGCCCGCAATGCATACCAGCAGTGAGCGGCTGTTGGCGCCGATAGCACCCGACACCATGATTCCACGTTACCTGGTCGTGTGGCGCTCTACAATGGCGGAGGAATCTGCCCGTTTACCACGACGCCTCTAGACTCTCACGCTGCGATCATCCGTGGTGAGACAGAATCGAGATTCGTTGCTGAACCCCACACTGTTCCATTTGGCACCCCACGCAGCTCTGGTGCGACACTACGCCAAGCGGTGACGACGATGGCTCGCTGTTAAGGTAGGCTTCGCGACACTGTCCGCGTCGATGGACATCGGAATATCCAAGCATCACAGTACACTCCGCAAAACGTCGCCCGTTGTGGCCTGTGGGTCCGCTACGGCATGACGTCGGATCCGACGATCGGTGCCCTCGGACATCCGCCTCCGTGCTCTGGTCCTCCTAGGACGTTGCACATATCCTTCCTGGGACCACTGTCTCCAAATAGCGACCGACGGTTATGGCATCACGTTGCGTTTCTTCCGCAATACGAAGCAAAGACCATCCAACGGTACGAAGGCCTACGATGACACATCTCGTGGACTCATTCATTTGACGGCGTTTTAACGGCATTGGCATCCTTTGTTCGTTTTCCAGACACGGTTACAGCAAAACCACTCACTTCTCGCGGCCGTGACGACGTCTCGACTGATGGCCTCACGGGCTGGTTGTCCGCTTACATCCCGCGCGCTGTTCGTGAGATTGGACTGCAAATGCAATCATTTGCGTAACTTGTACGTGTGTACCCACCCTGCAATTCGCACGAAGCTGCGTTCAAGTTTTCGTTGTATGGCATTTTCTCTGTCAGGCAGTGTATAAATAACAAATCGTAATTTAATAAGCTTCTGCTAACGACTCGTAGTGCTTCTCTCGCAGTATAACATGCCAGTTTTGAAAAAAGATTTGAATTCTTAAATGCTTCTTTATCATGCTATACGTTTATCTTTCGTCTTCATAAAGCCACCCGTTGTTCGAGTTCAAAAGCTTGGCTTCATGCAGATATTAAACCGCGACAATAAACCAACGGAATTCGTTCTGTGGTATAAGCTTTTCCAGTTGTATATTTCTAATCGATATTAAAGCTTAGGAAGTAGCAAGCTACGATCCTTTCTTGTAGAATACTACTTTTATTTCTCGTTCGGATTTCAAGACGTGCAGGAATTATTTTTTCGTTAGACCGAATTTCCAAGCCATGACGTGTGAAAAGGCAGGTTTTTTTACAGTTGGAGAAACTATTCTCTCATTTTTATTAAGATATTTCTCAAAACTTTCAGTCACTTTAAGTAGATGATTAATCTGACGAAAACCAGACACCGATAGAATTAAACGTGAACAGCATGTATTTTGTCTAATTCGTTTTGGTCACTTGCCAAAACCCTCTGCCATGATTCATATTGTTATTCCATCACCACCTCCTCCTGCTTTTCCAGATGATTTCGTGATAAATGTCTGTGAGGCAAAAACTGATAGGAACTTTTTTTGTTGTTACTCCGGGAAGATGACAATGATAAATATCTTCTTATATTAAATAACGATAGCTCACTTTTAATTATTTCTCCATTTTTACGCCAAAAGTTCAACAGACTTGGCGAGGTTAAAGGAAGTCACTTGTTAACATCGTGTTTGACTTGTGAGTTATTATTCAGGACAAAGTGAGGAAACTAATTAACCTATCAACAACAAGGCCTTATCAACATTTTAACATTTGATTTGAATCAAAACAGAACACAACGTACGTAAGTACAATCTATATTGATCAAATCTCTACCTTGAGGGAGTCCACGTCACTGATAATTTGACTCCAAACGTTACATTAAGATATCCCAGCAAAAACACTGTTGCTGGGCCAACACTCAAGCCAGCAGTGGCCCAGCACTATGTTGCCGCTGCCCAACCGTTAATAAAGTGTCCCCGTGCTGGGCCAACACTCAAGCCAGCACTGGCAGTCAGCTGTTCCAGAAGTGGTCCAGCACTCTGTTGCCGCTGCCCAACCGTTAATAAAGTGTCCCGGAAGCCACCACGTGGGCCAGCAGTTCAGGCCAGCAGCTGGCCAACAGTTGGCACCCCATCAGTTGTCATATGCCAGAACAGGGCCATTAGTTATCCATCACTGGCAGTGTCTGCCACAAGCGGCCCTTAAGCGGCGCTGCAAGCACGTGTCATAAATTATAGCTAGCCTAATGTGGTCCGCTAGTTTTCTGGCAGTGTCAGCCGTCATTCAGGTGACGTAACTGAAGGTTTGCCGAATCTTGTCCTCTAATTTCCCAGTAGTAGCCATAAAAAAAAAGGTTAACTGCAGTTTTCCAAAGGCGTTGCTTCTGCGCATGCGCAGTCCCGTTGCTCCCACCTCGTGTTGGGGTTACTTCGGTTGCCAGTTACGGGCCACTAGTGGCACTTGCTTGAAGGCCCGTAATTCACGGTGATGATGCAGGGCCTACAACGGCTGCCAACAGATGGCGCTGCCACCGACGGAACACTACCGTGCCGTGACCGGCATATTTCAGCCAGCAGTGGCACATCACTTCCAGCTAGTTTCCCAATACTTTTGTTTTTGCTGGGATATTATGGGAAAACAGGAGTTTGTTCGTGACGAGAATCGAACTTGCATCTCCTCGCTCCGGAGTGAGTTGCTCTAAAAGACTAAGCTACACCGACGGAATGTATGGCGGCAGATTTATCATCTTGATACGTACTATTCCTTTGTATAACGTCAGAGTTACAGTTACCCTAAAAACTTACGCATGTGAGGTGTTTTCATTTTGTCTCACTTGTTATATTTCCAACGACCGTCTTGAGCAGCTGAATGGGTGATATAGGCGATAGACAGTCGCCCTTTCCTAATTTAGGTTCCAGGAAAGAGAGCGAGCCAGTGTCTTGAGACAAGCAAATGACCCATTCTTCATCTGGGACCTGCACGGTCAGCAGCTAGCGCTTAGACCACTGCGCCACTGGGGCGGCCTCACCGTGTCAAAAAATGCTTCATAAGTTCGTATCCGTGTAAACACATGCGTCTCCCAAGTAGCGCAGTTGTCAAAGTACTGGCTCTTGACCGTTCAAGTTCCGGATGAGGAATGAAGGGTGTGCTTGTCTTAGAGCACGTGCTATGTCCCCTCCCTGAAACCAGTGATCCTGAATCAGGGACGGACAGACTGCTTTATAGCCCTTACACTTGTTCACGGTAGACGTTCATCCCCGAAATAAAAAACAAACAAACCCATGATAATGTTATAGAATAAAATAGCAACGTTTATTCATAATAAATGTTTATTTAACATAGTTTCGCAGATCGTTTGACTAAGCATCATCAGGAGGAAATGCAGCGTAAACAATTAAATCATTATGACATCATGACGGTTACGGAATTTGGTGAGTTGTATCAGCGCGCTTCAGAGAAAGTGGAGTAGACGTCATGTCGTTGAAAAGCCGTGAAGAATTGCGGTATGTGTGTGAAAGCTTCTAATATATTAAGCTTGATAGTCGAATCAGTCAGGTTTATCAATAAGCGTAGCGTTTTCAAACAAAAATGCATGGTTATTTTCGTGACAGTGTTGGGCTGTAGACAATTTTTTCAGTTCACAGTTCCATAGTTAAATCTTGTGTCCTTCACACTGAAACTTAAAGCCCTGCCTGTCTGTTCTATATATGAAAGTCATAAATTATGTATACCATACTAATGTTACTCACACTTTTGTCTCCGTGTAATTCTACTATCTTGATGTAGCTAATCAAAGAAGCAGCCGAATTATATGTGTGATTTTCTAAACTTATTAGTTGCAGTAGCATGTCTTTCTCGTTAAACCGATTGCACAATCACGAAAAGCCAAGCAGTGGTCTAAGCGATGACTTATGATCAGTCGTCCGAAAGAGGTCCGGGTTCGAATCCCGATGAGACATGGATGTTGTGTTTGCCTTACGGCACTGGCTCTCTCTCCCTTCCCTGGAACCAGAGGCCCTAAATTAGGGACGGGTTACTGCTTATAGCCCATTGAGTTGCTCAAGGTCGTCGTTAAACCTCAAATAAAAAAAAATAAAAAAAAATACGGAAGAAAATGAGCGCAGGCGTGGAAAATTCTTGAAAAGTGCTTTACTCAGCAAATTAATTTAACATATTTAGAAATCAAAGTAAACTTTATTCGTATGTGATTATCAGAGACAGGTGCATGTTCTATCTTACACATCTGCCTACGATCACATTAATTGCCTTTCGGTTAAAGATATCCAGTTTTTCAGATGCCAGAACTTTTTTTGCTTTTTATCCAATGGATTATCTTCATGCAATTAACGAGTATTAGGAGTTCTTGTGTGATACATCAGCTTAATCCCTCATAATGAAGGGATTTGGTGTTAGGAGTTATCCCAAATCAGCTCTTGATAGAAGTCATCGTAACGTAGTCTGTAGTTAATTTGGAATGTATTCCTTTCCTTTTTTTATTCAACAAGCAAGAAAGATACCACATAAACTCCAGGGGTAATCAATACATTTTTTGACAGAAGTTTTCAACATAGGATACCAAAAGGCTCGGGTTCGGGCCGGATTTTCCAAATTAAGGCTCGTGCAGACCTGTACTCTCTGTGTGCTACTATGACCTATAAATAGGCCCAGTACTTAAGAAATAATTCCACGATACTGTTTGAGAGAAAATAGGTTTTAATGAAATACGAAAGGAATACAACAAATGAAATGTGATAGAAATCTAAATTTCTTGCGCTTCATAGCTTCAAAGTTAACCTGGATACGCCTTCGTTCGTGCATTCTTCCATTACATCTTCAGTTTGTATTTCATCTGGACGCATGTAATGATTTATAACCTTGATGTTTGTGATTGGTGTTCTTTAGCGTTTGTTTAATTATATATATATAGTTTCTGGAATGATTCGTCCAGTTCCGATTAATCCAATGCCGATTCGTCCAAAGGTGCGATTGGTCCAATGCCGATTCGTCCAATGGGACAAACAGGCCAATGATACGATTAGTCCAATTCCCTCTGATCTGTCCGGAGTGCAACTCGTGCGAAACAAATCTCATGCATTCTGATTCTATCTTCGGTGTTGTATGGAAATATCAGTATTCCAAAGAATGTAAAATAACGTTACATTTCATGCGTAATATTGTGGTTATGGATTTTTTTGTCGCTTGTTTTTTGTTATACTGTCCTCGCTGTCGTGTGAAATTACTGATGTACGAGCCATTCAATAATCTTCATATCAAATCAAGTTAATAATATGGCGCTTTTACCTAGGCATTAAATATAGGTCTTTTTAACAGTTTTTATTCTACCGATGTCCTGTTCACAAAGTTTATATATCAAGTGAAATTAATAATATGGCGCTTTTACTTAGGCACTAAATATTAATTAGGTCCTAGGCCTAGGCCTTTTTAACAGTTTTCATTTTACCGATGTCATGTTCACAAGGTTTACACATAAAGTCAAGTTAATAATATTGCGCTTTTACTTAGGCACTAAATGTTAATTTCATAAGCCCACGGCCTAGCTGCTTTGTAAAGATGCGAGAAATGATCCGTTGAGTGCCTTTTTTTAGGTTTTATAAAATGTTTACAAATGCCAAATATCTAAGTTGTAACTTAAATCTTTTGAAAAGGCCCACCGGTCTAGGTGTCTTGTAAAGAGATGAGAAATGTTCCGTTGAGTACCTTTTACCAAGTTTATAAAATGTTACAAATGCCAAATATCTAAGTTGTAACTTAAATCTTCGGAAAAGGCCCTTGGCCTAGGTGCCTTGCAAAGAGATGAGAAATGTTCCGTTGAGTACCTTTTACCAGCTTTATAAAATGTTTACAAATACCAAATATATGGGAATCATTCTTCAAAAGGATATAAGGAGGAGAATAACTTAATTTATTATTCCCTTCTTAAAAAAAAATGGCCGTTGGTAAGATGATACCATCGGACAAATCTGCATTGGAATAATCGTACATTGGACGTATAGTCCATTGTACTAAACGGCATTGGACGAATTGGCACTGGAGCAATCGCCATTGGAAGAATTGTCCGGGACCGATGTATATGTATGGGGGCCTGATAATCTGTTGCTCTGTAATATAAGTATGAGCTTACAAATGGTTTTCCTAAATTAAAAAGGTACTTTCACAATTTAAAATGAACAAAGCACGTATGGATAAGAAGGACAGATTTGTTAAAATTGTGTAGGTGAAATGGTAAAACTATATTTGCAATCCAGTTTCTTAGCGCAAAAATAGATAACATTTTTTTTAAGGTTTAACGACCACCGTGAGCAACTCAATGGGCTATAAGCAGTCGCCCGTCCCTAATTTAGGGTCACTGGTTGCAGGGAAGGGAGAGAGCCAGTGCCGTAAGACAAACACAACATCCATGCCTCACCGGGATTCGAACCCGGACCCCTTTCGGACGAATGATCAGAGGCCATCGCTTAGACCACTGCGCCACAGAGGCGGCTAACAATTTTCAAAGCTTTCGCAGATGAACCAGATGTCTCCTTCAAGGAAGGGAGCGAAAAACTGTAATCTCTTTAATAGAATGCTTCAACAATGTGAACGCCTGCGTCTCTATATACCACGCTTCAGAGAAACATTGACAAGCCCCCTCTTTCCAACTAACTAAGTGTTTATGCCATCCCTGTGCAATATCCAGACTACTCTAAACGATACTATTTTACATTCGAATGACCAAGTTCTTGTTTAGAATTGGAATCAACGGAAATAAAGGAGCCACAAAAGACCCTAAAGTCACCAAGGCTCTATCTAGAGAAGTTAAATTCAAGTCCGGTGTTTCTATGTAGGGTGATAAAAAGAAATTAGCTCCGTACTGCACCCCTAAATCAAAAGCTATTTGGGAAACTTTGGAAATCATTCCCAACAGTAATGCTTGCAATGACAGCGTTTCTCTAGAGTTGCCACAAATTTCGAACTAGCTCTTCGAATAGCGCCTTTTTCGTTCCACGATACTGCGTGTCAACAACGTGACGCCTCATGTCTTTAAATGAAAATTACATTCGCATCTATTCATTTATTGTCTAGTTTAGTCACCGCGCTCAAATTGTTAAAGCTTTCTATTGTTCAGATTGCAGTTATCTGTCTACCTTCCTTGAAAGCCCATCTGGCTGCTGTGTGAAAGCTTGGAAACGTTTTCTATTTTTACTCCAATAAATCGGATTACTGATTTTACTATTTATGTATAGTTGGTTTGCAATTCCTTCTTATTAATTAAAAAAATAATTCTTTATTATTTATTTATTTTATGATTGGAATGTATTTCGATTGAATGTATCCGTGCAACGTATCATATTCACTTTTTCGGAAAAACTCGGACAACGCTGGCCCAGAAGCGGATTCATGTATTTTTTGTTAAACCCTGGCAACAACACGGTTGTAAAATATAGTGAAGCTGACATAAAAGAAATTTATCTTCTGATCATAATCATTGTCGGACTGTGATGGGTTGATGCTATTATCTGTTTTTAAACTTTTCCCTGTGTGTTTAGGGAAGCTGTTTTGCTTTATACTGCTTTGCGAGATTTATTGTGCTCTGGAAAAAACATGCCTGTTGTATATTTTGCAGTTTTACACTGCAATCTAAAGAATTAATCATTTTGTCTCTCTTCCTCTCCCCCTCCCCCTCTAGAGTAGGCACAGCCTCCTGGGTGATAATTCCACTCTCATTTTTCTACTCGTGTTAAATGTTTAAGAGTCTCATTTGTAACAAAGCCTCGGAGAACACTGTCTTCAACTCACCTTAATTCTTCCCCCAGACAATCAGAAAGCTTCAGCTGTCAGAGGTCTTTAACCATCAACAACAATTGATGAACTCCGCACTTTGTCCCTGAAGCTCCATTAGGCCGGCTCCTTGGTCTCCCTTGATTCCTCGTCACTCACTCACTTTTTTCTTTTTTTACTTTTTTTTTCTCCTTACTTCTTGGGAAGTTTACTTTGTTCAGTTTTGTAGCTTTGTTGTGTTTCCCCTTTACTCTTTCTTTCTTCTCGTTTTTGTGATGGAAACTGCACTTGAAATCACTCAAGCAGTTTCTGTACGTCTGTTTCGCGACTCTATCTCACCTCACTGCTGTAAGACGTATCTACCTTTCGCCATTCTGCACTTAATACCACTCCGCTTTCGGTAGGGAAGAAAAATCATTTGGGGTTTTTCAGCCATCTCCCGGAGGAAAAGATCAAGGAATACTTCAAAAGGACAGGAGAAGGAACCCTCTTCAAAGTATTTTATATAGAACTTGAGGTTATCAGATCTGCGCGTTTGAGAACGTATAATTCTTATCACCAAAACGCAACGAAAAATTTCACATTATAGGTGAGATTCCAGCATAACGTTTTTGACGTGGTTTAAAAACCAAATCATTGAGAAATTTATATGAAATTGTCTTGCTAAAAGTAAAATTTGCTATTATTTAATTGTGTACGTTTTAGAAAATTGAAATTTCTGTTATCGAACGCTCACAGTTGACGGAAAGAATGTTTCACAGCCTATCGTAGTACACATTAAATTGAGGAGCTTGCAGCAGGGGGGGGAGTTCCATTTTCGACATTTTGTGGGAATTAAGAAAAAAATGTTTATAAAAAATACGGTTTAACTCAGGTTAGCAAAAAATTCCCCACTGTAAAGATAACATTATCTCTAATAAATACATGTCCCTGAAATGAATATAGGACAAATATAAGAAAATTGAAGCTCCCCCCTTTTTGCACTAAATGTCATAAATTTCATTAAATTTTGTATTTAGTAAAGGATAGAAAAAATAAATAATGTTAATAAAATGTGTTTAATGACCACTAAACAACATTACAAATCTATTTTTTAATAAACAAATAAAATATTACAATTTCCAAAAACAAAATGAAAATTCCAAATATCACAGCTTCCAAAACATTACTATCCCGTACTTGCACCAAACGGTGGTGGGGTCAGCTCCTAAAACATTAATATCCCACCCATTTATTACCGGATCTTCCTTCGTTCTTGTACCAATCGATCCGGAATATTTTTCTTACATTAGTAAATATTAGGTGTGCAACTTAATTCTCGGCCCCTAACCGCATCCGATCATAGAACGTCGGCAAATGCAAATAGCTGTGTGGCAGATTGCAGCGCCATCCAGGAGCTTTGGAATGCGTACGGCAACGTACGTATTCGAAAGCTGTATCCATGTATTCGAAAAATATCCAGGTAACCGTAAACGCTCACAGATGTAGTGACAGAAGAGACGAAAGTTGACGGTGAAAGCAATGTCGTTCGAGAAGCAACATTTGAGGCACTGCCTCCTGTTTGCGTTTCAGCTAAAAAAAGTGCCGCGGGAGCTGAGCAAAAGATCTGTGGTGCTTTGGGTGAGGCTACTGTGTCCTACAGTACGTGTAAGAAGTGGTTCCAGATGTTTAAGCAGGGAAATTTCGATCTCCGTAATGCAGATCGTCCGGGACGGCCACAAAAAGTTGACAATGAGGAACTGGAACAACTGTTAGACGCGGATCCCTGTCGCACGCAGTCAGAGCTCGCCCAGGAGTGACATTGCAAAACGTCTGCACAAGCTTGGACGGATTCACAGGGAGGGCCGTTGGGTGCCCCACCAAATCACAGCTGCGAACAAGTCTAGGCGCTACGATGTTGCTGTGTCCTTGCTCTCCAGATTCAAGAAGAAGAAGATTTTGACCTGTGATGAGAAGTGGATCCTCTACGATAATCCTAAGCGGCGCAAATCGTGGGTTTATCCAGGTCAGCCTACTACCAGTACCGCCAAACCGAATATCCATACCAGGAAGTTGTTGCTGTGCATATGGTGGGATCAGCGCGGTGTCGTACACTATGAGTTGCTCAAACCTGGTGAAACGGTCAATGCTGAGCGTTATTGTCAGTAACTGCTTGGTGTGAGTGACCGCAATGAAGGCGAAAAGGCCATACACCGGCAAGGGCAGAAGGTCTGTCCTGTTGCTTCAGGATAACGCGCGTCCTCACACCGCGAAAACGACTTTAAACACGATCGCCGACCTGGGATGGGAGATTTTTATTTTGTCCCACCCGGCGTATTCTCTAGACTTCGCTCCGTCGGATTATCACCTCTATTTCCCTCCCTGCAACATCACCTGAGTGATACGCACTTCACTTCTGTCGAGGAAGTCCCCACAAGTATTGATGGCTTTATCAACTCGAAACGGTGTCACGTCACTTCGTCGCGTGCGTCAATTCGTCGACTACGTCAATTCGTCGCCTGCGTCAATTCGTCGCGCATCAATTCGTCGACTACGACAATTCGTCGCGCGTCAATTCGTCGCATGCGTCAATTCGTCGCGCGTCAATTCGTCGACCACGACGATTCGTCGCGCTTCAATTCGTCGAGGACAAATTCGTCGACTACGTCAATTCGTCGACTACGTCAATTCGTCGCGTTTACAGATTTTGGTTACATACAAAACGAATGCAGGAAAACGTACGATTTCGAACGTCTTGCTCCCTGATCAAATTTATAAAGTTTGGACACGCAGACAGGATAGGAATATTACGTTTTTCTTTGGCACTAAAAATATTAGACGGTAAACGGTTTTTGGAAAGGGGCAGGGGCCCGGTTGGTCAGAGCCCCCATACACAAAATATTCGTAAGATCTACAGTTTTCAATTCAGAACCACCAAATCAGGTATCCTATCTCATAGTACTCTAACTTAGACGGTTGTCGGTTTTTGGAACGGGTCAAGGCCCGGGGAGTCAGAGCTACCCCCCCCCCCCCCCGTACATACAAAATTTTCGTAAAATCTAGTTTTCATTTCAGAACCATCAAATTTGGTATCATGAAACTCTAACTTAGACGCTAGACGGTTTTTAAAAGGGGTTAGAGCCCGCGGGGTCGGAGCCCCCCCTCATAAAAAATTTCGTAAAATCGACAGTTTATATCTTAGAACCACCAAATTTAGTATACTATCTTATGGTACTCTAACTTAGACGGCCAATCGTTTTTGGAAGGGGTTGGAGCCCGGGGGTCAGACCCCCCCGAATAAACACTTTTTCGTAAATACAGTTTTCAATTTAGAACCAAAAAATTTGGTATACTATCTCATGGTACTCTAACTTAGACGCTAGACGGTTTTTGGAAGGGGTTGAAATCCGCGGGGTCGGCCTGCCCCTCATAAAAATTTCGTAAAATCTACAGTTTTTATCTAAGAACCACCAAATTTGGTATACTATCTTATGGTACTCTAACTTAGACGGCAGACCGTTTTTGGAACGGGTCAAGGCCCGGGGGTCAGAGCCCCCACATACAAAATTTTCTTTAAAACTACAGTTTTCAATTCAGAACCACCTAATCTGGTATACTATCTCATGGTACTCTAACTTAGACGCTAGACGGTTTTGGGAAGGGGTTGGAGCCCGGGGGTTCAGACCCCCCAAATAAAAACTTTTTCGTAAAATCTACATTCTAAAATTGCCTTTATTCTTCAGTAAAATAACATTTCTATGTACATGACAATGGAATTCTGCCAATAAATACAGCGGTATATACATCAGCTGGAAAGTTCCAGTGAAACGTAAAACAAAATATTGTTAAAATCATAAAAAAAAATTATTTCAGTTTTCAATTTAGAACCACCAAATTTGGTATACTATCTCATGGTACTCTAACTTAGACGTTAGACGGTTTTTGGAAGGGGTTGGAGTCCGGGGGGTCTACCCCCTCATAAAAATTTCGTAAAATCTACAGTTTTCATATTAGAACCACCAAATTTGGTATACTATCTTATGGTATTCTAACTTAGACGGCAGACCGTTTTTGGAACGGGTCAAGGCCCGGGGTGTCAGAGCCCCCACATACAAAATTTTCTTAAAAACTACAGTTTTCAATTCAGAACCACCTAATCTGGTATACTATCTCATGGTACTCTAACTTAGACGCTAGACGGTTTTTGGAAGGGGTTGGAGTCCGGGGGTCTACCCCCTCATAAAAATTTCGTAAAATCTACAGTTTTCATATTAGAACCACCAAATTTGGTATACTATCTTATGGTACTCTAACTTAGACGACAGACCGTTTTTGGATCGGGTCAAGGCCCGGGGGTGAGAGCCCCCCACATACAAAATTTTCTTAAAAACTACAGTTTTCAATTCAGAACCACCAAATCTGGTATACTATCTCATGGTACTCTAACTTAGACGCCAGACGGGTTTTGGAATGGGTTGGAGCCCGGGGGTCAGACCCCCCGAATAAAAACTTTTTCGTAAAATCTACAGTTTTCAATTTAGAACCACCAAATTTGGTATACTATCTCATGGTACTCTAACTTAGACAGTAGACCGTTTTTGGAAGGAGTTGGAGCCCGGGGTTAAAGCCCCCACCCATAAAAATGCGGCGTAAAATCTACAGTTTTCAATTTAGAACCACCAAATTTGGCATACTCTCTCATGGTACTCTAACTTAGACGGTAGACGGTTTTTGGAACGGGTCGGGCGCGGGGTCAGAGTCCCTCCGCCCATAAATATTTTTCGTAAAAACTAAAGTTTTCAATTTAGAGCTACCAAATTTGGTATACTATATAATGGTGCTCTAAATTAAACGGTAGACGGTTTTCAGAACGGGTCGGGGCAAGGGTGGTTACCCCCCCCCCTACACACAAACTTTCGTAAAATCTATAGTTTTCAATTTAGAACCACCAAATTTTGTTTATTATCTCATGGTACTCTAACTTAGACGGCAGAAGGATTTTGGAACGGATCAAGGCCCGGGGTTAAGACCCCCCACATACAAAATTTTCTTAAAATCTTTATTTTTCAATTCAGAACCACCAAATTTTGTGTCATGAAACTCTAACTTAGAGGGAGACGGTAAGTGAAAGCGCAACATTATTAACTTGATTTGTTATGCAAACCTTATAAATACGACCACAGCGATTAAAAGTTACTAAAGAGTCCTTGTAAGTAATATTTTTTGACCGAGTGCAAGTACAATTACGAAATGTCAACAGGTCAAAATATCTAAAGTAACAATGAAATTTGGAATATTTCTTTTTTCTTTCTTTTTATTTCAGTTTTGACACTTGTATTAAGTTTTAAAAACATATATTTCTCCTGTCGTATACCTTCATTGTGCTTTAAACAGAATTTCTTACCATGTTTTGGGTATTTTGTTTCGTGTGGTTGCAGTTTTTTTAATGTTTTGGGCATTTCATTTTGTGTGGTTACTTCTTTTTATGTTTTGGGCATTTTACTTTGTACAGGTGTTTTTGTTATGTTTTTGTTCTTTTCTTTTCTGTGGTGGTTGGAATGTCGACAGGATGAAAAGGAGAAACTGTGGACAGGCACGATGCCTACTTGCTTCTAATTTTTTTTTCAAATACAGCACATGATTTTGTATTGAGTTATACCTCTTACTCATTAAGCGACTACAGGTTTCTTTAAATATGAACGTTTTCTTAGAGCCTTTTGTTTCCTCTACCTAGCTTTTTCGGTTCCGCAATTTCTTTTTTTGGTTTTAGAATATTTTCCTTATTATTAATCTATTTTCTCATGCAAACTCTTTATGTAAGGTATGTTTATTCTATCGAAGTATTTTGCAATTATACGTGAAGCCCTGTTGCTGAAGTAAAAAAAAATATTTCCAACTGAAACACCGCAGTTCAGATATTTTCCCGCTGTTAACTCAAAGAATGAAAACAAAGACAACAAATCTGTGCAAGGGTTGAGGCATGAGACAGTACTTACTGGTAATTAGGCAAAGTTTTAAGGAAGAATGAGCTTAAGAATTTCTAACTGCAACAAAAAAGAGCATCCGGACTGTATCCCTCCCCATCCCCTAGTGCCGGCCTTTGGACGTCTTGAAAGAGAAGTCTTAAGGACACATCTGTATCTTAATTGCCTGAGCATTCGCGACAATCTTCTGGTGTCGTAGTAGAAAAACACACTTCCTACTTCGCCTAAATTGCTTGGATGTAATGCCAACGGACAAAGTTTTGCTCTCGCATTGGATTTCTGTTGCTTTTGATGGAATACTTTTCCCCTGGGGTTCACCGCTTTCACTATAGGCTTCAGGACAGGCGGCAATACACCCCAACGTAAAACACCAATTTCACGGCAATTAACTGCAATTAGCGAAAGAGAGGGGCGGTACAGGAAATAAGTCGAACGAGACAGATCTGAACTTAGAAAGTCGGGGGAAGGTGTTGCATGAAAAACTGTGTTTGGCTTACAGATCATTTGGCACGTAGGGACGTAGGTTTCTTTTAATATGTTACGGGGTAAACAAATTGTCTTTTCAGTATAACAATTTTCTTTCATACGCATGGTGCAACACAAAAAATTTGAATTTATTTTTGAGAATTAGCAAGACGCCTACCGGCCCAGAGTACAGCTGCCCAGTCCGCGCCTGCTGCCGCCTCCGGAACCTGACTCCCGGGTTCTTCGCATCTGTTGATCCCCCGCCTGGAGCGTCCCTGCTGTGAAATGCATGTACCTCTGCGTTTTGGAAAAACAAAAGATAAGATGCCGATCCTTAAAATTAACCACTTCTTGTGACCGCAGGTACGAAAATCTTGAACTTCGCTTAAACCCTAACTGGAGGAACAAGCTTCACGTGATTGTCTGTATTCTGAGTGTTTTATTGAATGGTTGCTCATTAGTTCGTAGTTGACTGGAGAACAGAGAACGTGCTTGTTGAAACCTTTGTTGTGCGTTGTCAAGTGATAATAGTGGAAATATATCATTCTAAATATTTTGGAAAGAGAAAGTGCATTGTTTTCCGAAGGCACTATGCAGATGAAGAATGCAACATAAATAGTTAACTCACAAAAAGAAAATGATTTGCTGAAATGGAAAGGGTATTTATTTTGCCATAACAGAGTGCGAGGTGATTTACGGTATTGTCACTGTATTGAAAGAAATTATGGAAATTGTACTGGCTTTGCTAGTACTATTCTTATTGGAGATGAACACAGGATGCGCAATGAGAAACCACATAATCATGCTCCAAGACCGGAGAAAAGTGATGTTGCTGTTGCAAGAGCGCAAATAAAAGAACGAGCGAGAAATACGGACGAAGCCCCTGCACAAATTATTCAAACCGTGACAACGTCAATGGCTACAGTAAATGCAGCTTACATGCCTAATATGGATGCACTAAGGCAAGTTGTAAAAAAGAGAAGACATTCCAAGACATGCCTGCGGAGCCTACGACTTCAGAACGGATCGATGCCCCAATAAATTTACAGGAGAAGATGGTGCAAAATTTCTTGGCAGAGATAGCGCATTTGGACATCAAAGAATTATTTTATTTTTAACAGAGAATAATTTACGAAAGCTTAAAGAATGGCCCCTCTGGATTATGGATGGGACATTTGAAACTTATCCAACCCTTTTTTGGCAATTATGTTCCATTCATGCTATGGTTGAAACGAATCCAGAGATGCACAGACTTGTCCCACTAGTTTATGGGTTACTTTCCAGCAAGTATAAATAATATAATACTATTATAAAGTATTTTTGTAGGATTTACAAGACTATGCATCAGACTATGATATTCAGCTTGCACCACAATATACGCATAATAATAGATTTTGAAATAGCTACCGTTATAATGCTGCTAAAAAGGAATTTGGAAGCAGCACACACAAATGTTGTTGGTTTCATCTCGGAAAAAAATGTGCTGAGGAATATCCATCCTCTGGCATAGCCTTGGAATATAAGGAAAACAGTGAGTTTGCTCTCAAAGTCAGACATTTGCAAGCACTCGCATTTTTTTCATCTGATTAAATTCCAGCTGCTTTTGAAGAAATGAAATCAATTTTACTAGAATATGCAGATTCTGTAGTTCAGTGGTTTGAGGAAAATTATGTTCTTGGAAAATTTCGTGGAAGCAGAAGAAACAATCCAAGCAGAAGCCCTCCGCTGTTCCCGCCAACAATTTGGTCAGTTAGTGAAAACAATTTATTTGGCTTTCCCAGAACACAAAACGAACTTGAAAGATTAGACAGACGCTGTAATACAATTCTGGGAGAGAAAAAACTGTGACTGTACGAAATAATCAGTGAAATTGCGAAAGAGCAGAGAACAACTATGGCTAAAATCGAAAGAGTGATAGCACAGATTCCAACAAATCCACCCAGAAAAGAAACGCTGGCAAGATAAAAAGGAATTCGAACTTCTTTGGTGCACAGAGACAATGTTAACATGCTGGAAATTTTAAGAGGAATTTCATATAATTCTACCCTTTACCAAAATGTGCTGGTATTTCTCACTAATTGATTTATACCTTTTACTAACTTGTATTTGAATTTTTCAAGAATGTAATTCCGCCGAAGATGCAAGAATGTAAAACACAACGCAAAATTAAAAAAGTCAAAATTTTCTAAATAGCATGTCAAAAACATAAAATGTCAAAAAGTAATCCAAAATGTGAAACATATAAAAATTCAAAATGCAATCCAAAATGTGAAACAAATAAAAATTCAAAATGCAATCACAAGTCACAAGCATTACAAAAAGGCGAAACGCTATGTAACAAGTACAACACAAAATAAAACAAATGCCAAAAAAAAATGCATACGCTTTGTAAAATGTACAAAATAAAATAAATGCCATATTCACAAGGATTTCATGACGAGTCAAGTTAAAAATGAGCTTTTACTTAGACTTCAAATAATAATTACTAGCCTCTACACCTTTTTAAGACTTTAATAAGTGCAACATCACTAACCTGACTTGTCATCAAACATTATCAATATGACCATAGCATACAATCACTTAAAAGACTTGTTAATGGATGAATTGAGATCACCAAGTTCAGCGGGTGAAAGTTAATGGCTGTTTATAGTTTTGTACTCGAGTAAATGCGCAACACAGTAAACTTGACTTTCTCTGAAAATTTTATGTATATGAGCACGGTTGATTGAAAACTGATAAAAAGGCTTAAGGCCTGTTTATTAATTTTTGTGCCTCAATCAAAACGCAGTACCATAACCTTGGCATGTTATCGAAACCTTATGAATACGTCGGACTAAAAATTCCTAAAAAACGTTTACGCCTGTCTTGTAACTAAAGTTTTGTGACAGGGTAAAACTGCAACATTAATAACTTGACATGTTATGTTAACGTTGTAAACATGAGCACGGCGGATTAAAAATTTCAACAAATAGCCTTTGGGATTAATGTGTTGTAGCTGAGTAAAAATGTAACATTACCTTGATTTTCTATATAAACCAAACTACGTGCTGAAATGGCCCAACTATATATACGTATACTTCAACCATATACCGAAGCGCTGACAAGGTGAAATCAAAAGTGCAATTTTGTACGGTCCCCTAACATTTTATGGCCAGCCTACATGGAAGTGAATACCTTGATATCAAAAACATACTTTTTGTACGGTCCACAACAAATAGCAATGGACACGTCGCAATCTTTGGGGGGGTTTAACGACCACCGTGATCAATTCAGTGGGCTATAAGCAGTCGGACATTCCCAATTTTGGGCCACTGGTTCCTGGGAAGGGGGACAGCCAGTGCCAGAAGTCAAGCACAACGTCCATGATTCACCGGGATTTGAACCAGGATCCTTTTTGACAAGTGGTCAGAAGCCAGCGCCTAGATCACTCCGCCGCCGTAGCGGCACACGTTGAATTGTACTTTTCATACGGCCCCAAACGCTCTTATGGACATACTAGATTGAACTGGACGCAAATAAATCATTAATATAATTTGTACTAGCAGGGATACCAGTTATTTGCCAGGTACATATTACTATTTGTGGAATCACCAAGTTCAGCGGGTGAAAGTTAATGAATGTAAAAGATATTCCTGCAATTTTCCAGTAAACTTATTTTAAATTTTTTGATTTAGTTAATTTAATTTTGCGAAACAAAAAAGAAAGAAAAAGGAATGGGAATACTTACCTTCTAGGAGACATCTATAGAACTGCCGTACATCTGGCGTGTGCTTCTGTGAATCCCGCGACACAGAAATGCAATGTACCTATGTGATGTCGCATGCATACGACTTTACATTGGCATTGATAATCATTTCTTACCGTTTTGAATTTTGAATATCTGGAACTCTCTGTTTACATTACATTATATTTCTTTCTGATAAGCCGTTCGTTGGTAGTGAAAGTTAAACTATATAGATTTGTGTTTTTAATACACCATTAAACGCATATTTTTGCATTTTATTGTTATCTACAGTCCCTAACTCAGACCTTGGGTTGGTTTGTTGGTTGGTTGGTTAATTGATGGTTTATGGTGCAAGGCCCTCAAAGGGCCAAAGAGCGCCTTAGAACGTAAATATGGTATTCTTAAGAGTAAAAAACGGAACTTTTTACGAAAATTTTGCATGGGGCTACCTTGACCCGGGCCCCGACCCCTTCCAAAAACCGTCTACCGTCTAAGTTAGATAACCATAAGTAGTATACCAAATCTGGTTGTCCTAAATTGAAAACTGTATATTTTACGAAATTTTTATGAGGAGGGGAGGGGCTCTCACCCCGGGGTTCCAGCCCCTTCCAAAAACCGTCTAGCGTCTAAGTTAGAGTTTCATGATACCAAATTTGGTGCTTCTGAATTGAAAACTGTAGTTTTTAAGAAAATGTTGTATGTCTGTGTGTGTTAGCGGGGGGGGGGGGGGGGATCCGACCCCCAGGGCCTTGACCCGTGCCAAAAACGGTCTGCCGTCTAAGTTAGAGTACCAGAAGATAGTATACCAAATTTGGTGGTTCTAAGATGAAAACTGTAGATTTTACGAAATTTTTTATGAGGGGGGGGAGCTCCGACCCCGCGGGCTCCAACCCCTTCCAAAAACCGTCTAGCGTCTAAGTTAGAGTACCATGAGATAGTATACCAAATTTGGTTGTTCTAAATGTTCTGACCCCCGGGCTCCAACCCCTTCCAAAAACCGTCTAGCGTCCAAGTTAGAGTACCATGAGATAGTATACCAGATTAGGTGGTTCTGAATTGAAAATTGTAGTTTTTAAGAAAATTTTGTATGTGGGGGGCTCTGACCCCCGTGCCTTGACCCGTTCCAAAAACGGTCTGCCGTCTAAGTTAGAGTACCATAAGATAGTATACCAAATTTGGTGGTTCTAAGATGAAAACTGTAGATTTTACGAAATTTTTTATGAGGGGGGCTTCGACCCCGCGGGCTGCAACCCCTTCCAAAAACCGTCTAAGAGTACCATGAGATAATATACCAAATTTGGTGGTTCTGAATTGAAAACTGTAGATTTTACGAAAAAGTGTTTATTCGGGGGGGTCTGACCCCCGGACTCCAACCCCTTCCAAAAACGGTCTGCCGTCTAAGTTAGAGTACCATAAGATAGTATACCAAATTTGGTGGTTCTAAGATGAAAACTGTCGATTTTACGAAATTTTTTATGGGGGGGGGGCTTCGACCCCGCGGGCTTCAACCCCTTCCAAAAACCGTCCAGCGTTTAACTTAGAGTTTCATGATACCAAATTTGATGGTTCTGAAATGAAAACTAGATTTTACGAAAATGTTGTATGTACGGGGGGGGGGGGGGGGGTAGCTCTGACTCCCCGGGCCTTGACCCGTTCCAAAAACCGACAACCGTCTAAGTTAGAGTACTATGAGATAGGATACCTGATTTGGTGGTTCTGAATTGAAAACTGTAGATCTTACGAATATTTTGTGTATGGGGGCTCTGACCAACCGGGCCCCTGACCCGTTCCAAAAACCGTCTAAGTTAGAGTACCATGAGATAATATACCAAATTTGGTAGTTCTAAATTGAAAACTATATCTTACGGCAATTCTGTAGGGAGGGGGGGCTTTAACCCCCCTCCTCTCTGCAACCGCTTCCCAAAACCGTCTACAGTCTAAGTTAGAATACCACGAGATAGTATACCTGATTTGGTGGTTCTGAATTGAAAACTGTAGATTTTACGAAAATTTTGTATATGGGGGGCTCTGACCAACCGGGCCCTGCCCCGTTCCAAAAACCGTCTACCGTCTAATATTTTTAGTGCCAAAGAGAAACGTAATATTCCTGTCCTGTCTGCGTGGCCAAACTTTATAAATTTGATTAGGGAGCAAGACGTTCGAAATCGTACGTTTTCCTGCATTCGTTTTGTATGTAACCAAAATCTGTAAACGCGACGAATTGACGTGGTCGACGAATTTGTCCGCGACGAATTGACGCGCGACGAATTGACGTAGGCGACGAATTGACGCGCTACAATTGACGTAGGCGACGAATTGACGCGCGACGAATCGTTGCAGTCGACGAATTGACGCACGCGACGAATTGACGTAGAACCACTCGAAACAGCCCTCTTTTTTCCGCAGTGGCATTTGGCAGCTCCCTGACCGATGGCTCAAATGTTTCCAACACGACGGGCATTATTTCCCTGATTAGTTACGTATTCGATTTGCTATAATTTACTGTCAACGTGTCGTGCCTGTTGCCGAGAATTAAGTTCCACACCTAATGTGTTAAGAGAAATCAACCGAAAATGGAGCTGCCACCTTTTGCTGCAAACTTCTCAATTCCAGATAAGGGTAAATGTTTTTTATGTATTTAATATCAACAAATGGCTGGACAATTTATTTAAAGTTCATTTGTTTTAAAGGTGCATCTATATTAATGCAATTACCATGGCTGTATGTAGGTCGCCTACACACGAAATTACTCAAAGTAGAGACTTGAAATTTAGTACGCACGCAGAGTCTAAAAGAGCATGATACGAAGCCTTTTTCATTTATTTCAAATTTAGTGATTTTTGCTTATTTTTTGCAGTTTTTAAAATAATGTAATCATTGTTGAAATCGGATCGTGCGACATGCTGTTCCATGAAGTATCGTAACAATAGTTAATTTCATTGTTACGCAACTATATACAGGGTGTCCATAAATTCTTTCTCATATTACAAAAAAGTAATATAACAAATCTAGATAAGTTAAAATAAAATGAATGGAATACGGGATTACACCATACAATACAAATTTTGAGGATCACAATCCGTTGTTTGGTGTAAATATGACAAGAATTGTAAGTCAGATAATATCTGAAAACTTGAAAATTTCGTCGTCCTGGAGCAGGAATCGAACCCGTGTCTCCCAGTTAGCGCCCGGGTAAGCTAATCACTGCACCACCCAGAACGACCAAGTCTCAAGTTTCCGATTAATTTGAATAATACTATCAATTTTCAAGTTTTCGGATATTATCTGACTTAACCATCCTTGTCATATTTACACCAAAAAACGGATTGCCATCTTCAAAATTTGTAAAATAAAATAGTTGGCAACATAATATAGCAGCACTCAAAAAGTTTTTTTTTGCTGTTATTTAGGTGAGCGCTACTGCGGAATAAGAGGAGCATTTCATCGATAATGGCTTCCATGAAAGAAAAAGCGGGAGACCATGTTGTAGGTCCATGATACCAAATCGGAAGTTACTGTCCAGTGTCATTTCAGAAAAGAGTACAGACGATCACAACCGGACCAAAATGAAAGGTTTAAAGTGACGGCTGCAGCTGTTCAACAGACATTTCTGCGAATCCCCAGGAATTCCATTCTTCGTTCTTCACTGAAAACTGGCATTCCACGTAGCGCGGTTCACAAAATGTTATACAAACGTCTTCATCTGTACGCTTATAAGGTTCAGATCGTTCAAGCTCTTCAGCCTGATGACCGTCTTCGCCGTGCTGCATTTGCAACGGAGATGTTGCGGGGCATAGCACGTGATAGTGATTATCTGCACCGTGTCTGTTTCTCAGATGAAACCACATTCCACGTCTCTGGTACAGTAAATAGACACAATGTGCGAATCTGGGGATCAGAAAATCCCCATTGTGTCATCGAACAGCAGAGGGTTACCCCGAAAGTGAACGTACGGTGTAGCCTGATGCATGAGAGAAACATCGGACCCTCTTGTTTTACACAGCCAACGGTAGCATTTAACGTGTACCTGGACGTGCTGGAAATTTTTGTACCACCTCAGTTGTATGCATTCCAACCTTCGGTTATTTTCCAACAAGACGGTGCCCCACCACATTGGTCAATAATGGTTCGTGAGTTCCTGAATGCCACATTTCTGGGCAGATGGATTGCCCGCTACGATCCCATGACATGACCACCTCTATTGCCCGACATAACCCCTCTAGACTGTTTCCTGTGGGGTTATGCGAAAGACCAACCAGTGTGGCGGATGTCGAGACGTTGAAAAGCAGAATAACGGATGTCGTTGGTTGTGTCTCTGCTGAGATGCTAAGCAAAACATGGCGTGAAATCGAATATCGCTTAGATGTCCTCCGGGCCACAAATGGCGCCATGTAGAAGTGTATTGACAATGGAAAAGAAAAAAAAAACTTGTGCACCATCATTGTCGTGAGATCTCTTTCTTGTACCTGTAATACATTTTTCATATTAATTTCTGTAATGTGGGAAATACTTTGTGGACACTCTGTATTTTATTACACTATCGCCGAACATTATTTCATCATGTTTTACACAAACGTAACGATATCTCATTGCAGTCTGTGTGAACTACGAGAATCTGATGCTAAATGCGATAAAATCTATTACAAAAATACGTTTTTATTATTGACGTAGCAACTTGTGTGTGCCAAACGTTCACACATTTTTATGGATGGCTTTATCGAGGCAGACTTATACTACAGACCTACATGGGAGAACACCCACAGAACAGTAGAAGCAACGATATCAATAGGTTGCGGCGAAATTTTTTGGGATGCACTTCCGAAGCTTGACGTGTATGATTTCTCTGCAGTTGTAGGTGGGTTTCTTTATGTCTTAGACAGCGGTTCTCCGTTCGTTAGCTCGCACTAAATCCAAGCTATTTCCGCGGGTAGATTTTGACTAGGTACGAGGGGATGCTGATAAGTTCTCAGCCTCACCAAGAAAGAAATGGGCTAGAGCCATGAAACTTACATACTATTCGACATACTCACCCCGAAGTCTAACACACTGGGCTCAGCATTTCTGGAGGTTCTTTAACCTTCCCAAAAAAATTCTGAAGTATGATCCCTCAAATACTCCTCTGCTGCTGATGTCACCTCCGAATCATTGGAAAAATGCTTTCCTTTCAAGCTTTTTTAAGGTTCGGGAATAGAAATAATCAGATGGAGCAACGTCTGGTGAAGAGGGTGGATGGTCTATGCACGTAAACCCCAGATACCACAGAAGATCCATCGTCTTGTGAGCCGGCACATTTTCCGGCAAAAAGAAAACACTTTTCCGCAGCTTTCCTCGCCTCTTTCAATCGGCACAGCAAGTTGGAATAGTATTCAACATTTATTGTTTGGCCCTTTGGGATATAGTCAGCCAGTAAAACGCCTTCCGAATCGCAAAAGATTGAAGTTGCGTGAGCTTGTTGCCATGACCTTTCCTGCAGACCTTTAAGTGTTGAATTTCTTTGGCAGTGGAGATCCCGAGTGCCGCCACTGAAGGGACTGTTGTTTCGTCTCTGGATCGTATTGATGTAACCACGTTTCATCAACAGTGACAAATCGTTGCAAAAACTTATCACCAGATTACTCAAAATTATGCACAACCGATTTGGAAGTGTCCACTCGCTTTCGTTTATCATCGGCTTTCAAATATTTGGGCACCTACTTCACTGGCGTCTTCTGCATATCCAAGTGCTCATGAATTATGAACCCAACACGTTCCCTGGGTATCTCCAGTGTCCCAGCTATTGTTTCAGCCGAGATTCGCCGATGTGACAAAATCAAGTCATGAACACGATCAACAATTTCGGGTGTTGTCACTGTTGAAAATCTCCCAGATCTTGCTGCACCTTCGGTTTCAAAATCTCCGCGCTGAAAGTTGGCACACCATTTTTTCACAGTGGAGTATGAAAGGCACTTTTTTCTTAATGTTTGCGTCATACACTCATAGATTTCCTTTGTAGTTTTCTTCTGCAGGAACAGAAATTTCGTGACAGCCCGGAGTTCCACATTCGAAAATTCAACATTTTGCACTGACATGATTCAGTTCAGGACGTAAAACATCTGCAAAAAAAAGAGCTATTAGTCTGAAAATTGGCACTTTACAGTACAAAAAAAAAAAAAACACCCTTTCGAGCTGCAGTGACAAAATAGTGCTACAATTACAGGAAGTGGGGTAGACCGAGAACTTGTTAGCATCCCTTCGTAGTTTCAACCACTGTTTGGAATTTGACATAACGCGCACGGGGTGTTCTTTCGAATAACACTTGCCCTTGCCTGCTGAATTAACGGTTGCGTTTGACAGTGCTGAATTTCCGTGTTAACATTCTCTGTCGATTACGGCAAAAAGATAAAGATTCCAGAAAATGAAAAAGATTCTTCCACTCGGAGATGTTACGATAGGCTACATTAAGTTTTACCTCGGTAAATATAATTAAAAACATTAAAGACTATTCCACATATTTACCCCGAAGTTCAACACACTTTGCAAAGCGTTTCTGGAGTTTATTTATTTACCTTACATAACTTTTTATTTACCTTCACTCTTTTTCACTAAATCATTGATTCAAGTATTGAAAGCATTAAAACACGGAAATCATGAAGTTTTATGAATAGCTCCACTCTGTGTTTTTGATGGCATTTAGCATTTGTGAGAAAATATCTATTTTATAAACTCTACTCATTATTCGGAATATAAACTCCAGTAGTCTATTAGCTATGTATTCTTCCCTAACGCCACCTGAGTGAAGAACACATTTCATAGCAAGGATTCAATATTAAATAACAAGGAACTGTACACCAACTGTACTTAAATAGTATAACTACACTAGTAATCCGAAATTTCTTGGTGTAGAATAGAAATCAAAGTTTCCCAAACTTACGCACATCAACCAGATGGCTTTTTCAAGGAAGGTAGACAGCAAACTGTTGCCTTTCTTGTTGCAGTTTGCTGTCTACCCTTCACGTCAACTAGATGACTTTTTCAAGGAAGGTAGACAGCAAACTGTTGCCTTTCTTGTTGCAGTTTGCTGTTTACCTTCCACATCAACTAGGTGGCTTTTTCAGGGAAGGTAGACAGCAAACCGTTGTCTTTCTTGTTGCAGTTTGCTATCTGTCTTTCTTGAAAAAGCCATCTGGTTGATGTGCAAAAGTTGGGAAACTTTGATTTCTATTCTACACCAAGAAATTTTGGAATTCCAGTATAGTTATACTATTTAAGTAAAGTCAATATTTTGTGTATGTGCACCTGATTTTGGATCACCAAAGTGTTTTGAATGGTTAACAGTTTAATGTACGTAAAACTTATTATAAATAAAGTTAAAACTAAAGCTTTTTTTTTTTTTACAAAACATAATCTGAACCAATATCAAGATATAACTATTCCCTATAACAATAATAAAATTGTCATAGTGAACTACTTCACCTATATAGGAGTAACACTACAGCATAATTTAAAATGGGTTCGACATATAGAATAAACTATTAATAAAATCGCTAGAAACATAGGAGTAGTTAGCCGAGTACTTAATAATCTTACATATAAACCCTTAAATTGTTGTACTACACTATTGTGCATACACACTTTAGCTATTGTCTATCCTGTTGGGGGCAAACAACACAAACTAATATCAAGAAACTCTAAATACTCCAGAATAAATTCATTAGATTATTAGAACTTAAAGTAAATACTAATAATACACCATATCCAAAGATTTATAATTACATGCCAGTTGATGCTAGTAAACATAACATTTTGAATATGAAACAATTATATCAATATACTTTGTGATTAAATATATTTAAAAGGATTAAACAAAATATCAATATAGATATAAATTTTGATATCCATACTTATGAAACTAGAAATGTATTTCAGATAAAACCATGCTTGCCTAGAACACAACAAATGAAACAAAGTATCAACTATCACGAACAAACTTTTTGGAATCTTTTACCTGAAGAACTAAAACACAATTATAGCTTGTTTAAAAAAGACTAAAAACATACTTTCTTCTAGTCAAGTCACCGCGTTTTAAGTGTTGAAACGTTCTATTATCCAGTTTGCAGTTTGCTGTCTACCTTCCTTGAGAAAGCCATCTGGTTGATGTGCGAAAGCTTGGAAATTTTTACTTTTATTCTACGCCAAGAAATTCTCGGATTTTAAGTATATCGTTATACTATTTTGAGTATAATTTGGTGTAGAGTTGCTACTTTTTGAACATACTTTCTTAACTTTAAAAAAAAACCTCAAATTAAAATATAACTTTTCAATCTCTTTCTAATTGCTATTAATATCTACTAACAACTGCTGATCTACTGCATTACCTATCTACTATTTATTTACCTTCACCCTTTGACAATTCTTACATGACTTGTATCTATTAAATAGGGAGACCTGGGCTTTAGTCAGGTCATTAAAGACCTTTTCCCTGATTTCCCTGGCTGCTATAATAATTACTTTTGTTACACTCAAATGTAAAAACAAACTTGATGTAAGGTATGTAAGGTATAATGTAACAATAAAACTATTATTATTATTATTAACCGTCATCTGACAAACTGGCATATGCCCTCCACTGATCTGTCATGATAGTTGTTTCTTCCAATTTTTTTTTATTATGGGAATTAACTCCTTCGCCGGGCGTTTATTCTGTGGACATAACTCCAAACGGAAGTCTTTGGACTCTCTTTCTATTATTCCGATTACCCACGATCTTTCTACACATCTTCCAACATGGTACTTTCTGAATATATTTCAAATACGTGGAGATAATGTAAATATGGATTTGTGCAGTCTGATGCTGACTGATAAACCACGAATAGCGCTGTGAATTGTTGGCACTGTAGCGTAAAGCGAACGCATTCGGCTAGTTATCGAGAGATCTGGGATTCGATCCCAGCGGTGTCGGATGTACAATATTTCAGTTGCTATGTGTTGTTTATAAAATAACGTGGACAGAGCGATGGCATCGTCAATTTACATGGTACTTTCTCTTACCGATTTTACTTTTGCCTATTTCAACAACTTTGCCAATTCCTCCAATTTGCCCTGAATGTTTGACATACGTCAGCATGTATGAACTAATAATCTCTCTACAATACAAGTACCAAACGGGTACAGTTCTTGAGGAAGTTTGAAGATCATCTTCAAAAGACGTCTCCTTTATTGTTTCGTAATCAAAATTAGAACTAAAGCACTATGTCACCAAAAATACTTTCTGTGGGGACAAGTTACCTTTTGAGAATCATATCCGTGCAGCCCATGACTAACATTCAAAATGTCTCCCATTACTATGACGCTTTTGACATCTAAAAGTTCCTAAGCCGTGGTCATTTCTTTTCAATGTCATGTCGTGTCCTTCTGAATATTACTTCCCCACAAGAATCAACCCTTCCCTCTCACACCAAGATTTGGAGGCTTCTGAATCTATCAATACTTCTTTAGCTAATCGCATAAAATTACACCGATCCATTTTCCCTCAGAAAACAAACCCTTCATTGCAAGAAGAAGGTTTGTAACCAACACGTAACAGAGCGCATGCGTTCAATACACAAATTGATCAAGACTATCGTTATTTTGCATTATCGTCATCGTAATCGACACAGAATGTAAACACCGAAATTCAATGCTATCGAACGCAACCGCTACGTGAGCAGGCAAGCGCAGGCGCTATTGAAAAGAACACCTAGCGCATGATTTACAATTTCAAATTTCATTCTGTTGTTTACTGTCTTTGACTTCCAAAATGTTGCGTGTATCCTTCCGCCGCAGTTACAAGCGGGTTTGTTTACGTTTCATACCGAGGCTCTCTACATATTACTGCACGCTGTGAATAGTTCCCATATTTGAAAAATAGCAGTTCCGCAATTTTTAGAGAGGAAATATATTTTAATGAAATGTAAATTGAATACATGAAACGAAATATGAGTGGAAAGCGTAAATTGTCTGGTATTTCATATTTCCAAAGCTTAATATTGCTATTTTCCGTTCGTGCATTCTCCCACATCATCTTAAGGTTTTATTTATTTTATCGTGATGAAATCTGGATCGCCGCCCCGGTGGCGCAGTGGTCTAAGGCGCTGGCCTCTGATCATTCGTTCGTAAGGGGTCCGGGTTCGAATCCCGGTCAGGCATGGATGTTGTGTTTGTCTTACGGCACTGGCTCTCTCCCTTCCCTGGAACCAGTGACCCTAAATTAGGGACGGGCGACTGCTTATAGCCCATTGAGTTGCTCACGGTGGTCGTTAAACCTCCAATCAAAAAAAAAAAAAAAAAAAAAAGAAATCTGGATCCCCCTGGACACTGCAGTGGAACGCGATTGTCTATCAAGAAACCCATGCCAAATGTCATCGGTGCTATTATCATTACTGGCCATGCTGCAAGATATCATGATTTTTTTCCACGCATTCTAGCCGTTATCCTTTTCTTTTCCTTACCGGAAAACATTTCAATTAAATGTTTCCATGCAATATAACCTCGGAAAATCCTGGCCCAAAAGCTAATTGATATAATTTTGTGAACTACGGGTACCTCCGCGAGTCTATATATACTGTTTTTGAAGAAAGAAAGTTTGTTTGTCTGTTTGAGGTAATCTAGAAAACTGCTGAACCGATTTGGATACTTCTTTCACCGTTGGGAAGCTTATTTTTTTCCGGAGTACATAGGCTGTTTCGTTTATTTTTATTATTTTTTGTTATTTCTTGTAGTTATTTTTTATTATTTTTGGCTGTTACTACCTAATCAGATCGCTTTGAAGGAGTTCCTGATTTCCCGTGTATTGTTCCGCTTTGTTTACATACACCCTGATCGCACCCAAAGTGATGGAAAATAGTTTGTGATAATATACGGAATTTTTTTTTGCGCTGCTTCGGAATAAAATATTGAAACGCTCCATTTTTTAACAAACATGAGAGCTCATTCAGGAGGCGGAGATACCCAATTTTCTACTCAGTTACTACGTGTTGGTGATGGCAAAGTACCTAATCAGAACGGCTTGAATTCTGTACATAGTAAATTGGGAAGCACTGTAAGATCTATTAATTAATTAGTTGGCAAAATTTATCCTAATGTAGAAAATTTGCTCTAAAGAAGTCACAACTGGATGTCTGAGCGGGCTATCGTTTCTCCAAGAATGCATCTGTTGATGAAATAAACGATGTTATTTTACAAAATCTGCCCTGCGAATATAGAATTTATATATCAATCGGTACTGTTGTGGACTTGGAAGACACAGTGCATTATCCACATGGAATGTTTAAATTCTTTAAATCCCTCAGACCACCACATTGTCTAAAATTGACAGTTGGCATTCCTATAATATTATTACGGATCCTGAATCCTTTAAACCTGTGCAATGGTACAAGATTACAGGCGACAGCGCAGCGTAATAATATTATTGAAGCCATTATACTAACTGGGCCAGCAGCTGGACAAATGGCACATATACCCAGGATCCCGATGATTCCGACGGACTTGCCTTTCACGTTCAAAAAATTACAGTTTCTTATTAAATTATGCTTCGCTGTAACGATCAATAAATCCCAGGCCAAACTTGCAAACATATGGGATTGGATTTGCGTCAAGAATGTTTCTCGCACGGACAGTTATACGTCGGCTTATCCAGAACCGGCAGTTCAGACAATCAATTTATTTTGATAACGACTGGAAACGAAACAAATGATGTTGTATATGCAGAGGCATTATAAATTATCTAATTGTACCTTTTTTTTACAAAAATTAATTATAATTTTCTATTATATAAAATAATTATAAATAAATTATAAATATGAAAATTATATTTATTTATTTTTACGTAAAAATTAATTATAATTTTCTTCCACGTGAAAAACTAGCTGCCCACCGTTTAATCTTTCGGCCAATTTCCTCCATCGGTTGCTATGAAATTCAACTAGGCTACAGATTTTATGAATGGATCGGATTACACGTGTTATCATAGCCCTGTTTTTCAGTGATATCTTCCACGCGAGCGAAGCCGTGGGCACTGCTAGTCATAAATAAAATTCTTTAGGGAAAGTAAAACAAGGGCAAAGATCGTTTGTTTAATAGCGTATGTTTCATAAAACTTGAAATTATCGGATCTCTAGATTCACGAATGCATGACTCCTATGCAAAGAAAAACTGTACAAAATGAGTAAGATTCTAGCAAAACGTATAATAGTTTTTATATCAATCAATCTCTGACAAACGTTTTTGTTCGCATGTTTCCTAATAAGCAAAATTCAATACAGCATGTAATACAAAGAGAAAGATTGTTAATGTATTAATAATTGCCTTTGCTTTTATAGGGGCTTCAATTATCAGATCTTCGGGTTTGGCAATTCGTGACTGTAATCAACTGAATGAAAAAATAGCATAGCTAATCCCAGCAAATATAATATTTCAGACGTACATAATTTTTTTTCGAGGTTCTTCATTCGGGAAAAAGCCGGTGTCTTGTTAATGTGGTTCGTGGTAAAGGAAAAACGTTATCGGTTGTATATAGTTAGGAAATGAACGACCTTTGTTTATCTATACATATTAACCAAAAAAAAAAAAAAAAAAAACCCTCTCTCAACCAGTCCCAACAGAAGTAAGAGATCAGATTATCGTGCATAATTTCCCAGAATTCGAAATACCAGACATCCATTTCAATCTGCATTTTGTTTATATGAGTTCCGATTTAAAACAAAGTTGTTTATTTAATTATATCTAATAGTATCTAGTAGTATAGCACAAGGTACTTAAGATAAAATTAAGGACTTTAGTCGAAGCATTTTCTATCTGTGTGTGTGTGAGCGGTAGAGAGAGATTGCAAAGAAGATTGGGTTTATGCGTGTTTAGATGCCATTAGCAGAAGACAAACATAAAACGAGAAGAAATCCATTAAGTTTTTTTAATCACTAGGAATTTTTATAGAATTTCAGCATGCCGGCGTCGTTTTGGTAAAGTATAAGACAGTACTAGGAATTGGAGAATTTTCATTCACGCAGGATCGTCTTTCTTATATAAGAATTCAGTCGACTCTCTAAAATGTTTGGGATTTGTTTCTTACGCGTTGGTGTTCCTTACATTTCGTATTGAGAACTGCTCGAATATGTGAATATAAGGACTAATGGCGGCTATTATCAAGAAGACAAAGGAGTCCATCTCCACTCGAAGTGTGAAAGCTAAAACGTTTTTCCCCAATAGTGATATACTGGGTGTCTCAAAAAAGGTTGAAACAAGTTTTTATCTCTTCAACGGTTAATCTCAGATACATACTTTCAATTAGAGAAATACTCAAAATGGCGTAAAGACTTACGTTACGGCAGTTGCACTCCATTAGATGGCATTTGCAAAAAAAAAAAAAAATCTTACATAAGAATTAAGTTGACAGTATTCGCAGAAAAAAATGTTAAATAAAAGAAATGCGCAATATCAAAATTAGTCGACCCCCCACCGCCATTCTGCTTGCAACACTCGCTGAGATAGTTGCGATGAAAATTGCAAAAAAATATATTTCTGAGCGATAATTTCCAGCACGCGCGAGATCTCTTCGCTTACTTGCTTTGAGTACTGCAAAGCTATGCAGTGAAACAAACTAAACAAGCACATACGTCTTTAACACGTTTCTTCGTGAATATCTCCGCAAGTTTTGCAAGTAGAACAACGGAGTTTTTTTTTTTTGATTAATTAGGATATTGCGCAACTCATTTTTAATTGAACTTTCTTTTTCTGCGAAGGCTGTATAGAAATTAGTATTTTTTATTTTTTTGCAAACGCCACACACAGACGTGCAACTGCTATGTCTTAAGTCTTTACGTCATTTTGAGTATTTTTCTAATTGAAAGTATGTATCTGTGATCAACTGCTGAAGAGACAAAAGCTTGTTTCAATCTTTTTTGAGTCACACGGTATGGAAAGTCTCCATTGATGTAACTGGGAAAACATGCTTATAAAGACTTCGTTTAGCTTTCTTTCTCATTCTAACTCGAGCCTCGTACCGTCATTGTATCTTCCCCTTCGTCAAATCGAGCGCAAAAGCACGCGGAGCGCGCTTTTCCCTCGTAATTTACAAAAGCGACGATTGCTACACTGTGAGAAATAAGTGATGTGAGTTCACGGAAAATTTCTGAAAATAACGTGCGGCAAAGTGGCCGGTAGGTATCCGTGATTTTCAGAAATTTCAGTTTTTAAAAGTGCCCGCTTCTTTTAACTTCCGTATTTTCACAGATTTTCCGTAGACGGAAATTCCGTTTATTTCAGAAAAGTCTAGATCAGATCAGATCATATGTAGAGGATTTGAAGGGAGTGCCTGATCTCTGTTCTTAAACAACCCTTAGAAATAGGAAGCTAGGAGATTTGGGCTAGAGTGCCGGATAGGAAAGTGACGCGGAAGCGAGGTAGAAAGGGGAAGGAAGACATTTATATCATATCAATAAGCTGTTCTCTGAGATTGAGAGATTAGCTCCAAAAAGAAATACAAACTACTAGATACTTTTACTTACTGTTGTCGTATCAAACTTCTCCATTTACAGCGAGCGATCTTGACATACAACTCGGGCTTCACTGATATTTATTACACGCCGTACACAAGATCTTTTATACTTCATACTCATAATCTTTTTCTCATGCAGACATTCCTGAATCTGATCCACCCATATCTTCCTTGGCCTTCCTCTGCCTTTCCTTCCTGCCACTTGGGCTAAAAAGATTTTCTTAGTAAGCGTCTCATCACTCATTCTTTCAACATGACCAAACTACCGAAGCATATTGGTCTCCACCTTGCTAGCAACATTTTTGCTTCACATCACATAACTGCAACACATCTTCATTCCTCACACAATCAGCAGACCGTGTCTTGCCACAAACCCCCCGTAAGTAACGCATTTCTCCAGCACACAAACGCCTCCTATGTTTCTTCTGCAGTACTCAGGTTTCACTGCCATACATCAGAGTAGGAACAATTACTGTTTCATACACTGCCATGCGGGACTCTCTAGAGAACCCGTCATTCCTGTCAAAACCTCCCAGAGCAGCTATGACTTTCAATGAAGAATTCATTCGCCTGCTAATTTCACCATCCAATTTGTTCTCTCTGTCAAACATGCTTCCTAAATACACAAACTCACTCACCTGGTCAATCACACTGCCGTTTATACTGACATTACATTCAGTGCTACCAGATCCTCTCTCAAACACCATAACTTTGGCTTTCCCTTGTTTATACTCAGTTTGAATTTCTTGCAAACTTCGTACATCCGAAACAACATACTCTGCAAATCACTTTTGCTCTCTGCCAACAGGACAATGTCATCAGCATACAGCAATATGCACACACAGATATCACCAAGACATAAACCACTATAATCAATTTCGGCATCACGCATGAACGCGTCCATAAATATAATAAATAACCATGGTGACATTACACAACCTTTTCTAACTCCTGCACCAATAGAAAACCATTTTGATAAAACACCATGCAATCGTACACAAGCTCTACTATCAGCATACATGGCTTTTCCACTATTAAGTAGATTCCCAGTAACACCATATTCATTCAATACCTTCCACAAGAGTGTCCTATTGATTCGGTCGTAAGCTTTCTCTAAATCTATGAAGGCAGCAAAAACTTTCTTACCAATAGCGAGATACTTTACAATCATCGTGCGTAATGCAAACATTTGGTTAGTGCAGTCTTTACTAGGCACAAAACCACTCTGAACATCCCACACTTTCTCTGATGTAAGACCCCGTACGTTTTCAATAACAACCTTACCAAACACTTTCCCTGGCACGCTTAGTAGGCTAATACCACGATAGCTCTTGCATTCAGTCTGACCACCTTCTCCCTTATACAAGGGAACAATAATAGCATCCTTCCAATCCCGAGGGACCATTCCTAAATCCCAGCACAACTGGCAAATTTCAGTTAACCAGTCAATTACAGAGTCACCACCATATTTCAACATTTTGGCAGTTATGCCATCAACTCCCGGAGCCTTACTATTCTGAAGAGATTTTAGAGCTTTACTCACTTCCTTTCTTGAGATCCGTCCTGTATTTCCATCCCTCACTTGTGACATCATCTGCGTCTGTCTCAGAATCATCTTTGGTTTCCTGATCTAATAACTCACAGAAATATTCACCCCATCTTTCACTTAACTCATTGGTCTCCCATATCATTTCCCCGATCTCATTCTTCACACAACTTGCAACTTTGTTTCCCCTATTTTTCCTGAGTCTCATGTACTTCCAGAAAGACTTCCTATCTTTCCCAAAAGCCGTTTCATGCCTTCCCATCTTCTCTTTCTTTTCTTTTGCCTTACTCTGGCGAACCAGCTTAGCAGCTTCACGCTTCTCACAGCGATATTCATCCTCAGAAATTCTGCATTGCAACATCCCCAAATAGGCTTCCTTTTTTCTCTTTACTGCCTCTTCAATCTCACTGTTCCACCAAGCATCACCTCTATTGTTACCCACTATTGTGGTGCCACAGACCTCTTTAGCAGCCGTGACAACACAGTTCTTAAAACATTCCCACTTCTTTTCTGCATCCCTCTCACCAGACTTCAGCTCCTTCAGTCGTTCTCTGAGTAAGTCAGAATAACGCTGATGATCTTCAAGGAGCCTATCAACCTTTATTATTTCTATCCTGGGAAGAAAACGCCCTTATTTATTACCGGGGGGCCAGTCCCCGGGGTCCGACGGCTTAACGTGCACATTCGACGCACGGCAGGTATTTTGTGGTTCGAACGTTCGTACCTGTCCGGGATCAAACTTGAGGTCATCTCCATGGCCGTCATGAACGCTGACCACTATAGGTCACCCGCGGCCCTAGAAATGTCCATTTCAGTTTTTTCCGTATTTAAACTAAAATTCCGCAAAATAGACGACCCTGTACTTTTCAGCCCTTACCCAGATAATCCTTCCGCTGAGTCAGGATTGAACCCCCTACGCTGCAGCTGGCTCAACAGGAAACACGCGCCTTTAACCACTGAGCTACAAACGCTCGGCGATCATTATAGCTATCAAGAGTGAATTTTATATCTTCACGTGCATCGTAAAAAGAATTCGGCGACGATGAAATTTTGTTTTTTGTCACTAATGCGAGAGATTTAGTCATTTTATTTTTTGTTGGAGCTTATTATTTTTCTGAATAGGTTTGTAATTTTTGTTTTTGTTTTCTGCAGGAGGACTTTTCACAAATTAAGCTTTTTTCATCATGATTTTTCGAAGCAACAAAATGCTGCAACTTGATTTGTTTAAACTGAAAGTGACTTTCAGTTATTTTTAAAAAAGGTGAAATGTACTCTCTTATAGTATTTCACACACACACACACACACACACACACACACACACACACACACACACACAAAAAACTAAATATAAAATTCACTCTTGATAGCTATAATAGCTTTTGTCTTAAGTTGTCCAAAGACTGATACACAGACATCGTATAGTAATCTGTATAATAAGTACCCGGTTTCTTACAGTAACACAATATATAATAAGTAGCTAGCGCACCAAATAGGGGAAAGGAGAAGAAATATCCTGTGCCACAATAAACAAAGTCCATGCGATATGCTATCCACAATATCCGATCTCGCTACGGAACTTCAAAATTCGACAGACGATTGAAATTTAAAAGTTAATCAAACCTCAAATATTCTCTCGAATCGATCCTATTGCCGGTAATTTCTCGTCGTACGGATACGGAAAAAGTGAGAACGGAGTTTTTTCGTTAATATACAAAAAGAATTGCGGAAAGAATTCTGAAAATTGAGAATTTTCCGTTAACACATCTCTAAAACGGTAATTTACCGTCAATATAAGAAAGAAACTGCGGAAAGGTTTCTGAAAATTCAGTATTTTCCCGTAGTACGAAAATTCCGTGAAATTTTGGTTTTTTTCCGACATTTCTCGGAAAGAAATGTATTAGAAATATGCTTCGTTAATTCACGAAAAAATGATCTGTGAATTTCAAAATTTTTTTTACAGTGTAGTGATCTCCTGAATTGTGTGACGTAGTTTGCTACAGAGTTTTCAATGCCCCAATAAAGGATCTTCAATGTTTGAGAAGTATATGAAAGCGCGCATGCGTAGAATGCCACAGTGAGGATAACCTGAAACGTTCCTGTGTGGGTGTCCGACCTTGAGAGCTTTGGAGGAGCACATGAGCTAGTTAGCAGCTTATTTTTGCATGCAGTGTCGCCACCATCTGTAAAAGAGATTCAGTAGCCCTGTCCCTTTTTCTGTTATACTTGCGGCAGTGTGAAGTTGTTATGAAGCGTCAGCTGTGCGAAGTTGTTGTGAAGAATATAACCGTGTGTTTCTCGTATTGTGTTTAGTGCAGATTGAACACAATCGTGATATTAAATTAAAATTAAGAATTCTAATTTCAGGGAAAAAAAAATACACTCATTGCCATAAAAATCCGCGCACCAAGAAGGAGGCGTCGAATTGAAATAAGATTTTAGTAGTGAGATGGTACATACCAAGGACAGAAGTGATTACAATATCACAGGAACAGGACGTTTTCCCGAGGACATACGGTACACATTCCGGTCAGCGTTAGTACCGCGTCGGACAGCCTCGTGCTCGGATACATGCAGTAATACGGTCCGGCATGGAGTCAAAGACACGCCGTATGTTATCCTGGGACAGACTGGCCCAAACTTCCTGCAATTGACGCTATAAATCACGAACACTGGGACATGGAAAAAGCTGGCGTCCCATCTGGTACTACATGTGCTCGATGGGTGAGAGATCAGGCAATCCGGCAGACCACGAAAGTGTCAAAGCATGACGTAGATAGTCCTGGTGAACCCGAGCCGTGTGCGGACGGGCATTATATTGTTGGAAAATTGCTCCGGGGCTAGGAAAGGAAACACATGGGGCCGCAGGTTCTCCTGTTCGTGGCGATGGTCTGTCCACTTCCCTCGGATCACTGCGAGGGAAGTTCGGTTGTCATACGCGATGGCTCCCCAGACCATTACGCCTGCAGTTCGGGACGTGTGCCGTTGTACAGTTAGGTTGGGATTGTAGTGCTCACCTGCGGTCCTCCACACTCTGACACGGTTGTCGTCCGTTCTCATACAGAAGCGGGATTCGTCGCCGAACACTATACGTCATCAGTCCGAACCATTTCATGATGCTCGCTGCTAAAACCTCTGCAATCGACTCCTACGATGGTTAGGTGTTAAAAGCAGAAAACGTAAGGGCCGTCGAGAGTGCAGGTTTGCCTCTGCCAGTCGTCTGGAAACGGTTCTGGCGGACACGGGAGTCCCTTGTACACCCGCCATATGTTTCTGGATATTGGACAAGGACGCCATTGCATTTGTGCGTGCCGCTCTCACGATCCCAAGGTCCTCTCTGCAGGTGGTGTGTCTAGATCGTCCAAAGCCAGTCCGTCGTGTCTGGGTACCATCCCGTGTCCGTTGCTCCCAACACGATCGCACCGTGCTGTCCGACCGCCCAAACGGCGGCCGATTCGGCGCGCCGGCCACTCGGCCTCACTCATCCCGACGATACGGCCTCGTTCAAACTCCATCAGTTGACTTTACCACACCTACGTGGTTTCTCGGCATGTCTATCGCTCAGGGATCTCACCTGACTCTTACCGTGCACTTCAGCACGAATGTGGAGTCCCCTGCGTGGCGCCTTATATGCCTCAAGTATTGCGATTGCAGCGCCGGTCTTGGACGCGCGGGCATGCGGAAGCGCACAAAACTTGAATCATTTGCATATCTTCCCTCTCCGTAGATATTCGCCGATTCTTGCGTTAATCGAACGGTTTTTTCTTGGTGCGCGGATTTTATGACAATGAGTGTATATAGTTGTTTTTTGCACGAAGTTGATATTATTATTAAAACCAGTTTATAGGACCTGAAACTGTTGGTAATAACAATTTATAGAACCTGTAATTTTTATTAATAACAAATTGAAGCATATAATATAATTATGGGCAGCATTGCGTTAAATAGGAGTTATAGAGTTATGTAATACGCACAACACATGCGTATATACACTCCCGCGTACTGCAAATATTTTTTTATATCCCCACTTGCTCAAATGCATTAAAGCTGCCACTGGTATGGATAATGCAGTTCATCTTGTTTAGCAGTGCGTATACAGCCGTGAAATCGTTATGCGTGGCTAGTTTCTTTTGGGTTGTGTTAAGGGTCAGCTAGCTTGCAATAGCTCTTCCCAGGGCATCGCATACATGAACTACAGGATTCAGGTCCGGAGATCTCGAGGGTCACTCCATCCTGCGAATGTCCTTTATCTCTTCAGGTATTTAAGCAGAGCCCGATCCTGACGGGTGTTATCATCCATAAAAAGGAACAGGGGGAGGGACAACAGCTCCCATGCAAAGCCTACATAGTGTATCGTGCCACAATAAGGTTGCCTTCTGAAAACACGCGGAGCGGTGTGCGTCCATCCAACATGCTGCCAGCCCAAACCAGGAGTTCTCCGCCAAGTAGGTGGTCAATTTCCCTAATGTTGGAGAGAAGATTTTTGCTTCCCACCTTTCTCCAAATGCGCACATGTCAAGAATACGTGTTTAAGCTGTACTGTGACTCTTCATGAACAATAGATCAGGATCCTGGGGTGATTTTGTAGGGTCCAATTCAGACGGACGCTTCTCTGAGGTGCAGTGAATAGGGATCAGGCTATTGGCCTTCTTTCATACAGTCCTCGGTCGTGTAGTCTTCTGCAGAAAGTAAGGATACACAGAGAGGACACTAGCTGTAGTAAGCAGAAGCTCAGGACGTCATGAAGTCGACTGCAACGCGCCATCGGTAGACAAGATAACTACCGTCGATTGACAGCTGAGCTTCTCAGGAACAACCACGAAGCACGTGAGTTTGTCCATTTGAACTTTGAACTCCCAGAAAAAGTAGAAGACTACGCATACGACATATACCTATCATTTTTCAGATTTGTTTTTAGGTTTGCATCTTTCAGTTTCCTATAGCATTCTAATAAGTGGCATTATTCTTGCTTATTCGTTACTGAGCGTTAACTTTTCCTTAGCAAATTCCAAAACTTAGGTTTCTACGTGCCTTTGTTGTAAATTTCATTCGCGCATATTTTGCCATTATTTTCTTCACAATATAAGCTGTGACTCGGTTTTACTTTCAATTCTGACTTGTATTCCATTGTCACCTGTTTCGACATCTGCGTTTCTGGCTTCGACGTATAGACCTATATTACATTATTGTCATCTTTCCAATACCTCATTCGGCTTAGACTGTGACAGGAGTTGAGAAAAAAGTCGTGAGGGAAACAACGGGAGGGTCTTCATCCATTTACGAGCAGCAGGTTGCCAACGGGAAAGGTTGGGTCCCATTTCGCTTCTGTTGCAGGTCAATGGGGGCGCCACGTTCTATGGGAGGAGTTTCCACAGGTTTCAATGTCGGTTTTCACTCCATATATCCTTTACTTTATGGTCTTCTGTAAACTGTTTGCCTCCATATCGCTGTTCATGTAGCAGAGGAGCGCTTCTGCGAGAGCTGCCTGGCTGTTTGAGACAAATAGCGGTCGTCTTGACTTGTTGTGGCCCATGTCCCGGCTTTGTGGTTATTTTTCCGGTTTCCTGGAACCGTCGTCAGAGATTGGAGACCAACCTACCTCAAGACATTCAGTCATCTTGCTACCTCAACTTGTGACTGCCCTGTTTCCAATCTACCAACCGTTCTCCACCGTACAGTCTTCTAAACCATGGAGCGGAGCTGTTTTTCCATTAACAGTCCATCTCAATCCTTCAATGCGGCACCCTGCTCAGAACAACGTTTATCAAAGTCACGTGCCTGTCATGTGGATGACGTATGGTGATCATTTGCATATTTCTATAGGAGCTATCAAAATGTTTCTCGACTTAGTGTTTCCTCTTGCACAAGTTTCTGAAATTTGTTTTGATATCGGTCGTCTCGTTTACGCTTTCCAACCGTAGGTTGAAGAAGCGTATATGCTCCAACTTTGTCCGTCCGTCCGTACGGATAACTCGCGTAAAAATGTTTCGATTTCGATGCAATTTTAGTATGTTGTAGGGGACCGAACCCTATTGAAAATGGGCTAAATGGGGTCAATAGGACATAGGAAGGGAATCCATTCCATTGTCCTTATGCGTCATAACTTACGTAAAAATGCTTCGATTGCGACAAAACTTTAACTTGTTATTCCTGAGGTACACTGAACCGATTCTGTTGAATATTATCGAAATAGGGTCAAAGCTCAAGACACAGGAGCGAGATTTATTCCACAGCCTTTACCCTTATAACTTGACTAAAAATGCTTCTATTGCGGCAAAACTATAGTATGATGTTCCTGCGGTATACTGAACCAATTCTTTTTAATATCCTCGAAATGGGGTCAAAGGTCAGGGCACAAGAGCGAGATTTATTCCACAGCCATTATCCTCATAACTTGAGTAATGATTTCTGGTGTGTTGGAAAGCGTATCATAATCAATGCATTGCATGATTTTACTAACTTGTTTTGGTTTCTCACTTATACGTTTTTCTTATTTATATGTAAAATGTCGCCGATCCAAAAATTCTGAACTGTGCTTTATAATAAGCTTTTCCTGTTTCGTTTATGAGTTGTTGTTTTTTCAATTGTATGCTAATTTTTTCTTGGTCCGTTGAAAAGCGCATAAACGAGGTTTCACTGTATGCTTCAAGTTGCATTTGTCACCTTAATTTTGGACCACAGTGTACGTACCAAAATTTTGCATGTTTATCTACGCCTGTTTAAAACTGCTTTTAATTATCAGTGTTCATTTAAAAGTTGTTTAAATGAAGGATATTATTTATGGACACATTCTATTACCTAGGAATCTACAAGCTCTTGACAATCGGTGCTTTTTCCATTCCAATTTTTAGATATTTGTTTGTGTTTCCAATTTACTGCGATTCAATTTTAGAGAAAATAATTCATACCAATTTTTAGATTTTTGTTTGTGTTTCCAATTTACTGCGATTCAATTTTAGAGAAAATAATTCATACCTCCGTTTTTCTATATTTAACTTTCACGTTTTCTGACATTTCTTTGAAAATTTTCTTTGAATTGGTTTGCGATAGTATGCTTTAGCATATTTGTTTACTCATTTACGCTTTGCCTCTTTAGCTCATTGCAGGATTGTCGGAATGCCTTTAAATAAAAAAAAATAAGTCCTTTATGCTTAACAGTCATCGTCCAAGGTCGGAGCGATGAAGTTTCGTTGCTATATACATGACGAGTGATCCGATACAATTAAGTTTTCACCTCCCTACTGAAGAACGCCTCACTTTCTGAGATAGTACGAGTATTTAATCAATTAATGCAGGTTTCAGCGTGATATAAAAAACTAGAATAGATACCAAACTGTAATAAAGAAGGAAGCGTTTAATTAAGTTTTAAAAAGGATGGTCGCCGCAACAGTAACTTTTGGTGGCATCTCGTTTTCATTGCAGAGATTATCTAGAATGCAAAGAATTAAGTTCTGTGGCTGAGCTTCCTGCGATTTATGTTGAGGTGGTGTCAAGAATAAATTCTTGAACTGGTGCTGGTAAATAAATGTTGCTGGCATTGCGGCTCTTTTTAGCCATACTTTTTCCTTCGTTTTTCTGTACCTTGCTTTCAGAGCACGAATTTCACGAAGAGATGAAGCACTTAAAAATTAGTCGTGTACTCACACTTTAGATTGAAGGGGATGGCATACAGTGGAAACAAAAAAAAAACCACTCTGTACACATGCTGCATGAAAACATTCCTAATCTCGTACAGTTGTCGATTTTACTTTGCGAATAAATCACAATCCTCAAGTGACGTAAAGCGTTCGGGTATACGTAAGATTTCACCACCCAGGAAACAAATTTCTGAATCGGGAGGTAAATATTGTCGACTTCTTCTAAATCCGTAAACAAACAACGTTAGGACAGTGTGGCGTTTCTCGAATATTTCGCAAGGTTTTTTTTTTCATTGTGTATTCAGTATGCGTGCCATAAGTTAAAGCGTGCTCTGTGAGAAAATATTTTACTCTCTCGAGGATGAATACATGAGAATATATACTGCAGTAGCATGGTGTTTAAATCTATCGAGACCTCAAAATGTGCTTAAACCTTTAAGCTGCTGATATGCCTGAACCAAAAGGTGTCCAAAGCTGAAATATTAACATATGAGTTTTACGCAAAATGTACAGGAAAAAAATTCGTTCTACTTCTCATCTCAGTAGAACCGGCCATAAACCTGTTACAGACCATAAGAGCTCGCTTCTCGTTATCTATTATCTGCTCCATAAACTAAGGCAAGAGAGATAAAGGCAAGTCTCCTTGACGCGGATGCCATTCTAAGGGGAAGAACAAGGAAAGGTGAAACCGAATTTTCGGTTGTAATGAGCACGCCTTTTGAATCCTTTCTGACTCGAATAAAATATTCCAAAGTTATTCACAGCCAACAGAACACATTATAGAAAAAAGCATTTACCGCAAAAGTCATCAGCTGTTAACGGTAGAGTTCGCTGCTGTTCATTGCGGAATAAATGCTTGCACTAAGAAGAATCGTTTGGATTTTTAAAGAGATGGCGTTCCTTGGGTCCGAAACCTGGGCTATCTCACCTCTCTCCCCACTACTGTTTTATATATTTTTTTTTAAACTGCGAAATTTATTTTTCAGCTGTTAAGTAATAGAAGTAAATTATCTCTAAATTTTAGGTACATGCTATTGCTAACATATTACCAAATAATTATGAGGATTAGGATTTTGACACTTACTTGTACACGAACTCCATTCTTCTTCTGAATACTTTATTTGTTCATGAACTCCGTTCTTCTTTTCATTTGTTCGAGCTTGAGTGTTACGTTTTCATAAAAAGTTTCTTCCGATTATTTTTTAATATTAAAAAATAATTTTGTTTTCTATTGATAAAACAGCCAAGTTGCTGAAGTGTATATGTCCTTGTGTGGCTCTAAGATATGTCTGAATTCTTTTTAAAGCAGAAAAAACTTCTTACGTCTATTGCAGTTGTCGATGAAAATTTTAATATTTGGTCAGCTAATTTGTACACCTCACTAAACACAATGTTCAATTTATTCAACTTTACGTAACAAGTAATATCTCCTACTAATTGCTTTTTGTGTTCTCAAGGGAGTAAAACACCTTCAGTTCCTCTTCTAGTGGAACCGTATCAAAATTCGAAACATAGGGTTCTTTAAATTCTGATAATGTGCAGGAAAGCTTTCACAAAATTTATCAAAACAGTTCGAATCCAACAAAGCCACGAATTTAAGATATGATGTCACTGATTTCAACTCATTGTCACTTCACAGAGCTGAAACAACTCTCGCGAAGCACGTGATGTTACCGGCCGGAGCATGCGAGTGACTAATGGTAGTACGAATTCTAAGTGTTCTATTTCCTGAGTGAACTATTTCCCAAAGCCATTGCTTTGGGAAATAGCCTATTCACCCTTCACCCGCTCCTTCACGTTGTCATGGAAACGCTAGCTGGCGATCGTATCGAAAGTATTCCAATCACACAGCGAAAACTGCTGGAATGGTTGCGTCACGAAGACACCATCCCTCCACTAAGAGTCCCGTCGGTCTTTGCTTGCCAGACTGATTCTCTTAGTCGAAAGTATTCGAATCACACAGCGAAGACTGGTAGAGCTGGTTGCGTCACGATGACACCATCCCTCCATTGAGAGTCCCGTCGGTCTTTGCTCGCCAGACTGATTCTCTTATTCGAAAGTATTCGAATCACACAGCGAAGACTGGTAGAGCTGGTTGCGTCACGATGACACCATCCCTCCATTGAGAGTCCCGTCGGTCTTTGCTCGCCAGACTGATTCTCTTATTCGAAAGTATTCGAATCACACAGCGAAGACTGGTAGAGCTGGTTGCGTCACGATGACACCACCCCTCCACTGAGAGTCCCGTCGGTCTTTGCTCGCCAGACTGATTCTCTTATTCGAAAGTATTCGAATCACAGAGCGAAGACTGGTAGAGCTGGTTGCACCACGATGACACCATCCCTACACTAAGAATCCCGTCGGTCTTTGTTCGCCAGACTGATTCTCTTAGTCGAAAGTATTCGAATCACACAGCGAAGACTGGTAGAGCTGGTTGCGTCACGATGACACCACCCCTCCACTGAGAGTCCCATCGGTCTTTGCTCGCCAGACTGATTCTCTTATTCGAAAGTATTCAAATCACACAGCGAAGACTGGTAGAGCTGGTTGCGTCACGATGACACCATCCCTCCATTGAGAGTCCCGTCGGTCTTTGCTCGCCAGAATGATTCTCTTAGTTGAAAGTATTCGAATCACAGAGCGAAGACTGGTAGAGCTGGTTACGTCACGATGACACCATCCCTCCACTAAGAGTCCCGTCGATCTTTACTCGCCAGAATGATTCTCTTAGTTGAAAGTATTCAAATCACACAGCGAAGACTCGTAGAGCTGGTTGCGTCACGATGACACCATCCCCAAACTATTAGTCCCGTCGGTCTTTGCTCTCGCCAGATTAATTCTCTTAGTCGAAAGAAGCGAACCCGCACATGTGTTTTATTCTCAGCGAAAGCATCGACATATTTTAATACCGTTGATAATATACTTTTATTTGTGCATATCTAATTGACTTTTATTTGTGTATTCTCTGGGCTTCATAGCTAGTCTCGAATATACGTCACTGCGTTGTTCATTTATCGCAACTCTGAACTCTTTGTTAACAAAAAATATCTTAAAATTTAGCTTCCATTTTTTCAATCTTTTACGTGTAACGTACCAGGAGAAGTGACGTACCTGCCAGAAGGACGCACACGACATAAAGGCAGATAGCAATTAGAATCAATGTCTGCGTAGCTCAGTTGGTAGAGCGACTTGTTCCGGAATAAGCGGCCTCGGGTTCGAATCCCGGCGTAGACCAAAAATGACGGAGAAATTTACTTTGTTATAATGGCGCCCGAACTACCCGGATGACCCGACCGTTCAAAATCTCGCATTGGTGTGATGTTATTTCCACACCGCGAGATAGAAAAAATATGAGCAGCACTTCGAAAGAAAAAAGAAAAATAAGGGGGAGATGATGTAACGTACCAGGAGAAGTGACGTACCTGCCAGAAGGACGCACACGACATAAAGGCAGATAGCAATTAGAATCAATGTCCGCGTAGCTTAATTGGTAGAGCAACTTATTCCGGAATGAGTGGACCCGGGTTCGAACCCCGGGGCGGATAAAAATGACGGAGAAATTTACTTCGTTATATACGTTTTAAACTTCAAAACGAACACAATTTTATCAAAAATCCATTTAACCTTACTGGAAGAACACCAATCTATTGAAATCTGTCGTTTCGATATATGAATGACAAAATGTAAGCGAAAAAGAAGCCCGTGTGCGTTATTTTCGTCAAAATTAATGCTGTAGATTTTGTAAACAGAAAATGCTGGATTAAACGGAAATCCCTTTCTTAAACACTTTTGCACAATAAAAACGGGAAATAGGACGATCGACTTTTAAATATCACAGGGTTCAAGTGCTAAAAATATGATCGATAACAATCCCATTCGTCCCACATTTCGCCTCAAGGCTATGGGTCGATGACAATTCTTTTCACCCTGCTTTCCTCATCAGCTGTCAGGGGTTTACTGGGGAAATATTTCCACTCCATTTTCTCGCCTATCAGATTGCAAATATCCCGACGCATTTGACTGAACTCTTGATTTATAGGCTGGGCATATTTTATAGGCTAGGGTTTGCCTCAGATAACTCAGCTCAGTAAGTAAAAACCCACGGGTGCCACACACACACAATCATTGCAGTGCGTTACCCAAAATCACTTTCTGCTGAGCAAAGAATTAATCCTGGTATTCAATAACGCGATGAATGATAAGTTACTTTTCCTGATCGATAAATGTAACTGAAGTCACAATCATTACCTATGGGAGAAAACAAAAACAGATAAAAAACGTCTCACTTTCAAAAACAATTGGGTTCTGTTCCGAAAACGTAACACTAGAGTTTCCTACAATATTAGTGCTATGAAAATATTATCTCAATAAGCAAAAAACGCACGGTGCTACACACACACACAAACACGCACACACAAAATCATTTTGGTGTGTTACCCAAAATCACTTTCTGCTGAGCTAAGATTTAATCTTGGTATTTATTCAATAACGCGATGAATGATAAGTTACTTTTCCTGATCGATAAATATAACGGAAAGTCACAACGTTACATATGGAAGAAAAAAAAACCATTAGAAACATCCCACTTTCAAAAATAATAGGGTTCTTTTCAAAAATATAACACTATAGTTTCCGCTCGAAAAATATTGGTGTTGCGTTTTGGAATAGAACCGTATTGATCAATGAATGAAATACGGGATTACACCATTGTACAATACAACTTTCGAACATGTGAATCCGTTTATTGGTGTAAATATGACGTGGATATTAAGGAAGATAATATCCGAAAACTTGAAAATTTCGTCGTCCTGGAGCGGGAATCGAACCCGCGTCTCCCGGATAGCTCCCGACTATGCTAACCACTGTACCAAAACCTTTATCGAAAGACATCGGTTTTATGTGGATTTCTATCAAACTATCTTCCTATGCGAAATTAATTTTAAATATGTCTTCTCTTTTTACAGTAATATTTTTCGAACGGGAATTCTTTCCTTCAAGAATGTGATTCCTGGTAATTTGCCAATATTCTGCTAAAAATAGATAAGGCTTTTTTTTTTTTTTTTGTATTTCTTTTTCCCTCATGTAGGAGACAAAAATGTTCTTTGTGGTACCTCCACCAAAGATCGCGTATCTGAAACACTAGCAAATATTTAAGAGCATAGGTGTAATTCACCTGAACGGTAAACGTAACTGGAATAAAAATTTTTACAATATTTTCAAACACAACTTGAACTAATCATATGCAAAGTGTAGCCCTAGGGAATATATTAAGAGACCTTTCTTATCAACATAGTAAGATGAAGTTAGTAATGCAGTATTCTGTGTATGAGCTCTAGTAAGCCGTGTTACACGAGTTTTCAGGAATCCCGCTTTTTATACACTGAAAGGTGTAACTTACTACGTGACATGTCGCAGATGACGCACTACGCAGGTGCGCATGAGTAAAATTGACAAAGAAGCAGCAATAAGCCTGCCGGCATAGTTCAGTTGGAAAAACTTTAGCGTAACACAAATTTGCCGGCGGGGGAAATTAAATCCGGAGTCGAATGTTTTCCTAATTAAGATACACCGACGAAATTTCTGGTAGCAAATTTTCAGTCTTGACATATGCGTCACTTCTGTAGTACGTCACATTTTTACCCTCTTTGAGAAAGGGCTGGGACGGAATTGTAGGTTTCCGGGTCATCTTGCAATTCACGCTTGAACGAGCTTGCTGTAGAAGAAGGAATTATAATTCCAGACGATGTGTGGAACAAACATGGCATATGTCACGCATATCCCCCTTGAGAAAGGGATGGGACGGAATCGTAGGTTTCCGGGTCAGCCGGCAAACCACGCTTAAAGGAGGGCGCACTGTAGAAGAAGGAATTCTAATTCCAGACGATGTGTAGAACCAACATCACACATTTTACAAAGAACCCAACAACCAGGAGATTGAGTTTATGTTCGGGCTCCGGTCTAGCGTAACATAAATTTGTCGGTGGCGAGATTTATACCCCGTCCTTCTGCTCCGGAGCCGAATACTTTCCCAATTAAACTAAACCAACGAAGTTTGTCTCCGCAACATTGCTGTCTTTACATGTACGTCACCTTTGTATTATGTACGACACAGAACAGCCGCTTCGGAGTAGGAATGTGTGAATTCGAATCGCACCACCGGCAAAAGATCGTATGCTGTAAAGATCGATTTATAATGCAGACCACATAATTAGGTGTCAGCCTAACTTGACTTCCCAACAGCTATCTGTCATGCCATGAACTCTCTCTCTCGTTTTGGGAGAGTTCAGGTGGCACTGTGTGTGGCCCATGATTCCAGGACAACGGTCATCAAAACTCCTAGAGTTTCCAGTGTTGTGTTTAGAGGTTGAATGGGCCACGCAACTTCTTCCACAGTAACTCAATTGGATTCAGATCCAGAGATTTACACGGCCATTCGATGGTTGAGAACTCACTGGAATGCTCCTCCAGCAATTCGTTCGGCCAACAGATGCGATGAGACGAGACTTTGCTTTATTGAGAGGAGGATTCCTGTGGTGAAATGGGTATCCATGAACTTCTGCAGGTGATTGGAGTGTAGGTTAACATAATCCTTGCCGTGATAGCGAGATCCTAGTACTTACAAGGAAACCCATGGTGATCCACGTAAATCCCCCTAGAGCCCTGCACTGCCAACAACTGGCTGTAATATCCCAAGTGACAGTAGGGATGCATGGCCGTTTGCGTTTTGCGTCGCACTTGCACACTCTCTTCGGCGTACTGTAGTTGGAACCTTGATTCATCCCATTAAGCCACCTGACTGCAACCTTCTACAGTGCAGTGGAAGTGTTCCTTCTCCCAAGGAGCCTCATAGCTCAGTGATGTGCTGCTACCAAGAGTACTCTATGAAGTCGCCGGCTGCTGTAGTTGTACCATCTTACGTACCATGGTCTTTGGAGAAACTTAATTTGTACGCCATAGTTAATACTGAAGTTTTACTCTCCATTGTGTTCCCACGTGGAAGAGGTGGCGTTCACCTTGTATATCAACAGCTCGTTTGCGGCGCATTTTCCCTGGTGGCTGCCGGTTTTCATGTTTTATCTGGTCTTGTCCACATGTGCACTAGTCGCTCGTGGAAATCTCAGACTTTCTCGGAGATGGAGATACCTATCTTTATCTTACGGACTATCTGCTCACGATCAGGCTTAAGTCGTCGTGTTTAATCATCACCACAGTCTCGGGTTCGTATACAATAGAGATTTATGTAGAGGATTTTAAGAAAAAGAGTCTGACTCCATGTCTTAAACAACCCTTAGAAGTAGGAAGCTAGGAGATTTGGGCTAGACTTCTCGACAGGAAAGCCACACGGAGGCGAGGTGTAAAGAGGGAGGAAGGCGCCTTTATCTGTAACCGGGAGGCCTCGCCAGATATTTAGTGGTTTGCGCGTTCGCACCTCCGTAGGATCGATCATAAGAATTTTCAGTGGCTGTCGCGAACGTTGAACACAAGGCCATTCGCGGCCGGGTTTCTGTAGAGCAGTTTAGGAAGAGAGTGTCGGAACTCAGGTCTTAAACAACCCTTAGAAGTAGGAAGTTAGGATATTTGAGCTAGGGTGCCTAACAGGAAAGTTACACGGAAGGGACATAGGAATGGGAGGAAAACGCCCTTATTTATAACGAGGTAGTTGGCAGTACCCGGGATCCGACGTCTTAACGTGCCCATCCGACGCACAGAGGATATTTGGTGGTTTGAACGTTCGTACCTGCCAGGTATCGAACTTGAGATTTTTCCTTGGCAGTCACGAACGTTGACCTCCAGATCATCTGGGGCCCACAGCATACAATACAGGGTTTTGGTGAAGGGAAAAGAGCTTTGGCGATTACCTTTTTGTACTGTTATAACACTTTTGGCGATAAAAAATTGAACTCGGCGAATAAATTGGCGAAAACTTTAGAAGAGCCAGAGCGACCCCTGCAAATAAGTATGTACAATACTTGACTTATTTCCATAAGGAGGTTTGGACTGACCTAACTATTGTGGCGGATTAGGGTAGGTTTGTGAATGGTATTTGTATATAATGTAGTTGCGCTTTCGGTGCGTTATCCGTGGTGTGTTAATCGCTGTTCGTTGATGGTTCTGTCGAAAGGTTCTATAGAAATTTCTTTGACTTTTGAGAATTGTATTATTAATGCAGTCAGGGAAAACATAATGTCAAGAAAGTAAAAGTGTTCGAAACCGTGCTTTTGAAATTTGTGAGTCAATGCATTGCAAAACTTTTAAGATATGTAGAAGTGTGTTTTGACTGATATCTCTTTTGAGTTTCATAATGTGAAATCTCTTTCTGTCAGTTTCTAATGAAAGTTTTCAGCAGTGAGTAAAAGCAGAAGATTCAAATGGAATTTATTCAAAACAGTGTCTAAATGGATGATCATAAATCTAATCCAATGTAATCTTTCCAATCAAGAAATGATATTTTCTTTGCGGTTTAAAAACAATGTCTGACTTTGGCTCAATTCCCACTGAAACCTTTTTGTTTTTCCTTTTAGGATCATCAATATTGGTTACCACGGGCAATGCTATCGACCTCGACAGAAATTTTCATTAACTGTCTACCTTGATAGCAAAGTCAAGATGCATTGTCAATGGTTCCAAGTCCTGTTCACATGATGATAGAAGCCAACATTAACTATAGCTTTCAAATTAAGGGAATGTCTAACATTTGCCGAAAGTAAATGTTTCTATGAAGTTTCCATTCGCATTATTATTAGAATGAAGTAGCGATGAAAATTTAATAATGAGAATTAAAACCTATACAAAACAACGACAAATATTTAAAAAATTTCAAGGATCGTGTCTTCGAGTGAAATCGCTTTTATAAGAGATATAGTTTTAAGATGTAATGTTCCTTTCCCAGAAATACCCACAGCCCTTTGCTGGAATTAATTTGAATCTTAGCGTGTTTGTAGCTATAACCGCGAGAGCGAGATGCATTATAAACCCTTAAATATAAGACAAAAAAATGGAAACGCAATTTCACTAAGAATTTAAAAAGTAGGTTTATTTTCTAATGGTGTACGTTAAATATAGCATTAATAAATAAGACCACCTACTGTAAAAGCTAACCACAAAATTAAAACTGTATTGGAAGCTGGCCAAACAAAATGCTGACGTGGATGTTAAGAAATGAAAGATTAAAGATTTTACCGAGATTAGTGATCGAATGAACAGATTCGTCGCGAATTTACATAGTGATTCAAATGAAATTCGCGTCAGTCAAATAGAAACATTAAAAAGGTCTCAAAGGTTTCGGAATATCAGAACAAGCAAAGAAAAACTAAGCAAGAACTAAACAATTTACATTTCATGGAAACTTGGGCAAATTCTACAAAGGAATGCTAAATGGAGAAAAAAGGGAAATAAGAATTTTGAATTTGTCAATAATGACAGAAAGGGGAAAACTGAACTTCAAACTGAATAAACTGATGTCACTGTTCACTTTAGCGTGTAAAACAAAACCAGATCAGAATATTGAAGAAAGTCGAACTGAATCGGGGAGCTTCAGCCATCCTCTTAGTTTCTCGAATTTAAATGGATACACGAAAAACTACCTATAAGTAACAAAAGAATTTAACACAAGTAATTTAAAAAAGTAAGTTCTTTTACAAAATAATAACCTTAAAAGCACACCAACAATCGAAAAAGATATGTGATTCCATTCGATTATTCTCAGAAGGACATGCCTTTGCGTTTTCATATTAATTGTGTTTTTTAAAGTGAAAATATATATAAAATCATTGGGCTGGCTATCTCAAACAGAGCTTCAAATTTTTGTTGGACAATGAAATAACATGGGATTAACACGAAGCATTTATTTATTTTAGGTAGATACCAACGGAATTTCATCGTCAATTGGAATAGTATTGATTATACACAATTGAGTCACATTATTGTGACCACCTCCTACTTTTGACGTCAACAGCACGTTGCCAATAAAAAAGGTACGTGTCGTGAGCTGGCTTGGAGGGTATATAAGGTGTTCTGTAGGCATTCTGAAAACATACCACTAGTTGCTGTCATGGATAAAAGAGCGATTTATCAGATTCGCAAAAAGGGATGGTTATCGGCTTTCGGGTCAAGGGTAGTAGTATTTCTGAAACAGCGCAGTTTGTGAACTGTTCGCGTACCACTGTGGTTAGAGTGTACCGTGATTGAAAAAATGGTACCGTTGCGAATAAGCGACGTGGAAACTGCCGAACATCACGTGCTATTGATGTGAGAGGTGAACGTTGGCTTCGAAAGTGCGTGAGGGCCGATTCAACACGATACAGTGGAGCAACTCGCTGGCCGAATCAACCACGGGGCTACCAGAATTGTGTCTAAAACGACAGTTAAGCGAACCCGGATGTGTATGGGGCTCCGATGCAGACGGATGGTCACTGCACCTATGCTAGCAAAGGTGCATCAGCTGAAAAGGCTTACATTTGCACTGCAGTATCGGAAATATACCACCGCTGACTGGCAAAGGATTGCCTTCTCCGATGAGTCCCGTTTTCTGCTTCATCGAAGGGATGGACGTTAGCGTATAAGCCGAGAAACATTGGAGGACAAACAATCTTCAGCCATTGCTGGAAGAACACAAGCTGATGTGGGCAGCGTTATGGTCTGGGGAATGTTTTCGTGGCATACCCGGGGTACACTCATACCTGTGGAAGGCTCTATGGACCGAATTCGTTAAGAATCTATTCTTGCAGACCACGCACACCCATACATGCTGATTGTCTTCCCTAGCGCGGATGGGAACTTCCAGCACGATAATGTGACTTGTCACAAAGCTAGAAATGTCCGAGAGTGGTTGGAAGAGCACGATGATAACTTCAAAATATTTCCCTGACCCCCTAATTCTCCAGACTTAAACCCAATTGAGAATCTGTGTGACCACCTCGATTGTGTTGCTCGCTCTATGGATCCTCCACTACGCACCCTCCAACAGCTGTCAGATGCACTGCAGTCAGCATGACTCCACATACCTGTGAACACCTTCCAACACATTATTGAGTCACTGCCAGCCCGTCTAGCTGCTGTCCGCGCTGCACACGGCGGTTACTCTGGATATTAGCTGTTGGTCATAATAATGTGACTCGATCGTGTATTTCGTTTCGAAATAATTTTTTAACGGCTATAATTCCGAGAATTTCTTTTGAATTAAAGGTATCGGAATGTCGTTATTTTGGGGGCCGAAAACAGCATTGAGAATTGTGAGTAAAGTCAATTGTTATCAGATACTGTAGAGGAAGTTTTCTGGAAATATGCCTCACAAACTCCGCTGTTGAGATTCTGATTGATTTCCGAACCTCCTGTATCTAAATAAAATGAGATACAATCCGCAAACGAAGAATGTAGCCTCGAAATAATAGAATCATACTCATTCAAGAGTAGAATCATACGCACGTAAGAGTTGAATCGTCATCATTTAAGGGTAAAAAAACGTTCACAGATATTAGATGTTATAGAAATTCTGTGTTGAATGAAACTACTACGCTCTGCAAAGCAAAAACGTTTACATAGCCACTGGTTTTTACGAAAGTTACGGCAAATCGATTCCTTCCCTCCTCTCATTACCCGGTCGTAAACCTGTCACTAATGATAATATCTTCCTTTTAGTCCTTTTTTTTATCTAATCATTCACTTAAGGGAATGGATGGTGGGGAAAAGCTAGTCCCCCTGACATGGATATCATGCCACTGAGTAGAAACAAGTGACTCGATGTTTTCTCTTTCCTTTCTTAGGTTCGTCAACATTCTTACAGCCCTTTAGCAAGTCATAGATTTGCGTCAATCTCCTCCCTAAATGACCACTTCGTACATCATAGCTAAGGGAAAGCAACGCTTTCTGATGTGCAATTTCACTTTTTCAGCCGCATTCGGTCCACTGCTTAGACAGCGAATACATTTGTTCGAGCTGATTTCAGCTCATTTGCTAAGAACACCCAGATAATTCATTCCAGTCGGTTAAAGGGGTGAAAACACGTGACACTGTGACTTTGAAAACGTTTCACTGAATAAGGAAACCTGCTGATATGAGGCGGAAATTAAAGGGTGTTTCATTCGCTTTCGACCCCTGATTTTATCTTATAACTTGAAAACTAATGGACACAATACAATGAAATTTGACACGGACCTACCCTAGGTGCATGAGAAGCATGGTCAGCAAACTACCGAGGACAGGGAACATGCAATTAGCCTTCACTTCGCGCAAGCGGACACATGGGCTGGAGAGTAGCGAGTGGCGGCGCTTCTTTCTAGCACTTAAGTCGCTCCTGCGCGAAGTGAAGGCCGACTGCATGTTCGCTGTCCTCGGAAGTTTGTGCAACGAATCTGACTGTGCTGTTGTTGCAGGATCGTCAACAAAAATCGTGCCTTTGTGTTACGAGTATGAACCAGTACACAGCGGAACAGCTCGTGTTTATTGTCCGCATGTGCTGGACAACACAACTGCGTCGATAATGGAATGCCCAAGAGAATTTATTGCTCAGTTTGGGGTTCGGAAACCACCGGCAAAATCCTCTATCTAGTATCTGGTGAAGAAACTCGAAACCACGGGAACATTGTTGGATGTCCACGAAGGAGGATGTCCGAAACTGCCAGAAGCCATGGTGCATGAAGTGAAAAACAAACTGCTGTGCTCCTCACAGAAGTCCTTGCGTAAACTGTCGCAGGAGACGGAGGTGTCCACAAGCACATGTTAACTACCTGCAAAAAAAAAGCAAAAGTGCATGCACTGTTTTGCAAGAATTGAAACGTCCCGACGTTACTGTTTTGCAAGAATTGAAACGTCCCGACGAACAGAAGAAACTGAATTACAGTCATTGGTCCCAGCAGTTTGTCAATGCACATCCGGGTATACTGGAATACACGTCATTCTCCGTCAAGGCGTGGTTTCACCTAAGTGGGCATATCAATGCCCAGAATAGCCGTATTTGGGCTAGTGAGAATCCTAACACCGTGCATGAGGGACTTCTTCATGAAAAAATAATTGGGGTGTGGTGTGCTCTGTCGTGGCACCGCATTATTGGACCGATCTTCTTCCACACAACGGAGGATACTTCAGTCTACATGAAAATATTCCACGAGTTTCTGAATCAGTTGAACGACGTGGAACTCTGTACTGGCTATTTTCAGTAGCATGGCTCTACCTGCCACACTTCCAATGTCAGCATGGCTGAAATTGTTTCCTTCTTTGAAGATCGTGTCCTTTCTAAGGGACTTTGGCCACCAAGGCCACCTGATTTTACACCACAGGATTTCTTCCTATGGGGCATTCTGAAAGGGAAAGTGTATCGTAACAAGTCACGGACTCTCATGGATCTGCAGGAAAACATTCGGCGGGAAATTGAGGCTGTGACGTCCGATGTGTTGGTGAATATCCTTCCGTAACATGGAGAGGCGTGTGCAGACATGCCTTGATGCTAATAACAACCCCTTTGAACACTTGCTCTAAGATCATTGTGTTTCTCTTTCACCAAGGTAGGTCCGTGCAAATTTCACTGAATTACGTTCATTAGTTTGCAAGGGAAATTCAGGTAGCGAGAGAAAGACCCTGTGCCTTGCGCAAAACAACCGGGCCGTTATCGCATAAATATTAGCATCGCGTTATGTTTGTAAGATTGTAACAAAGCACAATTGTTTTTAAGGCTAGCAAATGCACTGAAGGCAATATGAAAAATATTGTAACAAAAGGAATGCAAATGGCAATGTATTGTTCCTTTCAGACGTCTCGTACCACATCATCAAAACGAATCGTAGAATTCACACCCACAAACTTGAGGAATTAGTACGACGATTAAGAGGAACGATTTTAAATGGGTTAATAAACACTTGAAGATAAAACTACAGCACAAATCAATGCCGTAGATTAAATAAAATCTCAATTTTATAGAGAGCAGTTAACTCTTCTGACATCAAAGCACCCATGATAGTCCAACTCATTAGTTATCATGAGCGCTATTCTTCTCGCCTTACCTGTCCTCTGATTGACAGCCTGTGTTGTCACAAGAACATAAAAACTTAGTTGTTCCGGTGTGACGTTAAGTCACGATACATAACGAGAGATAACCAAAATGTGCATAGGAAGTAGCAAACCAAAAGTGAAAGTTAAAACAGCTATTATAAGTCACATGATATGAAACGTCTGCAATAGTTCCGAGGGGTAAGAGTTTGAACTTGAACATGTTGAACTTTTAATTAATTTCATCTGATTTACGTATTTTACCATTGTTTGTCTATTGTGAGTTTCTCCAGTCAGTTGTTTCATATTAAAATTTTGCTTCCAATGCCTGCGTGCCAGCCGATATTCGTTTCACAGGAGTTTTTCACCGCTTTTGCGAAAGTACTCCTATTGCTTATGTGCAATTGTTACTCTTATACGTGACGACGTATATATATAACTGTGTGTGTGTGTCTCTCTCTCTCTCTTTCTCTGAATCAGTTTTTCTTGGTGCGACTGCGGATAAGTGCTCATAAAGTAACTCAAAAGTGCGTCTACTAGGTCCTATATTTTCAGGAAGTGACGTCTCTTTTCACGAAATGCGATTTACTTGGTGCCGTTCATGAGACGGAAGCGAGCCGTCTTCTGAAGAGTTCTGAAAACAGCGTCAGTTTCTTGAGAGAGTCCCCTGCAGCAAGTCCTTTTGTTTGGTACTTCTTGAGAACCCATAGCTCCAAAAGTGTCTGAACATTTAGCTCTGCGCTGGAAGGGTCACGTGTTTCTGTCGTTCCTCATAGCTCATAAACGAATAAAAAACTGACGATGCAGAAGAAAGAAAACAAACAGTTCTCTTCCATACCGAAAGAGACAAGCAAGAGCAGTATACAGATTCCGAAGTAAATACTTGCACCTCAACCATAATGGTTTCATTATAGCATTTTATTCGCATTCTTGTTCTCTAAATGCTATATTTTGTGATGTAGCCCTTTTAATTTAACCTTCCCTTTGAGTTCCTGTCTTCTTACGTAAATTTGGTTTCTTCTGATAAAATATTTTCTAATTAAACGCCACAGAGTTCAGTCTGATAAATATGACGTTGACAGTCGTTACAGCAGGTCTATGCAGTTAATAACTCCTGAGATACGAGATGAGTGACCAGTCTTAAAAGAAAGACTCATGTGTGCAATCTGTAATGGTAATGATCTATGTGCAAACATTCACGAACGATTTATGTGCGATATTCAATGTTACGAGAAAGTATAGCGATAAGATACTTGTATTGAGTGACCATTTACGTATATTTTGATTGAATTTCTATTCATTGCATTTTGCTGTGTTACGAAAGACTTGTGGATGATAAATTTTGAACATGCTGACTGATGTAAATGAAGTGCAGAAATTAAGGAACTTACAGGACTCGTGGAGTAGTGCGCCTAATTTAGTACCCCTGAAGATTTCGTATCTTGTTATCTTCTCGAAATAAGTTTTCAGAAAGATATTTTGTTAAATATTGCTTAATAATGGTTTGCACATGCTGAGATAACTTTTCAGACCCGTTTTTGTTTTTAAGATTTTATTTGGGGAAGGACAAATCTACAGACCTCAGAAAAGAGGCTGCATCACCCACCTTTCTGTTAAACTGCGCTAGAAGCTTTTTGAGCATGAAAGGAATGACACTTAAGTGGCAAAATAAATCTTTTGAGCAGAAAAATGCACGTAAAAAGAAGCGTTAGATGGCTGTTCTTGGATGGTTAGTGCTGTATGCCCCAGGGATGCACAAGTAAAATATTTCAAAGCAGTCCTTCGCAGTAGGTCAAGCTACTTTTTGTGGTGATGCAGGCACGTATCGAGTCATTGAGGCTTGGTATGTGTCTGGTATTTTAAAGCTTTTCACACTCTTCAACGGTGGAACTTCAGAGCTCGTCCAAGAAGCGCAACGGATTCCTATAACGTTTCATAGCATGAGTTCTTCACTAGCATTCTTGATAGAATTTGGAAAGAAAATGATTGCAATCCATTCCATCTCTGAAATTACCACATCTCGCAGGTATGCATTCATCAGCTTTGCACAATAAAAGCGGTAGGTGTCGTGCCGTAGTATTGACGAATTGATGCTTTTCAAGGTACGAGGCATCAGGATTTACAGACGATCGCCGGATGACAGATACTTTCAGTAGGACAATGCACATTGACCACGGTATCTCATATTGGTTTCAAGAACATGTTTGAGACTTTCCCCTGATTCAGTGGTTATTTTGTTTAAACACCATTGATGATAAAATACACCCGATTTCTGTCGCTCTCACTCCCATGATGTTGGATACGTTCAAAAGAATATTGCACTGCACTACAAAGACCACATTAGCTCATCGTCGTTTTAGAAACTTGATAGAGACCTTGACGTACTTCAGTAATCCTTTTATTTAAACACCATTGAAGATCAAGTCCACCCAACCTCCGTCACTCTGAGACAAACGAACAGTGCATCATGACACAATGACCACATTATCTCGAAGTGGTTTCAGGGACATGAGAAGAGACTTCGACGTTTTTCACTGGCACCCTCTGTGTAAACAAATGTGGTTATCAAGTTCACCCAATTGGATCACTCTCTGCTTTGGTGCTGATAGATATTTCCAAAAGAACAGTGTGGACCACTCCAAAATAACCAGATTGTCTTGTAGTGGTTTCGGGAATAGGATAAATAGTCGCTATCAGTCCCATTATGTTGGATACTTCCAGAAGAACAGTGCACCACACCACAAAGATCACATCAGCTCGGAGTCGTTTTAGAAACATGATAGAGACATTGATGTACTTCAGTCGTCATTTTATTTAAACACCATTGATGATCAAGTTTACCCAACTCCGTCACTCTCTGCTTCGGTGCTGAGAGATATCTCCAAAAGAACAGTAAGGTCCACTCCACAGTCACCAAATTTTCTTATAGTGTTTTCGGAACATGACAGTGACCTTTTCTCGTACTGCGCAGTAGAAAAAAAAGTGCGTAAGTGTCGGTGCATGCAACCTACGAAGTTTTCCTTGTAATGACTTCATGTTTTGGTCTCCCGATTGCGAATGGGCATTGTAAGAGGAGTGGAATGTGTCGAAATTGAATGAGCATGTTTTCAAAGGTGGTGGAATAAAGCATCTGCTCTTTTAACTTTTGCTGTGCTACTTGAAACCTCTCACGTATTTTAACTGATGAAATGTTGCTTGAAATGTCGCTTTGTAAAAGTTGGTTGAATGCCTCGTTTGAATACCTTGGAGAAATTCAAGAAAGAACCAGAGTTGTTTGATTCTTTCTATAAATAAATTTTAAAGAATTTTTTTTGCAGGTGCATGTAATTACATCTCTGACATGAATGAAGTTCTTCAAATTCGTAGCTGTGCTAGTAAAAACCCTGTTAATTTATTTTTAATCGAAAGCATTTCATTAAAACAAAATGCAGGCATTTCAGGCAAATTTTGCTTCAAGTGACAATCTTCTGAGATCCATTCATTTATTAACTTTGAGTTAAAAACGTTTCTGAAATAAACAGAGACACATATGTAAATTCCCACTTATTCACAATCTTATAAACGCAAAAACGAAAAAAAAAAATACGGTAGATTATGTATATAACAAACTTCCATTTAACGAAATTTTCCGCAGAACTTTGACTTTTGAACGACATTTACATGTAAATTAATCTCCATATTACGAAATTAAATTTCTATATAACGAAGTTTTTTTCGACTAAAAGTTACCATTTTGTGTTTTAAAATTTTTTGTTTACAATCTTTTTTAACGTGCAGATGCGATCAAAGCGTCCTTTAATGCCTTATCTAGAAACTTTTTTTCTGTGAGGTGCACGGAATCTTGTTGAAAGATGGACGCTGGAGGCGTATCCATGAAGACTTTACGAAGCAGCTGTTTTTCCAAATCTGGATAGAAAGTCCATCGTAGAAACTGCATTTCACAGTGGAAAACTGGTTGTTACTGTTGTGAGCCTGACTCTGTAGCAGTTACGTATTCATTCTCATTCAATCAGTACAAGCTTGACTTGTCTGTGTTGTTCGCTCAAAATGTCGAAAAGAAAAGGCCTGTCTCTTGCGGATAAAGTGAAACTTTTAGTTGATCAATGATAAAGAAGAAAGCCGTCGCTATAAAGTATTAAAATGGCAGAAAGACAAAGAAAGTCTTGAAGGTGCAGACTCTCTGATTTCCTCAATGTTGATGGAAACGCTGTGACCGCTGATTTTCCTACAGATAATGACATCTCCGAAATTGTAGCAAATGACGAAGTTAATGACGAAGAGGCCATCAAAAAAACCTTGACATAAATAAATGCTAAAAGCATTTGATACGATTCGAGGAGAATTACATTTTCAAGAAAATGTTGTAAACATCGAAATGAAACATTTTTATGAACAAAAACACTTTTTATTGGAAACTTGTACAGAGCAGAATTACGGGAATTCTTTACAATTTAAAATAAGTACATGTATTATAAAGATAATGAAAAGGAGAGAGATAAGTTTTAGTCTTTGCTTCTTTCTCTTCATTAATTTGTTTATTCATACAATGTATTATACAAATATATGTATAAAAAAGATTTAAACTCATTTACGAAAAGTTTCTACTCAAAAGTTCGATTTTCTGTCCAAATTCAACTACATTTTAGGGTATTTTCTATTTTATTTGAGCAAGGTTTTGCAGTTTTAGTTCATTTCTATTCAACGAATTTTCTTTATAACGAAGTTTTTAAGTGGAATGATGGGACTTCGTTATATACAGACTCAACTGTGTTTTAATTACCATACGAAATCTGCATATTCAGTTAAAAACGTTACTAGCTTAGATTTGCACAATTTACGGTCACTTTACGGGGAAAAAATTCTGTCTTTGATTAAAATCATCACTACTATCTCATTCAGAATACCGTTTTTTTGGCTGGGGTAACAAATCGGAATACAATTGTAGTGGGACAAATTTTGTGTACGTTGTTTTTTCAGGAAATGCGGTAGAAGGCAATGGACCTTATTCATGCGATGTCAGAAGTGGGTTTCTGAGGACCAACATGGCCGCTGATTCAACGATGTCGCCATTAGATTACCCCTTACCGTAAGCGTATTTTTAAAATGTCAACTTCTTGGAGTATGCCAACGAATTAATAAGAGCTACAGGGCGAAGAAGATGAAAAAAATTCTTAAAGAGCAAATCAAGGTTGTAAAAATATACCAAGACAATTTTGTGTTTCATGTTTATTTCAAATGATGCAAAACAACATTGTCATTAGTCATGGTGAAATTTTTAATGAAGCGTTTCTCAAATACGGTGTATTAAATTTAATGTTATTGTCATACATTGGCAAAACATCTGAAACAATTAGCCTGGATTTTTTTTCCTTTTTTTTTTTTTTTCGCGATACAAAATATTCAGAAGTCTAAAAAAATAGGTAATATTAAAACAGACTGGGGTTAAAAAAACAACTGTCAAGCATTCTTTTCATTTTTTGTACTTAAACATGAAACGAATGCTTGACATTAAGGTGGACGTCACGTAATTGTGCTTCCTATACTTCCAATGGAAAATCTTTTGTACACTTTTTCTTCACAATCAATGCGTTCCCAAGGATGAAAATTTTAGCATCGATTAAAATAGCTTCATTTTATAATTTGGAATACATAATATTTTCTAAAACATAACCATAATTATGCAATCCAACATTTGTTTGTCTACTGACGTCATCAAAGTACAGGTCGCGCCATATTTTTTCTGAACAATTAATGCGTTCCCAAGCATGAAAATTTTAGCATCGATTAAAATAGCTTCATTTTATAATTTGGAATACATAATATTTTCTAAAACATAACCATAATTATGCAATCCAACATTTGTTTGTCTACTGACGTCATCAAAGTACAGGTCGCGCCATATTTTTTCTGAACAATTAATGCGTTCCCAAGCATGAAAATTTTAGCATCGATTAAAATAGCTTCATTTTATAATTTGGAATACATAATATTTTCTAAAACATAACCATCATTATGCAATCCAACATTTGTTTGTCTACTGACGTCATCAAAGTACAGGTCGCGCCATATTTTTTCTGAACAATTAATGCGTTCCCAAGCATGAAAATTTTAGCATCGATTAAAATAGCTTCATTTTATAATTTGGAATACATAATATTTTCTAAAACATAACCATAATTATGCAATCCAACATTTGTTTGTCTACTGACGTCATCAAAGTACAGGTCGCGCCATATTTTTTCTGAACAATTAATGCGTTCCCAAGCATGAAAATTTTAGCATCGATTAAAATAGCTTCATTTTATAATTTGGAATACATAATATTTTCTAAAACATAACCATAATTATGCAATCCAACATTTGTTTGTCTACTGACGTCATCAAAGTACAGGTCGCGCCATATTTTTTCTGAATAATTAATGCGTTCCCAAGCATGAAAATTTTAGCATCGATTAAAATAGCTTCATTTTATAATTTGGAATACATAATATTTTCTAAAACATAAGCATAATTATGCAATCCAACATTTGTTTGTCTACTGACGTCATCAAAGTACAGGTCGCGCCATATTTTTTCTGAACAATTAATGCGTTCCCAAGCATGAACATTTTAGCATCGATTAAAATAGCTTCATTTTATAATTTGGAATACATAATATTTTCTAAAACATAACCATAATTATGCAATCCAACATTTGTTTGTCTACTGACGTCATCAAAGTACAGGTCGCGCCATATTTTTTCTGAACAATTAATGCGTTCCCAAGCATGAAAATTTTAGCATCGATTAAAATAGCTTCATTTTATAATTTGGAATACATAATATTTTCTAAAACATAACCATAATTATGCAATCCAACATTTGTTTGTCTACTGACGTCATCAAAGTACAGGTCGCGCCATATTTTTCTGAACAATTAATGCGTTCCCAAGCATGAAAATTTTAGCATCGATTAAAATAGCTTCATTTTATAATTTGGAATACATAATATTTTCTAAAACATAACCATCATTATGCAATCCAACATTTGTTTGTCTACTGACGTCATCAAAGTACAGGTCGCGCCATATTTTTTCTGAACAATTAATGCGTTCCCAAGCATGAAAATTTTAGCATCGATTAAAATAGCTTCATTTTATAATTTGGAATACATAATATTTTCTAAAACATAACCATAATTATGCAATCCAACATTTGTTTGTCTACTGACGTCATCAAAGTACAGGTCGCGCCATATTTTTTCTGAACAATTAATGCGTTCCCAAGCATGAAAATTTTAGCATCGATTAAAATAGCTTCATTTTATAATTTGGAATACATAATATTTTCTAAAACATAACCATAATTATGCAATCCAACATTTGTTTGTCTACTGACGTCATCAAAGTACAGGTCGCGCCATATTTTTTGAACAATTAATGCGTTCCCAAGCATGAAAATTTTAGCATCGATTAAAATAGCTTCATTTTATAATTTGGAATACATAATATTTTCTAAAACATAACCATAATTATGCAATCCAACATTTGTTTGTCTACTGACGTCATCAAAGTACAGGTCGCGCCATATTTTTTCTGAACAGTTAATGCGTTCCCAAGCATGAAAATTTTAGCATCGATTAAAATAGCTTCATTTTATAATTTGGAATACATAATATTTTCTAAAACATAACCATCATTATGCAATCCAACATTTGTTTGTCTACTGACGTCATCAAAGTACAGGTCGCGCCATATTTTTCTGGTTTCAACACCACCAAAGGAAAAGTTATTTATTTTTAATATAATTATGGTTATGTTTTAGAAAATATTAAGTATTTCAAGTTATAATATGAAGCTATTTTAATCGATGTTCAAATTTTTATCCTTAGGAACACACTAATTGTGAAGGAAATGAGTATAAAAGGTTTTCCATTGGAAGTATAGGAAGAAAAATTACTTGACGCCCGCCTTAAATAAAAGAAAAATTATAGACGTTTCTCTCATTGGGGAAAGAACGTAGAAGTTAATGCGCAACTTAAACGATTTAGATATGCAATTCGTTTTCCCTTTTTCTCCTTTTCTTAGAAATTAAATATCGAAGGAGTACTACCAGATTTTAACCGCCTTCTATGTGCTATGATATTCAAAATCTCCTGGTTAATATAATATTCAAAATCTTCCTCTTTAGTGCTATAATATTCAAAATCTTCCTCGTTAAAATGGGCGGAACATATAATATTAGTGCTATAATATTCAAAATCTCCTCGTTAATATAATATTCAAAATCTTCCTCGCTAAAATGGGTAGGACATATAATATTAGTGTTAAAATATTCAAAATCTCCTCGTTAATATAATATTCAAAATCTTCCTCGCTAAAATGGGTAGAACATATAATATTAGTGTTATAATATTCAAAATCTCCTCGTTAATATAATATTCAAAATCTTCCTCGCTAAAATGGGTAGGACATATAATATTAGTGTTATAATATTAAAAATCTCCTCGTTAATATAATATTCAAAATCTTCCTCTCTAAAATGGGTAGACCATATAATATTAGTGTTATAATATTCAAAATCTCCTCGTTAATATAATATTCAAAATCTTCCTCCATAGTGCTATAATATTCAAAATCTTCCACCTTAGTGCTGTAATATTCAAAATCTTCCACCTTAGTGCTATAATATTCAAAATCTTCCACCTTAGTGCTATAATATTCAAAATCTTCCTCGTTAAAATGGGCAGAACATATTCGCGAACGCACACGGGGGGGGGGGCACGTCATCGCTTTTCTTTTTACCCAGCCATTTCCTTTTAAAGTTTCTGCCTTTTCAGAGAGGAATTATAAAAAAATATTCCTTCTACTGTGCATTTTAGGTGATAGGATTTATCAGAGCAACCATACGATGAGAAAAAGTTAGGCATGTGGTTAATAAGTTTACGAAAATCGCGATTTTCCTGAACCCGCTGCAACGTAACGCCGTCTTAAGCAGCGGGAAAACGCATGCAAGCAAACTATTGCTGGCCCGCAGACGCGGAAATATTTTTCCATGAGGCAATGTGGGGTGAATGAGGTCCATTGAAGATAGGCAGTATTTTGCGAAAGACTGTTGTCATGATCTGAATGTCGTTCTTTATTTAGTCTTATTCGTTTTTGTGTATATTTTCTATTTCTTACCATCAGCTGCACTTACTTGTTTTTTCTTGCTGCCACCAGTCTAGATTGGGGTAAGGTCTAGACGCCTTATGGAGATCACATTATTTGAGACAGAGGCGTGTTTGAAGATTTCCAAGCTGGTGTAGAAATGAGCCGAAGATAGTTAACAAACAAATTTATTATCCACCACTTAGGATAGGATTAAGGTTGGTTTGACACCTTGCATACAGAAGAATTTTAGGTGACAATGGAGCTTGAGCTGAGCACAACAGACTTATGGTGCTTCCTTGTTAGCACCGTTCAGTTCCTCTTGGGTACTTAATTGATACATTTATAAGTTACACAGCAGCACTATGCTTTTATGCACTTTTGATACAAGATATGAGATAACCCGATCTCAGATATAATGGATCTAGACCTCGGCCTGATCATTTGGAACAAATATAGATAGTTACTAACAGCAGTTAGTTGAAACCTATTCCTAGCTAACTCGACCGCAGCCGAGCGCTTTTCTTACGGGAAAATCATCCCACGCGATGACCTGACGTTCTGCTCTGGTGAAAACTAGACGAGAAGAGAGCGCCAAAAAACTAACTTCCTGAGTTCTCCCCAAACTTTTCTGAGCCCCAGCGAGCGCTTAGCCAATCACAAGAATGCATTTGACCCCCCTTAGCTGGGCATCCTTCGCTCTCCGCGTCCTGCTTCCCACGGTTTTCATCCACTGGATAGCTGCTCTTCGAAGAATTCCATGTCCAAGTTTTGAGAATTCATGGGCTCGTTGTGACCTTGTGAACTGGTCACCAAGATGGATGCCATTCTCCCTTCCTCGCTTTTCACTTCAAAAATGGCGTTCCCTTGCCCATTTCTTATTTTTCCCACGTTTACTTTTTTAACATTCAGCAGTTCCTATATTTCTGTGCGACGCTAGCATTTTTTCAATTCTTTTTTTCCTAACGGTTTTCACATCATCACAGTCCTCCCTCCCAAGTTTTTACGACTGTTTCTTTTCAAGTGCCACCTGACAAGAAACCAGTCACTTGAGCTGTCTTGCTGTATCCTGCACTAACTGTTCTGGACTGCCTTTCATGTGACTACGTTAACTGCTATATTCTGTTATTGACTCTGAGCTACACGTTTACATCATTAATTCTATTATGGTTCAGCCAAGTTCTAAAGTATGTACAAATGATGATATTCGACACCATTGACTAACACTAACTCACACTGATACTAATACCTACAATTACTACACACTACCACATTGTACTAACACTAATACCACTGATTATATATTATGTACATTACCCTACACTAATGATTACAACTGTAATTTATCTTTCTATACTAACTGCAGGGCATCAAGTTTGATGGAAAAAAATATTCGTGCTTAGTTTTGTGGCATTCAGGTGGACAGTGCTAAAGAAGTTTGTCAAGATTCGACGTAATAGGATGGCATTTTAAAGAAGACATAATCTGATTAAGTACTTAAAAGGGATGAAATGTGAATTATAAGGAAGTCTGTTCCGCTGATTTTGCCAGAAGGGCGTAATAATGGCACGACGTTTTTCTGTACAGCAGATTTATTGAATATTATTTCGCAATATAACCTCATACTTGCACCTCGTGGAAATGTACGACCTTTAACTATGAAAAACGGGTGTCTTCTTTTCATATAAATTCCTGCACTGACTCTTTCGTCTTTTAAGAGTAGTCATTGAATTACTTCTCTTGACATTTGCAGAGAAGAAATGTGATCTCCTTATTTTGTTCAGACCAGAGGATATCTTTTGAATTTAGCATTTTAAGAGCGGAAAACCGAAAAGGAATATTAGGTGAAGAATCCATCGATTTTAGAAAATTTGTGAATACCGCTACACAAAAGTTCAAAATCTCTACATGCTTATCTTGCGTATTTCCACATCAAGGCGGTCACAGAATTTGTGAACTGTGAAAGAGAGACGTCAAATGCCAGCACTAATAGAAAAAGAAGAAGAAGAGGAGAAGAAGAAGGAGTGAAGTATGTGGAAAACAGATTGAGCTGCATGGAAACTAGAAAAAATGTGTGCCAAAACACAAAGAATTTGTGTTTCGTTGGAATTCAATCACTAGGGAATATAATAAACGCATGAACATCCTGTGTTGCTTACGTAAGATGATAGAAGACTACCATTGTGCACGAGCTTTTATAGAACTTCTCCTTTGACGTCTGTTTAACAAGTCCCTTGAAAAAACAGTACGAATGTGTATCATATGCATCTATCGCAACGACTCCCACTCATCTGCTCGTCGGAAGTAAAGACATATTTTTGCACTGGAAATTTCCCAACGAAAGGAAATGACAATACACGCACTTTCGAATTTCTTCGACGCACAGTTTTTCATTATCTACATTTATGACGGTCATATTGTAAAACTTCTTTTCACATCGTTTTCATTCCACATTTTTACATCTTTTTCATTCCGAATTTACACCATGTGGAAGCATCCCAGAGAGCTTCCACTGGGTGTAAATTCGGAAATCTTGGGGGCCACTGGGTGTTTCAAACTCAGATGAGTGTTCCTCGATCCATGCTTTGGTAAAGTTGCGACTCGGTGGGGTACCACATTGTCCTACTGAAGGATACCAAGTATTAGCAAAACTTTCCATAATCTTCTGTCCAGGAACCGTACGGTCCTGGACAGAAAAGCATGGAGAGTTTTGCTAATACTATATTCCCATATAAATACTTTTATATGGGAACATTTTGGGATGATGAAGAATAAAAGCTGCCTCCTGGTATATGTATTTATATTGAGCAAAACTCAAGTCTTTTTGCACTCAGGAATCCATTTCTTTAACAGCAATGGCTTTCCATGTGAAAAGGTTTTAGTTTAGCTCCATGCAACTTAGAAATGGAGAACATCATTGGGTCATTCCGTGGAAGATTCCCCATTTTACAAAAGAAAGTTATCGACACAATTTTTGTTCGTCTCTTTGGGAAGTCATATTTTGAGAGCCCAAATCTATTTTTTAAGCCCGCCATTTTGGCATTAGAGGTCAAAATTACCATCGCTGCGTGGAAGAATGGATGCTGTGTTTGTCATACGGCACAAGTTCTGTCCCTTCCCCAGAACTAATACTCCTAAATTACGGACGGGTGGCTGCCCATAGTCCATTGAGTTGCTCACAATGGTTGCTAAACTCACAAATCAAGAATATGTTTTGCATTCTCAATATATTGATGCTTAATAAATGTAGTAAATATATAATTTTTTTTGTAAAATATATACACTACATTGAGAAAAGTCACCGAGTACGTAGAAGAGAAACACAACATAGCATTTATTGACATACATTAGTACGGTGTCGGGACACCTTTGGCCTTAATGCATGCACTGACCCTTCGAGTCATGTTTTCGGCATAGTTTTGGAACCCAGCGATAGGTATACGCTTCTATTCAGTACATCATGATGCCTTCAAGTGTTGCGTAGCAGAAGGTCTTGGTTTCAAACTTCTTACGCAGCGCTCTAATTCATCCCTTATTTGCTCTATGGGATTAAGATGAGGTTTCTGTATTGGCCGGTCCACAGACAATACGGAATTATCGTCAAACCACGCCGTAACAGTCCTTGCTTTTATGGCTCGGCTCATTATCCTGCTAGTACCGACAAGGCTCGGTTCCATAGTATTGCCACAGAGTTGGCATGGCATAATTGCTCAGAATTTCGAGGTAGACATGCTGGTTAACAGGTTTGTCCCCGATAGCCAATGGGCGGGGAATATACCCCCCCCCTTCCCTACACACACACACACGAGTACACTGCCAGCTCCAAACGTGACCGTAGGAAAAGTACACTGTGGTAAATGGCGTTACCCCGGCTGCCGCCATACTCACACATGGCCATCAGACTGATGGATTGTGTATCTGGATTCATCAGTCCATAAAAGCCGTTTCCATTGATCTATGGTCCACTCTACATGTTCTTTACACCATGCTAAATGACGAGTAGCATTCTGAGTGGTGGAGATCAAAGGCTTATGAGTAGCGGCACGACCACGGTAACCCATGGAATAAAGTTCTCTGTGAATGGTAAGTGTACATACCAAGGTTCCAGCATTTTTACTCACCTCTACACCGAGGTCTTGTGCAGTACTCCTTCGATTAGCTGTAATGACTCTCTTGAGGCTTCGGCATCCTCTATCACTGCTTTTCTTTGGTATCCTATACGTTTTGCTACTTGAGTCACACCATGTGTCTTCCACTCATTTAGTGCTTTCAAAACACAGTTGATTTGGGTATATTTAAACTCCTCTCGGTTTCTCTTATGGACAACCCACTAATATAACACCGAACAGTCTTTCCTTTCTCCCCGCACGGGGATAACTGGTTTTCCAGTTATTTGGGGAGCGGCGCCCCCACGGCCCGAGCTGACCTTGTGACGGGTTTTATTGCTTTCTTGTATTTGTGCTTTTACGTCACCGCAGGGACAGCTGTTCATTCAGCTGATGGGGAGTAGCGACCCCACGGCCCCAGCCGAAATGTTAAGTTTGATTTTTCACATTGCCACCACCTTGACAGCTCCCCCCTCAGTTGTAGGTTGCTGAGGTTGTGATTATGCGCCAGCCCTTTTCCTTTCCTCTCCCTTTCCTGTTTTTACTTTATTCTCCACTACCTGTTCTTCTTTTCTTCTCCATTTTCTACTCTCCTTGCTTCTCCATTTTCTGTTCCTCTCTTGTTTTTCCGGGCTGGTTTACTAGACCTACCTGCACGTTTGCCGTGTGCGGTGACCCGTAAATTGGAAAAGGGGATGCTGGAGGCTGAGGTTTCTGGTGGCCAGGTTGTAGTTGTCGCCAGTCTCCATCACACCTCTTTGCCCCCTACTTCACCCTAAACGGGCGGCTAGGAACTAACCCTCTCCTAGTCAATCGGCTTGTTGTTACGTACAACAGGGTGAGTTTGGGGATAGTGCGGGTATGCCAAAGGGGTGTTACCCAGACCTGGGAAAGTCACGGTACTCGCCGAGCACATGTCTACACTATCAACATGCTATATCCGTTGCTTAACCCTAGAGTCGTGTCCTGCGTCCGATTGGGCTTGCGGACCTCCGGCTCTCCCCTGTTGGGCTCGGGTGCGGGCGGGGAAATCGGCGGACGAACCATTCACTTCTTTTCATGCCTAATAAAAAAAATTCCCAAGAACTTCCAACAAAGCGGCTCATAGAGGAAGGGTCACCCCCTCCTAACAAGAAACCTACACCTGATTCTGCCAATGTTCGGTTCTTTTGCATCCACTCCTTGGACGCTTCAAACCCATTAATCACCAGAAGCCCCTTCTGGATAAATAAAGCATTGCAATCAATTGCCAGCTCTCCTAAGAGCGTTAAGAAGCTACAATCTGGAGATCTTCTTGTTGAGATGTCGAGTCCCAGATATGCTACAGTGCTTTTAAACACTACCTCTTTTAGATTGTCCAGTAAAAGTTACCCCTCACGGCTACCTCAATTCCTCACGAGGTGTTATCTCTTCTCAAGACTTTCTGGAGTGCAGTGACCAAGAACTTCTGGAGGAAATGAAGGCCCAACAAGTGAGTGGAGTCCGGCGCATTTTATTTCGGCAAAATAGCCAATCTGTCCCATCTCGAAACATCATACTGAGCTTTAACACCCCATCCCTGCCAACATCAATCAAGGCAGGGTATCTAAACCTTGAAGTGCGCACCTTCATACCAAGTCCTCTACGATGCTTCAAATGCAAAGCATATGGTCACTCCCAGCAGTCTTGCAGGAACACTGCTCGGTATGGGCGTTGTACAGCAACAGACCATACTTTGCAAGATTGCCATGCCGAAGCCGAGCTGTGCTTCAACTGCAAGGGATCCCATGCAGCATCATCGAGAGACTGTCCAAAGTGGAAAAGAGGAAAAAGAGATTCAACGCATTAAGACCGTTGAGGGAATCTCCTACCCAGAGGCCAGAAGAAAGGTCGTTCCAAGTCAATTAGATCGGCGATCCTATGCATCAGCAGTTGTTGTAAGAACTACAGTCGGTACACAGACTGATAGCCAAATCCCAGTGAACTGTCCCTACAAGCTAGACGACATCATAGCTGCTGGTCTGGCAGCACTGCAATCCCGAGCTAGGGACGTGAAAGCTCCAACAACCACTTTGCCTAAACCTGCTGCAACTAACACCAGCACCACCGGGACTTCAACAACCCCGGGAGGAAAGAAAAAGGAAAAAGAGAAGAAATCTCCAAACTCTCACCATAAGAACCAGGATCGGGCAGGATAATCTGCGACACAGGAACCAAAATACCGCCCCATTTTACCACCCGAGACTACAGGGCGTCGGACAAAACAGTCCCGAGCGCAAATGGACATTGCTGACGAACTGATGGAATCGGATAACTATTAGTTGTCCCAGTCTTTTTCGGGTTTTGGTTTTTCGTTTTTTTTTCTTTTTCTCATTCACCAAACTTCAAACCATGGGTCAAATCGTTCAGTGGAACTGTCGAGGCTTTCGGACAAGACATGACGACGTGAAACATCTGCTTTCGTCATACTCTCCGGAGTGCCTTTGCCTCCAGGAGACAAAACTTAAACCATCAGCCCTGCTTTCAGTTCGAGGCTACAGTGCATTTCGGAAAGATAATGTTTCAGGAGATATAACTTGCGGGGGAGTTGTCATCCTTGTCCCCCACAGTGTTCCAGTTTCTCCCGTTGCGGTCTCAACATCTTTACAAGCCGTTGCGGTGCGTATCTCCATGCCTGTGCCTCTAACGGTTTGCAGCGTCTATCTGCCGCCGGATGGGGACGTGAGCGTGTCCGTTCTTGAGAGCTTAGTTGAGCAGCAGCCGTCACCTGCTTTTCTTCTGGGTGCCTTCAATGCTCATAATCCATTGTGGGGTAGTGTCAAAACAGACACACGAGGCCGTAGGATCGAATCTCTTCTTTCCTCGACCTCTTTGTACCTGTTTAACACCGGTGCTGACACTTACTTCCACGAGCCTACACGAAGTTTCAGTGCGATCGATTTATCTTTGGGTCAACCATCGGTTATGGCCGACTATTCGTGGACGGTGTGTAACGACCTCCATGGAAGCGACCACTTCCCAATTGTACTTGGGTATAATGTGAGCGTGCCATCTTTTGCCTCCCGCCCTCCTCGTTGGAAGATGGATTGTGCCAAGTGGGAGGTCTTCACATCGTCCGCAGTGATATCTTTTGCCATGGCGACCCGGGGGTCAATTGACGCAGCTGTTACTGATGTCACAACGGGTATCATTCAGTCAGCAGATCTCTCTATCCCAAAAACATCAACGACGCTCCCAAGATGTCCGAAGCCTTGGTGGAACCCTGATTGCGCAGCGGCTAGGAGAGTTCAACATAAGGCCTGGTGTACTTTTCGGCGTTATCCAACCGAGGCTAATCTTGTTAAATTTAAAAGAGCAAAATCTTACGCTCGGTTGGTGCGTCGACGAAGCAAGAGGGAGTCCTGGATGAAGTACGTTTCATCTATCAATTCACGTGCCAGTTCAAAAACTGTTTGGGAAAAAATTCGTAAGATCCGGGGAAACTATTGTTCCCACCAAATTTCAATTCTTGAGAGTAACGGCTGCACGTAGGCTGAAGTAGGGAAGATTGTGGATTGCTTGGGCGAAGCGTTTGCCTCAGTTTCTAGTTCTCAGGCGTATCTCCCGTCCTTTCAGAGGATTAAAACAACCGCGGAACGCCAGAAAATCTCCTTTGCGCCTTTTTATAACACTGAGTATAACTCCCCCTTCAGCATGGTTGAACTACGGGTGGCTCTGCATCGGTCTGGTGCAACATCTGTCAGTCCCGACGGCATCCACTATGACATGATCCGTCATCTCTCGCAGGCGTCTCTCGAAAATCTGCTAGTGTTTTCCAACCGCATTTGGTTGGAGCACAGTTTCCCGGACTTTAGGCGAAGAGCTTTTGTTTTACCTTTTCCCAAGCCCGGCAAAGACCCCAAGTCTCCCTCTAGTTATCGGCCAATTGCCCTCACTAGCTGTCTGTGCAAAATCCTTGAACGAATGGTTAATTCCCGGCTAATTTATTTTTTAGAATAACATCAAATACTGTCTCCATGACAAAGCGGCTTCCGCCGTCATCTTTCAGCTCCTGACCATCTCCTGCTCCTTGAGACGTCTGTTCGTGAGGCGTTCGTACGTAGGCAGCAAGCACCTGGTGTCTGTTTTTTTTTTTTTTTGACATCGAAAAAGCTTACGATAGAGCGTGGCGTCACGGTATCCTCCGTGACCTCCACGAAAATGGGTTGCGGGGAAACCTCCCAACATTCATTGCCAGCTTCCTTCGTAACCGCGTGTTCCAGGTGCGCCTGGGTACGACGCTCTCTGCCTTTTCCCATCAAGAACAAGGTGTCTCTCGAGCCAGCATTCTTTCGGTGACTCTGTTCATCCTCCGCATAAACTGTCTGCTCAAAAATCTTCCTCCAGCGGTTTCGGCTACCATTTATATTGACGACCTTCACATCTTCTGCTCGTCATCCAGCATGCATTTCGTTGAAAGGCAGATGCAGTCTGCAATTATCCAGATTGTTAAAGCGGCTAACAATAATGGGTTTATTCTTTCTCCCGACAAGACAGCCTGTGTCCATTTCTGCCGGAGACGTGGCCTCCATCTCGATCCAGAGCTCTATTTGGACCGTACAGCCATTCCAGTTTTGCCGGAAACCAAGTTCCTTGGTTTAACCGTTGACCGTGCGCTCACCTTCCGCTCGCACGTTCGACGACTCAGGACTTCCTGTCTGAGAGCTTTGTCAATCCTTAAGATCCTTGCCTCAGTCTCCTGGGGTGCAGACAGGACTTCCTTGTTCCATATTTACTATTCCCTCATTCGGTCCAAGCTGGATTATGGCAGTATGGTGTATGGCTCTGCGCGTCCTTCCGTTCTCCGGCAGTTAGATGCCATCCACCATCAAGCGCTGCTTCTTTGTACAGGAGCATTTCTCACGTCACCCATTCCCAGCCTTTATGCCGACGCGAACGAACCGTCGCTTCATTTACACCGTCTGCAGCTGTCTCTTCAATTTTACCTGAAACTTAAATCTCTCTCAGACCATCCTTTATACAATGCAGTTTTTCATCCCTAGCATGCTCGTTTGTTTGAGATCGTCCCTCGTGCATTCTAACCTTCGGTCTTCGTATGGCGGCCGTAGCTCGTGATGCTGGGCTCGACTTGTCACTCGTTGGAGAGACCAGGGGCTTTGAGGATCCCCCATGGCACATTCTTGGTGTCATGGTTGATACCACCTTTACATCTTTTGATAAGTCCTCAACCCCTGCGTCAGTGTACTAGCAGCTCTTCGCTGAACACCGTTACGTCAATGCGGACTTTATTCCTGTTTTCACCGATGGATCTAAGGCGGCTGGTGTTGTTGGATTCGCCGCCGTCTGCATTGACGAAGTTTCTGTTGCCCGCATTTTTGCCAAGGCCACGGTGTTTTCGGCGGAGATGCATGCTGTGTATCTTGCACTTGTTCACGTGCAGTCGAGCTATCATCAGCGTGCTATTATGTACACTGATTCGTTGAGTGTTGTGCAATCATTGTCATCTTTGGATTTCACTGGCCACCCCCTTCTTTTTACCGTACGGAGACTTCTTCGTTCTTTGCTCGAGGCCGATGTTCAGATACGATTCTGCTGGATTCTTGGGCACGTTGGGATCCCAGGGAACGAGACTGCCGATGCTGCTGCTAGATCTGCCTCCTCTTTGGTCGTCACACCCTTGCCACTGTTTCACCGTGATTTTCGCTTTCTTGTTCACGATCATATCAGGCGAACGTGGCAGGGTCTGTGGAACCAACAGGTGGAGAATAAACTGCACCGTATAAAACCTAACCTTGGAGTCTGGAAATCATCGTGTCGCCGGAACCGTAGGGAAGAAGTTGCTCTTGCGCGTCTCCGCATGGGGCATTGTCGCTTCACGCATAGCTATTTGCTGTGTGGCGACACTGCCGCGGTGTGTGAGACGTGCGACTGTTTACTCACCGTCTCTCATGTTTTGTGTAGTTGTGTTCGTTTTCGTTATCATCGGTTTCATTATTTTCAGTCTCATCTGCTGGACGAAGGCGCAGCTACGCTTCAAAAGCTTTGGGCGACCACTGCGACACTTTCGCAGTATTTTCCTTTTTAAAACAGATTAAAGTTTTAAAACTTATTTAAAGAAAAAGAAAAAGGTTATAATAATTATAATAGTAAATTAATAAACTTATATATAAACCTATTTAACTAACTAGTCTTCACAACTTTCATCATTCTCCTTTCCAACTTTTACCAAGCCTGTCTGCTCTTAATCATTTCACCCCGCTTTTAAAAATCTTTAACTGATAGTTCTGTGTCTGGCGCTCTTTGGCCAAGCCTGGCCCTTGCGCCACTAAAATCAATTAACTAACTAACTAACTAACTAACTAACTAACTTTCCTTTCTCAAAGTCAGTTCTCTCCCGCCGCCACATATTCGCTCAACCTCACAGTGCGATATGATCGCGGTCAGCTGCAGGCTTGTTTTTATATCGTTTGCAGCTGTACCGCGCATTTTAACAACGCAGCTGATCCGTTCATTTGCTTTTGAAGGGCTGTCTAGTGACTTTTGTTAATATAGTGTATACAGTAAGTTCACTCAATGGACGGAATGTTAGAGGTAACTACACTGAATAACGTGTTGGTCCTCCTCTGGCACGGACACTCCAAGCGATCGACAACGCCAGATGCCGAATGGTTTCCGGAGCCAAGCCTGTTGTAGTATTGTCCACAACACAGCCTGAGACGTCGGTCCAGGATCTATGGATCTGACCACGACATCCGAGAGGGATTCCACGGGGTAAATTCGGGAACCTTGGGGACCATTTGGTGGTTCAAAGTAGGAGGAGCTTGGGTGGTTGCCGCCCAAAGATACCATCGGTTACAGAATGCGCGAAGTCCATGAAATCGTGTAGGTGATCAGCCAGCGCATGCTGATAGTGAGCAGCGGTTGGGGACCTCTCCAGGTACAAAAAGAAAGCCAATGCGTCCATGAGAAGGCTCCCCAAACCACCACAGAGCCACCACCGCCTTGAACAGAGCCGACCTGGCACGACGGTTCCATGGTCTCATGCTGGAGATGCCTCACTCGAACCCTTTCGTCCACTCGGTCCAGCTGGAAACGGATTCATCCGACCACACGATGCGGCATCACTCTACAGAGGTCAAGTTTTGATGTTCCCGTCATAAGGGAATGTCCGATGACGAGCACTCATCAGTGTCACACGAGTACTTCCGTGGTCCAGCGTATGCAGCGTGGCCCGTACCGTTCACTAACTGATGCTGCTTGAGACTCCGACATTTAACCTGCATGTGATTTGCGCCGCCGCTGCCAAGAGGTCTGTCGGTCTGTACGAGCCTGGATAGTCTAAGTCACCTACGGTCATCAATGACGTGTGGTCGGTCACCGCTTGCTCTCTCTCGGCTCTGGTACGTTCGTCGATGGTATGCTCGTGGTACACCCTTGATAGGGTTGCCCAAGGAAACCCTAGGATTCTTAGTACTTGGGCGATAGAATGACTCTTTTGTCCTGCGCCGACAATGCGTCTAAGATCAAAATCACTCAGATCACCACGTTTACCCATGTTCGTTGATTGCGATATACTGTTGGAAAGCTATCCTGTCCGTCTATTTATTGCCTGAGTTAGGTGTGGGTCTGTTCCACTAAGCGTGGGAGAAGCCTGTGTCAGCTGCCCATCACCCCTATCTCCAATATTTTGTTTACTGAGTGTACACTATACAGGGTGTTCGAAAATTATTGGACACATTACAAAATTATGCACACACACAAAAAAAATAATTGCATTGTCTGTTTTTCTATGTCACGTATTACTAACACGGTTTCTATATTTTTATTTTGCAGAATTGTTATTCCCGGAATCCGATGGATGGCGCTAGGTGTGGCCTGATGAGGAATGCGCAATCAGTACAGCAGAAGGCGATGTTTGTGTCATGCCTTGCGGAATTAAAGTCCGTCATTAAAGTTAAAAGACGGTACCGCTTAGAGTTGTAATCCTCCGTCAACGAATTCAATTAAGCGGTGGATGAAACAGTTTAAAGAAACTGGCAATGTAGAACATCGTGGAGGAGCCGGTAGGCCTAGCGTCGTCGGTGAAACTGTTGACCAAGTTAATGAAAGTTTCCGACGAAGCCCCAGGAAATCCGTTCGTAAAGCAAGCAGAGAACTGTGCATTCCGAAATGGACAGTTCACGACATCTTGCACAAGAAATTAAAGTTTCATGCTTATAAAATTCAAATAGTGCAAAAGATGCATGTAAATGATCACACTCTGCGATACAATTTCGCTGTGGATATGCTGAATCGAGTGGAAAACGACGAAAACTTCCTCAGTACTGTAATTTTTAGTGATTAATCCACATTTCATGTATCAGGTATTGTGAATCGTCACAACTGTAGGATATGGGGCAGTGAATCGCCTCATGCTGCTATTGAACTGGAACGCGATTCTCCAAAAGTTAATATGTGGTGCGCCCTATCAAAAAGAAAAGTGATTGGCCCTTCCGTCTTCTGCGCAAAAACCGTAAATGGTGACATTTACTTGGATATGCTAGAAAATTTTGCTATACCCCAGATAAAAAATATGACAACGACGTTTTCCAACAATACGGCGCGGCTCCGCATTGGTCAGCGTCTGTACGTAAGTCCTAAATGAGCATTTCCCCAACAGATGGCTTCGGCGTGGTGGTCCCATTCCGTGGCCTCCTCGCTCTCCAGATCTAACTCCATTGGATTATTTCATGTGGAGTTATGTGAAGGATCGTGTATATCAGACGCTTTGTACTGATTTGCAGGAACTGAAGCAGCGTATCACAGCTGCTATTAATTCCATAACTCCTCAGATGCTTGCCAATACATGGCATGAAATCGAGTATCGCGTGGGTCTGTTCCACTAAGCGTGGGAGAAGCCTGTGTCAGCTGCCCATCACCCCTATCTCCAATATTTTGTTTACTGAGTGTACACTATACAGGGTGTTCGAAAATTATTGGACACATTACAAAATTATGCACACACACAAAAAAAATAATTGCATTGTCTGTTTTTCTATGTCACGTATTAGCAACCAAGAGATCTCACATCGAAATTTATTAACTTGTGTAGTTATACTGTAAGTTAGTACAGTCCGTTTCTTTCTATCTGTTTCATGTTTTGTTTTATATAATTTTGTAATGTGTGCAATAATTCTCGTGCACCTTATTAACAAAAGTCACCGGACACCCCTTCAAAAGCAAATGAACGGTTCCGCTGCATTGTTAAGATGCGCGGTACAGCTGCAAACGGTATAAAAACAAGCCTGCAGATGACCGCGACCATATCGCACTGTGAGGTTGAGCGAATATGTGGCGGCGGGAGAGAACTGACTTTGAGAAAGGAAAGATTGTTGAGCGTTATATTAGTGGGTTGTCCATAAGAGAAACCGAGAGGCGTTTAATAATACCCAAGTCAACTGCTTCGGATGTACTGAATAAGTGAAAGACACATGGCGTGCCTCAAGCAGTAAAACGTACCGACAGACCAAAGAAAATCAGCGATAGAGGAAGTCGAAGCCTTAGGAGAGTCGTTATAGCTAATTGGCGGATTACTGCACAAGACCACAGTGTGTAGGTGAGTAAAAATGCTGGAACCTCGATATGTACATGCACCATTCGCAGAGAACTTCATTACATGGGTTACCGTGGTCGTGTGGCTGCTCACATGCCTTTCATCTCTACTTGGAATGCTACTCGTCGCTTAGCATGGTGTGAAGAACATTTATCGTGGGCCGTAGATCAATGGAAACGTGTCCTATGTACTGATGAATCCGGCTACACAATCCATCAGTCTGGTGGCTGTGTGTGGATATAGCCAGCCGGGCGAAAGCTATTTACTATAGTGTACTGTTCTTACGGTCAAGTTTCGAGCTGGTAGTGAACTGGTATGGGTGTGTTTTTCGTGGTATGTTCCCGGTCCATTGGTTATCGTGGACAAACCTGTTAACCAGCACGTTCACTTCGATATTCTGGACAATTATGCCCCACTAAGTCTGTGGCAATAATATTGAACAAAGCCTAGTTGGTACCAGCATACCAGCAGGACAATGCACCGAGCCATGAAGCAAGGACTGGTACGGCGTGGTTTGACGGTAACACCGTATCGTGTGCGGACTGGCCGGCGCAGAGCCTGATCTTAGTTCCATAGACCACCTGTGAGATGAATTAGAGCGCCGCATAAGAAGTTTGGAACCAAGACCTACTACTAAGCAACAGTTAGCGGCAGCATTATGTACTGAATGGAAGCGCATACCTATCGCTGTGTTCCAAACCCTTGTCGAAAGCATGTCTCGAAGGGTTAGTGCATGCATTAAGGCCAAAGGTGGAGCGACACCGTACTAATGTATGTCCATAAATGATATGTTGTGTTTCTCTTTTAGGTGTTCGGTGACTTTTATCAGTATAGTGTATATCTCTACCAGATAATGGAAATATAATCTAATTTCCTTAAACCACCATATTTTGTTCATCGTGCAAAATTGGAATTAAGGGAGGGTTGCGGTTTAAAGATGTGTAAATATAAAAAAAAAAGATGTATAAATAATTGAATCAATAAAAAAAACAGCATACGTTCGTTTGTATCCAAAATCTAATTCCGAGAACGTAGGAACTGAAGACACAATTACTAAGTAAAGTTTATGGCGAAAATTCTTGAAACAACGAATTTTTTTTTACATTTTTCTATACCACCAATACTTTGTTTATCAGTAACATTGGTGTTTAAAAAGTGAACTGTTTAAAACCAACTTTAATCAGTAACATTTGTTAAAATCTTCCAAAAACGTTCAGACAATGTAAATAGACAAAGTCATCGCACTCTCCACGTTTATCTTATCACACAGCAACCGAAAAATTGTTATCCGGACACCGCTGGGATCGAATCCCATATCATAACTAGCCGAGTGCGTTCGTCTTTCGCTACGGTGATCAAGAATCCACGGCGCAATTGTTGGCCACCGTAGCGAAAGACGAACGCACTCGGCTAGTTATCGAAAGATATGGGATTCGATCCCAGCGGTGTCCGGATAACAATTTTTCGGTTGCTGTGTGTTAATTAAAAATAAACGCGGAAAGAGCGACGCCTTTGTCTACTTAGAAATATTGGTGTTTAAACAGCCAACATAACAACACTAGGCCTCACACTGGTGCTGTGTTTGCGTATTATCAAAATCGTTGGAGCGGGCGCCATTTTTAGATATTGTCTTGGTTTTGCCAACTTTTTCGTGTCCACCAAATTCTAGTTGCAGGACAGGTTAACTTGATGCAGGATTGATTAACTAAGACGTCGAATGATGTCGGCATGAACACCAACTGATGTCAGATGATTTACATGCTCCTTAAGCCAAGGAGCAGGAAAGAGGAAACCAGAGCAACAGAAACAAGTGAATTAACTCTCACGTGAAATCTTCATTCCCCTGAATGGGGGAGGGGGCATAGGGGAATATTTGTATTAAGATAATACAACGTTGTCACAAATGTTTTATTCTTTCACATTTTTCACATCAACCAAAGTTTCGCTTGGTCCTGACCTAGCTTCATCAGGACGAATGTCACGTAAATATTCAAATTGTGACTGTAAACACCATTTATGACATCATAAATGGTGTTTACAGTCACAGGTTTTGGTTAGTTGATAGAAATGGTGTGGATGCCATGTCATTAACGAGTTGCGAAGAATTCTGATATGTATATGGAAAGCTTCCAAATTATCAAGTTATGTGGTTTGAATCTGGGTTGTCGATTAGTTTTGCCCTTTCAAAGAGAAATTTATGGTCCTTTTCGTTGCAGCGTTTAGTCATCAATGACTTCTTTAGGTCACACATTGGCTGAGCACTGTTACGAAAAGGACCATAAATTTCTCTTTGACGAAGCAAAACTAATCGACAACCCAGATTCAACCACAAAACATGAGAATTTGGAAGCTTTCCATATATATATCAGAATTCTTCGCAACTTGTTAATAACATGGTATCCACACAATTATTATCAAACACGAGCAAGCAACTAACCAAAACACGTGACTGTAAACACCATTTATGATATCATGTACAATTTGAATGTTTACATGCCATTCTTCGTGATAAAACTAGGTCAGAACCAAGCGAAATCTTGGTCGACTTGAAAAAGTAAAATATTTGTGACAAATGTTGTATTTATATAATCTATATAATCGTCACAAGAGTGTAGTCTCTGATTTCATGAATTGGGGAATATTGTTGTAGCAAAGTGCTTATTGTTTCCAATGGAAAATAGTGTATATGAACCTTTTCGATACCATTTCCCGCGTAAAATTCGCTCTACTTTTCCTTCCTACTACCTCTCGGAGAAGAAATCATATCACCTCGACCGATGTCTTCGCTTCGATTCTTTCCGTTAAAGACTGAACTCCCTTTCTCCATTTTGTAGGAAAATGCCTATATTGTGAATCTCGAAGCAAACAGTTTTTAACTGTCTCACTTTGAGTGTGGAGTCAATGTTCACACCCTTAAGGAAGTATTCATTCACGCTGGCAGCTGACTGAAGCGGCAAGACATATTTAACTTATATACTGTATAAGTTGGCAATCTCCTCTATAAGTTGGCAATCTCCTCTATAAGTTGACATTCTCCTATTACCATCGCTCATGTTCACAGCGATCGTTATAGGACGTTGAGGGATCAGATGCGAGCTTAATTTCTTCCTTCTGTAGGCGGTCCGGTCTCTAAAGGAATCTGTGAATCCCGAAAAATTCTTAAATGTTTTTTTTTCTGACGACGCATTTCTCACTTTTCTCGGCTGCCTTCTGGCCATTCGTCCGAGAAGGGTCCGGTGTCGATTCCCGGTGAGGCATGGATGTTGTGTTTGTCTTACGGCACTGGCTCTCTCCTTTCCCTGGATTGATTGGAGGTTTAACGACCACCGTGAGCAACTCAATGGGCTATAAGCAGTCGCCCGTCCCTAATTTGGGGTCACTGGTTCCAGGGAAGGGAGAGATCCAGTGCCGTAAGACAAACACAACATCCATGCCTAACCGGGATTCGAACCCGGACCCCGTTCGGACGAATGATCAGAGGCCATCGCTTAGACCACTGCGCCACCGGGGCGGCGAGCCCCGGTGGCGCAGTGGTCACTGACTCCTTTCCCTGGAGCCACTGACTCCAAAGCCACTGACTCCTTTCCCTGGAGTCAGTGGCTTTAAAGTATGGAAGGACGACTGCTTATAGTCCATTGAGTTGCTCACGGTGGTCGTTAAACCCCAATAATAAAAAAAAATTCTCACTTTTCTCGTTTTTTGTTTCGAGTCACTATTTCGAGACATCTACTGATACTAAGATATATCCATATACCATCAAATAAATCTATATATTTTTGCAATTACCCCATCAGAGCTGAAGAGTGTGATTCAGGAATTTGTAAAGAAGTGGGATTAAAAACTAACTCTCAGAAGACAAAACTGATGTACAATGCTTTTGCAAGAAATGAAGATGTATCAATTGATAGGAAAAAGCTGGAGATAACCAATACTTACATTTATCTTGGACAGTAAATAAAAGTCACATTGATGAAGGAATTAATCGACGTATAAAACTTGGATGGAGAGCTTTTGAAAGAAGCAGTATGATTTTTAAGAGCAATATACCATTATGTCTTAAATAAAAACCATTTAACCAATGCATCCTTCCTGTGATTACGTATGGAGCAGAGATGTGGACCTGAACAAAAAAAGACATAAAAGACTGCAGAGAACTCAAAGAAGCTTGGAGAGATGCATGCTTGGTGTAACCTGGAAAGATAAGAAGAGGGACTTCTGGATAAGGAAAATGACAGGAGCGGACGACATCATGACCAGAGTGAAATCACTGAAATGGCAATGGGCTGGACATGTTGCCAGAAAAACGGACCACCGATGGACAACCGAAATTTCAGACAGAATTCCAAGGTACAGGAAAAGACCCTGAAGACGGCCACATGGGAGATGGTTGGATGAAATTCGAAGCATGCTGGGGTGACATGAAGGAGACTGGCCCATGAAAGACCGTTGTGGAAGAAACTGAAGGAGACCTTCATCCAGCAGTGCAAACATAATGGTTGATGATGATGATGATTAAATCCACACAAAAGCTGTAACAGGTACCGCTATTGGGCACCTCGAGTTTTCTGTGTTGCCACATCCTTGGCATGAAGAAGAACTTGTTCCAAGAGATTTCCACTTATTTTCTTAGGTAAAGGAATACTTGAGGGACCGTAACTTTACATCAAAAGAAGAAGTAAAGTCAGTAGTTACAGAAATAAAATCCTGGATTTTTTAAGGACGGACTTCGAACGTTATTGGCACGTTGGAAGGAACGTTTTGAAGTAGGAAGTGATTATATGGACAAGTAATTATGCAGCCTTTTAAATAAATCACAAAGACAAATTTTTGTTTTTGATTCATTGAAGGCCTTTTTACACGTAATTCTTTGGAGACAAAGGTTTGCTGCCTACGTACGTATTTGTATTAGTGTTTTCCCTGCAAAAACAAAATTTTAACCAAGACAGAATCATAAATTCTAACTGACGATCAATTGCTTGAAATTTATGAGTCTAGTGAATGTAATGTTTTAACGTATAGCAACAGAGAAACGAAATAGGCTACTGGCCATTTCTTTTCCAAATTGATATGTTACATTTCTATGTTTCCAACCTACAAAATAGGCGACTGGCCATGTTTCTAACCTACAAAATAGGTAACTGGCCATTTCTTTTCCAAATTGATATGTTACATTTCCATGTTTCTATCCTACAAAATAGGCGACTGGCCGTGTTTCTAACCTACAAAATAGGCGACCGGCCATGTTTCTAACCTACAAAATAGGCGACCAGCCATGTTTCTAACCTACAAAATAGGCGATTGGCCATTTCTTTTCCAAATTGATATGTTACATTTCCATGTTTCAAACCTACCTCCAGCAGGATTGTGTTCAATCCTTTATGACTACTAAATTAGAAAAAAATAAATATAAAATGCCCACGCAGCGCTTCATAAAGAAAAGAGTTAATATCAAGCGTAAACAGAAACAGAATGGCTTGTGTAAAGCAGAAAGATCAAAACAGAATTCTAATGTGAATAAACAGCCGAGTTCAGTTCGTTGCTCCTTTGGAATCAAAAATCTTTAAAGAAGAGCAAATACCTGAAGCTACGAGGAAAATTTCGGAAGCCAATAGAAAACTGAATGAATAAACCTCGTGCCAGTGGCAAACATAAAAAGAATCAGTAGAATTTCTTTGAACTGCAGGAAAAAGGACCGTATCCCCGAAGAAAGAAAACCAATGGACGTTAATTTGAAGGATCAACTCCAGAAACACACACAGAAAGAGAAAAAGTCGCGTTGAATAGATTGTATGTACACTAACTACTAACTTTAGGAGACACATGAGCACAGAGAACGAAAGTTAAAGATAAAGAGAAAAATGGTGGCAAAACTATATTGAAGAAAATTGAGTTATGGAGAATATATGTACCAAACGCATTAATCAGTTATCCCTGGTAATAGAGATGAGACGGGCTGGGGCGGGTTACGAACAGCATATTAATTACACTTCGGGTGGGTTTCTTTTTTATGTTAAAACACTGAGATTCTTTCTTTTCCGTTTTTTTTTCTTCTGAGAAGAGGAATCAGTTATCTTTTCTGCCGTGAATCCTGATTGCACGGGAAGGGAATTTGTGTATCATTATGTGATAGATGAAGTGCTTTTTAAGAGAGTAATTAGCCTAGGAAAGTAAGGGGTTGAGGTAGGGAAAATAAAGATTAGGGAACACTACCTTCGCGCAGACGCAATAGGACGGTCTGTTCAGCGGCCGGCTAAAATCGCACTGGGGCACATCAGAGAAGACACCCTCAATTCTCAAAAGAACCATCCGCAATAAAACTGATGGGGAGAGAATAAAGAAAAGCCGCTAGTGTCATAAATTTGTCATTGAAACATAAATCACAGCAGAGGAAAAAATCTGTTATAAATTAGGACGTAGAGGGAGAATAAAGATATGCAGTTTAACTATGTTGTGAATAAAAGCTCTGAGGTAAGGTGGGATGTGAAGTGTGAATCAAAGTAAGTTTCCCAGAGGAAATAGCTCGCTTGAAAACCAGCGGTAGAACAGCCGGGAGATTTATTGCTTCGACGGATTTGTTCCACCTTTGTGAAACCGCTCTTAGAATCTCAGCTCAGAAAATGGAAGTTCGCCCCTAGTATTTCAGAAGGCCTCGTTAAACCAAACATCGTGTAGAAGGCGACAAGGAAACAACAAATTAAACGAAACTTTTCTAATAGATGTTAATGTCGCCTCCACTCAACATCCATCCCTTAAGTTGAGTTACTCTTTTTATCCATTTGCGCATTGTAATATGAAAGATCCTCATCCTGAAGTTATACGAAAAACGTTAAATACTGGTGACTGTAAAACAGTTTAAAATGAAGTGGGGAAAATCTACCGTACTGAAAATTTTTTCTCTCCAAATTATTCATTGCATGACCAACGCAAAATTAGATTATGTTCAGTGCGAGAAATCCGAATGGATTTTGAAGTATAAAAGTTCTTCAGGATCTAGAAGGCTTTTTCATGCCTTCTAAAACTGTAAAATGTAACTTTTATTTCAAGGTTACATCGTTTCGAATGAGACGCGTGAATTGTGAGCATGCTGCTTCCTGTTTCATGTAAAAATCGGATAAGAAGGGAAGAAAAGGATCAGCACTTGGAAAAGTTGGGCTTGGCCGGGTTCGGGTCCCACAGTACACAGACCTCACTGGACTGAATCGGGATCTGGCCGAAACTTACGGGCTCGGACGGATTCGAGCTTCGAAAACCGAGCCCGAACTCATCTCTGATCGGTAACACATCAAGTAGACCACCGGCGTGACCCAGTTGGCAAGCAGCCAACCTCGTTTGTTTTTTTAGTAAGCGACAGTTGGGGGTTCGAATCCCGTTGCTGGTTATCATATTCGAGATTTTCTGGTTGATTATCTTATGGTGTATTCCCAGATGAGAATCCTAATTGTTCGGCAGCAATAGATCTTGAGGATCTGTTTTAGAATGCCGTAAAAAGAAGAACATGCCGAATTATAAAAAGTCGAGAGAGTACCCTGGTACTTTCTGCAGATAATTTATATTATGAATCTTTCGCATGTCAGGATCTTTGTCCGTGTGAAATAAAACGAACTATTCGAGATTATATATTAGGTTGGTTCGAATGAAATTTCCGACGCGAACGAGCATTGGAGACAGGCCCACACCAAAGCGGAATGAAACCACCCACAGGTGTTGCGGGTAATACGTCACAGAGTTACTGTAAACAGCTGGCACGTGTGTGAAAAACAAGGTCCAGGCATGGTTTGTTTGGACGTAACGTGGCTTGCAAAGGAAACATGCAGGTTCCGGATTTGAGAGTCATCTTCCTGTATGAATTTAAACTGGACCATTCTACAGGAATTGCCGCTCGCAACGTTAGCAAAGCGTTTGGGGGAGAATACAGCCAACGAACGAACCATTCCGCTGCGGTTTGTGAAGATTCGAAGCGGAGATACGGACCTGCAAAACGAGGCACGTGGTCACCCACCTGTTGCTGTTTCTGACGATGTTCTGTTACGTTTGGTTGAAGCGGAACTTCGAAAAACATGTCGTGAGATAGCGGCAGAGGTAGGTGTCCACCACACGACAGTTGTTAGGCGTCTGGCTGCGCTGGGTAAGCTCAAAAAAACTGGACATGTGGCTGCCGCATGAGTTGACAACTGCCAAAAAGACTAGGCATTTGGAAGTCTGCACGTCGCTGCTTCCCAGGAATGAACAGGAACCTCTACTGCATCGCATCGTCCCTTGCGACGAGAAGTGGGTCCTTTATGATAATCAGAAACGATCTGCTCAATGGTCAAGCAAGGCACAGCCTGCTGGACGACGGCATCCTAAAGCACCCCTAAACACCAAGAAGATGATAATCCTTGTTTGGTGGTTCACAGCCGGGATAATTCATCAGAGTTCCTTGGCAAGAGGCCAAACCATCACTGCAGAACGTTATTGTGCTGAATTGCACCAGATGCAGCGGAACTTGCTGCACAAACAACCGGCTTTGGCCAACAGACATGGTGCTCAGCTCCAGGAAAACGTCCGCCATCATCTCGCATAACAAACGATGCTGACACTAAGTGCCTTGGGCTATGAAACACAGCCTCATCCTGCATAGTCTCCGAGAGACTATCATGTGTTTCGTCTCCTGGATCCACTTCCTGTCCGGAAAACAGTTCACGACAGACAACGAGGTTCAACGTGCAGCTTATAACTGCTTCGGGTCCCAGCCACAAGACGTTTTTCGTCCCTGAATCATGGCCTTGCCGGACAGATGGCAACTACGTGTCGGTGCCGAGGGGGATTATTTTGCCTAGGTAAGTTGTCCTACTTTTCCGTTCTCGCCGTCCACGTCTGCTGGTCCTTTGACGGACATTTCTTTAGCACCAACCCAATATTTATTTACGTACAACACATTCGCGTCAATCACGACCACACCCAGCCACAGTCCGGTACATATTAAGTGGAATTAAATCATAATAAGGTAGTAAAATCATGCAATGCATTGATTATGATACGCTTTTTAACATACCAGAAATCATTACTCAAGTTATGAAGATAATGGCTGTGGAATAAATCTTGCTCCTGTGTCCTGACCTTTGATCCTATTTCGATGATGTTAAACAGATTTGGTTCAGTATACCTCCGGAACAACATACTAAAGTTTGAAGCATATTTAGTGAAGTTATGAGGATAATGTCAGTGGAATAAATCTCGCTCCTCTGCCCTGACCTTTGACCCCATTTCGATGATATTCAACTGAACCTGTTCAGTATGCCTCCAGAACAACATGATAAAGTTTTGTCGCAATAGAAGCATTTTTACGCAAGTTATGACGCATAAGGGCGATGGAATGGGTCCCGATCCTATGTCCTGACCTTTGCCCCCATTTCGTCTATTTTCAACAGGGGTCTTCCCTAGGTTTTCCCTTACCTCATACTAAAATGTCATCGAAATCGAACCATTCTTACGCGAGTTATCGTGCGGACGGGCGAACGGATGGACAGACAGGCATATAGACGGACAAAGCGCGTGCATACCTGCTTCTTCAACCTAAGGATGGAAAGCGTAACAACAGACAATACGGTTAACTAATTACTGACATTCAGCGCTACTTAGGTAGGTGAACTAATTAATGTTATTGTCGTAAAACCAATGACAGAGATATGTGAGTAATAAAAATAAATATTTACTAAACTATGTCAGCGGCAATAGTATGTATTTTGACTATTAAATATTTCCAAAACTATATTTATTTTTTATATTGTTAAATTATTATTGAGATTTAGACGAACGTAAGGAACGACCCGGACACCGATTAAAAGCGATGTAGCTTTGAAAGTTCATCAACGCATGTGCAAGCTAAACTCTGACGTCAAGATATAAAGGAAAGCTGAATCGCAAGTGTGTTAGTGAGGCCTATTGATAACTTTTGGTACAGGATATTTATTGGTTACATGCCATCGCGTCGTACATCATTTTAAAGTTCTCGTCAACAGCAGGTAACCCACAGTTTGAGGGTCGAGAAGAAGCCAAATTTCACTACGACGCATACTCTGCTACTGTCAGGAAAGATGCGCAGCATCAAAATGCATTTTTGTAATGGCTTTTATCACATTTAGCATCAGGGTCTCGTAATTTACGTAGATTGCAGTGAGATAATTTTACGTTTATGTAAAACGTGATGAAATAATGTTCGGCGCTAGTTCAGTAAAATAGAGGGTAATTAAAAATGATTGCCCAGATTATAAATGACAATAACGTGTTTATGAAGATAAATAAACATGTGATATCTCTATACAAGAAAGAAGAAAATCAATAATTTTAGTGGAACCTACTGCTGTGTTGCTATGGCGACGTAGGTAAGTGAGCTGCCCGTGCGCCAAAGCCAGTGGGGAGAAATGGCGACCGCAGCAGAAAAGGTCTTTTCAAGGAGTAAGGTCCCCCAGGTCTCCGGACCCTTACTCCTTGTGACTTCGTTTTGTGGGGGTATGTCAAAGGTCATGTGTATGTGCTGCCTTTGCTGCAAGAACTAAAGATGCGCATTCAGCTTGCACTTGCATCAGTGACTACGGACATATTGTATAGCGTGAAATAAATTACCGTTTAGATGTTGTCCTCGTGACCCAGAGGAGTCACATAGAACTTTTGCAAGACATGGAAACAAAATTCCGAACTTCCTTCTTTATTGTGCAACAATGTGATCTCTGTATCTGTGTTCATATACCAGGTATTGTCTTTTGTAATGGGGGCAATTATTTTAAATTAACCAGTATATTGTTGATTAACAATGAAATAAACTATTGTTGCGTCACTTTATGGGACAGCATGTGGGACGATTAGATTTCAACAATGTTTTCTACAATGGCGTACCGTTTCCCTTTTTTGTTGCATCGACATTTTTTACTGACTACTCTCGGGAAAGACACATAGCATAAAAAAATTAAGGTATATATTTTCAGGTTAAATTATTTTTTTCCCAAAATTTGGTTGAAGCATAGTAAAATTGTCACACTTATGTTCTGTATTCATATGTCCCTGAGTGCATTAGGAATGAATTTTAGCCGTTTTGTTTTTCGGATGAAGAAACGGAGGAGATATCACATGCTAACTATGAACAAAACCTCTCGCGTTCGATGGAGATATGTTTCTGTAATTCCGCAAACGTATTAACGGTCTCAAAAAATGCAGCTCTGTGCTGCACTGGTTGCTTTAGGACGCTCTTCAATAAAGGGTGACCTCCTTGTCTTTTGGCAATATACTCAGCAACAAGTCGTGTCGTGTTACAAGTATTTATGCATTCGGCCGAAGAGTGCTAGTACCTAGTGTTATTACTAGAAACAGATTTACAAGTGACTTGGAAGAGACTATCTTGAGCTAGGCTCTTTCAAATCATTCCTGCGTGATGTGGGTTCGAATCCCACTATCGGCAAAAATAACAGTGTGAAAACCGAGATTTGCCGGTGGCGGGTCTCGAAGCCACATCATTCTGCTGGGCAGCCGAATGCTTTTCCAGTTAAGCTATACTAACAAGTGCTTATCACTGCGACTTGCCCTAGTGACATGTGCGTCACCTGTGTAGTTTGTCACATATATCCCCCCTCGCTCATGAGGAAGGCAGGGGCGTGAAATCGCAGGTTTTGGATCCGCCGCAAACCATGCTTGAAGGAAATCTTTGGCCGCCCTGTTGGTTCATTCGTCCAGTAAGGTTCCGGGTTCGGATGCCGGTGAGACATAGATGTTGTGTTTGTCTCTCACGACAATGTCTGTCTTCCTTTCCTGGAACCAGTGGCCCTAAATTAGAGACGGGCGAGTCCTTATAGCCCAGGGAGTTCCTGACGGTGGTCGTTAAGCCTTCAGTGAAAAAAAAAATCTCTGTCGAGGAAGGAGTTCTTACAAATGCCAGACAAAGAAGAAGCGTCAGAAGAACCAAACGACCGTTTGGTTCTTCTGACGCTTCTTCTTTCTGGTCGTTTAGTTCTTCTGACGCTTCTGTGGAAGAAGCGTCAGAAGAACCAAACGACCAGAAGATCCATGTCTACGTTCGGGCGCCAATGTGAAAACATAAGTTTGCTGGTGGAGGGGCTCGAAACCGCATCCTTCAGCTCCGGAGCCAAATGCGTTCCCAAATAAGTTACATCGACATGTGCTGATGACTGTGACTTTGACGTCTTGACATGTGCATCACTTCTGTATTACGTCAGAACGGTTATAGAATGCTTGCTCCTTTTCGTCTGTGAATATTGCAAAAAGTGACAAAGCGGTGGAAAAACATGCATATTCAGTGAAATTGAACTTCAAAAGAAGTGCTAATTAGTCCTGATGTTGTCGTTGATTTTTGAAAAACAGGTTTCAGGTTTCAGGAAAACTCCTGTGAAAAAAACAGGTTTGTCCACTCCGAGCATCGAAGTCGGGTCTCCCTCACTCCGGAGTAAGTCGCTCTCACTGCTATCTGCCTTTATCTCGTGTGCGTCCTGTGGTGCAGGCACGTCACATCTCCTCTCCCCCCGAAAGAGGGCCGGTGGCATCATGGTCCATGGGTCAGCCGGGACCATGTGTCGCTGTACACTGTAAAAAAAAATAGGCGGTGTGAATTCACGGAAAATTTCTAAAAATAACGTGCAGCAAAGTTGCCGGTAGGTATCTGTATCTTTCAGAAATTTCAGTTTTTAAAAGTGACCCTTTATTTTAATTTCCGTGTTTTTACAGATTTTAGGTAGACAGAAATTCCGTTTATTTCAGAAAATGCGATTTCAAGGTTTTCCGTATTTAAACTGAAATTCCGCAAAAATCGACGACGTTGTTCTTTTCAACCCTTACCCAGATAATCCCTCCGCTAAGTCAGGGTCGAACCCCAACGCTGGAGCCGGCTCAATAGATAACTCGCGTCTTTAACAACTGAGCTGCAAATGAAATTTTATTTTTCGATGAAATTGAAATTTTATTTTTTGTCATTAATGCGAATGATTTAGTCATTTTATTTTCTGTTGGAGATAATTATTTTTCTGAATAGGTTCGTAATTTTTTTTCTGTAGGAGGACTTTTCACAAACTAAGCATTTTTTTCATCGTGATTTTTCGAAGCAACAAAATGCTTTGCAACTTGATTTTTTTAAACTGTCAATGACTTTCAGTTTTCTGTAAAAAAGGTGGTGTACTTTTTATAATTTTATTTCACAAAGAAAAAATTAGTATAACATTTACTCTTAATAGCTAAAATAGCTTTTGTCTTTAGTTGTCCAAAAACTGATACATAGACATCGTATAATCATCTGTACAATAAATAAGTACCCGGTTTCTTACAGTAAAAGCTCCTTCATTCAATGCAACACCCTCTGAAGGCTGTTTTTTTGTTCTAGGTGGCTTCTCACGAAACTGAGTTTTGAAGCGAAAAAATCTTGTATAGCTCTACAACTATAACATTGTCCAACACACATGTTGGCGCCTTAAAAGGTAGGCCTGTTCTTAGCAAGAAAATATTTTGGGCGCTAATTCCAAAAATGGCATCAGTTTTGCCCTATCCGCTGTAGGTTTGGAGATTCTGCATAGCCACCTTATATGCAGATTCAACCAATCGCCCGTTGAAATTTGAGATCCTTAATGGCCTTATCTGCTATTTTTGATATTTTGACAAATATTGATGATATTAATATTACATGCTATAAAAACAACCACACATTACTAAATCAAGCAATTTCAACCCATTCGCTCAGAAATGTGTTAAAATAAACATATTACTAAATCAGTTTGATAGACCCACTTTCCTCAGAAGGCCTCTGACATCAATGGAGAACACTAGGTTATTGTCCTCAGATAAGAAAGACAGTAAATCCTTTTCTCAGCTACGATAAAACGTAATGTTGGTTCCAGAATGAAGTAAATTCTTTTCATTCAACCTGGAGGCCAGCAATTCAGAAAACTGCTTTGAGAGGTTCAGTTCTCTGATGAGGTCCCTAAGTTCATTTTGGTTAAAGCGTTGAGCTCTTGGAAGTCCCAACAAAATCACTGCCACTTTCTGCACTTCTGTTAAGCTGTACGTCATCAGACATGACTGTTTCATCATCCTCTGGAAGCTCTGGTAGCTGGGTGAAAGATGGAACGTGTGCCTCATTTGAGTGTAGAAGAGGTCGTCTTGCTGAATCTAGGTCAGGATATGTCCACTAGCTTCGATTATTTCGATTGATGCCCTAAATGTTGACAAGATAAGTTTTTGGTTCCCTCCAAATCATTGGTACTCCAAATTTCAGGCAACTCCTATTTCCATTTGACCATTGCCGCAAATGCTCCATGCCAATTTTTCATACGATATGGGGAACCTACGATTTGTCTTGGTATCGAAGCCAGGCATCAAAATAACCAGCATATGTTCTCTTCACGAACTCAGAAATAGGTTTCTTACTCTCTTTTACGGTGTACTCGCCACAAATGTAGCAAAAGACGTCTGGATGATTCAAGGAGTTTCTTCGTGAAGAAGCCATGGGGCCTACTCAATATTGCTGCAAACACAAAGAGATCACATTACATTCTCTAGTTGAAGGCCTTTAGGTGTTCATAAACTCACAATTAGACTAACAGACACTGTCTTTACCATAAAACATTAGAATATGACATTCATATATATTGAAATTATTGTAATTTCGGTTACCTTAATTCTCGGAGCAACACAACACCGACTCCATCCACAATAACCCGATTCCACTCGATATCTTCCTGTTTCTGTTCTTGACGAGCTTTTCTTCACAGGATTGTCGCCAAAGTTGGCATACCTACACATGTCAGGGAACCACAATGTTCCTTTATTGCACTGAACAATCACTAGTTAAAAGCATACACTTTATTATACAGGGTGCATTGGAAAGTCCCTTTAGCCTGAAACGAACGGAGAGAGGTAAAGTTATGCAAGTGAGATAACGGTATAGTAAAGAAACTACGCCCAATCGAAAGCAACCAATATCAGCGCCTCTAGTGGCGAAATGCGGAAGTTAGCCATTGCAAATCGAAAACGAAAAGAGGTAGAGCAAAATTTCCAATTACAAAGTTGTAGACCATCAATTAATTAGTACAAAACAACAGTTGTTTCACACGGATAAGATAAATTGTCGCCTGAATACCCTAAAATGTCCGAAATCGATGCGCGGCGATTCGAATTTACATATTCACATTTTGCAAATGTAGCCTTATGCAAATACAGATTGTGACGTTGTACCGTACCTACGATATAAAAACAAGTAGCAGAATGTACCCTGATCAGACGTTTAGGTCTACGTACGCTGTGTGAGAATGGCGAGCTTCACTCTCTCCCAATATTGCGAGATGGTGCTTATTTACGTTGTTCTAACTTACCGGATTACTAAACCGACACAACGCCCACTACTGGGCGATAGAAAATCCCTCGTGGGGACGATCCACCAGACATCAAGTGCGTTGGTCCATTAACGTGTGGTGCGGTATTTGGAAGAACCGCTTAGTTGGACCTCTGTTCTAGAAAGGCACACTAAACGGACAGAGATACCTCCAAATATTACAGGATATCATACCTGACTTTTTTAGATGACATTCCCTTGTCCGCATTACGTTCCTTGTGGTTCCAACATGACGGTGCCCCTGCACACCAGCCGGCAGCAGTGCGATGCTTTCTCACAGATTGTTTTGGGCAACGAATCATGGGGTGTGGGGGCTGTTGAATGGCCTCCACGATCGCCGGACTTCACTCCGTTGGATTTCTTCCTCTGGGATTACGTAAATAATCAGGTGTATGCAACAGCGCCTACAAGTCTGCTGGATCTACGTCGTCGTGCTACAGATGCTTGCAATAGTGCGACACCTTCCATGCTGAGGAATATGCATGCAGAGTTACTTTCACGAATACAGATGTGTATCGTGGGCAATGGCGAACTCTTCGAACATACTCGACATTAACGTTTTATCACTGTGCGCCAGTTTGCCTGTTTAGTTTTTGTTTTGTCTGACGTCATCAAACTGTATTGACATAAAGGCGCATTTGTGCAATAAAATGTGTCATACCTTTGCCTGTTCCTTTCAAACGTTCACACAAAAGGTCGCGCATCGATTTCGGACATTTTAGGGTATTCAGGCGATAATTTATCTTATCCGTGTGAACCAAATATCGTTTTGTATTAATTAATTGATATTCTAGAACTTTGTAATTGGAAATTTTGCCCTGTCCCTTTTCGTTTTTGATTTGCAATGGCTAACTTCCGCATTTAGCTACTAGGGGCGCTGCTATCGGTTGCATTCTATCTGGCGTAGTCGCTTTACTATACCGTTATCTCACTTGCATAACTTTACCTCTCTCCGTTCGCAAGTTATTCCAGGCTAAAGGGACTTTCCTACGCACCCTGTATTTCTGCACATCAGCATTTAAGGTGGGTGTTCTGTATCTCCAAAACTATAGTTGATACAGCAAAACTAATGCTTCAGCGCCCCAAATATACCCTAGAATAGGTCTCACTTCCAAAGCACTAGAAAAAAAAATATTGTGGGGTTATGTAATTAATTATCTCTTGTTAACATGAGGAATCTGTTATATAAATCTCATTTCAATAAGGAGATGCTTTCTTGCCGTTACGATTTCGAAAAGCAGTTGTCTATTTATTTCTGCAAGACGTATCTGTACAGAGACATGAACGTCGATCATTTTATTCCATTTTTATGTCGCGGTGTGTTCAACGTAGGACTAAACTTATGCCGTGTCTCATTGCGACATAATGAAAATAAACAAAAATGCAGTCGCTAACGTAGTGGAAACAGACGTTAAATAAATGCCGTAAAGAAATACGTGTAACATAGTTCTTTTACTACGACTCTTAGTTGTTCAGCATTTCCGTAACTGACACCGATGATGATAAAAATGTTACCCTATTGATTATCTTCTCAGTTTCGCAAACTTTCTCCTGGAGGAGCATTCTGTAATATTAAGTTAGGACTGCTACGGCTTATTTGTTACAGGGATAGTTATCTGTCTTGACTCGCGTTTCTTCAGATGAAATGAGAAAGATTCCTTCCGGCTGTTTTTCGGAAAGCAGGACAACAACAGCGACCTGATGCAAATAAAAAAATGCTGGAATCAATATGATTACTGCTGCGTTGAAGAGACTTCAAATGTATTTCAGCTGAAAAGAAACAAATGGGTTTGTGTATTCAAAAATATCTTTCTAAAAAAAGGTTCTGAGTCTTTAGTTTATAGCAAATATATCACTGCGACAACCAAGTAGGTTTTCCTCATGATGAAAAATACTGTCGAATATCATCGTCATCAATCCACTGCTGAATGAAGGTCTCCTCAAATTTCTTCCACAATTGTCTGTCTTGGGCCTGTCTCCTCCATGTTACTCCAGCATACTTTCGAATTTCATCCTTTCATCTTCCATGGGGTCTTCTTCTGGGTCTTTTCCTGTCCCTCGGAATCCAGTCTAAAATTTCGGTTGTCCATCGGTGGTCCGTTCTTCTGGCAACATGTCCAGCCCATTGCCATTTCAGTGATTTCACTCTAGTCAGGATGTCGTCCACTCCTGCCATTTTCCTTATCCACAAGTTCTTCTTCTTATCTTTCCTGGTTACACCAAGCATGCATCTCTCCATGCTTCTTTCAGTTGTCTGCAGTTTTTGTATGTCTTTTTTAGTTAAGGTCCATGTCTTGGCTCCATACGTAAGCACTGGCAGGATGCATTGATGAAACACTCTTTTTTTGAGACATACTGGCATACTGCTCTTAAAAATAGCACTGTTTCTTCTAAAAGCTCTCCATCCAAGTTACATACGCCGATTAATTTCTTCATCTATGTGTCCCTCGTTCGATATCTGCTACCCAAGATAAGTGTAGGAATCGGTTGTCTCAAGCTTTTCTCCATCAGTCGCTACATTTTCGTTTCTTGTAAAAGCATTGTATATCACTTTTGTCTTCTGAAAGTTCATTTTCAATCCCACTTCTTTACTCTTGTCAGCAAGTTCTTGGATCATACTCTGCAACTCTGAAGGGGTAGTAGCAAAGATGACTACATCATCAGCAAAACGAAGGTGAGTTAAGTAATCTCCATTAATCTTTATCCCTTTGGTTTTCCCAGTTCAATGATTGAAAGACATAGTCGCACTTTAAAAGTGAGTAGTAGTTTTGCTTCAAAATTTCGGTCAGTGCATTTCATGTTCTGCATTATTTTTATAATTCGAAACAATTTTGTTTTGTCTGGGAGTTTAGAGACCTCCGTAAGGTTCTGAGATTAGAAATTGTGTCTCCCATCCCGAATTTAGAGCTGGCGGGTTCTACACTGTAAAAAATAAGTGCCGTGAATTCACGGATAATTCCTGAAAAAGTTGCCGGCAGGTATCCGCGAAAATGTCAGTTTTTGAGAGTTCCCGTTTCTTTAATTTTCGTATTTTCACAGACTTTCCGTAGTCAGTAATTCCGTTTACTTCAGGAAAGTCCCGTTTCGGGGTTTCCCATAATTATACAGTAATTTCGCAAAATTGGTGACTGAACTTCTCAGCCCGAGCGTAAGTGATTCCTTTCCCTTATAATTGGTGGGATTCGATTCGGAGTCATGGCGAGTGATCGGTAGGATGAAAGCAGGTCAATCCTGTCAGAGGTGTCTAGAGGGTTAAATATAAGGCAAAACATAATCTGAACACTCTGAAGTGGTTCCTTAATACAGGAAAGGTTCGCCGTCGACGAGGACAAGGACGTCCCAGAGATACCACTTCTGCCGGAGACTAGTGTATGGCTCTACGAGGAGGAAGATATCGGCAGATAACAAGTAGGCAACAGACTCGGAATTTCACATCAGCCACTTGCAAGACAATGTCTCGATTTACAGTTTACAGTAGGTTGCATGAGAGAAGTCTCTATCGAGGACATCGATGATTTTCGCCCCAAAGCCACCTTCTTCAGAGGGGCGTGTTTAAGATGGAGTCGCCGATATTGCTTGTAGAGTTCAGACAACCGGGTGCGTGTGCTTTCCATGGATGAATTGCGATAAAGTTTTAGTTTTAATACTGATTCCTGATTCTCTCATCTGGAGAGAATCAGGGACGCGTTCACTCCTACCTGCATATCTTTCATAGAGGGTAGATGATCGGCCAGAGATATGCAGATGAGGTTCTGGACCCTTATGTAAAACTGTTCGGGGTTGCCGTCGGCTAACGTTTTCTCCGAATTGGCGATAACCCCAGACCGCATCGAGCTAAGTTGGTTGATTACTCTGTGAAAACAGAAGATGTTGCTTCAATGGATTAGCTAGCGTATTTGCTGGGCATGAATCCTTGGGAAGCCTTGGAGCCGCCCCGGTGGCGCAGTGGTCTAAGGCGCTGGCCTCTGATCATTCGTCCGTAAGGGGTCCGGGTTCGAATCCCGGTCAGGCATGGATGTTGTGTTTGTCTTACGGCACTGGTTCTCTCCCTTCCCTGGAACCAGTGACCCTAAATTAGGGACGGGTGACTGCTTATAGCCCATTGAGTTGCTCACGGTGGTCGTTAAACCTCAAATCAAAAAAAAAAAAAAAAGAAGCCTTGGAAAGGCAAGTTGCAGAACGCCAACCGCCATCTTGGACAAGAACTTCGAATAGCCATTTTAAAGGAGTGACGGTTAATTCCACAAACCTTAATTGATGGACTTATTAATAGTATGTGAAGAAGTTGTCGTGAGCGCTTTGTGTCTGTTAGAGTCAATCATACGCCTTACTGACACTTTCGCACAACAACAATGGAAAACTCCTATTTTGCTCTTCCTGTCAGCATGTGCATATTTCCTGTTTATAATTTGAAGTTCTGCAGTATGCTTGTCTTCCAGCGGCCAAATATTTATGTTTCTGTGTAGACAGTAAATTATTTCCGATTCATTCCACGCGTGTAAGTAATCTCAATTTGTAGGATTTAATGTTACATTTTAGCGACAACGATTCCATATGTACATGATTTATCAAAAACCTCATGCAGACTTTGATGATAAATCAAGGACATATGAGCATGTTTAGAAATCAGAAGCAAAATGGTTGTGTCACATGGCAAGTTATCTCATGTGCTCAAATTACTCGCTATTCCTGTTTGTGTATTGTTAACACCACTGGATGAGTGTTCTATAAACGTCCACCATGGTTGTAACGTATATTCTATTTTAACTTTCCTTTTGAGTTTCTTTTTCTCTGTGAATTTGAGTTTGTTCTCTTACACATTTTCAAACCTTAACGTTATGTCTTTTCCCTCAAACGAGAATAATGTTGGCAACACCCTGAGGTCGGAACGAGAGTGACGTATGTGTGGCCGGATAAGAACGACCGATAAAAAGGCAATGCAGCGGTTGTTTTAGGGGGATTCATGTTATTGATGATAGATGTGCTGTTATCCTGTGTTTGGATGTTAAATTACTGATCCTGTATCGAGTAAGCCAGTAAACCATATGTGAGTGTGGAGTACAACCCATACAAGCAAAATAAAAGTATTTGTAAGAATTACTTGACCTCTTTCTTGTAAGGTGTATGGGTACCTTCTAATATTGCATTGACGAAGCACACATAACGTAATTACGGACGTTAGGACTAACTTATAGAGGAAAGAAAATTACGTTATGTGGTGTCTTCTGCGATTGTTATAGACATTTGCTGAACGTTTTGCTTTGGCCTCCAAATCTTGAAATTTTATTACCATGGACTTTGTTATTCAGTTAACGCACTAGTAAAACTCCAGTGGTATTAAGTCTGCTGAACATAATGGGTACTCAGCACTTCAAATATCGCTATGAGAAAAATCGTGAGAAGCCAAATCAGGTGAACGAGGTGGCCGAAGTCCTTTGGAGATCTCTCGGTCACCAACGAAAGAGGAAATCTCACTCATGCTCAGACGGGACGTGTGGCATGTTGCTCCATTCTGTTCAAAATATCCTGTTGTCAAATCGATGTCAGTTAATCGGTCCAAACATTATCTGAAAATGTTCACATATGACAGCGCACCTGAAGAAAATGGATCCAATTATTCTAGTTCGGGACACAGCACAACATATACTGGAGTTTCGTGTAATTCGTGTGGATTATCTGTAGTCCACATGCGGGAGTTTTGGGAATTGACATACCCGTCCAAATGAAATCATGCTTATTAAGTGGACCATGTGACATCCAAAATGTTCGGAAATGCGAGTAAAAAGGTCTGGAACCAATGACAATAAAACACACGCTGTTCAAGATCCGGTTCTTGCAGCTCTTCCACAGCTATCACACTGTACGAATGAAGCAACGCTTCTTCGCTGCTCTTTGGCAGGTGGAAACAGAATACCCAGTTTCTTATGACCAACGTCATAGTGACTTCTTCGGTGATGCCAGCAGCGTGTTTCACATTTTCGGTGTTTTCTTCCGCTAAAGGAGGACGTCCACCATTGTATTTGTTCAAAACACTGCCCATGGTTTAAAATATCTTTGCTAACCTGGCGATGTAACGTTTCTCTGATGCTTTTCTTCCCCTAAACTTCTACAGCAATTCATGATGTGTTACCTTTATAGACTTTGTTATCCAATAACTTTTCACAATAAACACCCGCTCCGCAAAGGTATACACAGCTATCCTGAAAGGCTTTCAACGACATAGTAAAACACGTCGATTGCGTCCGGACAGAATTCGCGGGCATGGCCATCTGGTGGGGTGACGTCACGTTGAGTCATTGTCTTATCGGGAAAATCACTCCCGCGCATTTCTCAAGGACCAAGGTCTTTTGTACAGCAAACGTCTTCTTTCTGTGTAGAGTGGAAGGATAACAATAGTTAGTTCTCTTCGAGTGGGACTATCTAGTGAAAAACAGTGTATAATGTTCTAAGAAAACTGAAGCTTCTTCATACACAGTGAACTAAGAACAGTATAGTTTCAGATACCGGTTGATATCCAAAGAAAATTGAGACATGCTTCAGGATCCGATAGTGTCTGAAGAAAGTGGAGATACAAATGACCTGCAACAGGGGTACCGAAAAAGACGGGTCCAACCAGACTCCTTGATGCGAACCATATCAGACAGTAAACCGCGCATAATTTACATTCCTTTCTACATTAATGTATTGATTGTCCATGTACTAGTATGTTCATTAGTGAAGATTGACTGTGACATTTAGCTTCAGATACCGGTTGATATCAAAAGAAGGTCGATATCAGTAGTGAAGATTGATTGTGACATTTAGTTTCAGATACCGGTTGATATAAAAAGAAGTTGATATCAGTAGTGAAGATTGACTGTGACATTTAGCTTCAGATACCGGTTGATATCAAATGAAAGTTGATATCAGTAGTGAAGATTGACTGTGACATTTCATTTCAGATACCGGTTGATATCAACAGAAAGTTGATATCATTAGTTAAGATTGACTGTGACATTTAGCTTCGGATACCGGTTGATATCTAAATAAAGTTGAGACACGCTTCACATCCCGTTGGTGTCTGAAGAAAGTTGAGATATAGATGACCTGCAACAGGGGTACCGAAAAAGACGGGTCCAACCAGACTCCTCGATGCGAACCATATCAGAGTGTAAACCACGCCTAATTCACATTCCTTTCCACATTAATGTATTGATTGTCCATGTACTAGTATGTTCAGTAGTGAAGATTGACTGTGACATTTAGCATGAATGTAGGCTCACCAAAGCAATCCTGTTGACCATATTTCGGCGATATTTTCCAGAAATAATTAGCAAAACTCAATTCTGCAAAAGAATCGTCTTCGTTCATGGCATGTAATATAGCTGTAGTGTAACACATTTCCAGTTTTTGCACTTTAGAATACGATGTAGTACTGAATCCGGTCTAACGAATATACGTATTGTGTTAGAGATTTCTTTGGTGATTACTTGAATCGTTGCTACACCACAGCAGCAGCGTGAGGACTCGTAAATGACTGGGATAATCTATTATAAATCGTTGCTCATTACCGTCTGCCTCAAACTTTCACGGATGGCTGAACTTATCACGAAAGGAACAATTTTTTTGTCGCATCCCGCCTCTCTATTTGTAGTTGGACTTCTCATATATTCTCAAATTTTCAGTACAACTACATTACAAATTTGCTTAGTTCAAACCCCAGGGATACATTCTCCACGTTTATGGTAACGATTTTCCCTCTTAAAATAAAAAATAAACGGCAGTATGAGTTTGGCGTCATCAAAATGTCTATGCGGTTTTTTTCAGACATTCTACATAAGACATTTAACCACACCTTCGTTTTAACGCTCTAGTTTTTGCTGTTTAGTTGTCTCATGGGGCTCCAAATGATCTAAAAATCTCTTTTTCGACATCTCTGAAGTATTTCCTAATCCTCTTTCTCACATCATTATGTCTCTGATGAAACTTTTACTATCAACATCTCGTGGAGTCCATGCCACGAAGAATCGACGAAGTATTAAAGGCAAAAGGTGCCCCAAAGATGTACTGAGGGTGTGGCAATAATAAAGTGGCCACTCAGTGTATACGCTCCTGTAGTCAATAAAATAATTATGTATACATTGATTAAATTTTAATTTTATTCTAAGGTTTGTCTTAATGTAAAGATTTGTTTAACTCGGTGATGTAACTAGGGAATGGCCAGCGTAGCTCCTCCCATAGGATCCAGTGAAACGAAGGGTTTTAGGTAGTTAAATAAATAGCAATTTTACAGTTTAAAACAACAGCAGGAGTACGAACTCTTTACATATTTGAGGATCTTCGTTATTTTCATGTATGTGTGAATTTTGAACTTCAACGGCGACACGAACTGTTTTTTATCCAGAAGTTACCCCGCAAGTCTTTCGATCACAAGTACCGGGAAAAAAATATGAATCCTTTATTTGACTGTCAAACCAAGCTGACGTTGCGCCGGGTTATGACCTTGGAGCGAGCATGTGTTTTGTATTACTCGATAAGGGCTTGTCGGATGGGAAATGAAGCTCTGAAGGGAAGGACAACCTAAACGATTGTGGTGACATGAGTTATGCACGTGACAGAGATAGCAAGATTTTGGGTTGTTTTCCCCGTAAAAATAAAGCGATATAGAGAAACATATTTTGACGATGTTATTGACGAATCTGTAAAACACTGACGTCACGAGAGGCCAAGCTAATTTGAATTGTGCCTTTTTTGCAACGTACACCGAAAATAAAAGTACAGTATTTTCTTTATCAAAAATTATATTTTAATAAGATAGAACTACAATGAAATATTTCGTAGGTGTTAATTTTCATAGTAAAAGTTTTTTTATTATACATGTATTATTGATAACTGCGTTTTAAATAATTTTTTCTTAATAAGGCGCGTGTATAATATATGGCCATTACCTGGATTACCTAGATGGACCTGCTGTTTCATTCAGGATTTCTCCATGAATTCAGGTCGCAAAGTTTACAGCGAGGGCGATCTTGAGCCAGATTTATCCAGTTGTTTCTTTATTATCCGGCGGGTTCCGAATTGGGTTCACCCGGCGTAATATTGGAAACCAAGGGGCTGTCGAGTGGATTGTGATTCCGCGATTCCCTGATTTAGGGCTGACGCAGCTTTAGGATCCACAGACGGGGCGTTGTGATTCACACAGCAGATTTTCCTTTGGGAGTCAAAGGGTCTGCTGTGTGCCGCAATGTTTTCTTGAACGTCTAGAATTAAAAAGAAAAGCATAAGTGAAAGAATTTCTGAGTCCCTGACGTAAAATATACATTATCTCCAAAAATCCAGGTTTGAGCACACAATTTGCAAATAAAGAAACACTCGTGATAGTACGTAGGCCAGTTAACATAGAAAACAATTTAATAGTTATGTTTTGGCTAAATAATAAAAATACACACACAATAGCTTAGGGCCCTGTGTTCATTACTTCAAGTACTATACTGTGCAAATTAATTGAGACAAAGTAAAAAATTACTCTTTTTTCCAAAACTATGCCTTTATATCATTCTATGCCTTGATATACACTGATAAATACCTGCATTAGTATGAAGTATGTCCTCCTTTAGCAGAAATGACCTCTTGAATTCGTTTTGGCATTGACTCCACTAATTGAGTGCACATACTTTTGACTTCATAATCGTGGAACCACACTTTTATAGCTTTCGTTATCATGCGTTCTTTGGTTGTACAGTCCATTTTACCCAAACGTCTCTTCAAAATATTCCACAAGTTTTCTATGGGATTTAATTCTGGTGAATTTCCAAGCCAATCAAGCAAATGAATTTGATTTTCTAGTATGAAATTCTTGACCAATTTCGAATTGTGACATGGGGCTAAATCAAGTTGAAATGTTCCGTCAAAAGTTTGCAAGAATGGAACAATCCTACGTTGTAATATTTCTACGTACTTGACTGAATTCATCATACCTTGAACAGGAACTAAGCTTCCAGTGCCATTTGATGTGAAAAAACCCCAAACATCTGTTTCAGAGGGTGTTTTGCAGTTTGTTTGACATGCTCAGGTCTTAAGGGTTCACAGTTGCTTCGTCTAACGACATTTGATTGGTAACCCTGCACAAAGAAATGAGTTTCATCATTGAAAATTACCTTTTTCCAGTCGTCAGCAGTCCATGATCTATATTTTTTGGCCCATGCTAAACGTTTTATCTTCATTTTCGCATTCAAATATTGTTTTTTCGTTGGTCTTCTTGCCTTCCGGCCAACTTCCAGAAGCCTACGGCATACAGTTGAATCACTAACATCTCAACCACTAGCCAATACATCTCTTTGAAGGTCGGTGCTTGTTTTTTTATTCATTTTACTATTTCTGATTAGATATTTATGGGTTCGTGGAGTTGTTTTTCGTTTTCTTCCACATTTACCTCTCCTTTTTGGAGATGAAGATCCAGATGCATTGTATCGCGTAAGCAGTCTTGATACATTTGATTTGCCTACACCAACTGCAGAAGCGAGATCTCTCACTGTCATTGAAGTGTGATCCTTCAGAAAAATTATTTTTGCACGCTTCCTTGGGGAAATATCTATTTTTCAATACAGGAAAGCAACACGTACTCACAGAGAGCAAAAACGAACATCCACCTGCCGCACACAAAAGCTCACAACTGAAGCTGAAGTGTCTATTTCCTGTTTAAAACCGGTCAAACCACATTCTTACTATCAAGTTCTAACAGTCACACCACCTCACAGCTGATAAAACTGGTTTACGTGGGTTTCTGACATCAACTGGCGATCACATTACAATTCTGAGAATAAAATAGCTTGTCCCAATTAATTTGCACGGTATAGTATGTAAGTTTTTCTAAGTAGGTGTTAAACTTGCAGTTACTTTTTAACCCTTTTATATTTATATAAACACTTCGCTAAAATAACACACCATTACTAGCAAAAATGATACCGACTTTCTGACAGGAACTCGTGCTCAGTAACTACTCGCTTTTAAAAAACAAACATTAATTCTAACGGAAGACTTTCGTATGCACTTATCGATAAACACATATTATGAAGGGACACCAAAAGAAAGAATAGGATGGATTTCCTACCTTAAATTCCCAATCTTGCCTAGATGTCGCACTGCTACTCTCATACCACACGGAAGAAATAGAATCGCATGACAGTCCAGTTTTCTTGTGATCACTTATCGTCCGTAAAACACTGTTATCGCTGTTCTTCCACCAAGGGTACTGGTCTGCGCTGGATGTCCCGGTCCGTCATAATTGGTGTGGGCCCTCATCGTCTTTAGCAGGATCTCTTTCCTTGGCACCTCGGTTGAGATCCTCCATCCATGTCGGGAAACGGTACGCAGTTACGGATGTCCTGCCGCAATATTTGGCTGCGATTAAGTTGCCAGTCTCGGATAAATCATGGCGGTGACCAAGTTTTGGAAATGTAATGCCGGCAAAAAAGCAAAGTTTTACATATCAGCTCCTAGGTGGCAGTCATGAAGAAGAGTCACCAGCATTCACGGCAAAATACCAAGTGACAAGTCCCAAGGAATAAAAAAGTGAAACACGCCGTGAAAAAAGTAAAAGCGACCACGTTCTTCTCTTCCCTTGGAAAAGTTTCAACAACCCACAAGAAGACCCACATGATATCAAAATATCCCATCATCTAATCACTAACTGGTAAACGCGAGCCTCACTGAATTAAATTCCCAAGTCTAAATCCTACTGGTCAGAGAATTAACATTTTCTTCATCCATTCGATAGGGGGTCAACATTGCTACCCGTTCCCGTGAAAATTCTGAGAACTGCTCAAGTTACGCTAGCCGCGTGATATAACAACCGGCCCATAAATCCTGACCCAATAAAACTGTTAGCTTCGGTTCCATAAGTCCGACTTCTCGAACTACCCTTTGTGGAAGCCAGACACGGTGGACAACTTGATGACCCCAATAAAAGGTACTACACAATGTCAGACCGTACGTGGTGACGCCAACGCTGTCTTTGTGCGGGCAGAGGCGGACGAAGAAAAAAAAAGAAGAATCGCCCGAAAGTGGGGCTAATGGCAAAATAAAATCAAAAAGGAAATAAAAGGTACTCTTTCCTCAAAAACTACACGAATTAATAAAAATGATAAATAAATAAATAAATAAATGAACTCGGGAATGGATTTTCCACATGAATGTACAGCCTCGAGTCACGAGCGATGTCACTTCCTATCGCTCTGTTTAAAGGGTCTTCCCATCAAAGTTGAAGGTCTACCATGTTTTGTCTTAGTTGAAATAGGAAATATGTTCGCATGAAATGGTATATGTACAAAATAAGCTGTCTATACATGCGATAAAAGCAAACCACGTCTTCAATAAGCAAATCAAAATCAATTTATTTACAAATTAAAAGCGGGTTAAAAGCAGACTAGCGCTTTCGGGGATCTCCCGTCCCAATCTACTGGTCAAAGCGCCACGGAATCCAGCAGAGTCAACCCTTATGTACTAGATAACACGACCCATCATGCACCACGTCACCAACAGACCGTGATGTCACAGTATAAGCACAAATTATAAAATTTCAATCCCAATTCAATATAACATAAATATAAGAATACAAAATATTTACAAAATGTACTGTTCCGATGTTTCAAAATTCCTCATGGGTCAAAGTCTTTTGTGGAGCAACCATTTTTCGCCAAGGTCTTGGTACAAATGTGGGGAGATCAAAATTACAACAGTTGTCTCCGTATGCAATAATATATAAACTTTCTGAAAAGAAAACAGTACTTTTGTTGACATTGGAGTTCAAGATTTTAACATTCTCCCAAACAGGGATGTAAACACCCTGTTTAACTGCCATAGTAAAGGCAGTATTAATAGTTTCTGTCCGGAGGGTGTACTTGTGTTCACCCAACCGGATATTCAGAGTCCTAATTGTAGAATCTATATAAAATATTTGTCAATAACACCCGAATCCTCATGGGCGAGCGGAATGTAGTATACACCATATTTCTCGAGTTTGGGTACTTTATCTCTGTCATTTCTCAGTAAGGTAAATAAATTTTTAGTGCAAACTCCAAATGTCAAATTATGTCTATGACCTATCTTCTTGAGGGTGTTAACTATTGGAGGGAGATAATCCACCTTTCCAACGTATCTAGTGGTTTTATTATCCGTAGACAAGGTCGTGAATCTCAACCAGGTGAACCTTCTCAATAGACCGGGAAAGTAGTGCTCTGGGTAGCCGAAGATCCGTGCCATAGTTGAGGCCTTAGAGATTTCGTTTTGTCTTGCTCTGTTGGAAGAAGAGTGTGTGAATGCGCGTTTGATTAGAAATCGAAGTGATGATGCTTTTTGTTCAGGGGTGAGAAGAGTTAAACGGTATGATACATGGTATAATCGTAGGTTTTTGGTACACGGAGTATTTAATCTGGTGAGTGTTAAGCTCCCTTGATAACAAAAAATCAAGAAAAGGTAGCTTGCCCCCCTGCTCAAGTTCTTTCGTAAATTTTATTGTGGGAAAATGTGAAGATAAGCGGTCAATGAAAACATCCAGTTGGGGAAGCGAGTAGGGCCAAAAAAGTAGCATATCATCGACATACCTGATTATTAGTAATGGTTGAAGTGGAAAGTCCAGCAAAACTTTGTCCTCCAAGGATTGTAAAAGAATCTCAGCCAGCACAGGGGAGAGTGAGGAGCCCATGGGCGCACCCTCTCTCTGTTGGTAAATTCTATTATCAAATTTAAAATACGATCTTCTGGCCACTAATTTCAGTGCTGAAAGAATGGCATCAGTTTCCAGCGGAGAGATCTTCTTGTAATTTTTCAGCAATAATAGAATGCACCAGATCAAGTGGTACATTTGGTAATAGTGAAACAACGATCAGAGATGCCATAATAAAGCCAGTTCATGGAGGGTCAAATTCCTTTATTCGCTCAAGAGCCTGAGTAGAGCTTTTAATTAACACCGTGGAATGGAGTGTAAGGTGTTTCAAGTATGATGCTAGCATAGTCTCAAGGGGTCACGTTGGACTAGCATACCATGAGACTAATAATCTGATTGGGTGATTTGGTTTATGTAGTTTCAGTTTACCAAATACTTCTGGCACTCTAGGTCCCACAGGGAGTTTCATTTTTGATGACACAGAGGCAGGAAGGAAACCTCGGTTTCGAAGTTTACTCAGTTCAGCTATAGTGGCAGAGGTTGGATCTCATTTAAGCACTCGGTGGGGGATTAGCTCTATAGCCTGTGACATCTTATCAAAGTAGTCAGCCTTATCCATAATGATGATCTGTTGGGTCTTATCCGCGCCAACAATAGACAGGTTTGGGTTCTTAGCTAACTGAAGTAGCTGATCCCTTTCGTACCTTAAATTCTGAGGTGAAGTGGTCATTTTAGAAATAGATTTTACCAGGTTATGACGTGAAAAATCACGTTCATCCTCTGGCAAGGCATTAATAATGTTTTCAATCTGAGGTAAAGAGTGCATAGGTGAAAACTTCGAGATGGGTAAACTGAACTTGAGACCTCTATTTAAAGCTACATGTTGACCCTCTGTCAGTTGAACTGAGCTGAGGTTCAAATAAGTCTTGGGTGTAGGAAATTTCACCTTGGAGGCAGGAAATGGAACGAAGTGTTGAAGCCAGGAAGAGCTTCTTGACACCAAGTCACAGAGGTTTTTTTATATGTCTTTGTTTAATGGCATTTATTTCACTCTGCAAAGAAGTAAAAAATATCATCAAATTCTTACCCAGAATGATGGGATGTGTAAGATCAGCCATTAGGAGGTTTGCACCAAAAGATTTGCGGTTGAGTAAATCACTGTAAGCTCGTTTTCTTCTGATTTCTGCACTCAAACGTCTTCGTTCAGCGTTCACAATTACTGGTGTATCTCGTTGGGAAACCAGATGAGTGTGTATTCTGAGGAATTTAGGTATTGCCTTTAAAGATCGACAGTTGGTGAGGAAGCGTAGATGTGCTTCATTGATAAAAAGCTTTTAACGATTGATAAAAAGCTTCATTGATAAAAAGCTTTTTCCTCAGAATACACACTCATCTGGTTTCCCAACGAGATACACGAGTAATTGTCAACGCTAAACGAAGACGTTTGAGTGCAGAAATCAGAAGAAAACGAGCTTACAGTGATTTACTCAACCGCAAATCTTTTGGTGCATACCTCCTTATGGCTGATCTTACACATCACATCATTCTGGGTAAGAATTTGATGATATTTTTACTTCTTTGCAGATTGAAATAAATGCCATTAATCAAAGACATATAAAAAAACTGTGACTTGGTGTCAAGAAGCTCTTCCTGGCTTCAACACTCCGTTCCATTTCCTGCCTCCAAGGTTAAATTTCCTACACCCAAGACTTATTTGAACCTCAGCTCAGTTCAACTGACAGAGGGTCAACATGTAGCTTTAAATAGAGGTCTCAAGTTCAGTTTCCCCAACTCGAAGTTTTCACCTATGCACTCTTTACCTCAGATTGAAAACATTACTAATGCCTTGCCAGAGAATGAACGTGATTTTTCACGTCATAACCTGGTAAAATCTATTTCTAAAATGACCACCTCACCTCAGAATTTAAGGTACGAAAGGGATCAGCTACTTCAGTTAGCTAAGAACCCAAACCTGTCTATTGTTGGCGCGGATAAGACCCAACAGATCATCATTATGGATAAGGCTGACTACTTTGATAAGATGTCACAGGCTATAGAGCTAATCACCCACCGAGTGCTCAAATGAGATCCAACCTCTGACACTATAGCTGAACTGAGTAAACTTCGAAACCAAGGTTTCCTTCCTGCCTCTGTGTCATCAAAAATGAAACCCCTGTGGGACCAAGAGTGCCAGAAGTATTTGGTAAGCTGAAACTACATAAACCAAATCACCCACTCAGATTATTAGTCTCATGGTATGCTAGTCCAACGTGACCCCTTGGGACTATGCTAGCATCATACTTGAAACACCTTACACTCCATTCCACGGTGTTAATTAAAAGCTCTACTCAGGCTCTTGAGCGAATCAAGGAATTTGACCCTCCATGAACTGGCTTTATTATGGCATCTCTGAACGTTGTTTCACTATTACCAAATGTACCACTTGATCTGGTGCATTATATTATTGCTGAAAAATTACAAGAAGATCTCTCTGCTGGAAACTGATGCCATTCTTTCAGCACTGAAATTAGTGGCCAGAAGATCGTATTTTAAATTTGATAATAGAATTTACCAACAGAGAGAGGCCCATGGGCTCCTCACTCTCCCCTGTGCTGGCTGAGATTCTTTTACAATCCTTGGAGGACAAAGTTTTGCTGGACTTTCCACTTCAACCATTACTAATAATCAGGTATGTTGATGATATGCTACTTTTTTGGCCCTATTCGCTTCCCCAACTGGATGTTTTCATTGACCGCTTATCTTCACATTTTCCCACAATAAAATTTACGAAAGAACTTGAGCAGGGGGGCAAGCTACCTTTTCTTGATTTTTTGTTATCAAGGGACCTCAACACTCACCAGATTAAATACTCCGTGTACCGAAAACCTACGTTTATACCATGTATCATAACGTTTAACTCTTCTCACCCCTGAACAAAAGCATCATCACTTCGATTTCTAATCAAACGCGCATTCACACACTCTTCTTCCAACCGAGCAAGACAAGACGAAATCTCTAAGGCCTCAACTATGGCACGGATCTTCAGCTACCCAGAGCACTACTTTCCCGGTCTATTGAGAAGGTTCACCAGGTTGAGATTCACGACCTTGTCCACGGACAATAAAACCACTAGATAAGTTGGAAAGGTGGATTATCTCCCTCCAATAGTTAACACCCTCAAGAAGATAGTTCATAGACATAATTTGAAATTTGGAGTTTGCACTAAAAATTTATTTACCTTACTGAGAAATTACAGAGATAAAGTACCCAAACTCGTGAAATATGGTGTATACTGCATTCCGCTCGCCCATGAGGATTCGGGTGTTATTGACAAATTTTATATAGGTTCTACAATTAGGACTCTGAATACCCGGTTGGGTGAACACAAGTACACCCTCCGGACAGAAACTATTAGTACTGCCTTTACTATGACAGTTAAACAGGGTGGTTAAATCCCTGTTTGGGAGAATGTTAAAATCTTGAACTCCAATGTCAACAAAAGTACTGTTTTCTTTTCAGAAAGTTTATATATTATTGCATACGGAGACAACTGTTGTAATTTAGATCTCCCCACATTTGTACCAAGACCTTGGCGAAAAATGGTTGCTCCACAAAAGACTTTGACCCATGAGGAATTTTGAAACATCGGAACAGTACATTTTGTAAATATTTTGTATTCTTATATTTATGTTATATTGAATTGGGATTGAAATTTTATAATTTGTGCTTATACTGCGTTATCACGGTCTGTTGGTGACGTGGTGCATGATGGGTCGTGTTATCTAGTACATAAAGGTTGACTCTGTTGGATTCCGTGGCGCTTTGACCAGTAGATTGGAACGGGAGATCCCCGAAAGCGCTAGTCGGCTTTTAAACCGCTTTTAATTTGTAAATTAATTGATTTTGATTTGCTTATTGAAGACCTGGTTTGTACATATTGTCTTAGTTGATTTTGGATACCAGTTTGTGACACGGTATGTCCACTTGTTGTCCGTGAGTCTGGCGATATGACCTTCGCATCGTGTCTTGTTGTCATACATCGGTTTCATTACATGTTTTACTTTAGGTAAATTTCTGATAGTTGTGAATGTGATGTGATCTGTTTTACTTATCCCTAGGATTCTTCTTTCCATACAATGCTGAGTGGTTTGAAGACAGATTTCCTCTTCTTTGCGTGGTGCCCCGTGTATCAATCAGAGCCGTATGTTAGAGATGGGAGGATACAGCTGATGAACATCTCAGCTCTTATTTTGATATATAGCTTTGAATCTGTGGGTTTGGTAGGGTTAAAATAGGTCCATGCCGTTTTTAGCACGTCTTTTGCAAAAAAAGATCGTGCTTCTGTTTTTGGTTTGTCCGTCCGTCCGTCTGTACCCACAATATCTCTGCAACTATTAGTCCGATTTGAAAAATTCTTTTTGCATTCGGAAGCTTGAAATATGCAAATGATGATCTTTATTTCGTTTTATTTTACGATGTACAATTTCGCCGGTAGAGGGCGTAAATGCACATGATGTCGAATTCAAAAATACGTTTTATTCCACATATTTGCTTCTAAACATCCGATTGAAAAAAACATTTTTATTTTTCGATTCCATTTATGTCGAAGAGTATTTTAGATATAGTTACTTTTTCAAATTACGCATATATGTTCCGCAAGGGGGCGTAAAAGTAAATTGCATTTTTCCCGATAACTCTTCTTCAAAACTCTGCTTTGAAAATTTTTCTTCGGCGGATACATCTTCTGATGGAAAATCTTTTGCGTATAATTTAAAATTTTTGGTAAAGGATACTTTGGCCACCAGGGAGCGTAAGTGTTAATTTTTTATTTCTGATGTACTTGCCATAACATAGGAGCTTCTAAAATATCGATTTAAAAACTTCTTTCGTGGACTGATGCCACTCACATCGATAAACCTTTTCGGAATATTTTCTTCTTAAAATATTGCACAGTTTCTCCGCCAGGGGGCGTAGATGTACATCTTAGTTTTGTCAATATCTCTACTTCCAGGAGTTCGATTTGAAAAAATTCCTTCTTTGTTGTATAGTGTTTTCCGTGTGACATGTTTTTCATATAATTTCAAAATTTTCAAGTTATTTATCGAATTTCCGCTAGGGGGCGTATGGGTCCGTTCCGTTTCCCCTCTTTATATCTCTGCTTCTAAATCTCCGATTTGAAAAATTCTTTCTGCACCGGATACAGCTGCTAATGGGAAATCGTTTGCACCTGATTTCTTATTTTGTAAAAAAGAGTTTGGCCACCAGGCAGCGTAAATCTTAATTTCCGCATCTGTTGTATTTGCAACAAAATATTAGCTTCTAAATTCTCGATTGAAAAAAACTTCTTTTGTTGACCAATACTAGTCATGTCGACAAACCTTTTAGAAACATTTTCTTCTTAAACTAGTGCATGGTTTCTACGCCAGGGGGCGTAGATGTGTATCTTATTTTTGTAAATATCTCTACTTCTAGGAGTCCGATTTGAAAAATTACTTCTTTGTTGGATAGTGTTTTCCGTGTGACATTGTTTTTTTATAATTTCAAAATTTTCAAGTAATTCATAGACTTTCCGCTAGAGGGCGTAGCGGTAAAGTGCGTTTCCCCCTGTATCTCTGCTTCTAAATCTCCGATTTGAAAAATTCTTTCTGCACCGGATACAGCTCCTGATGGGAAATCGTTTGCACATAATTTCTAATTTTTGTAAGAAATGGTTTGGTCACCAGGTGGCGTAACTCTTAATTTTCGCTTCTGTTGTATTTGCAGCAAAATATGAGCTTCTAAAATCTCGATTGAAAAAAAAGGTTATTTGTTGACCAATACTACTCATGTCGACAAACCTTTTAGGAAAATTTTCTTCTTAAAAAAATGCATGGTTTCTACGCCAGGGAACGTAGATGTATATCTTATATTTGTCAATACCTCTACTTCTAAGAGTCCGATTTGAAAAATTCCTTCTTTGTTGGATAGTGTTTCCGATGCGAAATGTTTTTCTTATAAATTCAAAATTTTCAAGTATATCATAGACTTTCCGCTAGGGGGCACAAAGGTAAATTGCGTTTTCTGCGTTATTTCTGCTCCTAAAGCTCTGATTTGAAAATTTCTTCCTGTATCGCATACAAGACCTGATGGAAAATTTTTTTCACATACTTTCTAATTTTTGGTAAAGAATGGTTTAGGCACCAGGGGTCATAAGTGTTAATTTCTTCTTCTGAAATATGTGTTGCAAAGTCTGGGCTCCTGAAAACTCGACTAATTTTTTTTTTCTTGGACCGATACCGCTCATATAAATAAACCTTTTGAGAATACTTTCTTCCTAAAATAATGCATGGTTTTCCCACCAGTGGACGTAAAGTCACATCTTATTTTTGTCGATGTCTCTGTTTCTAAGAGTTCGCAAGCTCACGATTCCGTTTACAGCAATATCTGGGGGATTAAAAACCCGATTGAAAATCTTCTTTCTTTCGTCAGATCTATTGTTTTCCATACCGGTTCCATTGACTCTGAATAGCTTTGAAAAATTTAATTTGCGTCAAAACGGATTCAAAAGACGTGCTTATTACACCCGAAAATTCGGTGTCATCTTTCTTGTTTGCTATTACATTTGTTTTTTTAGAGGTGTCATTGTCCATATCTAGCGTTTGCCCAAGGTATGCGTAGGGTTCCACATTTTCTATGGTGAAATTGTTTAGTTGGATATTGTGATTTGAACATTATTTATTTCTTATCCATTTGATTTTATCAGGATTTCCCACTACGGCTCTGGGTTAGATCTTGACCTATCGTTTATGAAACTCGCATGCCTTTCATTAATGTTAATCTCCAACATGTGGAACTTAAACAGAATATTTGATAATATTTCGTAGCTCGTAGGTGTTAAAATTAATGATCTTTCCGTTCTCTCTCTTTCTCCCTAAATAAGATCAGTAATTTTACTTATTTACGTTTTTTTCCGTGTTCATGTACATATATTTGTGTAGTTCCTGAGAAATTCCATCATTGCTGAATAGCTGCTGCCCAAGTGGTGCTGTGATGAGGATCAGTGTTGTTTAATTTCTATTGAGCCGCAGGTCAAGATTAAAAAAAACACCCATTAGATGGAGAGCCATATTTTTTAAAATTATGTAAAATGATATTTTTAAATTATGTATCATAAAACTCAGGACCCAATTTAATTTCTGATTCAAATTCCGTAGGTAAGACATTCAGATATACCAAAATCTTATCGCAAATAGACCGTCGTATAGACAGATGTCAAACTGACGGACCGATTTTTCCAATATCTTGTATTCGATGTGAAAGCACTGAACTCCAGCTTGTCCGAAAGAATCCATTCTGCGTTGATTGAAATATTGCTTGTTAAAATGGCGTTCCTCATGATTTGAATAAGATTATTCGATTTTTTTAAAGTTTGCTGCACATTCGAACGTAAGTGTATGATTCAGAGTATTGCCGAAAGACGTAGCTACTTCTAATCTTTTGCTGCGAATAAAATTTGATCTGACTGTAAGGAAGAGAGAAGGCACGCAATCAATTTCCGTTCATTTTTACACTGAAGCATTTGTTTTCTATTCTTAGTGCTTCTTAACATACTTTCTAGAAATTGTGAATAAAACTGAGGGGCAGAACACAATTATGAAGAATTGGTACTTGCAGTATTTCTGAATGTTCAACATTCTTGGTGGTTTTAATCTAGTTCTATTGCAACCAGGTTTCATTAGTTAGCAAACCTGTGGCTATTATTATTTAAAAGAAAAAGAAACAGCGTAAAATAGATATGTACTTCATCTTGCATTGTAAAAGAAACCGAGGACGCTGCATGCTAACTCATAAAAATCGAATTTCTTACCATTTTTCTTTAAAATAACAAATAATGCACATTACACTTCAAAATTCAATCAATGTGAATAACAGACGAAGACTCACGGAAAATTTTCGTAGTACTGCTGAGTTAAAGCATTTGAATTTTAAAAAGCATGTTGTGCTGCCATTCGCGTGTTGAGTGACACAAATCTGAACACCTGAAAGCATAACTACTTTACATCCGACGAAAGAAAAATGGTTGCAGGGGCTATATGCATTGAAAGATACAATAAAATAAACTGCGATAATAATACGTCTTTGGAATTTTCTGAAACATTTAGACACTCAATAAATCACGAATAAGGACGGAAGAGTTAAAAAAGCAACAATGGTTATGGAATTGAAAGGGAACGAATGCTATGATGAACCAATAGAAATATAGAACATTATCACGTATTGCTATCACAGAAAATAAACCACCTGAGACTCGCTCTACTTAAAATTCAAAATCACTGAGGATGTCTGCGAAGTAATTCCAGGCGAAATGCATACGACGGATAGCGACAACTCCACGATCGTGTAAGGTAATTCCATTCACAGGATTTTAACTATACCCTTATTTTTTTTTTCGTATAAACCGCAGACCGTGAAATTCAGGAAAAGGTAAAAGATCCTTTGTAAAATCCATGGAAGCGCATGATCTGCAGGCCGTGAAATTCCGAAAAATATTGATCCACATCTGGATGTTATTCCCGAACCGTAATTTCATACAGGAGAGCCGTGATTAACAAGTTGAGCCAGCATTCCAATAAAAAAAGAGAAAACGATATTTTAATAAAATATAACTGGCCTTTTTAAATGCCTTTTTATTTTCAAGTGACTAAAGAGTAAAAACTATGCTTTTCTTTGAGCATCAACACATCTGAGTACTTACCCTGCGCCACCCACCATCGTGTATGGTCGTCCTGGTGGCGCAGTATAGTCTAAGCGCTGGCCCCTGACCATTCTTCCGAGATGGGTCCCGGTTCGAATCCCTTTGAGGCATGTATGTTGCGTTTGTCGTACGACACTGGCTCGTTCTCTCTCCTTTCCGTGGAAGAAGGGGCCCAAAATTAGTGACGAGCGATTTCTTATAGCCCACATCCAGTTGCTTACGGTGGTCGTTAAACTCCCAATAAAAAGAGAGAGAACGTGTGTGATGTTATAGCACGTGACCGTTTGCTGGGGCAAATAATATCGCCTTCAAAATTTGGCAGATGTTACAGTAATGCGTTTATTAGTGTAAATATGACATGGATATTAAGTCAGATAATATCCGGAAACTTGGAAATTTCATCGTCCTGGAGCGGGAATCGAACCCGTGTCTCTTGGATAGTATCCGAGTATGATAAACACTACACCACCCAGAACGACCAAGTTTCAAGTTTTCGATCAATTTGAATATCAAGAGTCCGAATATTATCTGACTTAACATCCATGTCATATTTACGCCAATAAACGGATTCACATCTTCCAAATTAGTATTGCCCAATGGTGTAATCCCGTATTTTATCCATTGATATTATGTGCCTCTGGGCAATCACGGGAATGAACTCTTAAATCTCTAGATTCACTATATAAGAATGCCGGGTGTTTCGACTAGCGAATCCTGAGACGGGTATATTCAAATTGTTCAGATACTCGAAACTTGGGCGTTTTGAGTGGTGTAGTGGTTAGTATACTCGGGTACTATCCGGGAGACACGCGTTCGATTCCCGCTCCAGGACGATGAAATTTTCAAATTCCGAATATTATCTGACTTAACATCTATGTCATATTTACACCAGTACTCTGATTCACATCTTCCAAATTTGTATTGTACAATGCTGTAATCCCGTACTTCATTCATTAATATCGCCTTTGTTGCATCGTAGTTTTTGCCAAAATGTTCGTAACTAAAAACTTCTTTTTAACTGTTTGCGGGCTTCCATCTTCGTATTGCTTTACGTTTTCCTGTTATTTATGCACTACCTCATAGCCTGTGCCATGCACGGGTGAAAAAGCTGCGACTGAAAATTTTATAACACGAATCGTAAAATGCATATACATAACTATAATAAACGGTTGAAATATTAAAGGTCAGTCTATAAGATAAGTTACCAACAACAAAATGTTTGTAATATTCCCATGACAGAACTCCTAGTATGTAGGATAATAGATTTTAATCCGTCGTATGACGGTCACAGTACTTTAAAAATCATATAATGTAAAAATTTAGATAATAAAAATTATGTTAATTAAAGGTCATGAAAGACTTCTTGATATACTATGTTTTGAGTTATCGTCATTTGACTGTTCAAAAGATTTTCTTGCAGTTCGTTGTGTTTGACACAAACTTTCATGTGCTGTGGATTTCTTGATCTTGATAGCGCAATATAGAGTTGACCATGAGCAAAAAAAGGCTCTGTTAGGAGGACACCTTAGTCATTCTTCAGGCCGGAATTATGGGGAACTGGTGCCGCTTTAGGATAAATGGAAGATTTGCGTCACTTGGAGTTAAGTCAACCCTTGGAATGAAGATAATGTCACCCCAATTACATTCAGAAATAATTTCTGCAGTGAGAAAGTTGGTTTGAAGAGACTTGATTACCAAGCGTGTTCCATCGCGAAGTCCCCTTTTTGAATTCAAATTACGTAATTTTCCATTTTATGAAATAAAATAACGCTGATTCCTTTTTATGAAATTACTCTGCAATGAGGAGAAAATGAAATAAAACACGATATAACACCTACGTAACAGAACAAACATCGCAGACAATTGTTTGAGTTGCGTGTTGCCACATATGAAGTCGTTTGTTTTACTAACTTTATTTTATTTTCCGGTATTTCTCCTTGGTTTTACGTAAGGTACGATAGCGTTGAGCGTATTTCCGATTTCACCCACCTGATGAAAGCAGATGGCGCTGCAAGTACTGAATGATGTAAGAGCGTTAGGGACAGACATGTCCTATTACATAGGTTTCATTTCTGATAAGGAAACTTTCCGAATGTAAGACCCCTCTTATTTTATAGCCCCTGATTGTTTGAAAGTGAAAGTACCACAATAACGCTTTTCTAAAGCAGCGTATTATCCGCATCGGCGTATAATCCGCAGGAACTAAATTTATAACTTTTTTAACAGATCTTCCGCGGATTATATGACGCAAATCACGGTAAGTTTTTAACCTATTTTACAACAAATCCCTTTTAGAGAGAAATAAGAGGAATCAAAACAAGGAAGAACTTTAGTGTCCAACGAAGGAAGTACACCGCGGGAATCAAGAAAAAGGATATTGATAAATTCCGAGCGGAATAACAAACACCGAAAAAAGGTAAACAAATGAAATGTTTTTAATATTTAAACGTTTTATCATTTGTAGAATGTAATCGTACGTATGTCTCAAAAGCAGAGGCAGGGAAATAAATATCTGAGAATAAAAATATGAAAACAACGCAATAGAATTCTAAAAAAAGCGATTTTTTATTGGGATTTTAACGACCACCGTGAGCAACTCGATGGACTATCGCCCGTCCCTAATGTAGGGTCACTTGTTCCAGGGAAGTACAGAGGAATACAGTGCCGAAGGCAAACACAATACGTATACTTCGCGGGATTCGAACCCAGACCCATCTCGAACGAATGGTAGTGAAATTCAAACCCTCTCTCTGCCGGTGGAGGGACACGAGCTAACATCTTTCAACTCCAGAGCTGAATGCTTTCCCAACTAAGCTACACCGGCACGAGCTTATCGCTTTTACTTGCCCTCTTGATATGTGCATCGCCTCTGAGGTATGTACGTCACATATATCTCCCCCTTGAGGAACAAGAGGACGTGAAATAGCAGGTTTCAGGATCATCGCAAACCATGCTTGAAGAAACTCTATAGAAGAAGGAATTCTCACTAATTCCAAACGATGTGTGGAAAAAGCGTCACGCATTCTTCGAAGCGAAGACGGAATTCTCATTAATTCCAGGCGATGTATGGAAGGAACATCACCATTATTCGAATAACTTAATGGCCAGTATGTCCATTTTTACGTTCGGGAGCCAATGTGAAATTCAAGCCCTCCTTCTCTGCCGGTGGCGGGAAGCTAACCTACATTCTTCTGCTATGGAGCCGAATGCTTTCCCAATTAAGCTACGCCGGCATGAGCTTATCACTGCCACTTGTCGTCTCGACATGTTCGTTACCTCTGAGATAGATGTGTCACATGGTCAGAAGTCAGCAGCGGTTGTTTAAAACCTACTAATGATCGAATCTAAGTAACTAGCACTATAATATTACTGGGATTGTTTGTCGTAAAGGTTCTACACCAAAAATAATCTTCATACGTTTTCGCGATGTATGATACAGCGTGATTCATAATTATTGTCGGGGTTTCCGTTGTTTGGCATGCTGAAGCCGTAACCGAGCGAATAAAACTGCCTACAGCATAAACAAGTTCACCTCGTAAAGTTCTATGTGACAACACGGTACCCGCTGAATTGACATCATACTTCAAAATTTCGACTGTTCAAGAAAAGTGAATGTGCGTACTCAGGTCCTTCGAAAGAAAGTCAGTTATTACAACGCAACGTCGTTACAGAACGCAGTATGGCCGAGCTCCACCTTCCGATAATGCTGATCGACGTTGTTTAAAGCAGTTTCAAAAGACTTCAGCATCAAAGGGGAGCGGAACGTCGGAGCAATTCGCACGACGATGTTGATTGCGCCCAGGAAGCCTTTTTCTCGACACCCTAAGACGTCAACGAGACGAGCTGCGTCGCAGTTAGGTATGCCACAAATGACTGTTTGGTGGGTTCTGCATAACCGCCTACAACTCCGTGAGTACAAGCTGCAGACTGTACAGGCTTTACAGCGGGACGATAAACCCCGCTGTTTCCAATTTTTCCAAGACATTTTGTCCAAAGGCGAAGCTGATGAACACTCCCTGCGGACATGGATATTTAGTGATGATATTAGGCCACTGGATTTATTCCTGTGGGGATACTTGAAAAACATCGTTTACCAGACCCTTGTCACCTCCCTCGATGACCTGAAGACCAGAGTGGTGCTGGGATAAGAACAGTAACGCTGCAAATGCTGGCGAACACTTGGCAGGAAATTGATTATCGCTTTGATATCTCACATGCCACGAAAGGCGCGCATGTCGAAGTGGTGGTGTCGTGCGCGAAGCGACCGTGTGCCAAGAGACCCTCTGGAAATCGTGCGCGAAGCGACCCTGTTATATTTTATCGTGGACGAAGCGATCCAGCCAATCGAATCAGTTTACTTATATATATATATATATATATATATATGCACGCACACACACACACACACACACACAAATCGTAGTCAAATTATTTACATCTAATTAATTAAGTACTTACATCTTCTGAATTTTGTACCTTTTGTCCTTAGTCTAACATGGTAACATAGCTTAATGCTTTCAGGCATTTTTTAATGTCTTTAGAATTTCCAAATTCGACGTGTGATGCGCAAACAACAATTGAAAGAATTACGAGAACTTGGTCCAAAAAGGAAGAAAATGCATATACAAGTAGACGAACGCATTCGCAATATCATGGGGGAATTTGGAAATTCTAAAGTTCTTAAAAAATGCACTGAAAGCATTAAGCTGTGTTACCAAATTGGACTAAGGGAAAAAGTTACAAAATTTAGATGTAGGTACTTATATAATGATTACGCCGCCCCGGTGGCGCAGTGGTCTAAGCGATGGCCTCTGATCATTCGTCCGAACGGGGTCCGGGTTCGAATCCCGGTGAGGCATGGATGTTGTGTTTGTCTTACGGCACCGGCTCACTCCCTTCCCTGGAACCAGTGACCCTAAATTATGGATGGGCGACTGCTTATAGCCCATTGAGCTGCTCACGGTGGTCGTTAAACCTCCAATCAAAAAAAAAAAAATTAATGATGCAAATAATTTGACTACGATTTGTATATATATATACGAAATGATATTAAAAACATGTATTTAGTACAAAAAACTTGATGTAAGTAATTAATTAATTAGATGTAAATAAATAATTTGACTACGATTTGTATATATATATATATAAGTAAAATGATTCGATTAGCAGGGTCGCTTCGTCCACGATCGAATATAACAGGGTCGCTTCGCGCACGATTTTCCACAGGGTCGCTTGGCGCATGGTCGCTTCCCGCACGTAATCGAAGTGGTTTAGCAATCTGATGTATCGATTCTACACGTAATAAAACTTTTAGATGTCATCTTTCCCATTCTGTTTGCACTTTTAGTTTGTTGTTTCCCATTTTCCGATTATATGCCACTGAAGCCACGACACCAATTATGAAATCACCCTGTATGTTCTGAAGCAAGCACACTGGCCGAACGATTCTAGAAGCGTGTTTTAAAGCAGTTATCCGGAAGTTATCTTCATTCCAACCGAAACGTTTTCGCCGTTACGAAAATGTTTTGAGAAAGTTTTGCAACGTTCGTCAGTCAATTCAACCAACACTATTGTTCGCGCATTTACCGCTGGAGAAAGGCAAAAGGTATATTTCATTATCTTGAGCTCAGCGTTTTTGGTCTGACGCTAGATGCAGTGCAAGCATTTGATATTCATCGATTATAGGAAAATCCGGGGGAGGTAAAGGTGACATGAGAAAATGAAGAACGAGACAGACGTTCTCTTCTCCGGAGGCGAAGAGGATGAAGTCGTTTCAGAGGGCGGGATGCGGTAGAGCAGGATGGCGAGCCGCAGCGCGAAGGGCCCTCGGGCATCGAGTGTGTAATGAGGTCTGAAGGGCGAGATGGGCCATGGATGTTTTCGTCGAGAATCGATAAGGAGGAAGGAGGTTGGATCAGGTCGTCCACTGACAGGAATCAACATGCACGTCACGAAGCCATGCGACCATCAGAGAACAAAAACGACCAGAGCGCAGGAGACAATGCCTAGGAAGAAGGTGCCGGGTAGACGCTCAAGTCACACAAGGCAAGATGCCAGCCTTAGAAACCATTATGCGTGCCGAACTTACCGAGACAAATTTCTTTCCTTCCCGCTGCAGATATGCAACGAGTACACACTTTTATTACCGCCGCACTGCATCGACTAATAATTTCTTGCGCTCACGTATGCGTCTGTTATTTCTAACGGGCTATAAATCGCTTGATATGCGAATAACTTGAGGTGCAGTTCAAGTGCTTTTCTGAGCACGCAGAGTAACTTTTAAGATATCACACACGAGCAGGCGCATAAACACAAAGGGGAAATTCTGAGCGAATGCTGAATTCTTAAGTTCTCACGATTGCTTTATGTTAGCAGTTTTGTTAAGGACGTCCATAAACATGGTGTACATCTCTCAGCGCCCACATCATTTTAATCCTTTCTGCAGAGCACATTTTCATATTATGGTACTAGGTTTCTAAGAAAAACAAGAGTTTAATAATGAGACTCTGTTCCTATAAGCAGTGAAGACAAGTTGTGTTACTGCAAGTATCGGAGGTATAAAAATGCCGGAATCATCATGCATCTATTTCAGCTTTTGGTGCAGGCTGTACTGATCGCGATGAAAAAAATGTTTTTCGAAAGAGCTCATTTAACTGACTGCATCCTTCGAAAAAAATATTCTCTTGTATCTCGAATTGTTGGTAAATTTCAAGAAATAAAACTTCGCTTCATTCATTTTCATATTTTGTATAGCATGTAAACGCATCCATATGTGGTATAACATGTAAACGCATCCATATTTTGTATACTACGTAAATTCCTCTTCGTCATGTTCGAGAAAAGGATTTCTCAGTTGCGTTATTTTTTCTCCCTTCTTAAAAATTCCTTTCAACATGTTATCAAGACCAAGTTCTTTTAAGCTACAGTCATTTGCAAAAGTTTAAGACCACTTGTTGGTATTAGGAGATTTCTGCCGATTGCGACAGCTACTGTCTGTATTATTCAACTTCCTGTCGGTGTTGCATCATCCTACGGTGGTAGCTGTTGGTAGGGGGTGGGGAGGAGCGAGCAAGCGTTCGTTTGCTTCTGGTTTTCATGATGAGAGGTTTCGTACGTGTTTTCTATATAGCGAAAAATGGGCAAAAAAGCGTAATTAAGGACTATTCAGAGGGCACAAATAGTGAATTTATATCATTAAGGATACTCCGAACGTGACATAAGCAGAAAGATGAATGTGAACAAAACTGCTATTTACAATACGATCATGAGATACCGAGATACAGGGGAATTCAGCGACCGAAAGACAAGTGGACGTCTAAGGGAAACAAACCCACATGATAACAGTGCCATATAAGGTGAATAGTTATGCGTTCTCCGAGGAGTTCGTGCAAGAAAATCAAGGCCATTCTACATTCAAAAGGGCCTGATATTAGTATCAGCACTGCTTCCCGACGTCTTAGCAAAGATTTAAGATTTTGGATTATTGTCTCATAAACCTAGACTGATCTCTGTCATGAAAAAAGAAGACTCCAGTTTGCGAAACGTCATCAATCGTGGACAGCTGAAAATTGGAGCCAAGTTTATTTTACCGATGAATCAACTGTGTTTCAGTTTGAATCGCGAAAAGCACATGTTCGACGACGAAAAGGCAAAAGGTTTGATGAAAAATACACCGTTAGCACAGTGAGACATCCGCCTAGTCAGATGATATGGGGTGCTATGTGAGCATCCGATACTGCTTCATTATCCTTTTTGCCGACAGGAACTACCATGACTGGTCCTTTTTATGTGGAAATGTTACGTGAGAAGCTGTTAACTCATATGAAAGTGCGCAGATGCACAATCTTTTGCATGATGGTGCTCCATGCCACAGATCAAAGACAGTAAATGACTACCTGCAGAGAAAAAACACAACTGTGCTTCACTGGCCCTGTAATAGACTCGACTTTAACCCTATAGAAAATTTGTGGATCATTTTAAAAGACCAGGTAGCAGAAAAACAGCTATCAAATTCGCAAGCTTAGCTTGACGCGATAAAGTACGTGAGCTGCAGGGACATCTCAAGTGACTACTGCAAATACCTCATTCAGAGTATGACACATCGTATTCTCTCCATTATAAAAAACAAAGGGGGGCCATACAAAGTACTGAATTCGGTCTTTTTGTGTTCTAAGGAATGTCAAGTATTCATCTGTGGTGTCATTTTTTCAAATATCTCTGACTAGTAATTAGTTTTTTTTTTTTTGAAAATCATAATTTCCAATAAATTGACCGGTGGTCTTAAACTTTTGCAGAGGACTGTATATGGTCGCCTAGTGCTCGCATGGTATAAAGTGCGGCTTCTGCCTTCTCATGCATCTGGATTCAAATCCCAGAAAATGATGAAGATACTGCATACCTGTCCTCCTGCGCTATTAACCCTGATAGACGTATACACCATTGTTTGTGAAAATTGCAACACCAAGAAAGAATCGCGCTATTCAAATCAAAATTATATCACAGATTCCCCATGATATATCTGTAGAGCTATACAAGATGTTTTGGCTTCAAAACTCGGTATCGTGTGAAACCACCTCGAGCAACAATAGCAGCCGGTAAACGGCGTGAGATTGAATGAAAGAGGTTTTTGATATCGTCTTGAGGATTAGCCTGACAGGCTGTTTCTATGCGAGACCTCAGCTCCTTTGTTGTGACTGGCGGAGGTGCATGACGGGCCAATCGCTGAGACACCGTGTCCCAGACATTTTTGATTGGAAAAATATCCGGCGATCGGGCAGGCCACGGAATAAGCGGCACCTGTCATGCATGAAAAAGGTGTCAGACATTCCGGGACACATGCGGGCAAGAATTTTCCTGCTGGAATATTGCGCCAGGACAACTCTAAAGGAAGGGTACCACTTCTCAATCTAAAACGTCTCTGATATATCGTTGGCTGTTGAGGGTTCCCTGAAATCGTGTCTGGTGAAATCGGAAGTTGAACACAATGGCGCCCCAAACCGTGACACTTGGCGTCTGGCCGGTATAACGCTGCAAGGTGGCGTTCATCACGATGTGTTCAAACACGTATGCGGCCATCATGATCTATCAGATTGAATCGCGACTCATCAGAAAACAAGACATATTGCCAATCGGCACGCCAATGTGTGTGTTAGAGATTCCATCGCGCTCTGAGGCGTCTGTGGTTAAGAGTCAAAGGAATGCACAGCAATGGGCTGCTGGCGATCATTCTTCTGTTCAGCAGACGTCGTCGAGCTGTGATGGAAGACAAAGCCTGACGTGACAGTGCTCCACTGCTTTGCAAACAACGCGCATGTCTCTGTGCGATCGGTCGCTGCTATGTGGTAGCGGTCCCGGACGATTCGTCCAACGACGATTGGTCCAATGCCGATTCGTCCAAAGGGACAGTTGGTCCAATGCCGATTGGTCCAATGTCCGATTCGTCCAATGGTACGATTGGTCCAACGCCGATTCGTCCAATGGTACCATCCTACCAACGGTAAACTGTTTTATTTTCCAGAAAGGAATAAGGATTTAAATTATTCTGCTCATTATATCCTTTTGAAAGATCATTTCCGTATATTTGGTAATTGTAAACATTTCACATAAACCTGGTAAAAGGCACTCAATGGAGCATTTCTCAGCTGTTTGCAAAGCACATAGGCGCGGGTCTTTTTAGAATATTTTAAGTTAAAACTTAGATTTTTGGTATTTGTAAACTTTTTATAAAACCTTATAAAAGGCACTCATCGTATCATTTATCAGGGCTTTATACAAGGCGCCTAGGCCGCGGGCATTTTTAGAAGATTTTAAGTTACGACCTAGATATTTGGTATTTGTAAACATTTGATAAAACCTTTTAAAAGGCATTCAACGGATCATTTCTCAGCTCTCTACCAGGCATCTAGGCCGCGGGCCTTTTTGGAAGACTTTAAGTTACAACCTAGGTATTTGGTATTTGTAAATATGTTATAAAATCTAATAAAAGGCACTCATCGTATCATTTCTTAGCTCTTTACACGCACCTAGGCCTAGACCTTTTAACACTTTTTATTATACTGATGTCATATTCTAAGGTGTAAGTAAAGTTAAAAATACTAGCATAACATTAGTAAGTTTTCTTGATAGGTAAACGTTATGAATCTGACATCGGTAGGATAAAAACTGTCAAAAAGGCATAGGTCTAGGGCCTGTGAATTAATATTTCGTGCTTAAGTAAAAACGCAATATTAACTTGCTTTGATGGGTAAACATTATGAATATGACATCGGTAGAGTAAAATTTTTTAAAAAGGTCTGGGCCTAGGGCCTAGGGCCTATGAATTAATATTTCATGTTTAAGTAAAATCACAATATTATTAACTTGATTTGATATGTAAACATTATTAATCTGACATCGGTAGAATATAAACTGTTAAAAAGGCCTAGGGCCTATGAATTAATATTTTGTGCTTAAGTAAAAGCGCAATATTATTAACTTGATTTAATATGTAAACATTGCTAATCTGACATCGGTAGAATAAAAACTGTTAAAAAGGCCTAGGCCTTACGAATTAATATTTCGTGCTTAAGTAAAAGCGCAATATTATTATAACTTGATTTAATATATAAACGTTATGAATATGACATCGGTAGAATACAAAGTGCTAAAAAGGCATAGGCTTATAGCCTATGAATTAATATTTCGTGCTTAAGTAAAAGCGCAATATTATTAATTTGATTTGATATGTAAACGTTATGGATATGACATCGCTAGAATAAAAATTGTGAAAAGGCCTCTGTCCGAACCCGACCAGCACGATTCCATTGGCCAGTTGGCGGAACCCCACTGCATGCTACAAACAGAAACGGAAAACTAGTATTTTATATTATTTCATGCAAAAGAGAAACATCGAAGTTAATTGAACGGCTCGTACATCAGTAACTTCATACGGCAGCAAGGAAAGTAAAAAAAAAAAAAAAAAATCTGTAACCACAATATTACGCATGAAATGTAGCATTATTTTACATTCTTTGTACTACCGGCACTTTCGTATAACATCGGAAATAAAATCAGAACAGTTGAGATTTTTATAACATGAGTAGCACTTTGGACAGATAGGACGGAATTGGACCAATCGTCCATTGGACGAATCGTAATTGGACCAATCGTACCATTGGACGAATCGTACCTTTGGACCAATTGTCCATTGGACGAATCGTCCCGTTGGACGAATCGGCATTGGACCAATCGGCATTGGACGAATCGGCATTGGACCAATCGTCGTTGGACGAATCGTATTAGACCCATGTGGTAGAGGTGTCTGTCTGTCATGCCGTGCAGTCGAGCAGTTTTGCAGTACATTTCCAGGATTTCTGTGCGTCTGAACCTCATCTGTCCACTGACGCATCACTGTTCTGACATTTCGTCCCATACGAGTGCTAATTTCGTGGTGAGAAATTCCAACTTCTCTCATCCCAAGAATCCTTCCTCGCTCGAAATCCGACAGGTGTTCATAATGCGACCTTCTTTGGTGATGGGGCGTGGCGAGACATAAGGAACAGCCTTTCGACTGAATATTGGATCTTCACTGATTGCAGCATCTTGTTTGAGACAGTCCTTGATATCCAAGACTAGACAGTTCAGACGCCGCTGCTCCAAAAACTCATGTGCATGCTCGCTGATATTTTAATAATTTGTATGTCCAAACGTGTTGTAGGTATTCTGTACTTTTCAAGCTAATACCAGCCAGCAGTCCTTCCTGGTGTTGCAATTTTCAGAAACAGTAGTGTGGTGTTCGAATTTAGACGAACGTAAGAAACGATTCTGACACCGATGAAACGTGACATAACTAAAAAGTCCATCTGCGCACGCGCAAGCTAAAATATGGCCTCTAGGTAGAAAGAAAATCTAATTAACCTCAAGTGTCTAGACCCCAAGCCTGACTAATGCATAAATCTACATATTAGAGTACTAACGGCAGTTAATTAGCGAAACCTACCCAGCCCCAACCGAGAGATAACAACTGGTCCTACGTTCCCATGTCCCTATCGAACGACCTGACATCCGCTCTAACTATCTGACAGGCCTCCCTTCGAATTTCTTCAAGCCTGGACTTTTTTTTCTTATTGGAGGCTTAACGACCATCGTGAGCAACTCAATGCGCTATAAGAAGTCGCCCGTCCCTAATTCGGGGTCACTGGTTCCACGGAAGGGAGAGAGCCAGTGCCGTAAGCCAAAAACAACATCCATGCCTCACCGAAATTTGAGCCCGGACCCCTTTCGGACGAATAATCAGAAGTCATTGTTTAGACCACTCCGCCAACGGGGCGGCAAGCCTGGACTTTGCATATCCAATCAGAAACTTGCACTCTGTGCCCATTTTCCTAGGTTTCTGTCTGTTTTCTGCATTCCCCCCACATTAGTATGCCACATGCTATACCCTTCTTTGTTGCTGGGACTTCTCTCGGCTTACGAATTCCACGCCCCATGCACTAAGATGGCGACGCCTTCTCCTTTTGTGGCACTGTCACAAAATGGGCGTCTGCTTCGCCGTCCCTTCTGTTTTACAAAACTGGCCTCCCATTATCCATTTTCGTAGCTTTTTCCATTTTTTTGGAGTCACTCAGGAATTTCTACATTATCGTCTATTATCTGCAACAACGGTGTCACTCAGTAATTTCTACATTATCGCAGCCATGTGAAGATTCCTATGGGGAGCGCACTAAATTTTGGGCACCATTTAGTTTAGGTACATTCGCAACTTAATGAGTTAATGTAATTATCTTTCTGACCACAAAGAACCAAGGAGAATATTGAACGACACTGTCACCTAATCTGCTACAGCTTTGCTCCATTCATGAGGTAGGATATTTAATTTGGCTCAGATCAGAAGCTATATCCGACACTGCATAAACCAAAGAAGTGTACAGGGTGAACAGAATGAAAACAAGATTCAGCGAAAAAGTAGTGTGCAAGCTTGTGTTTAGTTGGAGTATCAAATAATCTCACCCAACGGCAGCTAAGTCAGCCGCAAGACGCATTCTGCTGTCATGCGATTAAGTTATTTAATTTTAAAAATACAGTAAATATTTTTATACGCACGCTTATGTTTTATTTTAATAAACATCGTGTTCAGCAGTTGAAATCCGAATGTTTCATAT